>JASDDO010000022.1:383022847-384302466 GCA_030015575.1 Agapanthus africanus | reverse complement strand
CATATACAACTTGCACATCAAGTGAGAAAATCTATTTAAAGTGAACCAATTACTAGTTATGCAAAGTAATATATCAAAGATATAATTATACATTAAATCATTAAATCAACACTTGATTTAATGATCCGGTCATATCGCATATAACCGACTAGTATCCTATGTATCGTCTTATCGAATCAATCCTTGATTCGATATCTAGGTTCAATCGCATATAACCAATCGATACATTTATCGCGAGAATGGAATACGGTATCACCTACACGCATTATTCTCGGTCTGTACATATCTCATATGCGCTCCTATTTCGTTTCGCTTGAGCCAGAGTGAACCTATGTGTAGGACCCTAAAGACTCGTCAATACGCCCATGGGCAGCAGATGATGATGCGTATCAAGCACCCACAAGCCGCAAGCGGTCCTGCTAAACGTAACGGCCACCCGGGGGTTGAGCTATCAAGAAGATCGACGAGCTAGCCCGCTCACATCCTGTGTAATCCAACCAGTAACACTTTACCGTACAGGTCTGGTCTGTTCGTACTGATATGTCGCATATCAAGTCTAGGGTGGCAACGTCAGACCCCCAATAACCGATAAGTCGTGCCGATGTGAGGCTCATAACGGGTCGAGAAACTACTTAACACTGGTAACACTTACAGAAATTCTTTTCGATCAGCCCTGGCCAGGGACTTCCTGTTACGGCCAATCGAGCACAGCGCAACATCAACCCCCAATACCGGGAGAGACGAAACCCCTCCTATCTGCTCATTGCCTCCAGTGACTCGGGACTGTACCACAAAAACCACCGTTTGCACGCCCTCATGGACGTGGTAAGGTGGAGATCAAAGCACAGTGGGAATCACACAAGACTCTATGACGATCTCGGGTCTACAGACTAACCTGCACAAGTGTCAACCTGAGAACTGCATCTGACGTGAGGTATAATACCATCTGGGAGTTCTCGGTGAGTCCGTCCAGTGTACCCAGTCTTCACAGAGCACCCGTATTACCATCCCTGATGACAAACACCAATGGATATGGTATCATCCATCGCCCATCTCATGGGTCGAGAAGCGTATACGCTAGTCTACAGTGGTATATCGATGCCCCGTCTCGATACACCCACAGCTAGGACTTTGAAGGATGTCACTTATGGACTACCATGTCCCCACTAGTATGATCTGCATCATAGTCCAGGCAGTCAAGTACACATCCTAAGGCTTTACCAACATGTAACTATAAGACAGGTTTAAGAGACTAGATATACATGTTAAGATAAAGAGTAACCAGATAGAATACTATCATATCGAGCAAGAAAGTCATCTCTATATATGGTCCAAGCATCCAATATAATATATCATCATCTGTACAATACTGGCCTCATCAGGGCATACATACAACTAACACTAGCATCCACTACAATATACAACTGTATGTACAGAAATGGCCTCTAGGGCATACATATAACTAACAATCTCCACTTGCACCAAGACCAACAGTTATGCTATCGCAATACCCAACAATTAGCTATGGTTGAAGTATCTCATACTCAACCATCCATAAAAGTCTCTACTGGGAAAAAGGCCTTTGTGAGTGGATCCGCGTTGTTGTCCTCTGTGTCTACTCTCCTAACCTCGATCTCCCTAGAGATCAACATCTCTATGATCAGGTGATACTGCCTAAGAATTATATCTGGATTTCTGATGGGATGGGGGTTCCTTGGCATAAGCCACAACTCCATTGTCACACAATGGTAGGAACGAAGTTCATCTCATGAACCTTATATATATCTAGTCTGCCTCTTTAGTAGCATCCTTGGTAACGATGTATCTTGCTTTTAATCGTCTAGTAAGTCACTGTATCTAGCTTGGAACTCTTCCAACATACCGTCCCTCCACTGAGGGTAAAGACAAAGCCTGCAACTGACATTCAGTCTTCCTTATCACCTCGAACCTTTCCAGTGATTCTCCATAGGATCGATTGATACCATCTCACTACAACTAGTGAGAATCCTAATATCCAATTAGATCTATGTCATAGATCAAAACCCAGGATTTAAGGAGGTATCACTTTGATCCTATATGGAGAATCCTTGTGATAAGCAGAGATTGACCGAGCGTAGCATAGAAACTCCTTCCCTATCAAGAGTATGCCATCCACGTACTCTACGAGGATCACCACCATACTCCCTACTACCTTTTGTATATACAAGCTTCATCTACCATTTTGATGAAGTCAAACTCTTTGACTACCACATCAAAACAGATGTTCCAACTCCGCGATGCCTGCTTTATCATATAAAACACCTTGCTCACTTTCCGCTGCTCCCACTGTCTACGAAGCCCTCTAGCAGTGTACTTATAGACGCTCTCTTCCAAATCATCATTTAGAAAAGCAATCATGACACCCAACCGCCAGATAACGTAGTCATGGTATATAGCCGTGGTAAGTAGGATCTGGTTGGACTTAAGCATAGCTTTGACAGTCTCAACTTTTCCATGTACACCAAGTAATCTTCTCAAGATATACTTGCTTCTGATGGGGATTTAACCCTTCAGATAAAGCAACCAAAGTCTATATTACTTTGTTGGTGTATAGGATTCCATCTCAGATCGATAAGCATCCAGCAATTCTTACAGAGTCCCACTCCTGATAGCCTGCTCGAAACTAGTTTGGGTCATCATCTCATGATGCAATCCTCGCTCCCACTGTCATAGAGAAACCGAAGTATCTCTCAGTGGGTGAGGAACCCTACTAGATCGGCGGAGAGGCTGAGGTTCGTTTGAAACTATTGAATCCTTTTGTTATACCATAATCATCAGCTGCAGTTTGTATAGCTGGAACCTTTCCAGTTCTACATAACAGACTTGCCTCGAGCTTGTCCGGATTTTGCTTTTAGACATAGTCCTCGGACAACCCCAAATCTTAACAAACTTAAGATAGGGCTCTTCCCTTTCCATATCACATATGAAGTGGTAGGCGACTGATTTGATTTGAACATATTCAATAGGTATGCAGCTTCACAAGTGCATAATTCCCAAAAGGAAATAGGAAACTCAGTAGTACTCATCATTAGAGCACACCATATCACATAGGGTGCTATTGCTCCACCCCGATTATACCAACGTGCTGTGGTGTATACGGAGGAGTAATGCCTGAGAGAGAATCTCATTCTCCTTTAGAATAGTCCAGGAATTCCGTGCTCAAGTATTCTACTCCTTGATCTCATCAAAGGACATAATACTTTTACCCGTATTTTGGTTCTCTACTTCTAACTTACATTCTGTGAATATCTCAAAAGGTTCGGACATGTGTTTCAACAGGAACATATGTCTGAATCTTGAGAGATCATCAGCGAATGTAATGAAGTACAAAGAACCGGTCTTGGCATGTTTAGACAGGAGACTTTCATACATCAGCATTCGTATAATCCCAAGAGTTCACTAACACTTTCTCTGTTTCCAAAAAACAGAGTTATGGTCATCTTATCTTTGTGACATGACCGGCAAGTTTCACAAGATGTAAATTCAAACAGATTTAAATATGCATCTAAATCTAACTTAGCTAGTCAGGTCGCATTGATATGACACTAGTCTACAATGCCTCAAGAAGGATTCGTTCATTTTTGAACTCTTCCTCTTGTGTGTGTTCGTATACTAAGAACTGTAGTTTGATTTAGAACGTCAATGCTTTTAGATAACGTGCCTGAAACCGATCAACTCTTGATATAAGAAATGTTCAAAACATTATCCAACAATACAAAATTATATCCTTTCTTTACTTATAAAGAGACTGATATGATGTTGTATATCAGGTTCAGTATCTAATAACAATCGTTCAGAATCAATGTATTCTAGTAATACAGGGTGATAGTGACTAACAGACTTGGCTGCAACACTTGCACCGTTTTCTGTCTCATGAAACTTATCACCCGTTCTCAGTTCTCTACCTATCTGTAGCCCATGTAACAGATTACATATGCGTGATCCTGATCCGTTATCTCATACCCAGGACGTAAAGGATACAGAGAAACAGTTCTCTGTAATGAACACACCCGAAGATGATGCATTAGTATGCACTTTCTCGTTTGGGCGGCACGGGAATTCTGGTAATCCCCAATTTCCTGCTCTGTCTTATAACAATTATAAGTTGGAGCGGGACCAACGTTCCCCAGCTCGTATAAAAAGCGGATTCGGTCAATACATCCGTATTATTATCTTGATTAAGGCGTGATATGGTCGCTACTGGAGAGAGAGAGAAGAAAACACTCAGCGTATGCTCTTGCAAGATTAGATTGGTTATCTAATATATCTAATCAGGATGTCGCCCACAGTTTTAATCAAATCTTCTTTCAAACCCTAAAGGAAAGACTAGCCGGGATTAATTACACGCTACAAGTTCGCCAATCTTTCAGCCAGGCCAGTGTCGAGTACTTTGAGGGAGGTTCCCCGTGCTTTCGCACGGACCTAATTAAAGTAAATCTCGTTTTCCCAGAGCCGTAACCCCGTTAACACCTTTCTAGACACCTACTTGATCGGCTAATTGTAATGTGTAAAACTCTCCAGGAGTAACTCTTACTCGAAGCGGGTATCGGGATCCAACTATCTCATAGAAGGTATGCAATCTCATTGCAAATTTCAACACTTGAAATTCCCAATAATATTTTACCCCTAGCGTGCTATGACCTTGACGCATGCCAAACAACCATAGTCCGCTAGTCAAGTTCAACCCGTACATTTCTTGATTGAATTAAACCACACCCGCCCGACCCTTGACGCATGCCAAACAACGCCGTACGAATACCCTAATCCAATCGCATCGTATGCTAGCAGATAAGCACTAGTTAGCTACCGTACACTACGCCTTGACGCATCGCTAAACTACCGCAGCACGAATACTAAGTATTACTTATCTGAAATGATGGAGGGCTACGCAGGTTTTTGAGAAAACCTTGAGCGTAATGAACTTGATATCGTTGTAGAATCGAGTGATTTTAAATAGAGTGTTTTTGAGGCTTTTCTAGTTTTACTAAAAGGGTCACTCCCGGTAAAGGGGATCGTCGGCACCTTTCCTTATCGAATAAGGTGCAGGATATTTCACAAATATCACTATGCAAAGCAAGATACTATAGAAGCAATCCAAAAGACAAACCGAGTTTGTAGCATCTGCTAGTTTCACTAAAGAGGTCACTCCAGGTGAAGGGATCTCGGCTCTTTCCTTATCGAATAAGGTGCTGGATGTTCTACAAGGAACACGCTATGCAAAGCAAGAACTAGAGCTACTAGTTTTTAAACAAGATTCTACACACTCTTTAGTTTTCTTTTATTTCATTAATCTCATTAATGAAGTCCCATTTTATTAAGCTTCACAAGCATCTCTTTTGAAACGAAATCTGCAATATAACAATATATATATAATATAAACATTCGTCTCAGGCAGTAATATGATCTCATCACAGAACATTGCAGCAGAAGAACATATATGAAAATATTGGATATACTAGGATGTCCGTGTTTTCAATATGAGCAAGTATAAAACACGGATTCCACAGGTCGCGATGAATAGCCAAACCCACATTCCTAGACCCCTACTGAGAGCGACAAGCAACACTGCCAAATTCTATGGTTAGGAGACCCGGGTCTCGACTCCTTGAGATGGTCTCCCACTGGACCCTTAGAACCCGGTACTTGTGCTACCCCTTCCTTGGGTCTACTTAATGCGGAAAAGTAAATAATATACAATGGTGACATCATCCTCATCCCAGAAGTGCCCTAATAAAAGAATATTACATACAAATGAATTTTACATGAAAGAAAAAGAATAAACTCTCATCTCACATAAAACCCCCACCAACTATTCAAACGCGGCGATCCAATATAACATATCACAGCAACACATAATATCTCATATCATCAACTTAAGCAAGTATGCGTATCCCGATTGTCGTTGATGTATAGCAACGAAGCCGGCGGATACACCACCTTCCCACTTACAACTGCACTCTATGGACACAGAAAAGAAAGTGTAAAACTACAACAGTTGGAATCCGCAACCATCTTAGACATCGCATGCCTAACCAAATGAATACCTTAGATATCTCATGCCTAACAATTATAAACACCGCATTTTAGTCTCATCATAGAAAACACTTTTTCAATATCAAGTCGGGCAATTCAACATGATTCCCGACATCCTGATCGAATGCTCGTCGCAAACTTTAGTAGACAGCCGCACCCCCGGATGCCGTCGATGAAGTGCACTAAGGCGGAACACCGCTGCCGCGAGCACCCGAACGGATGCTTTTGGCGACGGGGTTCTCCTACAGTCACTTGGTCGGGGCTATGGGGCGTGGCTATTATTAAGTTTACCCGGCGAGTATCCGTGTACGCTACGTGATTGCGACGGACTTTTGATCACATCAAAATTCCGTGGCAACCGATCATCTGAGACTAAACTGCTATGTGTATAAACATTCAAAATAGTTATCTCATAACTACTTGGTGGATTCACAAATATTGTATCACATTCCAGATAAATAGACAATGTTATACTTTCCGATCTAATAATCAGAACACCCAAGATTTCCCCAATATATCTCAACACTTGAAATCAGTTTAAAAAACATCCATCACATGCCACAGTACCAATGGTCCAGCCGTAGAAGGGTCAAGCCAACGCCTCACATGTGGCACGCCGTACTGCCATAAACCCTAAGGTTCATAGGCAGTTCAAGACGGTCACATAATCGAGTTAAGGTTTGTTGTCTTCTAGAGGGTCCAACCGCGTTACTTGCAAGACTTAGAAAATTTCAAACTCGAGAAAAAATCCAAACTTTTGAAAAATTTTCCGACTGGGGAAAAAGTGAGTTATTGATATCCGTCCGAACTTTTTAACAGTTTCTAAAATTATCCGGAAAAACATAAACGAAGTTAAATTATCCCGATCGAATCAACGAGCCCTAGAAAACTCAACACTTGAGTGGAATTAAAATATTCCAGAAAAAAATGACATGAAAGGACCTTAGAATAAATATATGAAATATGAGGGAGTAAGTCCAAATTTTTGGCCGCGGAACCGCCGCCATAACCCTTGGTTTGGCCGCGGTTCCGCGGTCACGTGAGCGACTTAGTGGACCGTACTTCACAGCAATTCTTAGTTTTTCCTGCTTGTTTTTCTGAGCATTTTTAATTCATAAAAAACCACATTTTTGAAAAATGTCCAGAGAAGGGTAAACATCGGGGTTTCCATGTTCGATCGGACTTTAAACTTCGCTGAGACTTCACCTAAAGCTCTAGCTTGGCTCTGATACCACTGTAGGGTTGCTAGGCATACGCACAAGGGTCTATGAGGCATCAACCATGCCCGATTAAAATTTTAGCCATGCCGAACAACCCAATACCGGATCTTTAAACTAGAGTTTATGCGAAAACTAACATGTTAAACACTTTAACACTAAGTGAGAGGGATTACAACCTTTGTAGATCAGGTCCTTCACTTCAATAGCTCCGTGTAGATGTCCCCTTCGCTTCGATCGTGAACTCCGGACTCTAGAGAAGCTCCACAAGAAGAACTAGCGTGCTTGCTTCGATGACTTCGAGGCCGAAGATGATCTACGTCGGGGAGATACTAACTCAAGCTATTCCTTCACTAGGTGATGAACTTTGGGAAGAAACACACTCTACTACAGGCAAGTGGTAGAGGATGAAGAAGTAGGAGATGGGCTCACTTTAGAATTGATTTTCTCACTCACTTTGTATCACAAAAGCAAAACTAGAAAGCTTTTTCAAGGAAGGAACTCAAGGAAGAAGAAGAATGAATGAATCCTTTTGTGATGAATAATGAATTGTGATAGTGGTAACCAATCTAACCAAGGGTTAAGCATGAAGGAGTTAACCCTTGTAGAGAATTAACTAGAGTTAATGGTTTGGATTGGGTTAACAAAATATCTAGCTAAAACAAAGTCAAAGCTTCATGAAGCTTCATGGAAGCTTCATGAAGCTTCATGGAAGCTTCATGCAAAAGCTAACCCTAATCCAAACCCTAACCAAGTTTAAACCCTAAACCATTTATAAAATTTGTAACCCTAACATGTTACAATATTATATATCACATATACAATATATTTTATTACAATAGAAAATAATACAATTAACATATATCGCATATATATCAATGTATTATCCCGTGAGAAAATGAAGCTTTTAGTGAGGTAATATTAGTTAATGTAATTTAATATATCATATTATTATTATACATTAAATTATCGAATCAACACTTGATTCGACAATCCGGCTATATTGCATATAACCGACTAATACGATGACCCGGCTATATCACATATACCCGGCCGATATCTCATATCGCGAGAATCCAATACGGTACCACATGCCGCATTATACTCGGTCTGCACATATCACATAGTGCTCCTGACCGTTTCGCTTGAGCCAGGAAACCCCTGTGTAGGACTCTAAAGACTCGTCAATCGCCGGGCAGTAGGTGATGATAATATCATACTCCCACAAGCCGCAAGCGGTCTGCTAAACGTAACGGCCACCAAGGTATTGAGCGATCAGAAGATCAACAAGCAAGCCTGTACATTCTCCTGCGAATCCAATCAGTAACACTCCCGTACAGTCCAGTCTCGTCGTCTGATATGTCGCATATCTCGCCTAGGGATGGTAAACGTCAGACCCCAGTAGCTCGATAAGTCGTGTCGATATGAGGTCTATAACAGTTCGAGACACTACTAATAACACATACCAGTAAATCTCATCAACCCTGGCTAGGGGATTTCCGGTTATAGTCAATCGAACACAGCACAAAATCAACTCCCTATACCGGGAGAGACGAATCCCCTCCTATCGCTCATTGCCTCCATGTGATTCGAGACTGTACCCAAAAGCCACCTTTTTGCATGCCCTCTTGGACGCGGTATGATGGAAATCAAAGCACAGTGGGAATCACACAAGACTCTATGAAGATCTCGGGTCAACAGACTACTCTGTACCAGTGTCACTGGAGAACTGCCATCTAACGTGAGGTATAATACTATCTGGGAGTTCTCGGCGAGTCCGTCCAGTGTACCCAGTCTCTACTGAGCACCCGACACCATCCTTGATGTCAAACACTGATGGATTTGGGATCATCCATCGCCCATCATATGGGTCAAGATGCGTATACGCTAGTCTACTCTGGTGCATCGATGCCCTGTCTCGATATACCCTCGACTAGGAACAGTTATAGGATGTACTCGTCGACTACCGTAGCCCCACTAGTATGATCTCATCATAGTCCCAGTAGTCGAGTACATATCCTAAGGGCTTTATCAACATGTAACATAGAGACAATTAGAGTACATGTTAAGATAAAGTACAACCAGATAGCATACTATCATGTCGAGCAAGAAAGTCCTCCCTATATATGTCCTAGCATCCACTACAATATACATCGTATGTACAGTAATGGCCTCTAGGGCATACATATAACTAACAGTAGTTAGATTTTTAAATTCGGGGACCAAATTTCTTTAAAGGGGCTAGATTGTAACGCTTTGAAAATTCGTTTAACTTTATTTCGCGCTGGTTAGCATTGATGCGTGTTTTTCATAAAAGCCGTAAATCTTACTTTCCTTTTTAAACTAGTCTAATTGAGACGAGATGTGTTTTTATATATATAAATGGGGTTATTAATTCTAAATTATCTTATGATCTTTTAATTAGAAATTTTTTCCTAATGAGGTTTAGTGAAACTTGCTTGCAGTGTTAGCACATTTTGGTAACATAAGTTTTCTTTCTCACCTCTTTTAATTTAAGCATTTCCTTTCTTTTTTTAAAATCCATAAAGAAATTTGAATATGAGAGAAAAAAGAGAGGCATGGAGTGCAATTAATGAGGCATGGTGAGCCCTTGACTTTAACAATTTTCTTTCTCTCTTTCTCCCTCCCTCTCTCTCCCTCTCTTGCTGAAACTTTCAGCAG
Organism: Agapanthus africanus; assembly: GCA_030015575.1. Classification (NCBI taxonomy): domain Eukaryota; kingdom Viridiplantae; phylum Streptophyta; class Magnoliopsida; order Asparagales; family Amaryllidaceae; genus Agapanthus; species Agapanthus africanus. Next base: position 384,292,495 of record JASDDO010000022.1, on the reverse strand, counting down.
AGAAAGCAGCAGCGAGAAAAACATTTTCATCAACTTTTTGTTCTTCTTTCATTTCTCTTTGAGGCCGTACACAACTCTACACAAAAACCTCTCATTCCTTCACTCAAAACCTTGGAAAATGGCTCCTTTGTGGACTTGGCAAGCAAATCTGTGCATGTGAGGGTTAAGGCTGGGAAATTGAGTTCTCTTGGATCTTTTGAAGGTATCAAAACTCACCCATATCACCCTAGATCATAAATTTTAGTTTTGTTAGCTAAAATTCGTATTTTTATGTGCTTTTTTGTGATATTGAAGGGAATTAGTGAAGTTTGTGCTAAGTTGGGAGTATAATGGCTTCGTTAACTTATTTAAGTGCTATTAGAGCTGTTTAAACAAGTTTTTATTTCAGTTTACACTAAAATACCCTTAGGTACCAAATTAGTGTTTTTAAAACGTATTTAAGCTTGTTATTAGGATACGGTGATCTTCTTTGTCTGCGAGTGTTTTCTGGAGTTACAAACAACTTCAGAATGGTGTGAAAGGTTTTGGGGGTGTTTTGTAGAAGTTCGAGCCTGTTCCACCGGAGAAAAACCGGCGGCTCCCTCCTGCAGGTCCGGCGACGCCGGCCCCCCTTCCTCTGTTGGCTTTGGTGTTGTGCAGGGTGGTGTCTGTGTGTGTTTTGCAGTGTTTGGTCTTGTTTACTTTTGGGGATTTCTTCCAGGTAAAAATCTGGGAGTTGTTTCCCTTAGTTTGGGGTTTGTGTTTAGCGCGAAACGTACGCTTCGTTATGGTCTGGTGAGTTCTGTGCATCGCAGCGCATCGGGGTAGTGCAGGGTTTAGCACATGCGCGTTTTAGTGTATCGAGTTCACGCTTTTAGCTTGTGACGCTACTTTTTCCGTACTGCCTTAGTATCACGTTTTATAGGATTTTTTATTATGCTTATTCCTTGTGTAAATCTAGGTTCGCAGGCGAGTGCGACGGACGCCGCGAAGAAGGGGAAACAAGTCATCGTCTACACTTAGCACGAGACTACGGTGAGTAGATTTAACATCTACGGGAAAATAGCCCGCATGGCGTTATGCATCAGGGCTGATAGGACCTTGTAGCAGCATATTGCATTTACCTACATTGACTGTTCATGGATACTGTTTGTTGCATACCGCATTCCCTACTATATGTATATGAACTTAGAATTGTTAAAACAACGCACTGTTACTAACGGTTCATGTTGCATGAGCACTAATCTGCATGTTACACACACCGTTAGTAATTTCCATGACACTCACACTGTAGAATTGCCATGATCATTATACCGTAGTTCATCTCACATATGTTTCGTTATGATTATGATACTTGTCCGCGTACTCCTTTACATGTTCATACTTATGCACGTACTCCTTTACATGTTCATACTTGTGCACGTATTCCTTTACATGTTCCCACTTGTGCACGTACTCATTTACATACTCATGCATATTCAAACTGTACCTACCTGGATAAGCTGATTTTAGTAGAAACTGGGAGCCGCATGATACCTTTTGAAAAACTGGAACTATTTTAAAGAGCGGTTTCTCCCTTTTACTTATAGTATGACTTGATGAACATATCAATCGCATTGACTTACACATTGGTTTTGGATTTCATGTGATTTCTGGTTTTGAGGACCGTGGAGTTATTTAAGAAAATATGAACAATTTGAAAACCCGGTTCCTCTTGATATGATATTTTGGTGTGTCCACCACGCGTTTTCTCGGTTCTGAGGCGTGTGCTTGAAACCCGATTCTAGGAGTTGGATGATCCGTTTGCGGGTTCGTGGTGGACCCGGTATGGTTCCCCGAGGCGAGAAATGTTTTCGTGGAGTAGACGATGAGCCTGGCAGGGTGGCGAGTACCTACCGGTGATTGGTTGGACCTGGCGGTTATCCGGAGGATACTGACCAGAGTCGATAGATAGATACGGGATGACTCGTACTTGTAGGGTGTTTTTCGTCACCCCATTGAGATGGGAATACGCGCGCGCTTGTCAGGCGTACTACAGATTCCACCTGCCTAGGGTAGGCCGGGGTTTTATTGATTGTGGGGATCCAAATCTCCGGCAGCCGCGGACTAAGCTGCCGTTAATTACCCCTCGCCTTTGGGCCGAGGGAACCTCCGATTAACGGGTTAAACTGGTCATGCGAACTCAATTTGCAGTGTACGTTGTAGGATTACTAGGCAATCTAAGGAGGTTCTACTAGGCATCAACCATGCCCGATTAAAATTTTAGCCGTGCCGAATAACTCTAAACAAGATCTTTGCTGGATAATTAGGGTAACACATGCTAGTAAATAACCATTATCACTAAGTGAATACGAAATACAACCTTTGTAGATCGGTCCTTCACTTCTAAAGCTCCTTGTTGTAGTCCCTTCGCTGCGATCATCGAACACCCGGACTCTCGGACGGCTCCATGAGAAGAGGCAACGGTATTGCTTGAAGTCTTCGAGGCCGAAGATGATCTACGTCGAGGAAATACGAACTCAAGCTTCTACTTCACTAACCAAAGAATTAGTGAAGCAAACACCCTAAACTAAAGTGCTAGTCTAGTAGAGGATGGTGAAATAGGAAATGGGTACACTTTAGAATTTCTTTTCTAACATTGTTTCTCTCTCTTTTTCAAACCCTAGAAAGAAAATCAAGGAGGAAGAAGATGAGCTCAAAATGAATTTGAAAACTAAATCAAGAGAGAGAATGAGAGAGCTAACCATGGTGAGTGAGTATCATATACTAACTCATGTAGAGACATTTCCATGGATAATTATAGTGGTTAGGTTAACTAATATCTTAAGTAAAACAAAACTAGTGGACTAAGTCAATGCAACAATAAGCTTCATGAAGCTTCATGCTTGTGAGCTCATTATCCATTTGTTTTAGAATTACTTTAGATATTAAAACCCTACCAATATAATTAGTATGGTGTATGTCTCATACACCCATGATAGTTGTATCAACAACCAAGATACAAAAATGAACACATTTAAATATATATCACATATATATTAAGTTGTGCACAAGTGAGAAAAATAAATACTTAAGTGAACCAATGTTAGTTAATGTAAATTAGTATATCACATATACAATTATGCACTAAATTTTTAAATCAACACTTGACTTAATAATCCGGTTATATCTCATATAACCGAATAACACAAAATGTACCAACTTATCGAATCAACACTTGATCCGATAACCCGGCAATATCTCATATAACCGGCCGATACAATAGTCGCGAGAATAGAATACGGTATCACATACTCGAATTATTCTCGGTCCCGCACATATCACATATGCGCTCCTATTTTGTTTTGCCTGAGCCAGTAAAACCTCTATGTTGGACTCTAAAGACTCGTCAATACGCCGGCAGTAGGTGATGATCATATCAAGCACCCACAAGCCGTCAGCGGTACTAGCTGGAATTAACGGCTACCCGGGTATTGAGCGATCAGAAGATCAGCAAGCAAGCCCGCTCCAACTCCTGTAAAAGCCTGACAGTGACACTAACGTACAGTCCGGTCTCCTCGTCTGATATGTCGCATATTAAGTCTGGGGGTGGTAAACGTCAGACCCCAATTACCGATAAGTCATGCCGATACGAGGCTCATAACGGGTCGAGAAACTACTGGTAACACTTACCAGTAAATCTCTAAACCAGCCCTGGCCAGGGACTTCCCTGTTATGGCCAATCGAGCATAGCGCAACATCAACCCCCAATACCGGGAGAGATGAAACCCCTCCTATCGCTCATTGCCTCCATGTGACTCGGGACGATACCCCAAAAACACCATTTTTCACGACCTCTTGGACGTGGTAAGGTGGAAATAAAAGCACAGTGGGAATCACACAAAACTCTTTGACGATCTCGTGTCTACAGACTAACCCGTACCAGTGTCACCAGAGAACTGCCATCTGACGTAAGGTATAATACCATCTGGGAGTTCTCGGCGAGTCCGTCCAGTGTACCCAGTCTACACTGAGCACCCGTATATCATCTCTGATGTCAAACACCAATGGATATGGGATCATCCATCGCCTATCTGTATGGGTCGAGAAGGCATACGCTAGTCTACACTGGTATAACGATGCCCTGTCTCGATACACCCATGACTAGGGACATTGAAGGATGTACTTATGGACTACCATGTCCCCACTAGTATGATCCGCAACATAGTCCAGGTAGTCAAGTACACATCCTAAGTGCTTTACCAACATGTGACAGAGAGACAATCAGTGTACACGTTAAGGTAAAGAGTAACCAGATAGCATACTATCTTGTCGAGCAAGAAAGTCCTCCCTATATATGTCCAAGCATCCACTACAGATATACATCTCATGTAAAGTAATGGCCTCTAGGGCATACATATAACTAAAAATCTCCCACTTGCACTAGGGCCATCTGCTAACAGTGGTTGTAGTATCTCATACTCAACCATCCCATAATAGTCTCTCTCTGGGAAAAGGCCTTTGTGAGTGGATCCGCCGTGTTGTCCTCTGAGTCTACTCTCCTGACCTCGATCCCCTGGAGTTCAACTATCTCCATGATCAGGTGACACTGCCTTAGAATATGTCTGGATCACTGATGGGACGGGCGTTCCTAGGCATAAGCCACAACTCCATTGTCACACAATGGTAGGAACGAAGTTCATCTCATGAACTAATATACACCCAGACTTCCTCTTTGGTAGCATCTTTGGTAGCGATGTCTCTAACCTTTATCGTCTAGTATGCCACGGTATCTAGCTTGGAACTCTTCCAACATACCGTCCCTTTACTGAGGGTAAAGAAAATGCCTGTGACTGACTTTCAGTCGTCCTTATCACTCTGGAATCTTTCCAGTGATTCTCCCTAGGATCGATTGATACCATCTCACTACAGCTAGTGAGTATCCTAACATCCACTTAGATCTATCTCATAGATCCAAAACCCAGGATTTAGTAGGTATCACTTTGATCCTATATGGAGAATCATTGTGATAAGCGGAGATTGACCGAGCGTAGCATAGGAAACTCCTTCCCCATCAAGAGTATGTTATCCATGTACTCTACGAGGATCTTCACCATACTCCCTACAACCTTTTTGTATATACAAGGTTCATCTAGTATTTTGATGAAGTCAAACTCTTTGACTACCACATCAAAACAGATGTTCCAACTCCGCGATACCTGCTTTATCACATAAAACATCTAGCATACGTTTACGCGGCTCCCACTATCTTTGAGGCTCTCTGGCTGTGTACTTATAGACGCTCTCTTCTAAATCAACATTTAGAAAAGCAGTCATGACGCCCAACCGCCAGATATCGTAGTCATGGTATGTAGCCGTGGCAAGTAGGATCTGGATGGGCTTAAGCATAGGTACTTAGAAAAATGTTTCATCATAATCCATACCTGGTCAATGATGCAAACCTTTAACAAGTCTAGCTTTGAAAGTCTCAACTTTTCCATGTACACCAAGTAATCTTCTCAAGATATACTTGCTCCTGATGGGGATTTAACCCTTCAGATAAGGAAACCAAAGTCCATACTTTGTTGGTGTATAAGGATTCCATCTCAGATCATTAAGCATCCAGCCATTCTTATAGAGTACCCACTCTTGATGGCCAGCTCGAAACTAGTTGGGTCATCATCTCATGATGCATTCCTCGCTCCCACTGTCATAGAGAAACCGAAGTATCTCTCAGGTGGGTGAGGAACCCTACTAGATTGGCGGAGAGGCTGCGGTTCGTTGGAAACTATTGAATCCTTTGGTTCTACCAAATCATCAGTTACAGTTTGTATAGCTGGAACTACTTCCAGTTCTACCTAATTTCTTCACAAGAAATTCCCTTTCATAATGGTGACATGCTGAGAAACAAAACATCTTTTGTTCCTCGGTTTGGTAGAAGATATTCCCTTGCGAATGCTTGGGATATCCAACAAACTTCTACAGAACTGACTTTGCCTCGAGCTTGTCCAGATTTCGCTTTTAGACATAGGCCGGACAACCCCAAATCTTAACTGACTTAAGATATGGGCTCTTCCCTTTCCATATCTCATATGAAGTGGAAGGCAACTGATTTGATCGGAATCCTATTCAATAGGTATGCAACTTCTCCGGTGCATAACTCCTAAAAGGAAATAGGTAACTAAGTAGTACTCATCATAGAGCACACCTTATCACGTAGGGTGTGATTGCTCCGCCCTGATACACCGACGTGCTGTGGTGTAAACGGAGGAGTAATGCTGAGAGAGAAGATCATCCTCCTTTAGAATAATCCAGGAATTCCGTGCTCAAGTATTCTCCTCCTTGATCACATTAAAGGACATAATACTTATACCCGTTATTGGTTCTCTACTTCTAACTTATATTCTGTGAATATCTCAAAAGGTTCGGACTTGTGTTTCAACAGGAACATATGTCTGAATCTTGAGAGATCATCAGAGAATGTAATGAAGTACAAAGAACCGGTCTTGGCATGTGTAGACTGGGGACCTTCATACATCAACATGTATCATCCCAAGAGTTCACTAACTCTTTCTCTGTTTCCAATAAACGGAGCTGTGGTCATCTTATCTCTGTGACATGACCAGCAAGTTTCACAAGATGTAAATTCAAACTAATTTAAATATGCATCTATATGTAACTTCATCTAGTCGGGTGACATTGATATAACCTAGTCTACAATACCTCAAGAAGGATTCGTTCATTTATGAACTCTTCCTCTTGTGTGTTTTCTGTATACTAAGAACTGTAGTTTGATTTAGAACGTCAATGCTTTTAGATAACGTGCCTGGACCGATCAACTCTTGATATAAGAAATGTTCAAAACATTATCCAACAATATAAAATCATATCCTTTCTTTACTAATAATGAGACTGATATGATTTTGTATATCAGCTTCGGTATCTAATAACATTTGTTCAGAATCAATGTATTCTGGTAATCCAGGGTGATAACTCCCAACAGATTTGGCTGCAACACTTGCACCGTTTCTATCTCATGAAACTTATCACCCATTCTCAGTTCTCTACCTATCTGTAGCCCATGTAACAAATTACATAAGTGGGATCCTGATCCGGTATCTCATGCCCAGGACGTAAAAGATACTGAGAAACAGTTCTCTGTAATGAACACACCCGAAGATGATGCATCAGCATGCACTTTCTTCGTTTGGGCGGCACGGGAATTCTGGTAATCCCCAATTTCCTGCTCTGTCTTATAACAATTATAAGTTGGAGCGGGACCAATGTTCCCCAGCACAGTATAACAAGCGGGTTCGGTCAATACATCCGTATTATTATCTTGATTAAGGCGTGACATGGTCGCTACCTGGAGAGAGAGAGAAGAAAACACTCTGCGTGCGCTCTTGCAAGATCAGATTGGTTATTATTTTATCTAATCAGGATGTCTCCCACAGTTTTAATCAAATCTTTCTTCAAACCCTAAAAGGAAAGACTAGCCGGGATTAATTACACCCTACATCTTCGCCAATCTTTCAGCCAGGCCAGTGTCGGTACTTTGAGGGTGGTTCCCCGTGCTTTCGCACGGACCTAATTAAAGTAAGCCTCGTTTTCCCAGAGGCGTAACCCCGTTGACACCTTTCCAGACACCTACTTGATCGGCTAATTGTAATGTGTAAAACTCTCCCAGGTGTAACAATTACTCGCAGTGGGTATCGGGATCCAACTATCTCATAGAAGGTATGCAATCTCATTGCAAATTTCAACACTTGAAATTTTCGATAATTTTTCCCCTAACCTCCTATGACCTGGACAAAGGCCAACAAACCATAGGATGCTAGTCAAGTTCAACCCGTCATTTCTTGATTGAATTAAACACACCCGCACGACCCTTGACAAAGGCCAACAAGGTCGTACGACTGTAGGGTTCCTAGGCACACTAATGGAGTCTCACAAGTGATCAAACATGCACAAATCAAATTTTACGGGTGCCTACAAACTCTAATACGGATCGTTTACTAGATATCTAGGCAAAGCAAGCATGTAAACGGAAATAAATGCTAAGGGAAAGTGACTACAACCTTTGTAGATCCGGTCCACCACCTCCTAGGCTCCGCGATGAAGTCCCTCCGCTGTCCAAAACGAACCCATGACTCTAGCATCGGTATCATCGAAGAATGGGTGGGCTTGATCGTCGGTTCGATGCCGAAGATGATCTACGTCGAGGTATCACAAGAACAAGCTCCACCTTGACCAAGCCATGAAAACTTGTGAAGGAAACGCCCTATACTACTTGGCAAGAAGTAGTGGATGAAGAAATAGGAAGTGGGTAGACTTTAGTTTTGTATTTCTCACTAGTTTTCATCACTTGCCATTGGAGTAGCAAGCTTTTCTTCATGTTGAAGAAGATGAAGAAGAAGAAGAAGATATGATAAGTGTTGAATAATTAGATAAATAATTCAATACTTATCATACTTTCAACTATAGTTAAGTGTAAAGAATTAACATGGGTTAGTTAAATGGTTATGGTTAAGCAAAACAACAAAAGAGTGACTTAGTCAAAGTTTCAAGAAACTTCAACTAAAAACAAAACATACAACCATTCATTTATCTTTTCCTTTTTCCAAAATGAATAAATAAGAAAAAGATAAATGAATAAATAATCAAAACCCTAATCATTAACTTAAACCATGGTTTGATTCTTTACACTTAACCAAGTAAGCATGTATCATCAAACATGATACAAACATGTGCACAAAACTATATCACATATAAAATGTGTACAAATCAAGTGAGAAAATCCTTTTAAAGTGAACCAATACTAGTTAACGCAAAGTAATATATCAAATATATAAATATGCACTAAATCATTAAATCAACACTTGATTTAACGATCCGGTCAAATCGGATATAACCGACTAGTATCATCTGTATCGGCTTATCGAATCAATCATTGATTCGATAACTAGGTTATATCGCATATAACCGTTCGATACATTCATCGCGAGAATAGAATACGGTATCACATACACGAATTATTCTCGGTCCCGCACATATCTCATATGCGCTCCTATTTCGTTTCGCTTGAGCCAGGAAACCTCTGTGTAGGACTCTAAAGACTCGTCAATACGCCGGCAGCGGATGATGATCATATGAAACACCCACAAGCCGCAAGCGGTCTGCTAAACGTAACGGCCACCCGGGTATTGAGCTATCAGAAGATCGACGAGCAAGCCCGCTCACACTCCTGTGAATCCAACCAGTAACACTTACCGTAAAGTCCGGTCTGTTCGTCTGATATGTCGCATATCTCGCCTAGGGGTGGTAAACGTCAGACCCCAGTAGCTCGATAAGTCATGCCGACTTGAGGTCCATAACATTCGTGAAACTACTGATAACTCTTACCAGTATATCACTGCAACCCTGGCCAGGGATTTCCTGTTATGGCCAGTCGAGCATAGCACAATATCAACCCCCAATACCGGGAGAGACGAATCCCCTCCTATCGCTCATTGCCTCCATGTGAATCGGGACTATACCCAAAAACCTCCTGTTTGCACAACTCAGTAGAGCCGTGGTAGGGTGGAAATCAAAGCACAGTGGGAGACACACAAGACTCTATGATGATCTCGGGTCAACAGACTAAGCTGTACCAGTGTCACCAGAGAACTGCCATCTGACGTGAGGTATAATACCATCTGGGAGTTCTCGGCGAGTCCGTTCAGTGTACCCAGTCTCCACTGAGCACCCGCATACCATCTTCGATGTCAAACACCAATGGATATGGGATCATCCATCGCCCATCGCATGGGTCGAGAAGATATGCGCCAGTCTACTCTGGAATATCGATGCCCCGTCTCGATATTCCCTCGACTAGGAACAATGAAGGATGTACTCATGGACTATCCAGGCCCCACTAGTATGATCTACATCACAGTCCTGGAAGTCGAGTACACATCCTAAGGGCTTTATCAACATGTAATCAGAGAGACAGAAAGTATACATGTTAAGATAAAGAGCAACCAGATAGCGTACTATCATGTCGAGCAAGAAAGTCCTTCCTATATATGTCCCAGCATCCACTACAATATACATCCAATGTACAGTAATGGCCTCTAGGGCATACATATAACTAACAATCTCCCACTTGCACTAGGGCCATCTGTAGCAGTGGTCGCAGTATCTAATACTCAACCATCCCATATGAGTCTCTCTTTGGGAAAAGGCCTTCGTGAGTGGATCCGCCGTGTTGTCCTCTGAGTCTACTCTCCTAACCTCGATTACCCCGGAGATCAACTATCTCCATGATCAGGTGATGCTTCCTCAGAATATGTCTGGGTCACTGATGGGACCAGGGTTCCAGGTCCAAAGCCATACTTCCATTGTCATACAATGGCAGGAACCTAGTTCATCTTATGAACCAATATACACCCAAACTTCCTCTTTGGTAGTATCTTCAATAGCGATGTTACCAGCCTTTATAGTCTAGTTTGCCACGGTATCTAGCTTGGAACTCTTCCAACATACCGTCCCTTTACTGAGGGTAAAGACAATGCCTGTGACTGACATTCAGTCGTCTTTATCACCCTGGAACTCTTCCAGTGATTCTCCCCAGGATCGATTGATACCATCTCACTACATCTAGTGAGAATCCTAGAATCCAATTACATCTATCTCATAGATGAAAACTCAGGATTTAGGAGGTATCACTTTGATCCTATTTGGGGAATCTTAGTGATAATAGGAGATTGACCGATCGTAGTATAGGAAACTCTTTTCCTATCAAGAGTATGTCGTCTACGTACAATACGAAGATGACCACCTTACTCTCTACTACCTTTTTGTATATACAAGGTTCGTCTACCATTTTGATGAAGTCAAACACTTTGACTATCACATCAAAACAGACGTTCCAACTCCGCGATACATGCTTCATTATGTAAAGCAACTTGCACACGTTTCCGCTGCTCCCACTGTTTACGAAGACCTCTGGCTGTGTACTTACAGACGTTCTCTTCTAAATCAGTATTTCGAAAAGGAGTCATGGCACCCAACCGCCAGATATCGTAGTCACAGTATGTAGCCGTGGTAAGTAGGATCTGGATAGACTTAAGCATAGCTACTGGAAAAAGGTTTCATCATTATCCACGCCTGGTCGATGACGAAAACCTTTAACAAGTCTAGCTTTGAAAGTCTCAACTTTTCCATCTACACCAAGTAATCTTCTCAAGATATACTTGCTCCTGATGGGGATTTAACCCTTCAGATATAGCAGCTAAAGTCCATACTTTGCTGGTGTACATGGATTCCTTCTCAGATCGCTAAGCATCCAGCCATTCTTACAGAGTCCCTACTCTCGATGGCCTGCTCGAAACTAGTTGGGTCATTATCTCATGATGCAATCCTCGCTCCCACTGTCATCGAGAAACCGAGGTATCTCTCAGGCGGATGAGGAACCCTACTAGATCGGCGGAGAGGCTGAGGTTCGTCGGGAACTATAGAATCCTGTGGTTCTGTCAAATCATCAACTGCAGTTTTGTATAGCTGGAACCTTTCCAGTTCTACAGAACTGATCCTGACTCGATCTTGTCCTGATTTTGCTTTAAACATAGGCCGGACAACCCCAAATCTTAACTCGCTTAAGACATGGGCTCTTCCCATACAATATCTCATATGGAGTGGTAGGCACTGATTTGATTCAAACCTAATTCAATAGGTATGCAGCTTCTCAAGTGCATAACCCCAAAAGAAAATAGGTAACTCAGTAATACTCATCATAGAGCACACCATATCTAATATTGTGCAATTGCTCCGCCCTGATACACCATTGTGCTGTGGTGTATTCAGAGGAGTAGTACGGAGAGAGAATCTCATTCTCCTTTAGAATGGTCCAGGAATGCCATGCACAAGTATTCTCCTCCCTGATCTCATCATAGGACATAATACTTATACCCGGTTATTGGTTCTCTACTTCTAACTTATATTCTGTGAATACCTCAAAAGGTTCGGACTAATGTTTCAACAGGAACATATGACTGAATCTTGAGAGATTATCAGAGAATATAATAAAGTATAAAGAACCAGTTCTGGCATGTGTAGACAGGAGACTTTACATACATCATCATGTATCAGTCCCAAGAGTTTACTAACTCTTTCTCTGTTTCTAATAAACAGAGCTATGGTCATCTAATCTTTGTGACATGACTGGCAAGTTTCACAAGATGTAAATTCAAACTGATTTAAATATGCATCTAAAATGTAACTTTAGCCAGTCGGGTCGCATTGATGTGACCTAGTCTACAATGCCTCAAGAAGGATTCGTTCATTTCTGAACTCTTCTTCTTGTGTGTGTTCTGTATACTAGGAACAGTAGTTTGATTTAGAACTTCAATGCTTTTAGATAACGTGCCTGAACCGATCAACTTTTGATATAGGAAATGTTCAAAACATTATCCATCAATACAAAATTATATCATTTCTTTACTAATAAAGAGACTGATATGATTTTGTATATCAGGTTCGGTATCTAATAGCATTTGTTCAAAATCAATGTATTAGTAATACAGGGTGACAGTGACCAACAGACTTGGCTGCAACACTTGACCCGGTTTCTGTCTCATGAAACTTATCACCTGTTCTCAGTTTTTCTACCTTTTTGTAGCCCTATGTAACAGCTTACATATCTGGGATCCTGATCCGGTATCATATACCCAGGATGCAGAGGATACTGAGAAACAGTTCTTTGTAATGAACACACCCGAAGGAGATGCATCATATGCACTTTCTTCGTTTGGGCGGCATAGGAATTCTGGTATTCCCCTATTTCCTGCTCTGTCTTATAACAATTATAATTTGGAGCGGGACCAACGTTCCCCAGCTTAGTATAACAAGCCGGTTCGGTCAAAATTCTGTTTTATTATCTTGATTAAGGCGTGATATGGTCGCTACCAGGAGAGAAAGAGAAGAAAACACTCTGCGTGCGCTCTTGCAAGATCAGATTGGTTATATATTTTATCTAATCAGGATGGCTCCCACTGTTTTTATCAAATCTTCCTTCAAACCTTAAAAGGAAAGACTAGCCGGGATTAATTACACTCTACAAGTTCGCCAATCTTTCAGCCAGGCCAGTGTCGGTACTTTGAGGGAGGTTCCCCGTGCTTTCGCACGGACCTAATTACAGTAAACCTCATTTTCCCAGAGGCGTAACCCCGTTGACACCTTTCTAGACACCTACTTGATCGGCTAATTGCAAAGTGCAAAACTCTCCCAGGAGTAACAATTACTCGCAGTGGGTATCGGGATCCAACTATCATATAGAAGGTATGCAATCTCATTGCAAATTTCAACACTTGAAACTCCCGATAAAGGTTTTTACCCCTAGCACCTATGACCTTGGCTAAGGTCAACAAATCATAGGTACTAGTCAAGTTCTACCCGTCATTTCATGATTAATTAGACCCACCCACATGACCCTTGGCTAAGGTCAACAAAGCCAAATGACTGTCCTAACTAATCGCATCATATGCGGTGTAGGAAGACATCACTTAGCTACCGTACACTGTGCCTTGACTATGGTCAACAAACACAACACGAACACTAAGTACTCTACTTCCTAAAATGACGGAGGGTTGCGGCTGGTTTTTGTGAAAACCTTTAACGCTTTGAACTTGATCTCGTTGCGGAATCAAACGGTTTTTAAATGGAATGTTTTTCGGAGCTTTTCTAGTTTTGCTAAAGGGGTCACTCCCGATAAAGGGATCGTCAGCCCCTTCCTCGTCGAATGAGGTGCGGGATATATCATATATATCGCTGTGCAAAGCAGAAACTATAGAAGCTATCAAAAGACAAACCGAGTGATGTAGCATCTGCCAGTTATTGCTAAAGGAGTCACTCCCGGTGAAGGGATCTCGGTCCTTTCCCTATCGAATAAGGTGCAGGATGTTCTACAAGGAACACCACGATGCAGAGCAAGAACTGTGGCTACCTGTTTTATTTTGAAATTCGATTCCACAACATCAATTAGGTTTATTTTCTTTCATTAATTTCATTAATGAATATCCCATCATTTAAATTACCTAAACATCACAGATAAATATGACGGACACTTATGCCATCCGCATTCGCCTCGATGTCCCCTCGTGCACCGTTAGGTTAGGTAACTAACGGCAGAGCGGGGCAGGGCTAGCGCGGGTGTAAAACATAAGTAACGTCTATATAATATATCATATATACTATAATATCTGAACAGAGCACAGAACATCGCATGATCACATCACAGATAAAGCACAGCAGAAGAAACATATGAAATATTGGATATACTAGGACGTCCGTGCTTTCAATACGAGCCAGTATAAAACACGGATTCCACGGTCGTGATGAATAGCCAATCCCACACCCCTAGACCCCTACAAGAGCGGCAAGTAACCCTACCAATTCTAGGGTTAGGAGACCCGGACTCGACTCCTCAAGTTGGTCTCCCACTGGACCCCAGAACCCGGTTACTTGTGCTCCCCTCCTTGGGTCTATCCTAGTGCAAAAAAGTAAATAATATACAATGGGTGACAACTTCCGCAACCTCGAAGTGCCCCAATAAAAGAATATTACATACAAGTTTTTACATGAATGAAAATGAAAAAACACTCATCTCACATAAAAAACCCCGGCTATTCAAAACACGACGATCCAATATAACATATCCAGCAACATATAACATCATATGTCATCAACGTAAGTAAATATGCGCATCCCAATTGTCGTTGACATATAGCAACGAAACCGGCGATATCACATATTACACTTACGGTCACAGAAAAGAAAGTGTAAAACTACAACAGTTGGAATCCGCAACCACCTCAGACATCGCATGCCTGACCAAATGAATTACTTAGACATCGCATGCCTAACAATTATAAACCCCGCATTTTAGTCTCATTATCGAAAACTCTTTTCAATATCAAGTCGGGCAATTCAACAGGATTCCCGACATTCTGATCGAATGCTCGTCGCAAACTTTAGTAGGCGGCCGCACCCCCGATACCGTCGACGAAGTGCACCAAGGCGGAACACCGCTGCCGCGAGCACCCGAACGGATGCTTTCGGCGACGGGGTTCTCCTAAAGTCACTTGGTCGGGGCTATGGGGTGAGGCTGTCTATAAAATTTACCCGGCGAGTATCCGCGTACGCTACGTGATTGCGACGGACTTTTGATCACATCAAAATTCCGTGGCAACCGATCAAGTGAGACTAAACTGCTACGTTTATAATATTCATTCCGTTATCTCATAACAATTTGTGAATTCCAATTATTGTATCACATTCCAGATAAATAGAAAATGCTAAACTTTTCGATCGAACAATCGAACACCCAAGTTTTCCCGATACAGCTCAACACATGAAATAAGTCTAACAACATTCAGTTCGTGCCTCAGTACCAACGGTCCAGCCGTAGAAGGGTCAAGCCAACGCCTCACATGTGGCACGCCGTACTGCCCCAAACCCGAAGGTTCAAAGGGCAATTCAAGACGGTCACATAATCGAGTTAAGGTTTGTTGTCTTCTAGAGGGTCCATCGCGTTACTTGCACTACTTAGAACGTCGTTAAACTACGGAAAAATCCAACAATTGGAAATTTCCCGGCAGGGGAAAAAGTGGGTATTTATATCCGGTCGAACTTTTTAACATATTCTAAAATTACTCGGAAAGCCACACCGACAAAATTAGACAGTCCGATCGAATATACAGAGTTCCCAATACAAGCCAGAAAATAAAACTCTGGAATAAATATTAAAATATTCCCAGGAAAACCAACACCAGAAACTAGGAGTTACTGTGCAAACAGTATTGGGCATTGTGACTATACTGCCGCGGAACCGCCGCAGAAGCCATGCTTCTGCCGCGGTTCCGCCGCACTCTTGTCGAATCATGGACACGTGTTGCACAGTAATTCTTAGGATTCCCTGCTGATTTTTCTGGATATTTTTAGTTTCGAAAAATCCACATTTTACAGAAAAGTCCAGAGAGCATTTTTCAAGTCGGGTTTTGGGTCGATCGGACTTCTGATTCCGTCGGGACTTCGCCTAAGGCACTAGCTAGGCTCTGATACCACTGTAGGGTTCCTAGGCACACTAATGGTGTCTCACAAGTGATCAAACATGCACAAATCAAATTTTACGGGTGCCTACAAACCCTAATACGGATCGTTTACTAGATATCGAGGCAAAGCAAGCATGTAAACGGAAATAAATGCTAAGGGAAAGTGACTACAACCTTTGTAGATCCGGTCCACCACCTCCTAGGCTCCGTGATGAAGTCCCTCCACTGTCCAAAATGAACCCATGACTCTAGCATCGGTATCATCGAAGAATGGGCGGGCTTGATCGTCGGTTCGATGCCGAAGATGATCTACGTCGAGGTATCACAAGAACAAGCTCCACCTTCACCAAGCCATGAAAACTTGTGAAGGAAACACCCTATACTACTTGGCAAGAGGTAGAGGATGAAGAAATAGGAAGTGGGTAGACTTTAGTTTTGGATTTCTCACTAGTTTTCATCACTTTCCATTGGAGTAGCAAGCTTTTCTTCATGTTGAAGAAGATGAAGAAGAAGAAGAAGATATGATAAGTGTTGAATAATTAGATAAATAATTCAATACTTATCATACTTTCAACTATAGTTAAGTGTAGAGAATTAACATGGGTTAGTTAAATGGTTAGGGTTAAGCAAAACAACAAAAGAGTGACTTAGTCAAAGTTTCAAGAAACTTCAACTAAAAACAAAACATACAACCATTCATTTATCTTTTCCTTTTTCCAAAATGAATAAATAAGAAAAAGATAAATGAATAAATAATCAAAACCCTAATCATTAACTTAAACCATGGTTTGATTCTTTACACTTAACCAAGTAAGCATGTATCATCAAACATGATACAAACATGTGCACAAAACTATATCGCATATACAATGTGTACAAATCAAGTGAGAAAATCCTTTTAAAGTGAACCAATACTAGTTAACGCAATGTAATATATCAAATATATAAATATGCACTAAATCATTAAATCAACACTTGATTTAACGATCCGGTCATATCGGATATAACCGACTAGTATCATCTGTATCGGCTTATCGAATCAATCCTTGATTCGATAACTAGGTTATATCGCATATAACCGTTCGATACATTCATCGCGAGAATAGAATACGGTATCACATACACGAATTATTCTCGGTCCCGCACATATCTCATATGCGCTCCTATTTCGTTTCGCTTGAGCCAGGAAACCTCTGTGTAGGACTCTAAAGACTCGTCAATACGCCGGCAGCGGATGATGATCATATCAAACACCCACAAGCCGCAAGCGGTCTGCTAAACGTAACGGCCACCCGGGTATTGAGCGATCAGAAGATCGACGAGCAAGCCCGCTCACACTCCTGTGAATCCATCCAGTAACACTTACCGTACAGTCCGGTCTGTTCGTCTGATATGTCGCATATCTCGCCTAGGGGTGGTAAACGTCAGACCCCAGTAGCTCGATAAGTCATACCGACTTGAGGTCCATAACATTCGTGAAACTACTGATAACTCTTACCAGTATATCACTGCAACCCTGGCCAGGGATTTCCTGTTATGGCCAGTCGAGCATAGCACAACATCAACCCCCAATACCGGGAGAGATGAATCCCCTCCTATCGCTCATTGCCTCCATGTGAATCGGGACTGTACCCAAAAACCACCTGTTTGCACAACTCAGTAGAGCCGTGGTAGGGTGGAAATCAAAGCACAGTGGGTGACACACAAGACTCTATGACGATCTCGGGTCAACAGACTAAGTTGTACCAGTGTCACCAGAGAACTGCCATCTGACGTGAGGTATAATACCATCTGGGAGTTCTCGGCGAGTCCGTTCAGTGTACCCTGTCTCCACTGAGCACCCGCATACTGTTCATATCAGATTTTTGCATTTTCATACCGCCCAATTTTTGTCACATTGCATATCGGTAGATACTCTTGAGCCGTGTTTGCTAATCAATTGCAGGATACAGGTTCTCGGTTCTAAAACGGTGAAATTCATGGAAAACACGAAAAAAGTCCGGGTTCCTGCCAACCACAGATAAAACACGGTCTCTGCTCTTCATCCGTATGTGGCCAGATATCAATAGGAAGACAAAAGGTCAAATCAATGTCACTCTCATGCACAAGGCTCAATGGTAGCACAAAATCCAAGAGATCTACGCGGAGCTGGAGGCAAATCATGTCAAAATCTTGACAAAAAGTCCACCTTTCCCTCAACAGAAATTCTGGAAGAAATATGGAGGTATTTTCAGAAAACATATGAACCAGAGAACAGAAGACAGAAAACCAGGGGACCACAAGAAAGACAAAGATCCAATTCATCAACAGGGCCGCGGATCCGCGGCCAAAGTGGGGTCCAGGACGCGGATCCGCGGCCGTACGGGCGCCGCGTGCGCAGAAATTTTAGGGGTATTTTTGTCTTTTCGTTTTTGTTCTGGTGGTTGCCCTAGGTTTCCATTCTCCAGCCTATAAATAGCCCAGAACTTTGTGAAGGAAGGGGTCCAATCTTGTATTTTCATTTTGCCTAGTTTTAGTGTTGTTCTTCTTCCTCTTCTCACCTCTTCTCCATTAAACTTGTAGTGAGCTTTTGAGTGAAGAGTGATGAATAAAGAAGACCATTTTTATTATCATGCTTGTCTCTTTCTTTACTTATTGTAACTTGTTGTAATTTTAATTGTTAAGTAGTTGTTGTTATTTTCTTGCTATTTCTTTCTTCTCTCGTTTTTCTTTATCATTCATACGACAATGATACTTACGCTCGATCCTCGCCAAGGTGAGGTCGCAAATAGTTAGTCGTATTCTTCTCATCTCCTTCATTCTATCTTCCTCTTTGTTTTGTTTTGTTTTTCCTTATCATGAAGTGTGAGTAGTTTTATACTTGTTAGGGTAGGATAAGGGAAGTTTGAGAGAAGGAAATCTCTCTCACTCTTTCCTTGCCCAACAACTTAAATCGATTCCCGCTAATTGAACCACAATCCGCTCCTTACGGCACCCTATCCTACATGATAGCGGTGATTCCGTAGTGAGACCGGTTGTGGTTGAATTAACCGGAGGTTATGGATAAGAGCCAAGAACGGACGGACAAGCACCAAAAGGAAGGACTATGCGTTGGAAAGCCTAGCTTATATTCGCAAGTTCCTTCCTAGTCGTGCTAATCCCCGTTGTTGCCGATTACCGTAACACCGATATTAAGTGGGGCAACGAAAGATGTGGAGACTCCTAACTCAAACTAACCTAATCCTAACCCTAACAAGCTCTCTTTAAATATCAACTTAACACTTAGATAACCACAACAAAATCTGAAAAATCGGACTTAACTCGTTAAAACACTTTGAAAAAGACTCCCATCTCCCTGCGGACGACCCGTACTCAACCGGCTAGCTACAAGCGAAACCGTCTTGATTGCGGTATTTAAACTAGAACTTGAACACGCACGTATTCTATCAATCAAATGGCGCCGTTGCCGGGGAGACGGTAGTTTATTTCCTTGTGTAATTTCGGGTTAATTTGTAAGTATATAAAAAAAACGAAAAAAAATACATACTTTGTAAAGAAACCATCTTGTTATTCTTGAGTAGCTTTTGTGCAAGTGTGCAGGAAAATACAAGGTTCGAGTTCAGTGGCCAAGACGTTGAAAATACGGAGTTCAAGTACAGTGCCAAAGACATGGGAAGATAGACCCACATTTCGCGGCTACACCGCGACGGACAAAAAGAAGTTGACGGTCTACTGTCAAGATCTGGAGCAGGTACAGTGAGCAACTAAAGATTCAGTAGATCTAGACAAGAAGAGGACAGATACAGTAGATCACCCAATTTTTCCAGAAGCCCAAGTCCACAGTACAGCCGCGGAAACGCGGCATAAGAAAGCTTAGGCCGCGGTTCCGCGGCCACTTGGTGCCTTTGGGCTGCCAATTTTTCTGGGTAACTCTCTCTGCCTCTCTCCACTCCTCTGGACTCCACTGAATTGTGTTTTCTGCAGGCTTCTTTGCGCAAATTCTTCTCCCCCTTCCAATAAACTGTTCTTGTGCAGGATTCTTTGCGCCGCAAATAAAAATTGTTTGCAGTTGATTTGTTACTGTTTTGCATTCTTTAATACGGACTTAAGGGGCTTGAAACCAATCCAGATTGGGTGGGGATTTCATCACCCTTCCCAGGACCCCAAAAATCACTAAAGTATATGCATTGTCCATTGTAAATTAAAAAATACTAGACTTCAGCCCTAAGGACTTCGCTCTCATTAGGAGAAGATAAACCGTGTTTAGAACCTCGCTTAACCGTACATTGTTTACGGGGTGTCTAGGAAAGTGTTAAAGGCGCAACCGCCGAAAGAGAAAGGGTTATTTAATTAAGGAACTTCGCGAAAGCGTTGGACAACCTCCCCTTATCTCTGCACTTACTGGCCCCGTGATCGGTGTATTTTTAAGCCTGTTTCTCGACACTGTTTAACTTCGAAAATCAAGTTCAGGAGCAGGTCTAGTAGACCTAGGCGACCGTAGATCTAGGTGTGATTGTGCATATCTTGTTTGTGATTGCTTAAGCCGTATTTCCGTACATACTTCTGTAAATCTCTTTCTAAAAAAAAAAATCAAAAACTTTTATAAAAACTTGCCCTTTTGTCGCCAAATCCATTTTCACCCACCACCCATCGCCTTTCTCCATTGACGTTTTCTTACCCTCACCTTCTTCGCTTTGACTATACTAAACTTGTTTAGTGTATGTCCGCTTGGACTCGGGACACTAGCGCCCGTTTAGTCCGCGTTACGTTAGTCGCGACCGACTACGCGATCGACTCCGAAGTCGATACTCCGTCCACTCCTCTTTCACCCCTTCCTTTGCCGGCCAACTCCGACGTTGACCGGAATTCTGTTCATACATCTTCACCTTCACCTTCACCTTCACCAACCTCTTGTTCCGCGATGTCGGGATTTAATCCGAACATCTCTTTGACCACCGCTGGATTGGCTCCACCTCCTACGGAGACCAATCTACCACCACCTCCGCCTGTTGTAGGGCCGCAGCGAATTGCGCTCCAGGATCGTTTCTACCCCACCCGTTCTGCACTTCCCACCTGCCTTTCTCTTCCTCCGGCCAATGGGGACAACTTTGAAATTAAGCCCCATTTCATCAACATGCTTCCACGTTTTCATTGGCTTGAATCTGAAGATGCCTATATCTTCATCAACAAATTTCAAAATGTCTGTGCCATGATGAAAACCACCTAGCTGTCGGACGATGCTATACGTCTATGGGTCATTCCGTTCACTTTATGCGATCTCGCTGAAAAATGGCTGTATAGCACCGCTTCCCACTCAATCACCAGCTGGGACGAGTTTGTTAAAGCGTTTCTGAAAAAAATCTATCCGAATCATAAGACCGCAAGGATTTGAAATGAAATCAACCAATTCTCCCAGCTTCCTTCTGAACCCTTCTGGAAGTGCTTTGACCGATACAAAGACCTTCTTGTTCAGTGTCCTCACCACGGTATAGAGAAATGACAACTCTGCCAAACCTTATACGAGGGACTGAACCCAGCAACGAAGCAGTTGCTGGAAACCATCTGTCAGGGCCACTTCCTATCGAAATCTGACGAGGAAGCATGGCAGTTCTTTGACGACCTTGCGGAGCAAACGCTACAGTGGGAGAGCACCAGACCGACTTCTTCTTCTTCTACCTCCACTTCTACCGGTCAGTCTAGGGTAGGAATCCACCAACTTGACGTCTCTATTGCGATGAAAGCTGAAATGGCTGCGATAACACGAAAGCTTGAAGCGATAGAGAGCAAATTTTCTGCTCCTTCTCCTGCCCCTGTTCTCCCCCTTCGTACCATCTGCGCTTGTTGTTCCGATCCTTCTCACTTGACCGAAGAGTGTCCTTACAATCCACCATCGCAAGGACAGGATCAGGTTAATGCATTCAATCAAAGACCGAGGAATGATCCATACTCTTCCACCTACAATCCCGGTTGGAGGAACAACCCGAATTTCGCCTGGAATCAGAATCAGAATCAATTCCAAGGCAACAATTTCCAAAGGGCCCCTCCGCCGCAACAACAAGCGCAACAACAAACTCAGTATCAGCAGCCCTTCCAACCCCAACCTTGCCAAAACCAGACGAACAACTTTGCGCCGAACAACTCTTTTCCACCAAACAACTTTGTTCCAACGAACAACGATAAGGTTTCCTCGCTCGAGCGAAGTCTGGAGGCATTTGTTAAACAATCAACTCAATCCACCGCCAACATCCAGTCTTCGATCCAATCTTTAGTGCAACACACCGCCGCACACGGGCAGAGCATCAAGACCATCGAAGCCCAGATTGCACAGCTAAACGCGGCCTTGAGCGAGCGAGAGAAGGGGAAGCTCCCGTCCCAGCCACTTCCAAATCCCGGTCACCCACATAATGCACATGTTGCTCTTGAACAACAAAACCATAATGTGAGTGCCGTGACTACACTGAGATCGGGAAGGATGCTGCAAAACAACATTGGCAAGCGAATCAACGATGACACCCCGGCCGCCGCTTCTTCTTCTTCTCCTTCTTCTTCTTCGTCTTCCGAGCCTATTCTCCGTTCTTCAACAGGCTCTCCTTCCTCTTCTTCTGCTCTGAACGGACCCACTTCTCACTCCACGAAAACACCTATTCTGGGATCCGTTCCAACTCCAAAATCTCCTCCTCCAGCATTAGACTCAACCAATTTTCAAAATGTTCCATTTCCAAACCGGTTGAGGTCTAATAAACAAAATCCACAAATGGAGAAGATTTTGGAGTTATTCAAGCAAGTTAACATTAACATTCCTCTTTTAGATGCTGTCCAACAAGTCCCGTCTTACGCGAAAATCTTAAAGGACTTGTGCACGAAAAAGAGGAAGTCTCAGGTACCCAAGAAAGTTTTCTTGGCTAGTGCTGTGAGTGATGCCCTTACCCAATCTTTACCACAAAAACGGAAGGACCCTGGCTGTCCTACGATTTCAATTACCATTGGGGATAAAAACATCAACCGCGCACTATTAGATCTTGGTGCCAGTGTTAACTTGCTTCCGTATTCAGTATACGAGCAATTAGGCGTCAGAGAGTTGAAACCCACACACTGCACTCTCCAAATGGCCGACCGATCGATCACCCACCCTAGGGGTCAGCTAGAGGATGTGTTGATAAGAGTCGGGGACTTCATATTCCCCGTTGACTTCATTGTATTAGATACACAGCCTGTAGCTAACCCCCGGAATCAAATTTCGGTGATACTCGGTCGCCCATTTCTCGCAACCTCAAATGCTGTGATCAATTGTCGCAACGGTTCGATGAACCTCTCTTTTGGAAATATGACGATTGAACTCAACAATTTTAGGTTGGGGAATCAGCCCGCCGAACCTAATGCTCATATACTGGACGTCTGCTCGATCCAGGAGATCACACCAGAAGAGTGTGAATTCGAGGAGTTTCTGTTTGATCACGATAATCTTGACGCCACTAGTGCATTTCTCTTCGAACCTGCTGCTGTTTCTGCACCCGATAACGAATACGAGTGTTTCACGTTCTCGAACGATCTTAGCCGTGCACAACCCGAGTTTGAATCTTTCGACTTTCCGGATGAGTTACCTGAACCATCCGACTCGGTTGCCTACACTCGTTTTGAACCTTTGCTGGAGTCCTTTGAGTTCGAGACCTTTGCACCAGTCTTGCCTTCCATCATTTCACCTCCGACGCTCGAACTCAAGCCGTTGCCGTCTCACCTTAAGTATGCTTACTTAGGTGAGAACGAGACCCTCCCTGTCATCATTTCGGCTTCTCTAGCTCCCGAGCAAGAGAAAGCCCTTCTCGCGGTCTTACACGGCAACAGGCAAGCTTTTGGCTGGTCCATGGCGGACATCAAGGGGATTAGTCCCCTGATAGTTGAGCATCACATTCATCTGATGGATGATGCCAAACCAGCCCGGGATCCACAAAGACGTCTTAATCCAGTCATGAAGGAGACTTTGAAGAAGGAGATCGTCAAATGTCTAGATAGTGGTATCATTTACCCTATCTCTGATAGCCAGTGGGTTAGCCCCATTCACGTTATCCCCAAAAAGTCGGGCATCACGGTCATAACCAACGAGGCGAATGAGTTAATCCCTACTCGCACCCAAACTGGGTGGCGAGTTTGCATTGATTACAGAAAACTCAACGCCGCAACGCGGAAAGACCACTTTCCGCTACCTTTCATTGACCAGATGCTGGAACGATTGGCCGGACATGAGTACTATTGTTTTCTTGATGGCTACTCTGGCTATAATCAAATTCCCATCGCCGAAAAAGACCAGGACAAGACCACTTTCACTTGTCCTTTCGGCACGTTTGCATATCGACGCATGCCCTTTGGGTTATGCAATGCGCCCGCTACCTTCCAGCGGTGTATGATGGGAATTTTCTCAGACATGGTGGAGAAATTTCTGGAGATTTTCATGGATGACTTCTCCATCTTCGGCGACTCCTTTGACGAGTGTTTGCTGCATCTTGACGCTGTCCTTACCCGATGTAAGGACAAGAATCTCACTTTGAACTGGGAGAAATGCCACTTCATGGTGCGCGAAGGTATTGTCTTAGGACATATCATCTCGCAAAATGGCATAGAGGTTGACAGAGCAAAGATTGAGGTCATTTCCAATCTGCCTCCTCCCCGATGCGTCAGAGATATCCGAGCCTTCCTTGGCCATGCCGGTTTCTATAGACGGTTTATCAAGGACTTTAGCAAGATTGCTAGGCCCTTGACGCTTTTGTTGGCCAAGGATACACCTTTTGACTTCAACTCGAGCTGTGTGACTGCATTCGAGTCACTGAAACACTCACTGACTTCTGCTCCCGTTCTCTCTTCTCCTGACTGGACGCACCCATTCGAGATTATGTGCGATGCATCCTACTTTGCCATCGGTGCTGTCCTTGGACAACACATCAACAAGATGCCGCACGTAATCTATTACGCTAGCCGAACCCTGAACGACGCACAACTCAATTATACAACAACTGAGAAGGAATTCTTAGCTGTTGTATTTGCTCTAGAAAAGTTCAGGCCCTACCTCATCGGCTCTCCAGTCATTGTCTACACAGACCATTCAGCTCTGCGCCATCTTTTTGCGAAGAAAGATGCCAAATCTCGGTTAATACGTTGGATCCTCTTGCTTCAAGAGTTTGACCTTGTCATTAAGGACAAAAGAGGATGTGAAAACGTCGTTGCCGACCATCTCTCACGACTTCCTTCTTCGCCTTCGCTTCCAATTCCGATTAATGACGTTTTCCCGGATGAACAACTCTTGACAGTATCTTGCGAACCCTGGTTCGCAGATATTGTGAACTATTTGGCCACGGGATTACTACGGACCGAATGGTCGAGTCAGGACAGACTTCGCTTCTTATCCCAAGTAAAACACTTTTACTGGGACGAACCCTACTTGTTCAAGTACTGTCCCGACCAGATTATTCGTCGGTGTGTCCCCGATGAGGAATTCAAGAGTGTGCTGTCATTTTGCCACGATCAAGCGTGTGGCGGGCATTTTGGGCCCAGAAAGACAGCTGAGAAGATCTTGCAATGTGGTTTCTACTGGCCACAACTTTTCAAGGACGCTCACGACTATTGCAAGACTTGCTCCCGGTGCCAACACATGGGCCGGATATCCCGGAGGAACGAGATGCCGCTCCAACCGATCTTGGTTGTGGAGATTTTCGATGTTTGGGGGATAGACTTCATGGGGCCGTTTCCCAGCTCTTTTGGGAACTTGTACATCCTTCTAGCTGTTGATTACGTCTCTAAATGGGTCGAGGCTGTGCCCAGTCGAACTAACGACAACAAGGTTGTCGTTAGGTTCCTTAAAGAAAACATTTTCTCACGGTTTGGGCACCCCCGAGCGATCATTAGCGACAATGGAAGTCATTTCTGCAATAGGACTTTCGAGGCCTTGATGCGGAAGTATTCCATCAATCATAAGCTTTCTACGTCCTACCACCCCCAAACCTGCGGGCAGGCCGAAGTTTCAAATCGGCAAATCAAGCAGATATTAGAGAAGATGGTTTCCAAGAACCGTAAGGATTGGTCTCTAAAACTCACTGATGCCCTTTGGGCATTTAGAACCGCTTATAAGACCGACCTTGGCATGTCTCCCTATCGGCTTGTGTACGGAAAAGCATGCCACCTTCCTGTCGAAATCGAGCATCGCGCATTTTGGGCGATTAAGGAGCTGAATCTATCTCTTGAGGACGCGGGCAGCCATCGGAAGCTGCAGCTGAACGAACTGAGCGAGCTTAGGGATGAGGCTTACGACAACGCGGTTGTCGTTAAGAATCGAACGAAGGTGTTTCATGATAAACACCTTTTGCGCAAAACCTTCGTACCTGGTCAGCAGGTACTTCTTTACGACACCCGACTTCATTTTCATCCAGGAAAGCTCCGATCTCGCTGGAAAGGGCCGTATTTTGTGCGGAATGTGTATCCGTAGGGCGCTGTGGATTTGGAAAATCCAAAGGACGGTTCACTCTTCAAGGTAAATGGACACCGATGCAAACCGTACCTTAGCGCCGAACCAACAGAGGAGCTCCTGTTCTTACAGGAGCCGGTTTACCCTGAATGATCTTCCTCTGCCTACCTCCAAACTTCGGTTATCCAGCCAAGAACAGTGGACACTGTTCCAAATAAGTTTGGGGGTATGTACAAACCATTTTGCATATATGTGTGTATATTCTTTTTCTTTCCTTTATAAACAAAAACAAATAAAAATTGTGTATCACTAACCGACAATTTTGAACCTTCCAACTGCTCTCTTCATGCCACGACAGTGAGGACACTGTCCAGTTTAAGTTTGGGGGTACGCTCGGTATGCATTTCTTACCTTCGCATTCATATGTATATTTTGCATCTGAATAAAAATCCATAAAATCCTTAAAAATCGGAAAATTTTCTAAAAAATAAAAACTTTTTTGTCAAGTTAGCTTGTGGAAGAACTTTGATTCAACATTTCGACGGTTTTTGTTTGAAAAAATAGGAATAACTAGATCTTATGTTTGGATTTTCAAAACCTGAAAGATAACTCTCCTTTGAAGTTAACTATAGCTGATATACGTCTTTACATCACACTACACGTGTCGTAAGATTTTGTGAATTAGACGACAAGTCTTTCATGTTTAAACTTTTAAACAGATAAATGATTTTCTGAGGATCAAATAGGTTTGTTCTGAAATAAGTAATGTCAAGAATAGTTTATGAAGTAAAGCGAATATGAAGGAATGTAATTGATGCCGTAATTGGAGCTAAGTCTGAAAAATAACCCATCTAAAACTTGATTGGAATGATTACACACCAAACACACCAAACACGTCTTTTATCCAAAAAAAAAAATATTTGAACTGCCAGATATATCTCCGTTCGTATTAAATCATCTGATTTTTACGCCAAACTGTCTTTTGTTTTTGGACCTAGGTAACTTGAGTAATTAAGTCCGCTGGGGTGTTTCTACACCTAATGCCCTAAAACCAACTGGTTTGGGTGCATTGGCCCAAAGCTAGCTAAGAAGCCTAGAATGTCCAGATAAAAACAAAGTGTAACATTTAGGAAAAAGTTAGAAATAAATAAATTTAATTAAAATAAGAATAAGCTGATAAATCACAAATTGGTTAAAATCAAATATGTTAATCTTCATAAGTTATATGTAATACAAATTAAATTAAATTTTTTGAATGTAAATTAAATAAGTTATAAGGGTTGTAATGAAAATTTTAGCTTCATTTTAATAAAAGATGTGTTTTATAATAAGCTAGTTGTGAGGGGTTGAATTGCAAAGTTAGGTTTTATGCAAACAAGGTATTATCAAGGGTTTAAGTGAATAAAGTATATCAATTCAGTTCTGAAATTAAATTCAAAATAAATCAAAAGAAAATAGGAAATAAACCAAAAACACCTCATGCTTCATGCCACCTTCAACCTCCACCTCCTCCTTGCATGTAACATGCACACCTTAGCTTAGGACACCTCCACCTTCCCTTATCTCTTCATTCTTCCACTTAAATAGTTCAGTTTCAGTTAAAATCAGAATCAAAACTAAAAAGAAAATCAAAAGAAAAGGAAAACTATGAGAGAACAAGAAAGAACAAGAGGAGGAAGAAGAAGAGGGAGCTTGATCATGGAGATGGCTCATCATCAAGCTAGGAGGGGCTTGTAGATCCTTGGAGGGTTATTCCTACAGCAAATTAGGAGGGTAAATTCTTAATCCTAGTAGGTTAATTAGGCTCTGTAATTTAGATAATTAAAGTTTAGATAGATCACATGATATCGTATTTTAACAAATTTAGTGTCTGTGGAAATCTGCTTTAATCTGGAATATAATTAAATAAATTCAATAGAGTAGAAATGATGTAGGTAACAATTAGAACACACCACAAGAAGACGGCACAGGGGGGCCGGGTTTGGGCCGGCGACAGAAGAGGAATGGCCGGCGTCGCCGGCCATGTTAGGGAGTTTGGGAGTTTTCTCTGTTGGGGTGTGTTCAGTTTACAATTTGGCCTAATTTGGTACTGTTGATTTAAATTAGTTTCACTACAGTTACAATCTGGGATGATATATCGGAAAAAGAATAATAAAACGCTAATTACGACACGATGAAATCAAGTCACGTTTTAAATTCTGCAACAGTGCAGATTTAGGCTGAAATCCAGCAAGACTAAGTGTTTAACAAATTGATATAACCTAATAGTAAATAACTAGTAAGTAGGATAACGTGTTTCTATTTCCGTTATATCGGAATAGTCATTTTGCTTATACACGTAACTTTGCATATTTAGACACGGATACGAGAAATACGGAAGCCGCGAGGAAAGGGAAAGGATTAGCGATTCCGGAGTAGATTCGACTTTCCGGTGAGTAGACTAAACATCTACCGGGGAATTTAGTAAATATGGCGTGTTTCGCCCATGGTTTTACTTAATGTGATATTCATATCATCATGTTTAAATGTTAGAATTTCATGCATTAAAATATGTGTATATTGCTTTGTTGTTAGAACACTTCACAAGTATCGACGAGTCATGCCACGTGCACATCTTATATGCTACACACACCTCGTCGATATTGCCATGTCACATACACTTAAATATCATACTTATTAACATGAATTATATTGTATTTCATATGTCAAGTAGATTGGTAGAATTCATTATTTACATCCTGTTGCTTTATGCGTACTTCCATGTTGGATATGAGATAGATGCAGAATTGAGGATTTATGATTTTGAGTTTTTGAATACTACTACATAAATCCAGTTTTCATGATTGATGTGATATGTCCACCCTGAGTTGATTTCTGTTTTTGGTTTTATTCCGGACCGAGTGGGGGAGATATACGGTCGTGGATTTACGTTATCCATACTGAGTGGGGGAGCTATACAGTTGGATACAGGGTGGCCCCGGTCGAGACCGAGGGGCAGGATAGCCGTATTGAGACGGGGGAGCCTAGCGAGGTTACTTGATACCGGAGTTGGTTATAGAGATACGGCGTGTATCTAGAGGATAACGACCGATATTATGAGTATAGGATCATTCGGGGAATGATGCCTATAAGAAATGAAGATTTTGTGTCGTTGATGGACACCGAGAAATGATTTACTTGAGTTGTGATTTCAGAAGTATAATGAGATTTATTGTTGGATTTCACATATACTCATATATCATATTGATTCATATTTAGTAACATGATTGTCATATTTACTTTATTCGCCGTTATATGTTAGTCGTATTCACTGAGTTGGCAACTCATCCCCGTTGTGCCACAGTTCCTTGCAGGGATAGAGTGGACGGGTAGCTGCGAGGCAAGATCACTTTTGCTGTTATATTCCATCTTTTGCTGGGTAGGTTACATGTGTAGTAACCTTCCCTTTTGTACTTTTGTATCTAGAAAGACTCCATCAAACCTGTATTTGACTTAGATATGAGAGATGGTATATATATGTACAGTTGAGATCAGTTGATCAGTTTCATAGCTTCTTTCTTTATGAGATTCAGTGATGTTACATATGCTTATATTCATGATTCATGTTGTTATCGTTGATTCCAACTAGGAATGCAACCAAACTTAACCTTTATTATTTGTTAATGAATTAAATTAATAACTTGAGATTTTTACTTAAAAACTAAATTTTCATAAATAATTCCGAAATAAGGTATTTTGATCTTGGTTTTTGGCTTACTTGGACTTGTGCATATCTTTAGATATGATACAATCTAAGTGCCTGTCACATCCAAACTTGGGTCGTGACAAAGTTGGTATCAGAGCTTAGGAGTAACCTTACGGAATTCAGTAAGGGATTTCTATAGGTTGAAGTAAGTCTGAGAGTTAGGATGACCTTTGGTTTGATGGAGTAGGTGAATTAGGACGAATGCAGTACCGTACGTATGTTCCGCGGCATATTTACGTTATCGTATTCAGCCTAACTAACCTTAGGATGTTTATCTTGACCTATTCTTCCGTTGATTCTCCGTTATTGATTTCTTCTGTTCCCACACCTTATCAACTCTCGTTTCTTGTTCCAGTTGCTATGGCTACGCGGGCTAGACGAGCCGCAGCCAGAAATGCAGCTAGGGCGAGTCCGCCTGTGACGACGACTGGTGCACCGGACGTGCAGGAGGTGCATGAGCATGTTGATCCTCCTCCTCCAGATCGCATGACTAGGATCGAGGAGGGTATGTTGGGATTACAGCGAGTGGTAGGACAGTTAGCTGAGACCACTCGAGCTTTGAGATCAGATCCAGCACCGACCGTAGCAGAGTCCGAGGTACAGCCTACACAGACGGTAGCGCCAGTAGATACGAGAGTGATGGAGGTATCACTTGCAGAGTTTATGAGATTGAGACCCCCGGTATTTACAGGGACCGATGTGGCGGAAGATCCTCAGTCTTTTCTTGATAGGATGGCGAGGATTGGCAGATCATTACGATGTTCTGATGCGAGGTCAGTTGAGCTGACTAGCTTTCGTTTGGAGGGACTTGCACAGGAGTGGTGTGAGTCGATGGAGAGTGGGCGAGCTACGAATCTTCCTCCGATGACGTGGACCGAGTTTTCTACGGTCTTTCTTGCCAGATTTCTTCCCCAGAGTGTGAGGGATGCTAGAGCTAGCAGTTTCGAAGCGTTGAAGAAATCAGCAAGTATGTCAGTAGCCGATTATGACTTACGATTCACCCAGCTTTCGCGATATGCCCCATACTTGGTACCTACAGAGGAGCTTCGGGTGAAAAGGTTCCTAAGGAGTTTGGACACAAAGTTGTATCTGGCAATAGGCTCCCAGCATTTTGATACATATGCGCAAGCCATGGATGCGGCGATTCGACTAGAGGAGCGTTTGAGCCAGTCAGGAGTCGTTCCGGAGCCAAAGAGGAGTAGACCTTTCGTGCCGACAAATAGACAGTTTGGCCGAGGTAGAGGGTCTTATCCAGGCAGATATACTCCAGGCCGCAGTATTGGACGAGGTTGGACGCAGGGCCAGATGTTCAGTTCTTATCCTGATGATCAGAGACCACCCTTTACTTGTTATAGTTGTGGACTTCCCGGACACTTTGCGCGAGATTGTAAATCTCAGAGCGGGATCGTTGCTCCACAGGCTGCTTTACCCCTTCCTTCTCCTACACCGATGGCTTTACTTCCTCCCCCAGTTGGCGCTACACGCAAGGCAGTTGCACCACGAGGTAGAGGCTATGCGGGACGTGCTCAGAGAGGTAGAGGAGATAGAGGTAGAGGACGACAGGATGCGGGCAGGGGCCAGGCACGGGTTTTTGCGCTGACTCCACAGGATGCCCAGGCATCAAATGCAGTCGTGACAGGTACTCTTACAGTATGCTCAGTAGAAGCACATGTTTTATTTGATCCCGGTTCTACACATTCTTATGTATCTTCACGATTCGCACTTTTGTTGGGGAAGAAGTCGTCATTATTAGAGTTACCATTGGTAGTGATTACCCCAGTTGGAGATTCTTTTATAGCTCGGCACGTATTCAGATCGTGTTCGGTGCGTATTGGTAATAGAGATTCGCTAGTTGATCTGATTCTCCTGGACATGTTGGATTTTGATATACTTTTTGGGATGGATTGGTTAGCCGCTTGTTATGCCTATGTAGATTGTAGAGGAAAAGCGGTTAGATTCTGTTTTCCAGGTGAACCGGTGTTTGTTGTGCAGGGGGACTGCAAGTTAACCCCTGTCAACATGATTTCTGCTTTTGGTGCGAGACGGCTCTTGAAGAAAGGTTGTCTTGGGTTCTTGGCTTTTATTCAGGACATAGGGGTCGCTGAAGTTCCATTGGACCAAATCCCGATCATACGAGAATTTCCTGAGGTATTCCCTGCTGAGTTACCAGGATTGCCACCTGATCGAGATATTGAATTTTGTATCGATTTGATTCCGGGTGCAGGGCCTATTTCTATACCACCATATCGAATGGCACCGACGGAATTGAAAGAACTCAAAGGCCAGTTGCAAGAATTGTTAGATAGAGGACTTGTTCGTCCTAGTGTTTCACCGTGGGGAGCTCCTGTGTTATTTGTGAAGAAGAAAGACGGTAGTATGAGGATGTGCATCGACTACCGACAGCTGAATCGCGTCACGGTGCGAAACAGGTATCCATTACTATGAATTGATGACTTGTTCGATCAGTTGCAAGGAGCCGGATTCTTCTCAAAAATTGACTTGAGGTCAGGATATCATCAGTTGAGGGTTCGGAAGAACGATATTCCGAAGACGGCGTTTCGTACGAGATATGGGCATTATGAATTTCTGGTGATGTCATTCGGACTCACCAATGCTCCAGCAGCTTTTATGGATATGATGAACCGTATCTTTAGACCATTTATCGATCGGTTTATTATAGTATTCATAGATGATATTCTTGTATATTCTCGGAGTTAGACGGAGCACGAGCAGCATTTACGTATCACGTTGCAGACCTTGAAAGAGCATCAGTTGTATGCAAAGTTTTCTAAGTGTGCTTTTTGGCTCGATAGTGTGGAGTTCTTGGGTCACATAGTTACAAGAGAAGGTATATGCGTAGACCCAAAGAAGATTGAAGCAGTACAACACTGGCCCAGGCCTATGTCAGTTACTGAGGTTCGGAGTTTCTTAGGTCTGGCAGGTTATTACAGACGCTTCGTACAGGATTTCTCACGGATAGCGGCACCTTTGACGGGATTGACTAGGAAGGAAGTTCCTTTTCAGTGGACAGATGCGTGTGAGCAGAGTTTCCAACAGTTGAAGACGCGTTTGACGACTGCACCTGTATTATCTTTACCTTCCGGGTCAGGGGGTTTCGTCGTGTATTGCGATGCTTCTAGAGTGGGCTTAGGCTGTGTGTTGATGCAACACGGTAAAGTTATAGCTTATGCTTCTCGACAGTTGAAGAGGCATGAACAGAACTACCCCACTCATGATCTAGAGATGGCTGCTGTAGTATTCGCATTGAAGATTTGGAGACA
Organism: Agapanthus africanus; assembly: GCA_030015575.1. Taxonomy (NCBI): domain Eukaryota; kingdom Viridiplantae; phylum Streptophyta; class Magnoliopsida; order Asparagales; family Amaryllidaceae; genus Agapanthus; species Agapanthus africanus. The sequence goes on along the minus strand of JASDDO010000022.1, from coordinate 384,258,994 downwards.
TTACCTGTATGGAGAAACGTGTCAAATCTTCACAGATCATAAAAGTTTAAAGTATATCTTTCAACAGAAGGATCTGAACCTCAGGCAGCGTAGATGGATGGAATTGGTGAAAGATTACGACTGTGAGATCTTGTACCATCCAGGCAAAGCAAATGTTGTAGCAGACGCCTTGAGTCGTAGGCCTGGAGGTAATTTATCTCACTTGAGCATTTTGCAGAGACAGTCTTCTACAGACTGGCAGCTCTTATGTGATAGTCGTATACAGTTTGAGTTTACATCGGCAGGAGGTCAGTTAGCACATGTTCACACTAGACCTCAACTATTGGATCGTATTCGAGATGCGCAGCCTACAGATACTCGCATGATGGAGATTATGGATCATGTTAGGCAGGGCAAGGAAACGGAGTTCGCGATTGATGATCATGGAGTATTACGTTTTAGGACTCGTCTCTGTGTGCCAGATTCTGACGGATTGAGGCGTGAGATTTTGGAGGATGCCCATAGATCAGTATACAGTATTCATCCTGGTTCCACAAAAATGTATCGTGACTTGAAGGAAAATTATTGGTGGGAAGGAATGAAGAAGGATGTTACGGATTTTGTTTCACGATGCTTGACTTGTCAGCAAGTCAAAGCAGAACACCAGAGGCCAGCCGGAGAGCTGCAACCCTTACCCATTCCAGAGTGGAAATGGGAACAGATTTCCATAGATTTTGTGGTGGGTCTACCCAGGACTAGCAGAGGGTATGATTCTATTTGGGTGATTGTAGACAGGCTGACGAAGGCCGCTCATTTTCTTCCAGTAAAGAAGACATATGGATTTGCTCAGTATGCACAGGTTTATATCGATGAGATTGTACGTCTACATGGAGTGCCGACATGCATAGTATCAGATCGAGGTACCCAGTTCACAAGCAGACTATGGCAGAAACTTCAGGACGCTCTTGGTACACGACTGAGTTTCAGTACAGCTTTCCACCCACAGACAGACGGTCAGTCGGAGCGGACCATTCAGATACTAGAGGATATGCTTCGGGCTTGTAGCCTAGATTTCGGTGGTAGTTGGGATCGTCACCTACCTTTGGTAGAATTCTCTTATAACAACAGTTTTCAAGAGACGATCCAGATGGCACCCTTTGAAGCTTTGTATGGAAGGAAATGTAGATCACCTGTTTGCTGGACGGAACTTAGTGAAAGTGGTATATTGGGACCGCAGATAGTACAGGAAACTACAGAGAAGATTCACTTGATACGAGATAGAATGAAAGCAGCTCAATGCAGACAGAAGTCATATGCAGATCGAAGACGACGCAAACTCGAGTTTGATGTGGGAGATCATGTGTTCCTTCAAGTATCTCCAATGAAGGGTGTGATGCGCTTCGGGAAGAAAGGGAAGCTCAGCCCCAGATATGTTAGACCTTACGAGATTTTAGAGAGAGTGGGCGCTGTGGCTTATCGGTTAGCACTTCCACCTGGTTTTCCCGACGTACATCCAGTGTTCCATGTTTCGATGCTTCGCAGATATCTTCACGATCCATCTCATGTGATCCAGCATCAGACTCTACAGCTTGAACCAGATCTATCCTACACAGTGCAGCCAGTCGCTATTCTGGACAGACAGGCAAAGCAACTACGATCGAGGATACTGCCATCTGTAAAGGTTCTCTGGCAAGGAAAGGATCGCGAGGAGATTACTTGGGAGACGGAGGACGCGATGCGGAAGAAATTTCCACATCTTTTCATAGGTATGTCTAGGAATTATTTTAAATTCGGGGACCGAATTTTCTTTAGGGGGGAATATTGTAACATTCAGGAAAAAGTTAAAAATAAATAAATTTAATTAAAATAAGAATAAGCTGATAAATCACAAATTGGTTAAAATCAAATATGTTAATCTTCATAAGTTATATGTAATACAAATTAAATTAAATTTTTTGAATGTAAATTAAATAAGTTATAAGGGTTTTAATGAAAATTTTAACTTCATTTTAATAAAAGATGTGTTTTATAATAAGCTAGTTGTGAGGGGTTGAATTGCAAAGTTAGGTTTTATGCAAACAAGGTATTATCAAGGGTTTAAGTGAATAAAGTATATCAATTCAGTTCTGAAATTAAATTCAAAATAAATCAAAAGAAAATAGGAAATAAACCAAAAACACATCATGCTTCATGCCACCATCAACCTCCACCTCGTCCTTGCATCTAACATGCACACCTTAGCTTAGGACACCTCCACCTTCCCTTATCTCTTCATTCTTCCACTTAAATAATTCAGATTCAGTTAAAATCAGAATCAAAACTAAAAAGAAAATCAAAAGAAAAGGAAAACTATGAGAGAACAAGAAAGAACAAGAGGAGGAAGAAGAAGAGGGAGCTTGATCATGGAGATGGCTCATCATCAAGCTAGGAGGGGCTTGTAGATCCTTGGAGGGTTATTCCTACAGCAAATTAGGAGGGTAAATTCTTAATCCTAGTAGGTTAATTAGGCTCTGTAATTTAGATAATTAAAGTTTAGATAGATCACATGATATCGTATATTAACAAATTTAGTGTCTGTGGAAATCTGCTTTAATCTGGAACATAATTAAATAAATTCAATAGAGTAGAAATGATGTAGGTAACAATTAGAACACACCACAAGAAGACGGCACAGGGGGGCTGGGTTTGGGCCGGTGACAGAAGAGGAATGGCCGGCGTCGCTGGCCATGTTAGGGAGTTTGGGGGTTTTCTCTGTTGGGGTGTGTTCAGTTTACAATTTGGCCTAATTTGGTACTGTTGATTTAAATTAGTTTCACTACAGTTAAAATCTGGGTTGATATATCGGAAAAAGAATAGTAAAACGCTAATTACGACACGATGAAATCAAGTCACGTTTTAAATTCTGCAACAGTGCAGATTTAGGCTGAAATCCAGCAAGACTAAGTGTTTAACAAATTGATATAACCTAATAGTAAATAACTAGTAAGTAGGATAACGTGTTTCTATTTCCGTTATATCGGAATAGTCGTTTTGCTTATACACGTAACTTTGCATATTTAGACACGGATACGAGAAATACGGAAGCCGCGAGGAAAGGGAAAGGATTAGCGATTCCGGAGTAGATTCGACTTTCCGGTGAGTAGACTAAACATCTACCGGGGAATTTAGTAAAGATGGCGTGTTTCGCCCATGGTTTTACTTAATGTGATATTCATATCATCATGTTTAAATGTTAGAATTTCATGCATTAAAATATGTGTATATTGCTTAGTTGTTAGAACACTTCACAAGTATCGACGAGTCATGCCACGTGCACATCTTATATGCTACACACACCTCGTCGATATTGCCATGTCACATACACTTAAATATCATACTTATTAACATGAATTATATTGTATTTCATATGTCAAGTAGATTGGTAGAATTCATTATTTACATCCTGTTGCTTTATGCGTACTTCCATGTTGTATATGAGATAGATGCAGAATTGAGGATTTATGATTTTGAGTTTTTGAATACTACTACATAAATCCAGTTTTCATGATTAATGTGACATGTCCACCCTGAGTTGATTTCTGTTTTTGGTTTTATTCCTGACCGAGTGGGGGAGATATACGGTCGCGGATTTACGTTATCCATACTGAGTGGGGGAGCTATACAGTTGGATACAGGGTGGACCCGGTCGAGACCGAGGGGCAGGATAGCCGTATTGAGACGGGGGAGCCTAGCGAGGTTACTCGATACCGGAGTTGGTTATAGAGATACGGCGTGTATCTAGAGGATAACGACCGATATTATGAGTATAGGATAATTCGGGGAATGATGCCTATAAGAAATGAAGATTTTGTGTCGTTGATGGACACCGAGAAATGATTTACTTGAGTTGTGATTTCAGAAGTATAATGAGATTTATTGTTGGATTTCACATATACTCATATATCATATTGATTCATATTTAGTAACATGATTGTCATATTTACTTTATTCGCCGTTATATGTTAGTCGTATTCACTGAGTTGGCAACTCATCCCCGTTGTGCCACAGTTCCTTGCAGGGATAGAGTGGATGGGTAGCTGTGAGGCAGGATCACTTTTGCTGTTATATTCCATCTTTTGCTAGGTAGGTTACATGTGTAGTAACCTTCCCTTTTGTACTTTTGTATCTAGAAAGACTCCATCAAACCTGTATTTGACTTAGATATGAGAGATGGTATATATATGTACAGTTGAGATCAGTTGATCAGTTTCATAGCTTCTTTCTTTATGAGATTCAGTGATGTTACATATGCTTATATTCATGATTCATGTTGTTATCGTTGATTCCAACTAGGAATGCAACCAAACTTAACCTTTATTATTTGTTAATGAATTAAATTAATAACTTGAGATTTTTACTTAAAAACTAAATTTTCATAAATAATTCCGAAATAAGGTATTTTGATCTTGGTTTTTGGCTTACTTGGACTTGTGCATATCTTTAGATATGATACAATCTAAGTGTCTCTCACATCCAAACTTGGGTCGTGACACAAAGTCAAGCAAGTGTTCTCTCCGAGTTAAAATTCCTAACGGTTCTTTGTGTGAGAATAATTTTGATAAAAGACAAGCTTTTATAAAAAAATTTAACGGAGATATGAAGGTTTTACTCTATGATAAAGTCTATTGCAGGTTCACAGAGGTGTGTATGAAATGAAAAAAAGAAAAAGGTGGAGTGAAGAATAAGACCTAGTTTCCTGTTAGGAAAGATAGAAATTCTGAAGTTGAAACTTTACTGGAAAACGAAACTTGAAAAATGCTTAACTCTTTATAAAACTTATGTGATCCTTGTAAAATTGTTATCTGGGCTTTATTGTGTGACATAATGACTTTATTCGACCTTTCGGGAACTTAACGACACTATACGCACTGCACGTAAAGACATATAAAAGCTATAGTTAAATAAGAAGCGAGGTGTGAAAAAGAAAGGTTCGATGATCTAGACTTAGGATTACAGAATTGTTATTTTCTAAAACAAAACTTTAGGGTTTGAAGCTTAGTTATTTTACAAAACCAACTTGACCGGATTTTGTGGGTAGTATCCGCTGAAAACCCTCAGGAGACAACACTCCTCCTACTAGGGACACCTAGAGGTTTAACGGCTTGTTGCACATGCTCAGTGCAATCGCGTTCCCTGCGAAAGTGAGGTTAGGAAATTTTTTGTGAATAAATGGGCTTTGCTCGGGACGAGCAAATGATAAGTTTGGGGGTATTTGTTCATATCAGATTTTTGCATTTTCATACCGCCCAATTTTTGTCACATTGCATATCGGTAGATACTCTTGAGCCGTGTTTGCTAATCAATTGCAGGATACAGGTTCTCAGTTCTAAAACGGTGAAATTCATGGAAAACACGAAAAAATTCCGGGTTCCTGCCAACCACAGATAAAACACGGTCTCTGCTCTTCATCCGTATGTTGCCAGATATCAATATGAAGACAAAAGGTCAAATCAATGTCACTCTCATGCACAAGGCTCAATGGTAGCACAAAATCCAAGAGATCTACGCGGAGCTCGAGGCAAATCATGACAAAATCTTGACAAAAAGTCCACCTTTCCCTCAACAGAAATTCTGGAAGAAATATGGAGGTATTTTCAGAAAACATATGAACCAGAGAACAGAAGACAGAAAACCAGGGGACCACAAGAAAGACAAAGATCCAATTCATCAACAGGGCCGCGGATCCACGGCCAATGTGGGGTCCAGGCCGCGGATCCGCGGCCGTACGGGCGCCGCGTGCGCAGAAATTTTAGGGGTATTTTTGTCTTTTCGTTTTTGTTCTGGTGGTTGCCCTAGGTTTCCATTCTCCAGCCTATAAATAGCCCAGAACTTTGTGAAGGAAGGGGTCCAATCTTGTATTTTCATTTTGCCTAGTTTTAGTGTTGTTCTTCTTCCTCTTCTCACCTCTTCTCCATTAAACTTGTAGTGAGCTTTTGAGTGAAGAGTGATGAATAAAGAAGACCATTTTTATTATCATGCTTGTCTCTTTCTTTACTTATTGTAACTTGTTGTAATTTTAATTGTTAAGTAGTTGTTGTTATTTTCTTGCTATTTCTTTCTTCTCTCGTTTTCTTTATCATTCATACGACAATGATACTTACGCTCGATCCTCGCCAAGGTGAGGTCGCAAATAGTTAGTCGTATTCTTCTCATCTCCTTCTTTCTATCTTCCTCTTTGTTTTGTTTTGTTTTTCCTTATCATAAAGTGTGAGTAGTTTTATACTTGTTAGGGTAGGATAAGGGAAGTTTGAGAGAAGGAAATCTCTCTCACTCTTTCCTTGCCCAACAAGTTAAATTGACTCCCGCTAATTGAACCACAATCCCTCCTTACGGCACCCTATCCTACATGATAGCGGTGATTCCGTAGTGAGACCGGTTGTGGTTGAATTAACCGGAGGTTATGGATAAGAGCCAAGAACGGACGGACAAGCACCAAAAGGAAGGACTATGCGTTGGAAAGCCTAGCTTATACTCGCAAGTTCCTTCCTAGTCATGCTAATCCCCGTTGTTGCCGATTACCTTAACATCGATATTAAGTGGGGCAACGAAAGATGTGGAGACTCCTAACTCAAACTAACCTAATCCTAACCCTAACAAGCTCTCTTTAAATATCAACTTAACACTTAGATAACCACAACAAAATCTGAACAACCGGACTTAACTCGTTAAAACACTTTGAAAAAGACTCCCATCTCCCTGCGGACGACCCGTACTCAACCGGCTAGCTACAAGCGAAACCGTCTTGATTGCGGTATTTAAACTAGAACTTGAACACGCACGTATTCTATCAATCACATACCATCTTCGATGTCAAACACCAATGGATATGGGATCATCCATCGCCCATCGCATGGGTCGAGAAGATATGCGCCAGTCTACTCTGGAATATCGATGCCCCGTCTCGATATTCCCTCGACTAGGAACAATGAAGGATGTACTCATGGACTATCCAGGCCCCACTAGTATGATCTACATCACAGTCCTGGAAGTCGAGTACACATCCTAAGGGCTTTATCAACATGTAATGAGAGAGACAGAAAGTATACATGTTAAGATAAAGAGCAACCAGATAGCGTACTATCATGTCGAGCAAGAAAGTCCTACCTATATATGTCCCAGCATCCACTACAATATACATCCAATGTACAGTAATGGCCTCTAGGGCATACATATAACTAACAACGACTACCCTAACCCAATTTGCATCATATGCATAAACAGATAAGCACTAGTCAGCTACCGCACACTATGCCTTGACAAAGGCCAACAAACGCAGCACGAATACTAACTACTACTTATCTAAAATGACGGAGGGCTACGACAGGATTTTCTGAAAACCTATTGCGTAATGAACTTGATATCGTTGTAGAATCGAATGATTTTAAAATGGAGTGTTTTTTAGGCTTTTACTAGTTTTGCTAAAGAGGTCACTCCCGCTGAAGGGATCTCGGCTCTTTCCTCGTCGAATGAGGTGCAGGATATATCATATATATCACTGTGTAAAGCAAGAACTAGAAAAGCAATCAAAAGACAAAACCGAGGGGTGTAGAATCTGCCAGTCATTGCTAAAGGGTCACTCCCGGTGAAGGGATCTCGGCCCTTTCCTTATCGAATAAGGTGCAGGATGTTCTACAAGGAACACGGCGATGCAAAGCAACAACTGTAGCTACCTGTTTTTGAAAATTTGATTCCACAACATCTTTTAGGTTTCTTTTCTTTCATTAATCATATTGATGAAGTCCCATCATTTAAGTCACCTAATCATCACAGATAAATATGATGTACACTTATGCCATCTGCATTCGCCTCGATGTCCCTTCGTGCACCGTTAGGTTAGGTAACTAACGGCAGAGTGGGGCATGGCTAGCGTGGATGTAAAACATAAGTAGCGTCTATATAATATATCATATATACTATATACAATATTTATCACAACATATCAAATGATCACATCACAGATATCGCAGCGGAAGAAATATATGAAACATTGGATATACTAGGATGTCCGTGTTTTATTTTGAGACTCTATAAAACACGGATTCCACGGTCGCGATGAATAGCCAAACCCACACCCCTAGACCCCTACGAGAGCGGCAAGCAACCCTTCCAATTCTAGAGTTAGGAGACCCGGACTCGACTCCTCGAGTTGGTCTCCCACTGGACCCTAGAACCCGGTTACTTGTGCTCTCCTCCTATGGTCTATCCTAGTGCGGAAAAGTAAATAATATATAAATGGTGACATCAACCTCATCCCGGAAGTGTCCAAATAAAAGAATATTACATACATTAAATTTTACATGAATGAAAATAAAAACCCTCATCTCACATAAAACCCCCGGCTATTCAAAACGCGACGATCCAATATAACATATCCAGTAACATATAACATCACATGTCATCAACGTAAGTAAATATGCGCATCCCAATTGTCGTTGACATATAGCAACGAAACCGGCGATATCACATATTACACTTACGGTCGCAGAAAAGAAAGTGTAAAACTACAACAGTTGGAATCCGCAACCTCCTTAGACATCGCATGCCAAACAATTATAAACACCGCATTTTAGTCTCCATATCGAAAACACTTTTCAATATCTAGTCGGGCAATTCAACATGATTCCCGATATTTCGATCGAATGCTCGTCACAAACTTTAGTAAACGGCCACACCCCCGGATGCCGTCGACGAAGTGCACTAAGGCGGAACACTGCTGCCGCGAGCACCCGAACGGATGCTTTTGACGACGGGGTTCTCCTACAGTCACTTGGTCGGGGCTATGGGGCATGGCAGTCTATTAAGTTTACCCGGCGAATATCCGCGTACGCTACGTGATTGCGACAGACTTTTGATCGCATCAAAATTCCGTGGCAACCGATCATTTGAGACTAAACTGCTATGTTTATAACATTCAAATTAGTTATCTCATAACTATTTGTGGATTCCAAATATTGTATCACATTCTAGATAAATAAACAATGTTAAACTATCCGATCGAATGATCAAACACCCAAGTTTTCCCAAATAGTTCTCAACACTTGAGGGGAGTTTAAAAACATCCATCACATGCCACAGTACCAATGGTCCAACCGTAGAAGAGTCAAGCCAATGCCTCACATGTGGCAACGCCGTACTGCCCCAAACCCAAAGGTTCAAAAGGCAGTTCAAAATGGTCACATAATCGAGTTAAGGTTTGTTGTCTTCTAGAGGGTCCATTGCGTAACTTGCACAATCTAGACGTTCTTAAACAAACGGAAAAATCCAACACTTGGAAATTTTCCGGGTCGGGAAAAAGTGAGTTATTGATATCCGTCCGAACTTTTTAATACTTTCTAAATATCCGGAAAACACAACGAAATTAAATATTCCGATCGAATCAACGATTACAAAATAAACCCCAGAATACTCAACACTTGAGTCAAATTAAAAATACCCATAAAGATCCAATAACAGAAGTAAACATTACTGTACAAACACCGAAGCACTATGTCACTGTACGGCCGCGGATCCGCGGCACAAGCAGGGTATTGCCGCGGATCCGAGGCGGTCCGTACGAGTTAGGTGCTCGTTTTGCACAGTTATTCTTAGAAAACCCTGCTGAATTTTTTAGGTATTTTTAATTCAGAAAAAACACAGTTTTAAAAAAATGTACAGAGAGGGGGTTAACTTTGACATTTACGGGTTCGATCGGGGTTTTAACTTCGTAAACACATCGCCTAATGCTCTAGGTAGGCTCTGATACCACTGTAGGGTTACTAGGCACTCTAAGGAGGTTCTACTAGGCATGAACCATGCCCGATTAAAATTTTAGCCGTGCCGAATAACTCTAAACAAGATATTTGCTAGATAATTAGGGTAACACATGCTAGTAAATAACAATTATCACTAAGTGAATACGAAATACAACCTTTGTGGATCGGTCCTTCACTTCTAAAGCTCCTTGTTGTAGTCCCTTCGCTGTGATCATCGAACACCCGGACTCTCGGACGGCTCCATGAGAAGAGGCAACGGTATTGCTTGAAGTTTTCGAGGCCGAAGATGGTCTACGTCGAGGAAATACGAACTCAAGCTTCTACTTCACTAACCAAAGAATTAGTGAAGCAAACACTCTAAACTAAAGTGCTAGTCTAGTAGAGGATGGTGAAATAGGAAATGGGTACACTTTAGAATTTCATTTCTCAAATTGTTTCTCACTCTTTTTCAAACCCTAGAAAGAAAATCAAAGAGGAAGAAGATGAGCTCAAAATGAATATGAAAACTAAATCAAAAGAGAGAATAAGAGACCTAACCATGTTGAGTGAGTATCATATACTAACTCATGTAGAGACATTACCATGGCTAATTATAGTGGTTAGGTTAACTAATATCTTAAGTAAAATAAAACTAGTGGACTAAGTCAATGCAACAATAAGCTTCATGAAGCTTCATGCATGTGAGCTCATTATCCATTTGTTTTAGAATTACTTTAGATATTAAAACCCTACCAATATAATTAGTATGGTGTATTTCTCATACACCCATGATAGTTGTATCAACAACCATGATACAAAAATGAACACATTTAAATATATATCACATATATATTAAGTTGTGCACAAGTGAGAAAAATAAATGCTTAAGTGAACCAATGTTAGTTAATGTAAATTAGTATATCACATATACAATTATACACTAAATTATTAAATCAACACTTGACTTAATAATCCGGTTATATTTCATATAACCAACTAACACAAAATGTTCCAACTTATCGAATCAACGCTTGATCCGATAACCCGGCTATATCTCATATAACCGGCCGATACAATAGTCGCGAGAATAGAATATGGTATCACATACTCGCATTATTCTCGGTCCTACACATATCACATATGCGCTCCTATTTCGTTTTGCCTGAGCCAGTAAAACCTCTATGTATGACTCTAAAGACTCGTTAATACGCCGGCAGTAGGTGATGATCATATCAAGCACCCACAAGCCGTCAGCTGTACTAGCTGGAAGTAACGTCTACCCGGGTATTGAGCGATCAGAAGATCAGCAAACAAGCCCGCTCCAACTCCTATAAAAGCCTGACAGTGACTCTAACGTACAGTCCAGTCTCCTCGTCTGATATGTCGCATATCAAGTCTAGGGCTGGTAAACGTCAGACCACAATAACCGATAAGTCATGCAGATGTGAGGCTCATAACGGGTCGAGAAACTACTGGTAACACTTACCAGTAAATCTCTAAACCAGCCATGGCCAGGGACTTCCCAGTTATGGCCAATCGAGCATAGCGCAACATCAACCCCCAATACCTGGAGAGACGAAACCCCTACTATCGCTCATTGCCTCCATGTGACTCGGGACTGTACCCAAAAACCACCGTTTTGCACGCCCTATTGGACATGGTAAGGTGGAAATCAAAGCACAGTGGGAATCACACAAAACTCTTTGACGATCTCGTGTCTACAGACTAACCTGTACCAGTGTCACCAGAGAACTGCCATCTGACGTAAGGTAAAATACCATCTGGGAGTTCTCGGCGAGTCCGTCCAGTGTACCCAGTCTACACTGAGCACCCGTATATCATCTCTGATGTCAAACACCAATGGATATAGGATCATCCATCGCCCATCTGTATGGGTCGAGAAGGCATACGCTAGTCTACACTGGTATATCGATGCCCTGTCTCGATACACCCACGACTAGGGACCTTGAAGGATGTACTTATGGACTACCATGTCCCCACTAGTATGATCCGCATCATAGTCCAGGTAGTAAAGTACACATCCTAAGGGCTTTACCAACATGTGACAGAGAGACAATCAGTGTACACGTTAAGGTAATGAGTAACCAGATAGCATCCTATCATGTCGAGCAAGAAAGTCCTCCCTATATATGTCCAAGCATCCACTACAGATATACATCTTATGTATAGAAATGGCCTCTAGGACATACATATAACTAACATACGTATGTTTGTTTTGGAGAGGGGTTTAAATTTTTTTTGTCGGGGGACAGTGTTGTGGAGTGTGTGTGTATCTTTACATATATATACATGTATATGTATAAAAAAAAGGGAAAAAGCGCCCAAAGGATGCGTGGGGTCAGCGCCTTGAGGGCTGTGCGCTTAGGTGCTGTGCGCTTAGGCGCAAGCGCGCCACGTGTCGGCACATGGGCGCTTTGCGCTCGAGCGCTGTGCGCTGGAGCGCAAGCGCGCCACATGTCGGCACGTGGGCGCTTTGCGCTCGAGCGCGGGGTGCTTGAGCGCAAGCGCGCCACGTGTCGGCACATTGGCGCTTTCCGCTCGAGCGCGGAGTGCTTGAGCCCAAGCGCGCCACGTGTCGGCACGTTCGCGCTTTGCGTTCGAGCACTGTGCGCTTGAGCGCAAGCGCGCCATGTGTCGGCACGTGGGCGCTTTGTGCTTGAGCGCAGGTCGCTGACGAGAAAAAAGGGGCATTTAGTCCCAGAAATAGGGTTTAGAGTGGAGTTAAACTCCTAAAAATGTTTTGGTTGAGGAAATGGGTTCTTCTTCTTCCTCCTCTGTTGGCTGGATCTAGAGATGTGAGATCTAAAAATCTCTTCTTTTTGAGATCTAATGACAGACCCAAGTTCCCCTTTCTAGGTTTTATGGTGATAAACTATTTAGTTTTATAAAATGAAGAGTAAAACTCTTGATTTAATTCAAAAGAAAGAAGAAGGTTTTGGAACCTTGAAGGAGGAGGAAAGATCTCAGATCAAAATTTTTTTTTGGAGAGAGAAAAAAGTTATGAGATATTTTCGTTATCCTTGCCTTTATAGGCTATACACTTTACACATAGCCCCTTGGGCTTCACAAAATGGCATTTTACCTATCCCATGGCTCTTGTGCCATTTCTTTTTGCACATAAGCCATGGGCTTTACAAAAATTTGGCTTTATGCTTATTTTTCTTACATTTATCCATAAAAAAAATAAAAGAAATACAACAAAATTATCTATTACAAAATTTTTATCTTGGCATGGGGGGAGGACGACCGCTTCATGTTCGGGCTCGACCTGGGCATGGCCCCACTGGACTTGGGCTTGGGCCCACTTGGCTTGGGGTTGACTTTGATTTTGACTTGGTCAACCGGGGTGTAAATTTTTACCCCAACAAATTCCCCCCATCAATAAATGCACACCACATATGTGCGTCGTGTGCATGGAATTGATGGATCTTCCTTTACTTGGAGGCGACCTGATTTGGTTCCCGCTTTTTGGGAAGCGTGCACTGCCCTTTTTACGACATGGACGGTCGTTGCTTGACTTGTCTACGAGACGGAGTGTCCGTGATAGACGTTTCCCTGGCCTGGAGTGATCTGGTTCCCGCTTTGTAGGAATCCTGCGCTGCCCTTTTTACGACATGGACGGTCAATGCCGCCCTTTTTGCGACTTGGATGGTCGATGCTGCCCTTTTAGCGACTTGGACGGTCGATGCTGCCCTTTTTGCGACTTGGACGGTCGGTGCTTCCCTTTTTGCGACGTGGACGGTCGATTCTGCCCTTTTTCCGACTTGGACGGTCGTTGCTGCCCTTTTAGCGACGTGGACGGTCGATGCTGCCATTTTAGCGACGTGGACGGTCGATGCTGCCATTTTAGCGACGTGGACGGTCGGTGCTGTCATTTCTGTGACTTGGACAGTCCGTTCTGCCCTTTTTGCGACTTGGACGGTCGTTGCTGCCCTTTTACCGACGTGGACGGTCGGTGCTGCCATTTTAGCGACGTGGACGGTCGATTCTGGATTTGACTTGCCCCGCTTCTTGAAGCGTCAGGGATGAAGTTAACTTGTTTCCGAGGAGGAATTTGATTCTGCCAGGGAGGTCATTGGTTGTTTTGCTGACTTGATGTGATTTGGGTTGACATCAGCATCGCTACGCTGGAATATGGTACCAGGAGCGAATCATCATTTGTCATGACAGGATTTGTGGATTTTGGTTTTGGTTTGGCATCAGCATCGCTGCACTGGAATATGGTACCAGGAGAGAATCATCATCTGCCATAAGGAGATTTCCCTTGTTCCCAGTTTAACGACTTAGGGGTCATCTGTTCCCAGTTTAACGACTTAGGGGTCATCTGTTCCTAGCTTAAAGACATAGCGGTCTATTGGATTGGAGTTTGGGATTTTAAGGTTAAGGTAGGTATCAGCGTTGCTAACACTGAAGCACACGTGCTAGGAGCAATTCATCATTTGCCTATTCCTGTTGGGGGAGCGATGGCTTAGGAGACAGGTTTAGGTCTCTATCACCAAAGGCTTTTCAATTTTATGGGCCGTGAGGGTCCCATAAAAGCATTTTCTCCCTATAAGTCGTAAGGATCTCGCAGGTGTATTTTCTCCTTAGGAGTCGTGGGGACTCCTAAGTGTGTTTTTCCTTCGTGAGTCGTAAGTATACCACAAAGGTTTGTTTTCCTCATGTATCATGAGGACACATGAGTGGGTCCTCTCAATGGAGCCTAATTCCAAAGGCGGAGACCAGCCGCGTAACTGGTGGTTGTGGTGGGGCATGGGTATGATGAGAATTATTTGAGCCTGTGGATTGTATACGGTAGTCAATTTGGGGACTAACCGTAGGGCTGAGAGAATTTTAAGAAATTGGATTTTGTTTGGCGTCTGCATCGCTGCACTGGAATGTGGTACCAGGAGCGACTCATCATTCGCCGTTTGGGGACTTGGAATTTGGATCTTGTTTGGCATCAGCATTGCTGCACTGGAATAATGCCAGGAGCAACACATCATTTGCCTTGGGAGGTCTTGGGATTTGGGTTTTTGGTCGGCATCAGCACCGCTAACACTAAAGCGAAATGCCAGGAGTGACTCATCATTTGCCGTTGCCTGTTGGGGGACGATGGCTTAGGAGACAGGTTTGGGTCCCTATCACCTAAGGCTTTTAAATTTTATAGGCCGTGAGGGTCCCATAAAAGCGTTTTCTCCCTACGAGTCTTAAGGATCCCGCAGGTGTATTTTCTCCTTAGAAGTCGTGAGGACTCCTAAGTGTGTTTTTCCTTTATGAGTCGTAAGGATCCCACAAAGGTTTGTTCCCCTCATGTATCGTGAGGACACATGAGTGGGTCTTCTCAATGGAGCATAATTCCAAAGGCGGAAACCAGCCGCGTAACTGGTGATTTTGATGGGGCATGGGTATGAAGAGAATTATTTGAGCCCGTGGATTGTATACGGCAGTCAATTTGGGGATTGGCCATAGGGCTGGAGAATTTTGAGAAATTGGATTTTGGTTGGCGTCTACATCGCTACACTGGAATATGGTACCAGGAGCGCCTCATAATTCGCCGTTTGGGGACTTGGAATTTGGATCTTGTTTGGCATCAGCATTGCTGCACTGGAATAATGCCAGGAGCAACTCATCATTTTTCTTGGGAGGACTTGGGATTTGGGTTTTTGGTCGGCTTCAACACCGCTAACACTGAAGCGAAATGCTAGGAGCGACTCATCATTTGCCGTTGCCCGTTGTGGAACGATGGCTTAGGAGACGGGTTTGGGTCCTTATCACCTAAGGCTTTTCAATTTTATGAGCCGTGAGGGTCTCATAAAAGCATTTTCTCTCTACGATTCGAGAGGATCTCGCAGGTGTATGTTCTCTTTAGGAATCGTGAGGATTCCTAAGTGTGTTGCTTCTTTGTGAGTCGTAAGGATCTCACGCAGGGGTTTTCTCCTCACAAGGTCGAGAGGACTTTGTTAGTGTATTCATCTCTTTTCACGAGTTTGCGCCCTTTCGGGTTTTCACAAACTCGCTGGTCGTCCTGCTGTTTTTACTTACGGAGCCCTTTCGTGTTTTCATCCGTGCCCGTTTTGCTTGTGGACATACCTTTTTTTTTCTTTTTCCTTTTTTCTTCTTTTTTTACTTCTCTTTTTTTTCCTTCTTTTTTTTGCCGCTGGTGGGACTTTAAAAGTAGTCTCACCGGCAGGATTTGGGAGAGATAGGGATCATTTACGCCCGTGGATTGTATACGGTTTTGTAGGATGTATGATCCAGACCGTAGGGCTGATATGCTCAATTCGCCTGCGACTTGGAGCATTCACGTGTAGTATTTCTTGAGATATCAGCCATTGATGGGTGGCATGGACCTTTCTCCCTCGGCACTTATTAGTTGGTAGGATCCTCCGTCGAACACTTTCTCGATGACGTATGGTCCTTCCCAGTTTGGCTCGAATTTTCCCTTGGCATGTCGATTGGGGATGATCGGTCTTTTGAGGACCAACACCAATTCACCTTTCTTGAAAGCGTGGAGACGGGTTATCTTGTCATAGACCCGTGACATTTGGGCTCGGTATAGCTCCAAATTTTGCTGCACCGCGAGCCTCTTTTCTTCGAGGGCATCGAGCTCTTCAAGTCGAAGGAGCACGTTTCCTCCTCCGTCAACTCGTGCTGAACGACCATTCTTAAGCTTGGAACTTCGACTTCGAGGGGTAGGACCGCCTCCACTCCGAAGAGCAATGAGTATGGAGTGGACTGAGTTGGAGTACGGTGCGTGGTACGATATGCCCACAACGCCTCGTGAAGTTTAAGATTCCAGTCTCTCTTGTTGGCTGAAGCATTTTTCCTCAGGAGCTTGCATAGAGTCTTATTGAAGGCTTCGTCTAGCCCATTGGCTCTTGGATTATAGATGGAGGAATATCTCTAGTCTATCTTATGCTGAGTAGTGAACCTTGAGACATTGAAGCTCTTGAAAGAAGGCCCGTTGTCAGATATGATTCTTCTTGGTGTACCGAAGCGGTATAGAATATTATGCTGGAAGAATGTCAGAATATCTTTTGTCTTGACTTCTTTTAGCGGGACAACTTCAGCCCATCTGGAGAAGTAGTCTATCGTGGCCAGTATGAACCGGTGGCCTTTGGATGACAGAGGATCAATCCGGCCAACAATGTCGGTGCCCCAGACTTCGAAGGGCCACGACGCCACCGTAGGATGCAACGGATTGGGATGCTTGTGAATGAAATCACCATGGATTTGGCAGATCTGACATTTCTTTGCATGCTCTCCGCAATCACATATCATGGTGGGCCAGTAATACCCAAGCCATTTGATTTGAAGTCGCATCTTGGGGACAGATTGGTGAGCACCGCAAATGCCCGAGTGAACATCTTTCATGACCTTTTGGGCTTCGGCCAATGACAGACACCTGAGCCAGAGTTGGTCATATGACCTGCGGTATAACGTGTCATTTACAAACACGTATCGGAGAGCTCTTTTCTTCAGCTGAATCCTCGCAGACTTTTCTTCGGGCAGGTTGTCGTATCGGAGGTACTCTATGAAGGGTTCTCTCCAATCGGGCTCGTCTTGGATGATCGAAGCTTCATCGGCAGGACTGCTCTTCTGTTCCGCGCTTTCCTCTTCTCGTAGAGAGACTGGGGGTAGAATTTGTCGGCTCCTGACTGTGATCAGAATTTTGTCCAGGCCAGGATCAGCCAGCTACTTGGCTAAGCGAGCAAGTACGTCAGCCTTTCCGTTCAACGCTCTAGGGACTCTCATTAGTTCAATATGAGTGAAGCGTTTCATGAGTTCCTCCACCCGGCTTCTGTACCGAGCTAACTCGAGTTTTTATATATTATAGTCGCCGCTTACTTGGTTGACGACAAGCTGGGAGTCACCGTAAACCCGTAGCCGAAGGATTTCCATTTCTATGGCGAGCTCCAAGCCAGCTATCAGAGCTTCATACTCGGCCTCATTGTTTGTGCGAGGCTCTGTGAGAGCAAAAGAATGTCGTAGGGTTCCCATTGATGGAGTGATGAACACCAATCCTATCCCTGCTTTTACCTCCGGGATGCTTGATTTACTGGAGGTCCTTATCGATGAGGCCTCATCGAAGTAGAGCTCTTAACATGGCTCGTCATTCTCGAGATGCAGCACTTATTCGTCGGGTAACTCGCAATCGAGTGGTGACCCTTCTGGTATGGGATGAGCAGCGAGGAAGTCTGCAGGAGCTTGCCCTTTTACTGCTTTCTGAGGAGTATAAACTATGTCAAACTCCAGTAGCATGACAGCCCATCTTGCCATTCTGCCGGCTAGGCTTGCTTTGGTCATCAAGTGTTTGAGCTGGTCGACCTTGGAGATCAGCATAACCCGATGAGCAAGCAGATAGTGCCTCAGCTTCTTCACAGCAAATATCAGAGCCAGGCATTGCTTTTCGATCGGGGAATAGTTGTGTTCCGCCCCGACTAAAGTTCGACTGAGGTAGTAGAGTGCATTTTCTTTTTCCTCCTCGTTGTTCTGAGCAATGAGCGCACCGAGTGACTCATCCAGCGCGACAGTGTAGAGAATCAGCGGTTTATTTGGAATGGGAGCGGCCAGCACTGGAGGGTGCAGCAAGTACCGTTTGATGCTTTCGAACGCTGTTTGACATTCGTCATCCCAGATAAAAGGACCTCCTTTCTTCATGAGCTTTGAGAAGGGCCTACATCTTCCCGATAAATTTGAGATAAACCTCCGTATATAAGCAAGCTTGCCTTGAAAAGATCTTAGCTGTGTCAGACTCTTTGGAGGGGGCATCTCCATGATGGCCTTTATCTTTGATGGGTCAACTTCGATCCCTCGACGCGGGACTATAAAGCCCAGGAATTTTCCCGATGACATGCCAAAAGCGCACTTCGGAGGATTCATCTTCAGATCGTATTCCCTCAGTCGGGTGAGAACGGTCCTAAGATCTTGGATATGATCGGCCTTGGTTTTAGTCTTGATGACCAGATCATCAACATAACATTCGACAACTTTATGAATTAGGTCATCAAAGATATTGTTCATTGCCCTTTGGTACGTAGCACCTGCGTTCTTCAGTCCGAACGGCATCACCTTGTAGCAGTATATTCCGATCGGGGTTCGGAATGCTGTGCGATTCTCATCCTCAGGCGACATCTTGATCTGATTATATCCCGACGATCCATCCGTAAAGGTGAACAACTCGTAATTTGAGGTTTCGTCGACCATCATTTCCATGACCGGTAGCGGGAAGTCGTCTTTAGGACATGCTTTGTTGAGGTCCCTGAAATCGACACAAACTCGGATCTGCCCATTTTTCTTCTTCACTAGGACTATGCATGCGATCCAGTCCGCATATTTTTCTTCCCTGATTAAGCCGGCATCGATGAGCTTCTTGGATTCCTCGATGACCTTGTCTTCTAGTTCCCTTCTAATTCTTCGAGGAGCTTGTTTGACTGGCTTAACATCAGGAGATATAGCCAGCTTATGCACGGCCACTTCAGGGGAAAGGCCTGGCATTTCTTTGTATGTCCACGCAAAGCAGTCGACGAAATCATGCAGCAGGGAAATTATCTGCTCTTTCATTTCCTCCGACAAGAGTTAGCTGATGTAGGTCGGTCTTGGATTATCGGGCGTTCCTAAGTCAATCTCGGTTAGCTCATCAATGGTTGCTTCTCCGCCATCTTCGAGCTCATGAGGAGCTTCTTCTGGCTCGGCTATTTCGTCATCATCATTTGATCTTTCGCTGGTCTCACCAACAAGGATCATGTAGTACGTTTTGGAATCAGGTTGAACGTAGCCTATGCCCCGTCTATCTGGAATTCGTCCATAAATGAGTGCTCGGACCTGGGGCGGATACCATAGTCCTTCCTAAAACTTTGCTTCGGACTCCGTTTGATATAACCGGCATCCGCACTTTTTAAAGTATTCCCGCATCTCGGGCGCATAGTATCTGGGATTGAGGACAGCTCTTATGCATCTTTCATATGGAAGGCACGCGACAGACAGATCGTCCGGGTGCACAATGGGGTTTGACCCATAAAACAGGATGCCTTTCTGCCCATTTTTCCTTCCGGGGACGTAGAAAGTTTTCAGCTGGTCCACGGTGGAGACTGACAACGCATCGAGCTCTTTGTACATATGCTCTGGTACCCTTATGACGGCTAGGGACCCGTCTGCAATTTCGAAGGTCTCTCTTAGTTTCTCTTGTTGCATGGGGGTCCAATTTGCACCGCTATTGCACGGCAGGTCCTCTTCCTCCGACTCTTCAGTGTCGCTGCCAAGATGAGGGCAGGCTTTGCTGCTAGATGGGCCTTCAGTAACAGATTCGTCCGTATCACTGCCGAAACGAGGGCGAGTTTTACGGAAGGACGGACTTCCAGCTTCGGACTCATCAGTGTCGCTATCGAAATGCGGGCGCACTTGGGCATTTTTGCTTTTGAAAGTGACAGCCGGCTCAGATTTGCCTTTGAGTCTTGGGGCCGCTCTATCCTCAGTCAGTTGTAGCTTAGCATTTTGGTGGTTCATAAAGTACCAAGAATCTTCATATCGGACTTCATGCACACCGAACGGCTGGATGTCTCCGTCAATGCGTCTTTCTTCGCCATTTTTAGTATACTTCATGCATTGATGGAGAGTTGACGGGACGATACCGTAATCGTGGAGCCACGGCCGTCCCAATAGAATCTTATAAGACGTGTCGGCATCGATCATGTATATCTTAGCTTCTGTTTGGAGGTCCCCGAATTTGATTGGCAAAGCTATAGACCCCAGAACATGCTGGCAATTTTGGTTGAAGCCTTGAATGACAATCCTTTCCCTTGACAGGTGCCGGACGTCCATTGACAAACTCTTCAGAGTTCGCAAGTTCATGATGTTCACTGAGGACCCCGAATCAATCAATATGTGATTAATTCGATCTCCGTCGCTGTACCCGGTCATGTAAAGCAGCCGATTATGCTCAGCTGTTCCCAGTAGCAAGTCTTCATCCTTAAATGTGAGTGCGGCGGCTTGCAAAGTGTACTGAGCTTCTTTCAAATTAACTTCCACAAAGTGAGCCTGATACCGCTCGGGGTTTTGTAGAGCATGAATGAGAACATCTCTAAGCTCCTTAGATAGGATCAAGGCGTCGTAGATGCTCAGGAAAGACGGAAGCTTCCGGAGATGAGCCAAGACATTATAGTCCACCGAGCAAGGACTTATGTTTTCATCAGCCGGTTCTCTGCCATCTTTCTCATTAGCGACTTTTTTTTCCTTCCCTTTTGGGGCGTTGCCCTGATTTGGCGGTAGAGCCCTGCCACTTCTGAGCTGGATTTGATTGGTCTTTGTGGCGAGCTCCTCGTCTTCTTCGGGAAAACAGAGATCCACCTCAGAGTCGCTGCCCAGATGGATGGCGTAGCAGGTCACTATAGGGATCTCTTCATTGGAGTCTTCCTCTAACTCCTCCAGAATTTCAGCCGATCGTACAGGAAGGAACTCCTTCAATTGAATCAGAGTTCTTTCCTTCTGTTCATATTCTTCGAGGGAATCGATATATTTTTGAATGGTCGATCTCCCCGCAGACTCTTTTTCGCGTCGAGCTGCACTTTTCTTCTTCTTGAGCTTCTTGGATTTTGAGCCTGATGGAGCCGCATTGGCAGCTGGACTGGTAGGCTTCTTCTGCCCTTCCCATTCCGTCCTGGGCTCTTTTCGAAGTAGCTTTATCATCTTCTTCGTCTTATTAGATATGTGCGTACTCCACGGAGGCCACGATGAGTCCGTTTCATTTCTCCGGGCAGCGGGTTCGGCTGTCTCCTCCCAGAAGGCTTCAACTTCTGTCTGTATAAAGTTGGTGGTTGCAACTTGATTGTTCACCAACACACTTTTGGACAGCTCGATCTCTCCAGCCTTGTACTGCTTCTCGACCCAGTCTTTGAAGATATAGCAATCCTCGATCGCATGGCTCACTACTCGGTGGTACGGGCAATACAGAGGATTGTCGGTCATTTTTGCTTCTTGGGGTCTTTTCGACTCTGGAAATTGTAGACCGTTGTTCAAGGCATCTTTAAATATCTTATGGACCTTGTCCCTTCTGAAAGAGTAAACCTTTTTCTTCTTCTCCTCTAGGGAAGTCCCATCTCCTCCCAGCAATGGCTTTCGAGACCGGTTGGTTTTGGATTCGCCCGCCCTTTGCTTTTCTTCATTGTCGGACGCATTGAAGACATTGGTACTACTGGAACTCCCGCTTCTACGGCTGTCGTCCCGCTTTCTTTTCCAAGTTTTGTCTCTCTGAGAGTCCTGCGGGGACTCTTGCTTCGAGCGTTCCAGCATTTGGACTTTCTTGGTTAGCTCCTGAAATGAGTTGAGGCCCCCTGTACACAAGAATGGGACCATCCAATTGCTGAGGTTCTCAATGAGAAGGCTGACGGACTGGTCCTGCTCCAACGGTGGTTCGCACTTGACTGTGAGATTACGCCATCGGGCGATAAAGTCGGTGTTGCTTTCATTCTTCCCCGGCTTGGTCCTCACAAGGTCGGCAATGGAGATTTTATCGCTGACGCTCATGAGCCTTTGTCGAAACAGAGACTCCATTTGGGCAAAGGTAATGACGGACCCTTCTGGTATACTCGCATACCAGTCGAAGGCGGCACCGGTCAGGCTGTTGACAAACTGACGAAGAATGAGCGCGTCATTGCCCCCTGTATTTCCACACGAGGCTTTGAAGTGGGCGACGTGCTGATTTGCATTCCCCGTTCCGTCGAATCTTTCGAATTTAGGAATGACGTAGCTGCTCGGGAACTCGATCAGATCGTAGTGTGCGGGATACGGCCGCCCACTACTGCCAATTTCTTTCTGAGCTTCAGCTTCGGCCAATAATGTTTTAACATTGCTGGTGGCCAAATCCATTATCCAATCTTGTGTTAGCGGGATAGTGCTATCTGGGGCCAAGGCATCCCCAGAAGCGGAATCTGGACGGCTTTCGTGCGGCTCGACCATTCTTGGACCCAAAGAAGCAGGCAATGGCTGCTTCGGATTGTCATCACCCGGCTAATTAGTAGCGACTTGTGCTTGATTGGGAGGCGCTCGAGCAATTTGAGCCGTAAGCTGCATCACAACGTTCGTTAAGTCGTCAATCTTCGAATAGATCTTGGTCATCTCTTTATCTTTGCTCCTGAGCTGCTTTCGAAGCTCTTGAAGCAGCTCTTGCTCCGCAGTCCTGGGGCGGAAAGTCGGCTCTTCCTCGCTGTCCGAGCTTGACTCTGCATGGACCGAGGGGTCTTTCTGCCTGTCATCCTCATAGAGAGGGTTTTCTTCATCCAGCAGAGGCGGCTGTTCTTTGGCAGCGACGACCACATTCAAGCCAGATTGAGCTTGGGATGTGGTGGCCCCATCCTTGCTTTTGCTGCGAAGGTTGTCGCTGGGGTGCCCACCCGCCATATAGACCGTATGGATAATATATCCAGCCGTCTTTTTTATTGTCGGCAGTTGATTTCACAGATCACTGTCTTGACCCCCCTGTTTCAGTAGCGGGCAGTCGATTGAAGGCGGATGGCCTGGCCGGATTCTTGAATGGTGCTGGCGCTTCTTTTCCGGATTTGCCCCGCTGCTTTCGTGCGGCACAGAGCGCCTCATAGACCCTTGAAGAGACAGTGTCATACTTTTTCTGTTGGGGCCGGGACACGTCTCTTTATAGCATTGTTCGGACCGCTGTCTTCTTGATTCTGGCGGTCATGGAATTTTTCTGAACCCACTTCAGAGGTTCGATGGAATTGCTGATTCTTACGTCCGACTTAGCCGTCGTCGCGGGGCGACCCTGCACTTGGAACTTCACAAGATTCCATTTGGCCGAAGCCCTGGCCCTCTTGTTGGCTCGATACCTGAGCCGCTTCTGCCTTAATTTTTTTGTTCTAAGCACCTGGCAGACTTCGGCTCTTTGGGAAGACGCCGTAGACTGGATGATGGAGGGCTTTGGAGATACGCTCGATTGTGCATTTGTTGGAGTCATCGCCTGAGCTCGTCCGCAACATTTGATGTTGCCCTTTGTACAGAAAGTCTTGCCCCCAGTTGGAGCGCCAGAGAGTCGTTCAGACACCGTCTTAAGTTTCGGTTGTGGTACCATAGCGATCACAACGTTCGGCCTCTTGCCCCTTGAGACCGGCTTGGCCACCTCTTTTTCCGGTATTTTTTCCAGACGAGCGCTTCCGGCAGGGTATGATGACGGAGCCAAACTGGCGGGGCAGTTCCTCCCACTGTCGACTGAGGCTTGTGGGGAGAACCACACGAGCGTTGATCTTGACCACGTACGGAATCGGGGTCGCTTTGGAAGCTGAATTCGTCTCAGGAGACATTGTCGTCGAAAGTTGATTGCTGCACGGAAGAAAAAAAATCATTTCAGTATAGGCAATCGTTATGTATATTGATTGATTTCGCATGAACATTTAACCCGAAATATGGGAGGAGAGAAAGGTCCCACCAGGCGTGCCAGATTCTGTAGGGTGTTTTTCTTCACCCTATTGAGATGGGAATACGCGCGCGCTTGTCAGGCGTACTACAGATTCCCCCTTACTAGGGAAGGCCGGGGTTTTATTGATTGTGGGGATCCAAATCTCCGGCAGCCGCGGACTAAGCTGCCGTTAATTACCCCTCACCTTTGGGGCGAGGGAACCTCCGATTAACGGGTTAAACTGGTCATGCGAACTCAATGTGCAGTGTACGTGTGTTTTGTTTTGGAGGGGGGTTTAAATATATCGGGAGCCACGCAGAGTTTTTACGGGGGTCCCGCTACCCGGATAGCGGGCTGGGGGTCAAGGGGGCTAGCAGCCCCCTTGCGGGATGCGGGGCAGCGTCCCGGCCCAAATTTTTTTTGGGGGGGACAGTGTTGTTGAGTGTGTGTGTGTATCTGTACATATATATACATGTATATTTATAAAAAAAAGGGAAAAAGCGACCAATGGACGCATGGGGTCAGCGCCTTGAGCGCTGTGCACTTAGGTGCTATGCGCTTAGGCGCAAGCGCGCCACGTGTCGGCAAGTGGGCGCTTTGCGCTCGAGCGCGGGGTGCTTGAGCGTAAGCGGGCCACGTGTCGGCATGTGGGCGCTTTGCGCTCGAGTGCTGTGCGCTCGAGCGGAAAGCGCCCACGTGCCGACACGTGACAGCGCTCGAGCGGAAAGCGCCCACGTACCGACACGTGGCGCGCTTGCGCTCAAGCACCCCGCGCTCGAGCGCAAAGCGCCCACGTGCCGACACGTGGCGCGCTTGCGCTCCAGCGCACAGCGCTTGAGCGCAAAGCGCCCACGTGCCGACACGTGGCGCGCTTGCGCCTAAGCGCACAGCACCTAAGCGCACAGCGCACAAGGCGCTGACCCCACGCGTCCTTTGGGCGCTTTTTCCCTTTATTTTATACATATACTGTTGGAGATAGTGCCCTCAGAGTCAATTAAAGGATCACAGGTACGTGATTGCAATGATTGAGGGAGGACCTGTCCCAGTAGGACAGTCTTACTCGAGATGATAGTATGCTATCTGGTTTATCTTTATCATCGTGTACTGCTTTAGGTGACCTGACAGGTCACTATTGCACGTTGATAGAGCCCCTAGGATTCAAGCTTGACTGCCAACAGTATGAGGGCGATCATATAAGTGGGAGCTGGGGTCTATAAGCACATCCTTAAATGGTCCCTAGTCGTGGGAGTTTCGAGACATGGCATCGATACTCCAGAGTAGACTAGTGTATACAGTCGAGACCCCGACGAGGGGCGGTGGCCGGTCTCACAAGCCACTGGTGTCAGTTGGTTCACCTAAGATGTATACAGGTGCTCATTGGGTTATGAGTACACCGGACAGGACACGCCGGGAACATGCTAGTTGGTCTTATACCTGACGTCAGATAGCAGTTCCCTGGTGACATGTGTACTGGTTAGTTCATCGACCTGGGGATCGTCATTTGTCTCGTATGAGTTCCCACTGTACTTTGATTACTACCCTACCACGCTCAAAGGAGACGTGCAAACAGGTTTTAGTTGGGTACAGTCCCGAGCCACATAGAGGCAGTGAGCGGATCTTCAGGGGTTCGTCTCTCCCGGTATTGGGGGTGAGGTCGTGCTTTGTCTAGGAGAGCCATTACACGAAGTCCTTGGCCAAGGCAGGAGATTTACTGGTAGGTATTCCAGTAGTATCTCAGGGTGTTCTGGGCTACACTCCGACACGAGTTGTAACGCTTTTGGGGGTCTGACTTTTACCAACCCCCTAGGCCCGCCATGCGATGCTCATAGACGAACGGACCGGACTGTACGGATATTGTCACTGACAGGCTCAGTAGGGTGTCAGGATCAGTTCGCTCATCGACGTCCCTTTTGGTCAATAGCTGGTGGCCCGTTATGTATTGGATTATACCTCTGACGTGCTAGTGGTTAAATCCACAACCAAGGTGTTGACGAGTCTTTAGAGTCCCCCACATTCAGTTACTCAAGTTTCGGGCGAAAAGCTGTAGAGGTCGTATGGAGATATGGCAAGGTCCGATCAGATACGTGCGGTATTGCACGGATCAGGATCGGACAGTTTGTACAACTGGCCGTATGGTTATATGGCAGGGTTCGATCAGATGCGTGCGGTATTGCACGGATCAGGATCGAACGGATATTACTAGCCGGCTTTGGTTTAAGCCGAATCCTAGTATAGTACAGTGTAGATTTTGTCTCATTGCATCTGTATTTCGGTCGGAATACAAATGCGGGTGTGTATGCATAGTATCGGGGTTTTCCTGTAATTTATTACGGGACTAGTTTTCTGGAGTTGCCAGTTTTCTTTCCGTTTCGGCCATTTTCCATTGTATCTATCATTGGCCGAAGATTGGTGGAGGAGGGCTTATTTGCATTGTTGCAAATAGGCATTTGTGGAGGGTGTTCTTTGCATATATTTGTATCATGATGGTTGTATGATGGAGCCCCATCCCTTGACCTTTCTTGAGTTCATGATTGCTTGACTTTGTGAGGTGATGATGGTGGTGTTGGAGTGTTGGTTTATTAGCTATCATGGTTGTTGGTTGAGTATTGGAATTGTTGTGATGATGATTCTTTGCATGATAGCCTTCTCTCTCTATCTCTTGGATTATTGGATGGCTCTCTCATTCTTTTGGTCACTCTCTCATTCTCATTCTCCTCTAATACTCTCTCCCACTATTCATGCATGGCCGGCCACTTTAGAAGTGGGCTGTCCAAATTTTTGAGTGTGGGTATTTGGTTCATTTCATGCTCCTAAATATCCCCAAGTTCCTCCACATAATTCTTGTATCATCCCTCCACCAAAATGGCACCTCCATGAACCCCAAATGAGACACAAGTCACTACACTACATTCTACAGAAAATCTTGGGCACGTCGACCAGCCAGCTCCGTGCCTGAGTTGCCTCGGCATTGAGGTGGGAGCCCGTAAAAGATGTAGGCGATGTGGTGCACTTCCGGCGACGAGGTGGAGACAGGACATTCCGCGGGAGATCGGGACGACGACGAGAAGACCGGAGGACTCGGATCAGTCGGTATATCTCTCTTCCACATCTTGTAGTTAGCTAGGACTAGTTAATGGTTCGATCCGGGTTTAGTGCGCGGTGGTGCCGGTTTGCTAAGTTCGTAAAATTAAAGTTTATCACCGCTTCCGCATTTTGGCCTCGGGATGGAGGCCGAGGCGCCGCCGTGCACTTACAGTGGTATCAGAGCCTCACCATTAACTTAGTCTAGCTTTGTTTAATGTGTTTACATTTCCGATCGACCAAAATTCCAAAATCCGCATTTTTGTTTGCATCAGTTTTCTGTTGAAATTTTTTGGAGTCGAAATTTTTTTCAGGTTACAGAAAAGTGATGTACTGGAAATTATAAGGCTACTGTAGAAATTCGACAGAGTAATTCCATAGTGGGAGCGCGGAACCGCGGCCAAACCCCCCTTTGGGCCGCGGTTCCGCCGCACTATGATCAGATCACTGTGTCATTTTTCTTCAGTTGCTTTCTGGGTTGATTTTACGGTTTTTGGAATATTAATTTTGGGCCCATAATTTCTTTATGTGCTACAGTAGTACTTGGGGCCCACTTGTTAAATTTTGATCGATCGGATATTTTAAATACATTAGTTCACAGTATTTACATTATATCTGCGACCGTGAATGTCACTTGATCGGTAAATCCTATCTAACTGCTATAGCCCGGTTAGACGGATTTGCGAACGTGACTTTCACGTTGATGTTCTGTGTTATGCTGTGATGTTGCGGATCGGTCGTGGGGGATAGCCTGGATGCAATGCTAGTACAGATTTGATTGTATTATGTACATTTGATATTGCGGGGCGAGCGTTCGACATGTGGACTGCCGTCACTGCCTGATTGTATTATTATTTTGGGGCACGACCAGGTTGCGGTCGATGTACCCATTCTATGTATATTTTACTTTCTGTACTAGGATTACCCCAAGGTGGGGAGCACGGATAGCCGGTGTAACATTTCCAAAATAATAAAATATTATTTTTAGGAATTTTTATAATTTAATATTATTTTATTGATTATTTTAATATTAAATTTATAATTAAATGCAAATAAATGAAGAAAAATTATGGAAAATTATGGAAAATTCTAAAATGGGTTATTTATTGGAATTATGCCATTTTAAAGTTTTTATGATCATTTATATGCTAATTTAGCGCTAATCGCGATTAAAAATCGCTAATCGGATTTTTCGGCTTTTTGTGCAAAATTGTGCACATATCATTTTTGGACTTGTGTTACATTTTCTACCATATTACTTTGAGTTTACTATTGGTGTGTGAAGGATTAGGGATTATAAGAAAAGGAAAAGAAAAGAAAAAGAGAAAAGAATAAAGAATGGGGTTGGTGAGAGAGAGGTATGGGTTTCACTTTGACAAAGCCTTAGTCATTTCCCCTCAAATTCCCTCCCTCTTCACTCTCCTTCTGCTGCTGCTCCTGCACCTCATCCCCTCCACTCTTCAAGCCTCAAATCATCTCACAAACTATCTCAAATCCCCACTTCCATTTCACAAAACATGAACACAAGCCCAAGAACTATGCGATGGACCAAGAAAGGTGGTGTTTTGGTGCTGTTGAGGATTCATGAGGGTCTTGTGAGGTAATTCCTTCTTAATTAGAGTGTTAATTCTTGTGCTTAAGCTTTAATTCAAGTTTCATATCGATATCGTGTGAATTGGTGCACTTTGGAGAAAATTAGAGAGGATTAGGGTAATTTTGAGTTATGACTTTGCAATTGAACTTAAAAGGTGACCGTAGACCCTATATTGACTAGAAACCCAGACCAACCCCACTGGAAACCCAAAAATACGGAATTACGGGACTTTCATGTCGGTTTGTGAGTGTTTAGAGTGTGCAGGGAAATCTGGAATGTACTGGGACTTTTTCAGGAAAGTTAAACAACACCAGGGACCAAATTGAGACCATAGGAGGCCACCCTGACCAGACGGACCCCATTGGAGATAGGGGGGCCGGCCAGGCCAGTTTTGACATGTATGTGGTCGGCCAAGTAGTGGTGAAATGTTTCGGGGTTGGTCCAGTAGCTCAAATACATCATATACAGCACCCTGGACTTGTTTAATTAGCTAAATTTGACCCGAGGTGAAATCTGGGATCGTTTTCATGGGTTGCTGCCTTACTTTCAGTATTTAGTTTTACGCATTTTGATTTCCATAATTTGGTGTTTGTACGTTATCTCGATTGTGTGACGTTTGTACGACTGCATCGAGTGATTTCGGGTTGTTTTGCGAAAGCTAACCGTAGGTTCTAACCTATAGGCCTTTTAGCGAATCGTATTGGTATTAGCGTGTCGTTTCAAGTTTTGATTTGGTTTTGATGCGATGCGATACGTGTGATATGTGTAGGTACCCCGCGACGATCCGAGGCGATGCAGAAGATGACGGTGATATCGACACCGACACGCAGGATACAGGTGAGTAGATTTATATCTACGGGGAGAAGTCGGGTGGATGGCGTATAGTACCCCCGCAGTCCGTGGTGTTGTATACGAGTACGTATACACACGTATATTTATTATGTGTGGTTTAGATTAGTGGTGGTAATAATGGTATTATTGATGATCGGAATGTATTGGTTTAGTATAGTGCGAACCCTAGAGTAGTGGTTGCACCCACATATACACTTACACACATACTTGCATACATTCTTTCATTTGTTTATGTGCATATGATGATGCGTATATCTACACATGGGTATGGGATTATGTGTTTATATATGGGATTTGAGGATGATACGTGGGTTTGAGATGATACTTGATGTGAGGCCGTGAGATCGGCGATGCGACATAGCTTGTCTTTGAGGTGCGAGATGATAGTTTTAGCGGGCCTTTGGACATGTGCTTTACCCGCATTCATATTCTTATAGATGGTATCGTTTTGTACTAGACTTGGAGTAGTACCCCAGATTATGCGATCTGATGATAGTGATACCTGATATGTGATGAGATAGTGTGATATTGACCCCTACCCAGCTATTGGGATGCCGTACGACGATTTACCGTACGAGCCGATATTGATGATATATCCGCACTCATGACTCGAGGATATCTTACGATATGTTATTGAGGCGGGATCACCGACTATTATATCTATATATATGGACTCAGATGTAGGTGGTTTCATATCCCTCCTGTCTAGATTACTTAGTAGACATTAGACTGAGCCGAGATATACCTATTTCAAAACTAACGAATCGGGGATATTTTTAAGATAGGCAGAAGGGTTATACGGATATTTCCAAATGATGCATCTTTTCCTAAAAACACCGTAGCCCTTGTTTTACTAAAAACCCGATTCGTCTTATTTCAAATGGCACCACTGCATGACATGTACATATTGGTGTAGATTCTGTACTTTTGCGTTGATTATTCGATTCCGCATATTCATGCTATCTGCATTGCATCGCTTGTACTGTGGTTATATTTCAGTCATGCTGCTAGGACACCAGCACCATTATCGATGATGCATATGTTCCACGTACACTTGCTGCCGGCTCACACACTCATCATCGATAATTGCCATGCCACTACACTGTAGTACTATTACATTCAGTATATGATCCTTGCATGACATGATGATGTGCATACCTTCCTTTACATGTCGCATACTTCATGCTTTTGATTATACGCATTGAGATATGTTGTTTCTATGATATTTCTGGATTTGGGAACCGAGGGTGTTTCAAAAGAGGATATGTCATTTCTTTAAAAAACCCGGTAACCCGTGATATGATATTTCAGTGCGTCCACCATGTGTTTTCTCGGTGCTGAGAGCGACATGTGAAACCCGAATCGAGGAGGCGGATGAGACCGATTGCGGGTACATGGTGGACCCGGTAAGGTACCCCGGGGCAAGAAGCTCGTGGTGATGACGATGAGCCTGGCAGGGGGAGACTACCTACCGGTGATATTACCCGACACGTCGGATATCCGGAGGATACCGTCGTAGTCATGAGATGGATGGTAGGGACCGATCTGGACTGACGGCGCCCTAGATTTTGTGATTGAGACATTGAGATTTCGAGATACAGAGGTATCGAGATACTGAGACTTATGTTTTGTGCCGATGCTGGGCACAGTTTTCATGATGTTTTTGAGTGCCGATGCTGGGCACTCCGGTTCCATGATATTGATGTGTCGCGAGGGACACGGGTGGATTATATCCTCATATTTCCATGCACAGGTTTTATGATATATACTTGCATGATTGTTATTGTGAGTGGGTGACGAGTGGACGGGATCCACGTGTATGCAGATTTATTGACATTGTTTATACCTCATATTCATGACATGCTATTACCTGAGGCACTAGCACGAGCACTTGGCACTACACTCATGTATAGAGATTAAATTGCCAGTTTAGCATGCTTCAGCTTCATTCATATTGAGATTCATTTATATCTGATCGTTTTGACCTAGGATGGTCATTCATTCAATCTCTGCTTGTAGATATCTTTCTATTCATGAGTAGGCAACTCACCCCCGTTGTGCCCCAGTTCTTGCAGGTTTTTGCCGTACAGATTCCATAGCGGCATTTCTGGCACACTGCTTCCATATGGGTGACTTGCGTTGGTAGGTGGGTTCTTTTGTATCAGAACCGCCATTGTTCATGTATTATTCATTGTATCTAGAATTTCCATCAACCAAAACTTGTATTATTGTTTCAGACTTAGACATTGTGTTGTATTATTCGACCATATAGTCGCGCTTAGTAGTATTGCGGTTTTCTTGTTTTTGGAGCTTTCTTTTGAGTTTGATACTCGCCATTCGGCATTGTATATTATTATTGCTTGTGTGGTTGTGACCGTCGATTGACGAAGAGCTAGCTCCCGCTTGGGGATGCCTTTTATCATTGCATATTTATGTTATTATTGTTGTACCCCGTTCGGGGCCAGTTTTTACAAAGGAAACTCTGCCGAAATTTTCAGGAAAGGTTACACATTTTAAAAATGCATATTCGGCTTAGTTATTTAAAAACCTTGATTTTCAAACACGTTTCCTTCACTTCTTTAAACCAGTTTTCTTTACTTATTCTTAAAAATGGTTTTAGATTTCTGGGCTTTTGGCTTACTTCGATCAGATGGAGTCCTATAGACTTCATATGGTTCAAGGGCCAGTCACGTGCTCTTTCGGGTCGTGACAAAGTTGGTATCAGAGCGCTAGGTTGACCTTGGTTCGAGTCTGAGTTTGACTATGTGGAGCCTAGGGCGTTATTTATATACGGAACGTAGGCTTGACCTTACGGAACTTAGACTTAGTCGAGGGGGTATTAGACCCGAACTTTCGTCGTGTAGGATGACCCTTGGTTGATGGAATAGGTGACTAAAGTAGAGTGACGTACTGTTTGTATGTTCCGCGGCATACTTACGACACGCCACTCCGCTTAAGAAACCTTCGGTTGTACATTTCCTTGCACTGTATTATATTCCTTCCTATGATCTATCTTCATCGATACTGGTTGTGGTTTTGCTGCCGCGATTGCACGGGCAGAGTGAGCTATGGCTCGAGTTGTATCAGCATGAGCTCGTCGGGGACGAGGGCTGACCGGGGCGTGATTCCAGAGGCATACGATTGCATTGTGAGGCTTCGTATTTTGTGTTTCCGCACTGGAGCGTTTGACAGATCGCTGTTGTGAGATTTCCCGGGTGTGCTTATCGGCACCAGAGGATTGAGCCACTGATAGAGGCCAGCCAGGATATGATGACTGTTGAGATATCGCTTATTCAGGATGATTGAGGCGCTGTTCAGCGTACGGACGAATGAGCCAGTTGTTGCTGCGAATGATGAGATATCGCCCAGATGATTGGAGCTACTGCAGCATGAGCATATTCTTAAGATATGATGGTGAGTCGCTCGTCACCGAGGAGGAATGACTAGGACATGTGGTTCGTTCGCTTACCCCGATGCGAGGTCATCAGGTAGATTGATTCCAGCTAGAGGCGACTTCACGCAGATTCGTTGAGAGTCGATTGAGACGATCGAATGTCAGGAGCCTATTTTCCAAGTTTAAAGTATACGAAAAGACATGCATGTGATTCTATGGACCCTCTAGAAGAATGAAACCCTAACTCGACTTAATGACCGTGTGAAAGCCTTTGAACCTTCGGGTTTGCGGCAGTTCCTCGGCGCCATTAGTGAGGCTTGGGTTTGCCCTTCTACGGCTGGACCACCGACGCTGTGGCATGTACTCGATACTATTAAACTGTACCCGAGATGTGAGCTCTTGGGGGATTATGAGGTTCTGACGAGTCGATCGGATGGTTCGACATCTTTCGGATATTGTGATGGGACACTGCTTGGGAGACTCCAGATGCGAGCATAGCCGTCGGAGCGCAGTTCGTCTAGCCACGATGAGTTGAGTCCGAATCAGTCGATATTTGAGTAAGGTGGAGTAAAGAGTTCGCACGAGATTTCGACGAGATGACGTTCCACTCCGCTGACATCAGAGATGTGACGTGCACGCTGAGGACGTGGTCGGCTAGATATTTCCTACTGAGTCAGGAAGATACCGAGTTTGTGATTTCGAGTCCGTGTGAGGGACTTCGGATGGACCGTAGCCGAAGGCATTGCAGTGCGCAGATAGAGACGCGATGTTGAAATGGACGATGATACAGACAAGCGGAACCAGAGGTTCGTGTGAGACGCTGATGAGCTGTCATTATTTTCTGTCGAGACCAGAGGTCAGATATGCTTACGGAGGCGTTGGAATGCAACCAATCCTCGAGGAAATGCTGTGCTGAGGACACAGATGTCCATTGGACGAGAAGAGACTATGCAAGAGTACCAGCCCCCGTACATATCGGCATAGGCAAGATCGGCAGAGACTTTGAGCAGGATTCCTTCCAGGACACCGCGACAATGATGTTTGCACCCAGGATCAGACATGTGATCTGCATTCAGAGAGCCGAAGGCCGACGCCAGTGACATATTGCTTTACGAGCAGTCGTGAGGATTGACCGAGAGATTTCCAAAGAAGTTCCAGAACGGAATCGTTCCTGTCAGCACTCCTGACCGGGCCGGTGAGCCGATGGATTGCGAGATTGGTAATCTACAGGAAAGATCAGGAACCAGAGGCAGAGGACACCAGCCGCGAGCAAGAGAAAAGTGGAGATCTTGCACCGCTAGAGTTTGATGTACCGACACCTTCTCGACTTCGAGGGAGGATGTACCGACGACAGTATTTATGATTTGTGATTTTGTGATTCGACTATCACGTATCTGTCAGTTTGGGATTTCGGTATTTTGGCGATCCGTTTTCATGATTTGGTTTCGATGACTGAGTTCTATGATTTCTGTTTTCGTGCACCATGATTGCACTTATTGGGCATTTGTACCTGGCGCATCATTATTATTCTTGAGGTATTGATTGTGATTTCGTGCCTATTATATGCCGGTGATTTGATTTATGCTTCCAGCATAGTTTTCATGCATTTTAGTGTTTTGATTTGATTTGTGCACGCTGATGCATACGGTTGTGAGATTTTCCTTTGCGGTACACGTGATTTTGGTTTGAGCCGCATTATATCGTTGATTTTGTAAGTC
The DNA here is from genome assembly GCA_030015575.1 of Agapanthus africanus. Classification (NCBI taxonomy): domain Eukaryota; kingdom Viridiplantae; phylum Streptophyta; class Magnoliopsida; order Asparagales; family Amaryllidaceae; genus Agapanthus; species Agapanthus africanus. The sequence goes on along the minus strand of JASDDO010000022.1, from coordinate 384,224,202 downwards.
GATGTAGTACACCCCAGTACTTATGGGGAGGCGGAATTTTCAAAAACGATCAAGTTTAAAGAACAAACATCGACTAACCGCTTGAATCGAAGCTAAACAAATAATAACCGAACACATAGCTATACTAAACTATAGTGTTAAGGGATTATACCTAATGAAACCGGTCCTTCGTCTTTGTGTCCTCCTTTGTTCTCCTCGACCTTCTCTAGGTAGTAGACGATCCACCCGAGAGCAAAACACCAAGCTACACCTCTAACTTGAGGTAACTAATCTACTTTGATTGCTAATCAAAGAAGAAAGGATGATATAGAGTGAAGGTAATGGATGCTTAAGTCTAACTAAACCTTTGATCTCAACACATGAGGATTAAGGATTAGTCTCTTGAAGATGAGAGCTTGAGGAGAGATAATATGAGATAAGATAATGAGAAGAGAGAGAGTGTATCATAATATATTATGAAGCATTCTCATTTATCAACAAAAGAAAATGAGTGATGAATAAGCATGCTTCACAAATATCTAAAGGTGATTCATTAAGCATGTGTCATTATCATTTATGGTGCAATTAATGATAATGATGAATCACCTCATGACTCACAATCTCATCCAAAATAACCTCCTTAGTCACATCTTCTAGAAGCTTCTCGTACAATTACGAGAACGCCCCTCCAATCCGCAAAAATACGGAAAAACTTTAGACTGTAAAAATCCAATAACCGGATACCAGTAACTGTCTTAAACCAAAGCCGACTGGTAAAAACTGTCCGAAAGTCGTACGCGCGTAAACGCACGTATGCGTCCGAACCCTTTGTCGCAAAACCATGCAACCTCTATATCATTTTGCCTGGAGTAGGAAACTCTCTGTGTGGGACTCTAGAGACTCGACTACTACGCTGGCAGTGGGTTTAACCACAGACCGCAAGCGGCACTAGCTGTACGTAACGGTCCCCAGGTAGTTGTCGATAAGAAGGCCGATGATAAAACCCATCCGAACTCCTACTGAGTCTGATGTGACAATCTCCATACAGTCCGGTCCGTTCGTCCAAGACTATCGCATATCGGGCCTAGGGGGGGCGGCAAGCGTCAGTCCCCTAATAGCGGTATAAGTCGTGTCGGAGGGAAGCCCATTACACCCTGAGAAACTACTGGAACCTACCAGCAAATCTCGCTTGCCCTGGCCAGGGACTTTGCGTAATGGCTCTCTGACACAGCACGATATCTACTCCCAATACCGGGAGGGACGAATCCTGTCTAACCGCCACTGCCTCCAAGTGCTCGGGACTGCACCCAACTGCTACCTGTTTGCACGACTCCTTTGAGCCGTGGTAGGGTAGCAATCTAAGAACAGTGGGACACACTCGAGGCGAAGTAGCAGTGTCAAGTCTGCGGACTACGCTGTACTCATGTCACCTGGGAACTGTTCACTGACGACTGGTATCAAACCAACCAACAGTTCCCTGTGAGTCCTGTCCGGTGTACCCGTAACCTAACGAGCACCTGCATACTATCTCCAGTACGACGTACTGACGGCTGTGGGACAGACCATCTCCCCAACTGGGATGAGAAGCGTACACACTAGTCTACTCCGGAGTATCGATGCTCTGTCTCGATAATCCAACGACCAGGGACCTGAATGAGGATGTGCTTGTAGACTACCCAGCCCCCACTAGTGTGACTGCCATCACAACGCTGGTAGACAAGCAAGATCCTAAGAGCTCTATCAATACGTACACTCACATATTAAGATAGAAAAACCAAGTAGCATACTACCATGTTTAGCAAGACTGTTATATACATGTGAATATCCCAAGCTTCCATTAAGTAATATACAAGCTAGTATGATACAGTAATGGCCTTCTAGGGCATAAACACTAACAATCTCCCACTTGCACTAGGGCCATGTACTGGCATATCGCAGACCAATGATCTCGAGTAGCCTCTCGAACTGAATCTGAGGAAGGGCCTTAGTGAATGGATCAGCAATGTTATCCTCCGTATTTACTCTCTTTACCTCGATCTCCCGGCGATCTACGATCTCCCTGATCAGGTGATACCGCCTTAAGATGTGTCTGGACTTCTGATGGGACCTTGGTTCCTTCGCTAAAGCTATAGCTCCGTTGTTGTCGCAATACAGAGGTATTGGACCAACACTGGTAGGAACCACCTGAAGTTCTGTGAGGAACTTCTTCATCCAGACAGCTTCTTTTGCGGCATCGCAAGCAGCTATGTACTCCGCTTCCATCGTTGAGTCAGCAACGGTATCCTGCTTGGAACTCTTCCAACAGACCGCCCCTCCATTGAGGGTAAAGACATAACCCGACATGGACTTGGAGTCATCCTTGTCACTCTGAAAGCCGGAATCAGCATAGGCCTCCATTTTGAGGTCCTTTCCGCCGTAAACCAAGAACATCTCCTTAGTCCTCCTCAGGTACTTGAGAATGTTCTTTACTGCTATCCAGTGATTCTCCCCTGGGTTTGCCTGATACCGGCTTACAACGCTCAATACGTATGCTACATCTGGTCTGGTACATAACATCGCATACATTATAGAGCCTACCGCAGAAGCGTAGGGTATAATCGACATGCGTTCCCTTTCCAAATCAGTCTTGGGAGACATCTCTTTGGAGAGGGTGATTCCGTGACAAGCCGGTAGGTTACCGCGCTTAGAATCTTCCATACTGAATCTTTTCAATATGGTGTCTATGTACCTGGACTGTGAAAGTCCCAACATCCTCTTTGATCTATCACGATAGATCTGGATCCCCAGAATGTAGGTGGCATCAGCCAGGTCCTTCATAGAGAATTTCCGTGACAAGAATCTTTTGACTGACTGTAGCATAGGAATATCATTTCCTATTAGGAGAATGTCATCCACGTACAAGACGAGGAATACAACAACTCTCCCTACAATCTTACTATATATGCATGGTTCATCTGGATTTTTGATAAAGTCGAATTCTTTGACAGTATCATCAAAACAGATGTTCCAACTCCGCGATGCCTGCTTTAGTCCATAAATGGATTTAAGCAGCTTGCATACTTTACCGCTGCTCCCACTCTGAATGAATCCCTCTGGCTGATCCATATAGACGCTCTCTTCTAAATTTCCATTTAGAAAGGCCGTCTTTATGTCCATCTGCCAGATTTCATAATCGTGGAAGGCAGCAATGGCAAGAAGGACCCGAATGGATTTCAGCATAGCTACAGGAGAAAAAGTTTCGTCATAGTCCAAACCAGGTCTTTGACGGAAACCCTTTGCAACAAGTCTAGCTTTATAGGTTTCAACCTGTCCATCTACACCAATCTTCTTTCTGAAGATCCACTTGCATCCTACGGGTTTCACCCCATCTGGAGCAGTGTCCAAAGTCCATACTTTGTTAGTGTACATGGACTCCATTTCGGTCCGCATTGCATCCAGCCATTTTACTGAGTCACCGCTCTGAATGGCTTGCTGGAAGCTAGTAGGGTCGTCATTATCAATGACGCAATCTTCTCTTTCCCCGTCTATGAGAAAACCGTAGTATCTCTCGGGCGGATGAGACTGCCTACTACTTCTGCGGAGAGGCGCTGGTATGTCCCTTTCTTCTGAAACTTGTTGTTCCACCAAACTTTCAGTAACAGCTTGTGGTTCTGGAATTTCTTCCAGTTCTACTGCGCTCTCACTCTTCTGATTTTCTAAAAATTCAGTTTCTAAGAAGCGGGCATGACGAGAAACAAAAACCTTTTGTTCCTCTGCGTAGTAGAAGCAATATCCCATGGAATTCTTTGGATATCCCACAAACTTACACTCTACTGAGCGTGCCTCGAGCTTGTCCGGATGCTGCTTTTTTATAAAAGCTGGACATCCCCATGTCTTCAGGTACTGAAGATGGGGTTTCTTCCCACTCCACATCTGATATGGCGTGGTAGGCACTGTTTTGGTTGGAACCTTGTTCAAAAGATATGCCGCTGATTCTAGCGCATAACCCCAGAATGATCGCGGTAACTCAGCCTTACTCATCATGGAACGAACCATATCTAATAAGGTTCGATTCCTCCTTTCCGATACACCGTTGTGTTGTGGTGTGTATGGAGGAGTAAGCTGAGAGAGAATTCCTTTGTCTTTTAAGTAACCCAGGAACTCGGCACTTAAGTATTCACCACCTCGATCAGATCTCAGTGTCTTAATACTTTTGCCTGTTTGGTTTTCCACTTCATTCTTCTATTCTTGGAATTTCTCAAAGGCCTCGGATTTATGCTTCATCAAGAAGATATGTCCATACCTAGAGAAATCATCCGTAAAAGTAATGAAGTAGGAATAACCACCTCGCGCATGTGTAGACATTGGACCGCACACGTCACTGTGTACGAGTCATAAGAGCTCGCTCGCTCTTACTCCGTGTCTAGAAAACGGAGTCTTTGTCATCTTTCCCATGAGACAAGATTCACAAGTGGCATAAGATTGATATTCGAACGGATTCAAATATCCTTCTCTATGTAACTTTGTTAACCGTGTTTCATTGATGTGACCTAGTCTACAATGCCATAAGAAAGCCTGATTTACTTCTGGAGACTTTCTTTTAAGTGTGTTCTGGACATTGAAAACCTGAGCTTGATTCAATACGTATATACCGTCATCTAATGTACCGGACCCAATCAGAATTTGATTTAGGTGGATGTGAACTACATCGCTTACGAATGTAAAGTCATATCCCTCTCTTGAAAGTGAGGACACTGATATGATATTACAAGTCAAACTAGGTACATACAGACAGTTACGTAGAATCAATATCTGCCCACTTGTCAAACCCAGGCGATATTCTCCCACGGATTCAGCATCCACGCTCATTCCGTTTGCAACTCTGAGAGACAAATCACCTATCCTTATAACTTTACGGTTTCTCAAAGCATGTAACGAATTACAGATATGAGATCCTGCTCCGGTATCTAGTACTCAGGAAGTAGAGTTAATTGACAAACAGTTCTCAATTACAAACACACTTGAGGCTGAAGCCACAACATGCTTCGAATCCTGGCTACAGGCTTCCAAAGCCCTGCAATCCTTCTGCCAATGTTCATTCCCATAACAATAGGAATATCCCTCCTTACCTTTACCAAGTCCCAAAACTGTTTCTCTTCCCTTTCCTCCTACTTTGCTGACACCGTATATCGGCTTTGTAGAGGTCTTCTTCTTTTCACCCTTTGCTTTCGCCTTGGATGAAGAGGAAGAAGGTCCCCTATTAAGCAGAGCTTGTGTCTCCCTGGTTTCTTTCAGGGTGTAAGTAGAGGGTAGGGACTGTGGAAATAAGTCAGTATATGACCTGTTTCCCAACGTGGTCTCCAGGTCCTTGAGCTCATCAATATAGCTAGTCATCGTAAGGACGTCGTCCCTTACAGATGACCCGTCAGCCGACCTCGCTTGAATCAATTCGTTCGAGGCCTCATATCTTGCGATATGAGATTGCTCTCCATATAAATCTTTGTTATGGAGAAAGATGGAACCAGAGTCCATCTTCTCGTGCTGCTTCTGGTATCTACCATCAACTGAAGCCAACACGAGGCACTTGGCTTTCGCTTTATTCTTTTCCTTTGTCTGACGGATATCCATATCCGCGATGGTGGAAACTGGACCTGGGACGGTGGGATCTTGAGTAGTAATAGGGTGGTCCAGCTTGTCATAGGAAATGGTCATCTGGACAGACCTTTGCCAGTCAAATAAGTTAGATTCAGTCATCTTGTTATCTAGATGTAACCTAGTCATGGTCACAAGGTCGCTGCAATGAGAGAGAGAGAAGAAAACACTTTAGCATGATGCTCTTGCAAGTTTAGATTGGTTTTTAATTTATCTAAACTGGATGGCTCCCACTGTTTCTCGAATCCTTCCTCAAACAATAAAAGAAGAATTAGCCAGGACTATTCTCACCGTACAATACTTGCTTAACCGTTCAGCCAGGCCAGTGTCGATACTTCGAGGGAGGTTTTCCAACGCTTTCGCGAAGTTCCTTAATTAAATAACCTCTTTTCTCTGGGGGCGTAACCCCGCTGACACCTTTCTGGACACCTACTAGGTTTATAGCATTGATCGTTAAGTGACGAATATCCTGATAAGTAGCATATACTCACAGTAGGATCGGGATCCAAATATCATCGTCTGATAATGTTGTAGGAATGCTACCAACATTCATCAAACTCAAAATGGTATGCATCTCTTTGCAAATTTCAGTTTCTTTAGAAATTCCCGATATACATTTTTGCCCCATGTTCTTATGACCTTGACGAAAGCCAACAAATCATAAAACACATGTCAAGTTCTGCCCATCATTATCTTGTTAATTTGAACCCACCCGTATATACCCTTGACGAAAGCCAACAAGGTTATACGACTGTCCCAAACCAACTCATCTATCTATGCAACAAATGAATACCCCAGCAGCTACCAAACACTATGCCTTGACGAAAGCCAACAAGCATAGCTTGAATACTACTGACCATCCATAAGAAATGACGGAGGGCTACGACTGGTTTTGGCGAAACCGTGAACGTAGTGAACTTGATATAACCGAAGGAACCTGATAGCTTTTAAAAGGAGTGGTTAAAGCTCCGCATTTAAAAATATCTGTTTTAAAATTAACCGAGTGGTTTCTTTTAAATTGTTCCAACGATTTAAACTTTGGTTTGTTTTACTTTGCATTATAGATAATGCGTCCCATCATTTAACCTATCATTGCAGAAAACAACGAAAATACAACGTCCTCTTATGCCATCCGCATTCGCCACGGGGTCCCGTCATCACCCGTTAGGTTACTTAACTAACGACAGAGCGGGGGCTGGGCTAGCGCGGGTGTAAAACATAAGTGACGTCTAAATAGCTATCATAAATATAGATATTTTACATTCGTCTGACGCAATGATATTCATTCCAGAACACAGATAAACAATATTGGATTTGCAAGCAATCTGTATTTCTTTTGAGCCTGCAAGAAAAGACAGATTACACAGTTGTGATGAATAGCCGTTACCCCACCCTCGACCCCTACGGGTACGGCAAACTACCCACCCGGCAGTCTGTGTACCCCACCTTGGGTCAGTCCTAGGAGCAAAAACAGTAAAATGAAATAATACAACGGTGGCTACGACCGCAACCTGGAAGTGCCCCGCAAAAATAATATTACAACAAATTACATTTACAACAAATGAATTAAACAATAACCCATTGCTAACCCCGGCTATACACCACAACAGTCCAATACAGTTTATATGCACAAACAGATATAACCATTTCAGAAATGTGCAACCCCCTGCCAACCGACATACTAGCAGTTAGGGGAGGTTTACGAACACATTAAACAATCACAGATATAATCCAATATGCAAATACTGTACAATTTCGATCGATTAAACAACATCAATATTGCTCCAAAATCTGCTCTGTTAAACCAAAACCTGAGCAATAATTAAACATCCCAGAAAACCCCAAACACCAGAGAGGACCCACCCATGAAAGATGAGCCCATGACTCGGCAACTCGGCCGCGGAAGCGCGGCGGATCGGTGGGATCCGCCGCCCTTCCGCGGCGCGTTAGTCGAATCATTGGCTCAAATTTCGTAGGTGTTCTCCTGGACCGATTTCATGCTTTCTGAACACACCTGAAAAATTTTTGGACTTCATTTTAAGTTCGACAGAAACTGATAATATTTAGGGTTTTCCGGCTTCGATTTTTCGTTCGAAATTCGTACAAATTTGCAATTAAGTTATTTATTGTTTAGCGAGGCTCTGATACCACTGTAAGTCGATGTAGTACACCCCAGTACTTATGGGGAGGCGGAATTTTCAAAAACGATCAAGTTTAAAGAACAAACATCGACTAACCGCTTGAATCGAAGCTAAACAAATAATAACCGAACACATAGCTATACTAAACTATAGTGTTAAGGGATTATACCTAATGAAACCGGTCCTTCGTCTTTGTGTCCTCCTTTGTTCTCCTCGACCTTCTCTAGGTAGTAGACGATCCACCCGAGAGCAAAACACCAAGCTACACCTCTAACTTGAGGTAACTAATCTACTTTGATTGCTAATCAAAGAAGAAAGGATGATATAGAGTGAAGGTAATGGATGCTTAAGTCTAACTAAACCTTTGTTCTCAACACATGAGGATTAAGGATTAGTCTCTTGAAGATGAGAGCTTGAGGAGAGAGAATATGAGATAAGATAATGAGAAGAGAGAGAGTGTATCATAATATATTATGAAGCATTCTCATTTATCAACAAAAGAAAATGAGTGATGAATAAGCATGCTTCACAAATATCTAAAGGTGATTCATTAAGCATGTGTCTTTATCATTTATGGTGCAATTAATGATAATGATGAATCACCTCATGACTCACAATCTCATCCAAAATAACCTCCTTAGTCACATCTTCTAGAAGCTTCTCGTACAATTACGAGAACGCCCCTCCAATCCGCAAAAATACGGAAAAACTTTAGACTGTAAAAATCCAATAACCGGATACCAGTAACTGGCTTAAACCAAAGCCGACTGGTAAAAACTGTCCGAAAGTCGTACGCGCGTAAACGCACGTATGCGTCCGAACCCTTTGTCGCAAAACCATGCAACCTCTATATCATTTCGCCTGGAGTAGGAAACTCTCTGTGTGGGACTCTAGAGACTCGACTACTACGCTGGCAGTGGGTTTAACCACAGACCGCAAGCGACACTAGCTGTACGTAACGGTCCCCAGGTAGTTGTCGATAAGAAGGCCGATGAGAAAACCCATCCGAACTCCTACTGAGTCTGATGTGACAATCTCCATACAGTCCGGTCCGTTCGTCCAAGACTATCGCATATCGGGCCTAGGGGGGGCGGCAAGCGTCAGTCCCCTAATAGCGGTATAAGTCGTGTCGGAGGGAAGCCCATTACACCCTGAGAAACTACTGGAACCTACCAGCAAATCTCGCTTGCCCTGGCCAGGGACTTTGCGTAATGGCTCTCTGACACAGCACGATATCTACTCCCAATACCGGGAGGGACGAATCCTGTCTAACCGCCACTGCCTCCAAGTGCTCGGGACTGCACCCAACTGCTACCCGTTTGCACGACTCCTTTGAGCCGTGGTAGGGTAGCAATCTAAGAACAGTGGGACACACTCGAGGCGAAGTAGCAGTGTCAAGTCTGCGGACTACGCTGTACTCATGTCACCTGGGAACTGTTCACTGACGACTGGTATCAAACCAACCAACAGTTCCCTGTGAGTCCTGTCCGGTGTACCCGTAACCTAACGAGCACCTGCATACTATCTCCAGTACGACGTACTGACGGCTGTGGGACAGACCATCTCCCCAACTGGGATGAGAAGCATACACACTAGTCTACTCCGGAGTATCGATGCTCTGTCTCGATAATCCAACGACCAGGGACCTGAATGAGGATGTGCTTGTAGACTACCCAGCCCCCACTAGTGTGACTGCCATCACAACGCTGGTAGACAAGCAAGATCCTAAGAGCTCTATCAATACGTACACTCACATATTAAGATAGAAAAACCAAGTAGCATACTACCATGTTTAGCAAGACTGTTATATACATGTGAATATCCCAAGCTTCCATTAAGTAATATACAAGCTAGTATGATACAGTAATGGCCTTCTAGGGCATAAACACTAACAGATTTTGACCCTGATAGTGATGGTTGATTCTTGCACTCCGTGCTTTTGGGTTTGACTTACGCATGTTCGGCGTTTGCTATTGGATTTCGTGATTCCGTGCATGTTGAGTGCGCAGGGTTTAGATTTTCATTCGTGCACGATGGATGCACCGATTTGGATTTTCACGCATGTTGGCCGCATGTTTTGAGATACGATTTTGGTGCACACCCGATGCACTAAATCGAGATTTCTTCGTGCATGTCAGATACACCGGATTTTTGGCTGTCAGGCACATACGTTGCCTATGACAGATGCTTCGTGCACACCCGTTGCACCTAGATACTGTTTTGTGCACCTGTTTAGCACATATATGGATTTTTGATTTCCGTGCGCACCAGACGCACAGGATTGTGTTATGTGCATTTTTGGGATTTATTCTTTTTGGAGCATTACATTTTTATGATATTGGATATTTGTTTTCATACTGAGCAGGACTAGTCAGAGGACAGTACCTGGATATACTTTTGCATGCATTGATAGTTTGAAGGGATTTCCAAGGAGCGAACTATAGTCTCGATATATATATACTTACGTGTCCGATATGACACGAAATGTTTTAAAACAAGGAAACCCTTCTAAATTGTTTTCAAAACGGCGGAACGTGCTTGGTAAATGAAAGATATATATACATATATAGTTTTTCTTATGAAAAACGTCCGCCACTGTGCAGTGTTATGTGCACCACGCAGCGATTTTAAAAGAGTTGGCATGCTTTTACATCAGCTATTCACATGTATAGATTGGATGTCTACATGTGTAGTTCTGATCCATATCATATCGGTTTTGTATTGGATTTGACATTGTGTTTTTACCTTGACTCCGATGATTGGGGGATGCTTGATGGAGCGTTGTTTTTGAGTTATCTGCTCATTACTCCTGCGCATGCATAGCGCTGTGACGTTTTATGTATTGATGATTTCGGAGCCCCGACGACTTGGAAATTTGTATTGAAATGTTTTAGTACTTGGGGATTTTAAATTTAAATTCGGGGACCGAATTTCTTTAAGGGGGGTAGATTGTATCATTTCCAAAATAATAAAATATTATTTTTAGGAATTTTTATAATTTAGTATTATTTTATTGATTATTTTAATATTAAATTTATAATTAAATGCAAATAAATGGAGAAAAATTATGGAAAATTATGGAAAATTCTAAAATGTGTTATTTATTGGAATTATGCCATTTTTAAGTTTTTATGATCATTTATATGCTAATTTAGCGCTAATCGCGATTAAAAATCGCTAATCGGATTTTTCGGCTTTTTGTGCAAAATTGTGCACATATCATTTTTGGACTTGTGTTACATTTTCTACCATGTTACTTTGGGTTTACTATTGGTGTGTGAAGGATTAGGGATTATAAGAAAAGGAAAAGAAAAGAAAAAGAGAAAAGAATAAAGAATGGGGTTGGTGAGAGAGAGGTATGGGTTTCACTTTGACAAAACCTTAGCCATTTCCCCTCAAATTCCCTCCCTCTTCACTCTCCTTCTGCTGCTGCTCCTGCAGCTCATCCCCTCCACTCTTCAAGACTCAAATCATCTCACAAACTATCTCAAATCCCCACTTCCATTTCACAAAACATGAACACAAGCCCAAGAACTATGCGATGGACCAAGAAAGGTGGTGTTTTGGTGCTGTTGAGGATTCATGAGGGTCTTGTGAGGTAATTCCTTCATAATTAGAGTGTTAATTCTTGTGCTTAAGCTTTAATTCAAGTTTCATATCGATATCGTGTGAATTGGTGCACTTTGGACAAAATTAGAGAGGATTAGGGTAATTTTGAGTTATGACTTTGCAATTGAACATAAAAGGTGACCGTAGACCCTATATTGACTAGAAACCCAGACCAACCCCACTGGAAACCCAAAAATACGGAATTACGGGACTTTCATGTCGGTTTGTGAGTGTTTAGAGTGTGCAGGGAAATCTGGATTGTACTGGGACTTTTTCAGGAAAATTAAACAACACCAGGGACCAAATTAAGACCATAGGAGGCCACCCTGACCAGACGGACCCCATTGGAGATAGGGGGCCTGCCAGGCCGGTTTTGACATGTATGTGGTCGGCCTAGTAGTGGTGAAATGTTTCGGGGTTGGTCCAGTAGCTCAAATACATCATATACAGCACCCTGGACTTGTTTAATTGGCAAAATTTGACCCGAGGTGAAATCTGGGATCGTTTTCATGGGTTGCTGCCTTACTTTCAGTATTTGGTTTTACGCATTTTGATTTCCATAATTTGGTGTTTGTACGTTATCTCGATCGTGTGACGTTTGTACGACTGCATCGAGTGATTTCGGGTTGTTTTGTGAAGGCTAACCGTAGGTTCTAACCTATAGGCCTTTTAGCGAATCGTATTGGTTTTAGCGTGTCATTTCAAGTTTTGATTTGGTTTTGATGCGATGCGATACGTGTGATATGTGTAGGTACCCCGCGACGATCCGAGGCGATGCAGAAGATGACGGTGATATCGACACCGACACGCAGGATACAGGTGAGTAGATTTATATCTACGGGGAGAAGTCGGGTGGATGGCGTATAGCACCCCCGCAGTCCGTGGTGTTGTATATGAGTACGTATACACACGTATATTTATTATGTGTGGTTTAGATTAGTGGTGGTAATAATGGTATTATTGATGATCGGAATGTATTGGTTTAGTATAGTGCGAACCCTAGAGGAGTGGTTGCACCCACACATACACTTACACACATACTTGCATACATTCTTTCATTTGTTTATGTGCATATGATGATGCGTATATCTACACATGGGTATGGGACTATGTGTTTATATACGGGATTTGAGGATGATACGTGGGTTTGAGATGATACTTGATGTGAGGCCGTGAGATCGGCGATGTGACATAGCTTTTCTTTGAGGAGAGAGATGATAGTTTTAGCGGGCCTTTAGACATGTGCTTTACCCGCATTCATATTCTTATAGATGGTATCGTTTTGTACTAGACTTGGAGTAGTACCCCAGATTATGCGATCTGATGATAGTGATACCTGATATGTGATGAGATAGTGTGATATTGACCCCTACCCAGCTATTGGGATGCCGTACGACGATTTACCGTACGAGCCGATATTGATGATAGATCCGCACACATGACTCGAGGATATCTTACGATATGTTATTGAGGCGGGATCACCGACTATTATATCTATATATATGGACTCAGATGTAGGTGGTTTCATATCCCTCCTGTCTAGATTACTTAGTAGACCTTAGACTGAGCCGAGATATACCTATTTCAAAACTAACGAATCGGGGATATTTTTAAGATAGGCAGAAGGGTTATACGGATATTTCCAAATGATGCATCTTTTCCTAAAAACACCGTAGCCCTTGTTTTACTAAAAACCCGATTCGTCTTATTTCAAATGGCACCACTGCATGACATGTACATATTGGTGTAGATTCTGTACTTTTGCGTTGATTATTCGATTCCGCATATTCATGCTATCTGCATTGCATCGCTTGTACTGTGGTTATATTTCAGTCATGCTGCTAGGACACCAGCACCATTATCGATGATGCATATGTTCCACGTACACTTGCTGCCGGCTCACACACTCATCATCGATAATTGCCATGCCACTACACTGTAGTACTATTACATTCAGTATATGATCCTTGCATGACATGATGATGTGCATACCTTCCTTTACATGTCGCATACTTCATGCTTTTGATTATACGCATTGAGATATGTTGTTTCTATGATATTTCTGGATTTGGGAACCGAGGGTGTTTCAAAAAAGGATATGTCATTTCTTTAAAAAACCCGGTTACCCTTGATATGATATTTCAGTGCGTCCACCATGTGTTTTCTCGGTGCTGAGAGCGACATGTGAAACCCGAATCGAGGAGGCGGATGAGACCGATTGCGGGTACATGGTGGACCCGGTAAGGTACCCCGGGGCAAGAAGCTCGTGGTGATGACGATGAGCCTGGCAGGGGGAGACAACCTACCGGTGATATTATCCGACACGTCGGATATCCGGAGGATACCGTCGTAGTCATGAGATGGATGGTAGGGACCGATCTGGACTGACGGCGCCCTAGATTTTGTGATTGAGACATTGAGATTTCGAGATACAGAGGTATCGAGATACTGAGACTTATGTTTTGTGCCGATGCTGGGCACAGTTTTCATGATGTTTTCGAGTGCCGATGCTGGGCACTCCGGTTCCATGATATTGATGTGTCGCGAGGGACACAGGTGGATTATATCCTCATATTTCCATGCACAGGTTTTATGATATATACTTGCATGATGGTTATTGTCAGTGGGTGACGAGTGGACGGGATCCACGTGTGTGCAGATTTGATGACATTGTTTATACCTCATATTCATGACATGCTATTACCTGAGGCACTAGCACGAGCACTTGGCACTACAATCATGTATAGAGATTACATTGCCAGTTTAGCATGCTTCAGCTTTATTCATATTGAGGTTCATTTATATCTGATCGTTTTGACCTAGGATGGTCATGCATTCGATCTCTGCTTGTAGATATCTTTCTATTCACGAGTTGGCAACTCACCCCCATTGTGCCCCAGTTCTTGCAGGTTTTTGCCGTACAGATTCCATAGCGGCATTTCTGGCACACTGCTTCCATATGGGTGACTTGCGTTGGTAGGTGGGTTCTTTTGTATCAGAACCGCCATTGTTCATGTATTATTCATTGTATCTAGACTTTCCATCAACCAAAACCTGTATTATTGTTTCAGACTTAGACATTGTGTTGCATTATTCGACCATAGAGTCGCGCTTAGTAGTATTGCGGTTTTCTTTTTTTTGGAGCTTTCTTTTGAGTTTGATCCTCGCCATTCGGCGTTGTATATTATTATTGCTTGTGTGGTTGTGACCGTCGATTGACGAAGAGCTAGCTCCCGCTTGGGGATGCCTTTTATCATTGCATATTTATGTTATTATTGTTGTACCCCGTTCGGGGTAAGTTTTTACAAAGGAAACTCTGCCGAAATTTTCAGGAAAGGTTACACATTTTAAAAATGCATATTCGACTTAGTTATTTAAAAACCATGATTTTCAAACACGTTTCCTTCACTTCTTTAAACCAGTTTTCTTTACTTATTCTTAAAAATGGTTTTAGATTTCTGGGCTTTTGGCTTACTTGGATCAGATGGAGTCCTATAGACTTCATATGGTTCAAGGGCCAGTCACGTGCTCTTTCGGGTCGTGACAGCGGGGTTCCAGAGGGCAACGGGCCCGCATCTCATGGCATTGAGACGGAGGGGGCCTCACTCTTGGATTGGCGGGCTATTCGCCGCACTCGTAGGGGGTACAGGTTGACCCAGGAAGGGTGCCCAAGTTACCGGATTCCGTGAAGTGCTGGGTGGTCCATTCACGGTACTGAAGGGGGCTTCCTCGCTTCAGGTTTTGGCGGGTGACTTGCCGCGCCCGTAGGGGTCTAGGATTTCATTGCACAGGCTATCCACACGACCAGGGGAACGTCGGGTTTCAGTAGTGGCTCTGTGAAACCCGGGGATCCCAGATATCTGTATTGTTCTGTGATGCTGTACATTTCTGTGATGTTGCATTTTTATCACGCCTTGAGCGAAATATAATATATTGGTATATATATTAGTAAATGTTGTATATGTTTTACATCCGCGCTAGTCCAGTCCCCACTCTGTCGTTAGTTAGCTAACCTAACGGGTAATGACGGGACCCAGTGGCGAATGCGGATGGCATATATGTACATCAGTATATTTTCGTTCTTTGTGGTGTGATCAATTGATGGGACTGTGTTGATTCGGATCAATGCAAGTCTAAAACAAACCTAATCTGATGTTGTTGGAACACTTTTCAAAAAGCTGTTATTGCAAGGACGTTCTCTTTTGTTTTGCACAGTGATATTCGGTTATGAATATCCAGCACCTCAGTCGACGAGGCAAGGGCCGAGATCCCATCACCGGGAGTGACCCTTTGGACAGAAGTTTGCATCAGGGCATTAACTTCACTATAGCTGATTACTTTTTACTTTGCACCGTGGTATTCAGTTGGAATATCCTGCACCTCATTCTACGGGGAAAGAGCCGAGATCCCTTCACCGGGAGTGACCTCTTTAGCAATGGTTTTCGTCACTATATTTTAGAAGTTATCCGTTCCTTCAACGATATCAAGTTCTTTAAGTTAAAGGTTTTCGTCAGAAACCATTCGTAGCCCTCCGTCGTTTCATATGGGTAGTCAATAGTATTCAAGCTGTGTTTGTTGGCCAAAGTCAAGGCACAGTGTTTGGTAGCTGTTGGTTATTCATATGCAGCATAGATAGATGCGTTGGTTTGGATCAGTCGTACTGCCTTGTTGGCCAAAGTCAAGGGTAGGTACGGGTGGATTCAAATCAACTTGGAGAATGACGGGTAGAACTTGACATGTGACTTATGATTTGTTGGCCAAAGTCAAGGTCATAAGAGCATGGGGCAGAAATCCACATCGGGAGTTTCAAAAGAACTGAAACTTTCCAGATATGCGCATACCTTCTGGAGTGTGACACCGTGAGCGGATTCCGTCACGTTATCATGCGATGATAGTTGGATCCCGATTCCCACTGATGAGTTAGTTTACTCCTCGGGTGACCCCGACTATTTCTTCTTTCAGGTTTGGAGGAGAATTTGACGGAACAGTGGGAGGTTTCCAGATAAGATAAATTGGTAACCATTCTGATCTAGGTTAGAGTGCACGCTGAGTGTTTCTTTTCTCTCTCTCTTTGGCAGCGACCATTGACCCGACCCTAAGACTATGACTCAGTGACCAAGTTGACCGAACCTTCTTAAACACTGGCTTTTGGATTGTCAGAGTTGCAAACCTCATTGCCACTCCTACTTTTACCCTTTTCTCCAGGACACCCCGTATTACTACGAACGTCCACTTCCATTAGACAAAACCATCGTGTGGTTATATACGAACTCGAAGGAAGTTATTCGAGGATGGTTTCCGGTTCTGGAGGAAACGAATAGGACTATTCAGTTGTCTTTTCCTTTTACCTTCTCTCAGGTTGCGAGTACTCCTTGGTTTAGGAGTAGTACACCTATTACGCAAATTGGATAGTCTTCTTCCAAACCTTAGGCTGGTGCCGAACGGTGGGGAATGAATAAAACCAATTAGCATAACGATGGTGTGCAGAAGGTATTAAGTTAAGACAAAGCAAGGGATTAGTAAGAGGGCAAAGTAAATTGCAACTGATATTCATGACCAAACCAGGTATTTCATTACCGCTCCCAAATCACCTTTGTATTTCTCCAGAACACTCCGTATCACTACGAAGATCCACAGTTTATTGGATATTCCATCGTATAGTTATATACGAACTCGAAAGGAACTTGTTCCTGTTCGGGGATGGATTCTGGTTCAGGAGAAATAGGAATAAGGTTTATTCGGTTGTCTTTTATCTTCACCTTCTCTCGCATTGCGAGTGTTCCTAGGATTAGGACAGTACACCCATTATGCTTATTGGATAGTCTTCTTCTAAACCATAGGCTGGTGCCGAACGGTAGGGAAGGAAGAAAACCATTTGGCCTAAAGAGGTGTGCAGAAGGTAATGACTAAAGACATAAAAAGGGATTTGGAGAGGTGGCAAAGAATTATACGGTTATAGTTGTGAATCTAAATAATGGAAGAGGCATTACTAGGAATACCAGGATACCCCATCGAAACATTTCAATGTTTCAGTTTCACTGTGTACTGTTAAATGAAGACTGATTTCCCGATTAGATACTTACTCCAGGGTATGTATTTACCAGGTATGATTCTCACATCTGTATGGTTTCACAGATGATGAGTGGGAGTAAGTTATTGGGAATTAGGTGATCGTCCTCATAATATCGGGATTCGTTGTAATCGGTGATATTTGAGGAAATCACCTGGGCTGTTTGCCGGTCGGCGAATATTTGTTTTTGAATATCCACTGTTATGCACCAATTTCAAATCGATATATCTTTACGTCTATTTTCATAGAGTGAGATATACCTTTTGAAATTATGTCAGTGACATTTTCCTATATCAGTGGATGTTTAGGTAAGGAGCATTAAACAGCGGTGTAATTTTTCTTAACCATAAGTACAGTTTTCAACCTACGACACACAGTGAATGAGTTATCAGACTCAAGGGACTTATACAGAGTATTGTATGTTGTCCAGGGTCCATCAGGACAGAGGGCTTGGTCCTCGTACTATATTCGGTTTACTTATGACTTCTCTAGTTTTTAGACAGGTGTTTCGTACAAACACAGGGTCCGAATTTTGAGAAGTTATAGGTATTTGAATAAAGTAGAGAACCAGGAATTGCAAGTATCGGGATTCTTCAAAGTGATCGAAGATGTAGATACTTGTGTATGGTATTCAGTTGATAGTAATGATTAAGAGATCTTGCTTCTCTTTCAGGTTAATCATAATTGGAAGCATTCCTAAGTTGAGTAACGCTGATCGGCCTCTTTCCATTTAGTTGACATGCACTGGAGACAGCTGCATGATTCGAATCTGGTTCAATTAAATCAGTGCCTCTGGTTCTATATTTGATATAGAACAGTTCGTATCTTAACGGTGTTAAGGTACGGGGAGTTGTCTGGCTTATGATTAAAACAAGACACTGGACAACTCAAGGCACGTTTCTGTAATGGCTGTTTGTGGGTTGACCCAGGCTATGACGAGGGTTGACTTTCTACCATCTGGATGATCTATAGTGATATTGTTCTAGACTCGCCACAGTTTTAAATAAAATGGATTTTTTTTAGAAAACAGTAGTGGGAGTATGGTAGAACTGGAAGTGATTCCAGAACCACAAATGATTACTGAAGGTTTCATAGGAACCTAAAGATTCAATCTCGATTGACATTCCATTGGCCACTCTGCAGATTTGGTAGGTAACCTCAGGCACCCGAGAGGTACTACGGTAGCCTCAAGGACGGTGACAGGGAGGTTCTTGTTTACCCACACTTGTCATTGCTGTTGTTCCAGACTGTGAGACCCGGCGGGAGGATGAGTATAGCGTCGTTCTAAACTAGCTTTAGAAGTGTACGTTTATATGACTCTGCCAGAGGGTTGTCGTAGTCAGTGGGAGCAGCGGAAGCATTGGTGGAACGGTAGCTTATGTCTATTTATAGACTAAAGCAAATATAGCGGAGATAGATCATCAATTTCTGATGTGACAGTCATAGGTTTGACTTCATCAGAATAGGGGATGGATCTGTTGAGAAGGTGGTAGGGTGTGTTGTCATGGTATTTGGATGACATACACAGAGTAGGAAGTGACATTCCTATACTACGATCGGTTATACTTTCGTCGTCACACAGTGTTTCTCCACATGGGACTTGGACATTATATCAAACATACTGGTTACTAGATCTATGGTTTTAGATCTAGATTTGGGTGGTTTCCCAATCTAGGTACTTAGACAGCAATCTAAGAGTATTTAGAATGGACGACTCCTGGCACGGTAGTGTACCTGCAGGTGATGGAGTCACCCTCTCTAAAGGTGTCTTAGAGACTAAAGGAGAGGGATGTGCATGATTGGCAGATCACTTGCTCAGGCAATTGAGTCAATCATGAGATGTCAAGTACCACACCAGATGTTGTTCTTGCACTAGATGCAATAAGTTGACATTGATCCAATCCTGGAGAAACAGTCGGAAGCAGTTTTTAGAACATAAGTGGATGTTCTAGGGATATGATAACGACAGCCTCATTCGGGAGACAGTTATCATTCCAGGCTTCCAAGGTGACATGGACGACAAGGGGGTTGTCGGGGTTTTAGTTTTCCTTCTGACGAGGGGCAGTATTTTAGACAGGTGGTCCAAGGCAATACTGAGGGAGGCATGGCGCAGGATACTGATTAAGTTCAGTTGACGATACAGTCTAAGAAGTTTGGATTTGGAGTTCATTTATGAGCTTGGTCCCATCAGACATCCAGACAGATTCTAAGACAGGTATTGCTCATTTCGGGAGATGGGTTTCTCCGCGAACTTGAGATATAGAGAAACACAGAAAGAGACTTCAAGGCGGATCCACTCACTAAGGTTATTCCTCGAACGCAATAGTTTCGCAAGCGAGCTTTGTGAGACTGACTAGTAGAGGAGTTGGGTGTTCGGTATCACACGGGCTGTGAGTATGCGACATCGCAATAATTAGCCTTAAGTGCAAGTGGGAGATTGTTGGAGATAGTGCCCTCAGAGTCAATTATTGGATCACAGGTACGTGATTGCAATGATTGATGGAGGACCTGTCCCAGTAGGACAGTCTTACTCGAGATGATAGTATGCTATCTGGTTTATCTTTATCATCGTGTACTGCTTTAGGTGACCTGACAGGTCACTATTGCACGTTGATAGAGCCCCTAGGATTCATGCTTGACTGCCAGCAGTATGAGGGCGATCATATAAGTGGGAGCTGGGGTCTATAAGCACATCCTTAAATGGTCCCTAGTCGTGGGAGTTTCGAGACAGGGCATCGATACTCCAGAGTAGACTAGTGTATACAGTCGAGACCCCGACGAGGGGCGGTGGCCGGTCTCACAAGCCACTGGAGTCAGTTGGTTCACCTAAGATGTATACAGGTGCTCATAGGGTTATGAGTACACCGTACAAGACTCGCCGGGAACATGCTAGTTGGTCTTATACCTGACGTCAGATAGCAGTTCCCTGGTGACATGTGTATAGGTTAGTTCATCGACCTGGGGATCGTAATTTGTCTCGTGTGAGTTCCCACTGTACTTTGATTACTACCCTACCACGCTCAAAGGAGACGTGCACACAGGTTTTAGTTGGGTACAGTCCCGAGCCATATGGAGGCAGTGAGCGGATCTTCAGGGGTTCGTCTCTCCCGGTATTGGGGGTGAGGTCGTGCTGTGTCTAGGAGAGCCATTACACGAAGTCCTTAGCCAAGGCAGGAGATTTACTGGTAGGTATTCCAGTAGTATCTCAGGGTGTTCTGGGCTACACTCCGACACGACTTGTACCGCTTTTGGGGGTCTGACTTTTACTAACCCCTTAGGCCTGCCATGCGATGCTCATAGACGAACGGACCGGACTGTACGGATATTGTCACTGACAGGCTCAGTAGGGTGTCAGGATGAGTTCGCTCATCGACGTCCCTTTTGGTCAATAGCTGGTGGCCCGTTACGTATTGGCTTATACCTCTGACGTGCTAGTGGTTAAATCCACAACCAAGGTGTTGACGAGTCTTTAGAGTCTCCCACATTCAGTTACTCAAGTTTCGGGCGAAAAGCTGTAGAGGCCGTATGGAGATATGGCAAGGTCCGATCAGATACGTGCGGTATTGCACGGATCAGGATCGGACAGTTTGTACAACTGGCCGTATGGTTATATGGCAGGGTTCGATCAGATACGTGCGGTATTGCACGGATCAGGATCGAACGGATATTACTAGCCGGCTTTGGTTTAAGCCGGATCCTAGTATAGTACAATGTAGATTTTGTCTCATTGCATCTGTATTTCGGTCGGAATACAAATGCGGGTGTTTATGCACAGTATCGGGGTTTTCCTGTAATTTATTACGGGACCAGTTTTCTGGAGTTGCCAGTTTTCTTTCCGTTTCGGCCATTTTCCATTGTATCTATCATTGGCCGAAGATTGGTGGAGGAGGGCTTATTTGCATTGTTGCAAATAGGCATTTGTGGAGGGTGTTCTTTGCATATATTTGTATCATGATGGTTGCATGATGGAGCCCCATCCCTTGACCTTTCTTGAGTTCATGATTGCTTGACTTTGTGAGGTGATGATGGTGGTGTTGGAGTGTTGGTTTATTAGCTATCATGGTTGTTGGTTGAGTATTGGAATTGTTGTGATGATGATTCTTTGCATGATAGCCTTCCCTCTCTCTCCCTTGGATTATTGGATGGCTCTCTCATTCTTTTGGTCACTCTCTCATTCTCAGTCTCCTCTAATACTCTCTCCTACCATTCATGCATGGCCGGCCACTTTAGAAGTGGGCTGTCCAAATTTTTGAGTGTGGGTATTTGGTTCATTTCATGCTCCCAAATATCCCCAAGTTCCTCCACATAATTCTTGTATCATCCCTCCACCAAAATGGCACCTCCATGAACCCCAAATGAGACACAAGTCTCTACACTACATTCTACAGTAAATCTTGGGCACGTCGACTAGCCAGCTTCGTGCCTGAGTTGCCTCGGCATTGAGGTGGGAGACCGTAAAAGATGTAGGCGATGTGGTGCACTTCCGGCGACGAGGTGGAGACAGGACATTCCGCGGGAGATCGGGACGACGACGAGAAGACCGGAGGACTCGGATCAGTCGGTATATCTCTCTTCCCCATCTTGTAGTTAGCTAGGACTAGTTAATGGTTCGATCCGGGTTTAGTGCGCGGTGGTGCCGGTTTGCTAAGTTCGCAAAATTAAAGTTTATCACCGCTTCCGCATTTTGGCCTCGGGATGGAGGCCGGGGCGCCGCCGTGCACTTACATATACATGTATATATATTTACAGATACACATACACTCCACAATACTGTCCCCCCCAAAAAAATTTTGGGCCGGGACGCTGCCCCGCATCCCGCAAGTGGTCTGCTAGCACCCTTGACCCCCAGCCCGCCATCCGGGTAGCGGGACCCCCGTAAAAACTCTGGGCCGCTTTATACACTCATGATTTAATTCAAAAGAAAGAAGAAGGTTTTGGAACCTTGAAGAAGGAGGAAAGATCTCAGATCTATAAAAAAAATTTGGAGAGAGAAAAAAGTTGTGAGATATTTTCATTATCCTTGCCTTTATAGGCTATACACTTTACACATAGCCCCTTGGGCTTCACAAAATGGCATTTTTCCTATCCCATGGCTCATGTGCCATTTATTTTTGCACATAAGCCATGGGCTTCACAAAAATTTGGCTTTATGCCTATTTTTCTTACATTTATCCATAAAAAAAAGAAATACAACAAAATTATTTATTACAAAATTTTTATCTTGGCATGGGGGGAGGCCGACCGCTTCATGTTCGGGCTCGACCCGGGCATGGGCCCACTGGACCTGGGCTTGGGCCCACTTGGCTTGGGGTGGACTTTGATTTTGTCTTGGTCAACCGGCGTGTAAATTTTTACCCCACCAGTACTGCCGGGGCCGAGGGCTCATACCGCAGACGGAGCCCGTGGGCTGATCTGGACTGATGGAGCCCGATTTATGAGGATTTGCGTGTCGATGATGGACACGATTATTTCATGATATTTTGAGTGCCGATGTTGGGCACTCGTGGTTCTCTGAGATTTACAGGATTTGAGGGCCGATGAGAGTGCTGGCGCCTGAGTTTATTGGGATCTGGGTGCATTGATGGGCACCGATTATATTTTCCACGTAGACATTCCGTGTAGAAGTTATATTTTCCATGCTCAGCATTCATTATTTTACATCTCATCCTGTAGTTATATCACCTGATAGAGCACTTGCATGAAAATTGCACATACTGCTTATCACTTATAGATATCATCTGTTGGCATATGATAGAGTAGCGCAATACGTGAATGCTCGCGATTACCTTTATATGTTATCTTCTATTCACGAGTTGGCAACTCACCCCCGTTGTGCCACAGTGTTTGCAGGTAGCCCCTCAGAGTAGTCACGGCAGGCTGCCTTTTGCATCTTTTTGGCTACAGTTACCACTACAGTTGGTGTGTAAGCTGCTTGTTGTTAGGTGGGTTGTGGTATCTGGTTATTTACATTGTGCACACTTTTGTATCTAGTACTCTCCATCTACATTTATGTATTGACTTAGAGACCAGTGTGAGGACGATACTGTATATTATTTGTATTCTGGTGTCGAGCTCGTGTGAGCCGACTTTACTTATGTAGTTTATCATTTTGTGATGTTTTTTACTTATTGCTCATTTCTTCGCATCGGCGTCGTAAATTACTCTTGTGGTGTTTGTTTCCGCCGTTGGGGCGTGATTACTCCCGCTGGGATGCCTTATTTCACTGTATATCATTTTTACACATATTTTGTCTTGTACCCGAATTCGGGGTTAGTTTTACAAAGGAAATGCTGCCAAAATTTTTAATTTAATAACTTAAACTTTTAAAAGATTTTTATTAAACTACTTAATGTTTTCCAAATGCTTTTAAACAAATGTTTCAACACTCACTACTTTTAATGGTTTTGATTTCTGGGTTTCGGCTTACTTAGTCGAGTTACGCCTGTAGACATGACGTGGTTAAGTGCCGGTCACGAGTCGAACTTCGGGTCGTGACAAAACTACCTATAGTACGCTAGTCAAGTTCAACCCGTTCATTTCTTGATTGAATTAAACCCACCTGCACGACCGTTGATGGAGACCAAACTATACCGTACGAATACCCTAATCCAATCGCATCTTATGCTGGCACATAAGCACTAGTCAGCTACCGTACACTGCGTCTTTACGGAGGCCAAACTACCGCAGCACGAATACTAAGTAGTACTTATCTGAAATGACGGAGGGCTACACAAGTTTTTAAGAAAACCATGAGCGTAATGAACTTGATATTGTCGTAGAATCGAGTGATTTTGAAAAGGAGCGTTTTTGAGGCTTTTACTAGTTTTGCTAAAGAGGTCACTCCCGGTGAAGGGATCTCGGCTCTTTCCTTAT
Organism: Agapanthus africanus; assembly: GCA_030015575.1. NCBI lineage: Eukaryota > Viridiplantae > Streptophyta > Magnoliopsida > Asparagales > Amaryllidaceae > Agapanthus > Agapanthus africanus. The sequence goes on along the minus strand of JASDDO010000022.1, from coordinate 384,199,899 downwards.
CAAATAAGGTGCAGGATATTTGATAAATACAACTATACAAAGCAAAAACTATAAAAGCAATCAAAAGACAAACCGAGTTTGTAGTATCTGTTAGTTTCTCTAAAGACGTCACTCCCGGTGAAGGGGATCTCGGCTCTTTCCTTATCGAATAAGGTGTTGGATATTCTACAAGGAATACCGCTATACAAAGCAAGAACTAGAGCTACCAGTTTTCGAGACAAGTTTCTACAACATCATTAAGTTTCTTTTATTTCATTAATCTCATTAATGAAGTCCCATTTATTATGCTTCCCAAGCATCACATATGATACGAAAGCAGCAATATTAATTATATCTCATATATAATATAGGCATTCGTCTCAGAATATAATCAATGATCACATCACAGAATATCGAAGCAGAATAAAAACATATGAAATATTGGATATACTAGGATTTCCGTGTTTTAAATTAAGCCAGTATAAAACACGGATTCCACGGCCGTGATGAATAGCCAATCCCACACCCCTAGACCCCTACGAGAGCGGCAAGCAACCCTACCAATTCTAGAGTTAGGAGACCCGGTCTCGACCCCTCGAGATGGTCTCCTACTGAACCCTAGAACCCGGATACTTGTGCTCCCCGCCTTGGGTCTATCCTAATGCGGAAAGGTATATAATATACAATGGTGACATCATCCTCAACCCGGAAGTTCCCCAATAAAGGAATATTACATACAATGAATTTTACATTAATGAAAATGAGAAACTCTCATCTCACATTAAACCCCCAGCTATTCAAAGCACGACGATCCAATATAACATATCACAGCAATACATAATATCACATGTCATCAACATAAGTAAATATGCGTATCCCAATTGTCGTTGACATATAGCACCGAAACCGGCGATACACCACATATTACACTTACGGTCGCAGAAAAGAAAGTGAAAAACTACAACAGTTGGAATCCGCAACCACCTTAGACATCATATGCCTAACCAAATGAATTCCTTAGACATCATATGCCTAACCATTATAAACACCGCATTTTAGTCTCGATCTCGAAAACACTTTTCAATATCTAGTCGGGCAATTCAACAAGATTCCCGACATCCTGATCGAATGCTCGTCGGAAACTTTAGTAGACGGCTGCACCCCTCGATACCGTCGACGAAGTGCACTAAGGCGGAATACCGCTGCCGCGAGCACCAGAACAGATGCTTTTGGCCACAGGGTTCTCCTACAGTCACTTGGTCGGGGCTATGGGGCGTGGCTATCTATTAAGCTTACCCGGCGAGTATCCGCGTACGCTACGTGATTGCAACGGACTTTTGATCTCATCAAAATCCCGTGGCAACCGATCAAATGAGACTAAATTGCTAGATTTATAACATTAAAATTAGTTATCTCATAACTACATTTGTGGATTCCAAATATTGTATCCCATCACATAATATCCGGACGACGTTAAAGTTTTCGATCGATTCATCAAAGTCCTACAATTTCCCGATAGCTCAACACTTGATCATAGTTTTAATAATACCCAGAAAATGCCACAGTACCTATGCACCAGTCGTAGAAGGGCAAACCCAAGCCTCACTCATGTTACCATGGAACTACGCCAAACCCTAGGGTTTGACCGTGGTTCCGCGATAAAAAAAGTCGAGTTAGGGTTTCATTCTTCTAGAGTGTTCATAGAATCACTTGCATGTTTTTCCGAATACGTTAAACTTGGAAAAATGGGTTTTTGACATTCGATCGAACTTTTTAACTTCGCCTAGACAATATGTGAATAACCCGAAACAATGTTAAAACTATGAATACGAAACACTCCGAATTGCTTATAGTGTAAGATTACATCACATGCAAAATTAGCAAAAACAGACAACACCTGAAACACCAAACCCAAGTACCTGGAACACACCCAAAAAATTTAACCCCAAAGGACACTGTTCATCCGATGTCGCCGGAATCCCAGGCCATGTCGCCGGCCATTTTCCGAGGGGTTGGGGTGAAATTTCTTGTGTGTTCATGGTGTATCACATACAACATTCTGCACTTGTTTAAAAATTTTCTGAAAGCTTTTTAAAGACGAGAGAAACTTGAGTTTCACGTTGCAAGTTTCGGAGTATTCGGTTTCATAATCTTAATAAAATCCGTATAAATTTCTAGCATGGCTCTGATACCACTGCAGGGTTACCTAGCATGACAGCAAGGTTTCGGGAGGCATCGTCAATGCCAAATTAAAATTTTGCCGTTCTAGCTAACCCTAACCCTAGAAATCGACGAAAATAAAAATGCAAACACTTTGCAAGTCTAGTGAGCAAGGAATACAACCTTTGTAGACCGGTCCTTCACTTCAATAGCTCTATGTAGTAGTCCATTTCGCTGCGATCGTGAACTCCGGACTCTAGAGAGGCTCCGATGAAGAAACGAACATGCTTGCTTCAAAGTCTTCGAGGCCGAAGATGATCTACGTCGGGGAGACACTGACCCAATCTATCTCTTCACTAATCCTGGAATTAGTGAAGCAAACACCCTATACTAAATGGCATGTAGTAGAGGATGATGAAGTAGGAAGTGGGCTCACTTTAGATTTGATTTTCTCACACTTTTTGTCATACCTCCATTGATGCTAGAAAGCTTTGAGGAAGAAGAAGAAGAAGAGCTAACTCATCAAATGAATTGTGTGTGTGAGGTTAGAAATGCAACCAAGTGTTAAGCATGTCATGCTTAACCCTTGTAGAGAGTTAACCATGAGCTAGGGTTAAATGTTAGGTCAAGAAATATTTTAAGCAAGACAAAGAGAATGGACAAAGTCAAAGATGCCTTGAAGCTTCTACAAGCTTTCAACAAATATCAACCATGATAAATATCCACAATATTTGAATTACTTAATGATAAATTATAAACCCTAATCTTAACCCTAGCATGGTTTAACCCTCATTAACCCTAGTTGCATTTGTAACCTAGCATGATACATATAACATATATCACATATATATCAATGTATCCAATGTGACAAAAGAAATCATAAGTGAGCTACTACTAGTTAATGTAATGTAATATATCAAATATATAATTATACATTAGATTATCAAATCAACTCTTGATTTAATAATCCGGCTACATCACCTATAACCGAATAATATTATATGAATCAACTTATTGAATAAACACTTGATCCGATAACCCGGCTATATCATATATAACCGACTGATATCTCATATCGCGAGAATAGAATACGGTATCTCATATCGTATCAATCTCGGTCCCGCACATATCACATATGTGCTCCTACTCCGTTTCGCTTGAGCTAGGAAACCCCTGTGTAAGACTCTAAAGACTCGTCAATACGCCTGCAGTAGGTGATGATCATATCAAACACTCATAAGCCGCAAGCGGTTTGCTAAATGTAACGGCCACCCGGGTATTGAGCGATCAGAAAATCAACAAGCAAGCCTACTCACACTCCTGCGAATTCAATCATTGACACTACTGTACAGTCCGGTCTCTTCGTCTGATACGTCGCATATCTCGTCTAGGGGTGTTAAACGTCAGACCCCAGTAACTCGATAAGTCATGTCGATATGAGGCTCATAACGGGTCAAGAAACTACTGATAACACTTACCAGTATATCTCTGAAGCGGCCTTGGCCAAGGACATCCTTTTATAGCCAATCGAGCACTGCGCAACATCAACTCCCAATACCGGGAGAGACGAAACCCCTCCTATCGCTCATTGCCTCCATGTGATTCGGGACTGCACCCAAAAGCCACCATTTTGCACGTTCTCTTGAACGTGGTAAGGTGTAAATAAAAGCATAGTGGGAATCACACAAGACTTTATGACGATCTCGGGTCTACAGATTAACCTGTACCAGTGTCACCAGAGAACTGCCATATGACGTTAGGTATAATACCAGCTGGAAGTTCTCGGCGAGTCCGTTCAGTGTACCCAGTCTCCACTGAGCACCCGTATAATTTCTATGATGTCAAACACCAATGGATGTGGGATCATCCATCACCCATCTACAAGGGTCGAGAAGCTATACGCTAGTCTACACAGGTATATCGATGCAATGTCTCGATACACCCATGACTAGGAACATTTGAAGGGTGTACTTAACGACTACTCTGTCCCCACTAGTATGATTTGCATCATAGTCCTGGTATTCAAGTACTCATCCTTAGGGCTTTATCAACATGTAACATAGAGACAATCAGCGTACATGTTAAGATAAAGAGAAACCAGATATCATACTATCATGTCGAGCAAGAAAGTCCTCCCTATATATGTCCAAGCATCAACTACAATATACATCATATGTACAATAATGGACTCTAGGGCATACATATTACTAATATAGGTATGAGACTCACACCATGCTAAGGTTAAGCTAGGGTTTTATTTGTTTTAAGTAATTCAAACACTTGGATAATGAGTCATGGTTGAAGCTTGGAGAAGCTTGTTGAAAACATTGACTTAGTCCACTTATTTGTCTAACTTAAGATATTTTTCAACCCAACCCTTAACTCATAGCTATGGTTAAGTCTCTACAATGGTTAGTGGATGACATACACAAACCATGGTTGCATTTCTAACCTCATGAGTTCATGGATTCATTCAACACTTGAGCTTCATCTTCTTCTTCCTCATTCAAGCTTTCTCGCTTTTGTGAAAGTGATAATACCTCGTGAGAAAAATATATCTAAAGTGAGCCCACTTCCTACTTCGTCATCCCATACTATTAGCCATTTAGTTTAGGGTGTTTGCTTCACTAATCTACATAATTAGTGAAGAGATAGCATGAGCTAGTGTCTCCTCAACGTAGATCATCTTCGGCCTTGAAGACTTCGAAGCAAGCTTGTTCGTTTCTTCATGGGAGCCTTTCTAGAGTCCGGGGATCATGATCGAAGTGAAGGGACTACTACACGGAGCTATTGAAGTGAAGGACCGGTCTACAAAGGTTGTATTCCTTGTTCAATTAGATGTAAAGAGTTTACATATCATGTTTAACCCTATGTCTCTAGTTAATATCTTGGTTAGGGTTTGTTTAGCCCCCCAAAATTTTAAAGTAGCATGATTGATGCTTGCCAAAACCTTCACAAGGTGCTAAGCTATCCCTACAGTGGTATCAGAGCCAAGCTAGAGCATTAGGCGTTGTCTAGACGAAGTTTAATGTTCGATGGAACTCCGAAAGCCCGAAATGACCACCTTTCTTGAAATTTTTCCAAAAGTGGGATTTTTCCATGTTAAAAATACTCAGAAAATCATGCATGGAATTCTATGGACACGCCTGAAGAACGAAACCCTAACTCGTCCAAGTGACCGCGGATCCGCGGCCAAAAACATGGTTTTGGCGGCGGATCCGCGACGCCACTTGAGAGGCTTGGGTCGGGCTCTTCAGCTGTTGGTCCGTAGGTACTGTGGCATGTCTCTGGTTAACTTTAACTGTGCTCAAGTGTTGTTCCCTCTGGGAATTTTTGGGAAATCGTTGCATCGATCTAATTATCTAACTTCGCCTAGCTATCTGTGATTGTGATACAATATTTGGAATCCACATAATTGGTTATGTGATAACTAATTTGAATTTTATAAATCTAGCTGTTACTCTCATTTGATCGGTTGCCACGGGATTTTGATATGGATCAAAAGTCCGTCGCAATTATGTTGTGTACGCGGATACTCGCTGGGTAACCATACTAGAGAGCCACACCCCATTGCCCCGACCAAGTGACTGTAGGAGAACCCCATAGCCAAAAGCATCCGTTTGGGTGCTCGCGGCTGCGGTGTTCCGCCTTAGGGCACTTCGTCGACGACACCGGGGGGTGCGGCCGTCAATTAATGTTTCCAACAAGCATTCGATCATATTATCGGGAATCTTGTTGAATCACCCGACAGGTTATAGAAAAGTGTTTTCAATATTGAGACTAAAATGCGGGTTTATATTTGTTAGGCATGCGATGTCTAAGGAATTCTTTTGGCTGGGCATGAAATCCAAAGTATGTGATACGTTGGGTTTATGATGTCTAAGAAGATTGCGGATTCCAACTATTGTAGTTTTTCACTTTCTTTTCTGCGACCGTAAGTGTAATATGCGGTGTATCGCCGGTTTCGGTACTATATGTCAATGACAACTGGGATACGCATATTTACTTACGTTGATGACATGTGATGTTATGTGTTTATGTGATATGTTATATTGGATCGTCGTGTTTTGAATAGCCCGGGGTTTTTATGTGAGATGAGAGTTTTTCATTTTCATTCATGTAAAATTCATTGTATATAATATTATTTTTTTGGGGCACTTCCGGGTTGAGGATGATGTCACCATTGTATGTTATTTACTTTTTCGCATTAGGATAGACCCAAGGCGGAGAGCACAAGTAACCGGGTTCTAGGGTTCAGTGGGAGATCATCTCGAGGAGTCGAGACTGGGTCTCCTAAATCTAGAATTGGTAGGGTTGCTTGCCACTCTCGTAGGGGTCTAGGGATGTAGGTTTGGCTATTCATTACGACCGTGGAATCCGTATTTTTACTGGCTTAAATAAAACACGGAAACCTACTATATCCAATATTTCATATATGATTCTTCTGCTGCTGATATTCTGTGATGTGATCATTTGATATGTTCTGAGATGAATGCCTATATTATATATATTTGATATATTAAATATTACTGCTTTCGTTTCATATGTGATGCTTAGGAAGCATAACAGATGGGACTTCATTAATAAGATTAATGAAACTAAAAGAAAACTAAAGATGTTGTAGAAACTTGTTTAAAAACTGGTAGCTCTAGATCTTTCTTTGCCTAGCGGTATTCCTTGTAGAATATCCAGCACCTTATTCGATAAGGAAAGAGCCGAGATCCCTTCACCGGGAGTGACCTCTTTAGCGAAACTAGCAGATGATACAAACTCGGATTGTTTTTTAATTGATTCTATAGTTTTTTCTTTGCATTGTGGTATTTGTGAAATATCCTGCACCTTATTCGATAAGGAAAGAGCCGAGATCCCTTCACCGGGAGTGACCTCTTTAGCGAAACCAGTAAAAACCTCAAAAAAACTCCTTTTCAAAATTACTCGATTCTACAATGATATCAAGTTTATTACGCTCATGGTTTTCTTAAAAACCTGCGTAGCCCTCCGTCATTTCAGATAAGTACTACTTAGTATTCGTGTTGCGTTTGTTGACCATAGCCAAGGCGTAGTGTGCGGTAGCTAATTAGTGCTTATCTACGGCATATGATGCGATTGAGTTAGGGTAGTCGTAAGGCTTTATTGACCATAGCCAAGGGTCGTGTGGGTGGGTTTAATTCAATCGGGAAATGACGGGTTGAACTTGGCTAGCGCTAATGATTTGTTGACCTTAGCTAAGGTCTTAAGCTGCTAGGGGCAAAATATTATCGGGAATTTTAAGTGTAGAAATTTGCAATGAGTGTCACGACCCGATGTTCGACCCGTGACCGGCACATAATTTAAATACCTAATTTATCTAAAGAAATGGTTAAGGCACCATGACTACTAAGCATGGTTTAACCCCAAAATTAGCCCTAATTAACATGCACATGTGTGTGCAAGCCCAATTAAATTCTAATAAAATCTTCATTAATTTTTATAAAATATTTGAAAGTCAATTTGGTAAACTTTTTATTAAAAACCATATATTAAAATATAATTATTCATTAAACACATCCTAAGGTGTTACAATGAGATTGCATACCTTCTATGAGATAGTTGGATCTCGATACCCACTGCGAGTAAGAGTTACTCCTGGGAGAGATTTACACATTACAAATAGCCGATCAATTAGGTGTCTAGAAAGGTGTTAACGGGGTTATGCCCAGGTTTATTTTAATTAGGTCCGTGCGAAAGCACGGGGAACCTCCCTCAAAGTACCGACACTGGCATGGCCGAAAGATTGGCGAACTTGTAGGGTGTAATTAATCCCGGCTAGTCTTACCTTTTAGGGTTTGAAGGTAGATTTGACTAAAATAATGGGATCCATCCTAATTAGATAAACAAATAACCAATCTAATCTTGCAAGAGCGCACACAGAGTGTTTTCTTCTCTCTCTCTCATGGTAGCGACCATGTCACGCCTTAATCAAGAAAATAATATGGACGCATTGACCGAACCTGCTTATTATACTGAGCTAGGGAACGTTGATTCCGCTCAATCTTATAATTGTTATAAGTCCGAGTAGGAAATCGGGGAATATCCAGATTTCCATGCCACCCAATCGAAGAAAGTGCATATTAATGCATCTTCTTCGGATGTGTACATTACCGACAACTGTTTCTCATATCCTCTACGTCCTAGGTATAAGATACCGGATTAGGATCCCAAATATGTAAAAGTTACATAGGCTATAGAAAGGTAGAGAACTGAGAATGGTGATATGTCTCTAAGTTTTAGTGAATGATGCAATTGTTGCAGCCAAGTCTGTTTGCAGATATCACCTTGTATTTGAATACATTGATTCTGAACAAATGTTGTTACATACCGAACCTGATATACAACATTACATCATGTTCTTTACTAAGTTAAAGAAGGATATAATTCTGTATTAGAGGATAATGTTGTGAACATTTTTCCTTAATCAAGAGTTGATTCTATCAGGCATGTTATATAATAGCATATATGTTCGAAATCAAAGCACAGTTCAAAGTATATAGAACACACACAAGAAGAGTAGTTCAGAAATGAACGAATCCTTCTTGAGACATTGTAGACTAGGTCATATCAATACGACACGACCAGCTATGTTACATAAGGATGAATATGAGAATCTGTTCGAATTTTCATATTATGATACTTGCCAGTCTTGTCTCACAGGAATATGACCAACACTCTATTTACTGGAAACAGAGAAAGAGTTAGTGAACCCTTGGGACAGATGCATGATGATGTATATGGTCTCATGTCTACAAATACCAAGGTTGGTTCTTGGTACTTCATTATATTCACCGATTATCTCTTTGGATTCAGACATATGTTCCTGTTGAAACATGAGTCTGAAACTTTTGAGAAATTCAAGGAATATAAGCTTGAAGTTGAAGAACCAAACGAGCAGAAGTATTAAAGTCCTACGATGTGATCGAGGAAGATATTACTTGCACATGGAGTTCCTGGAGTTTTTAAAAGGAGAATGTGATTCTCTCTCAGCTTATTCCTTCGATTACACCACAGCACAACGGTGTATCGGGGTGGAGGTATCGCACCCTGTTTCCCCTAATCAGAGCAAAACTTTGTTTAAAATTCAAATTTTTAAATGAAGCAATGCTTCAGAAGCAGCGCCAAGTGTGCTGCGCCCTAAGCAGCGCACCACGTGCAAAGCATGTGTGCGCTAGAGCTAAGTGCGCTGCGCTCTAAGCAGCGCACCACCTGCAAAGCACGGGTACGCTAGCGCTGGAACTAAAAGCTCCCCACCGTCAGATCAAAGATCCAATAATAATGATAAATCATTAATTAATCAGAATTAAATTCTATTAAGGAAAGAATCCTTAAAATCTTTCCAAACAAAAAGATTGTGCTCTGTAAATCAGAGCACCGTTGGATCAATGATCCAATGGTGATTAAAAATCACCAAAGGTACATAATAAATTCTGTATGAAAAGATTTCCCAATCTTGTTAAAAACAAGAAGATTGCCTTCTGTAAATCAGAAGCCCTTGGATCAAAGATCCAACGGTAAGGAAATCCCCAAATCAATTGGAGAAAAGATCTCCTTAACTGATTGAACAAATCAGCTTGCCCTATATAAAAGCCCCAGACTTCAAGTCTCATATATACAGAGCATATAGAGGAACCCCCCATATGCATTGAGAAAATCTCAGAAAGAAGAGCCAAGCGCTCAATAGAAGAACTTCTTTTCTTCAAGGTAAAAGAGTAGAGAGATGAAATCATCTCATAATTAAAAACAAGAATTCACTTCTTTAAAAATCATAGATCTACAAGACCAAGGACTTTTCACAAAGAGATCAAAGGATCTCATCATAAAATAAAAAGAAGAACATAATTCTTCTCACAGATCATAGATCTATAAGACAAAAGCTCTTTTATACAAAGAGATCATGAACATCTCATCAAAAAAAGGGGTGGGGGAGAATAATTCAATTATCTTAAAGATCACAGATCCATAAAGGCAAAGCCTTTCGTCAATAAAAGAGATTGAAGCATCTCCTATAAAGTAAGAACTTTTGTTCTTAGAATCTTGTGACAAAGTCTCTTATAAATGAGAATTTATTTCTCAGATCATAAAATTGATCAGATAGCGCTTTGTGCTCTTGGGCTGGCGCTCAGCGCCAAGCGCACCACGTGCTCCTCACGTGCGCTCTTGGACTAGCGCTTTATGCTCATGGAATGGCGCTCAGCGTCAAGCGTACCACGTGCTCCTCACGTGCGCGCAACTGAACTAATAGCGCTTTGTGCTCATAAATCAGCGCAATGCGCTCATAGACTGGCGCTCAGCGCTAAGCGCACCACGCGTTCTTCATGTGTGCGCTACTTGGCAGAAGCGCACTGTGCTCATTGATTGGCGCAAAGCGCCAAGCGCACCATGTGTTGCGCTGATAGAACATAAATTGTTCTTTAATAAGCCCCAGAGCTATGATGAATGTTCAGCATTCAATAAAAGACAAAATATTGTCAGAATTCAAATCAATGCTCAACATTGTTAAAAGGGCCAAGCCCAAATAAATGCTCAACAGCCCAAAATAAATGTTAAACATTTTAACTTAATTCGAATTAGCCCAAGATTGGTTATAAGTCCTTAATTCTGATTAATTGAGCCCATATGCTCACAAATCTTTTGATCTTAGTCTCAAATTGGACTACAGATCTCTCAACCAAAATTGGTTCAAGGGTACATCTCTTCACTCTTCTGATATTTGTCGTTGTAATCCTTCAACGTCTTCAGAGAGGTGACGGGTCCTGACAACCATACATTTCATAGACTATGACGTCTTTAAACTGGATTGTGGGGCCCTTAAACCCATGGACTATGATGTCCTTAACCTTGGACTGTGGGGTCCTTAAACCCATGGACTATGATGTCCTTAACCTCGGACTGTGAGGTCCTTAAGACCATGGACCGTAATGTCCTTAAAATAATGGACCACAATTCTCTAAACTAAACAATATAGCCCAAATGCTCTCTTGTTGGATCTAAATGATCCCTTTGAGTTGATCTTCGTCTAAAATTAGACTAACGTATCCTCAACGAACGTTTAAGTTGATCTTAGTCTCAAATGAGACTAACGTATCCTTAAACCCAACCCCAAACCCAAATCTAAAAAGATACGGATTTGGACTAATCCACGCTCTACGGGGGACGACATAAATTAGTCTCCGTATACAATCTACGGGCAACCAAAAACAAAACAAACACCCACGACATGAAGTGACCATCTGGAGAAGGAGAAAGTGGTTACCGCGATGCGGTAGCATAATTAACTGCAGGGGCTTGCGCCAGCCGGGAAGAGCGTCCCCACAATCAAACCTCTCAACGAGGGGGAATCTGACGAAGTCTTTTACATCGGCCGCATCCGTTTAAACCTTCGATACATCATGTCATAAATCAACTTGGCATGTTCGGATAGTTGGACGGATAGCACCAGTTAGCATCTGCCCCCGAAAATCAGGCCCGGACGTCCCGACATCCTGGTCGTGTCTTTTCGGCGGAGAACAGATTCTGGCACGCCAGGTGGGACCTCTTCCTCTTTCCACTCCACACTCCGTGTGTCGTGTTCGCGAACGAATCGCGGTTTAATATGGTTGCCCTTGGGTTCGAGGTACTAAGATTTGGTTTTGCTCGCGTGCAGGAAAAAAAAGAAATGGCCTCTAACTACTCTAGCTGCAACTGCAACTCCCGTTCCACCTCATCTGGAGGTGTAACCTATGGGTCCCAAGCGGCCTCCATGTTCAAGATGCCAGTGGAGCAAGTAACTCAGGCCACCACTGGGCTGTTCTTTCGGACCATGCTCCCACCCATGAACTTCAATGCCCCAATGCCATTGCAAGAGGCTCCAAAGAAGTCGGTCTTCGATCGGCTTACAACTACTGCGGCTCCTCTCAACGGGTCGCCCAACTCCACTGAATCAGTTTTCAACAGACTGTGCCAGAACGCCAATAAACCCGCGATACCTGAAGCAGCCATCCCATAACGGATAGCCATCCCGGCTCAAGCGGACAAAATTATCAGAGGGGCTTCTTCTGCCAAGAAGTCAGTCTTCACAAGGTTGGTCGTTCCGGCTCCCGCTCCAGGAGAAGTCCTCAAAGCTGCTTCCCCTGCCTAGGGGTCTGTCTTTGACAGATTGGACATTGCTTCTCAACAGACATCGGTCTTCAAGAAGCTAACGCCGGCGAAAACCCTTCGCCAAAACAGGGAGCATGATGAAGCCACCCCCATAGCTGAACCAACTCTATCTGCACGACATGCTCGTCGTCGTCACTGGCGCCGAGTAAGGAAGGCTGGGGGTAACTCCTCTTCTGGACTGACTCCGTCGGCTCAACGGTGCAAATCGATGCTGCTGTTCCAACTAGGAACTGGTTTGAACCGCTAAGGAGGGTGCGCAAAAACTCTCCAACTGCCGTGCTGAAGAGATCCCCTCCACCTGGGGAGAAATCCCCAAAGGCGAAGCAGGAGCAGCCCCCTCAGCGACTGTCCTCCAAAATTTTCAAAGTCTGGCGACAGGTCCAGGAATCGGTGATTGACCAGGACTACTCTCGCCGACCAAAGAAGATTAAAGATCAGAAAGAAAAGAGCCATCCCATGGTATCACAGAAGACGTCATCCGTCTGGGTGCCCGCTGCAACGGCTCCCTCAACTTCAACCGCTCACAAGAGAAGGAGGCCGGAGAAAGCTCCTGTGACTGCGGCGAACCGTAAAGACGATGAATCTGAACGCCCCAAGTCTGGGGGCATGGTAACACATACCGTTTATATGGCTTCCGGAAAAGAGGAAATTCGTGCTTCTATGGGTCATCGACCGCTTACCCGATCGATAACAAAGGCTAAGGAGCAACGGCAGCAAAAACATCAGGAGATGCTGACTGCAATGGCCGTACTCACTGGGTCGAAAGAAAATCCAGAAACCTCAGAGCAGCGTGAGGAATAAGAAACTGATGCTGAATTCCTCCGAAGAATGCTCGAGAGGAAAGAAAAAGAGGCCGCGGAACAGGAGGCCAACATAAAACGAATGGCTCTTTTGTTCTAAGACATGGCCGGGATGATGTTACAGCCAGAACCTCCAGCAGAAGACCCCTCGATTATCATTGAAGACGACAGAGGTGAGACATCGAACCCTCCCTCAGCTCTTTCAGAAGCCAAGGAGGATACCATCTCCAAGGCCGCTCTGGATGATTACATCGCTCGGCAAATACGAGCTCATCATGCGAGCAAAACGACAGGGCAGATCGTTAAGACTGGACGACCCTATCCGGGCTGGTATGACCAAATAAGGTACCCGCCGGGATATATGATCCCTAAATTCCATGTATATAAAGGGACGGGCAATCCCCACCAGCATGTTGCCCAGTTCATGGCTCTATGAGGCAACACTGGAGGTTATCATAAACTACTACTTCGCCAGTTCGTTGGCAGCTTGTCGGAGATAGCGTTCGAATGGTACTCTGAACTCCCGAACGACTCTGTCAAGACATTTGCAGAAATGGAGCTGTTGTTTACATAAAGATTCGCAAGCGCTAGCGAGCATACTCCGATTACCGCACTAATTAACGCCATGGTGAAGCCAGGCGAGACATGGGTTCAATATGCAATACGATGACGGAATCTGTAGTCGAAATGTGAGCAGCGCATCGAAAAAGCGCCAGCAGTGGGCATGTTCATGGGTACTCTTGATCTTCAAGCGACTATTTCCCAATTTATGATGTTTTTCAAGCCGACCACTTTCCAGGCCTTGATTGACAAGCTGGCCCAAATGGACCAGATAGGCCACAGGCCATCCTCTTCAAAGCCGGAGCCACGGAATGAAAAAGGGAAAGGGAAAGTGACCTTCATCGCCAATGCCCAACAGCAGCCCAGTGGCCCAAAACTAACTGACCGCCTAGACGAAAGACGGCGATTCTTCAATGAGAAAATGAAGCGTCCTTATTCGTTTCCCCGGGACAAAACGAGGAGATTGTTCGAGCTGGCGATGCGCAACAGGCTCATCAATTTGCCGAAACCAAAACGCCCATTGCAACCCGGTGAGGCTAATAATCGCAATTATTTCCCCTATCACCAAGCGATAGTCTATCCAATCAAAGATCGCTTCATCTTCAAAGGCTGGATTGAAGGTCAATACCAACATGGCAAATTCGCCATGTCCGAGAATTGGAAAGTAAGCCTGTTGCAGCCGCACACTCTTAAAAGAGGGGACACGCCGGGGGAATCATGCTCTTTTGTCGAAGAAGCTCCATGGGAGGTCGCTCTTTCAGCCAAAACAAAAAAATGCTGAAAGATCTCTAAACAAGCCCGGCGATCAAATGGAAAAGTCTGTTGGAACCCCAAGTCATCAAGGGAATGCTGAAGCCGCGCCAAACTCCAAAAATTGGTAGTGGTAGTCAAAGCTCCCACACCCAGCCGTCAAAGTCTTCGAAGAAGAAGAAAAAGACCAAAAAGCCCATGAAGCCTGATGACAAGCACACGGACTTGCAAAAGCAAATTGACGCGCTGGAAGAATATAATCAGAAAGCGCGAACCCCGATCACGCTTCAGGAGTTTCTCTACCACATCCTTGAGGACGGAGATGATGACAATGGAGAAGACTCGTCGGATGAGCTTGAAGATTATGTGGCAAGCTGCCATGTGATCTCTCACTCGTCGATAGACGAGGAAGAAGCTCCTGATGCAGAGAAACTGGGGGCAGATCCTAAGCCGGAACTTCTAGGACCATCAGAAGAAATGATTGATGCATTCCTGAACGAAGCTTTTCTTAAAAGCAAAGCCTATCGAGAGCGCGAGACGGCCATATTTAAAAAGGTCAAACGCCGGCGACTAGACGAAAGGGTTGATACACTCCCACCAGATCAAAGTATATCCGCCGTAAATAAAAGCAGATTCAAGACGAGGAAAAGGTTCGCCAAAGCCATATCGATGGGAATGAAGTTGCCACCCTCCGAAGGAAACACTCCTGATGAAGCAGATATACATTCTAGCTACTGCTTATATCATCGAAGATTGCGCACCCCACCGAAGAGTGCAACCCTTTTAAAAACTGGTGGCAGGGATATGTTGCTCACTGACAACATTTCAAGCGGATGAAACGCAAAAATCGTCGGGAGCAAAGAGATACGACCGAGGAGCGCAAAAGAACTACCGGCCACTGTCACATGGTTGACAACAAGGGATCGCAAGTTCTCACCTTCGGGAGTGATTCTGAAGAAGAAATGACTCGTGGCCCTCTCTTCAAGGAATTCACCGCAGGAAAAGAAGAAGAACCAAAGAGCTGCGAAAACATTCAGTTGCGCAATCGCACGCTACCAGAAAAGAATCTCGGACCTGCAAATAAGGGATCGAACAAAAAAGATAAGGGGAAAGAAATGGTCCCTGAGGATATCGCCCTCGATGATCGAGTCGTCGAAGAGCTGACAGCCAAGGACCCGCCAAAGAAAAGTAAGGTGGACTACAACGTTCTGGCACACTTGAGGAAGCTACCTTCGCAGCTAAGCATTCTCAATGCACTCTTGTTATCAATAGAGGCAAGAGATTCTCTGATCTGGGCGTTACAAGAGCCCGAACTGTTAGGTTTACCTAGCACCTCATGAAGGGTTTGGAAGCATCACATGTCTCAAAATCAAATTTTTAAGGTGCTAAGTGAACATACAAAGAATCATCACTAGAAATTTAGGGTTTCATAACATAGACATCATCACAAGTAATAAAAGCTAGGGTTTTGAGTGTACAACCTTTGTAGCTCCCTACGCTAGACTCCTTGGCTACTTGAGAGTTGGAAAAAGGTTCGCTTGAGATCTTCTTGGTCCACGACGATCCATCCGAAGCTCCTTTGCCCAAAGCTCCTTGCTTTATACGATATGTGAATGAAGTAGAGCAAACACCCTACACAAATGGGCTAGATGTGTGTAGTATGATGATGTGTTTTGTTTTCTATAATCAAAACTCTTTCTTTTTATGAACCTCACTCAAGAAAATTATCAAGAGAGGAAGAAGAAGATGGTGGCTAAGCTTTCTCACAAAAGAAAAGTTATGAGAGTGAATAATAATTAAAATGAGAAAAGAATAATATATATTAATCCTTTCTCACTTCAACCATGGTTAGAATCATCTAAATTTTTATCAAATGGCTTAAAGACAAAAGGATAATTAACTCAAGGTTAAATGGTGGTTGAAGCATGGCCAAAGATGATAAGTATAAACCTTGAGTGAATTATCCTTTCTCTTTTTCTAAATGATAAATAAATAGATAATTCTACAATGCACGTCTTGCATTGCTACCAAACATGTATCAACAACCATGATACAATGTATGTATGTACGTATCCATGCACATCATCATGTGCATACATGCATGCATACAAAAAAATTGAAAAAGAGTTTGATTAAAGAATTAATATAAAAGTCATTTGTTAAATCAACACTTGATTTGCAAACCGGACATATCTCATACGACCCGACCAATAGAAAATGCCCGATTAATATACGGTATCACATATCCGTATTTAATCGCGTCCCCGCGCATATCTCATATGCACACCACATCTTTTCGCCTGAGCCAGGAAATTTCATTATGGGACTCTAAGATTCGTCAATACGCCGGCAGTAGGTAATGATCATATCAAATACCTACAAGCCGCAAGCGGTCAGCTAAACGTAACGGCCACCCAGGTATTGAGCGATCAGAAGAAAACAAGCGAACCTGTCACAACTCCCGTCGAGTCAACCGGCAACACTACCGTACCGTCCGGTCTCTTTATCAGATATGTTGCATATCGAGTCTAGGGATGGTAACATCGACCCCAATAACTCAATAAGTCGTGCCGATGAATGGTCTATAACAGATAGAGAAACTACTGATAACACTTATCAGCAAATCTCAACAGCCCTGGCCAGGGACTTACTGATATAGCCAGTCGAGCTCAGCACAGCATCAACTCCCAATACCGGGAGAGACGAAACCCCTCCAATCGCTCATTGCCTTTGTGTGTCTCGGGACTGTTCCCAACGGCCACCAGTTTGCACGACTCAGTAGAGCCGTGGTAGGGTGGTAATCATAGTATGGTAGGAGAACACACAAGACTCTATAACGATCTCGGGTCTACAGACTAACCTGCACCAGTGTCACCTAAAAACTGCTATCCGACGATAGATATAATTCCATATAGGAGTTCTCGGCGAGTCCATCCAGTGTAACCAGTCACCACTGAGCACCCGTACTGTCACGTCCCGAAAGTATGGAACATGACCGGCACTTAAACTACGAAACGTCTCGAGGCGTACGTAATCCAAGTAAGCCGAAAACCCAGAAATGCAAACCAAGAAAAGTAGTAGAGTGAAGGAAAACCAATTTAAATAAGTAATTTTAATAGCATAAGCCGAATTATGCGGGTTTCTAAAAACATCAAAAATTTACTGAAAATTTCGGCAGAGTCTCCTTTGTAAATACTGGCTCCCAAACGGGATACAACATGAATAGTATACGAAATCAATAAAAAGGCATCCCCAAGCGGGAGCTAGCTCTTCGTCAATCGACGGCCACAACCACACAAGCAATATAATATACAACGCCCACGGCGATGATCAAAATTCAAAAGAAACTCAAAACCACAAGAAAACCACAGAAATAAAACGCGCGACTCTAAGGTCGAAGGAATAACATCACTGGTCTCTATCTCAAAAATAAATACATGTTTGGTTGATGGAACTTCTAGATACAACAGAATAATGATATACAAGATATATAATGGGGGTACGATACAAGTAAACCCACCTACTAGCAAATCACCCGAAGGAAACTATGCCCGCAAAGCCGTAATGAAACCTGTACGGCAACCTGCAAGAAACTGGGGCACAACAGGGGTGAGTTGCCAACTCGTGAATAGAAAAAACATCTACGCACAGAAATCGCATAAATAACGCAACTTAGGTCAATGATCATAATATATCCTCAAATATAAGAATAACATGCAACATATAACAAGGCTAGGGTAGATATCTGACCCGAGTGTAATCTCATGTGCCCGTGTCAGTGCCTCAGGTAGCAATATATCATATGAATGAGGTATGAATGCATGAAAATAGAATACATGTAAATGAAGAACTGTTTTCGTAATTTAGTGAGATTTCCTTTGTATTTTTTAAAATGAGGTATCATAACGAAATCAGCATAAAACAGTGCCTAGCATCGGCACAAAACGTAATCCCAATATCTCGATATCTCTGTATCACAGTCTCTGTACCTCAATATCTCGAAATCTCAATATCACAGTCTCAAAATCTAGGGCGCCGTCAGTCCAGACCGGCCCCTACCATCCATCTCAAGACCAAGACGGTATCCTCCGGATATCCGACGCGTCGGATAAAATCACCGGTAGGTAGTGCTCCCCTGCCAGGCTCACATCGTCATCATCACGCGCTTCTTGCCCCGGGGTACCTTACCGGGTCCACCATGTACCCGAAACGGTTCATCCGTCTCCTTGAATCGGGTCTCGAAATCCATCAGCAAACTCATGGTGGACGACTCATACATCATGGGAAAAACCGCACTTTTTTTATTTAAAAAGAGGGAAATCAGTTTATATAAGTTTTTGCCGTCCCCACCCCAAATCCAGAAAATCTCATGGAAATCCGAATCCAAATCATCAATAGCATGTAAAACCATGAATGTAGGCATAACAATGAATAACAGTATGCATGAAGTGACAAGTAATAACTACAATGTTAAGCTGGCATATAAGGCAGGTATACTAATATCATGTCAAATTACTAACTAACAAGCTAAGTCAAGCAATAATATTTTCTAAGGTGTACGTGACATGGCAATTACCGATGAAGATGTGTGTGAGCCGGCAAGTAAGTGTACGTGGTACATACGCATCATCGGTAATGGTGCTGGTGTCCTAACAGCATGATATCGGTAATGGTACTGGTGTCCTAACAGCATGATATCAATAATGGAGTATGAAACATAATATAAGCATGCGATGAAGCGAACCACAATAAAGAGCGGGAGCTGAATACTAGACGCAACTATAACTAATCTGCATTAACCTAATATAAGTCCTACAAATGGTGCCTTTTGAAATAACACGAATCATGGGGTTTTGAAAATAAGGGCTACGGTGTTTTTATGAAAAGATACATCTTTTGAAATATCCGTAGGATCCCTTGGGCTATCTTTTAAAATACCCACGATTCGTTAGTTTTGAAATAGGTAAGAATCGAATCTAATCTAACAACTAAACTAAGCTAAAGGGCTAAGCTGACCAGCTGGGCTACAGGTAAGGAAACCGCCTAACATCTGAGTCGATACATATACATACCTGTATATATATTAGTCGGTGATCCCGCCTCAATAATATCATATCCGATACCATATCTATAATCAGACATCCCAAGTCAAGAGTGCGGATCAATCATCAAAATATAGCTCGTATGTAAATCCGTCGTACGACATCCCTAAATCTGGGTACGGGTTAATATCATATTCATCACACTATTCATCTAGTATCCTCTTTATCCAAGATCATAGTCCAGGGTACTGACCTATGTCTAGTACAATACTAATATCATCAATATAGTCATGATCTGACTACTGATCGACAGTCTCGTACAAACCGATATCACAACCACAAAAAAAATCTCATCGACTCAGCTCAAACCCTAATATCGTCCTCATATCAGTATGTGAATACATAGTCCCATACCCATGTGAACACATAACTAAAAAGAATCCCATGAGCACATATAAATAGGAATGTATGCAAGTATGTATGTGTGTATGTATATGTGTATGTGTAGTGCAACACTACCCTAGGGTTCGCAACACTAAAGTAATCCAACACACCAATATCCATCCTAACATCGTTATTAATCCCAAATAACATATAATAATTTTTGGTGTGTATACGCATCCGTATACACCACCACGGACTGCGGGGGTGCTATACGCCATCCACCCGACTTCTCCCCGTAGATATAAATCTACTCACCTGGTCCTCGCTCGCCGGTGCCGACATCGCCACGCGCTTTCTTGTCGTCTCGAAGTCCACATGGGGGTACCTACATATCACAACGCATCGTATCGCATTAAAATCCGACTCATGACCAAAACGACACAAGAATCCCACATAAGTCAAAACCTATGGTTGCTTTCACAAATGAACCCAAAAAACCCTCGACGTCGGCGTACAAACGCCAAACAATCGAGAAAACTCCCAACACACTCATTTGTACAATTACAAGCACTAATTATAATATAAAATAGCTTACAATTCCCAAAAACCCCAATTTCACTTAAAAAGTCATTTTTCCGAAAATATAGCAAGCACAAATTACCGTTTTTGTACAAAACATGATGTTTTAATAATTCTAGTGACCAAGATGATAACTTAATATCTTAATTATTCCATAGAAACCACTACGTAAATTTTAAACCTACAATTTAATTCAATTTCAAAAACCTAGTTTGCAATTTTAACCAATTTCAACCATTTTATAACAAAAATGCACATACAACAATCTAGCTTGGACTTTCATGATTTAAAGCATTAAACTACATTTTAAAATGTTAATGAAATCATAAAACCCTAATTACATTTTTAATCTCACACATGCAATTAAATTCCAAAACCTAGTTTGCAAAACAAAAAACTTATTTTGGACATTTTAAATGTTACAATTTGGAAAATAGCAACTAGATTAATTTTGCATAGTATTAACATGTTAAATACTTCACACAACTATAATCTCATTTCCCAAAACCCTAACTACATTTTCACAAACCCTAATCTCATGAATTTGGACTTGCAAATTTCAAACCTAAAATTAAACCCTTTACTAACTTAATTTGAAGTAATAACAAATAATGTAACAAAAGATCAAGATTTTATACCTCACAAACTATGGATCAAACCTTGCAATCTAGCCTCTCAAATGCAAATTTTTCTCCAAGACTCATGTTAGAATGGGCTAAGGAAAAATGGGTAGAGATTGGATTTGGGTTTAGCTTTGAATTTGTGAGAGAAATGGTTGATTTTTGATGGGTTTTGAGGAGGAAATGAGAGGAGAAATTTGGGGGGGGGGGGCTGCCCAAGAGAGGCTCGGCCAGAAATTGGTGAGGGGGTGAGAGAGAGGTGTGGCTTTCAAGTCAACACAAGACCAAGTCAACAATTACCCATACTTCATTAATAAAACATTACCCTTTTTTTGTTTTTTGTTTTTTGAAATTTCACCGAAACGATTTTCAAAACTTTACAATCTTCCCCCCTTAAAGAAATTCGGTCCCCGAATTTAAATTCAAACCCCCCCCCCCAAATACAAAAACATCTAAGCAACACTATCAAGTCGTCGGGGCTCCGAAATCATAAATATATAAACAAATCGTAGCGCAGCACATGCGCATGAAAAATGAGCATATAACTCAAAATCAAAACTCCGCCAAGCATCCCGCAATCATCGGAGTCTTGGTGAAGACACAATGTCAAATCCAAAGTAAGACCGATATACTATAAATCGGAACTATACATTTAAATATCAGGAGGAAATGCATGCCAATTCTTTTAAGTCGCTGTGCACTGCGCATAACACTGCACAGTGGCGGACGTCTATCATAAGAAAATAACTATATAATATATACATTTGTTTGAAATGTACGTTCCGCCGTTTTGGAAACAATTTAGAACGGTCTCCTTGTCTTAAACATTTCGTGTCATATCAGACACATAGGTAAATACTGAGGCTATAGATCGCTTTTTTGGAAATCCCTTCAATAACTATCAATGCATGCAAAATACATTCAGGTACTGTCCTCTGACTAGTCCTGCCCAGTACGAAGACACATAGCAAATATCATAAAACATACTGCTCCATAGAATCAATCCAAAAGTGCGTATGAAAACCCTGTGCGTCCGGTGCGCACGGAAATCAAAATCCATACATGTGCTAAGCAGGTGCACAAAAAAACATCAAGGTGCAACGGTTGTGCACACAACATCGGTCATAGGAAACGTACGTGCCTAACAGCAAAATCAGGTGCATCTGACATGCACGAAAAATCTCGATTTAGTGCATCTGGTGTGCACCAAAATCGCATCTTAAGACATGCGCTCAACATGCGCAGAAATCCAAATCAGGTGCATCCATCGTGCACGAAATCATGAAACCCAGCATCAAGCGCCGAACATGCGCAAAATCAAATCAGGTGCACAAGGTGCACAAAACAAATATCGAGTATCACAATCGAAATCGAAGTCCAGTGCATCTAAGTGCACAAAAGGCGTATCACTGCACTGCAAGCATATATAACTATACAGAGTGCAGGAACCAAATCGTGTGCGTGCATACGCACAAAATCAACTCAAATGTCTAAAATCGTAAAATCACAAACATGTGAAACCAAAGCACGAAAACGATATCAAGTGCAACGACTGTGCGAAAATCGTAAATCCTCAATCATCAAAACCAAATGATGCGAATAATTCACCCCAAAACATCGAAATCTAGTATGGCGGAATAGTCCCGCTCAAGCACATACTCAAGAATCTCTGGCCAACTGTCGCGGTCCCTAGTGGGACGTCTCGTCGATGATCATGAACTCTGGCCTGCTGGTGTGCGTAACAATGACCACTCCTGGATCAAGGTCTTCACTGCGAATTACCAATCTCTCGGTCCATCGGCTCATCGGCCCTGTCACGTGTGCTAACGGGGATGATCCCGTTCTGGCACGTCTCTTGTCATCTCCCGGTCAATCATCCGACCACTCGAAAGACAGCATATCACTGGCGTCTGCCTCTGGCTCTTTGAATGTACGTGACACATCTGATCCTAGGTGTAAGTATCATTGCAGCAGTATCCTAGAAGGAATCCTGCTCACGGTCTCTTCCATGTCTCGTCTCTGCCAACTGTCCGGAAGTCATCGTCCTTTCCTATATCTACATCTTGCTCTGGAACGACTGCATACTCATCGCAACTCCTTCGGGAAGGTAAATCCAAGTACCATGCCTCGGCATGCGCATCGCATCTCTGATGTCGGTGGAGTGGAACGTCATCTCATCTAGATCTGGTACGAACCTCTTACTCCACTTTCTCTAATGTCGACTGCTTCAGACTCGTCTCTTCGTGGCTATATGGACTGAGCTCCAACGGCTATCCTCGTATCGGGAGTCTCCCAAGAAATGCATCTCACTACCTAGCATCCGAATTAAGTCGAGCCATCCGATCGAGTCGTCAAAACCTCATAATCCCCCAAGAGCTCAACCTCTTGGGCACAGTTTAATAGTATCGAGTACATACCACAGCATCGGTGGTCCAGCCGTAGAAGGGCAAACCTAAGCCTCACTAATGGCGCCGTAGAACTGCCGCAAACCCGAAGGTTCAAAGGCTTTCACACGGTCATTAAGTCGAGTTAGGGTTTCATTCTTCTAGAGGGACCATAGAATTGCCTGCATGTCTTTCCGACTACTTTAAACTTGGAATAATAGGTTTCTGACATTCGATCGTCTCTGTCGACTCCCAACGTCTCCGCGTGAAGTCGTCTCTAGCTGGAATCAATCTATCTGATAACCTCGCATCGGGGTAGGCGAACGATCAACATGTCCTAGTCATTCATCCTCGATGACTAGCGACCTTCTATCATCTCTTAGTATAACTCATTCTGCACTAACTCTAGCATCTGGGGCAATATCTCGTCGTTCGCAGCAATAACTGGCTCGCTCGTCTGCACGCTGAACGGTGCCTCAATCATCAGGAGTAAGCAATACTTCAATGGTCATCAAAATCTGGCTGGCCTCTGTCAGTGGCTCAATCCTCTAGTGCTGATCGGCACGTCCAAGTAATCTCATACAGCGATCCATCAAATGCTTGGGGCGTGAAAACACAGTAAAAAGACACATCTCTGCAATCGTGTGTCGCCGGAATTTCGCCCTGGTCAGTCCTCGTTCGTGACGAGCTCGTGCTGACCGCAACTCTAGCTATAGCTCTCCCTGCCCGTAATCGTGGCAGCAAAACCATAACTCGTACTTATGAGGCTAGATCGGAATGAATATAATACTGAGCAAAGAAATGTACATCTTAAGGCTTCTTAAGTGGAGTAGCGTATCGTAAATATGCCGCGGAACATACCTACGGTACGTCAATCTACTTTATTCACCTATTCCATCAACCAAGGGTCGTCCTACGCTCCGAATGTAAAACCTAACGCTCTGATACCAACTTTGTCACGTCCCGAAAGTACGGAACATGACCGGCACTTAAACTACGAAACGTCTCGAGGTGTACGTAATCCAAGTAAGCCGAAAACCCAGAAATGCAAACCAAGAAAAGTAGTAGAGTGAAGGAAAAACCAATTTAAATAAGTAATTTTAATAGCATAAGCCGAATTATGCGGGTTTCTAAAAACATCAAAAATTTACTTAAAATTTCAGCAGAGTCTCCTTTGTAAATACTGGCTCCCAAACGGGATACAACATGAATAGTATACGAAATCAATAAAAAGGCATCCTCAAGCGGGAGCCAGCTCTTCGTCAATCGACGGCCACAACCACACAAGCAATATAATATACAACGCCAACGGCGAGGATCAAAATTCAAAAGAAACTCAAAACCACAAGAAAACCACAGAAATAAAACGCGCGACTCTAAGGTCGAAGGAATAACATCACTGGTCTCTATCTCAAAAATAAATACATGTTTGGTTGATGGAACTTCTAGATACAACAGAATAATGATATACAAGATATATAATGGGGGTACGATACAAGTAAACCCACCTACTAGCAAATCACCCGAAGGAAACTATGCCCGCAAAGCCGTAATGAAACCTGCAAGAAACTGGGGCACAACGGGGGTGAGTTGCCAACTCGTGAATAGAAAAAACATCTACGCACAGAAATCGCATAAATAACGCAACCTAGGTCAATGATCATAATATATCCTCAAATATAAGAATAGCATGCAACCTATAACAAGGCTAAGGTAGATATCTAACCCGAGTGTAATCTCATGTGCCCGTGTCAGTGCCTCAGGTAGCAATATATCATATGAATGAGGTATGAATGCATGAAAACAGAATACATGTAAATGAAGAACTGTTTTCGTAATTTAGTGAGATTTCCTTTGTATTTTTAAAATGAGGTATCATAACGAAATCAGCATAAAACAGTGCCTAGCATCGGCACAAAACGTAATCGCAATATCTCGATATCTCTGTATCACAGTCTCTGTACCTCAATATCTCGAAATCTCAATATCACTGTCTCAAAATCTAGGGCGCCATCAGTCCAGACCGGCCCCTACCATCCATCTCAAGACCACGACGGTATCCTCCGGATATCCGACGCGTCGGGTAAAATCACCGGTAGGTAGTGCTCCCCTGCCAGGCTCACATCGTCATCATCACGTGCTTCTTGAACCGGGGTACCTTACCGGGTCCACCATGTACCCGAAATGGTTCATCCGTCTCCTCGAATCGGGTCTCGAAATCCATCAGCAAACTCATGGTGGACGACTCATACATCATGGGAAAAACCACACTTTTTTAATTTAAAAAGAGGGAAATCAGTTTATATAAGTTTTTGCGGTCCCCCCCCCAAATCCAGAAAATCTCATGGAAATCCGAATCCAAATCATCAATAGCATGTAAAACCATGAATGTAGGCATAACAATGAATAACAGTATGCATGAAGTGACAAGTAATAACTACAATGTTAAGCTGACATATAAGGCATGTATACTAATATCATGTAAAATTACTAACTAACAAGCTAAGTCAAGCAATAATATTTTCTAAGGTGTACGTGACATGGCAATTACCGATGAAGATGTGTGTGAGCCGGCAAGTAAGTGTACGTGGTACATACGCATCATCGGTAATGGTGCTGGTGTCCCAACAGCATGATATCAATAATGGAGTATGAAACATAATATAAGCATGCGATGAAGCGAACCACAATAAAGAGCGAGAGCTGAATACTAGACGCAACTATAACTAATCTGCATTAACCTAATATATGTCCTACAAATGGTGCCTTTTGAAATAACACGAATCATGGGGTTTTGAAAATAGGGGCTACGGTGTTTTTATGAAAAGATACGTCTTTTGAAATATCCGTAGGAACCCTTGGGCTGTCTTTTAAAATACCCACGATTCGTTAGTTTTGAAATAGGTAAGAATCGAATCTAATCTAACAACTAAACTAAACTAAAGGGCTAAGCTGACCAGCTGGGCTACAGGTAAGGAAACCGCCTAACATCTGAGTCGATACATATACATACCTGTATATATATTAGTCGGTGATCCCGCCTCAATAATATCATATCCGATACCATATCTATAATCAGACATCCCAAGTCAAGAGTGCGGATCAATCATCAAAATATAGCTCGTACGTAAATCCGTCGTACGACATCCCTAAATCTGGGTACGGGTTAATATCATATTCATCACACTATTCATCTAGTATCCTCTTTATCCAAGATCATAGTCCAGGGTACTGACCTATGTCTAGTACAATACTAATATCATCAATATAGTCATGATCTGACTACTGATCGACAGTCTCGTACAAACCGATATCACAACCACAAAACAAATCTCATCGACTCAGCTCAAACCCTAGTATCGTCCTCATATCCGTATGTGAACATATAGTCCCATACCCATGTGAACACATAACTAAAAAGAATCCCATGAGCACATATAAATAGGAATGTATGCAAGTATGTATGTGTGTATGTGTAGTGCAACACTACCCTAGGGTTCGCAACACTAAAGTAATCCAACACACCAATATCCATCCTAACATCGTTATTAATCCCAAATAACATATAATAATTTTTGGTGTGTATACGCATCCGTATACACCACCACGGACTGCGGGGGTGCTATACGCCAACCACCCGACTTCTCCCCGTAGATATAAATCTACTCACCTGGTCCTCGCTCGCCGGTGCCGACGTCGCCACGCGCTTGCTTGTCGTCTCGAAGTCCACATGGGGGTACCTACATATCACAACGCATCGTGTCGCATTAAAATCCGACTCATGACCAAAACGACACACGAATCCCACATAAGTCAAAACCTATAGTTGCTTTCACAAATGAACCCAAAAAACCCTCGACGTCGGCGTACAAACGCCACACAATCGAGAAAACTCCCAACACACTCATTTGTAAAATTACAAGAACTAATTATAATATAAAATAGCTTACAATTCCCAAAAACCCCAATTTCACTTAAAAAGTCATTTTTCCGAAAATATAGCAAGCACAAATTACCGTTTTTGTACAAAACATGATGTTTTAATAATTGTAGTCACCAAGATGATAACTTAATATCTTAATTATGCCATAGAAACCACTACGTAAATTTTAAACCCACAGTTTAATTCAATTTCAAAAACCTAGTTTGCAATTTTAACCAATTTCAACCATTTTATAACAAAAATGCACATACAACAATCTAGCTTGGATTTGCATGATTTAAAGCATTAAACTACATTTTAAAATGTTAATGAAGTCATAAAACCCTAATTACATTTTTAATCTCACACATGCAATTAAATTCCAAAACCTAGTTTGCAAAACAAAAAACTTATTTTGGACATTTTAAATGTTACAATTTGGAAAATAGCAACTAGATTAATTTTGCATAGTATTAACATGTTAAATACTTCACACAACTATAATCTCATTTCCCAAAACCCTAACTACATTTTCACAAACCCTAATCTCATGAATTTGGACTTGCAAATTTCAAACCTAAAATTAAACCCTTTACTAACTTAATTTGAAGTAATAACAAATAATGTAACAAAAGATCAAGATTTTATACCTCACAAACTATGGATCAAACCTTGCAATCTAGCCTCTCAAATGCAAATTTTTCTCCAAGACTCATGTTAGAATGGGCTAAGGAAAAATGGGTAGAGATTGGATTTAGGTTTAGCTTTGAATTTGTGAGAGAAATGGTTGATTTTAGATGGGTTTTGAGGAGGAAATGAGAGGAGAAATTTGGGGGGGCTGCCCAAGAGAGGCTCGGCCAGAAATTGGTGAGGGAGTGAGAGAGAGGTGTGGCTTTCAAGTCAACACAAGACCAAGTCAACAATTACCCATACTTCATTAATAAAACATTACCCTTTTTTGTTTTTTTTTTAAATTTCACCGAAACGATTTTCAAAACGTTACACGTACATGATCTCGATGTCAAACATCGATGAATGTGGGAACATCCATCGCCCATCAGATGGGTCTAGTATCATATACGCTAGTCTACTCTGGTATATCGATGCCCCGTCTTGATACACCTACGACTAGGGACATTCCAGGATATGCTTATAAACTACAGATGTCCCACTAGTTTGATCTCTATCATAATCACAGTAGTCAAGTCTATATTCTCAGGGCTTTATCAACATGTGTGAATAAATAAAAGCATGATCAAATCAACATGTCAGATAAAGAAGAACCAGACTGCATACTATCATGTCGAGCAAGAATGTACACTGAATATATATGTATATACATGTATAAATACATCCACTATCATATAATGGCCTCTAGGGCATACATATATCCAACAATCTCCCACTTGCACTAAGGCCAGTTATTGGCGTATCTCATACCCAACATCTCAAAAAGTCGCTCATGCTGCGGCTGAGGGAGGGCCTTAGTGAGTGGATCCGCGGTGTTATTCTTTGTGTCTACTCTCCTAATCTCGATCTCGCGGCGATCTACAATCTCCTGGATCGAATGAAAGCGCCTCAGGATGTGTCTGGATCGCTGATGGGACCAGGGCTCTTTGGCTAACGCCATAGCCCTATTATTATCACATTACAAAGGTATTGGATCAATAATAGTTGGAACTACTCCTAGCTCCGAGACGAACTTCCTCATCCAGACGGCTTCCTTGGCGGCATCATTTGCAGCAATGTACTCGGCCTCCATCGTAGATTCTGCAACGGTATCCTGTTTGGAACTCTTCCAACTTACCGCCCCTCCATTGAGGGTAAATACAAACCCTGAGATAGATTTGCTGTCGTCCTTATCGCTCTGGAAGCTCGAATCGGTAAAGGCCTCCATTTAGAAATCTCCATTACCAAACACCAAGAACAATTCTTTAGTCCTTCGCAAGTACTTAAGAATGTTCTTCACAGCTATCCAGTGATTCTCCCCTAGGTTGGATTGATACCTGCTTACTACACTAAGTGCATAAGCTACATCTGAGCGTGTACATAACATCGCATATATTATAGATCCTACTGCCGAAGCATAGGGTATAATGCTCATGCGAGCTCTCTCTTCATCGGTCTTTGGGCAAGAGTCCTTGGAGAGAGTGACCCCATGGCAAGCGGGTAAGGCATCCCGCTTGGAGTCTTCCATACTAAACCTTTTTAGGATGTTGTTGATGTACCTGGTTTGGGACAATCCCAATAACCTCTTCGATCTATCCCTATAGAACCTTATGCCCAGAATGTATGTGGCATCACCCAGGTCCTTCATAGAGAACCATAGTGATAAGAAAGATTTGACCGACTGTAGCATAGGAATGTCATTTCCTATCAGAAGAATGTCATCCACGTACAATACGAGGAATGTGACAGCTCTCCCTACAGCCTTTTTATAAACACAAGGTTCATCTGGATTTTTGATGAAATCAAACTCTTTGATAACATCATCGAAACAGATGTTCCAACTCCGTGATGCCTGCTTTAACCCATATATGGATTTAAGCAATCTACATGCTTTCCCGCTGCTCCCACTGTCATTGAAGCCCTCTGGCTAATCCATATAAACGCATTTTTCTAAATCTCCATTTAGAAATGCGGTTTTAACGTCCATCTGCCAGATTTCATAGTCGTAGTGAGCAGTAATAGCAAGTAGGATCCGAATGGATTTAAGCATGGCTACGGGCGAAAAAGTCTCGTCATAGTCTAAACCTGGTCTTTGACGAAAACCCTTCGCCACAAGTCTTGCCTTATAGGTCTCTACCTGCCCATCTACACTAATCTTTCTTTTAAAGATCCATTTGCACCCCACAGGTTTTACCCCAGGGGGTACAACGTCCAAAGTCCATACTTTGTTGGTGTACATAGACTCCATTTCGGATCTCATGGCATCCAGCCACTTCACAGAGTCTCCACTCGTGATAGCTTGCTGAAAACTGGTAGGATCATCATCCTCCATGATGCAGTCTTCTCTGTCACCATCAATGAGGAAACCGTAGTACCTCTCCGGTGGGTGAGAAGTCCTACCAGACCTATGGAGTGGCCGAGGTTCCTCAGTTTTTTTTGCAACAGCCGGTTCAACCAAGTCGTCATTTGTAGTTTGTGTCTCTAGAACCTCTTCTAGATCCACCACCTTGCCATAATCTTTATTTGTGAAAAACTCTTTTTCTAAGAATGTGGCATACTGAGAAACAAACACCTTTTGTTCCTCCTTGTGGTTGAATAGATATCCATAAGAGTTCCTTGGATATCCCACAAAGTTACACATGACCGACCGTGTCTCGAGTTTGTCCGGATTCTGCTTTTTAACATAGGCCGGGCAACCCCAAATCTTAATTCTCTTAAGAGATGGTCTCTTCCTATGCCATATCTCATATGGTGTGGTAGACACGGTTTTGGTTGGGACCCTGTTTAGTAGAAACGCTGCAGTTTCCAATGCATGCCCCCAAAATGAGACGGGTAACTCAATATCACTCATCATTGAATGGACCATATCTAATAGGGTCATATTCCGTCGTTCTGACACACCGTTGTGCTGTGGTGTGTAAGGAGGAGTGAGCTGAGAGAGAATCCCATTCTCTTTTAGGAAGTTTGCAAAATCTGTACTGAGGTACTCCCCACCTCGATCTGATCGAAGCATTTTGATACTCAAGCCGGTTTGTTTTTCTACTTCGAGTTTATATTCAGTGAATTTCTCGAAAGCTGCGGATTTGTACATTAATAAAAATAAATGACCGAATCTTGAGAAATCGTCAGTGAAAGTAATGAAGTAAGAAAACCCGGCTCTAGCTTGTGTAGACATTGGCCAACATACATCACTATGTATGAGTCCTAGGAGCTCGGTAGCTCTTTCTCCGTGTCCGGTAAATGGAGTTTTGGTCATTTTACCCTTGATACAAGACTGGCAAGTCACATAAGATTTATATTCAAAAGGGTTTAAATATCCATCTTTGTGTAACTTGTTTAGTCTTGTTTCGTTAATATGACCAAGTCTACAGTGCCAAAGAAAAGCTTCATTTATTTCTGAAAGTTTTCTTTTATTAGTGTGTTGTATGCTGAAAACTGTATGTTGATTTAGGACGTATATCCCATTATTAAGCGTACCATACCCAACCAAGATTTGATTCAGGTGAATGTTCATAACATTGTTCTGCAATACAAAATTATATTCTTCATTGTCTAACAAAGAAATAGATATTATATTACAAAGCATACTTGGTACAAAATAACATGGATTCAAAACCAATATACACCAAGATGGCAACCCCAAGTGATACTCTCCCACTGTAACTGTATGTACATTGGAACCATTTCCAACGTGGAGAGTATGGTCACCTGTCTTCAAAACTTTGCTATTTGTCAGCCCCTGCATAGAATTGCAAATGTGAGAACCTGAACCGGTATCTAATACCCAGGAAGCAGAGTTTATTGAAAAACAGTTTTCTGTCACAAACACACCTGAAGCGAAAACATCCCCATACTTCTTCTTGAGATTTAAGTACTCCGTACAGTTGCGCTTCCAATGTCCTGTTTTATGGAAATGAAAACATTCCCCTTTCCCCGATTCTCCAGCATTGGACTTGTCTTTCCCTTTAACCTTTTTTAACTCCACCCCTAGGCTTGGTGGGCTTCTTCTTGAGCTTTCCCTTTGCTTTAGCCTTTGGGCGAGAAGAAGAAGATTGCCCAACACTCAAAATGGGAGTTTTCACTGATTTCAGTGTGCTCTCTGCACTCCTTAACATATTAAGGAGTTCAGGTAGTTCCCTCTCCATGTTGTGCATGTTGAAGTTAACTATGAATTGAGCAAAGGTGGAGGGGATGGACTGCAGAATAATATCCGTATATTGTTCATTGTCCATCGTCCATCCAAGGTCCTCAAGCTCTTCTATGAGATCTATCATCTTCAGAATATAGTCTCCTACTGGTGTGCCACGGGCCATTCGCATCTGAAACAATTTCTTTGATGCTTCGTATCGTAACACGCGGGATTGCTCTCCATACAACTCCTTTGTATGGAGGAATATGGCTTGAATGTCCATATTCTCATGCTGCTTTTGACGTGTATTGTCCATCGATGCAAGCGCGAGGCATTTGGCCGTGGCACAATCAGCGTCCCATGTCTTGCGGACTTATTTATCCGCAACTGAGGATTTTGGACCTGGGACGGGCGGGGCTGAAGCCATGAGGACATATGATACTTTATCATAAGTCAAGGCAATTTTCAGATTCCTCAGCCAGTCTTTATAATTGGTCCCATTCAGTTTATTTTTATCTAGTAGAAGCTTGAGTCCAATCATTGGTATCTGCCATTAAGAGAGAGAAAAGAATACACTCGGCGAAAGCTCTTGCAAAGATCAGATTGCTTATTATCTTGTCTAATCGATGTCTCCCACTGCTTTAATCAAGTTTTTCTTTCAAACCATAAAAAGAAAACTAGCCAGGATTAATTACCGTCTACAACTTCTCTAACCGTTCAGCCAGGCCAGTGTCGGTACTTGAGGGAGGTTTCCCGTGCTTTCGCACGGACCTAATTAAAGTAAACCTCGTTTTCCCAGAGGCGTAGCCCCGTTAACACCTTTCTAGACACCTAATGAGTTAGCTAATTGTAAACTGCAAAACTCTCCTGGGAGCAACTATTGCCCACAGTGGGATCGGGATCCAACCATCATATGGAAGGTATGCAATCTCATTGCAAATCTCAACACTTGAAATTCCCGATGCGGTTTTACCCCTAGTACCTATGACCTTAACTATGGTCAACAAATCATAAGTACCAGTCAAGTTCTACCCGTCATTTCTTGATTAATTAGACCCACTCATATGACCCTTAACTATGGTCAACAAAGTCGCATGAATGTCCTAATTAATCTGCATCATATGCAGTGTAGGAAGACATCACTTAGCTACCGTACACTACGCCTTAACTATAGTCAACAAACGTAGCACGAATACTAAGTACTCTACTTCCTAAAATGACGGAGGGTTGCAGATGATTTTTAAGAAAATCTTTAACGCTTTGAACTTGATATTGTCGTAGAATCAAATAGTTTTCAAAAGGAGTGGCTTGAGCTCCGCAATTTTGAAATATAGCTTTTTCATAAAGAGCCGAGTGGTTTTCAAATCCGATTCTACAACATCTTTTTAGGTTTATTTTTCTTTACATTAATCATATTAATTTAGTCCCATCATTTATGTCCTTAAGCAAATCACAGAAAAGAAACGAAAATACAGCGTACGCTTATGCCATCCGCATTCGCCGCAATGTTCCGTTATGCACCGTTAGGTTACTTAACTAACGGGATACCGGGACGGAACTAGCGCGGGTGTAAAACATAAGCGACGTCTAATATATATCTTATATATAATATATCATTCGTCTCAGATATCACAGAACACAGGCAGCAGAAATACAGATATAATGTGGGATATACTAGGACGTCCGTATTTAGTATTTAGCCAACAATAGAAAATACGGATTCCACAGTCACGATGAATAGCCAAGCCCACACCCTTAGACCCCTACGAGAGAGGCAAGCGACCCTACCAATCCTGGAGTTTAGGAGACCCGGTCTCAACTCCTCGAGATGGCCTCCCACTGAACCCCAGAACCCGGTCACTTGTGCTCCCCTCCTTGGGTCTATCCTAATGCGGAAAAGTAAATAATATACAACACTGGTGACATCAACCTCAACCCGGAAGTGCCCCAAATAAAAGAATATTACATTACATTTGAATTTTACATGAATGAAAATAAAACTCTCATCTCACATAAAAAAAACCCGGCTATTCAATCGCGACAATCCTGCACATCATATCTCAGCAACACATAAAATCATATATCATCAACGTAAGTAAGTATGCGTACCCCGATTGTCGTTGATGTATAGTGTAAATCCACGGTAGCGCCCCGGCCGTCTAACAGACGCCAAATGCGGAACAAAAACATTTTACAACTGGCGCTATCACGTACTATAACCCGGATCTGCCATTAAAGCTAAACTAACAAACTAAAAAGTGGGTAGAAGAGTTATACCGAACGATCCGTGTCCTTCGGTCTTCAACCATCATCCCACGCTTGTTGCGGCTGCTCCGATCTCCTCGATCTCCAGTCTTGTCGTCTAGGTGGCACCACGTCGACGGATCTTTAAACGGGCTCCCGCCTCTGAACCGAGGCAACTCGATCGTCAAGTTTGCTAAAAGAGACGACCAAGATGAAGTAGAGAATGAGTAGAACACTTTGTCTCGTTACGTCCAAAGTCACGGACGAACGGTTAATGAAGTGGCCTTTTGGAATCGGTTGAAATGAGAAATGAGGCTTATCTAATTTCCATGAGACCAAAACAATATTAATCTTTTTTTCCATCACAACCATGAGCATAAGAGGGGGGGGAGACCGGCCACATATTTGTAGGAGGGAGGTGAGTGTAGGAGAGATAAGAGGGTGACCATAAACCATGATATTTATCATAACACCTAGTATGAAAGCATTTAAAGCAAACCAATCACATTTAACCTAGTCACCTTGTCATTAAATGCACCATTAATGACCTAATGACTCACAAGCCTTGTCACCCTCTCTAGAACCTTCTAGAACACTGACTCACCTCATCAATAAAAGATGAATCCGCATTTAACCGAATGTCAAAATACGGCTAAAAGAAAACTGGAAACTGGCAACTTCCAAAAGTGATCCTGAAACGAATTTCAGGATAACCCCGTATCAGTATAAACATACCCGCATTTGTATTACGACCGAATACAAATGCAACTGAGACAAAAATATTATATCTATACAGTATAATACTGGGTTCCGGCTTAAACCAAAGCCTACCAGTACTA
This sequence comes from Agapanthus africanus, assembly GCA_030015575.1. Classification (NCBI taxonomy): domain Eukaryota; kingdom Viridiplantae; phylum Streptophyta; class Magnoliopsida; order Asparagales; family Amaryllidaceae; genus Agapanthus; species Agapanthus africanus. The sequence continues at coordinate 384,164,667 of JASDDO010000022.1, read as the reverse complement.
TCTGTCCGAAAAACGACACGTGCGAAAACGCACGTGGTTTTTACGAACCTTGCCATATCATCATACGGCCTCTACAACGTTTCGCCCGAACTTCGGAAAGGGTCTGTAGGGGATTCTAATGACTCATCAACACACTGGCACTGGGTATAACCCCTAGCACGTCAGAGGTACAAGCTGTACGTAACGGTTTGCCTATGTATTGATTGGAAGGGAAGCTGACGAGCGAACTCATCTATAAACCCTACTGAGCCTAACATTGACAATGTATATACAGTCCGGTACGTTCGTCTAAAGAGTATCGCAAATCGAGTCTATGGGGTGGATAAAGTCAGACCCCCTAATAACACGATAAATCGTGTCGGCATGAAGCCCATCACCACCTGAGAAACTACTGATCCAAATCAGTAATTCTCCACTACCTCGGCCGAGGATTCCTAGTGATGGCCACCCTGCACTGCGCGACATCAACCCCCAATACCGGGAGAGAAAAATCCCCGACGATCCGCTCACTTGCCTCCAATGTGGCTCGGGACTGTACCCAACTAAAACCTGTGTGCACAACTCCTTTGAGCATGGTAGGGTAGTAATCTAAGTACAGTGGGAACTCACACGAGACAAATGACGATCTCAGGTCGATGAACTAACCTGTACACATGTCACCAGGGAATTGCTATCTGACGATATGTATAATACCAACTAGCAGATTCCCGGCGAGTCCTGTCCGGTGTACTCATAACTCGATGAGCACTTGTATACATCTTAGGTGAACCAACTTACACCAATGGCTTGTGAGACCGGCCATCGCCCCTCGTCGGGGTCTCGACTGTATACACTAGTCTACTCTGGAGTATCGATGCCCTGTCTCGAAAACTCCCACGACTATGGACACTTTCAGGATGTGCTTATAGACCCGAGCTCCCACGTATATGATCACCATCATACTGCTGGCTGTCAAGCAGAATCCTATGGGCTCTATCAATCATGCAATAGAGAACTAAAGCATGTATACGATGATAAAGACAAACCAGATAGCATACTATCATCTCGAGCAAGACTGTCATATCGGTATAGGTCCTGCCTCAATCATTGCAATCACGTACCTGCGATCCGATAATTGACTTTGAGGGCACTATCTCCAACAATCTCCCACTTGCACTTAAGGCTAATTATTGCGATGTCGCATACTCACAGCCCGTGTGATACCGAACATCTAACTCCTCTACTAATCAGTTTCACAAAACTAGTTTATAAAACTCTTGTGTTCGAGAAATAGCCTCAGTGAGTGGATCGCCCTGATGTTTCTTTCTATATCTCTCTTAATCTCTAGTTCACGGAGAAAGCCATCTCTCGAATCGAGTAATACCTGTCTTAGAATATGTCTGGATATCTGATGGGACCTAGTTCATTAATGAACTCCAAATCCAAACTTCTTAGACTGTATCGATAACTGAACCTAATCAGTATCCAGCACCATGCCTCCCACAGTATCCTCTTGGACCACCTGTCCTTAATACTGTACCTCATCAGAGGGAAAACTATGACTCTGACAATCACTCTGTCATCCATGTCACCTTTGAATCCTGGAATGATAACCGTCTCCCGAAGGAGGCTGCCGTCATCAATTCCATAGAACATGCACTTATGTTCTAATACTGCTTCGTTATGTTTCTTCAGGATTGGATTAATATAAACTTATCACATCGAGTGCAAAAACAACATCTGGTGTGGTACTTGATATCTCAAGATTAACTCAATTGCCTAAGCAAGTAATCTGCCAATCATGCACATCCCTCTCTCCTTTAGTTTGTAAGACACCTTTAGAGAGGGTGACTCCATCACCTACAGGTACACCACCATGCCAGGAGTCATCTATTCTAAAACACTATTAGAATATTGTCAAAGTACCCAAATTGGGAAACTACCCAAATCTAGATCTAAAACCGTAGATATAGTAACCAGAATGTCTGATATTACATCCATATCCTTTCTGAAGAAACTACTGTGTGACGACCAAAGTACGACCGATTGAAGTATAGGAATTTTACTTCCTACTCTGTGTTTGTCATCCAAATACCAGGACATCACACCCTACTACCTTCTCAACAGATCTATCCACTATTTTGATGAAGTCAAAACCATGACTGTCTCATCAAAATTAGATGATCTATCTCCGCTATAACTGCTGAAGTCTATAAATAGACATAAGATACTTTTCCACTATACTTCCGCTGCTCCTACTGACTACGATAATCCTCTGGCAAAATAATATATATATATACGTACACTTCTAAATCTAGTTTAGAATGACGTTATACTTAACCTCCTGCCGGGTCTCATAGCCTGGAACAACAGTAGTGTCAAGTCTGGGTGAATTAGAATCTCCCTGTCACCGTCCTTGAGGCTACCGGAGTACCACTCGGGTGTCTAAGGTTACCCACCATATCCGCGGAGTGGCTAATGGAATGTCAGACCTGATTGAATATATAGGTCCTATTAAATTTTCCGTAATCGTTTGCGGTACTGGAATCACTTTCAGTTCTACCATACTCCCACTGCTGTTTTCTGAAAAAATCCATTTTACTAAAACTGTGGCGAGTCAAGAACAATATCACTATTGATCTTCCAGATAGTAGTGTAAGCCCGCGGGGGCGCCCCGGCCGTCGATCCGACGCCGGAAACGCGGAAACAAAAACTTTGCAAAACTTGCAACCGGCACCACCGCACACTTTTCACCCGGATTAGGCCATTAACCTAGCAAACTAGCAAACAAGAAAAGAGTAGAGAAGTTATACCAAGCGATCCGTGTCCTTCTTGTAGGGTTCCTAGGCACACACTAGAGGTCTCACAAGGCACCAACCATGCCAATTTAGGATTTTACAAGTGCCGAGAAACCCTAATACGGATCGTTAACTAGAATTTTAGGCGAAACAAAGAAGCTAGTTAACAACTTAACTAAGTGAACGAACATACAACCTTTGTAGATCCGTTTCTCTACCTCCATGGCTCCGCGATGAAGTCTCCTCGCTGTCCAAATCGAATCCATGACTCTAGCATCGGCTTCATCGGAGAAATAGGCGGGCTAGGTCGTCGACGTCGATGCCGAAGATGATCTAGGTCGAGGCATCGCAAGATCAAGCTCCAACTTCACCAAGTCATGAAACTTGTGAAGTAAACACCCTATACTACTTGGCAAGAGGTAGAGGATGAAGAAATAGGAGGTGGGTTCACTTTAGAATTGGATTTCTCACTTGATTTCATCAAATCACCATTGATGAAGCAAGCTTTTCTTCTTGTGTAAAAGAAGAAGAAGTAGAAGATGATAATATTATGATAAATTAATTAAATCCAAAAGAAAAAGAATACTTATCATAATATGAACCATGGTTATGTGTAGAGAGTTGACTAAGGTTAGATGAATGGTTAGGGTTAAGGATGAAGACAAAGTGGTCACTTTGGTCAAAGCTTCATGAAGCTTCATGAAAGAAAGAAAGAAAGAAACCATTTTGTTTTCTTTTGCCATTTCTTTTTAATCTAAATTAAAAAGATAAATGAATGATAAAATAAAAACCCTAACCATTTACTTAACCAAGGTTTAATTCTTTACACAAAAACCCAAGTTAACATGTATCATCAAACATGACACAATCAAGTGCACAAAAGTATATCACATACATAACTTGTGAACTTCAAGTGAGAAAATCCAATTTAAGTGAACCAATACTAGTTAATGCAAAGTAATATATCAAATATATAATTATACATTAAATCATTAAATCAACACTTGATTTAACGATCCGGTCATATCGCATAAAACCGACTAATATCCAATGTATTGATCTATCGAATCAATCCTCGATTCGATAACTAGGTTATATCGCATACAACCATTCGATACATTCATCGCGAGAATAGAATACGGTATCACATACACGCATTATTCTCGGTCCCGCACACATCTCATATGCGCTCCTATTTCGTTTCGCTTGAGCCAGGAAACCTCTGTGTAGAACTCTAAAGACTCGTCAATACGCCGGCAGCAGGTGATGATCATATGAAACACCCACAAGCCGCAAGCGGTCTGCTAAACGTAACGGCCACCCGGGTATTGAGCGATCAGAAGATCGACGAGCAAGCCCGCTCACACTCCAGTGAATCCAACCAGTAACACTTACCGTACAATCCTGTCTCGTCGTCTGATATGTCGCATATCTTGCCTAGGGGTGGTAAACGTCAGACCCCAATAGCTCGATAAGTCGTGTCGATATGAGGTCTATAACAGTTCGAGAAACTACTGGTAACACTTACCAGTAAATCTCAGCAACCCTGGCCAGGGATTTCCAGTTATAGCCAATCGAACACAGCGCAACATCAACTCCCTATACCGAGAGAGACGAATCCCCTCTTATCGCTCATTGCCTCCATGTGATTCGGGACTGTACCCAAAAACCACCGTTTTGCATGCCCTCTTGGACGTGGTAAGGTGGAAATTAAAGCACAGTGGGAACCACACAAGACTCTATGACGATCTCGGGTCAACAGACTACTCTGTACCAGTGTCACCAGAGAACTGCCATCTGACGTGAGGTATAATACCATCTGGGAGTTCTCGGCGATTCCGTCCAGTGTACCCAGTCTCCACTGAGTACCCGTATATCATCTCTGATGTCAAACACCAATGGATATGGGATCATCCATCGCCCATCTGTATGGGTCGAGAAGGTATACGCTAGTCTACTCTGGTATATCGATGCCCCGTCTCGATACACCCACGACTAGGGACCTTGAAGGATGTGCTTATAGACTACCATGTCCCCACTAGTATGATCCGCATCATAGTCCAGGTAGTCAAGTACACATTCTAAGGGCTTTACCAACATGTAACAGAGAGGCAATCAGTATACACATTAAGGTAAAATGTAACCAAATAACATACTATCATGTCGAGCAAGAAAGTCCTCCCTATATATGTCCCAGCATCCACTACAATATACATCCTATGTACAGTAATGGCCTCTAGGGCATACATATAACTAACAATCTCCCACTTGCACTAGGGCCATCTGTAGCAGTGGTTGCAGTATCTCATACTCAACCATCCCATAAAAGTCTCTCTCTGAGAAAAGGCCTTTGTGAGTGGATCCGCCTGTGTTGTCCTCTGAGTCTACTCTCCTAACCTCGATCACCTTAGAGATCATCCATCTCCATGATCAGGTGATACTGCCTTAGAATATGTCTGGATCACTGATGGGACGGGTGTTCCTTGGCATAAGCCACAACTCCATTGTCACATAATGGGAGGAACTAAGTTCATCTCATGAACTAATATACACCCAGACTTCCTCTTTGGTAGCTCATAAGTAGCGATGTATCCAGCCTTTATCGTCTAGTATGCCACGGTATCTAGCTTGGAACACTTCCAACATACCGTCCCTTTACTGAGGGTAAAGACAATGCCTGCGACTGACATTCAGTCGTCATTATCACCGTGGAACCTTTCCAGTGATTCTCCCCTGGATCAATTGATACCATCTCACTACAGCTAGTGAGTATTCTAACACCCAAATAACATCTATCTCATAGATGAAGACTCAGGATTTAAGAGGTATCTCTTTGATCCTATATGGAGAATCCTTGTGATAAGCGGAGATTGACCGAGCGTAGTATAGGAAACTCCTTCCCTATCAAGAGTATGTCATCCACGTACTCTACGAGGATTACCACCATACACCCTACTACCTTTTTGTTTATACAAGGTTCATCTACCATTTTGATGATGTCAAACTCTTTGACTAAGCCATCAAAACAGATGTTCCAACTCTGCGATGCCTGCTTTATCACATAAAACATCCTGCACACGTTTCCGCTGCTCCCACTGTCTACGAGGCCCTCTGGCTGTGTACTTATAGACTCCCTCTTCTAAAACATCATTTAGAAAAGCTGTCATGACACCCAACCACCAGATATCGTAGTCATGGTATGTAGCCGTGGCAAGTAGGATCTGGATGGACTTAAGCATAGCCATTGGAAAATGGTTTCATCATTATCCACGCCTGGTCGATGACGAAAACCTTTAACAAGTCTAGCTTTGAAAGTCTCAACTTTTCCATCTACACCAAGTAATCTTCACAAGATATACTTGCTCCTGATGGGGATTTAACCCTTCAGATATAGCAACCAAAGTCCATACTTTGTTGGTGTACATGGATTCCATCTCAGATCACTAAGCATCCAGCCATTCTTACAGAGTCTTACTCCTGATGGCCGGCTCAAAGCTAGTTGGATCATCATCTCATGATGCAATCCTCGCTCCCACTGTCATAGAGAAACCGAAGTATCTCTCAGGTGGGTGAGGAACCCTACTAGATCGGCGGAGAGGCTGAGGTTCGTTGGAATCTACTGAATCCTTTGGTTCTTTCAAATTATCAGCTGCAGTTTGTATAGCTGGAACATTTCCAGTTCTACATAACAGTCCTTGCCTCGAGCTTGTCCGGATTTTGCTTTTTAGACATAGGCCGGACAACCCCATATCTTAACTAACTTAAGAGATGGGCTCTTCCCTTTCCATATCTTATATGAAATGGTAGGCATCTGATTTGATCGGAACCCTATTCAACAGGTATGCAACTTCTTAAGTGCATATCTCCCTAAAGGAAATAGGTAACTCAGTAGTACTCATCATAGAGCACACCTTATCATATAGGGTGTGATTGCTCCGCCCCGAGATACCATCGTGCTATGGTGTATACGGAGGAGTAATGCTGAGAGAGAATCTCATTCTCCATTAGAATAGTCCAGGTATTCTATGCACAAGTATTCTCCTCCTCGATCACATCAAAGGACATAATACTTATACCCGTATTTTGGTTCTCTACTTCTATCTTATATTCTGTGAATATCTCAAAAGGTTCGGACTTGTGTTTCAACAGGAACATATGTCTGAATCTAAAGAGATCATCAGAGAATGTAATGAAGTACAAAGAACCGATCTAGGCACATGTAGACAGGGGACCTACATACATCCACATGTATCATCCCAAGAGTTCACTAACTCTTTCTCTGTTTCCAGTAAACAGAGCTACGGTCATCTAATCTTTGTGACATGACTGGCAAGTTTCACAAGATGTAAATTCAAACTGATTTAAATATACATCTAAATGTAACTTTAGCTAGTCGGGTCGCATTGATATGACCTAGTCTACAATACCTCAAGAAGAATTTGTTCATATGTGAACTCTTCCTCTTGTGTGTGTTCTGTATACTAAGAACTGTAGTTTGATTTAGAACATCAATGCTTTTAGATAACGTGCCTGAACCGATCAACTTTTGATATAGGAAATGTTCAAAACATTATCCAACAATACAAAATTTTATCATTTCTTTACTAATAAAGTGACTGATATGATTTTGTATATCAGATTCGGTATCTAATAACATTCGTTCAGAATCAATGTATTTGTAATACAGGGTGACAGTGACCAACAGACTTGGCTGCAACACTTGCCCCGTTTTCTGCCTCATGAAACTTATCACCCGTTCTCAGTTCTTTACCTATCTGTAGCCCTATGTAACAGATTACATATCTGGGATCCTGATCCGGTATCATATACCCAGGACGTAGAGGATATTGAGAAATAGTTCTGTGTAACGAACACACCCGAAGGAGATGCATCATATGCACTTTCTTCGTTTGGGCGGCACGGGAATTCTGGTAATCCCGAATTTCCTGCTCTGTCTTATAACAATTATAAGTTGGAGCGGGACCAACGTTCCCCAGCTCAGTATAACAAGCGGGTTCGGTCAATATAACAGTTTTATTATCTTGATTAAGGAGTGATATGGTCTCTACCTGGAGAGAGAGAGAAGAAAACACTCAGCGTGCGCTCTTGCAAGATCAGATTGGTTATTATTTTATCTAATCAGGATGGCTCCCACTGCTTTTTATCAAATCTTCCTTGAAACCCTAAAAGGAAAGACTAGCCGGGATTAATTACACGCTACAAGTTCGCCAATCTTTCAGCCAGGCCAGTGTCGGTACTTTGAGGGAGGTCCCCCATGCTTTCGCACGAACCTAATTAATGTAAACCTCGTTTTCCCAGAGGCGTAACCCCGTTGACACCTTTCTAGACACCTACTAGATCGGCTAATTGTAATGTGTAAAACTCTCCCAGGAGTAACAATTACTTGCAGCGGGTATCGGGATCCAACTATCTCATAGAAGGTATGTAATCTCATTGCAAATTTCAACACTTGAAATTCCCGATAATATTTTGCCCCTAACCTCCTATGACCTTGACAAAGGCCAACAAACCATAGGATGCTAGTCAAGTTCAACCCGTCATTTCCTGATTGAATTAAACCCACCCGCACGACCCTTAACAAAGGCCAACAAGGTCACATGACTACCCTAACCCAATCTGCATCATATGCATAAACAGATAACCACCAGTTAGCTACCGCACACTACGCCTTGACAAAGGCCAACAAACGCAGCACGAATACTAACTACTACTTATCTGAAATGACGGAGGGCTACGACAGGTTTTTCTGAAAACCTATTGCGTAATGAACTTGATATCGTTGTAGGATCGAATGAATTTTGAAATGGAGTGTCTTTGAGGCTTTTCTAGTTTTGCTAAAGGAGTCACTCCCGGTGAAGGGATCGTCGGTCCTTTCCTCGTCGAATGAGGTGCGGGATATATCATATATATCACTGTGCAAAGCCGAAACTATAGAAGCAATCAAAAGACAAACCGAGTGTGTAGCATCTGCCAGTTATTGCTAAAGGAGTCACTCCCGGTGAAGGGATCTCGGTCCTTTCCTTATCGAATAAGGTGCAGGATATATCATATATACCGCTGTGCAAAGCAAGAACTGTAGCTACCTGTTTTATTTTTAAAATCCGAATCCACAACATCTTAGGTTTCTTTTATTTCATTAATCATATTAATGAAGTCCCATCATTTATGTACCTAAACATCACAGATAAATACGACGTACACTTATGCCATCCGCATTCGCCTCGATGTCCCCTCGTGCACCGTTAGGTTAGGTAACTAACGACAGAGCGGGGCATGGCTAGCGCGGGTGTAAAACATAAGTAACGTCTATATAATATATCATATATACTATATACTGTATCTATCATAGAACATCACATGATCACATCACTGATATCGCAGCAGAAGAAACATATGAAATAATGGATATACTAGGACGTCCGTGTTTTCAATACGAGCCAGTATAAAACACAGATTCCACGGTCGTGACGAATAGCCAAACCCACACCCCCTAGACCCCTACGAGAGCGGCAAGCAACCCTACCAATTCTAGAGTTAGGAGACCCGGACTCGACTCCTCGAGTTGGTCTCCCACTGGACTCCAGAACCCGGTTACTTGTGCCCTCCTCCTTGGGTCTATCCTAGTGCGGAAAAGTAAATAATATACAAAAGGTGACTACTTCCGCAACCTAGAAGTGTCCCAATAAAAGAATATTACATACAAGTTTTTACATGAATTAAAATGAAAAACACTCATCTCACATAAAAAACCCCGGCTATTCGAACACGACGATCCAATATAACATATCCAGCAACACAAAACAACACATGTCATCAACGTAAGTAAATATGCGCATCCCAATTGTCGTTGACATATAGCAACGAAACCGGCGATATCACATATTACACTTACGGTCACAGAAAAGAAAGTGTAAAACTACAACAGTTGGAATACGCAATCTTTTTAGACATCGCATGCCTAATTAAATGAATTACTTAGACATCGCATGACTAACAATTATAAACCCCGCGTTTTAGTCTCATAATCGAAAACACTTTTCAATATCATGTCGGGCAATTCAACAAGATTCCCGAAAATCTGATCGAATGCTCGTCGCAAACTTCAATAGGCGGCCGCACCCCCGATACCGTCGACGAAGTGCACTAAGGCGGAACACCGCTACCGCGAGCACCCGAACGGATGCTTTCGGCGACGGGGTTCTCCTACAGTCACTTGGTCGGGGCTATGGGGTGAGGCTGTCTATTAAGTTTACCCGGCGAGTATCCGCGTACGCTACGTGATTGCGACGGACTTTTGATCACATCAAAATTCCGTGGCAACCGATCATTTGAGACTAAACCGCTAGATTTATAACATTCATTCAGTTATCCCATAACTAGTTGTGAATTCCAATTATTGTATCACATTCCGGATAAACAGAAAATGTTAAACTTTCCGATCGAACAGTCGAACACCCAAGTTTTCCAAAAACAGATCAACACATGAAACAAGTTTAAAAACATCCACTTCGTGCCTCAGTACCAACGGTCCAGCCGTAGTAGGGTCAAGCCAACGCCTCACATGTGGCACGCCGTACTGCCCCAAACCCGAAGGTTCAAAGGGCAGTTCAAGACGGTCACATAATCGAGTTAAGGTTTGTTGTCTTCTAGAGGGACCATCGCGTTACTTGCACTACTTAGAACGTCATTAAACTACGGAAAAGTCCAACAATTGAAAATTTCCCGGCAAGGGAAAAAGTGGGTATTTATATCCGGTCGAACTTTTTAACATATTCTAAAATTATCCGGAAAGCCACACAGACAAAATTTGATAATCCGATCGAATCATTGATTCCCAATACAACCCCAGAATACTCAACTGTAGAGTATAGATTAAAATTACCCAGAAAACATAAGAGTTAATTATTGACATTACTGTGCAAAGTGGGGTGAAAATATCGACTAGATGGCCTCGGAACCGCCGCTTCACGTGACGGAGTTAGAACTCCGTTTTGCACAGTAATTCATAAAAAAACCCTGCTTAATTTTCTGCATATTTTTAATATTGAAAAATCCAGATTTTAAAAAAAAGGACAGAGATCACTTTGAGAGTTAGGGTTTCGGTTCGTTCGGATTTCAAACGCCGTCTAAACTTCGCCTAAGGCTCTAGCTAGGCTCTGATACCACTGTAGGGTTCCTAGGCACATACTAGAGGTCTCACAAGGCATCAACCATGCCAATTTAGGATTTTACAAGTGCCGAGAAACCCTAATACGGATCGTTAACTAGAATTTTAGGCGAAACAAAGAAGCTAGTTAACAACTTAACTAAGTGAACGAACATACAACCTTTGTAGATCCGTTTCTCCACCTCCATGGCTCCGCGATGATGTCTCCTCGCTGTCCAAATCGAATCCATGAATCTAGCATCGACTTCATCGGAGAAATAGGCGGGCTAGGTCGTCGACGTCGATGCCGAAGATGATCTACGTCGAGGCATCGCAAGATCAAGCTCCAACTTCACCAAGTCATGAAACTTGTGAAGTAAACACCCTATACTACTTGGCAAGATGTAGAGGATGATGAAATAGGAGGTGGGTTCACTTTAGAATTGGATTTCTCACTTGATTTCATCAAAACACCATTGATGAAGCAAGCTTTTCTTCTTGTGTAGAAGAAGAAGAAGTAGAAGATGATAATATTATGATAAGTTAATTAAATCCAAAAGAAAAAGAATACTTATCATAATATGAACCATGGTTATGTGTAGAGAGTTGACTAAGGTTAGATGAATGGTTAGGGTTAAGGATGAAGACAAAGTGGTCACTTTGGTCATAGCTTCATGAAGCTTCAACAAGCTTCATGAAAGAAAGAAAGAAAGAAACCATTTTGTTTTATTTTGCCATTTCTTTTTAATATAAATTAAAAAGATAAATGAATGATAAAATAAAAACCCTAACCATTTACTTAACCAAGGTTTAATTCTTTACACAAAAACCCAAGTTAACATGTATCATCAAACATGATACAATCAAGTGCACAAAAGTATATCACATATACAACTTGTGAACTTCAAGTGAGAAAATCCAATTTAAGTGAACCAATACTAGTTAATGCAAAGTAATATATCAAATATATAATTATACATTAAATCATTAAATCAACACTTGATTTAACGATCCGGTCATATCGCATAAAACCGACTAATATCCAATGTATCGATCTATCGAATCAATCCTCGATTCGATAACTAGGTTATATCGCATACAACCATTCGATACATTCATCGCGAGAATAGAATACGGTATCACATACACGCATTATTCTCGGTCCCGCACACATCTCATATGCGCTCCTATTTCGTTTCGTTTGAGCCAGGAAACCTCTGTGTAAGACTCTAAAGACTCGTCAATACGCCGGCAGCAGGTGATGATCATATCAAACACCCAAAAGTCGTAAGCGGTCTGCTAAACGTAACGGCCACCCGGGTATTGAGCGATCAGAAGATCGACGAGCAAGCCCGCTCACACTCCAGTGAATCCAACCAGTAACACTTACCGTACAGTCCGGTCTCGTCGTCTGATATGTCGCATATCTTGCCTAGGGGTGGTAAACGTCAGACCCCAATAGCTCGATAAGTCGTGTCGATATGAGGTCTATAACAGTTCGAGAAACTACTGGTAACACTTACCAGTAAATCTCAACAACCCTGGCCAGGGATTTCCAGTTATAGCCAATCGAACACAGCACAACATTAACTCCCTATACCGGGAGAGACGAATCCCCTCCTATCGCTCATTGCCTCCATGTGATTCGGGACTGTACACAAAAACCACCGTTTTGCACGCCCTCTTGGACGTGGTAAGGTAGAAATCAAAGCACAGTGGGAACCACACAAGACTCTATGATGATCTCGGGTCAACATACTACTCTGTACCAGTGTCACCAGAGAACTGCCATCTGACGTGAGGTATAATACCATCTGGGAGTTCTCGGCGAGTCCGTCCAGTGTACCCAGTCTCCACTGAGCACCCGTATATCATCTCTGATGTCAAACACCAATGGATATGGGATCATCCATCGCCTATCTGTATGGGTCGAGAAGGTATACGCTAGTTTACTCTGGTATATCGATGCCCCGTCTCGATACACCCACGACCAGGGACCTTGAAGGATGTGCTTATAGACTACCATGTCCCCACTAGTATGATCCGCATCATAGTCCAGGTAGTCAAGTACACATCCTAAGGGCTTTACCAACATGTAACAGAGAGGCAATCAGTATACACGTTAAGGTAAAGTATAACCAGATAGCAAACTATCATGTCGAGCAAGAAAGTCCTCCCTATATATGTCCCAGCATCAACTACAATATACATCCTATGTACAGTAATGGCCTCTAGGGCATACATATAACTAACACTTCGGTCTTCGTCTCCACTCCGATCTCTTGCGGAATGTTCGTCACCTCCTCGCTCGTCGGAAAGGCACCACGTAGCCGGAATCTTTTACGGGCTCCCACCTCTTGACCGAGGCAACTCGGGCGCGAAGTTGGCTAGCCGACGCGTCCAAGACTTGCTATAGATATAGTGTAGAAGCTTGTCTCTTTAGGGTTTATGAAGTTGCCATGGATGATGTGGAGGAAAGGAGAATAAGCTATGGAGTGATGTGTGTAATCCTTTTTCAAGCAAGCATAAAAATGAGATGATATATTTCCACCACTAGAAAATGGATCCTTTCATCTCACTCCCCAAAAGGAATGGCCGGCCCCTCTCAAGCATGAGAATGGTAGTGGAGCCAAAGAAAAGTCACAAAGATATATGAGGAAAAAGAAAATGATAATGAGAAAATGGTCACACATCTTTCTCATCTAAATCATTTCACCAACCCATCAAAACAAAAGCAAATCAATGGAAAAGAATGGAATCTCATGATTATGAATCCACACTTATGCAAGAAACCCCTCCACAATGTGTTATCTGCAAACTTGCAAATAACACCCTCCATCGGAAAGTCCGGCCGCGAAAGAATAAAAGAAAACCGGCCGGAACGGAATGCAAACTGGCAACCTCAGAAAACTGATCCAGTAATAAATTACAGGAAAACCCCGCTACTGCAAATACATGCCCGTATTTTTATTCCCACTGAACACAAATGCAAAGAGACAAAACTACACTATCCAATACTAGGATCCGGCTTAAGCCAAAGCCGTCTAGTAAAAACCGTCCGATAACGATCCGTGCAATACCGCACGTATCTGATCGAACCCTGCCATATCTCCATACGGCCTCTACAGCGTTTCGCCCGAAACCTGAGTAACTGTGTGTGGTGGACTCTAAAGACTCGTCAATACTATGGCTGTGGATTTAACCACTAGCACGTCAGAGGTATTAGCCATACGTGACGGGCTACCAGCTATTGACCAAAAGGGACGTCGATGAGCGAACTCATCCTGACACCCTACTGAGCCTGTCAGTGACAATATCCGTACAGTCCGGTCCGTTCGTCTATGAGCATCGCATTGCGGGCCTAGGGGGTTGGTAAAAGTCAGACCCCCAAAAGCGGTACAAGTCGTGTCGGAGTGTAGCCCAGAACACCCTGAGATACTACTGGAATGCCTACCAGCAAATCTCCTGCCTTGGCCAAGGACTTTTCATGTTCTGACTCTCCTCGACACAGCGCGACCTCACCCCCAATACCGGGAGAGACGAACCCCTACAGATCCGCTCACTGCCTCCATGTGGCTTGGGACTGTACCTAACTAAAACCTATTTGCACGACTCCTTTGAGCCGTGGTAGGTTAGTAATCAAAGCACAGTGGGAACTCACACGAGACAAATGACGATCTCAGGTCGATGAACTAACCTGTACACATGTCACCAGGGAACTGCTATCTGACATCTGGTATAATCCCGACCAGCAGGTTCCCGGCGAGTCCTGTCCGGTGTACTCATAACCCAATGAGCACCTGTATACATCTTAGGTGAACCAACTGACACCAGTGGCTTGTGAGACCGGCCACCGCCCCTCGTCGGGGTCTCGACTGTATACACTAGTCTACTCCGGAGTATCGATGCCCTGTCTCGAAACTCCCACGACTAGGGACCTTTTAAGGATGTGCTTATAGACTCCAGCTCCCACGTATATGATCGCCCTCATACTGCTGGTAGTCAAGAAAGAATCATAGGGGCTCTATCAACGTGTAATAGCGACTCGTAAGGTCACCTAAAGCAGTACACGATGATAAAGATAAACCAGATAGCATACTATCATCTTGAGTAAGACTGTCCTACTGGGACAGGTCCTCCCCTCAATCATTGCAATCACGTGCCTGTGATCCAATAATTGACTCTGAGGGCACTATCTCCAACAATCTCCCACTTGCACTCAAGGATAATTATTGCGATGTCGCATACTCACAGCCCGTGTGATACCGAACACCCAACTCCTCTACTAGTCAGTCTCACAAAGCTCGTTTGCGAAACTATTGCGTTCGAGGAATAGCCTCAGTGAGTGGATCCGCTCTGATGTTTCTTTCTATGTCTCTCTTTATCTCAAGTTCGCGGAGAAAGCCATCTTCCGAAATGAGCAATACCTGTCTTAGAATGTGTCTGGATATCTGATGGGACCTAGCTCATAAATGAACTCCAAATCCAAACTTCTTAGACTGTATCGTCAACTGAACTTAATCAGTATCCTGCGCCATGCCTTCCCTCAGTATATACCTGGACCACCTGTCCATAATACTGCCCCTCTTCAGAGGGAAAACTATAACTCTGACAGCCACTCTGCCATCCAGGTCGCCTTGGAAGCCTGGAATGATAACTGTCTCCCGAAGGAGAATGCTGTTATCATATCCCTAGAACATCAACTTATGTTCTAAAACTGCTTCCGATTGATTCTCCAGGATTGGATGAATATCAACTTATTGCACCTACTGCAAGAACAACATCTGGTGTGGTACTTGATATCTCATGATTGACTCAATTGCCTGAGCAAGTGATCTGCCAATCATGCACATCCCTCTCCCCTTTAGTCTGTAAGATACCTTTAGAGAGGGTGACTCCATCACCTCCAGGTACACCACCGTGCCAGGAGTCGTCCATTCTAAATACTCATAGAATGCTGTCAAAGTACCCTGATTGGGAAACCACCCAAATCTAGATCTAAAACCATAGATCTAGTAACTAGAACGTCTGATATAATATCCAAGTCCTATGTGGAGAAACTACTGTGTGACGACCAAAGTATAACTGATCGTAGTATAGGAATATCACTTCCTACTCTGTGCATGTCATCAAATACCAGGACATCACACCCTACTACCTTCTTAACAGATCCATCCCTTATTCTGATGAAGTCAAACCTATGACTGTCACATCAGAAATAGATGATCTATCTCCGCTATATCTGCTTTAGTCTATAAATAGACATAAACCTGATGTCCACCAATGCTTCCGCTGCTCCCACCGACTACGTCAACCCTCTGGCAGAGTCATATAGACGTACACTTCTAAAGCTAGTTTATAACGACGCTATACTCATCCTCCTGCCGGGTCTCACAGTCTGGAACAACAGCAATCGAAAGTCTGGGTAAACAAGAACCTCCCTGCCACCGTCCATGAGCATACCGAAGTACCTCTCGAGTGCCTGAGGTTACCCACTTTATCTACGGAGTGGCCAATGGAATGTCAAACCAGATTGAATCTTTAGGTTCTTATCAAATCTTCAGTAATCGTTTGCGGTTCTGGAATCACTTCCAGTTCTACCATACTCCCACTACTGTTTTCTGAAAAAATCCATTTTTAATTAAAACTGTGGCGAGTCAAGAACAATATCACTATTGATCTTCCAAATGGTAGAAAATCAACCCTCGTCATAGTCCGGGTCAACCCACAAACAGCCATTACAGAAACGTGCCTTGAGTTATCTGGAGTCTGGTTTTAAGCATAAGCCGGACAACTCCCCGTATCTTAACATCGTTAAGATATGAACTGTTCTATATCAAATATAGAAACAGAGGCACTGATTTAATTGAACCAGATTCAAATCATGCAGCTGTCTCCAGTGCATGTCAACTAAATGGAAGGAGGACGATCAGCGTTACTCAACTTAGGAGTGCTTCCAATTATGAGTAACCTGAAAAAGAAGCAAGTTCTCTTAATCATTACTATCAACTGAATACCATACACAAGTATCTACATCTTCGATCACCTTGAAGAATCCTGATACTTGCAACATCTGGTTCTCTACTTTATTCTTATACCCATAACTTCTTAAAACTTGGACCATGTGTTTCTACGAAACACTTGTCTAAAACTGGAGAAGTCATAAGTAAACCGAATATAGTACGAGGACCAACCCCTCTGTCCTAATGGACACTGGACAATATACAATACTCCGTACAAGTCCCCTGGGTCTAATAACTCATTCACTGTGTGTCGTAGGTTGAAAACTGTACTTATGGTTAAGAAGAATTACACCGCTGTTCAATACTCCTTACCTAACCATCCACTGGTATAGGTAAATGTCATAGACATAATCTCAAAAAAGTATATCTCACTCTATAAAAATAGACGTACAGATATATCAATTTGAAATTGGTGCATAACAATGGATATTCAAAACCAAATATTTGCCGACCGGCAAACAACCCAGGTGACTTCCTCAAATATCACCGATTACAACGAATCCCGATATAATGAGGATGATCACCCAATTCCCAATAACTTACTCCCACTCATCATCTGTAAAACCATACAGATGTGAGAATCATACCTGGTAAATACATACCCTGGAGTAAGTGTCTAATTGGGAAATCAGTTTTCTTTTAACAATACACAGTGAAACTGAAACATTGAAATGTTTCGATGGGGTATCCTGGTATTCCTAGTAATGCCTCTTCCATTATCCAGATTCACAACTGTAACCGTATAATTCTTTGCCATCTCTCCAAATCCCTTTATATATCTTTAGTCATTACCTTCTGCACACCCCTTTAGGCCAAATGGTTTTCTTCCTTCCCTACCGTTCGGCACCAACCTATGGTTTGGAAGAAGACTATCCAATAAGCATAATGGGTGTACTGTCCCAATCCTAGGAACACTCGCTATGCGAGAGAAGGTGAAAATAAAAGACACCTGAATGAACTTTATTCCCATTTCTCCTGAACCAGGATCCATCCCCGAACTAGAACAAGTTCCTTTCGAGTTCGTATATAACCATACGATGGATTATCCAATCAACTGGGATCTTCGTAGTGATACGGAGTGTCCTGAAGAAATACAAAGGTGATTTGGGATTGGCGAAGAAATACTTGGTTTGGTCGTGAATAGCAGTCGCAATTTACATTGGTCTCTTACTAATCCCTTGCTTTGTCTTAACTTAATACCTTCTGTACACCGTTTAGGCTAATTAGTTTTCTTCATTCCCTACCGGTCGGCACCAGCCTAAGGTCTGGAAGAAGACTATCCAATTTGCGTAATAGGTGTACTATCTCCTAAACTAAGGAGTACTCGCAATGAGAGAAGGTGAAAGGAAAAGACAACTGAATAGTCCTATTCGTTTTCTCCAGAACCAGAAACCATCCTCGAATTCCTTCGAGTTTGTATATAACCATACGATGGTTTTGTCCAATGGAAGTGGACGTTCATAGTAATACGGGGTGTCCTGGAGAAAAGAGTAAATGTAGGAGTGGCAATGAGGTTTGCAACTCTGACAATCCAAAAGCCAGTGTTAAGAAGGTTCGGTCAACTTGGTCACTGAGTCATAGTCTAGGGTCGGGTCAATGGTCGCTGCCAAAGAGAGAGAGAGAAAAGAAACACTCAGCGTGCACTCTAACCTAGATCAGAATGGTTATCAATTTATCTAATCTGGAAACCTCCCACTGTAACGTCAAATTCTTCCCCAAACCTGAAAGAAGAATTAGCCGGGATCACCCGAGGAGTAAACCAACTCATCAGTGGGAATCGGGATCCAACTATCATCGGATGATAACGTGACGGAATCCGCTCACGTTATCACACTCCAGAAGGTATGCGCATATCTGGCAAGTTTCAGTTCTTTTGAAACTCCCGATGTGGATTTTTACCCCATGCTCTTATGACCTTGGCGTGAGGTCAAAATGTCATAAGTCACATGTCAAGTTCTACCCATCATTATCCAGGTTAATTTGAACCCACCCGTACATACCCTTGACGAAGGACAAAATAGTAGTACGACTGTCCCAAACCAACGCATCTATCTATGCTGCAGATAAATATCCGGCAGCTACCAATCACTATGCCTTGGCGTGAGGTCAAAATACATAGCTTGAATACTACCGAATATTTAACTGAAATGATGGAGGGCTACGAATGGTTTCTGGCGAAAACCTTTAACGTAATGAACTTGACATCGTTGAAGGAACTGATAGCTTTATAAAAATATAGTGACAAAACCTTTGCTAAAGAGGTCACTCCCGGTGAAGGGATCTCGGCTCCTTCCCCGTAGAATGAGGTGCAGGATATTCCAATTGAATACCACGATGCAAAGCAAAAGTAATCGGCTATAGTGATGTTATTGCCCTGACGCAAACTTCTGTCCAAGGGGTCACTCCTGGTGAAGGGATCTCGGCCCTTGCCTCGTCGACTGAGGAGCAGGATATTCCAACTGAATACCACGATGCAAAACAAAAGAGAACGCCCTTGCAATAACAGCTTTTAGAAAAGTGTTCCAACAACATCAGAATGGGTTTGTTTATCTTGCATTGATCCGAATCAACGCAGTCCCTTCAATTGATCACACCACAAAAGAACGAAAATATTGATGTACGTATATGCCATCCGCATTCGCCACTGGGTCCCGTCATCACCCGTTAGGTTACTTAACTAACGACAGAACGGGGACTGGACTACCGCGGATGCAAAACATATACAACATCTACTAGTATATATATAATATATAATTTTCGCTCAAGGCGTGATAAAAATGCAACAACACAGAAATGTATACAACACAGATCAATACAGATATCTGGGATCCCCGGGTTTCACAGAGCCGCTGCTGAAACCCGACGTTCCCCTGGTCGTGTGGATAGCCTGTGCAACGAAATCCTAGACCCCTACGGGTGCGACAAGTTACCCGCCAAAACCTGAAGCGAGGCAGCCCCCTTCAGCAACGTGAATGGACCACCCAGCACTTCACGGAATCCGGTAACTTAGGCACCCCTCCTGGGTCAACCTATACCCCCTAGGAGTGCGGCGAATAGCCCGCCAATTCTAGAGTAAAGCCCCCTCCGTCTCAATGCCATGAGATGCGGGCCTGTTGCCCTCTAGAACCCGGCTATCCGTGCACCCCTCCGCGGGGTAATCCTAGTACAGAAAGTAAAATATACATACAACGGGTACATCGACCGCAACCTGGTCGTGCCCCAAAAGAATAGTACAAACAGGCAGTGACGGCAGTCCACATGTCGGACGCTCGCCCCGCAATAACAAATGTACATATAAAACAAAACTGTACTATCACTGCAACCAGGCTATCCCCACGACCGATCCGCAACAACACAGCAATATACAGAACATCAACGTGAAGGTCACGTTCGCAAATCCATCTAACCGGGCTATAGCAGTTAGGTAGGATTTACCGATCGAGTGACATTCACGGTCGCAGATATAATGTAAATACCGTGAACTAGCATGTTTAAAATATCCGATCGAACAAATTTTATCAAGTGGGCCCCTAAGCAATACTGTAGCACTCACAGAAAATCTGGGTCCAAAAAGAATATCCCAAAACCCCTATTTTTATCTCAGAAGGAATCTGCAAAATTTTGGTCAAGTGATCAATCAAAAGCGCGGCGGAACCGCGGCCCAAGCATGGGTTTGGCCGCGGTTCCGCGGCGGTTTGGAGAGATCGCGCCACCAAATTTTCACAGATTGCTTCTATATCCATGCAGAGTATTCTAAGACAACCTGAAAAATTTTTGGAGCAGAAAAAATTTCGACAGAAAACACATGTGCATACAAAATACGGTTTTTAGGGAATTTTGTTCGATCGGGTTTTAAACATACTAGAGAAAGCTAGGCATGGTTAATGGCGTGGCTCTGATACCAATGTAAGCCCGCGGGGGCGTCCCGGCCGTCGATCCGACGCAGGAAACGCGGAAACAAAAACTTTGCAAAACTTGCAACCGGCACCACCGCGCACTTTTCACCCGGATCGGGCCATTAACCTAGCAAACTAGCAAACAAGAAAAGAGTAGAGAAGTTATACCAAGCGATCCGTGTCCTTCGGTCTTCGTCTCCACTCCGATCTCTTGCAGAATGTTCGTCACCTCCTCGCTCGTCGGAAAGGCACCACGTAGCCGGAATCTTTTACGGGCTCCCACCTCTTGACCGAGGCAACTCGGGCGCGAAGTTGGCTAGCCGACGCGTCCAAGACTTGCTATAGATATAGTGTAGAAGCTTGTCTCTTTAGGGTTTATGAAGTTGCCATGGATGATGTGGAGGAAAGGAGAATAAGCTATGGAGTGATGTGTGTAATCCTTTTTCAAGCAAGCATAAAAATGAAATGATATATTTCCACCACTAGAAAATGGATCCTTTCATCTCACTCCCCAAAAGGAATGGCCGGCCCCTCTCAAGCATGAGAATGGTAGTGGAGCCAAAGAAAAGTCACAAAGATATATGAGGAAAAAGAAAATGATAATGAGAAAATGGTCACACGTCTTTCTCATCTAAATCATTTCACCAACCCATCAAAACAAAAGCAAATCAATGGACAAGAATGGAATCTCATGATTATGAAGCCACACTTATGCAAGAAACCCCTCCACAATGTGTTATTTGCAAACTTGCAAATAACACCCTCCATCGGAAAGTCCGGCCGCGAAAGAATAAAAGAAAACCGGCCGGAACGGAATGCAAACTGGCAACCTCAGAAAACTGATCCCGTAATAAATTACAGGAAAACCCCGCTACTGCAAATACTTGCCCGCATTTGTATTCCCACTGAACCCAAATGCAAAGAGACAAAACTTCACTATCCAATACTAGGATCCGGCTTAATCCAAAGCCGGCTAGTAAAAACCGTCCGATCACGATCCGTGCAATACCGCACGTATCTGATCGAACCCTGCCATATCTCCATACGGCCTCTACAGCGTTTCGCCCGAAACCTGAGTAACTGTGTGTGGTGGACTCTAAAGACTCGTCAATACTATGGCTGTGGATTTAACCACTAGCACGTCAGAGGTATTAGCCATACGTGACGGGCTACGAGCTATTGAACAAAAGGGACGTCGATGAGCGAACTCATCCTGACACCCTACTGAGCCAGTCAATGACAATATCCGTACAGTCTGGTCCGTTCGTCTATGAGCATCGCATGGCGGGCCTAGGGGGTTGGTAAAAGTCAGACCCCCAAAAGCGGTACAAGTCATGTCGGAGTGTAGCCCAGAACATCCTGAGATACTACTAGAATACCTACCAGCAAATCTCCTGCCTTGGCCAAGGACTTTTCATGTTCTGGCTCTCCTCGACACAGCGCGACCTCACCCCCAATACCAGGAGAGACGAACCCCTGCAGATCCGCTCACTGCCTCCATGTGGCTCGGGACTGTACCCAACTAAAACCTGTTTGCACGACTCCTTTGAGCCGTGGTAGGGTAGTAATCAAAGCACAGTGGGAACTCACACGAGACAAATGACGATCTCAGGTCGATGAACTAACCTGTACACATGTCACCAGGGAACTGCTATCTGACATCTGGTACAATCCCAACCAGCAGGTTCCCGGCGAGTCCTGTCCGGTGTACTCATAACCCAATGAGCACCTGTATACATCTTAGGTGAACCAACTGACACAAGTGGCTTGTGAGACCGGCCACCGCCCCTCGTCGGGGTCTCGACTGTATACACTAGTCTACTCCGGAGTATCGATGCCCTGTCTCGAAACTCCTACGACTAGGGACCTTTTAAGGATGTGCTTATAGACTCCAGCTCCCACGTATATGATCGCCCTCATACTTCTGGTAGTCAAGCAAGAATCCTAGGGGCTCTATCAACGTGTAATAGCGACTCGTAAGGTCACCTAAAGCAGTACACGATGATAAAGATAAACCAGATAGCATACTATCATCTTGAGTAAGTCTGTCCTACTGGGACAAGTCCTCCCCTCAATCATTGCAATCACGTGCCTGTGATCCAATAATTGACTCTGAGGGCACTATCTCCAACAGGTAGAATATAAACCCTCGTCAAAGCCAGGGTTAACCCACAAACTGCCATTACAGAATCGTGCCTTGATCTATCCAGTGTCTGGTTTTAAGCATAAGTTGGACAACTCCCCATATCTTAACAACGTTAAGATATGAACCATTCTATATCCAATATAGAAATAGAGGCACTAATTTAATTGCAACCAGATTCAAATCATGCAGCTGTCTCCAGTGCAAGACAACTTAATTGAAAAAGGCTAATTATCATTACTCAACTTAGGAATCCATCCAATTATGAGTAACCTGAAAGAGAAACAAGTTTCTAAAAACCATTACTATCATCTGAATACTAATCACAAGAATCTACATCTTCGATCCTTTTGAAGAATCCTGATACTTGTGACATCTGGTTCTCTACTTTATTCTTATACCCATAATTTCTCAAAACTTAGACATTGTATTTCTACTAAACACTTGTCTAAAAACTAGAGAAGTCACAAGTAAACAGAACATAGTACGAGGACCTACCCCTTTGTCCTGACGGACACTGGACAACATACAATACTCAGTATAAGTCCGTTGAGTTTGAATAACTCAAAACCTGTGCATCGTAGGTTGAAAGCTGTACGCAGGCGATTTCTTCAAATATCACCAATTACAACGAATTACGATATAATGAGGATGATCACCTAATTCCCAATAACTTACTCCCACTCATCATCTGTAAAACCGTACAGATATGAGAATGAAACCTGGTAAATACATACCTTGGAGTAAGTATCTAATCGGGAAATCAGTTTATAATTAACATTGCAGAGTGAAACTGAAACATGAAATGTTTCGTAGGGGTATTCTGGTATTCTTAGTAATGCCTCTTCCATAATCCAATTCATGACTGTAACCGTATATTTCTTTGCAATCTCTCCAAATCCCTTTATTTGTCTTTAGTCGTTACCTTCTGTACACCATCGTTAGGTTAAATGGTTTTCTTCCTTCCCTACCGTTCGGCACCAGCCTATGGTTTGGAAGAAGACTATCCAGTAAGCATAATAGGTGTACCCTCCTAATCCTAGGAGTACTCGCAACTTGAGAGAAAGTTATGATAAAAGACAATCTGAATAATACCTTATTCTATTTCTCCCAAACTGGGGAAACAACAAAGGTAAAAATAGGAGTAGCGATGAAGTACGCGGTTTGGTCGTGAATGATAACAGTTGCAATTTACTTTGCCCTCTTTCTAATCCCTTTATTTTGTCTTTAGTTATTACCTTCTGCACACCCTACTTAGGCTAATTGGTTTTCTTTATTCCCTACCTTTCGGCACCAGCCTATGGTTTGGAATAAGACTATCCAATAAGCGTAATAGGTGTACTCTCCTAAACTAAGGAGCCCTCGCAACCTGAGAGAAGGTGATAATAAAAGACAACAGAATAAACTAATTCTATTTCTCCTGAACCTAGATCCATCCTCGAAGAAGTCCCTTCGAGTTCGTATATAACCATACGATGGATCTATCCAATGGAAGTGGAAATCCGTAGTAATACGGGGTGTTCTGATAAATGAAAAAGGTAAAAGAAGGAGCGGCAATGACTTATGCAACTTTAGACAATCCAAAAGCCAGTATTTTAAGAAGGTTCGGTCAACTTTCGTCACTGAGTCATAGTCTCGGGTCGGTCAAAAGTCGCTGCCAAAGAGAGAGAGAGAAAAGAAACACTCTGCGTGCACTCTAACCTAGATCAGAATGGTTATCACTTTATCTAATCTGGAAACCTCCCACTGTAACGTCAAATTCTTCCCCAAACCTGAAAGAAGAATTAGCCGGGATCACCCGAAGAGTAAACTAACTCATCAGAGAGAATCGGGATCCAACTATCATCGCATGATAACTTGATGGAAGCCACTCAAGTTATCACACTCCAGAAGGTATGCGCATGCCTGGCAAGTTTCCTGTATGTTTGAAAACTCCCGATATGATTTTTTTCCTATTCTCTTATGATCGTGACTTTGGCCAACCCATCATAAGTCGCATGCCAAGTTCTACCCGTCATAATCCAGGTTAATTTGAACCCACCCGTACATACCCTTGACTTTGGCCAACAAGGTAATACGACTGTCCCAAACCAACGCATCTATCTACGCAACAGATGAATACCCATCAACTACCAAACACTATGCCTTGACTTTGGCCAAACAAGCATAGCTTGAATACTGCTGACCATCCATAAGACATGACGGAGGGCTACGGTTGGTTTTTGGGGAAAAACCTTTAACGTAATGAACTTGATATTGCTGAAGGAACCTGATAGCTTTTTATAAAATATAGTGACGAAAACGTTTTGCTAAAGAGGTCACTCCCGGTGAAGGGATCTCGGCTCTTTCCTCGTGGAATGAGGTGCAGGATATTCCAACTGAATACTGCGATGCAAAGCAACTTGTAATCGACTATATTGAAGTTATTACCCTGACGTAAACTTTTGCCCAAGGGGTCACTCCCGGTGAAGGGATCTCGGCCCTTGCCTCGTCGAATGAGGTGCGGGATATTCTAACTGAATATCACTATGCAAAACAAAAAGAAACATCTTTGTAATAACACCTTTTAAAATTTGTTCCAACAACATCAAATATAGGTTTGTTTTAACCTTGCATTGATAAAAATCAATGCAGTCTCATCAATCAATCACACCAGAAAAGAACGAAAATATAATGTGCGTATATGCCATCCGCATTCGCCACTAGGTTCCGTCATCACCCGTTAGGTTACATAACTAACGACAGAGCAGGGGCTGGACTAGCGTGGGTGTAAAACATATACAACATCTAATAGTATATATACCAATATACAATAATCGCTCCAGGCGTGATAATATGCAACATTACAGAAAAGTAATAAGCATCACAGAACAATACAGATAATCTGGGATCCCCGGGTTTCACAGAGCCGCTACTGAAATCCGACGTTCCCCTGGTCGTTTGGATAGCCTGTGCAATGAAACCTAGACCCCTACGGGTGCGGCAAGTTACCCGCCAAAACCTGAAGCGAGGTAGTCCCCCACAACATAGTGAATGGAACACCCGGCACTTCACGAAATCCGGTAAATTGAGCACCCCTCCTTAGGTCAACCTGTACCCCCTACGAGTACGGCGAATAGTCTGCCAATTCTAGAGTGAGGTCCCTTTGCCTCTCAAAGCCATGAGATACGGACCCGTTGCCCTCCAGAGCCCGGCTATCCGTGCACTCCTTCGCGGGATAAACCTAGTACAGAAAAAAAAATATGTACAACGGGTACATCGACCTCAACCCGGTCGTTCCCCAAAAGAATATTATACAACAGGCAGCGACGGCAGTCCACATGTTGGACGCTCGCCCCGCAATATCAAATGTACAAATAAATCCAAACTGCACTATCATTGCACCCTGCTATCCACCACGACATATCCGCGACATCACAGCACAACACAGAACATCAACGCGAATGTCACGTTCGCAAACCGGTCTAAAAGAGCTATAGCAATAAGACACGGTTTACCGATCAAATGACATTCCCGGTCGGAGATATAATGTAAATACTGCATACTAACAAATTTAAAATTTCGATCGACCAAATTTCCCGAAGTGGGCCCCACGTACATCTGCTGTACAGAAACAAAATCTGGGCCTAAAAGAACTATTCAAAAAAAAACCCACAATTTCACAAAACGAGCTCATTGGAAAAAACTGGATCACTGTTCCCACATAACAGCCGCGGTTCCGCGGTCAAACCCAAGCTTTGACTACGGATCTGCGGCGTTACTGTAGGATCACGTGTCCAATTTTCTGCCGTATGCTTAAAAAACCCTGCTTATGTTTCTGGGATGATCAAAATAATTTTTAGACATTGTTTAAAATCGACAGAAACTTAAGCACTTGAAAATTGCGATTTCGGAAATTCCGTTCGATCGATCTTTTAAACGTGTTAGCACAAGTTAGTATAGCTTAATGGTTAGGCTTTAATACCACTGTAAGTCCACGGTAGTGTAACGCCTTGAAAAGCCGTTTTGGTGTTTTCCTGAAAATCGGTGAAAATTCGGTATTTTTCCGAAAACCGTCCTTTTTGTTATTTTGCAGTTTAGGGCTAATTATACCTAAAATGGATAGGTAATTGCTTGTTTTTAGTAGCTAATGAGTTATTTATGAAATTCTGGTCGTTTAAAATTTTTCCCTAATTTTTCAATTTTTAATATTATTTTAAGCCGGTAAGAAAATACATTAAATTAGCGATAAATACAAATTAAATGGGCTAAATTTAATCTTTAAAATCATGATAATTAAAATCTAGTTGTAACATAAATTTTTAGTAATTTATTTTAAGTTTTAACTAATTTTTATTATGGAAAACGAAAATTATTGAATTTAAGCTTAAACTTGCAATTTTGGACTTGTAGGGGGTCTTTTTGCAAAAAATTTTTTGTGCACTCTCACACACACATACTCACATCTCCTTGGCTGTCCCAAACTGCAGAAAATTCCCCCTCTGTCTTTTGTTTTAAAATTCTTTTGTTAGGGATGATTTGGGTTGAATGTGTAGGTTTTAAAATATTGTATTTTGGAGGTATGGTGTATTTGACTTTGGGTATGGTTTGACCTTGACTTTTCCCACACCCCACACCTTTCCCCTCCTCCCTCCTCTGGCCGAAATCTGCAGCCCCTCCCCTCTTCATCATTTTTCTTTTCATCTTGTTCAAAAATTCATCAAGTTGCTCCAAAATTTCCAAATTTAAACCTCACAAAATAACCCCATCCTTCATCCATTTTTCCTTCACCTCCCTTGCTTGGATCATGATGCTTTGAGGCCATCAATTGAAGAAAATTTCTTCTTGCTAGATCCATAGATTTGAGGTATAATTTCTACTCTTTTAAGTTGATATGGTTAGAATTCTTTAATCTAGTTGTTTAGTGTTAATTTTAGTGTTAATCCTAATCTAGCTTTTTTAGTTAATGGTTGAAAATTAAACTAGGGTTTCTTGAAGCCATGTTTTAGTTAATTAAATCTTTTTAATTAATCTAGTTGTTTACTTAACCAATCTATATGGTTACTTTGCTTAAGTGGCTTGATGCTATGCTAATCTAAGTTAACTTGTGTGAAATTTTCATTGTTGTTGCTAATTGCCAAAAATCAAGAGAAGGGTTGTGTTGGAATTATGGTTTGATGCATAGTTAATGATTTAAAATTAGTGTAATGGCTAGCTAGTGGGTTAGATTGGATTGTTGTGTTGGATTGTGTTAACTTTGTCGCTAATTTTCGATGTTTGTTCCAAATTGCAATTCTAGCTTACTAGTTTTTATTAAAATATTGTGATGAATTAATTGCGATGTCTTGATGACATTTTTAGCGTATCCTATGACTTTTAGGATGTGTGAGTGTGGATTTTGAGTGTTCGAGTTTCAGTTTTTCCGGGCGACCTAATCGACGATTCTAGTTTGTTTTGTGATTTTGGCGTGCGTTCCGCGCACCTTGTGCACGTTGTGCCTAGCTTGTGAACGTAGATATTCTCGTTCGGGATTTGCGTCGTTTCATGATTTGTAACCTTATGTCTTGTATTGATGTAAATTCAAGGTTCGGTCGCGAAGGCTTCGGATGCGGCACGAAAAGGGAAAGCGGTGATCGGATTTGGCTAGCTGAGGATTTCTGTGAGTAGATGTAACATCTACGGGGGACTATCGTTGGATGGCGCAAGTCGCCCGATAGTTTTAGTAGCTTAAAAAGATTCTTAGTAATGTTAGTAATTAGGGGTGTAATACTTGTATGATTATTTGATACATTCATGCCTTATATCGACATACATATGCGAACCCATTCTATAGGACACCTGCACCATTGCCAGGGTTTTTATATGCAGCACGAGCACTATTAATGCTTACACCCACGCCCTGGTAATTGCCATGCCACCACACTAGATAACCTATAAATTAAACCCTTTTACTATAATTGATACTTAAACTTGAGCTATTGCCTTTAATTCCTTAAAATGAAATCGTAGGATTGCTATTCATGTGCATGTACCTCATCATATTATTTGTTCATGCCTAGTCTATTAATCACACATCACAACTTGATTATTGATACCATATGCATTCATTATCATTGACATATGCACTTATGAGGATTTCTTGAGATTTTATGATATTTCTGGATTTCGGGGGAAAGCCGCAAAATTTCTAAACTTATTATATTTTTAAAATATGTAAATTGCGGTTTTCTAGTGATGTAAGTGTCGTCCACCATGAGTTTACTGTGGTTTTCGAGACCCGTTTCGAGGAGTTGGATGAACCGTCTCGGGTACATGGTGGGCCCGGTATGGTACCCCGGGGCAAGATGAATGTGGTGTTGACGTTGAGCCTGGCAGGGGACGGATTACCTACCGGTGACTGTTTGGCACGACGGATATCCAGAGGATACCGACCGTGGCCGCGAGATGATGAGATTTTGATATTGAGCTGGGTCAGCCGGATGGCTGAGGCCAGAGATACTATGACATGGATATATGAGATTTGTGATAGTTTTGAGGTGTCGTTGCTGGACACAGGTTCTTGTTGATTCTATTGGTATTGTGCTGGTATTTCAAAAGAGATTCTTAAAGGGAAAAAGATGATTTCTTATACTTACATATGCGGATCATGAGTATATTTATATTGCATACATACTTGCTAGTATAGTCATATGGCATACATACCTGCTGTTATATCCTGCCATACCTGTATTATAGATGCTAGGATGCTTGTGTGCATACATGCGATAGCCTGTGTAGATGTTATTTATTACTCACGAGTTGGCAACTCACCCCCGTTGTGCCACAGCCTTTTGCAGGTCCGCTCCGTCAGTACAGTAGCGGCGGGCGCACTTGTTTCTTCTGCCTCCTTTGCCTGGACTCGAGGTTTTGCTCTTAGGTGGGTTATATTATTATTTTTGTACCACCTTGTATATTCTTTGTATCTAGTGCACTCCATCTACTGTATCTACCAGTATTATTGTATATTGACCTAGAGATGAGACTGTGAGATTTGTGGACTTTTTATGCTGTATTTTGAGGTCGAGCTCACTTGAGTCGACATGCTGGTTTTTTTTCATGCTTCCTTATGATTATTTCGCATGTTGTTGCTTTATATTGCGTGGGATTTATGACCGCCTTGTGGCGAAGAGCTAGCTCCCGCTTGGGAATGCCTTATTTGTTGGATTCATATATATTCTTGTTGTACCCATTTTGGGGGACAGTATTTACAAAGGAGACTCTGCCTAAATTTTCGGAAAAAATTTGATATTGTTTTTAAAGAGGTTTTATTTGACTTATTTGATAAACTCGTTTTCAATTGATTGTGTTCTCTTCACTCTTTTGCTTATTTGGTTTTGGTTTCTGGGCTTTGGCTTACTTTTTTTACGGACGTCTTGAGACGTTTCCTAAACTTAAGTGCCAGTCACGTTCTGTACCCTGCGGGTCGTGACAGGTAGCGCCCCGGCCGTCTAACAGACGCCAAACGCGGAACAAAAACTTTTTACAAATGGCGCTATCGCGTACTATAACCCGGATCTGACATTAAAGCTAAACTAACAAACTACAAAGTAAGTAGAAGAGTTATACCGAACGATCTGAGTCCTTCGGTCTTCAACCATCATCCCACTCTTGTTGCAGCTGCTCCGATCTCCTCGATCTCCAGTCTTTTCGTCCAGGTGGCACCACGTCGACGGATCTTTAAACGGGCTCCCGCCTCTGAACCGAGGCAACTCGATCGTCAAGTTTGCTAAAAGAGACGACCAAGATGAAGTAGAGAATGAGTAGAACACTTTGTCTCGTTACGTCCAAAGTCACGGATGAACGGTTAATGAAGTTGCCTTTTGGAATCGGGTGAAATGAGAAATGAGGCTTATCTAATTTCCATGAGACCAAAACAATATCAATCTTTTTTTCCATCATAACTATGAGCATAAGAGGGGGGAGGCCGGCCACATATTTGTAGGAGGGAGGTGAGTGTAGGAGAGATGAGAGGGTGACCATAAACCATGATACTTATCATAACACCTAGTATGAAAGCATTTAAAGCAAACCAATCACATTTAACCTAGTCACCTTGTCATTAAATGCACCATTAATGACCTAATGACTCACAAGCCTTGTCACCCTCTCTAGAACCTTCTAGAACACTGACTCACCTCATCAAGAAAAGATGAATCTTCATTTAACCGAATGTCAAAATACGGCTGAAAGAAAACTGGAAACTGGCAACTTCCAAAAGTGATCCTGAAACGAATTTCAGGATAACCCCGTATCAGTATAAACATGCCAGCATTTGTATTACGACCGAATACAAATGCAACTGAGACAAAGATATTATATCTACACAGTATAATACTGGGTTCCGGCTTAAACCAAAACCTACCAGTATTATCTTCCCGAAAAACGACACGTGTGAAAACGCACGTGCTTTTTCCGAACCTTGCCATATCATCATACGGCCTCTACAACGTTTCTCTCGAACTTGGGAAAGTGTCTGTGGGGGATTCTAATGACTCATCAAGACACTGGCACTGGATATAACCCCTAGCACGTCATAGGTACAAGCTGTACGTAACGGTTTGCCTATGTATTGATTGGAAGGGAAGCTGACGAGCGAACTCATCCATAAACCCTACTGAGCCTAACAGTGACAATGTATATACAGTCCGGTCCGTTCGTCTAAAGAGTATCGTATATCGAGTCTAGGGGGGTGGATAAAGTCAGACCCCCTAATAACGCGATAAATCGTGTCGGCATGAAGCCCATCACCACCTGAGAAACTACTGATCCAAATCAGTAATTCTCCACTACCTCGGCCGAGGATTCCTAGTGATGGACACCCGTGCACTGCGCGACATCAACCCCCAATACCGGGAGAGACGAATCCCCGACGATCCGCTCACTTGCCTCCAATGTGGCTCGGGACTGTACCCAACTAAAACCTGTTTGCACAACTCCTTTGAGCGTGGTAGGGTAGTAATCTAAGCACAGTGGGAACTCACACGAGACAAATGACGATCTCAGGTCGATGAACTAACATGTACACATGTCACCAGGGAATTGCTATTTGACGATATGTATAATACCAACTAGTAGATTCCCGGCGAGTCCTGTCCGGTGTACTCATAACTTGATGAGCACCTGTATACATCTTAGGTGAACCAACTTACACCAATGGCTTGTGAGACCAGCCATCGCCCCTCGTCGGGGTCTCGACTGTATACACTAGTCTACTCTGGAGTATCGATGCCCTGTCTCGAAAACTCCCACGACAAGGGACACTTTAAAGATGTGCTTATAGACCCCAGCTCCCACGTATATGATCACCATCATACTGCTGGCTGTCAAGCAGAATCCTATGGGCTCTATCAATCATGCAATAGCGAACTAAAGCATGTATACGATGATAAAGACAAACCAAATAGCATACTATCATCTCGAGCAAGACTGTCATATCGGTATAGGTTCTACCTCAATCATTGCAATTACGTACTTGCGATCCGATAATTGACTTTGAGGGCACTATCTCCAACATATAGCAACGAAACCGGCGATAGGCGACATACTACACTTACGGTCACAGAAAAGAAAGTGTAAAACTAGAACATTTGGAATCCACATTCTCTTTAGACATCGTAAATCCGAAATATCACATACTTCGCATTTCATGCCTAACACTATGAATTCCACATATTGTATCACATTCAAGATAAATAGACAGTATTAAACTTTTCGATCGAATAATCAAATACGCAAAATTTCCTAAAGCTCAAAACTTGAGCGGAGTTCAAAAAACCCGGAATGTGTCACAGTAGCAGCGGTCCAGCCGTAGAAGGGTCAAGCCAACACCTCACATGTGGCACGACGTACTGCCCCAAACCCTAAGGTTTAGAGGCAGTTCAGACGGTCACATAATTGAGTTAAGGTTTGTGTTCTTTTAGAGGGTCCACCACTTAACTTGCACGTATTTCCGAAAGATTTAAACCCGAGAAAAAATCAACACTTGAAAATTTTTCGTACTGGGAAAAAGTGAGTTAATTATATCCGTTCGAACTTTTTAATACTTTCTAAATTACCCGAAAACAACACGAAATTAAAATTCCGATCGAATCATCGAATCTAAAAAAATCCCCAGAACATTAAACACTTGAATAAGATTAAAAATAACCAAAAATATGTACAAGCAGACAAGATCATTACTGTACAAAAATGAGGCTATAATGTTACTGTACGGCCGCGGATCCGCGGCCCAAGCAAGGTCTGGCCGCGGTTCCACGGCGGAATGTATAGATTATGGCTTCGTGTTTCACAGTTTTGCTTAGATTTCCCTGCTGAATTTTTTACGTATTTTTAATTCTGAAAATAACATAGTTTCAAAAAATGTCCAGAGAGGGTTAAAAAATCCGTATTTTTGGTTCGATCGGTGTTTTAACTTCGCTAAAGCATCGCCTAAAGCTCTAGCTAGGCTGTGATACCAATGTTAGGTTTACCTAGCACCTCATGAAGGGTTTGGAAGCATCACATGTCTCAAAATCAAATTTTTAAGGTGCTAAGTGAACATACAAAGAATCATCACTAGAAATTTAAGGTTTCTTAACATAGACATCATCACAAGTAATAAAAGCTAGGGTTTTGAGAGTACAACCTTTGTAGCTCTCTACGCTAGACTCCTTGGCTACTTGAGAGTTGGAAAAAGGTTCGCTTGAGATCTTCTTGGTCCACGACGATCCACCTGAAGCTCCTTTGCCCAAAGCTCCTTGCTTTACTCGATATGTGAATGAAGTAGAGCAAACACCCTACACAAATGGGCTAGATGTATGTAGTATGATGATGTGGTTTGTTTTCTATAATCAAAACTCTTTCTTTTTATTAACCTCACTCAAGGAAATTATCAAGAGAGGAAGAAGAAGATGGTGGCTAACCTTTCTCACAAAAGAAATGTTATGAGAGTGAATAATAATTAAAATGAGAAAAGAATAATATATATTAATCCTTTCTCACTTCAACCATGGTTAGAATCATCTAGATTTTTATCAAATAGGTTAAAGAGAAAAGGATAATTAACTCAAGGTTAAATGGTGGTTGAAGCATGGTCAAAGATGATAAGTATAAACCTTGTATGAATTAACCTTTCTCTTTTTCTAAATGATAAATAAATAGATAATTCTACAATGTATGTCTTGCATTGCCACCAAACATGTATCAACAACCATGATACAATGTATGTATGTATGTATCCATGCACATCATCATGTGCATACATGCATGCATACAAAAAAATAGAAAAAGAGTTTGATTAAAGAATTAATCTAAAAGTCATTTGTTAAATCAACACTTGATTTTGCAAACCGGTCAAATCTCATACGACCCGACCAATAGAAAAGGCCCGATTAATATACGGTATCACATATCCGTATTTAATCGGGTCCCCGCGCATATCTCATATACACACCACAACTTTTCGCCTGAGCCAGGAAACTTCATTGTGGGACTCTATGACTCGTCAATACGCCGGCAGTAGGTAATGATCATATCAAATACCTACAAGCCACAAGGGGTCAGCTAAAGGTAACGGCCACCCGGGTATTGAGCGATCAGAAGAAAACAAGCGAATCTGTCACAACTCCCGTCGAGCCAACCGGCGACATTATCGTACAGTCCGGTCTCTTCGTCAGATATGCTGCATATCGAGTCTAGGGATGGTAACGTCGACCCTAATAACTCAATAAGTCGTGCCGATGAATGGTCTATAACAGATCGAGAAACTACTGATAACACTTATCAGCAAATCTCAACAGCCCTGGCCAGGAACTTACTGATATAGCCAGTCGAGCATAGCACAACATCAACTCCCAATACCGGGAGAGACGAAACCCCTCCTATCGCTCATTGCCTTCGTGTGTCTCGGGACTGTACCCAACGGCCACCTATTTGCACGACTCAGTAGAGCCGTGGTATGGTGGTAATCAAAGTACAGTGGGAGAACACACAAGACTCTATGACGATCTCGGGTCTACAGACTAACCTGCACCAGTGTCACCTGAGAACTGCTATCCGACAATAGATATAATTCCATATAGGAGTTCTCGACGAGTCCGTCCAGTGTACCCAGTCACCACTGAGAACCCGTACACGATCTCGATGTCAAAAATCGATGAATGTGGGAACATCCATCGCCCATCAGATGGGTCTAGTATCATATACGCTAGTCTACTCTGGTATATCGATGCCCCGTCTTGATACACCTACGACTAGGGACATTCCAGGATATGCTTATAAACTACAGATGTCCCACTAGTATGATCTATCATAATCACAGTAGTCAAGTCTATATCCTCAGGGCTTTATCAACATGTGTGAATGAATAAAAGCTTGATCAAATCAACATGTCAGATAAAGAAGAACCAGATAGCATACTATCATGTCGAGCAAGAATGTACACTGAATATATATATATATATATATACATGTATAAATACATCCACTATCATATAATGGCCTCTAGGCCATACATATATCCAACACGAACAATTCCAAGCTTTCCCCGCTGAAGAAAAGATAAAGGACGAGTTGGAAGAAGTACACACGGCCGATATCACTTTCGGCAATAAAGACCTCCTCCTCGGGATGTGTGAGCATAACCGTCCCCTTTATGTCTCCGGATACTGTCATGATATCAAGATAGGCAAAATCCTGGTTGACAATGGGTCCTCCGTTAACCTCCTCAATGTAGGAGTGTTGAAGGAAATATGCATGAGCGTTCAACACTTCGCTCGGGATAAGATCACTATCTCCGGGTTTGACTCCCGGTCATCACGGACGCTCGGGTCTGTGATACTGACGCTGCGCTTTAGACTGCTAGTCACGGATATCATGTTTCACGTCATTGACGCTAAGACCTGCTATAACGCTTTGCTGGGCCGGCCTTGGTTACACGAGTACAACATTATCCCTTCTACACAACATTAGTGTATGAAGTACTTCAAAGACGATCTCGAGTACACTGTGACAGGGGAACTAAACCAATTCTCCGTGAACGAAGTCCGCAAATATGAGGATGCCAAGTACTTCTTACCAGATTTCGAAGACACAGAAAGATGTCACAAACTGAAGAACAAAGCTATCACCACTATTCCGGTCTTCAGGAGTGATACCGAGGAGGAAGAAGAGATAGTCTATTCAGGGCCGCCCGAATGCAACAAGCCGGGACCGTCCACTTCTATGTTGATCTTCTGCAGCGACTCGGAAGATGAGGTCAATACCGTATTTTCTGTTCGGCCATCAATATAAGCCTTTGTTGGCGATGATCAGAGTTTGTAAATCGCCATGGTTCCACGAGAACATTACAAAGACCTCGACATGCTTTGTACCTATGGTGTGCAAGAACTGCAGACATTCTACGTCCCTCCCAGGCGAAGAGATGAAAAGGCGATCCTCTTTTACCGATCAACGGAGACCAAAGTGGAAAAAGAAATTTGGCATGGTGTGGATTCTACACTTGACAGGCTTCAGCCCATCCGTTTGCCTAGATACAACACAGACGGATTAAAAATACTGTTTAGGCGCCAAGGCATACCCTTCAAACAGACTGCTCTATAAGCCCAGTTCTATAACAGGATCTGGAACGTCCCCGAAACTCAACGAAAGTTTCCCAACGGCAGAATGGAAACGATCGGACTTGGATATGTTCAATCCAAGAAATAGGAGCGATTCGGCGGTTACTACGTCATACATGACTTCGATGAAGAAGGAGATGCTCTGTGGGAAGATGCTAACCCTGAACCAAAACGAGCTCTCGTCGTGAAAATGCCAAGCCCGTCGTTCGAAGAACAAATGGAAAAGCTTATAAGGAAAGCAGGTCAAAAAGTTTTAGACGACCATAATCGCGAAATGTCCATCTACGAGAAAGCCAGAACGTAGCGCCTTCTTCAGCAGGCTGCAGAAAGTGACGATGCCCTTCGTCGCTAGCCCGCCATACAAAAGACCCGACGCAAAGGCAGAAAGAAACCCAGGAACGGAAAAAGTGTTCGACAGCGACAAAGTGGGACCAAGAAGCCACGCGATCGAGAATCGAGCAACCAGGATTCGTCTCTTATAAAGAAGATGGGTCGAGCGTACTCTTTTTCACAAGATAAGACAAGAAAGATACTTGATCTTGTCATAAAACATCAGATGATTATTCACCCGGATTATTGCTCCTATCACCGAGCAATAAGGCATCCTCTCAAAGACTGCTTCACATTCAAAGACTGGGTAGAAGACCAGCATCAGCAGGGCAGATTCGCTCTATCCAGAAGTTGGAGGGTAACCCCGCTACAGAAGCATGAACCCAAAGCTACGAGAGTAGAGCCAGATCAACGTCTGTCTTGGAAGCAATCTCGTACCTGCCATGTGATGACGCTGTCAGAAGAAGAATCCGAGAATATGGATGACCTCCCCTGGTGCTTCGAAAATGATGATGACGAGGTGATCTCAGAGTTTCCACCGGCGCCAAAAGAGCTGTAATATGGGATACATACTACTGCAGATAACCTCAAGAAAATTGACTTGGGGACGGCAAGTGACCTGCGGCCGACGTTCGTCAGTGAGCTTTTGTCTGAAGTGGCTACGCTAAAAGGCGTGCTCATGCAGTATAAAGACTATTCTGCATGGAACTATTCCGAGATGCCTGGATTGGATCAAGAAATAGCCATCCATAAATTGGCGTCCGGACGTCAAGACGATCAAACAAGCACCAAGAAGAATGCGGCTTGATCTTGAAATGAGCATCAATGCCGAGGTCAAGAAGCTGATCAACTCCGGCTTCATCCAAGAGGTTTAGTATCCTGCCTGGATCGCCAACATCGTCCCTGTGATGAAGAAAAATGGGACGGTGCGCATATGCGTAGACTTCCGGGATCTCAGCAAAGCTTGTCCGAAGGATGACTTTCCAGTACCGGTCACCGAGCTGATGATAGATAACACGTCCACTCATGAAGTCTTCTCCTTCATGGACGGATCATCAGGATACAATCAAATAAAAATGCATCCCGATGATAGAAAAACATACAGCTTTCTGGACTCCTTCGGGCATATTCTGCTACAAGGTGATGCCTTTCGATCTAAAGAACGCCGGTGCCACCAATCAGAGGGCCATGACGAAGATCTTCAATGACCTCATACATGAAATCATCGAATGCTATATTGACGACCTCGTAGTTAAAAGCAAATCATACGAGGAACATTTAGAACATCTGAAGATCGTGTTTCAGCGCCTTCGGAAATATAACTTGAAGATGAACCCTCTCAAATGTGCGTTCGGAGTTTCCTCTAGCAAATTCCTAGGATTCGTCGTCCGACACCGAGGCATCGAGGTAGATCCGTCGAAGATCAAGGTGATTATGGAAATGCCTCTGCCAAGGACTCTCAAGCAACTGCGGTCTCTCCAAGGAAAGCTCGCGTATATCCGGCGATTTATAACCAATCTCTCCGGCAATTGCCGTCCTTACAGTCACCTGATGAAGAAGGGAACCCCGTTCATCTGGGATCGCAAATACCAAAGCGCACTGGACGAAATAAAGCAATACCTGCAGAATCGGCCAGTATTGGCCGCTCCCGTTAAAGGAAAACCTCTTATCCTGTACACGACATCCCTTGAGGGTTCCTTAGGCACGCTATGGGCACAGGAAAATGACCAAGGGAAAGAGAGAGCCCTCTACTACTTAAGTCGAGTTCTCCTAGGGGCAGAAAGAAATTACTCCCCTATCGAAATACACTGCCTGGCGTTGATCTTCGCGATAACGAAGCTCAGACACTATGCCTTGGCACATGAGATCCATCTCATATCAAAGGTGGAACCTCTCAAATATTTGATGTCAATGGCTATATTGACGGGGCGGCTCGCTAAATGGGCCCTACTTTTAATGGAATTCTCGGTGATATACCGACCCCTCAAGGCAGTGAAAGGCCAAGCCATCGCTGAATTCCTCGCTGAGCATCCGATACTCGCCGATTCTCCCTTGAACTGCGAATTGCCAGATGAGCACGCATTTGACACGATCGACAGGGAGAGAAGAGAGAATGACACCCGATGGGAACTCTATTTCGATGGAGCATCTTCCATGAAGAAGCGCAAACAAAGCACCCCCATAATCAAATCTGGGGTGGGCCTCATCTTCGTGACCCCATAAGGAGGGATAATGCGCTTTGCCTTCTCTTTAACAGAGCAATGGACGAATAATGAGGCTGAATATGAAGCTTTGGTAGCGGGTCTTAAGATCACTGTCGATTTGAGAATTGAAAACCTCCTCATATACGGAGACTCCCAGCTGGTCGTTAGTCAAGTAAACAGCGACTATCGGACGTGCAAAGCAGAGTTGGTAAAGTACGGCGAAAGGGTACAACAATTGCTGAATCAAATCACTGCCTATGCCCTAGAAAATATACCGTGTGCGGAAAATAGCAAGGCGGATGCATTAGCCAAGCTCGCTAAAGAACTGACCGACGAGAATCTCGATGACGTGAGGATCTTTGTACAAAGCCGTCGGGTTCTGGCACGGGCAGAAATATCTCCAGAGTCGTCCGAAGAAAAGGGAACGACAGAGCAAGCAACCCTACAAGTAAAAGACCAGGAAAAGGCTATCGATTGGAGAGAAGTCTTTATAGACTACTTCAAATCTCGTCGAACACCTGAAGGTGCGTCGTCAAGACATCGGCTCATAAAATGAGCTCTATCCTTCGCCTTTATCACTGATACTCTGTATAAGAGATCATTTGACTTTTTGTGGCTAAGATGCCCAGGACCTGAAGAGGCAAGGAGAGTCGTCCATGAAATTCACGACGGACTCTGCGGTTCTCACCAAGCCGGGCCGAAGATGAAAAGAAGATCAAAAGAATGGGCTATTATTGGCCCACGATGATCCAAGACTGCCTCGAATACGCGAAGCAGTGCCACTCGTGCCAAATTCACGGGGACTTTATGTTAGTGTATATGCCCTAGAGGCCATTACTGTATCATACTAGTTTGTATATTACTTGATGGAAGCTTGGGATATTCACATAGTATAGACAATCTTGCTCAATATAGTAGTATGCTACTTGGTTTGTTTCTGCTTTAATATGTGCATGTGTTTCTTTTAGCATATCGCCTTTACATATTAGTTGAGCCCTTAGGATCTTTGCTTGATTACCAGCGTTGTGATGGCAGTCACACTCGTGGGGGCTGGGTAATCCACAAGCACATCCTTATGCAGGTCCCTAGTCGTAGGACTATCGAGACAGGGCATCGATACTCCGGAGTAGACAAGCGTATACGCTTCTCATCCCAGCTAGGGAGACGGTCTGTCCCACAGCCGTCAGTACACCGTACTTGAGATAGTATACGGGTGCTCGTTAGGTTACGAGTACACTGGACAGGACTCGTCCGGAACTGTTGGTTGGTACTATACCTATCGTCAGTTATCAGTTCCCAGATGACACGAGTACAGCTTAGTCCGTTGACTTGACACTGTCACTTGGCCTCGAGTGTGTTCCCACTGTACTTTGATTAGTACCCTACCACGGCTCAAAGGAGTCGTGCAAACAGGTAGTTTTTGGGTGCAGTCCCGAAGCACTTGGAGGCAGTGACGGTTAGACAAGATTCGTCTTTCCCGGTATTGGGGGTTGATATCGCGCTGTGTCTAGAAGAACCATTACACAAAGTCCCTGGCCAGGGCAAGCGAGATAGACAGGTAGGTTTCCAGTGTTATCTCAGGTGTTCTGGGCTACACTCCGACACGACTTATACCTCTAGTAGGGGACTGACGTTTACCGCCCTCCAGGCCCGCCATGCGATGTTCTCAGACGAACCAACCAGACTGTACGGAGATTGTCACTTTCAGGCTCAGTAGGAGTTCAGATGGGTTTTATCTAGTCCGTGTTCTTATCGGCATCTACCTGGGGATCGTTACGTACAGCTAGTGCCGCTTGAGATCTGTGGTTAAACCTACTTCCAGCGTAGTGTCTAGTCTTTAGAGTCCCACACAGTGTGTTATTCGCCTTTGGGCAAAACAGAGTAGATGTCGCATGGTTTTGCGACAGGGTTCGTTCACATCCGCGCACTTGTGCACGTTCGGCGTCCGGACAGACATTACTAGCGGGCTCTGGTTTGAGCCAGATCCTAGTATATACTTTGGGGTTAGTTTTATCTCATTGTATTCATGTTCCTCGGAACACGAATACGGGTGTGTATGCACAGTTGATTGAGGCGGAGGAAGAGGTTTTTCATTAGGGTTTTGGAAAGGGTGCGTATGCACAGTTGACAGTCGTCTTTTTCCAAACCCTAATGAATTTGTGATATATCAATTAATAATGTTATTTAAATGAAATTGTGTCATGGTTGGGTTTGTTGACTTGTTGACCAAGGTTGACTAGTTGACCATGGTTGAAACTTTGACCATCATCATTTCTTTTCTAGATGCTCTTTGATCTTTGCAAAATCATTTAATGTGAAATGATAATGGTCTTATCAAACCAACTATCACCTTTTTCATTTTGGATTAATATTATTAATTTGATAATTCACATATATTGTTATGGTTGTAAAACTATTCTCATTCTATCATAACCATTCTCTCTCCTCTCTTCTTCTTCTTCCTCCTCTAGTTCAAGGAGAACAATTCTCATGTGTTGAGAAACATCTCCTTGAAGATAAAACACCCTAAGCCACTCTCTACTCTTCCTAAGGTTGAAGGTCTAGCAAGCCGGAGACTTTAGTTTTTTCAAAGTTCGGGAAAGGAGCTCAAGGAAGAAACCCTCAGGTGGATCCATCTTCGACAAGAGAAGGCAACGAGGAAAGCATCATCCGACCACCATCAAGAGTCAAAGAGAAGGAGTTCAAGTTGAGGTATAACCCCTAACCGAGTAGATAACTCTCTTGTTAGTTGCTAGTGTGTAGTTTAGCAAAGATCCGTTTAAGTAGTCCATGTTACCTAAACCCTAAAAATCGTTTTTCACAATTTCCGCAAGCCCGAAAGAACCGGGAGAGGTAACGTGGACTTACAGTGGTATCAGAGCCTAACCAAACACACCCTAGCATGTTAGCAA
Source organism: Agapanthus africanus (assembly GCA_030015575.1). NCBI lineage: Eukaryota > Viridiplantae > Streptophyta > Magnoliopsida > Asparagales > Amaryllidaceae > Agapanthus > Agapanthus africanus. The sequence continues at coordinate 384,122,602 of JASDDO010000022.1, read as the reverse complement.
AGTATCTAGAATTTCGACCGGACAAAAAACCGCGAAACACCCTGGAAAATCCTAGTTTCTGCCGATTTTTATTTCTGCTCCAAAAATAATAAATCATGTCTTAAAAATCGGCTCAGGCTTTTTAATGAACAGGCAAGAAAAACGATCCAGCGAACCGACCAACTCACCGCGGTTCCGCGGCCGAGTTGACTCGGCCGTGGATCGTTTCTCCTGCAGTTTGTTTCTGGTGGTATTTTGTGATTTTTAAGATGGTTTGTTTCTGCCCAGAATTTCCAGAGAACAAGTTTGTTTTTGGGGTGGTTACAAATCCGTGTTTTGGTCGATTTTCTGTAGACTTTGGCTAATGGGTTATATCTGTATTGTTATATATGTATTGAACGTCTGCTAATCGCTATACGTCGATTAGTGGGGGTTATACATATCTGTGATTTGTAATGTTGATGGATTGTGTATATGAATTCGTTGGATTGTCGCGGATGAATATCCGGGGGGAATTGTGAGATGAGAGTTTTGTTTATCTTTCAATTCTTGTAATATGTAAATTGATGTAATATTATTTGTATGGCCGCACAACCGGGTCGGGGTTGTAGCCGTCATTGTATAATTTCTTTTCACTGTTTTTGCTCCTAGGATAGACCCAAGGTAGAGTGCACAAACTACCGGGTACCTCGAAGTGCCGAGTGGCCTACTCACGTCGTTGAGGGAGGTTGCTTCACTTCGGATACTTGGCAGGTAGTTTGCCGCACCCGTTGGGGTCTAGGGTGGGGTTTGGCTATTCATCGCGACCGTGTAATCCGCTCTTCGTTACAGGCTCGAACGGAATGCGGATTTCTAGTATATCCAATGTATTCATCTGTGATCTGGAATGGCTATCATTGCATCTGACGAATGTATATATCTATATGTAGATATCTATTTAGGCGTTGCTTATGTTTTGCATCCGCGCTAGTCCAGCCCCCGCTCTGTCGTTAGTTAAGTAACCTAACGGGTGATGACGAGACCCCGTGGTGAATGCGGATGGCATAAGCGTACGCCATATTTTCGTTGTTTTCTGCAATGGTAGGATTAATTGATGGGACGCATTAAAATTAATGCAAGAAAAATAAACCAAAGTAAAAGTCATTGGAACACTTTCAAAAAACACTCGGTTTCTTTTCAAAATAACTTTTAAACGCGGAGCTTAAACCACTCTTTTTAAAAGCTATCTCGTTCCATCGATTATATCAAGTTCACTACGTTCACGGTTTCGCCAAAACCATTTGTAGCCCTCCGTCGTTTCACATGGATGGTCAATAGTATTCAAGCTATGTTTGTTGGCCAAAGTCAAGGCATAGTGATTGGTAGCTATTGGGTATTCATGTGCAGCATAGATAGATGTGTTGGTTTGGGATAGTCGTACTACCTTGTTGGCCAAAATCAAGGGTAGGTGCAGGTGGGTTCAAATTAACCTGGAAAATGACGGGTAGAACTTGACATGTGACTTATGATTTGTTGGCCAAAGTCAAGGTCATAAGAGCATGGGGCAAAAATCCACATCGGGAGTTTCAAAAGAACTGAAACTTGCTAGCGCTGCATACCATTTGGAGTGTGATGATTCTGGTAGGATTCCTTCAGTTTTGTCAAGCAATAATATTTGGATCATGATCCTACTTTGAGTATATGCTACTCCTCGGGAAAATTCTCTCTTAACGATCAATGCTATAAACCTAGTAGGTGTTTAGAAAGGTGTTAGCGGGGCTGCGCCCCCAGGGAAAAGAGGTTATTTAATTAAGGAACTTCGCGAAAGCGTTGGAAAACCTCCCTCGAAGTACCGACACTAGCCTGGCTGAACGGTTAAGCAAGTATTGTATGGTGAGATTGATCCTGACTAATTCTTCCTTTTTGGATTGAGGAGGGATTCGAGAGACAGTGGGAGCCATCCTGTTTAGACAAATTAAAAACCACTCTAAACTTGCAAGAGCATCATGCTAAAGTGTTTCTTCTCTCTTTACTAATTGCAGCAACCAAACAACATGACTGGACTTAAGTTACTACTAGATAAAAACATACTGACAGGGACAAACTACAAAGATTGGCTCAGGAATGTCAAAATGGCAATCACTTACGACAAGTTGGGGTATCTCCTTACCACCAAAGCTCCCCCAGCCCCAGGTCCCACCTCCAGCGTCGCGGATAGGGAAATCCGTAAGACTTGGGAGATTGATTGCGCGAAGGCCAAGTGCCCCGTGCTTGCCTCTATGGACAATGAACACCAGAGGAGGCACGAGAATATGGACCTTGAATCCATATTTCTTCATACAAAAGAACTGTATAGGGAGCAATCCCGTATCGCCAGATACGAAGTCCCGAAAAAGCTGTTTTCGGCGAGATTGTCCATCGGATCACCGGTAGCGGAACACGTTCTTAAGATGATCGGCTTCATTGAGGTGCTCACGGACCTTGGGACCACGTTGGAGAATGAGCTCTATACGGACTTGATTCTCCAGTCCCTTCCTTCCACTTACGCCCAGTTCATCCTTAACTTCAACTTACAGGAAAAGGAAGTTGAACTTTCAGAACTTCTCAACATGCTGAGGAGTGCAGAGGGCACCCTACAGAAAGGTAGGGAAACATCCACTTTGTTTGTAGGAGGATCTTCCTCTTCTAGGTCCAAGGCGAAAGCCAAGGGAAAGAAGAAGAAAACCCCCGCCAAACCAAGGGACGGTGTTAGTAAAGTGGATACGAAGGGAAAGGAAAAAGCAACAAAGAAAGCGGGAAAGCTTGTAGGAAAAGAAGAATGCTTTTAGTGTCATAAGAGTGGACACTGGAAGAAAGATTGCAGGGCTTGGAAGGCCAGAACACAGGATTTGAAGCGAGTTGCGGCTTCAGCTTCAGGTGTGTATGTTATTGAAAACTGTCTATCAATAAACTCTACTTCCTGGGTATTGGATACCGGATCAGGATCTCATATCTGTAATTCTTTGCAGGTGTTGAGAAACCGTAGGGTTTTGAAGGCAGGTGATATGACCCTCAGAGTTGCAAACGGAGCTGGCAAGGATGCTGAGTCCGTGGGGGACTATCACCTGGGGTTGTCAGATGGACACGTTTTGGTTTTGCGTAATTGTTATTTTGTATCCAATGCAACTTGTAATATCATTTCTGTATCTTTAGTTTCTAAAGAAGGTTATGAATTTGCGTTTGTAAGTAATGTTGTAAACATTCACTTTAATCAAGTTTTGATTTGGTCAGGTACATTAAACAATGGAATATACGTATTAAACCAACCACAGATTTTCAATGTCCAGAATACACACAAAAGAAAGTCTCCGGAAACAAATCAGGCTTTCTTATGGCATTGTAGACTGGGTCACATCAATGAGAGAAGGTTGACGAAGTTACATACAGAAGGATATTTGGATCCGTTCGAATATCAATCATATGCAACTTGTCAATCCTGTCTCAAAGGAAAGATGACAAAGACTCCGTTCACTGGACACGGAATGAGAGCGAGCGAGCTCTTGGGACTCGTACACAGCGACGTGTCCGGTCCAATGTCTACACATGCGCGAAGCGGTTATTCTTACTTCATTTCTTTTACGGATGACTTTTCAAGGTACAGTTATGTCTTCTTAATGAAACATAAATCCGAAGCCTTTGGAAAATTCCAGGAATATAAGAATGAAGTGGAAAAACAAACAGGCAAAAGTATCAAAACACTAAGATCTGATCGAGGTGGTGAATACTTAAGTGCCGAGTTCCTGGATTACTTAAAAGAGAATGGAATTCTCTCTCAGCTTACTCCTCCAAACACTCCGCAACATAATGGTGTATCGGAGAGACGGAACCGGACCCTATTGGATATGGTACGTTTCATGATGAGTAACGCTGAGTTACCGCGATCATTCTGGGGATATGCACTAGAATCAACTGCATACCTTTTGAACCGAGTTCCAACTAAGACTGTGCCTACTATACCATATCAGATGTGGTGTGGGAAGAAACCCTATCTTAAGCACATTAAGACATGGGGATGTCCATCTTTTGTCAAAAAGCAGCATGCGGACAAACTCGAGGCACGCTCAGTACAGTGTAAGTTTGTGGGATATCCAAAGAACTCTAAGGGATATTTCTTCTATTGCGTAGAGGAACAAAAGGTTTTTGTTTCTCGTCATGCCCACTTCTTGGAAACCGAGTTTTTGGAAAATCAGATAAGTGGGAGCGCAATAAAACTGGAAGAAATTCCAGAACCACGAGCTATTACTGAAAGCTTAGTAGAACCAGAGGGTTCGAAAGATCAGGACATTCCTACGCCGCTCCACAGGAGTAGTAGGCAGTCTCATCCGCTCGAGAGATACGGTTATCTCATAGACGGGGATAGAGAGGATTGCATCATTGATAGTGATGAGCTGACTAGATTCCAGCAGGCCATTCAGAGCGTTGACTCAGTAAAATGGCTGGATGCAATGCGGACCGAAATGGAGTCCATGTACACCAACAAAGTATGGACGTTGGACGTTGCTCCAGATGGGGTAAAATCCGTAGGATGCAAGTGGATCTTCAAAAGGAAGATTGGTGTAGATGGACAGGTTGAGACCTATAAAGCTAGACTTGTTGTAAAGGGTTTTCGTCAAAGACCTGGTTTGGACTATGACGAAACCTTTTCTCCAGTGGCTATGCTGAAATCCATTCGGATCCATCTTGCCATTGCTGCCTTCCACGATTATGAGATTTGGCAGATGGACGTAAAGACCGCTTTTCTGAATGGAAATTTAGAGGAGAGTGTCTATATGGACCAGCCAGAGGGTTTCATTCAGAGTGGGAGCAGCGGGAAGGTGTGCTAGTTGCTTAAGTCCATCTATGGACTAAAGCAGGCATCGCGGAGTTGGAACATCTGTTTTGATGAGACGGTCAAAGATTTTGGCTTTATCAAAAATCCATATGAACCATGCATCTATAGTAGATTTGTAGAAAGAACTGTCGTATTCCTCGTTTTATACGTGGATGACATTCTCTTGATAGGAAATGACATTCCTATACTACAATCTGTCAAAGGGTTCTTGTCACACAGGTTCTCCAAGAATGACCTGGGGGATGCCTCTTACATTCTGGGGATCTGGATCTATCGTGACAGATCCAAGAGGATATTAGGACTTTCACAGTCCAGGTACATCGACACTATACTGAAAATATTCAGTATGGAAGATTCCAAGCGCGGTAATCTACCGGCTTGTCACGGGATCACCCTCTCCATAGAGATGTCTCCCAAGACTGATTTAGAAAGGGATCACATGTCTATTATACCCTACGCTTCTACGGTAGGCTCTATAATGTATGCGATGTTGTGTACCAGACCAGATGTAGCTTATGCACTGAGTGTGGTAAGCAGGTATCAGTCAAACCCTGGGGAGAAACACAGGATAGCGGTAAAGAACATTCTCAAGTACCTGAGAAGGACTAAGGAGATGTTCTTGGTGTATGGCGGAAAAGACCTCCCGATCGAGGCCTTTGCTCACTCCAGCTTCCAGAGTGACAAGGATGATTCCCAGTCCATGTCGGGTTATGTCTTTACCCTCAATGGAGGGGCGGTGTGTTGGAAGAGTTCCAAACAGGAAACCGTTGCTGACTCGACGATGGAAGCGGAATATATCGCTGCATTTGATGCCGCAAAAGAAGCCGTCTGGATGAGGAAGTTCTTGATAGAACTTCAGGTGGTTCCGTCCATTGTTGATCCAGTACCTCTGTATTGCGACAACAACGGGGCTATAGCTTTAGCGAAGGAACCCAGGTCCCATCAGAAGTCCAGGCACATCTTGAGTCGGTATCACCTGATCAGGGAGATCGTGGGTCGCCAGGAGATCGAGGTTCGGAGAGTTGCTACGGAAGATAACACTGCTGATCCATTCACAAACGCCATACCCCAGACTCAGTTCGAGCGGCTGATCGAGATGATAGGTCTTCGATACGCCAATACATGGCCTTACTGCAAGTGGGAGATTGTTAGTGTATATGCCCTAGAGGCCATTTCTGTATCATACTAGTTTGTATATTACTTGATGGAAGCTTGGGATATTCACCTTGTATAGACAATCTTGCTCAATATAGTAGTATACTACTTGGTTTGTTTCTGCTTTAATGTGTGCATGTGTTTCTTTTAGCATATCGCCTTTACACATTAGTGGAGCCCTTAGGATCTTTGCTTGATTACCAGCGTTGTGACGGCAGTCACACTCGTGGTGGCTGGGTAATCCACAAGAACATCCTTATGCAGGTCCCTAGTCGTAGGACTATCGAGACAGGGCATCGATACTCCGGAGTAGACTAGTGTATACGCTTCTCATCCCAGCTTGGGAGACGGTCTGTCCTACAGCCGTCAGTACGCCGTACTTGAGATAGTATGCGGGTGCTCGTTAGGTTACGAGTACACTGGACAGGACTCGTCGGGAACTGTTAGTTGGTACTATACCTATCGTCAGTTATCAGTTCCCAGGTGACACGAGTACAGCTTAGTCCGTTGACTTGACACTGTCACTTCGCCTCGAGTGTGTTCCCACTGTACTTTGATTACTACCCTACAACGGCTCAAAGGAGTCGTGCAAACAGGTAGTTTTTGGGTGCAGTCCCGAAGCACTTGGAGGCAGTGACGGTTAGACAGGATTCGTCTCTCCCGGTATTGGGGGTTGATCTAGTGCTGTGTCTAGGAGAGCGATTACACAAAGTCCCTCGCCAGGGCAAGCGAGATAGACTGGTAGGTTTACAGTGTTATCTCAGGTGTTCTGGGCTACACTCCGACACGACTTGTAAAGCTAGTAGGGGACCGACGTTTACCGCCCCCCTAGGCCTGCCATGCGATGTTCTCAGACGAACAGACCGGACTGTACGGAGATTGTCACATTCAGGCTCAGTAGGAGTTCAGATGGGTTTCACCTCGTCCGTGTTCTTATCGGCATCTACCTGGGGACCGTTACGTACAGCTAGTGCCGCTTGCGGTCTGTGGTTAAACCCACTGCCAGCGTAGTGTCGAGTCTTTAGAGTCCCACACAGAGTATTATTCGCCTTTAGGCAAAACAGAGTAGAGGTCGCATGGTTTTGCGACAGGATTCGTTCACATCCGCGCACTTGTGCACGTTTGGCGTCCGGACAGACATTACTAGCGGGCTCTGGTTTGAGCCAGATCCTAGTATATTCTTTGGGGTTAGTTTTATCTCATTGTATTCATGTTCCTCGAAACACGAATGCGGGTGTGTATGCACAGTTGATTGAGGCGGAGGAAGAGGTTTTTCATTAGGGTTTTGGAACGGGTGCGTATGCACAGTTGACAGTCGTCTTTTTCCAAACCCTAATGAATTTGTGATATATCAATTAATAATGTCATTTAAATGAAATTGTGTCATGGTTGCGTTTGTTGACTTGTTGACCAAGGTTGACTAGTTGACCATGGTTGAAACTTTGACCATCATCATTTCTTTTCTAGATGCTCTTTGATCTTTGCAAAATCATTTAATGTGAAATGATAATGGTCTTATCAAACCAACCATCACCTTTTTCATTTTGGATTAATATTATTAATTTGATAATTCACATATATTGTTATGGTTGTAAAACTATTCTCATTCTATCATAACTATTCTCTCTCCTCTCTTCTTCTTCTTCCTCCTCTAGTTCAAGGAGAACAATTCTCATGTGTTGAGAAACATCTCCTTGAAGATAAAACACCCTAAGCCACTCTCTACTCTTCCTAAGGTTGAAGGTCTAGGAAGCCGGAGACTTTAGTTTTCTCAAAGTTCGGGAAAGGAGCTTAAGGAAGAAACCCTCAGGTGGATCCATCTTCGACAAGAGAAGGCAACGAGGAAAGCATCATCCGACCACCATCAAGAGTCAAAGAGAAGGAGTTCAAGTTGAGGTATAACCCCTAACCGAGTAGATAACTCTCTTGTTAGTTGCTAGTGTGTAGTTTAGCAAAGATCCGTTTTCGTAGTCGATGTTACCTAAACCCTAAAAATCGTTTTTCACCATTTCCGCAAGCCCGAAAGAACCGGGAGAGGTAACGTGGACTTACACTTTATCCACCAGCATCCAAATCCGCTACATCCGACGGTGGCTAGCTGGCCATTCAAAATGTGGGGAACTGACATAATCGGGCCCATCGAACCGACATCGTTCAGGGGACATCGGTTCATATTGGCGACAACATACTACTTCTCCAAGTGGGGACAAGCCATACCGTTAAGAGAAGTGAAGACGGAGAATATCCTCCATTTCTTCAAGACAGATGTCATTTATCGATTCGGCACTCCGCGACGGATTATCTCCGATAACGGGCCAGCCTACAGAAGCCACAAGATTAGGCGCTTCGCACAACAGCATAATATAGACTGGAGATATTCTTCGGTCTATAATCCCCGAGCTAATGGTCTGGCTGAGGCTTTCAACAAGACCTTGTGGAAGATCGTGAAAAATATGGTGTCTCAAAATAAGATGGACTGGCATGAGAGACTGCATGAAGCACTCTGGGCGTATCGAACTACGTTCAAAATGGCCACAAACACAACGCCGTATGCATTGATATTCGGCACAAAAGTGGTACTTCCCCTCGAGATAGAGTTACCCTCTATACGAGTGGCGGTTCACTACGAACTAACAGACGAAGAAAATGCTCACCTTCGGCTTGAGGAGCTTGATGCCCTCGACGAAACCCGGCTCATGGCGCAGCAAAATCTGGAGGTTTTTAAAGAAAAGATGACGCGCTCATTTGAGAGATTGACTAGGCCGAGAACATTCCGCCAAGGAGAACTCGTGCTAGTGGTCAAAAGACCTATGATCCCCAATCATGCCAAACGAGGGAAATTCGAGCCGAACTATGAAGGCCCGTACATTATAGACAAAGTTTACCAGGGTGGACCCTACCTATTCATGGACATGCATGGTGAAAGACCTTTCCGGCCAATAAACAGTCGCTTCTTGAAGAAATACTACGCCTGACGAGTCACGGCCTAAGACAATGATAGATGACGACGCCTATGTCCACTCGCTATCTTCCTAAGCCTAAACTCTATAAGTAGTAGCCGGCTATGGACCGATATGTCCTAAAACTAACAACGGACCGAAACGTTCTTAAACTAACAATGGATCACTATGTCCTAAAACTGGCTACTGACCGAGACGTCGATAAACTATTACGAACCGCAACATCCTAAGGCTGACAGAAAAAAAATATAAAAAAAGAGAAGAAAACGGTATGCCCGTAAGCAAAATATGCACGGATGAAAACCCGAAAGGGCGCCGTGAGTAAAAACAGCAGGGCTACCGACGAGTTTTTTGAAAACCCAAAAGGGCGCAATCTCGTTAAAAGACGCTTGCACGGTCCTCTCGACCCTGTAAGGAGAAACCACCCGCGTGAGATCCTTACGACTCATAAGGGAGCAACACACTTATGGATCCCTACGATTCTTAATGAGAAATTACACTTGCGAGATCCTCACGACTCGTAAGGAGAACCCTCCTTTTAGACCCACACGGCTCATAGGATTCAAAAGCCTTAAGCTACAGGGATCTGAACCTGTTTTTAAGCCATCACAGCCTCCAATGCTGCCCTACAAGCAGTTCAATACTGACCCATGTATACAATCCACGGGCGCAAATAAATATCTCCCTGACAAAGTCCCACCCGCGACTGGGGATATGCTCATATGGCGAACAACCCTTGTAAGTCCTCTCGACTTATAAGGAGAAAATAATCTTGTATGATCTTTACTGTCACGACCCGAAAGAGCACGTGACTGGCCCTTGAACCATATGAAGTCTATAGGACTCCATCTGATCCAAGTAAGCCAAAAACCCAGAAATCTAAAACCATTTTAAGGATAAATAAAAAACAAGCAATATACTATACAACGTCGAATGGCGAGGATCAAAATTCAAAAGAAACCCAGATAAGCATGAAAACTGTAACACTACTAAGCGCGACTCTAGGGTCGAAATAATACATCACTAGTGTTTGAGTCTGAAACAATATACAAGTTTTGGTTGATGGAAATTCTAGATACAATGAATAATACAAGTACAATGGTGGTTATTGATGCAAAAGAATCCACCTACCAAATGCAATTCACCCACAAGGAAGCAGTGTGCCAGAAATGCCGCAATGGAATCTCTACGGCAAAACCTGCAAGAACTGTGGCACAACGGGGGTGAGTTGCCAACTCGTGAATAGAAATATCTACAAGCAGAAACCGAATGCAAGACATAAACCTAGGTCAAACAATCATTAAAATATAAACCACAAGAGTACGTCTGAAGCATGATAAAGTGGCAATGTAACATCTAAGCATATATGTAGTGCCAAGTACTCAGGTAATAACATGTCATCAGTATAAGGTATGTCTGCATGAAGTATGATCAATGTAAATCCAGTCTGTATGTGATCAAGTCTGTATAAACGTGGAACCCGTCCACCCGTCACCCAATGACAATAAACGTGGAACCCGTCCACCCGTCATCCAATGACAATAAACGTGGAACCCGTCCACCCGTCACCCAATGACAATAAGCATCATGCATGCAAATGCGAGGATATAATCAAATCATGGAAAATATCATGAAACCCGTGCCTAGCATCGACACATAAATCCTCATCTATCGGGCTCCGTCAGTCCGGATCAGCCCACGGGCTATGTCTGCGGAATCGGCCCTCGGCCCCGGCAGTACACCCATATCCATCTATCGACTCTTGTCAGTATCCTCTGGATAACCGCCAGGTCCAACCAATCACCGGTAGGTAGTAGTCCCTCTGCCAGGCTCACCGTCTACTACACAGCGAAACCGTTCTCGCCCCGGGGTACCATACCGGGTCCACCATGTACCCGCAATCGGCCTCATCCGCCTCCTCGAATCGGGTTTCACATGTCGCTCTCAGCACCGAGAAAACATATGGTGGACGCACTGAAATATCATATCAAGGGTAACCTGGTTTTTAACACAATTATATATTCTCTTTTGAAATACCCACGGTTCCCAAATCCAGAAATATCATGGAAACAACATATCTCAATGCGTATAATCAAAACATGATGTATGCGACATGTAAAGAAAAGTAAGCATATCAGGAGTCATGTAACATGGACTAGTAATGTGCACATGTCGAGGGAAACCGCTCTTTTAAAACGAATCAGTTTTGAAGAACATCTTGCGGTTCCCAAATCTCTAATCAAGTCAGAATCATCTATGTTTGTGTACAGGTATAAGTGTACAATATGCCAAGAAAGAATCATATCATGATGCAACAGTACTACAGTGTAGTGGCATGGCAATTATCGATGATGAAGTATGTGAGCCGGCAAATAGTGTATATGAAACATACGCATCATCGATAATGGTGCTGGTGTCCAAACAGCATAATAATAATATAGCGATAAACATATGCAAGCAATGCGAATAGCATGAATATGCGGAAATCAAGTAATCAACACCACAGTGAAGAATCTACTATGCAAACTACAGATCTAAGTATCAAGTCAATCGGGAGAGGTATGGAAACTACCTAAATCTGAGTCGATATATATATAGATATACTAGTCGGTGATCCCGCCTCAATAATATCGCGTACGATACAGTATATCGTAAGACATCCTCGAGTCATGAGTGCGGATCTATCATCAATATAGGCTCGTACGGTAAATCATCGTACGGCATCCCAATAGCTGGGTACGGGTCAATATCACATTCCTCTCATCAGATATCAGGTATCCTTATCATCATAACACATAATCTGGGGTACTGATCTAAGTCTAGTACAAATCAATACCATTTATAAAGCATGAATGCGGGGGTAAACGCACATCCAAAGCCCGCAAGAATCACATGTCGTATCCCAAATACGAATCACATCAAACCACCGATCTCGCGGCACAATGCCTAACATCATCGACTCATCTCCAATGTCATCAAATATCATCAAACACAGTGCAAGTGAAAGGAATATTCAAGGGTGTGCGTGTAGGTGTAAATATATTCTAAGGTTCGCGACTATGAACTACACTAGTCACCTCTAACCCTACACTATCCATAATACACCTAACTATCATATATAATAACAACTACGGACTGCGGGGGTGCTATACGCCATCCACCCCACTTCCCCCTGTAGATATAATCTACTCACCTTGCGTCTTTATCTTTCGATGTCACCACTCGTTTGCTTGTCGTCCCGAAGTCTTCATAGGGTACCTACACATCAAAGTGTCGTATATGCGCATTAAAACCAATTCAAAACTAAAACGGCATACGAATCCCAAAACGATACGATAAGGGGCATAGAGGTTAGAACCCATGGCACGCCTTCAAAACCATCAATAAAATCCTCTATATCGTCGTATAAACGCCAAATAGTCGAGGTAAAACACAAGACACAAATTCAGAATTAAGAATACGGAATACGGAAACACGAATCCAAAACAGCAACTTAGGAAATATGTTCCAGATTTCACCCTAGGACAAATAGGACAAATCTATATATACCACGGGCCTAATCTACAGATAAGGGAACACCAAAACCAAAACGAGGAAAATCCACCATGGTCTGGCCGCAAATTGCTGCCAGAATGGATAAATCTGCGGCCGGCTTGATGAGTTAGGGGTTGGGGTCTTAGTGGTAGCTTTCTGGGTGCCTGCACATGTCACTGTCCAATCAATTTTAATTTAGGATGTCTCATGTGATAGCAGATTCAATATACCCCTCACAGATTTCACAAATTTCCCGATATCGGTTTCTAAATCCGTAATCCGGGTCTTAAGTCTTAGGTTTGGGTCTCAATTCATACACTAGGGTGTTGGTGAAGCCTCTACTGGACTCAATTTCACATTACAACTCATAATTTCCTCAAACCCTAACTAGGTTTTCCTTAACTCCACAATATCACACAATATCGGTTCAATCTAAACATGGGGGTAAAGGAAATGCTAAAACTAAGTTAATGATCCAGAAAATACCTCATTTGGAAACTCAAGAATTTTCTTGAGTTGCCCCTAGTGGCCAAAATCCTTGCTTCTTTAGCTCCAAGTGTAGATCTTGAGCTTGTGCACACTTTTAATGAAATGAGAGTGGGGTTTTGGAGTTGTTTTAGAGGTGTTTAGAGGGCATTGAAGAGGGGAGGGAGGTGAGGTGTAGGAGCAGCACCAACAATGGAGGGAGAGGGAGGGAAAATGAATGAGGAGTGAAGAGAATAGCTAAGTCCAAAGTCAAAGAAAACCCATACCTTTCTCTCTCTCGCCATACCTCATTTCTTTATTCTTTTCCCATTTTCTTTTCCTTTTCTTTTTCTTATTCTCTCAAAATCCTTCTCCCAAGAATAGTAAACCCAAAGTGAACCATGGCAAGAAAATGCACAAGTGTGAAAAAGTGATATGTGCATGTTTTGCACAAAAAATGCTAAAAAACCGATTAGCGATTTTTAATCGCGATTAGCACTAAATTAGCATATAACTAATCAATTAAACTTAGAAATGGTGTAATTCTCTAATTTACCCTATTTTAGAATTTTCAAAAAAATTTCCCCATTTATTGTATTTAATTATACCGAATTATTAAAATATTCAATAAAATAATATTAAATTATAAATTTCCCAAAAATAATATTTTATTATTTCGAAATGTTACACTTATGACTTATGAGAGACCATACACTTAGGAATCCACACGATTCCTAAGGAGAAAACGCACCTATGAGATCCTCACGACTCGTAGAGAGAAAAACCTTTATGAGACCCTTACGGCTCATGAAGTTAAAAGCCTTAGTCAACAGGATCCTAACCCTGTTCGCTAAGCCACCTTTGCTCGACATTGACAGAGGCAAATGATGATTCTCTCCTGGCAATATCCCAGTTGTAGTGATGCTAATGCCTAAATCGATATCAAATCCCAAGCTCGCAGTAAAGCAAATGCATATGAAATAGCCGAAATGATTGGGCAACTTGCAACAAAATCAGCAAGTAAAAATATATGCAAAAAAAATAGCCGAAATGATTGGGCAACTCGTAATAAAAAAGCAGCGAATAAAAATAAAACAAATAGCCGAAAAGATTGGGCACCGCAAAAAATAACCGAAATGATTGGGCAATCGCGACTTTCGCGATATAAAAGATGAAATGATAGAGCATCGCGGAAAGAAAAATATATAAAATGAAACTTTTAGCCCTACAGGTGAGATCACATCGATCCCTGTATACAATCCAGAAGCACAAACAAAGAGGGAACCATACCTTCCCCCCCAAGGCTCCATCCGAAAGAGAGCCAAGTCTCGACGGTTCACAAAAAGCATGGAAATCATCTCAACATTCGTCTCATTACAACAAACGCAACATCAGCAGAGAGGAACCGCGGCAATTCCCACTTCCAAGATTCGGCGGTGCACAGACAACTGAGAGTCAACCCCGACTCCGTGAAATGCGGTTAAAGTCGACCCTTCGTGGTCCTTTCAGAACACGGCTAATGCCAAATTCTGACCCCGTGGGAAGCATCCAGAGAAAATTCTGGTCTAGTGGAACATGGCTAATGTCAATCCTGACCCCGTGGGAAGCGTCCAGAGCAAATCCTGGTCTAGTGGAACATGGCTAATGTCAATCCAGACCCCGTGGGAAGTGTCCAGAGCGGATCCTGGTCCTTGCGGAACATGGCTAATGTCAAATCCTGACCCCGTGGGAAGCATCCAAAGCAAATTTTGGTCTAGTGGAACACGGTTAATGTCAATCCTGACCCCGTGGGAAGCGTCCAGAGCAAATCCTGGTCTAGTGCAACACGGCTAATGTCAATCCTGACCTCGTGGGAAGCGTCTAGAGCAAATCCTGGTCTAGTGGAACAAGGCTAATGTCAATCCTGACCCCGTAGGAAGCATCCAGAGCGGATCCTGGTCCTTGTAGAACATGGCTAATGTCAATCCTGACCCTGTGGGAGCATCCAGAGTGGATCCTGGTCCTTGCGGAACACGGCTAATGTCAATCCAGACCCCGTGGGAAGCGAAGCATCTAAAGCAAATCCTGGTCTAGTGGAACACGGCTAATGTCAATCCTAACCGCGTGGGAAGCGTCCAGAGCAAATCCTGGTCTATTGGAACACGGCTAATGTCAATCCTGACCCCGTGGGAAGCGTCCAGAGCGGATCCTAGTCCTTGTGGAACACGACTAATGTCAATCCTGACCCCGTGGGAAGCATCCAGAGAAAATCTTGGTTTAGTGGAACACAGCTAATGTCAATCCTGACCTCATTAGAAGCATCCAGAGCAAATCCTGGTCTAGTGGAACACCGCTAATGTCAATCCTGGCCCCGTGGGAAGCGTCCAGAGCGGATCCTGGTCCTTGAGGAATACGGCTAATGTCAATCCTAACCCTGTAGGAAGCGTCCAGAGCGGATCCCGGTCCTTATGGAACGCAGCTAATATCAATCCTGACCCTGTGGGAAGCATCCAGAGCGGATCCTGGTCCTTGTGGAACACGGCTAATGTCATCGGTGACCCCGTGGAAAGCGTCCAGAGAAAATCCTGGTCTAGTGGAACACGGCTAATGTCAATCCTGACCCCGTGGGAAACGCCTAGAGCATGTCAACCCCATCAATCACTTACGGGTCCTCTCGACTCGTAAGGAAGAAAACTCTCTTTTAAGATCCTTACGACTTATAAGAGAACACACACTTAGGAATCCTCACGATTCCTAAGGAAAAAATACACATACGAGATCCACTTGACTCGTTGGGAGAAAAGTATTTATGAGACCCTCACGACTCATAAAATTGAAAAGTATTAGGCAGCAGGCCTAAACCTGTTTCCTAAGCCATCATTACCCTGCAAAGAGTCTAAGATGGACCATCACATACTATCTATAGGCCACATTTGCTGAAATTACATGGCAATGACACAGCGAAGAGAAGAAAGCAGTAATAGAACAAAAAAACATATGTATCTTTTATTCATGAATTCAATGGAGTACAAGTTGAATCGTATGAAAGAATAAAAAAATGGAGACTTGATTTTCAAAGATTACAATCAAAACAGCTACAGAGAAGAAAGCGTTTTCAACAAGTCCTCAAGTTGCTCTCGTACTCCTTTCAGTGCCTTCTCATGGTCAGCCGCCGCGGCCAGCTCCGCTTCAATTCGAGCCCTTTGCTGCAAGCATGATGAATCTTTTCATCGATTTCCCGTTGGGCAGATTCGCAACTCTGCGTAACCCGCTAAATAGAGTCAAGCTTCCGCCTCAATACAAGCCCGTCCGAGATACATTGTTGTAAGGTGTCAAAAGCAGCTCCCAGTAGCGCGGCATTTGTTTTAACTTAAGTGCGCAGCCGGGCAGATTCATCCGAGGCCTTCTCGTTCTCCTTCCGCCTCAAGGTCGCTTCTTGTTCAAAATGGCGAAGGAAGGACACACTCTGCTCGACCCATGCGGCCCGTTAGGAGTTCACAGCCAGGACCTCAGGAGCAGGACGTCTGAGCTCGAGCTCATGCAGACAGGAATCAATTTTCCTGCAGTGATTAACCCAAGACTCAACAATGCCCTCACTATGTGTAAGTCGATGTTACACACCCCACAAGATGCGGGGAGGCGGAATAGGTAAAACAATCATTTTGTTTAAGGTAATATCGACTAACTTTACGGATCTTTGCTAAATCCTAACTAACAAACTATCTAGAAGTCCTAAACTACTATTATAGATGATTATACCTCAAGATACTAGTCCTTCTTGTTCTTGTTGTTCACCTCCTCGTCGGCCTCCTCGATGTGCAAGAAGATCCACCCGAGAGTTCCTTCTCCAAGCTTTAACCTCTAACTTGAGATAACTAAGTCGCTAGGATTGCTAATCCAAGTGACCTAGAAGATATAGAAGTGATTTAAGGATCTATTAGTCTTTCTAACCCTTGGGATCTCAACACATGAGAGGATTAGAGTTAGGTTAAAGAAGAGGAGAGCTTGAGGGGAGAGAGTGTGTATGTGAGATTGAAATAAAAATATAACTCATTTCTATATTTTATGAAGCATAATAATTATCAAATAAATCATATGAGATAATTACAACCATGCTTCATTTAATAAAAATGAATGAATCATCTCATGAGTCATTAAAACAATTAATGCTTCATTAACACACTTGGATGAATCATCTCATGAGTCACTAATTCATTTAATGCAAATAACACAAAAGTTCTCCACCTTTTTTAGTTTAATTCATAAATGAATTAAATCTAAATGGGTCACCTTTCTTCTAGAAGCTTCTCGACTAATTACGAGAAAGCCCCTCCTATCCGTATTCCCGAAAAACACGGATATACTGAGACTGCATAAATCCAATAATCCAATACTAGAATCTGGCTTAAACCAAAGCCTACTAGTATAAACTGTCCGAATATCATACGTGTATAAATACACGTATATGTCCGAACCCTGTCATAAAACATACGACCTCTATATCGTTTCGCCTGAAGCAGGGAAACTCTCTGTGTGGGACTCTAAAGACTTGACACTATGCTGGCAGTGGGTTTAACCACAGGCCGCAAGCGTTACTAGCTGTACGTAACGGTCCCTAGATAGATGTCAATAAGAAGGTCGATTAGAAAACCCATCCGAACTCCTACTGAGCCTGATGTGACAATCTCCGTACTGTCCGGTCTGTTCGTCTAAGACTATCGCATATCGGGCCTAGTGGGGCAGCAAGCGTCAGTCCCCTAAAAGCGGTAAAAGTCGTGTCGGAGTGAAGCCCATTACACCTTGAGAAGCTACTGGAAATCCTACCAGTAAATCTCGTTTGCTCTGGCCAGGGAACTTGCGTAATGGCTCTCCAAACACAGTGCGATATCAACTCCCAATACTGGGAGAGATGAATCCTTTCTAACTGCCACTGCCTCCAAGTGCTTCGGGACTGCACCCAACTGCTACCTGTTTGCATGACTCCTTTGAGCCGTGATAGGGTAGCAATCTAAGAACAGTGGGAACACACTCGAGACGAAGTAGCAGTGTCAAGTTAACGGACTATGCTGTGCTCATGTCACCTGGGAACTGTTAACTGACGACGGGTATAATACCAACCAACAGTTCCCTGCGAGTCATGTCCGGTGTACCCGTAACCCAACGAGCACCTGCATAATATCTCCACTACAACGTACTAATGGCTGTGGGACATACCATTTCCCCAACTGGGTTGAGAAGCGTACACACTAGTCTACTCCGGTGTATTGATGCCCTGTCTCGATAATCCTACGACTAGGGACCTGAAAAAGGATGTGCTTGTAGACTACCCAGCCCTTACTAGTGTGACTTTCATCACAACGCTGGTAATCGAGCAAGATCCTATGGGCTCTATCAATATGTATTCGCGATATATTAAAAGAAACATATTCACATATTAAGATAGATATAAACCAAGTAGTATACTACTATGTTGAGCAAGACTGTTAATACAACTGTGAATATCCCAAGCTTCCATTAAGTAATATACAATCTAGTATGATACAATAATGGCTCTTAGGGCATATACACTAACAATCTCCCACTTGCACTAGGGCCATGTACTGTCATATAAAAGACCTATCATCTCGAGTAGCCTCTAGAACTCTGTCTGAGGTAATGCCTTTGTGAAAGGATCTGCAGTGTTCTCCTCTGTAGCAACTCTCCGGACCTCGATCTCCTGGCGATCTATGATCTCCCTGATCATGTGATACCGCCTTAAGATGTGTCTGGACTTCTGATGGGACCTGGGTTCCTTCGCTAAAGCTATAGCCCCGTTGTTGTCACAATACACAGGATTAGATCAACAATGGATGGAACCACCTAAAGTTCTGTGAGGAACATCTTCATCCAGACTGCTTCTTTTGCGGCATCTCAAGCAGCGATATACTCCGCTACCATCGTCGAGTCAGCAACGGTGTCCTGCTTGGAACTCTTCCAGCACACCGCCCCTCCATTGAGGGTAAAGACATAACCTGACATGGACTTAGAGTCATCCTTGTCATTCTGGAAGCTGGAGTTAGCAAAAGCCTCGATATGGTGGTATTTTCCGCCGTAAACCAAGAACATATCCTTAGTCCTTCTCAGGTACTTGAGAATGTTCTTTAATGCTATCCAGTGCTTCTCCCCTGGGTTTGACTGATACCGGCTTACCACGCTCAGTACGTAAGCTACATCTGGTCTGGTGCACAACATCGCATACATTATAGAGCCTACCGCAGAAGCGTAGGTTATAATCGACAAGCGATCCCTTTCTAAATTAGTCTTGGGAGACATCTCTTTGGAGAGGGTGATTCCGTTACAAGCCGGTAAATTACCGCGCTTAGAATTTTCCATACTGAATCTTTTCAGTATAGTGTTGATATACCTGAACTACGAAAGTCCCAAAATCCTCGTAGATCTATCACGATAGATCTGGATCCCCATAATGTAAGAGGCATCACCCAGGTCTTTCATGGAGAACCCGTGTGACAAGAATCCTTTGACAGATTGTAGCATAGGAATGTCATTTCCAATCAAGAGAATGTCATCCACGTACAAGACGAAGAATATGACAGTTCATGCTACCATTTTACTATATATACATGGTTCATCTGGATTATTGATAAAGTCATATTCTTTGACCGTTTCATTAAAACAGATGTTCCAACTCCGCGATGCCTGCTTTAGTCCATAAATGGACTAAATCAACTTGCACACTTTCCCTCTGCTCCCACTCTGATTGAAACCTTTTGGCCGATCCATATAGACGCACTCTTCTAAATTACCATTTAGAAAAGCCGTCTTTACTTCCATATGCCAGATCTCATAATCATGGAAGGTGGCAATGGCAAGAATGATCCGAATGGATTTGAGCATATCCACTAGAGAAAAAGTTTCGTTATAGTCCAAACCAGGTCTTTAACGAAAACTCTTTGCAACAAGTCTAGCCTTATAGGTTTCCACCTGTCCATTTACACCAATCTTCTTCCTGAAGATCCACTTGCATCCTATGGGTTTTACCCTATCTGGAGCGAAGTCCAAAGTCCATACTTTGTTGGTGTACATGGACTCCATCTCTGTCAGCATTGCATCCAGCCATCTTACTGAGTCACCGCTCTGAATGGCTTGCTGGAAGCTATTAGGTTCATCATTATCAATGACGCAATCCTCTCTATCCCCGTCTATGAGAAAACCGTAGTATCTCTCAGGCGGTTGAGAAGGCCTACTACTCCTGCGGAGGGGTGCGGGAATGTCCCGTTCTTCTGGAACTTCTGGTTCTACCAAACTTTCAGTAGTAGTTTGTGGTTCTGGAATTTCTTCTAGTTCTATTGTGCTTCCACTTGTTTCCTTTTCTAAACTCTGTTGTTCTAGAAAATGGGCATTACGAGAAACAAAAACCTTTTGTTCCTCAGCGTAATATAAATAATACCCGTTGGAGTTCTTTGGATATCCCACAAACTTACACTGTACTGATCGTGCCTCGAGTTTGTCCGCATGCTGCTTTTTAACAAAAACTGGACATCCCTATTGTTGCGCCACGGCAGCGCCCCGGCCCCGTACTCGAGGCCAAAATGCGGAATAAAAATTTTCCTTACTCGGAAACCGGCGCTACCGCGGACAATGAAAACCCGGATCGTTAACCATTAACCTATACTAGCTAACTAGAGATGGGGTGAGAGATATACCAAGCGATCCGTGTCCTTCGGTCTTCGTCTCCACTCTGATCTCCCGCGGAATCTCCGTCACCTCCTCGCTCGTCGGAAAGGGCACCACGTAGCCGGAATCTTTTACGGGCTCCCGCCTCTTGACCGAGGCAACTCGGGCGCGAAGTTGGATAGCCGACGCGTCCAAGGCTTGCTATAGAATAGTGTAGAAGCATGTCTCTTTTGGGGTTCTTGAAGTTGCCTTTGATGTTATGGAGGTGAAGAAAACAACTAAGGAAATATGCTTAGGAATTTTGGTAGCAAGAAGAAGAAGATGAAGCAAATTTCTCACACTTTGAAAAATCTCCCCTCTTCTCTCCTATATGGCCGGCCCCTCATCTCAAGAATGAGATTGGAGAGAGAAAAAGAATGGCACCACAATATGTATATGATCATAGAAAAACAATATATAAAAAGGGTAATATAAACCTCACATCCTTTCTCACTCATCTCACTAATCAATCCTTCCATCAAACCATCATGAGAAAGCAAGTGAAGAGATGCTAAAAGCATCTCATGATGACAAAGGCAAAATATGCAAGGAAGCCCTCCACTAGTTGTTAATTGCAAACTTGCAATTAACACCCTCCATCAAGAAAGTCCGACCGAGAAGGAATGAAGAAAAACCGGCCGGAACGGAATGCGAACTGGCAACTTCAGAAAAACTGATCCCGTAATAAAATACGGGAAAACCCCATTACTGCAAATACATGCCCGCATTTGTATTCCCACTGAACACAAATGCAAAGAGACAAAACTACACTATCAAATACTAGAATCCGGCTTAAGCCAAAGCCGGCTAGTAAAAACTGTCCGATCACGATTCGTGCAATACCGCACGTATCTGATCGAACCCTGCCATATCTCCATACGGCCTCTACAGCGTTTCGCCCGAAACTTGAGTAACTGAGTGTGGTGGACTCTAAAGACTCGTCAATACCTTGGCTATGGATTTAACCACTAGCACGTCAGAGGTATAAGCCAATACGTGACGGGCCACCAGGTATTGATCAAAAGGGACGTCGATGAGGAAGCTCACCCCGACACCCAACTGAGCCTGTCAGTGACAATATCCGTACAGTCCGGTCCGTTCGTCTATGAGTATCGCATGGCGGGCCTAGGGGGTTGGTAAAAGTCAGACCCCCAAAAGCGGTACAAGTCGTGTCGGAGCGTAGCCCAGAACACCCTGAGATACTACTGGAA
The DNA here is from genome assembly GCA_030015575.1 of Agapanthus africanus. Taxonomy (NCBI): domain Eukaryota; kingdom Viridiplantae; phylum Streptophyta; class Magnoliopsida; order Asparagales; family Amaryllidaceae; genus Agapanthus; species Agapanthus africanus. The sequence continues at coordinate 384,100,757 of JASDDO010000022.1, read as the reverse complement.
TACCTACCAGTAAATCTCCTGCCTCGGCCGAGGGCTTTGTGTAATGGCTCTCCTAGACACAGCGCGACCTCACCCCCAATACCGGGAGAGACGAACCCCTGCAGATCCGCTCACTGCCTCCATGTGGCTCGGGACTGTACCCAACTAAAACCTGTTTGCACGACTCCTTTGAGCCGTGGTAGGGTAGTAATCAAAGCACAGTGGGAACTCACACGAGACAAATGACGATCTCAGGTCGATGAACTAACCTGTACACATGTTACCAGGGAACTGCTATCTGACATCTGGTATAAGACCAACTAGCAGGTTCCCGGCGAGTCCTGTCCGGTGTACTCATAACCCAATGAGCACCTGTATACATCTTAGGTGAACCAACTGACACCAGTGGCTTGTGAGACCGGCCACCGCCCCTCGTCGGGGTCTCGACTGTATACACTAGTCTACTAATGGAGTATCGATGCCCTGTCTCGAAACTCCTACGACTAGGGACCTTTTAAGGATGTGCTTATAGACTACCAGCTCCCACGTATATGATCGCCATCATACTGCTGGTAGTCAAGCAAGAATCCTAGGGGCTCTATCAACGTGTAATAGCGACATGTCAGGTCACCTAAAGCAGTACACGATGATAAAGATAAACCAGATAGCATACTATCATCTCGAGTAAGACTGTCCTACCGGGATAGGTCCTCCCTCAATCATTGCAATAACGTGCCTGTGATCCAATAATTGACTCTGAGGGCACTATCTCCAACAATCTCCCACTTGCACTCAAGGCTAATTATTGCGATGCCGCATACTCACAGCCCGTGTGATACCGAACACCCAACTCCTCTACTAGTCAGTCTCACAAAGCTCGTTTGCGAAACTATTGCGTTCGAGGAATAGCCTCAGTGAGTGGATCCGCTGTGATGTTTCTTTCTATGTCTCTCTATATCTCAAGTTCGCGGAGAAAGCCATCTCCCGAAATGAGCAATACCTGTCTTAGAATGTCTGGATGTCTGATGGGACCTAGCTCATAAATGAACTCCTAATCCAAACTTCTTAGACTGTATCGTCAATTGAACTTAATCAGTATCCTGCGCCATGCCACCCTCAGTATTGCCTTAGACCACCTGTCCAAAATACTACCCCTCGTCAGAAGGAAAACTATAACTCTGACAACCTCCTTGTCGTCCATGTCACCTTGGAAGCCTGGATTGATAACCGTCTCCTAAATGAGGCTGTCGTTATCATATCCCTAGAACATGCACTTATGTCCTAAAACTGCTTCCGATTGTTTCTCCAGGATTGGATTAATATCAACTTATTGCATCTACTGCAAGAACAACATCTGGTGTGGTACTTGACATCTCATGATTGACTCAATTGCCTAAGCAAGTGATCTGCCAATCATGAGTATCCCTCTCCCCTTTAGTCTATAAGACACCTTTAGAGAGGGTGACTCCATCACCTGCAGGTACACTACCGTGCCAGGAGTCGTCCATTCTAAATACTCATAGAATGCTGTCAAGGTACCCAGATTGGGAAACCACCCAAATCTAGATCTAAAACCATAGATCTAGTAACCAGAATGTCTGATATAATATCCAAGTTCTTTGTGGAGAAACCACTATGTGACGACCAAAGTACAACCGATCGTAGTATAGGAGTATCTTTTCCTATTCTGTGTATGTCATCCAAATACCAGGACATCATACTCTACTACCTTCTCAACAGATCCATCCCCTATTCTGATGAAGTCAAACCTATGACTGTCAGGTCAGAAATAGATGATCTATCTCCGCTATATTTGCTTTAGTCTATAAGTAGACATAAGCCTGATGTCCACCAATGTTTCCGCTGCTCCCACTGACTACGACAACCCTCTGCCAGAGTTATATAGACGTGCACTTCTAAAGCTAGTTTAGAATGACGCTATACTCATCCTCCTGCCAGGTCTCATAGTCTGGAACAGCAGCAATGGTAAATCTGGGTAAACAAGAACCTCCCTGCCACCGTCCTTGAGCATACCGAAGTACCTCTCGAGTGCCTGAGGTTACCCACCGTATCTGCGGAGTGGCCAATGGAATGTCAAGTCAGATTGAATCTTTAGGTTCCTTATCAAATCTTCAGTAATCGTTTGCAGTTCTGGAATCACTTCCAGTTCTACCATACTCCCACTACTGTTTCTGAAAAAAAAATCCATTTTTAATAAAAACTGTGGCGAGTCTAGAACAATATTGCTATTGTTCATCCAGATGGTAGAAAGTCAACCCTCGTCATAGCCTGGGTCAACCCACAAACAGCCATTACAGAAACGTGCCTTGAGTTGTCCAGTGTCTGGTTTTAAGCATAAGCCGGACAACTCCCCGTACCTTAACATCGTTAAGATATGAACTGTTCTATATCCAATATAGAACCAGAGGCACTGATTTAATTGAACCAGATTCAAATCATGCAGCTGTCTCCAGTGCATGTCAACTAAATGGAAGGAGGCCGATCAGCGTTACTCAACTTAGGAATGCTTCCAATTATGAGTAACCTGAAAGAGAATATAGTTCTCTTTATCATTACTATCAACTGAATACCATACACAAGTATCTACATCTTCGATCTCTTTGAAGAATCCCGATACTTGCTATACCTGGTTCTCTACTCTATTCAAATACCTATGACTCCTCAAAACCTAGACCCTGTGTTTCCACGAAACACATGTCTAAGAACCAGAGAAGTTAAAAGTAAACAGAATATAGTATGAGGACCAACCCCTCTGTCCCGATGGACACTGAACAACATACAATACTCTGTATAAGTCCTCTGAGTCTAACAACTCTTTCACTGTGTGTCGTAGGTTGAAAACTGTACTTATGGTTAAGAAGAATTACACCGCTGTTTAATTCTCCTTACCTAACCATCCACTGATATAGGTAAATGTCATCGACATAATATCAAAAGGTATATCTCACTCTATGAAAATAGACGTACAGATATAACAATTTGAAATTGGTGCACAACAGCGGATATTCAAAACCAAATATTTGCCGACCGGCAAACAACCCAGGTGGCTTCCTCAAATATCACCAATTACAACGAATCCCGATATAAAGAGGATGGTCACCTAATTCCCAATAACTTACTCCCACTCAGCATCTGTAATACCATACAGATGTGAGAATCCAACCTGGTAAATACATACCCTGGAGCAAGCGTCTAATCGGGAAATCAGTTTTCTTTTAACAGTACACGGTGAAACTGAAACATTGAAATGTTTCGTCGGGGTATCCTGGTATTCCTAGTAATGCCTCTTCCATTATCCAGATTCACAACTGTAACCGTATAATTCTTTGCCACCTTTCCAAATCCCTTTATATGTCTTTAGTCATTACCTTCTGCACACCCTTTTAAGCCAAATGGTTTTCTTCCTTCCCTACCGTTCGGCACCAGCCTATGGTTTGGAAGAAGACTATCCAACAAGCATAAAGGGTGTACTGCCCTAATCCTAGGAGCACTCGCAACGCGAGAGAAGGTGAAGATAAAAGACACCTGAATGTACTTTATTCCTATTTCTCCTGAACCAGAATCCATCCCCGAACTGGAACAAGTTCCTTTCGAGTTCGTATATAACCATACGATGGATTATCCAATAAACTGGGATCTTCGTAGTGATACGGAGTGTCCTGGAGAAATACAAAGGTGATTTAGGATTGGCGAAGAAATACTTGGTTTGGTCGTGAATATCAGTCGCAATTTACTTTGCCCTCCTACTAATCCCTTGCTTTGTCTTAACCTAATACCTTCTGCACACCATCGTTATGCTAATTGGTTTTCTTCATTCCCTACCGGTCGGCACCAGCCTAAGGTTTGGAAGAAGACTATCCAATTTGCGTAATAGGTGTACTACTCCTAAACCAAGGAGTACTCGCAACCTGAGAGAAGGTGAAAAGAAAAGACAACTGAATAATCCTATCCGTTTTCTCCAGAACCAGAAACCATCCTCGAAGTCCTTCGAGTTCGTATATAACCATACGATGGTTTTGTCCAATGGAAGTGGACGTTCGCAGTAATGCGGGGTGTCCTGGAGAAAAGGGTAAAAGTAGGAGTGGCAATGAGGTCTGCAACTCTGACAATCCAAAAGCCAGTGTTAAGAAGGTTCGGTCAACTTGGTCACTGAGTCATAGTCCAGGGTCGGGTCAATGGTCGCTGCCAGAGAGAGAGAGAGAAAAGAAACACTCAGCGTGCACGCTAACCTAGATCAGAATGGTTATCACTTTGTCTAATCTGGAAACCTCCCACTGTACCTCAAATTCTCCTCCAAACCTGAAAGAAGAATTAGTCGGGGTCACCCGAGGAGTAAACTAACTCATCAGTGCGAATCGGGACCCAACTATCATCGCATGATAACTTGACGGAATCCACTCAAGTCACCACACTCCAGAAGGTATGTGCATGCCTGGCAAGTTTCAGTTCTTTTGAAACTCCCGATGTGATTTTTACCCCTAGGACTCAAGTGACCTTGACGGAGTCAACAAATCAAAGAGTCCTAGTCAAGTTCATCCCGACATTATCTGGATTGCATTAAACCCACCCGTACGTGCCCTTGACGGAGTCAACAAGGCCGCACGACTGTCCTAACCAATCCCATTTATGCAACAAACAAGCACCACTTAGCTACCGTACACTACGCCTTGACGGAGTCAACAAACGCAGCACGAATACTAAATAATACTCATAAGAAATGACGGAGGGCTACGAATGGTTTTTGGCGAAAAACCTTTAACGTAATGAACTTGATATTGTTGAAGGAACTGCATAGCCTTTTTATAAAATATAGTGACGAAAACCTTTATTAAAGAGGTCACTCCCGGTGAAGGATCTCGGCTCTTTCCCCGTAGAATGAGGTGCAGGATATTCCAACTGAATACCACGATGCAAAGCAAAAGTAATCGGCTATAGTGAAGTTAATGCCCTGACGCAAACTTCTGTCCAAGGGGTCACTCCCGGTGAAGGGATCTCGGCCCTTGCCTCGTCGACTGAGGAGCAGGATATTCCAAATGAATACCACGATGCAAAACAAAAGTGAACGTCCTTGCAATAACAGCTTTTTGAAAAATGTTCCAACAACATCAGAATAGGTTTGTTTATAACTTGCGTTGATCCGAATCAACGCAGTCCCATCAGTTGATCACACCACAAAGAACGAAAATATACTGATGTACGTATATGCCATCCGCATTCGCCACTGGGTCCCGTCATCACTCGTTAGGTTAGCTAACTAACGACAGAGCGGGGACTGGACTAGCGCGGATGTAAAACATATACAACATCTACTAATATATATACCAATATATTATATTTCGCTCAAGGCGTGAGAATATGCAACATCACAGAAATGTACAGCATCACAGAACAATACAGATATCTGGAAGCCCCGGGTTTCACAGAGCCGCTGCTGAAACCCGACGTTCCCCTGGTCGTGTGGATAGCCTGTGCAATGAAATCCTACACCCCTACGGGCGCGTCAAGTCACCCGCCAAAACCTGAAGCGAGGCAGCCCCCTCCAGCACCGTGAATGGACCACCCAGCACTTCACGGAATCCGGTAACTTGGGCACCCCTCCTGGGTCAACCTGTACCCCCTACGAGTGCGGCGAATAGCCTGCCAATCCTAGAGTGAAGCCCCCTCCGTCTCAATGCCATGAGATGCGGGCCCGTTGCCCTCTAGAACCCGGCTATCCGTGCACCCCTCCGCGGGATAATCCTAGTACAGAAAATAAAATATACATACACCGGGTACATCGACCGCAACCAGGTCGTGCCCCAAAAGAATAATACAATCAGGCAGTGACGGCAGTCCACATGTCGGACGCTCGCCCCGCAATATCAAATGTACATAATACAACAGCACTGTACTAGCATTGCATCCAGGCTATCCCCCACGACCGATCCGCAACATCACAGCATAAACATAGAACATCAACGTGAAAGTCACGTTCGCAAATCCGTCTAACCGGGCTATAGCAGTTAGACCGGATTTACCGATCGAGTGACATTCACGGTCGCAGATATAATGTAAATACTGTGAAATAATGTGTTTAAAATTTTCCGATTGATCAAACAATTAACAAGTGGGCCCCAAAGAAAACTGTAGCAGTCACAGAAAATCTGGGCCCAAATTTAATATCCCAAAACCCACAAAAATAGCCCAAAAGCCCACTGTAAAATTTTGACAAGGTGAGCACAGTAGAGTGCGGCGGAAGGGCGGCCCAAAGGTGGGTTTGGCCGCGCTTCCGCGCTCCACTGTACGACTGACACTGTCGAATTTTTACAGTGGTCTTAGAATTTGCAGAAGACTAGTTTTTTACAACCTGAAAAATTTTTTGAGACCAAAAATTTTCAACAGAAACTGATGTGAACTAAAATACGGTTTTCGGGATTTTGGTCGATCGGATACGTAAAACGCATTAGAACAAGCTAGAGAAGGTTAATGGTGTGGCTCTGATACCATGTTGCGCCACGGCAGCGCCCCGGCCCCATACTCGAGGCCAAAATGCGGAATAAAAATTTTCCTTACTCGGAAACCGGCGCTACTGCGGACAATGAAAACCCGGATCGTTAACCATTAACCTATACTAGCTAACTAGAGATAGGGTGAGAGATATACCAAGCGATCCGTGTCCTTCGGTCTTCGTCTCCACTCCGATCTCCCGCGGAATCTCCGTCACCTCCTCGCTCGTCGGAAAGGGCACCACGTAGCCGGAATCTTTTACGGGCTCCCGCCTCTTGACCGAGGCAACTCGGGCGCGAAGTTGGCTAGCCGACGCGTCCAAGGCTTGCTATAGAATAGTGTAGAAGCATGTCTCTTTTGGGGTTCTTGAAGTTGCCTTTGATGTTGTGGAGGTGAAGAAAACAACTAAAGAAATATGCTTAGGAATTTTGGTAGCAAGAAGAAGAAGATGAAGCAAATTTCTCACACTTTGAAAAATCTCCCCTCTTCTCTCCTATGTGGCCGGCCCCTCATCTCAAGAATGAGATTGGAGAGAGAAAAAGAATGGCACCACAATATGTATATGATCATAGAAAAACAATATATAAAAAGGATAATATAAACCACACATCCTTTCTCACTCATCTCACTAATCAATCCTTCCATCAAACCATCATGAGAAAGCAAGTGAAGAGATGCTAAAAGCATCTCATGATGACAAAGGCACAATATGCAAGGAAGCCCTCCACTAGTTTTTAATTGCAAACTTGCAATTAACACCCTCCATCAAGAAAGTCCGACCGAGAAGGAATGAAGAAAAACCGGCCGGAACGGAATGCGAACTGGCAACTTCAGAAAAACTGATCCCGTAATAAAATACGGGAAAACCCCACTACTGCAAATACATGCCCGCATTTGTATTCCCACTGAACACAAATGCAAAGAGACAAAACTACACTATCAAATACTAGAATCCGGCTTAAGCCAAAGCCGGCTAGTAAAAACTGTCCGATCACGATCCGTGCAATACCGCACGTATCTGATCGAACCCTGCCATATCTCCATACGGCCTCTACAGCGTTTCGCCCGAAACTTGAGTAACTGAGTGTAGTGGACTCTAAAGACTCGTCAATACCTTGGCTGTGGATTTAACCACTAGCTCGTCAGAGGTATAAGTCAATACGTGACGGGCCACCAAGTATTGACCAAAAGGGACGTCGATGAGGCAGCTCACCCCAACACCCAACTGAGCCTGTCAGTGACAATATCCGTACAGTCCGGTCCGTTCGTCTATGAGTATCGCATGGCGGGCCTAGGGGGTTGGTAAAAGTCAGACCCCCAAAAGCGGTACAAGTCGTGTCGGAGCGTAGCCCAGAACACCCTGAGATACTACTGGAATACCTACCAGTAAATCTCCTGCCTCGGCCGAGGGCTTTATGTAATGGCTCTCCTAGACACAGCGCGACCTCACCCCCAATACCGGGAGAGACGAACCCCTGCAGATCCGCTCACTGCCTCCATGTGGCTCGGGACTGTACCCAACTAAAACCTGTTTGCACGACTCCTTTGAGCCGTGGTAGGGTAGTAATCAAAGCACAGTGGGAACTCACACGAGACAAATGACGATCTCAGGTCGATGAACTAACCTGTACACATGTCACCAGGGAACTGCTATCTGACATCTGGTATAAGACCAACTAGCAGGTTCCCGGCGAGTCCTGTCCGGTGTACTCATAACCCAATGAGCACCTCTATACATCTTAGGTGAACCAACTGACACCAGTGGCTTGTGAGACCGGCCACCGCCCCTCGTCGGGGTCTCGACTGTATACACTAGTCTACTAATGGAGTATCGATGCCCTGTCTCGAAACTCCTACGACTAGGGACCTTTTAAGGATGTGCTTATAGACTACCAGCTCCCATGTATATGATCGCCATCATACTGCTGGTAGTCAAGCAAGAATCCTAGGGGCTCTATCAACGTGTAATAGCGACATGTCAGGTCACCTAAAGCAGTACACGATGATAAAGATAAACCAGATAGCATACTATCATCTCGAGTAAGACTGTCCTACCGGGATAGGTCCTCCCTTAATCATTGCAATCACGTGCCTGTGGTCCAATAATTGACTCTGAGGGCACTATCTCCAACACCTATATCTTCAGATACTGAAGATAGGGTTTCTTCCCACTCCACATCTGATATGGTGTGGTAGGCACAGTCTTGGTAGGTACCCAGTTCAAAAGATATGCAGCTGATTCTAGTGTATAACCCAAGAAAGATCTCGGTAACTCAGCATTACTCATCATGGAACGTACCATATCCAATAGGGTTCGGTTCCGTCTTTCCGATACACCGTTATGTTGTGGAGTATATGGTGGAGTAAGCTGAGAGAGAATTCCATTCTCTTTTAGGTAACCCAGGAACTCGACACTTAAGTATTCACCACCTCGATCAGATCCAGTGTCTTGATACTTTTGCCGGTTTGGTTTTCTACTTCATTCTTATATTCTTGGAAATTCTCAAAGGCCTCGGATTTATTTTTCATCAAGAAAATGAATCCATACCTTGAGAAATCATCCGTAAAAGTAATGAAATATGAAAAACAGCCTCTTGCATGTATAGACATTGGACCACAAACATCGCTGTGTATGAGATCTAAGAGCTCGCTCGCTCTTACTCCATGTCCAGTGAATGGATTCTTTGTCATCTTTCCTTCGAGGCATGATTGACAAGTGGCATAAGATTGATATTCGAATGGATCCAAATATCCTTCTCTATGTAACTTAGTTAACCTTGTCTCATTGATGTGACCGTGTCTACAATGCCATAAAAAAGCCTGATTTATATCTGGAGACTTTCTTTTTAGTGTGTTCTGGACATTGAAAATCTGTAATTGGTTTAATACGTATATACCGTTATTTAGTGTACCAAACCCATTCAAACCATGATTAAAGTGGAGGTTAACAACATCGCTTACAAACGTGAAATCATAACCTTCCTTTGAGAACAACGATACTGATATGATATTACACGTTAAACTAGGTACACAAAAATAGTTGCGCAAATCCAAAATATGTCCACTCGTCAATCCAAGGTGATAATCCCCTACGGACACATCATTCACGCTAGCTCCGTTACCAACCTGGTGGGACATATCACCAACCTTCAGCACTCTACGGTTTCTCAATGCATGCAATGAATTGCATATATGAGATCCTGATCCGGTATCCAATACCCAGGAAGTAGAGTTGATTGACAGACAATTTTCAATTACAAACACACCTAAAGACGAAGACACTACTTGCCTCGGGTCCTGGTTCTTGGCAATGCAAGCTTTGTAATATTTCTTCCTATGGCGTTTCCTACGACAGAGGAAGCACTCGTCCTTTGCCACTACTGGCACCGCAACCTTTGCCTTTCCCTTGGCTCCCACCTTACCAACACCACCTCTTGGTTTGGTAGCGGCCTTCTTCTTCCTTCCTTTGGCCCTTGCCTTGGACCTGGAAGAGGAAGCACCACGAACAAACATAGTGGGTGTTTCCCTTACTTTCTGCTAGGTGCCCTCTGTTAGTGTATATGCCCTAGGGGCCATTATTGTATCATACTAGTTTGTATATTACTTAATGGAAGCTTCGGATATTCACATGTATATAATAGTCTTTCTAAACATGGTAGTATGCTACTTGGTTTTTCTATCTTATATGTGAGTATACGTATTGATAGAGCTCTTAGGATCTTGACTACCAGCGTTGTGATGGCAGTCACACTAGTGGGGGCTGGGTAGTCTACAAGCACATCCTTATTCAGGTCCCTAGTCGTAGGATTATTGAGACAGGGCATCGATACTCCGGAGTAGACTAGTTTGTACGCTTCTCATCCCAGTTTGGGAGATGGTCTGTCCCACAGCCGTCAGTACGTCGTACTGGAGATAGTATGCAGGTGCTCGTTAGGTTACGGGTATACCAGACAGGACTCACAGGGAACTGTCGGTTGGTTTTATACTAGTCGTCAGTGAACAGTTCCCAGGTGACAGGAATACAGCATAGTCCGTAGACTTGACACTGCTACTTCGCCTCGAGTGTGTCCCACTGTTCTTAGATTGCTACCCTACCACGGCTCAAAGGAGTCGTGCAAACAGGTAGCAGTTGGGTGCAGTCCCGACCACTTAGAGGCAGTGGCGGTTAGACAGGATTCGTCTCTCCCGGTATTGGGGGTTGATATCGCGCTGTGTCAGAGAGCCATTACGCAAAGTCCCTGGCCAGAGAAAGCGAGATTTGCTGGTGGGTTCCAGTAGTTTCTCAGGGTGTAATTGGCTTCGCTCTGACACGACTTATACCGCTATTAGGGGACTGACGCTTGCCGCCCCCTAGGCCCGATATGCGATAGTCTTAGACGAACAGACCGGACTGTACGGAGATTGTCACATCAAACTCAGTAGGAGTTCGGATGGGTTTCCTTATCGGCCTTCTTATCGACATCTACCTGGGGACCGTTACGTACAGCTAGTACCGCTTGCGGTCTGTGGTTAAACCCACTGCCAGCGTAGTAGTCGAGTCGCTAGAGTTCCACACAGAGAGTTTCCCTACTCCAGGCGAAACAATATAGAGGTCGTAAGGTTTTATGACAAGGGTTCGGACGCATACGTGTGTTTACGCACGTACGACATCCGGACAGTTTTTACTAGTCGGCTTAGGTTTAAGCCAGTTTCTAGTATCCGGTTATTGGATTTATACAGTATAAAGTTTTTCCGTGTTTTCACGGATAGGAGGGGCATTCTCGTAATTGCGCGAGAAACTTCTAGAAGATGGTGACTTGGGGGTTAAGGTGGCATATGCATTAAATGAGATTAGTGACTCATTTGAGTGATTCATCCATGTCATTAATGCATCATAAATGCATAATGACTCATGGAGATGAATAACCCATTAGATATTTACAGAGCATGGTTGTTAAATCATTTATATGATTTATCTTGATTTTGTTTATGCTTCATATATATTATGAGAGTTCATTATCTCATTCCATTCTCCTGCTCACTTTCTCTCTCCTCAAGCTCTCCCTCTTCAAACCCTAATCCTCCCCACTCATGTGTTGAGTACAAGGATTAGATTAGACTACTTAATCCTTAACCATTCTATATATCACCTAGGCTGCTTAGATTAGCGATTTAAGAAACCTAGTTACATCTAGTTTGAGGTGAAGCTTGTAGTAAAGCTCTCGGGTGGATCTTCTACTACTTAGAGAAGGCCGGAGAGGACGTGGATAACGACCAGACGAAGGACTCGGTTCTACAGGTATAATCACTTTTCATAGTAGTTGTTAACTCCTATGCTTGTTGTTAGTTATTGTTTATGCAAAGATTCTCGGTTAGTCGATGTTTACGCTTTAAACAAGATCGTTTTTCATTATTCCGCCTCCCCGCAAGTCGTGGGGTGTTGTACATTGACTTACAGTGGTATCAGAGCCTCGCTAAACAATAATTAACTCATTAGCAAAGTCGTAAGAATTTCGAACGCAAAAAGAACCGGAAACATCGTCGCTTTATCACAGTTTCTGTCGAATTTGAAACAGGCCCTAAAAATTTTTCAGGGACCTGAAGCATTACAAGCAGAGAATATTAGGGATACTGAAGAAATTTGGACTCATGACTCGGCAAACTCACCGCGGAACCACGGCGGATCCATGTGATCCGCCGCGGATCCGCGGCCGAGTTGGGGCCGAGTCAGCCCCAATTTCTTCAGTAACTCCTAGGTGTTAGCAGTGATGTTTCTGGGATGTTTTATTTTCTGCTAAGATCTCAGGTGCACAGAGAAGTATTGGAGTAGAATCTAAATGTGTTTGCTCGATCGAAATTTTACGATGTTTGCTAATATGATTATATCCGTGTTTGTATAATGTGTTCGTAAACCTCCCCTAACTGCTAGTATGTCGGTTGGCATGGGTTTGCACATTTCTGTAATGGTTTTTACTGTTTCTGGTTGTGAACCGTATTGGACTGTTGTGATGATTAGCCGGGTTTTGTGATGGGTTATTATTTTAATTCATTCAATGTAATTGTAATATGTTGTAATATTATTTTGCGGGGCACATTCAGGTTGCGGTTGTAGCCACCGTTGTATTATTTCATTTTACTGTTTTTGCTCCTAGGATAGACCCAAGATGGGGTACAAAAACTACCGGGTACTTTGAAGTGTTTAGTGGCCTACTCACTTTGTTGAGGGAGACCGCTTCACTTCGGGTATTTGGCGGGTAGTTTGCCGTACCCGTAGGGGTCTTGGGTGGGGTAATGGATATTCTTCACAACTATGTAATCCGTCTTTTGTTGCAGGCTCTAAACAAATGCGGATTGCTTGCAAATCCAATAAAGTTTATATGAGATCTGGAATGCCTATTATTGCGTCTGACGAATGTACAATATCTATATATGATAGCTATTTAGACGTCACTTTTATTTTACACCCGCGCTAGCCCAGCCCCCGCTTTGCCGTTAGTTAAGTAACCTAACGGGTGATGACAGGACCCCGTGGCGAATGCGGATGGCATAAGAGGACGTTGTATTTTCTTTGTTTTCTGCAATGATAGGTTAATGATGGGACGCATTATTTATAATGCAAAGAAAATAAACCAAAAAGTTGAATCGTTGGAACAATTTAAAAGAAACCAATCGGTTATTTTAAAACAGATGATATTTTTTAAATCACGGAGCTTTAACCACTCCTTTTAAAAAAAAGCTATCAGGTTTGTTCGGCCATATCAAGTTCACGACGTTCACGGTTTCGCCAAAACCATTCGTAGCCCTCCGTCATTTCATTTGGGTATTCAGTAGTATTCAAGCTATGTATTTTGACCTAACGCCAAGGCATAGTGTTTGGTAGCTGCTGGGTATTCATTTGTCGCATAGATAGATGAGTTAGTTTGGGGCAGTCGTATTATCATTTTTGGCCGAGCGTCAAGGATATATACGGATGGGTTCAAATTAACAAGATAATGATGGTAGAACTTGACATGTGACTTAGGACATATTGACCTAACGCCAAGGTCATAAGAGCATGGGGTAAAAATATATATCGGGAATTTCTAAAGAAACTGAAATTTGCAAAGAGTTGCATACCATTTGGAGTTTGATGAATGTTGGTAGGATTCCTTCAACATTATCATACGATGATATTTGGATCCGGATCCTACTATGAGTATATGCTACTCATCAGGATATTCGTCACTTAACGATCAATGCTATAAACCAAGTAGGTGTCAAGAAAGGTGTCAGCGGGGTTACGCCCCCAGAGAAAAGAGGTTATTTAATTAAGGAACTTCGCGAAAGCGTTGGAAAACCTCCCTCGAAGTACCGACACCAGCCTGGTTGAACGGTTAAGCAAGTATTGTACAGTGAGAATAGTCCTGGCTAATTCTTCTTTTATGGTTTGAGGAAGGATTCGAGAAACAGTAGGAGCCATCATGTTTAGATAAATTAAAAACCATTCTAAACTTGCAAGAGCATCATGCTTAAGAGTTTTCTTCTCTCTCCTAATTGCAGCGACCCTGAAAATGACTGGACTTAAGTTACTTTTAGAGAAAAATATACTGACAGGGCCAAACTATAAAGATTGGCTGCGGAATGTCAAAATGGCCTTGACTTATGACAAATTGGGGTATGTCCTCACCACTACGGCACCTGAAGTCCCAGGTCCCAAATCCAGTAATGCGGATAAGGAAATCCGCAAAACCTGGGATTTAGATTGCGCGAAAGCCAAGTGCATCGTGCTTGCCTCGATGAACAATGAACATCAGAGGAGGCACGAGGATATGGATCATGAATCCATATTTCTCCATACAAAAGATCTGTATGGGGAGCAATCTCGTATAGCAAGATACGAGACCTCAAAGAAGCTGTTTCAAGCGAGGTTGGCCGTCGGATCATCGGTAGGAGAACATGTCCTAAAGATGATTGGCTATATAGAAGAGCTCGCAGACCTTGGGACGACTTTGGATAATGAGCTCTATACAGACCTTATTCTCCAGTCCCTCCCTCCCACCTACGCCCAGTTTATTCTGAACTTCAACATTCAAAGAAAAGAAGTTGAACTTTCAGAACTCCTTAACATGTTGAGGAGTGCAGAGGGCACCTTGCAGAAGGCAAGGGAAACACCCGCTATGTTTGTTCGCGGTACTTCTTCTTCCGGGTCCAAGGCTAAAACCAAAGAAAGAAAGAATAAGGCCCCCAACAGAACTAGAGGAGGTGTTAGTAAGGTGGCAGGGAAGGAAAAGAAAAAGTTTACGGTACCGGTAGTGGCCCAGGATGAGTGCTTCCATTGTCACAGGAAAGGCAACTGGAAAAAGGATTGCAAGGTGTGGAACACCAAGAACCAGGAACCGAAGCAAGCTGTGGCTTCGACTTCAGGTGTGTTTGTAATTGAGAATTGTCTGTCAATCAACTCTACTTCCTGGGTATTGGATACCGGATCAGGATCTCATATTTGCAATTCATTGTAGGCACTGAGAAACCGTAGAGTGCTGAAGGAAGGTGATATGACCCTGATGGTTGCTAACGGAGCTGGCGTGGGAGCTGTGTCCGTAGGGGATTATCACCTGGGATTGACGAGTGGACACATTTTGGTTTTACATAACTGTTTTTGTGTACCCAGCTTAACGTGTAATATCATATCTGTTTCCTTGTTATCAAATAAAGGTTATGATTTCACGTTTGGAAGTGGTGTTGTTAACATCCACCTTAATCATGGTTTTATTGGGTCCGGTACACTGGATAACGGTATATATGTGTTAAACCAACTCTAAATTTTCAATGTCCAGAACACACTAAAAAGAAAGTCTCCATATTTAAATAAAGCTTTCTTATGGCATTGTAGACTAGGTCACATCAATGAGAGAAGGTTGACTAAGTTGTATAGAGAAGGATATTTGAACTCGTTCGAATATCAAACTCTTGACACTTGTCAATCTTGTCTCAAAGGAAAGATGACAAAGACTCCATTTACTGGACATGGAGTTAGAGCGAGCGAGCTCTTAGGACTCATACACAGCGATGTATGTGGTCCAATGTCTACACATGCAAGAGCTAGTTTTTCCTATTTCATTACTTTCACAGATGATTACTCAAGGTACGGATTCATTTATCTGATGAAACATAAATCCGAGGCTTTTAAGAAATTCCAAGAGTATAAGAATGAAGTAGAAAACCAAACCGGCAAAAGTATCAAGACACTAAGATCTGATCGAGGTGGTGAATACTTGAGTGCCGAGTTCCTAGGTTACCTAAAAGAGAAAGGAATTCTCTCTCAGCTTACTCCTCCATACACTCCATAGCATAACGGTGTATCGGAGAGACGGAATCGAACCCTATTGGATATGGTACGATCCATGATGAGTAATGCTGAGTTACCGCGATCTTTTTGGGGTTATGCGCTAGAATCAGCGGAATATCTTTTGAAGATGGTACCTACCAAGACTGTGCCTACCACTCCATATCAGATGTGGAGTAGGAAGAAACCCCATCTACAGTATATAAAGATTTGGGGATGTCCAGCTTTTGTTAAAATGCAGCATGTGGACAAGCTCGAGGCACGATCAGTAAAGTGTAAGTTTGTGGGATATCCAAAGAACTCCAGGGGATATCTATTCTATTACGCAGCGGAACAAAAGGTATTTTTTTCTCGTAATGCCCATTTTCTAGAACATCAGTTTTTAGAAAAGGAATCAAGTGGGAGCGAAATAGAACTAGAAGAAATTCTAGAACCACAAACAAATACTGAAAGTTTGGTAGAACCGGTAGTTCAAGAAGAACAGGTCATTACCGCACTCCTCCGTAGGAGTAGTAGGCCGTCTCATCCGCCTGAGAGATACTACGGTTTTCTCATAGATGGGGATAGAGAGGATTGCATCATAGATGATGATGAACCTACTGGCTTCCAGCAGGCCATCCAGAGCGGCGACTCGGTACGATGTCTAGATGCAATGCGGACTGAAATGGAGTCCATGTACACCAACAAAGTATGGACTTTGGACTTTGCTCCAGATGGGGTAAAAACCATAGGATGCAAATGGATCTTCAAGAAAAAGATTGGTGTAGATGGACAGGTGGAAACCTATAAGACTAGACTTGTTGCAAAGGGTTTTCGTCAAAGACCTTGTTTGGACTATGACGAAACTTTTTCTCCAGTGGCTATGCTCAAATCCATTCAGGTCTTTCTTGCTATTGCTGCCTTCCATGATTTTGAAATCTGGCAGATGGACGTAAAGACGGCTTTTCTGAATGGTAATTTAGAAGAGTGCGTCTATATGGATCAGCTAGAGGGTTTCAATCAGAGTGGGAGCAACGGGAAAGTATGCAAGTTGCTTAAGTCCATTTATGGACTGAAGCAGGTATCGCGGAGTTGGAACATCTGTTTTGATGAAACGGTCAAAGAATATGACTTTATCAAAAATCCAGATGAACCGTGCATATATAGTAAAGTTGTAGCAAGAACTGACGTATTCCTCGTCTTGTACGTGGATGACATTCTATTGATAGGAAATGGCATTCCTATGCTACAATCTGTCAAAGGATTCTTGTCACACAGGTTCTCCATGAAAGACCTGGGTGATGCCTCTTACATTCTGGGGATCCGGATCTATCGTGATAGATCTAAGAGGATGTTGGGACTTTCGCAGTCCAGGTATATCGACACTGTACTGAAAAGATTCAGTATGGAAGATTCTAAGCGCGGTAATTTACCGGCTTGTCACGGAATCACCCTATCCAAAGAGATGTCTTCCAAGACTGATTTGGAAAGGAAACGCATGTCTATTATACCCTACGCTTCTGCGGTAGGCTCTATAATGTATGCGATGTTGTGCACCAGACCAGATGTAGCTTACGCACTGAGCGTGGTAAGCCGGTATCAGTCAGACCCAGGGGAGAAGCACTGGATAGCAGTAAAGAACATTCTCAAGTACCTGAGGAGGACTACGGAGATGTTCTTGGTTTACGGCAGAAAAGACCTCAGGATGGAGGCCTATGCTGATTCCGGCTTCCAGAGTGATAAGGACGATTCCAAGTCTATGTCAGGTTATGTCTTTAACCTCAATGGAGGGGCGGTGTGCTGGAAGAGCTCCAAGCAGGACACCGTTGCTGACTCGACGATGGAAGCGGAGTATATAGATGCTTGCGATGCCGCAAAAGAAGCAGTCTGGATGAAGAAGTTCCTAACAGAACTTTAGGTGGTTCCTACCATTGTTGATCCAATACCTCTGTATTGCGACAACAACGGAGCTATAGCTTTAGCGAAGGAACCAAGGTCCCATCAGAAGTCCAGACACATCGTAAGGCGGTATCACCTGATCAGGGAGATCATTGATCGTCGGGAGATCGAGGTTCGGAGAGTTGCTACTGAAGAGAACATTGCTGATCCATTCACAAAGGCCCTACCTCAGATTCAGTTCGAGAGGCTACTCGAGATCATCGGTCTTCGATATGCCAGAACATGGCCCTAGTGCAAGTGGGAGATTGTTAGTGTATATGCCCTAGGGCCCATTATTGTATCATACTAGTTTGTATATTACTTAATGGAAGCTTGGGATATTCACATGTTTATAACAGTCTTGCTAAACATGATAGCATGCTACTTGGTTTTTCTATCTTATTTGTGAGTATACGTATTGATAGAGCTCTTAGGATCTTGCTTGACTACCAGCGTTGTGATGGCAGTCATACTAGTGGGGGCTGGGTAAGCTACAAGCACATCCTAATTCAGGTACCTAGTCGTAGGATTATCGAGACAGGGCATCGATACTCCGGAGTAGACTTGTGTGTAAGCTTCTCATCCCAGTTGGGGAGATGGTCTGTCCAACAGCCGTCAGTAAGTCGTACTGTAGATAGTATGCAGGTGCTCGTTAGGTTACGGGTACACCGGACAGGACTCACAGGGAACTGTCGGTTGGTTTTATACCAGTCGTCAGTGAACAGTTCCCAGATGACATGAGTACAGCATAGTCCGCAGACTTGACACTGCTACTTCTCCTCGAGTGTGTCCCGCTGTTCTTAGATTGCTACCCTACCACGGCACAAAGGAGTCGTGCAAACATGTAGCAGTTGGATGCAGTCCCGAGCACTAGGAGGCAGTGGCGGTTAGACAGGATTCGTCTCTCCCGGTATTGGGGGTTGATATCATGCTGTGTCAGAGAACCGTTACGCAAAGTCCCTGGCCAATGCAAGCGAGATTTGCTGGTAGGTTCCAGTAGTTTCTTAGGGTGTAATGGGTTTTGCTCCGACACGACTTATACCGCTATTAGGGGACTGATGCTTGCCACCCTCTAGGCCCGATATGCGATAGTCTTAGACGAACAGACCGGACTGTACGGAGATTGTCATATCAGACTCAGTAGGAGTTCGGATGGGTTTCCTCATCGGCCTTCTTATCGACATCTACCCGGGGACCGTTACGTACAGCTAGTACCGCTTGCGGTCTGTGATTAAACACACTGCCAGGATAGTAGTCGAGTCTTTAGAGTCCCACACAGAGAGTTTCCCTACTCCAGGCGAAACGATATAGAGGTCGTATGGTTTTACGACAAGGGTTCGGACGCATACGTGTGTTTACGCACGTACGACATCCGGACAGTTTTTACTAGTCGGCTTTGGTTTAAGCCAGTTTCTAGTATCCGGTTATTGGATTTATACAGTCTAAAGTTTTTCCGTGTTTTCACGGATAGGAGGGGCGTTCTCGTAATTGCGCGAGAAGCTTCGAGAAGATGGTGACTTGGGGGTTAAGGTGGCATATGCATTAAATGAGATTAGTGACTCATTTGAGTGATTCATCCATGTCATTAATGCATCATAAATGCTTAATGACTCATGGAGATGAATCACCCATTAGATATTTATGGAGCATGGTTGTTAAATCATTTATATGATTTATCTTGATTTTGTTTATGCTTTATATATATTATGAGAGTTCATTATCTCATTCCATTCTCTTGCTCACTTTCTCTCTCCTCAAGCTCTCCCTCTTCAAACCCTAATCCTCCCCTCTCATGTGTTGAGTACAAGGATTAGATTAGACTACTTAATCCTTAACCATTCTCTATATCACCTAGGTTGCTTAGATTAGCGATTGAAGAAACCTAGTTTACCTCTAGTTTGAGGTGAAGCTTGTAGTAAAGCTCTCGGGTGGATCATCTACTACTTAGAGAAGGCCGGAGAGGACGTGGAGAACGACCAGACGAAGGACTCGGTTCTACAGGTATAATCACTTTTCATATTAGTTGTTAACTCCTATGTTTGTTGTAAGTTATTGTTTATGAAAAGATTCTCGGTTAGTCGATGTTTACGCCTTAAACAAGATCGTTTTTTATTATTCCGCCTCCCCGCAAGTCGTGGGGTGTTGTACATCGACTTACACCGTCAGCACTCCTCAACATGTTAAGGAGTTCTGGAAGTTCAACTTTCTTACCTTGAATGTTAAAATTCAAGATAAATTGGGCGTAGGTGGAGGGAAGGGACTGAAGAACCAAGTATGTATACAGCTCGTTCTCTAAAGTTGTCCTAAGGTCCGCGAGCTCTTCAATATTGCCAATCATCTTAAGGACATGTTCCCCTACAGATGATCCGACAGCCAGCCTCGACCGAAACAAGTTCTTCGAGGTCTCGTATCTAGCTATACGAGATTGCTCTCCATACAGTTCCTTGGTGTGGAGAAATATGGATTGTAGATCTATATTCTCGTGCCTTCTCTGATGTTCATTATTCATAGAGGAAAGCACGATGCATTTGGCCTTCGCGCAGTCAAACTCCCAGGTCTTGTAGATTTCCTTATCCATGACACTGGATTCTGGACTTGGGATTGCAGGCGCCTTAGTAGTAAGGACATACCCCAATTTGTCATAGGTAATTGCCATCTTAACATTCCGGAACCAATCTTTATAGTTGGGCTCTGTCAAAATATTTTAATCTAATAATAACTTAAGGCCTGTCATGTTCTGGGTCGCTGTAATTAGGAGAGAGAGAGGAAACACTTTAGCATGATGCTCTTGCAAGTTTAGAGTGGTTTTTAGTTAATCTAAATAGGATGGCTCCTACTGTTTCTCGAATCTTTCCTCAAACCAAAAAAGAAGAACTAGTCAGGAATATTCTTACTGTACAATACTTGCTTAACCGTTCAGCCAGGCCGGTGTCGGTACTTCGAGGGAGGTTTTACGACGCTTTCGCGATGTTCCTTAATTAAATAACCTTTTTTCCCAGGGGGCGTAGCCCCGCTGACACCTTTCTTGACACCTACTTTGTTTATAGCATTGATCATTAAGTGAAAGAATCTCCCGATGAGTAGTATATACTCACAGTAGGATCGGGATTCAATATCATCGTGTGATAAAGCTGAAGGAATCCTACCAAAATTATCACACTCCAAATGGTATACAACTCTAGCAAATTTCAGTTTCTTTAGAAATTCCCGATGTGGATTTTTGCCTCATGCTCTTATGACCTTGGCGTTGGTCAAAATGTCATAAGTCACATGTCAAGTTCTACCCATCCTTATCTTGTTAATTTGAACCCACCCGTACATACCCCTGACGTTGGCCAAATGGCAGTACGACTATCCCAAACCAACTCATCTATCTATGCAACAGATGAATACCCAGCAGCTACCAAACATTATGCCTTAGCGTTGGTCAAAATACATAGCTTGAATACTACTGAATACCCAAATGAAATGACAGAGGGCTACGAATGGTTTTGGCGAAACCGTGAACGTAGTGAACTTGATATGATCGAAGGAACCTGATAGCTTTTAAAAGGAGTGGTTTAAGCTCCGCAATTAAAAATCTGCTGTTTTAAAAATAACAGAGTGGTTTCTTTTAAACTGTTCCAACGATTCAACTTTAGTTTATTTTCTTTGCATTAATATAATGCGTCCCATCAATTAACCTATCATTGCAGAAAACAACGAAAATACAACGTCCTCTTATGCCATCCGCATTCGCCACTGGGCCCCGTCATTCACCCGTTAGGTTACTTAACTAATGACAGAGCGGGGGCTGGGCTAGCAAGGATGCAAAACATAAGTAACGCCTACTAGATATCATATATAGATATTGTACATTCGTCAGACGCAATAATAGGCATTCCAGATCACAGATGAACATATTGGATATAAAAGCAATCCGCATTTCTTTTGAGCCTGCAATGAAAGACAGATTACACAGTCGCGATAAATAGACAAACCCCCACCCTAGACCTCTACGGGTACGGCGAACTACCCGCCAAGTACCTGAAGTGAAGCGGTCTCCCTCAACGACGTGAGTAGGCCACTAAGCACTTCAAAGTACCCAGTAGTTTGTGCACCCCACCTTGGGTCTATCCTAGGAGCAGAAAATAGTAAATGAAATAATACAACGGTGGCTACAACCTCAACCCGGATGTGTCCCGCAAAAGAATATTACAACAAATTACAATTTACATTTGAATGAAAGAAACACTCGCCTCACATCCACGGCTATCCATTCACAACAATCCAACAAGTTCATATTCACAAACCGGTAAAAACTATTAAAGAAATGTGCAATCCCCTGCTAACCGACATACTAGCAGTTAGGGGAGGTTTACGAACACATGAAACAAAAAACAGAGATAATCCAGTTAGCCAAAGTTCTTAGAATTTCGATCAAGCAACACATATGAATCTACTCCAAACTATTCTCTGTGCACATAAAACCTGAGCAGAAACAAAACATCACAGAAAACACAACATCAACACAGAAGAATAATTGAGTAAATTTAGGTTGACTCGGTGTCAACTCGGCCGCGGATCCGCGGCGGATCGCTTGGATCGGCCGCGGTTCCGCGGTGGTTTGTACGAGTCATGATCCCAATTTTCTTCACAATTCTTAAAAAAGCCTGCTTGTATTTTTAAGGGTCCCGAAAAATTTTTAGACCCCGTTTTAAAATCGGCAAAAACTTGGTGAAAACGTTGGTTTTTTCGGGAATATTTTGCGATCGAATTTCTAAAGATTTTGCTAACATGTTAGTTATGGTTTAGCTAGGCTCTGATACCACTGTAAGTCGACGTTACACACCCCACAAGATGCGTGGAGGCGGAATAGGTAAAACAATCATTTTGTTTAAGGTAACATCGACTAACTTTACGGATCTTTGCTAAACCCTAACTAACAAACTATCTCGAAGTGCTAAACTACTATGATAGATGATTATACCTCAAGATACTAGTCTTTCTTGTTCTTGTTGTTCACCTCCTCGTCGGCCTCCTCGATGTGATAGAAGATCCACCCGAGAGTTCCTTCTCCAAGCATTAACCTCTAACTTGAGGTAACTAAGTGGTTAGGATTGCTAATCCAAGTGACCTAGAAAATATAAAAGTGGATTAAGGATCTATTAGTCTTTCTAACCCTTGGGATCTCAACACATGAGAGGATTAGGGTTTGGTTGAAGAAGAGGAGAGCTTGAGGAGAGAGAGTGTATATGTGAGAATGAAATGAAAATATAACTCATTTCTATATTTTTTGAAGCATAATAATTATCAAATAAATCATATGAGATAATTACAACCATGCTTCATTTAATACAAATGAATGAATCATCTCATGAGTCATTAAAACAATTAATGCTTTATTAACTCACTTGGATGAATCATCTCATGAGTAACCAATTCATTTAATGAAAATAACACATAAGCTCTCCACCTCATTTAGTTTATTTAATAAATGAATTAAATCTAAATGAGTCACCTTTCTTCTAGAAGATTCTCGACTAATTACGAGAACGTCCCTCCTATTCGTATTTTCGAAAAACACGGATATACTGAGACTGCATAAATCCAATAATCAAATACTAGAATCTGTCTTAAACCAAAGCCTGCTAGTATAAACTGTCCGAATATCATACGTGCATAAATACACGTATATGTCCGAACCCTGTCGTAAAACCATACGACCTCTATATCGTTTTTCCTGAAGCAGGGAAACTCTCTGTGTAGGACTCTATCGACTCGATACTACGCTGGCTGTGGGTTTAACCACAGGCCGCAAGCGGTACTAGCTGTACGTAACGTTCCCCAGGTAGATATCGATAAGAAGTTTGATGAGGAAACCCATCCGAACTCCTACTGAGCCTGATGTGACAATCTCCGTACAGTCCAGTCTGTTCGTCTAAGACTATCGCATATCGGGCCTAGGGGGCGGCAAGTGTCAGTCCCCTAATAGAAGTATAAGTCGTGTCGGAGTGAAGCCCATTACACCTTGAGAAACTACAGGAAATCCTACCGGTAAATCTCGTTTGCCCTGGCCAGGGACCTTGCGTAATGGCTCTCTAAACACAGTGCGATATCAACTCCCAATACCGGGAGAGACGAATCCTTTCTAACTGCCACTGCCTCTAAGTGCTTCGGGACTGCACCCAACTGCTACCTGTTTGCACGAATCCTTTGAGCCATGGTAGGGTAGCAATCTAAGAACAGTGGGAACACACTCGAGACGAAGCAGCAGTGTCAAGTCAACGGACTATGTTGTACTCATGTCACCTGGGAACAGTTAACTGACGACGGGTATAATACCAACCAATAGTTCCCTGCGAGTCCTGTCCGGTGTACCCGTAACCCAACGAGCACCTGCATACTATCTCCAGTACAACGTTCTAATGGCTGTGGGATAGACCATTTCCCCTACTGGGATGAGAAGCGTCCACACTAGTCTACTCCGGAGTATTGATGCCCTGTCTCGATAATCCTATGACTAGGGACCTGAAAAAGGATGTGCTTGTAGACTACCCAGTCTCCACTAGTGTTACTGCCATCACAACGCTGGTAGTCAAGCAAGATCCTATGGGCTCTATCAATATGTATTCGCGATATGTTAAAAGAAACATATTCACATATTAAGATAGATATAAACCAAGTAGCATACTGCTATATTGAGCAAGACTGTTAATACAACTGTGAATAACCCAAGCTTCCATTAAGTAATATACAAGCTAGTATGATACAATAATGGCTCCTAGGGCATATACACTAACACTATGAAAGTTCACGAGCGTCGCCAGCATAGGATTAACCTCGGCAGAAAAATCTGCTTCAAGGGTTGGAGTCTCCAC
This sequence comes from Agapanthus africanus, assembly GCA_030015575.1. Classification (NCBI taxonomy): domain Eukaryota; kingdom Viridiplantae; phylum Streptophyta; class Magnoliopsida; order Asparagales; family Amaryllidaceae; genus Agapanthus; species Agapanthus africanus. The sequence goes on along the minus strand of JASDDO010000022.1, from coordinate 384,076,193 downwards.
GTCAAGCTCTTCAATGGATTTACTCAACATACGAAGGCTAGTCACAGCGCCCTTAGAAGATGGACGTCTAGAAAATGGTCCTGTTGGCATTAATATACGAGATTCGAAGGGAGCAGAGGACGGTGCGACTGCTACAAAAAGGATTATGGATAAAAAGCTAACTCGCAAAATAAATAAATCACCAGAGTGATGAAGTATACTATACCGGCTGCGGCAGATGGCAAGGCCGGGAGTAACAATGGTACAACTGTTCTTTCATCTCCTCCTTCGATCTGTAGTGCTGCAGTCAAAAAAAATAAGAATTAGCAATGACTTGGCTGCCCATAAACGAAAAGAGAAGATATTAGCTAAAGGCTGTACTCACCAATGCCACTGGATGAAGCAATCTCCGATTAGAAGGAGAAATGTGGATGTAGCTCCTGATACAGATGATCAAAAAGAACTCTTGTAAGGGTGTAATAATGCAATATCAATACAAAAAGTATATTGCTTACAATGGAACCGATAAGTCACCAACCCGTACCTTCCAGCATTTGGGAGGACATGGGATAAGGCAAAGGGGCGGCCACCGTCAAAGCAGCAACTGGTGATGCTTCCTCGGGTGGCACAACCTCAACGCTCACCACACCTGCATTAGAGAAATACTGTCAGAAGAGATTAAAAAGGATTGCATAATGAAAAGGAAAGAAATGATCCAAAATCTACTTGGTGAGTCACCGGTCGAAACCGCGACAAGGGTGTCACTGGGTGCAGCGACTGCTTCACCCTCCTCTATAGGAATGGTTTCGCCACCCGTAGCTTCATCCCCCGATTCCATGAGAGCTGTCGTGACACTCGCAATGCCAGGAGATGGCAGGGAACAGTAGGCTGAAAGAGCGGCAATTGGAGCAGTTCCGGAATCCTGGGAAAGAGTAGCCGCTTTGGGCTCAGTAGTTGCCGCCATCTCATCTACCACTTCCTCATCAAGACTCTGCCATGCAGGATAGGACATATGAGATCCTGAAGATTAAAACTTTGACAAAAAGGACTCAATGTTATGTTACCTTAGGATGGCCTTTCAGCTGCCTCCCGAGCCGTGTGTATCGCCTGTCTATAAGCGATAGACAGGGCAACCGGAGCACCCTCTGAAGAAGCAGGGACATGAGAAGCAGCGCTCGAGCCTGCACTTACGGCCAAGGCAGCGTCATGTTCCCATGCTGCATGCCTCCTGCGCTTCTTTTCCGCCCGGACCGTGAGAGTTGATCTTCTCAAGACCTCCGTCAGGGGGACTTCATCGTCCACGCCAGGAGCTACCTTTGGAGCTGTTATGGCGTCCGTCATCGGTTGCTTAAGTAAAGCCTCTTTTGGAAATGCTGAGGAGGCCGGGACTTTGATAGCTGGCCCTGGAAGCATCTCCGCATCACCCTGTGGGATTGGAACTGCACTGGGCATGACCTGAGTCGAGGTAGTTCGAGCGATAAGATGAAAAAAGGGTCAGATTATCCATAAGAAAGGCGAATGAAGGAACAATGAGCCGAAATATACCAACGCCCAGCGAAGCACGAAGCCTCTCCTCCTCCTCAAAAGTCTTGAGGGAAGCCGCGAGAGCCTCTTCGGTGGAAATGCCTGTTAAAGAAGGAGTGTCAGTCAAAACATGATAGCAAAAACATGACCGCAAAAAGATAGGGTTGAAGTTTACTTGATTTTGCGAGGATGATCAGTCCTGCTTTGTGGCTAGCGAGACGCTCGGAAGCTACAATGGCAGCCTCCAGATCAGTATCATCTAGCGCCATGAATAGACCCTCGTTGGTCCCATATTCGCCCAGGCCCTCGCTATAAGGAGCATGAGGCTCCTGGGCTAGTACAACGTCTGCAGAAAGACTCGACTTCTTCTTCTTCTTCTGCGATCGAGTACCGATCGCCGCTAGCACAAGCTTACGCTTAGTGGGCACCTTGGGACGATGAGTTCTGATATCTGAACCCACGCCAGACTTGAGAGATGCCATAGTCATCGTTTCCACGGGAGCACGGGGTACCGGTAGCTCAGGCCTATCACGCCGGACCTCGACCGCAACAACTTCTTTTAGGGGAGGACGGACAATGGTCCGTCGCTTCAGAGGAAGATTTGGGTTACCAGCCGGAGCGGTGCCCTTGCGATCAAGCAACAATCGCTTCTCCTCCCTAATGACGGCGCCCATCGAATGTTGATACCATGCCACATACACATTCAGGTCCTTCGGAACACAGCTCGTTTCACTAATGAAGAAGTTGGACCCCGTGTTCAGGCACATAAAATGATGCAGCGCGCTTCGTATACCCTCTTCGGTAGCAGCAGGTTCTGCCAAGAAAGCCTCAAGCGGGACGCCCTGATTATAGCTTAGCTGCTAAGCAAAACGATGCGGGTTGTATCTCATGAACAACGCCACATCATTCTGCCTAAATACGAGAAAGCCCGGCCTAATGGAGTACAGATGAAGAATCTCCCGAGATTTCAACACAGAGGCCCCGTCTTTAAAAATGTCCTACAATGGCAGCACCGTTTTTGTAGATTCCTGGCCAACGGTCAAAATTTTATCGGTAAAGGACATACCATCCCCAACCGTGCGTGGACGAAGGAGCAAACCCCTAGCTTCTCGCGGTGTCGGACTTACGATGGATGCGTCGACCAGCCGCATTATCCGAGGGAACTTACATCTGTCTTGAAAGGAAGGTCTTCTGTGGATACCGAAGACCCTAAGCATGTGCAACTCGAGCCATGAGGTGAAATAGTGCATTGAGAAGTTGGCAGGCTGCACCCCTGGCTCAGTAGTATCCGCTGCCAAGCTGAGGCCGTGATACAGGTGGGCTAACCCAGCAATCCCGATGACCACTTGTATCCGGCATCCAATCGATGCGCTGGGTAGAAGACGGACGGCCACATTTAGTGAGGGTGCATGGGAAGCGCGAACCAGCTCAACCATAAACCGAGGAACCCTAGAAAGAACGCTTCCTCATCGATGCCCGGAGCAGCAATTTCCGAAAAGGGAACGATCGCGATGTTTGGAAGAAAGAAATCCTTTTGATCGGTTTCCAATATTGGCCGGCGATCCAAGCCAAAGACGAAAGGATCATCAAGTTTGGCAGACTTTTCACCTTGTCGCGATAAAACATCCGTACGGAGAAAAGGAGCCATAAAATCCGTAAAAGTAACCCCGCGGCCTCTGGATTCGAGAAAGATGATCTCATACATATTCAACACCTTTATTAAACTTGGGAACTGGTGTTGAATGGAGTTCTCTGGGGGTAAGACCCATTACCACTGATTTTGTGGTGAAAATATACTCATCTGGAGGAAGCGGCTCCTCGTAATGCTCTCCCCTAACGGGTAAACCAGAGACCTCGGAAAATTACTCTAAGGAAATTGAGACTTCTTGATCCAATAAGAGGAAGGTGTGGGTCGGAATGTTCCATTGCTCTAGAAACGCCTTGATCCACCATGTAGAAGGTGCAGAATACTGGAACAATGAAGCATAGATCGCATGGTACAATCCGAGCTTCAACAGCTGCGACTTCTTCGCCGATAAAATATATCGGTCCCACTGTAAGTATCCGGCCGGATGATGGGGAGTTAGTCCTATGTTGTAGGGCTGTCCCCAAGGGCGCGACTCACCCTGACATATGCGCCTTCCTAGAGTGTCCAAAGCCACCGGCGACAGCACGGGTACTGCGGCAATAGAAGGCCGAAGGAGAACTTCTGAAGTCCAATTCACCTCCTCCGCAGTATAGCTTATCGGGGGTTCATCTGCATAAGGGATCGCATAGATAGGCTCCGACGGTGTCGCACAAGAAAAGTTCCGGCGGCCTCTGATAATTTGATCGTACCATCTACCACATAGATGAAGATTCTTGTGCTCCGGGTCATGGTCTTTGATCAGCGCAAGAACCTTTCGGTCTACGTGCGCTTCGGGGAATCCGCCTTCTGAGCGGACGGACGGGAAGGAAGTGTCGAAAGACATCGTACATGGGCGGAAAAGAGCAAATTTTTAGCCGCCAATGCTACAATTTACGTTTTGTCACTAGGTACTTTAAATTGGTACCACGCTGCAATGCAGTGAAAAGCGACCAAATGGGGACCCACAGAATCCATATGACATTGCATCATTAATAAATCAGCCTCATCATTTGATGAGACTGTCAATTAAATGAGAAAATCCTCAATTGATTCTCATTTAATGAGAATTCCTCGGGCCAGAGAGTAAATCTCCCCTTGAGAGCAGTGCTCTATGGTAGAATGACACCTGTCAGATTCTAATGATGAAGGAATAAAATTCCTCAAGAAAATTCTAAGAGCCTTGCTCCGTAAAAAATGATGGAATGACCCATCAGAGAGCTTAAAGTAATGTTTTAATGGAATAAAATTCCATGATCTTCAAGATATATGAACAAACTCAAAGAGTTCTTCATGAGCAAAGCTCTGTTAATGGGTTAAGAAACCCTAAGAAAGACCTCTTTAGATCTATGGGTTCAAGAGAGCAAAGCTCTGTCAACAAAACCCTAAAAAAAGGTTTTCTTTAGATTGAAGATCTATGAAGAGCAAAGCTCTGTTAATGTGTGAAACCTAAGATTATTAAATCATCTACTCAAAGGTTTAATCTTTACCTAAGATTTTGACAGAGTTCTGTCCTTAAGAAAGTTATTAAGCGAAAGAGCTATACTCAGCAAGAGAATAATAATTCTCAGAAGGAAGAAGATGAACAGAAATCATCTCAAGGGCCAAGGGTCCTATTTATAAGCACTAAGATGCCGTTTCAACTTCTGAGTTAATCCAAGGGCACAAATGTCGCCACCGCTGCACTCACATGTGGGCCACGTGAGCGCAACGGTGGGGGGTATTTGTTTCCCCCAATCAGAGAAAAGCTTTGTTTAAAATTCAAATTTTTAAATGAAGTAATGCTTCAGAAGCAGCGCCATGTGCGCTGCACCCTAACCAGCGCACCACGTGCATAGCGCGTGTGCACTGGCGCTAAGTGTGATGCGCTCTAAGCAGCACACCACGTGCAAAGCACGGGTGCGCTAGCGTTGGAACTAAAAGCTCCCCACCGTTAGATCAAAGATCCAATAATAATGATAAATCATTAATTAATTAGAATTAAATTCTGTTAAGGAAAGATTCCTCAAAATCTTTCCAAACAACAAGATTGTGCTCTGTAAATCAGAGCACCGTTGGATCAATAATCAAATGGTGATTAAAAATCACCAAAAGTACAGAATAAATTCTGTATGAAAAGATTTCCCAATCTTGTCAAAAACAAGAAGATTGCCTTCTGTAAATCAGAAGCCCTTAGATCAAAGATCCAACCGTAGGAAAACCCCCAAATCAATTGGAGAAAAGATCTCCTTAACTGATTGAACAAATCAGCTTGCCCTATATAAAGGCCCCCAGACTTCAAGTCTCATATATACAGTGCATATAGAGGAACCCCCTATAAACTTTGAGAAAATCTCAGAAAGAAGAGCCAAGCCCTCAATAGAAGAACTTCTTTTCTTCACGGTAAAATGTAGCGTTTTAGAAATCGTTATGAGAATTTTTTCGTTTTAGGGTTAAATTGTCGGTATTTTCCGTTTTAACCCGACTGTGTTCAAACGACCATATAGACTTGCCAGCACCTAGTTTAGCTAAAATAAAGCTAGTGAGCAAGCTTTGAGGGTATATGAGACGTTTTGGTTCAATTTGAATTTTTCCCAATTTTAATGTTATTTTAATGCGGTATTGACATTTTGGGAAATTTCTCTTTAAGTGATCTTTTCATCAATTATTCATGAGTAAACCAAACCCACATAATATCTAGATTCATTGTGTGGACTAGGATTAAGAGTTAAAGAAAAGAAATGAAAAGAAATTCAAGGTGCATGCATGTGTGCATGTGTGTGAATGCATTTATTGCAAGGAAATTGCTAGAAAACCCTACACACTCTCTCTACTACTCTTGATCACTTCTCTTATATTTTGCATCAATCCAAGCCAATAAATTCCCAAAATTCCCAAATAAATCCCAAAAATACACTAAGTCCTTGTTCTTGCTTTTTGATCACTTGGAAGCTAGGAAAGCTTAGATCTTGTGAGCCAAAGTTGATAGTTATAATCCCTACACTGATAAATTAGAGTTTTTATGATGTGTAGCTCGTTGAATATGGTTTAGAACACTTGATGTATCGATTTGTGCAATATCGTATTTTTAGTGTCTTTTTAGAGCCTCTGTACCTGCTGTGATCTGGAAATTTTAGTAAGTGACCAAACAAAATTTTAGTGATGTACTAGTGACCCTGGAGCACCACCTGAGACACGAGGACCACCCCACCGGCCGGGGCCGGCGACCCCTTTGGAGAAATCCGGCGACGTCGGCTGTAGAGGAGAGTTGGGTGTTGGGTTTCTTGTGGGTATTTGTCTGCTGTTGGTTAGGGGTGTTTGGTACTGTTTACTTTTTTAGTAATTGCAGTATGAAAAATCTGGAACCGTTTACCAATAATCTAGTGTTTTGAGTCTGCGTGTTGCGTGTTGCGACACGAATCGTGATCTTGTGCTTCTGCGGTACTTGGGTAGGTTTATCGTTACGCACGTTATCCACTAGACGTACACTCGCGAGTTAGTTTAGTATTGGTGCGTTATTTAATACATAGTTTTATGTTATATTGGTCGATTTCTGAGATGTTTGCACTATTTCTTGTGTTTGTGGAAATATAGCATCGCAAGCGGGGACTTCGGACGCTTCGAACAAAGGGAAGCAGGTGGTCGGATTTTCATAGTTGGAGACCATTGGTGAGTAGATTTAACATCTACGGGGCAATCGCCCGTATGGCGTTATGCGTCGGGGCTGATATAATAGGATAGCTGCATGTATTTGCATATTAGTTAATTATATATGAATGTCGTTGCATAGCATTATCTGTTGTACTTGACTCTTACCTTTAGATATAACACATTACTGACGGTTCATGTTGCACGAGCACTAAATTGTACGCTAAACCCACATCGTCAGTAATTGCCATGACACGCACAAAACACCTACATACATGATATGGTAGTGTATAGGAATAGTGGGAGTAGTAACTCTTATTCCTTTATGCATATGAGATATTGTTGATACCTACATACATGATATTGTTTTGGAATAGTTAAGATAGTAACACTTAATCCATTTCACGTATATCTTACTATAGCTACTTGTACATCTTGCATACATATTAACATGTACACCCACACAGTCTATTACAGCTACATGTATATCATGCACTCATATTGACATGTACACCCGCATATTTTCGCTATAGTTGTATGTACCCCAAGTGGTATTGTTTTGATATGTGATATTGAGTTGTTGATCATTACGCTTATGAAATGCATCAAACATACTTGCTTACATGTAGATACTTAAACCTTGCTACACTTACATGTACACCTCATATGATGCTGCATTTGTTTTCGGAAGATTTTTGGGAACCGCAAGATATATTTCAAAGATGGATTGATTAAAAAGAGCGGTTTTCCCTTTATATGCTCATATTGATGTTTTATGTTGCATATATAAGTTTTATATGGATTTCATATGATTTATGGATTTGAGGACCGTGGGGGTATTTTCAAGAAACTATGTATTGTTTGAAAACCCGGTTTCTCTTGATATGATATTTGATGCGTCCACCATGAGATTTCTCGGTTCTGAGATTTGTGATATATACCCGATGCGAGGAGTGAGTGGGCCGTGTGCTGGTACATGGTGGGGCTCGGTACGGTTCCCCTCGGCAAGATGTTCGTGGTACAGACGATGAGCCTGGAAGGTGGGCAAGTACCTACCGGTGACTGTATTTGGACTCGGCGGTTATCGTGGGGATACCGACCGGAGTGAGGTTCGACATATCGTCAGGGCCAGTCGTGGTGACAGTGCCTGAGTTATGAGGATTTACGTGTCGATGCTAGACACGGGTTTCATGATGTTTCGAGTGTCGGTGTTAGACACTCAGGTTTTCATGATTTTTATGTGTCGTCGGTGGACATACGGGGTTGATATTCTCATACTTATATACGTATATATATACACATAGGGATATGTTTTCATGATGTTTCGGGTGTCGATGTGTGACACTCAGGTTCCATGAGACTTACAGGATGTGAGGGCCAATCTGAGGATGCGGTGCCTGAGGATTTGGGATTTGATGTGTCAGTGAGGGACACTGGTGTTTTTCCATGCTGATGATCTTGCATGAGATTTTATATTATATCATCCCACACTCAGGATTTTATTGTTATGCATTGCTTCATGTAGTTGTAGTACCCTGATGATGCACCTTTACATGATTGTTGCATATTCACTTTTCATACTTATGCTATCGGATTACATGTGATAGATAGTTTGTTGTTCGTGCAAACTTGCGATTACAGTATGATGTTAATTACTATTCACGAGTTGGCAACTCACCCCCGTTGTGCCACAGTGTTTTGCAGGACTTACCCTCAGAGTAGTCGTGGCAGGGCGTCTTATCATCTCTACTTTCGCGGATACCGCTACGTTAGGCAGTGAGGCCATTGCTTTTAGGTGGGTTTGCGATTATCTGCTTGTACATTGTACATCTTTTTGCTGGATCTAGTATTCTCCATCTACCACTGTTGTATATGACTTAGAGACGACTTGTGAGGTTTCAGTGTTGTATTATTTTGGTGACTTTGGGTGCCGTGCTCGTGGGAGCCGGTTATGTTGGAAAGTTTACTTCTTATTTCAGTCTTTCCTTTGTTATTTCTTCGCTTCGGCGTCGTATACTTATTGTGGTGATTGTCTCCGCCGTTGGGCGTGATTTTGCTCCAATTTGGGATACTTTATATATTATCTGTGTTATACCCTTTTTCGGGGCTAGTTTTTACAAAGGAGGTGCTGCCGAAATTTTCAAGAAAGAAAATTAGAGTTTGAGATTTTACTTATGATTTTCCAAATATTAAAACTATGTTTTTCTCCGTTGATCCAGATTTGGGTTGTTTAGATTTCTGGGTTTCGGCTTACTTGAGTTGCGTACGCCTGTAGACGTTATGTAATTTAAGTGCCGGTTACTGGCTAAATTTTCGGTCGTGACAAAGTTGGTATCATAGCTCTAGGTTTTAACTTTCGGAGTGTAGGATGACCAAGGTATGATGGAGTAAGTAGCTTAAGCAGATTGACGTAGCGTGTGTATGTTCCGCGGCATACTTATGACACGGTACTCCGCCTAAGTGACCTTAGGACTTATTGATTGATATCCTTCCGTGATGATATACATCTTTGTGATTCGATTTCTGTTTCCTTATCGAATCTTGTTTCAATTTCCAGCCTATATGCCGCCAAAGACTACGAGGGCACAGAGAGCGGCCGTGAGGGCCGAGGTCAGAGTTGACTCATCAGAGGCGAGGACTGACCAGGGCAGTACGCCTGTTGTATCGGAGCACATTGCTATGATTGGAGCTGGTATGCAGGATCTACGCCAGATAGTGGGGAATTTGGTAGAGACCACTCGAGCGCAGGGGCAGGCAGTTGTTCCACCTGTTGCAGGGACCACGATGGTACCTACAGTTCCGGCAGTCGCAGTTACAGCTCCGGAGGTTATTACCATGTCACTGACAGATTTTATGAGGCTGAGGCCTCCGGTGTTTACTGGCATATATGTTACTGAGGATCCGCAGTCGTTCATCGACCGGATGGCCAGGATTTGTCGTTCACTCCGATGCTCCGATGAGAGATGGGTGGAGTTTTCCAGTTTTCGTTTGGAGGGTCTGGCCCAGAAGTGGTGTGAGTCCTTGGAGAAGGGCGGAGCCGCGGGTCTTGCTCCTATGACCTGGGCTGAGTATGTGACGTCGTTTCTTGCCCGTTTTCTTCCACCGAGCGTCAGGGATGCGCGAGCGTGCAAATTTGAGTCGTTACGTCAGACTACGGAGATGACGGTGTCTGATAATGATGTACTGTTTACCGAGCTTTCGGTCTATGCTCCATACCTGGTGGCGACTGAAGAGATGAGGGTGAAGAGGTTTGTTCGAGGCCTACTTACCCACTTGTTCCTAGCCATCAGCATTCAGCATTGCGACACGTATGCGGCAGCTGTGGATGCAGCCCTATTGGTGAAGGAGCGTCTATCTGAGTCATCGATTGTTCCGGAACCGAAGAGGGCTCGTACTAGTATAGCAGCCATGAGGCAGAGGTTTAGATTCCTAGATAGAGTTCAATCAGATGCTGGGGGTAGCAGAGACGTGGGACGTGGCCAGTTGTTCATTACTTTTTCCCAAGAGGGTCAGCCGTCGACACGTGGGTGTTTTTGATGTGGCAGTTTACAGCACCTAGCGAGAGATTGTACCGTGGTGCGTCAGAGAGGGCCAGCAGTACCCCAGGTGACCTTACCACCTTCTCCGCCTCAGAGAGCGTTGCCTCTTATTCCAGTTGTTGCGCCGCGTCAGACTCCTATTCAGAGAGGTCGATGTCGCGATGGTTTTGTACCGAGAGGGCGAGGTGGCGGAGGCAGACGACAGCCAGTAGCCGGTAGAGGGCAGACACGGGTTTTTGCCTTGACTCACCACGACGCTCAGGCGTCAAATGCTGTGGTTTCAGCTACCCTTTCTGTATGTTCTTTTGATGCACATGTTCTTTTTAATCCGGGATCTACACATTCGTATGTTTCTACGCACTTTGTGCCGAGGTTAGGCCGAGAGTCGTGTTTGCTAGATTAGCCGCTTGTCGTGACCACTCCTATGGGAGAGCCGTTTGTTGCGCGACACGTGTACCGATCGTGTGCTGTCCGTTTAGGAAACAGAGAGATGTCCGTCGACTTGATCCTTCTTGAGATGTTGGACTTCGATGTTCTGTTGGGCATGGACTGGCTAGCTACTTGCTACGTGTCCGTGGACTGCCGAGAGAAGACAGTTAGATTTGTTTTCCCAGCGAGTCAATGTTTGTTGTGCTGGGAGACCGTGGTGCCACCCCTCACAGTTTGATTTCTGTTCTGTGCGCTAGTCGTCTTTTGAGTAGGGGATGTCGGGGATTCTTGGCTTCCATTCATGATACTGGGGCCACAGTGGAGTCGTTGGACCAGGTTTCTACCATGCGAGAGTTTCCCGATGTCTTTCCGATGAGTTACCTGGGTTGCCGCCAGAGCACGATATTGAGTTCTACATTGATCTGATTCCTGGCACGGAGCCTATTTCTATACCGCCTTATCGGATGGCTCCGGCAGAGCTTAGAGAGCTTAACGATCAATTGCAAGAGTTGCTTGATTTGGGACTTGTGCGTCCGAGTGTTTCGCCGTGGGGAGCTCATATTCTGTTCGTCAAGAAGAAGGACGGCAGTTTGAGGCTGTGTGTGGATTATCGTCAATTGAACCGAGTTACGGTGCGGAACAGGTATCCTTAACCCCGTATTGACGATTTATTTGAGCCGCTCCAGGGTGCGAGATATTTTTCTAAGATTGATTTACGTTCGGGTTTTCATCAGTTGCGGGTTCGGAATGATGACATTCCGAAGACTGCTTTTCGTACGCGCTATGGGCATTATGAGTTTTTGTTGATGTTGTTCGGACTCACCAATGCGCCAGCAGCGTTCATGGATCTGATGAAGGTCGTTCCTCGACCAGTTTATTATAGTGTTTATTGATGACATACTGGTCTACTATAGAAGTCGTGAGGAGCATGAGCAGCACTTGAGGATTGCTTTGCAGATTTTGAGAGAACACTAGCTGTATGCTAAATTCTCAAAGTGTGCATTTTGGCTTGATAGAGTTGACTTCCTGGGTCATGTGGTTACTGGTGATGGTATTCTTGTGGACCCGAGGAAGATCGAGGCTGTACAGCTTTGGCCCAGACCTGTATCGTTGACTGAGGTCCGCAGCTTTTTGGGCTTAGCTGGTTATTATCGCCGTTTCTTGCAGGATTTCTCGAGTATCGTTGCACCGCTGACTGGACTGACCCGGAATGGAGTTCCTTTTCTTTGGACTGATGCGTGCGAGCAGAGTTTTCAGCAGTTGAATACTCGTTTGACGACAGCACCAGTTCTTTCTTTACCTTCTGGATCGGGCGGCTATGTTGTTTATTATGATGCTTCTAGAGTGGGGCTCGGCTGTGTTTTGATGCAGTATGGTAGAGTGATTGCGTATTCTTCTAGGCAGCTGAAGAAGCACGAGCAGAATTACCCCACTCACGATCTTGAGATGGTCGCGGTGGTCTTTGCATTGAAGATTTGGAGACACTACTTATACGGGGAGTCGTATCAGATCATCACGGATCACAAGAGCTTGAAGTATATCTTCCAGCAGCGAGATCTGAACCTGAGACAGCGCCGATGGATCGAGCTAGTCAAGGATTATGATTGTGAGATCCTTTATCACCCGGGCAAGGCGAATGTGGTAGCTGATGCTTTGAGTCGTAGGCCCGGGAGTAGCTTGTCCCAGTTGAGCACAGTTCAGTGTCATTCGTCTGCAGATTGGAAGCTCTTGTGTGATGGTAGAGTGCAGTTCCAGTTCACTTCCACTGGGGGACAATTTGCTCATGTCTCCGACCGTCCACTACTAATTGATCGTATCCGTGAGGCGCAACCCAATGATGCCCGTTTGTCCGAGATTCTTGAGCTTGTTCGGCAGGGTAGAGTTTCGGAGTTCATGGATGATGAACAGGGTGTGCTACGATGCGGGACTCGCTTGTGTGTACCAGATGCTGATAGGTTGAGACGCGAGATCCAAGAGCAGGCACATCAGTCGGCCTTTAGCGTTCATCCAGGTTCCATCAAGATGTACCGTGATTTGAGAGACTTTAACTGGTGGGAAGGGATGAAACGCGATATTTCGGACTTCATTTCGAGGTGCCTGACTTGTCAGCAAGTCAAGGATGAGCATCAGAGACCGGATGGAGAGTTGCAGCCTTTACCCATTCCGGAGTGGAAATGGGACCAGATTTCCATGGAATTCATTGTAGGTCTACCCAGAACCAGTAGGTGGTATGACTCCATTTGGGTGATTGTTGACCGGTTGATGAAAGTGGCTCACATCCTTCCAGTGAAGGCCACTTTCGGTTATGCTCAGTATGCGCAGCTGTATATAGATGAGATTGTGAGTTTGCACGGTGTTCCCACATGCATAGTATCCGACAGAGGCACCCAGTTTATTAGCCGTCTTTGGCAGAAGCTTCAGGAAGCTCTGGGTTTCCGGTTGAGTTTTAGCACCGCTTTTAATCCGCAGACCGATGGTCAGTCGGAGCGGACTATTCAGACTCTGGAGGATATGCTCCGTGCATGTATGCTAGATTTTGGTGGCAGTTAGGATCGTCACTTGTCGTTGATCGAGTTCTCCTACAACAACAGCTTTCAGGAGACTATTCAGATGGCATCTTTTGAGGCTTTATATGGTAGGAAGTGTCGATCGCCAGTCTGTTGGACCGAGCTTAGTGAGAGTCTAGTGTTGGGACCCCAGCTAGTTCAGGAGACTACGGAGAAGATCCAGTTGATTCAGGACAGGATGAGAGCAGCCCAGTGCAGGCAAAAGTCTTATGCCGACCGTCGTCGTCGCAGACTTGAGTTCGAAGTGGGGGATCATGTATTCCTGAGGATTTCTCCGATGAAGGGCGTTATGCGATTTGGGAAGAGGGGAAGCTCAGTCCCATATTTATAGGTCCTTTCGAGATCCTTGAGCGAGTGGGTTCTGTTGCTTATCGTTTGGCGCTCCCGCCTAGTTTTCCGGATGTTTACCCTATGTTCCATGTGTCGATACTTCGTAGATACCTTCATGATCCTTCTCACATGATTCAGCACGAGACCGTTCAGCTTGAGCATGATCTTTATTTCACCGAGCAGCCGGTAGTTATTTTGGATCGGCAGGTGAAGAAACTTCGGTAAAGGGTCTTGCCGTCTGTGAAGGTTCTATGGCATAGCCCTACTAGTGAGGAGATCACTTGGGAGGCCGAGAGCGAGATGCAGAAGAAATTCCCTCATCTCTTTGAAGGTTCGCTTAGTATGAAATTTTAATTCGGGGACCAAATTTCTATAAGGCGCGAGATTGTAACGTTTTAGAAATCGTTATGAGAATTTTTCCGTTTTAGGGTTAAATTGTCGGTATTTTCCGTTTTAACCCGACTGTGTTCAAACGACCATATAGACTTGCCAGCACCTAGTTTAGCTAAAATAAAGCTAGTGCGCAAGCTTTGAGGGTATATGAGACGTTTTGGTTCAATTTGAATTTTTCCCAATTTTAATGTTATTTTAATGTGGTATTCACATTTTGGGAAATTTCTCTTTATGTAATCTTTTCTTCAATTATTCTTGAGTAAACTAAACCTACATAATATCTAGATTCATTGTGTGGACTAGGATTAAGAGTTAAAGAAAAGAAATGAAAAGAAATTCAAGGTGCATGCATGTGTGCATTTGTGTGTATGAATGCATTTATTGCATTTATTGCAAGGAAATTGCTAGAAAACCCCACACAATTCCTCACCTCTTTCCCTTGGCCGAATCCCACTCTCTCTCTACTGCTCTTGATCACTTCTCTTTTATTTTGCATCAATCCAAGCCAATAAATTCCCAAAATTCCTAAATAAATCCCAAAAATAAACCAAGTCCTTGTTCTTGCTCTTTGATCACTTGGAAGCTAGGAAAGCTTGGATCTTGTGAGCCAAAGTTGATAGGTATAATCCCTACACTGATAAATTAGAGTTTTTATGATGTGTAGCTCGTTGAATATGGTTTAGAACACTTGATGTATCGATTTGTGCAATATCGGGTTTTTAGTGTCTTTTTAGAGCCTCTATACCTGCTGTGATCTGGAAATTTTTGTAAGTGGCCAAACAAAATTTTAGTGATGTACTAGTGACCCTGAAGCACCACCTAAGACACGAGGACCACCCCACCAGCCGGGGCCTGCGACCCCTTTGGAGAAATCCAGCGACGTTGGCTGTAGAGGAGAGTTGGGTGTTGGGATTTTTGTGGGTAGTTGTCTGCTGTTGGTTAGGGGTGTTTGGTACTGTTTACTTTTTTAGTATTTGCATTATGAAAAATCTGGAATCGTTTACCTATAATCTAGTGTTTTGAGTCCGCGTGTTGCGTGTTGCGACACGAATCGTGATCTTGTGCTGCTGCGGTACTTGGGTAGGTTTTGTGGTATCATTATGCACGTTAGCCAATAGACGTACACTCGCGAGTTAGTTTAGTGTTGGTATCTCATATGCACAAAAGAATAAGAGTTACTACCCCCACTATTCCTATCCACTACTATATCACGTATGTAGGTGGTTTGTGCGTGTCATGGCAATTACTGACCATGTGGGTGTAGCATACAATTAAGTGCTCGTGCAACATGAACCGTCAGTAATGTGTTATATCTAAAGGTACGAGTCAAGTAAAACAGATAATGCTATGCAATGACATTCATATATAATTAACTAATATGCAAATACATGCAGCTATCCTATCATATCAGCCCCGACGCATAACGCCATACGGGCGATTTCCCCGTAGATGTTAAATCTACTCACCAATGGTCTCCAGCTATGAAATTCCGACCACCTGCTTCCCTTTGTTCGTAGCGTCCGATGTCCCCGCTTGCGACGCTATGCATTGCTTCATGTAGTTGTAGTACCCTGATGATGTACCATTACATGATTGTTGCATATTCACTTATCATACTTATGCTATCGGATTACATGTGATAGATAGATCGCTGTTCGTGCATACTTGCGATTACAGTATGATGTTAATTACTATTCACGAGTTGGAAACTCACCCCCGTTGTGCCACAGTGTTTTGCAAGACTTACCCTCAGAGTAGTCGCGGCAGGGCGTCTTATCATCTCTACTTTCGCGGATACCGCTACGTTAGGCAGTGAGGCCTTTGTTTTTATGTGGGTTTGCGGTTATCTGCTTGTACATTGTACATCGTTTTGCTGGATCTAGTATTCTCCATCTACCACTATTGTATATGACTTAGAGACGACTTGTGAGGTTTCAGTGTTGTATTATTTTGGTGACTTTGGGTGCCGTGCTCGTGGGAGCCGGTTATGTTGGAAAGTTTAGTTCTTATTGCAGTCTTTCCTTTTTTATTTCTTTGCGTCGGCGTCGTATACTTGTTGTGGTGATTGTCTCTGCCGTTGGGCATGATTTTTCTCCCATTTGGGATGCTTTATATATTATCTGTGTTGTACCCGTTTTCGGGGCTAGTTTTTAGAAAGGAGGTGCTGCCGAAATTTTCAAGAAAGAAAACTAGAGTTAGAGATTTTACTTGTGATTTTCCAAATGTTAAAACTATGTTTTTATCCATTGATCCAGATTTGGGTGGTTTATATTTCTGGGGTTCGGCTTACTTGAGTTGCGTACGCCTGTAGACGTTACATAATTTAAGTGTCGGTTAAGGGCCAAATTTTGGGTCGTGACATAAAAGAACAGAGAGATGAAGTCATCTCATAATTAAAAAGAAGAATTCACTTCTTTAAAGATCATAGATCTACAAGACCAAGGTCTTTTCACAAAGAGATCAAAGGATCTCATCATAAAATAAAAAGAAGAACATAATTCATCTCACTGATCATAGATCTATAAGACAAAAGGTCTTTTATATAAAGAGATCATGAAAATCTCATCATAAAAAGCGGGGAGAATAATTCAATTCTCTTAAGGATCACAGATCCATAAAGGCAAAGCCTTTCGTCAATATAAGAGATTGAAGCATCTCCTATAAATTAAGAACTTTTGTTCTTAGAATCTTGAGACAAAGTCTCTTATAAATGAGAATTTATTTCTCAGATCATAAAATTGATCAGATAGCGCTTTGCGCTCTTAGGCTGGTGCTCAGTGCCAAGCTCACCACGTGCTCCTCATGTGTGCGCCACTTAACAGTTAGCGCTCTGCGCTCTTGGACTAGCGCATTGCGCTCATGGAATGCCGCTCAGAGCCAAGCGTACCACGTGCTCCTCGCGTGTGCGCCACTGAACTAATAGCGCTTTGCACTCATAAATCAGCACAATGCTCTCATAGACTGGCGCTCAGCGCCAAGCGCACCATGTGTCCTTCACGTGTGCGCTACTCGGTAGAAGCGCACTGCGCTCTTGGATTGGCGCAAAGTGCCAAGCGCACCATGTGCTGTAAGTCCATGCTACCTCTCCCGGTACTTTCGGGCATGCGGAATTTGATAAAAAACGATTTTCTTAGAGGTGGTAACATGGACTTAAAATCCGGATCTTTGTTAAACATCTAACTAACAACCTAACTACGAGTTGCTAACTACTCGGTTACGGGGTTATACCGTTCTTTTTCTTGAACTCCTTCGTCTTCAAGCCTCGATGGATGTCCGGATCGCCTTCACTCCGTCGTCTCCTTGCGCCGAAGATAGATCCACCTCGAAAGCTTCTACCTTTGGCTTCTTCTTCGGTCTTTGAAGAAACTAGTTCACTTGGTTTGCTAAACCTTGTGAACTAGAGTGAGTAGAGAAGAGTTTGTATGGGATTTTATCTATGGTTCTTGGTTCTCAACTCATGAGACAAGTGAACCATAGAGTCAAGAGAGGGAGAGCAAGCGGAGGAAGATGAGAGCTCAAGAACAAGAGAGAGAGAATGAGCATGAAAGAATGAGAGAAGACTTTTCTCATTTGGCTCTCATAATCCAAAAAAATCATAACACATCATATCAATCAAGTATTATGTGATGGTTTAAGCAACCATAGCCATATCATTTCATGCACTCATTTTGCACAAAAGAGCAAGCAAGCAAAAGTCTTTGCCATGAAATAATAGCTATGGTTATCATGATGGTCAACTAGTCAAGCCTAGTCAACCGGTCAACAAAGTCAACAAGTCAACAAAAGTCAACAAAAGTCAACAAAGTCAACAACTCAACAACCATGTCACCATAATACCTAATTAATAAAATTGTTAATCACATATCATATTCTCATTAGGGTTGAGCAAAAAGTCAATAGTCAACTGTCAACGGTCAACAACCCAAATGAGAATCCTCCGCCTCTGTCTCTCCGTCAACTTTGCATACACACCCGCATCCGCGTTCCGAGGAACACGAATACAAACTGGATAAATCCAATCCCAATACATACACTAGGATCTGGCTTAAACCAAAGCCCTCTAGTGTTTACTGTCCGGACACTGTACGTGCACAAGTGCACGGATGTGACCGAACCCTGTCGCAAAACCATGCGACCTGCCGCAAAACCATGCGACCTCTACTCTTTTGCCTAAAGGCGAATAGCTTTCTGTGTGGGACTCTAAAGACTCGACACTACGCTGGCAGTAGGTTTAACCACAGACCGCAAGCGGCACTAGATGTGCGTAACGGTCCCCAGGTAGAAGCCGACAAGAAGACTGACGAGGTGAAACCCATCTGAACTCCTACTGAGCCTGAATGTGACAATCTCCGTACAGTCCGGTCTGTTCGTCTGATACATCGCATGGTGGGCCTAGTGGGGCGGTAAACGTCAGTCCCCTAATAGCGGTACAAGTCGTGTCGGAGTGAAGCCCAAAACACCCTGAGATAACACTGGAAGCTTACCAGTATATCTCGATTGCCCTGGCCAGGGACTACTCATGTAATGGCTCTCTTAGACACAGCGCGATGTCAACCCCCAATACCGGGAGAGACGAATCCTGTCTAACCGTCACTGCCTCCAAGTGCTTCGGGACTGCACCCAACTACCACCTGTTTGCACGACTCCTTTGAGCCATGGTAGGGTAGTAATCAAAGTACAGTAGGAACACACTCGAGACGAAGTGACAGTGTCAAGTCAGCGGACTAAGCTGTACTCATGGCACCTGGGAACTGATAACTGACGATAGGTATAATACCAACCGGTCAGCTCCCGACGAGTCCTGTCCAGTGTACTCGTAACCCAACGAGCACCCGCATACTATCTCCAGTACGACGTACTGACGGCTGGGGGACAGACCGTCTCCCACTCTGGGATGAGAAGCACATGCGCTAGTCTATTCCGGAGTATCGATGCCCTGTCTCGATAGTCCTGCGACTAGGGACCTGCATAAGGATGTGCTTATAGATTACCCAGCCCCACTAGTGTGACTGCCATCACAACGCTGGTAATCAAGCAAAGATCCTAAGGGCTCCACTAATGTGTATAGGTGATATACTAAAATAAACACAAGTACACATTGAAGTAGAAACAAACCAAGTAGCATACTACTATATTGAGCAAGATTGTTTATACAAGGTGAATATCCCAAGCTTCCATTAAGTAATATACAAACTAGTATGATACAGTAATGGCCTCTAGGGCATATACACTAACAATCTCCCACTTGCACTAAGGCCATGTACTGGCGTATCGAAGACCTATCATCTCGATCAGCCGCTCGAACTGAGTCTGGGGCAAGGCCTTGGTGAATGGATCTGCAGTGTTATCTTCTGAAGCGACTCTCCGAACCTCGATCTCCTGGCGATCCAAGATCTCACTGATCAGGTGATGCCGCCTCAAGATGTGTCTGGATCTCTGATGGGACCTGGGTTCCTTCGCTAAAGCTACAGCCCCGTTGTTGTTGCAATACCGAGGTATTGGATCAACAATGGACGGAACCACCTGAAGTTCTTTCAAGAACTTCCTCATCCAGACAGCTTCTTTTGTGGCATCAGATGCAGCGATGTATTCCGCTTCCATCGTCGAGTCTGCAACGGTTTCCTGTTTGGAACTCTTCCAACACACCGCCCCTCCATTGAGGGTAAAGACAAAACCCGACATGGACTTGGAATCATCCTTGTCACTCTGGAAGCTGGAGTCAGCAAAGGCCTCGATCTGGAGGTCTTTTCCTCCATACACCAAGAACATCTCCTCAGTCCTTCTCAGGTACTTGAGAATGTTCTTTACCGCTATCCAGTGTTTCTCCCCAGGGTTTGACTGATACCGGCTTACTACACTCAGTGCATAAGCTACATCCGGTCTGGTACACAACATCGCATACATTATAGAGCCTACCGCAGAAGCGTAGGGTATAATCGACATGCGATCCCTCTCCAAATCAGTCTTGGAAGACATCTCTTTGGAGAGGGTGATCCCGTGACAAGCCGGTAGATTACCGCGCTTGGAATCTTCCATACTGAATCTCTTCAGTATGGCGTCGATGTACCTGGACTGCGAAAGTCCTAATATCCTCTTGGATCTGTCACGGTAGATCCGGATACCCAGAATGTATGAGGCATCACCCAGGTCTTTCATGGAGAACCTGTGTGACAAGAACCCCTTGACAGATTGTAGCATAGGAATGTCATTTCCTATTAAGAGAATGTCATCCACGTATAAAATGAGGAATACTACAGTTCTCGCTACCAATCTACTATAGATGCATGGTTCATCTGGATTTTTTATAAAGCCAAATTCCTTGACCGTCTCATCAAAACAGATGTTCCAACTCCGCGATGCCTGCTTTAGTCCGTAAATAGACTTAAGCAACTTGCACACCTTTTCGCTGCTCCCACTCTGAATGAAACCCTCTGGCTGGTCCATATAGACACACCCCTCTAAATTTCCATTTAGAAAAGCTGTCTTTACGTCCATATGCCAAATCTCATAATCGTGGAAGGCAGCAATGGCATGAAGGATCCGAATGGATTTCAGCATAGCTACTGGAGAAAAGGTCTCGTCATAGTCCAAACCAGGTCTTTGATGAAAACCCTTTGCAACCAGTCTAGCTTTATAGGTCTCAACCGTCCAACTACACCAATCTTCCTTTTGAAGATCCACTTGCATCCTACGGGTTTTACCCCGTCTGGAGCAATGTCCAACGTCCATACTTTGTTGGTGTACATGGACTCCATTTCGGTCCGCATTGCATCCAGCCATTTTACCGAGTCGACGCTCTGAACTGCTTGCTGGAAGCTAGTAGGCTCATCATAATCTATGATGCAATCCTCTCTATCCCCGTCTATGAGAAAACCGTAGTATCTCTCGGGCGGATGAGACTGCCTACTACTACTGCGGAGCGGCGTAGGAATGTCATGTTCTTTTGAACCCTCTGGTTCCACTAAGCTTTCAGTAATAGACTGTGGTTCTGGAATTTCTTCCAGTTCTACTGCGCTCCCACTTATTTCCTTTTCTAAGAAATGGTGTTCTAGAAAGTGGGCATAAAGAGAAACAAGAACTTTTTGTTCCTCTTCGCAGTAGAAGAAATATCCCTTGGAATTCTTTGGATATCCCACAAACTTGCACTGTACTGAGCGTGCCTCGAGCTTGTCCGCATGCTGCTTTTTAACAAAAGCTGGACTTCCCCATGTCTTAATGTGCTTAAGATAGGGTCTCTTCCCACACCACATTTCATATGGTGTAGTAGGCACAGTCTTAGTCGGAACTCGGTTCAAAAGGTATGCAGCTGATTCTAGCGGATACCCCCAGAATGATCGCGGTAACTCAGCGTTACTCATCATGGACCGTACCATATCCAATAAGGTTCGGTTCCGTCTCTCCGATACACCGTTATGTTGCGGAGTGTATGGAGGAGTAAGCTGAGAGAGAATTCCGTTCTCTTTTAAATAGTCCAGGAACTCGGCACTCAAGTATTCTCCACCTCGATCCGATCTTAGAATCTTGATACTTTTGCCGGTTTGTTTTTCTACTTCATTCTTATATTCCTAGAACTTTCCAAAGGCTTCGGACTTATGTTTCATTAAGAAGACATAACCGTACCTTGAAAAGTCATCCGTAAAAGTAATGAAGTAAAAATAACCGCTTCGCGCATGTATAGATATTGGACCGCACACGTCGCTGTGTACGAGTCCCAAGAGCTCGCTCGCTCTTACCCCGTGTCCAGTGAACGGAGTCTTTGTCATCTTTCCTTTGAGACAGGATTGACAAGTGGCATACGATTGATATTCGAACGAATTCAAATATCCTTCTGTATGTAACTTCGTCAACCTTCTCTCATTGATGTGACCCAGTCTACAATGCCATAAGAAAGTCTGATTTATTTCCGGAGACTTTCTTTTGTGTGTATTCTGGACGTTAAAAATCTGTGGTTAGTTTATTACATATATACCATTGCTCAATGTACCTGACCCAATCAAAACATGATTAAGGTGAATGTTTACAACATTACTTACAAACGCAAATTCATAACCTTCTTTAGAAACTAAAGATACAGAAATGATATTACAAGTTACGTTGGGTACAAAAAAGCAATTACGCAAAACCAAAACATGTCCATCTGACATTCCCAGGTGATAGTCCCCCACGGCCTTAGCATCCATGCTAGGTCCGTTTGCAACTCTGAGGGTCATGTCACCTGCTTTCAAAACCCTACGGTTTCTCAACGCCTGCAAAGAATTACAGATATGAGATCCTGATCCGGTATCCAATACCCAGGAAGTAGAGTTTATTGAAAGACAGTTTTCAATAACATACACACCTGAAGCTGAAGCCGCAACCTGCTTCAATTCCTGTGTCCTGGGTTTCCAAGCCCTGCAATCATTCTTCCAGTGACCTTTCTTATGACAATAGATGCATTCTTCTTTATCCACAAGCTGCCCCGCTTTCTTTGTTGCTTTTGCTTTTCCTTTCGTATCCACTTTACTAACACCGCCCCTTGGTTTGGCGAAGGCTTTCTTCTTCTTTCCCTTGGCTTTCGCCTTGGACCTAGAAGAGGAAGATCCTCCTACAAACAAAGTGGATGTTTCCCTACCTTTCTGTAGGCTGCCCTCTGCACTCCTCAGCATGTTGATGAGTTCTGAAAGTTCAACTTCTTTTTCTTGTAAGTTGAAGTTCAGTATAAACTGGGCGTAAGTGGAAGGAAGGGACTGGAGAATCAAGTCCGTATAGAGCTCATTCTCCAACATGGTTCCAAGTTCCGCGAGCTCCTCAATGAAGCCAATCATCTTAAGCACGTGTTCCGCTACCAATGATCCGATGGCCAACCTTGCCGAAAATAACTTTTTCGACACTTCGTATCTTGCGATACGAGATTGCTCTCCATACAGTTCTTTTGCATGGAGAAATATGGATTCAAAGTCCATATTCTCGTGCCTCCTCTGATGTTCGTTGTCCATCGAGGCAAGTACGAGTCACTTGGCCTTCGCGCTATCAATCTCCCAGGTCTTACGGATTTCCTTATCCGCGACGCTGGAAGTGGGACTTGGGACAGGAGGAGCTTTGGTGGTAAGAAGATACCCCAGCTTGTCGTGAGTGATTGCCATTTTGACATTCCTGAGCCAATCTTTGTAGTTTGGCCCTGTCAGTATGTTTTTATCTAGAAGTAACTTAAGTCCAGTCATTTCGATTGGTCGCTGCAATTAGGAGAGAGAAGAAGAAACACTTAGCATGATGCTCTTGCAAGTTTAGAGTGGTTTTTAGTTTGTCTAAACAGGATGGCTCCCACTGTTTCTCGAATCCCTCCTCAAACCAAAAAGGAAGAATTAGTCAGGATCAATCTCACCGTACAATACTTGCTTAACCGTTCGGCCAGGCTGGTGTCGGTACTTCGAGGGAGGTTTTCCAACGCTTTGGCGAAGTTCCTTAATTCAAGAACCTCTTTTCCCTGGGGGCGTAGCCCCGCTAACACCTTTCTAGACACCTACTAGGTTTATAGCATTGATCGTTAAGTGAGAAATTTCCCGAGGAGTAGCATATACTCACAGTAGGATCGGGATCCAAATATCATCGCGTGACGAAACTGAAGGAATTCTACCAGAATCATCACACTCCAAATAGTATGCAACACTAGCAAGTTTCAGTTCTTTTGAAACTCCCGATGTGGATTTTTTCCCCATGCTCTTATGACCTTTACTTTGGCCAAAATATCATAAGTCACATGTCAAGTTCTCCCCGTCATTATCCAGGTTAATTTGGATCCACCCGTACCCACCCTTGACTTTGGCCAAAATGGCAGTACGACTGTCCAAAACCAACGCATCTATCTATGCTACACATGAATACCCAATAGCTACCAATCACTATGCCTTGACTTTGGCCAACATACATAGCTTGAATACTATTGACCATTTATGCGAAACGACGGAGGCCTACGAATGGTTTTGGCGAAACCTTGAACAAAGTGAACTTGATTTAGTCGATGGAACGAGATAGCTTTTAAATGGAGTGGCTCAAACTCCGCATTTTAAAAGTTTGTTTTGAAAAGAACCGAGTGGTTTTTCGAAAGTGTTCCAACGACTTTTACATGGTTTATTTTCTTGCATTAGTTCTTTTAATGCGTGATATTCTTGCATTAGTTCTTTTAATGCGTCCCATCATTTAATCCTACCATTGCAGAAAACAACCAAAATCTGACGTACGCTTATGCCATTCGCATTCGCCACGGGGCCCCGTCATTACCCGTTAGGTTACTTAACTAACGACAGAGCGGGGGCTGGGCTAGCGCGGCTGTAAAACATAAGCAACGCCTAAATAATATCATATATAGATATATTGCAATGATAGACATTTCAGATCATAGATGAACACATTGGATATACTAGGAACCCGCAATTCGTACGAGCCTGTAACGAAAAGCAGATTACACGGTCGCGGTGAATAGCCAATACCCCACCCAAGACCCCTACGGGTGCAGCAAACTACCCGCCAAGTACCCGAAGCGAAGCAACCTCCCTCATCCCCGTGAGTAGGCCACTCGGCACTTCGGCATACCCGGTAGTTTGTGCACCCCCTCCATGGGTCTTTCCTAGGAGCAAAAACAGTAAAAAGAAATTATACAATGACGGCTACAACCCCGACCCGGTTGTGCGGCCATACAAATAATTATTACATCAATTTACAAATTTACATGAATTGAAAGAAAAGAAAACTCTCGTCTCACAACCCCCGGCTATTCACGCGCGACAATCCAATGAATTCATATACACATTCCAATAACAATACAGATCACAGATTTGTATAACCCCCACTAATCGACATATAGCGATTAGTAGACGTTCAATACAAATATCACATCACAGAAAAACCCGTCAGCTTAAGTCTTTTAGAAGTTCGATCAAAAATACGGATTTCCAGGACCCCAAAAATAAAATTTTCGTTCTGGAAAATCTGGGCAGAAAATATATATTCCAAAAATCCCAAAACAACCCCAGAAAAACACTGCACCAAACTTGGACCTCGGCCGAGCTAACTCGGCCGCGGATCCGCGGCGCTTTGACTCGATCGTTGGACCAAATTTGGTGGGCCATCACACAAAAGCCTGAGCCGATTTTTAAGATAAAATTTATCAACTTTTGAACAGAATAAAAATCGGCAGAAACTTGAAAATCTCGGGTTCGTTTCGTGACTTTTCTTTGATCGATCTTCTAGCTACTTTGCTAACATGTTAGATAGAGTTTAACTAGGCTCTGATACCACTGTAAGTCCATGCTACCTCTCCCGGTACTTTCGAGCATGCAGAATTTGATAAAAAACGATTTTCTTAGAGGTGGTAACATGGACTTAAAATCCGGATCTTTGTTAAACATCTAACTAACAACCTAACTACGAGTTGCTAACTACTCGGTTAGGGGGTTATACCTTTCTTTTTCTCGAACTCCTTCGTCTTCAAGCCTCGATGGATGTCCGGATCGCCTTCACTCCGTCGTCTCCTTGCGCCGAAGATAGATCCACCTCGAAAGCTTCTACCTTTGGGTTCTTCTTCGTTCTTTGAAGAAACTAGTTCACTTGGTTTGCTAAACCTTGTGAACTTGAGTGAGTAGAGAAGAGTTTGTATGGGATTTTATCTATGGTTCTTGGTTCTCAACTCATGAGACAAGTGAACCATAGAGTCAAGAGAGGGAGAGCAAGAGGAGGAAGATGAGAGCTCAAGAACAAGAGAGAGAATGAGCATGAAAGAATAAGAGAAGACTTTTCTCATTTGGCTCTCATAATCCAAAACAATCATATCAAATCATATCAATCAAGTATTATGTGATGGTTTAAGCAACCATAGCCATATCATTTCATGCACTCATTTTGCACAAAAGAGCAAGCAAGCAAAAGTCTTTGCCATGAAATGATAGCTATGGTTATCATGATGGTCAACTAGTCAAGCCTAGTCAACCGGTCAACAAAGTCAACAAGTCAACAAGTCAACAACCATGTCACCATAATACCTAATTAATATAATTGTTAATCACATATCATATTCTCATTAGGGTTGAGCAAAAAGTCATTAGTCAACTGTCAACGGTCAACAACCCTAATGAGAATCCTCCGCCTCTGTCTCTCCGTCAACTGTGCATACACACCCGCATCCGCGTTCCGAGGAACACGAATACAAACTGGATAAATCCAATCCCAATACATACACTAGGATCTGGCTTAAACCAAAGCCCGCTAGTGTTTACTTTCCGGACACTGTACGTGCACAAGTGCACGGATGTGACCGAACCCTGTCGCAAAACCATGCGACCTGCCGCAAAACCATGCGACCTCTACTCTTTTGTCTAAAGGCGAATAGCTTTCTGCGTGGGACTCTAAAGACTCGACACTACGCTGGCAGTGGGTTTAACCACAGACCGCAAGCGGCACTAGCTGTGCGTAACGGTCCCCAGGTAGAAGCCGACAAGAAGACTGACGAGGTGAAACCCATCTGAACTCCTACTGAGCCTGAATGTGACAATCTCCGTATAGTCCGGTCTGTTTGTCTGATACATCGCATGGTGGGCCTAGGGGGGCGGTAAACTTCAGTCCCCTAATAGCGGTACAAGTCGTGTCGGAGCGAAGCCCAAAACACCCTGAGATAACACTGGAAGCCTACCAGTATATCTCGATTGCCCAGGCCAGGGACTACTCGTGTAATGGCTCTCCTAGACACAGCGCGATGTCAACCCCCAATACCGGGATAAACGAATCCTGTCTAACCGTCACTGCCTCCAAGTGCTTCGGGACTGCACCCAACTACCACCTGTTTGCACGACTCCTTTGAGCCGTGGTAGGGTAGTAATCAAAGTACAGTGGGAACACACTCGAGACAAAGTGACAGTGTCAAGTCAGCGGACTAAGCTATACTCATGTCACCTGGGAACTGATAACTGACGATAGGTATAATACCAACCGGTCAGTTCCCGACGAGTCCTGTCCAGTGTACTCGTAACCCAACGAGCACCCGCATACTATCTCCAGTACGACGTACTGACGGCTGTGGGACAGACCGTCTCCCACTCTGGGATGAGAAGCGCATGCGCTAGTCTACTCCGGAGTATCGATGCCCTGTCTCGATAGTCCTGCGACTAGGGACCTGCATAAGGATGTGCTTATAGATTACCCAGCCCCACTACTGTGACTGCCATCACAACGCTGGTAATCAAGCAAAGATCCTAAGGGCTCCACTAATGTGTATAGTTGATATACTAAAATAAACACAAGTACACATTGAAGTAGAAACAAACCAAGTAGCATACTACTATATTGAGCAAGATTGTTTATACAAGGTGAATATCCAAGCTTCCATTAAGTAATATACAAACTAGTATGATACAGTAATGGCCTCTAAGGCATATACACTAACATGTGCTGCGCTGATAGAACATAAATTGTTCTTTAATAAGCCCTAGA
Source organism: Agapanthus africanus (assembly GCA_030015575.1). Classification (NCBI taxonomy): domain Eukaryota; kingdom Viridiplantae; phylum Streptophyta; class Magnoliopsida; order Asparagales; family Amaryllidaceae; genus Agapanthus; species Agapanthus africanus. The sequence continues at coordinate 384,048,723 of JASDDO010000022.1, read as the reverse complement.
GCTATGATGAATGCTCAGCATTCAATAAAAGACAAAATATTGTCAGAATTCAAATCAATGCTCAGCATTGTTAAAAGGGCCAAGCCCAAATAAATGCTCTACAGCCAAAAATAAATGTTAAACATTTTAAGTTAATTGGACTTAGCCTAAGATTGGTCATAAGTCCTTAATTCACATTAATTGAGTCCATATGCTCACAAATATTTTGATCTTAGTCTCAAATTGGACTACAGATCTCTCAACCAAAATTGGTTCAAGGGTACATCTCTTCACTCCTCTGATATTTGTCGTTGTAATCCTTCAACATCTTCAGAAAGGTGATGGGTCCCGACAACCATACATTTCATAGACTTTGATGTCTTTAAACTGGACTGTGGGGCTCTTAAACCCATGGACTATGATGTCCTTAATCTCGGACTGTGGGGTCCTTAAGCCTATGGACCGTAATGTCCTTAAACTAATCTACCGCAATGTCCCTAAACTAAACAATAGAGCCCAAATGCTCTCTTGTTGGATCTAAATGATCCCGTTGAGTTGATCTTAGTCTAAAATTAGACTAATGTATCCTCAACGGACATTTAAGTTGATCTTAGTCTTAAATGAGACTAACGTATCCTTAAACCCAACCCCAAACCCAAATCAAAAATGATACGGATTTGGACTAATCCACGCCCTACGGGCGAAAACATAAATTAGTCTCCGTATACAATCCACGGGCAACCAAAAACAAAAAAAAACACCCACAACATGAAGTGACCATCTAGAGAAGGAGAAAGTGGTTACCGCGATGCGGTAGCGTAATTAACTGCAGGGTCTTGAGCCAGCAGGGAAGAGCGTCCTCACAATCAAAAACCCCTCAACGAGGGGGAATCCGACGAAGTCTGCTACATTGGCCACATCCGTTTAAACCTTCGATACATGAGGTCATAAATCAACTTGGCATCTTCGGAGTGGTGGACGGATAGAACTAATTAGAATCTGCCCCCGAAATTCAGGCCTTGACGTCCCAACGTCCCTGTCGCGTCTTTTCGGTGGAGAACACACCCTATGAGATATGGCGCGCTCTATGATGAGTACTGCTTAGTTACCTGTTTTCTTTTGGGAGTTATGCACTTGAGAAGTTGCATACCTATTGAATGGGGTTCCATCCAAATCAGGCCCTACCACTACATATGAGATATGGAATGGGAAAAGACCATGTCTTAAAAGAGTTAAGATATGGGGTTGTCCGGCCTATGTTGAAAAGAAAAATCCGGACAAGCTCGAGGCAAGGTCAGATCTGTATAGGTTTGTTAGGATATCCCAAACATTATTGAGGGAATATCTTCTACCACTCTGAGTAGCAAAATGTGGTTTTTTTTCTCAGCATGACACCTTTTTTAGAAAAGGAATTTCTTGTGAAGAAATTAGTGGTCATGAGGCAGAACTGGAAAAAGTTCCAGCTAGACAAACTAACAGCTGATGATTTGGTGAAACCAAAGGATTTAATAGTCTCCAACGAACCTCAGCCTCTCCGCCGATCTGTGTTGGTGTACATGGACTCCATCTCGGTCCGCATTGCATCGAGCCATCTTACCGAGTCGACGCTCTGGATGGTCTGTTGGAAACTAGTAGGTTCATCATCATCAATGATGCAATCCTCTCTATCCCCATCTATGAGAAAACTGTAGTATCTCTCAGGCGGATGAGATGGCCTACCACTCCCGCGGAGTGGTGCGGGAATGTCCTGTTCTTCTTGAACTACTGGTTCTACCAAACTTTCAGAAGTAGTTTGTGGTTCTGGAATTTCTTCCAGTTCTATTGCGCTCCCACTTGTTTCCTTCTATAAAAACTGCTATTCTAGAAAATGGGCATTACGAGAAACAAAAACCTTTTGCTCCTCTGCGTAATAGAAGAAATATCCCTTGGAGTTCTTTGGATATCCCACAAACTTACACTGTACAGATCGTGGCTCGAGTTTGTCCACATGCTGCTTTTTAACAAAAGCTGGACATCCCCATATCTTCAGATACTGAAGATAGGGTTTCTTCCCACTCCACATCTGATATGGCGTGGCAGGCACAGTCTTGGTAGGAGCCCTGTTCAAAAAATATGCTGCTGATTCTAGCGCATAACCCTAGAAAGATCGCGGTAACTCAGCATTACTCATCATGGAACGTACCATATCCAATAGGGTTCGGTTCCGTCTCTCCGATACACCGTTATGCTGTGGAGAGTATAGAGGAGTAAGCTGAGAGTGAATTCCTTTCTCTTTTAGGTAACCTAGGAACTCGGAACTTAAGTATTCACCACCTCGACCAGATCTCAGTGTCTTGATGCTTTTTCCTGTTTGGTTTTCTACTTCATTCTTATATTCTTGGAATTTCTCAAAGGCCTCGGATTTATGTTTCATTAAGAAAATGAATCCGTACCTAGAGTAATCATCCGTAAAAGTAATGAAATATGAAAAACCACCTCTTGCATATGTTGACATTGGAACACATACATCGCTGTGTATGAGTCCTAAGAGCTCGCTCGCTCTTACTCCATGTCCAGTGAATGGAGTCTTTGTCATCTTTCCTTTGAGACATGATTGACAAGTTGCATAAGATTGATAATCGAACGGATCCAAATATCCTTCTCTATGTAACTTAGTCAACCTTGTCTCATTGATGTGACCCAGTCTACAATGCCACAGGAAAGCCTGATTTATATCTGGAGACTTTCTTTTTAGTGTGTTCTGGACATTGAAAATATGTAATTGGTTTAGCACGTATATACCGTTATCGAGTGTACCAGACCCAATCAAACCCTGATTAAGGTGGATGTTAACAACATCGCTTACAAACGTGAAATCATAACCTTCTTTTGATAACAACGATACTGATATGATATTACACGTTAAACTAGGTACACAGAAACAGTTGCGCAAAACCAAAATATGTCCATTCGTCAATCCTAGGTGATAATCCCCTACGGACACAACACCCACGCTAGCTCCGTTAGCAACCTGGAGGGTCATATCACCAACCTTCAGCACTCTACGGTTTCTCAGTGCCTGCAATGAATTGCATATATGAGATCCTGATCCGGTATCCAATACCCAGGAAGTAGAGTTGATTGACAGACAATTTTCAATTACAAACACACCTGAAGTCGAAGCCACAGCTTGCTTCGGTTCCTGGTTCTTAGCAATCCAAGCTTTGCAATCTTTCTTCCAATGGCCTTTTCTACGACAGTGGAAGCACCCGTCCTTTGCCACTATTGGCACTACAACCTTTGTCTTTCCCTTAACTCCCACCTTACCTACACCACCTCTTGGTTTGGTAGCGGCCTTCGTCTTCCTTCCTTTGTCCCTTGCCTTGGACCTGGAAGAGGAAGCACCGCGAACAAACATAGTGGGTGTTTCCCTTGCTTTCTGCAAGGTGCCCTCTGCACTCCTCAACATGTTAAGGAGTTTTGGAAGTTCAACTTCTTTTCCTTGAATGTTGAAATTCAGAATAAACTGGGCGTAGGTGGAAGGAAGGGACTGAAGAACCAAGTCTGTATAGAGCTCGTTCTCCAAAGTTGTCCCGAGGTCTGCGAGCTCTTCTATATAGCCAATCAGCTTTAGGACATGTTCTCCTACAGATGATCCGACGGCTAGCCTCGACTGAAACAAGTTCTTCGAGGTCTCGTATCTTGCTATACGAGATTGCTCTCCATACAGATCCTTTGTGTGGAGAAATATGGATTCAAGATCCATATCCTCGTACTTCCTCTGATGTTCATTATTCATAGAGGCAAGCACGATGCATTTATCCTTCGCGTAATCTAACTCCCAGGTCTTGTGGATTTCCTTATCCGCAATACTGGATCTGGACCATGGACTACAGGTGGCTTAGCAGTAAGGACATACCCCAATTTGTCATAAGTCAAAGCCATCTTAACATTCTGGAACCAATCATTATAGTTTGGCCCTGTCAAAATATTTTTCTCTAATAGTAACTTAAGGCCTGTCATGTTTTGGGTCGCTGCAATGAGAGAGAGAGGGAACACTTTAGCATGATGCTCTTGCAAGTTTAGAGTGGTTTTTAGTTTATCTAAACAGGATGAATCCCTCCTCAAACCGAAAAGGAAGAACTAGTCAGGACTATTCTCACCGTACAAGACCTGCTTAACCGTTCAGCCAGGCTGGTGTCGGTACTTCGAGGGAGGTTTTACGACACTTTCGCGAAGTTCCTTAATTAAATAACCTCTTTTCTCTGGGGGCATAGCCCCGCTGACACCTTTCTCGACACTTACTTGGTTTATAGCATTAATCGTTAAGTGACGAATCTCCTGATGAGTAGAGGATACTTACAGTAGGATCGGGATCCAAATATCATCGTGTGATAAAGCTGAAGGAATCCTACCAAAATTATCACACTCCAAATGGTATGCATCTCTTTGCAAATTTCAGTTTCTTTAGAAATTCCCGATATGGATTTCTTCCCCATGCTCTTATGACCTTGGCGTTGGTCAAAATGTCATAAGTCACATGTCAAGTTCAACCCATCATTATATTGTTAATTTGAACCCATCCGTACATACCCCTGCTGTTGGCCAAATGATAATACGACTGCCCCAAACTAACTCATCTATCTATGCAACAAATGAATACCCAGCAGCTACCAAACAATATGCCTTGGCGTTGGTCAAAATGCATATCTTGAATACTACTGAATACCTAAATGAAATGACGGAGGGCTACAAATTGTTTTGGCGAAACCGTGAACGTAATAAACTTGATATGATCGAAGGAACCTGATAGCTTTGAAAAGGAGCAGCTTAAGCTCCGCAATTTTAAAAAATAAGTTCTGTTTTAAAATAACCGAGTGGTTTCTTTTAAACTGTTCCAACGATTCAACTTTGGTTTATTTTCTTTGCATTAATATAATGCGTCCCATCAATTAACCTATCAATGCAGAAAACAACAAAAATACAACGTCCTCTTATGCCATTCGCATTCGCCACTGGGTCCCGTCATTCACCCGTTAGGTTACTTAACTAACGACAGAACGGGGGCTGGGCTAGCGCGGGTGTAAAACATAAGTGACGTCTAATAACTATCATATATAGATATTGTACATTTGTCAGACGCAATAATAGGCATTCCAGATCATAGATGAACATATTGGATTTTCTACGAATCCGCATTCCTTTTGAGCCTGCAAAGAAAGACGGATTACACAGTCGCGATGAATAGCCAAAACCCCTGATGATCCTATACTCAGCTTTTATTTGATATGCATTGCTTCATGTAGTTGTAGTACCCTGTTGATGTACCTTTACATGATTGTTGCGTATCCATATTGCCATACTTATGCTATCAGAGTTCACGATAGCTTATCGCTGTTCGTGCATATTTGCGATTACTGTATGATGTTATTTACTATTCACGAGTTGGCAACTCACCCCCGTTGTGCCACAGTGTTTTGCAGGTCTAACCCTCTGGGTTGTCGAGGCAGGGTGCCTTGTTATCTCTACTTTTGCGGATACCGTTACGGTTGGCTGTGAGGCCTTTCTGCTATAGGTGGGTTTGCGGTTATCCAATGATCTCATTGTATATCTTTTGTATCTTGTACACTCCATCTACAATCTTCATGTATTGACTTAGAGACGAGTTGTGAGGATCGATGTTGTATATTCTTATGTCTCTGGTTGTCGTGCTCGTGTGAGACGGCCTTTATTTATGTTGATTATTCTCTTTTCCTTCGCTACGGCGTCATATATCTGTTGTGGTGGTTGTTTCCGCCTTTGGGCGAGATTTGCCTCCGGTTGGGGATGCTTTACTTATAACTTATGTTTGTACCCATTTCGGGTGTAGTTTTTACAAAGGAGGTGCTGCCGAAATTTTCATGATAACAAACTTAAGCTTTAAGTTTTGCTTGAGATTTGAAAATTAAAAAATGGGTTCTATCTTTTCCTTCTTGTGATGGTTTAGATTGCTAGGTTTCGGATTAGTTATTTGCGTTACGCCTGTTGACGTTACGTAGTCTAAGTGCCGGTCATGTGCCTAGCTTGGGTCGTGACAGATAGGATTTGTCTATCCCGTTATTGGTGGTTGATATTGCACTGTGTTCGGGTAGTCACTGCACAAAGTCCCTGGCCATGGAAAGTGAGATTTACTGATAGGTATTCCAGTAGTTTCTCTGGGTGTTTTAGACTATCCCCCGGCATGACTTATTGCGTTATTAAGGGTTTGACGTTTACCGCCCATCTAGTCCCGATATGTGATACTCTTAGATGAACAGACCAAACTGTATGAATATTGTCACAGACAGGCTCAGTAGAAGTTCGGATGAGTTATGCTCATCAGCTTTCTTATCGACATCTACCTGGGGGCCGCTACGTACAGCTAGTGCCGCTTGCGGCCTGTGGTTAAAACCACTGCTAGCATAGTGTCGAATCATTAGAGTGCCACACAAAGGGTTTCCCGGCATCGGGCAAAACGTATAGAGGTCATATGGTTTTACAACAGGGTTCGATCACGTGCGTGTACCTGTGTACGCATGATGATTCAGACGGACAATACTAGTGGGCTTTGGTTTAAGCCGGATCCTAGTATTGTACTGATGGATTGTTTTCGTCTTTTGTATTCATATTTTTCGGAATACGGATACAGGTATGTATATACGGTCGAGGGGAGTTTTTGTAATTTTTACAAAAATGAATTTGAAGATCGCATGACATAATTGTATTATTAATACATTTTATTTTAAAGGAAATGATGTGGATATTGCATGAATTAAGACATGGGTGCTTAGGACACATGGTGTTCATTCTATCCATGAGTCATTCTTTTGTAAATTGAACCCCTTTTGATAATTGACATTAGTTTTTCTAATGCTTTTATCAAAAGAGTTCAGTTTAGAAAAAGAAAAAGAAGCCATCTCCTTTCTTCAAGCTTGAGCTCGCTAGGTTTTCCTTTAGCCATCTTCAAAACCCTCAAACCCTAGAACACTCATGTGGTTAGTAACCTAGGGAAAAAGAAGACTCCTCAATCCATATACACTCTCTACTCACCCTAGGTCATCTAGTGTAGCATACTACTTGACATAGTTTCTTCGATTGTTGAAGAAGGAGCCCGGTACATAAGCTCTCGGGTGGATCATCTTCGATCCAAGAAAGCCGACGAGGAGATGACATCCGCACCACTCAATGGAGCTCGTGCAGGTGAGGAGGATAGCGAGGAGAAGAAGGACCGGTTACGTGAGGTATAACTTCTGTTCATGTAGTGTATACTTCATATTCTTTGTGCTAGATTAGGTTTAGATACGATCTTGGCGGTTTGTTGATGCTACGAAGTGTATAATTTTCGTATTTTATATTTTCCGCCTCCTCGCGATCCCGCGGGGTGCGTAGCATGGACTTACAGTGGTATGAGAGCCAACTAAACCTATTCTAGCTTATTAGTAAGTATTAGAACTTCGATCGTCGGAAAAACCGGAAAACGAAACAACGAAAACCCTACTTTCTGTCGAATTTTAAAACTGTATGGAAAATTATTTCCGTACCATGAAAATATGTGCAGGGTTTTCTAAGATAACACAAGAAAAATGAGCTACTGAATCACCTAGACGACCACGGAACCGCCGCAGAATGGACTATTCTGCGGCGGAGTCGCGGCCGAGTCAAGGCCGATTAAACTCATATTTCTTCTGTTATTTCTTAATTTTGGTGTTTTCTTTTCTGGAATATTTTGTTTCTACCCAGTATGTTTTTGAATGCTGGTTTGCATTTAGGGTGGTTATGGAAAATATGTTTCGATCGAATTTCTTTTGTACATGGCTAATTGGTCCTTCTGTAATGTTATATGTGTTTTTTAAATCTCAGCTAATTGATATATGTCGGTTAGTCTGGGATTGCACATATCTGTTGGTTTGTGTATATGAATTTTGTTGGATCGTTGATGATGAATCGCCGGGGATGCGAGATGAGCATTTTTTTTATCTTTCATTCAATGTAAATTGTAATTTGATGTAATATTATTTTGAGGGGAACATCCGGGTTGATGTTGTAACCATCGTTGTATTATTTTCCTTTTACTATTTTCTGCTCCTAGGATAGACCTAATGTGGGGTGTACAAACTACCGGGTTCTCTGAAGTGCCGAGTGGCTTACTCACTTTGCTGAGGGAGGCTGCTTCACTTCTGAAACTTGACGGGCAGTTTGCCGCACCCGTAGGGGTCTGGGATGGGATTTGGCTATTCATCGCGACCGTGGAATCCGTCTTTTCTTACAGGCTTAAATGAAACGCGGAATTCCTAGTATATCCAACATATTCATCTCTGATCTGGAATGCCTATTATTGCGTCAGATGATGCTATTAATATATATGTTATATAGTAGACACTACTTATGTTTTGCATCCGCGTTAGTCCTGCCCCTGCTCTGGCGTTAGTTAAGTAACCTAACGGTGCTAGAGGAGGCCCTGTGGCGAATGCGGATGGCATAAGTGGACGTTGTATTTTCGTCTTTTTCTGTAATGATAGGTGTAATTGATGTGACTGCATTAGATTAATTCAAAGCAAATAAACCAAAGCTGAATCGTTAGAACAAGTTTAAAACCACTCTGGTTTTTTTTCAAGAGGGCAGACTTTTAAATGCGGAGATTAAACCACTCCTTTTAAAAGCTATCAGGTTCCTTCGATTATATCAAGTTCACTACGTTTACGGTTTCGCCAAAACCATTCGTAGCCCTCCGTCATTTCAGTTGGGTATTCAGTAGTATTCAAGCTATGTATTTTGACCTTCGCCAATGCATAGTGACTGGTAGCTGCTGGATATTCATCTGTAGCATAGATAGATGCGTTTGTTTGGGACAGTCGTACTACTATTTTGGCCTTTGTCAAGGGTATGTACTGGTGGGTTCAAATTAACCTGGATAATGATGGGTAGAACTTGATATGTGACTTATGATATGTTGGCCTTCGTTAAGGTCATAAGAGCATGGGGCAAAAATCCACATTGGGGGTTTCTAAAGAAACTGTAACTTGCTAGTGATGCATACCATTTGGAGTGTGATAATTTTGGTAAGATTCCTTCAGCTTTATCATATAATGATATTTGGATACCGATCCTACTGTGAGTATATGCTACTCCTCGGGAGATTTTTTCACTAAACGATCAATTCTGTAAACTAAGTAGGTGTCTAGAACGGTGTTAGCGGGGCTACGCCTCCAGGGAAAAGAGGTTATATAATTGAGGAACTTCGCGAAAGCGTTGGAAAACCTCTATCGAAGTACCAACACCAGCCTGGAGAAACGTTAAGCAAGTATTGTACGGTGAGATTAATGCTGATTAATTCTTCTTTTATGGTTTGAAGTGGGATTCGAGAAACAGTGGGAGCCATCCTATTTAGATAAACTGAAAACCAATCTAAATATGCAAGAGTATCATGCTAAAGAGTTTCTTCTCTCTCTCCTAATTGCAGCGACCAAAAGATGACAGGCCTTAAGTTACTTCTAGAGAAAAATATATTGATCGGGCCAAACTATAAAGATTGGCTTAGGAATGTCCAGATGGCCCTCACGTATGACAAATTGGGCTATCTACTTACTACCGAATCCCCCGCCGTACCGGGTCCAGATTCCCGTGTCGCGGACAAGGAGATCCATACGACCTGGGAAATAGACAGTGCGAAGGCCAAATGCCTCGTGTTGGCCAATATAGACAATGAGCTCCAAAGACGACACAAGAAGATGGAACTTGCTTCCATCTTCCTCCATACGAAAGAGTTATATGGAGAGAAATCTCGTTTCGAAAGATACGAGACCTCGAAGAAATTGTTTCAGGCGAGATTGGCCATCGGGTCATCTGTTGGGGACCACGTCCTAAAGATGATCAGCTTAATAGAAAAGCTCGCGAACGTCGGGACCACTTTGGAGATTGAGTTATACACTGACTTAATTCTACAGTCCCTCCCATCTACCTATGCCCAGTTTATCCTGAATTTCAACATTCAGGGTAAAGAAGTATCACTTCCTAGGCTCCTCAATATGTTGAGGTGCGCTGAGGGCACCTTGCAGAAGGCAATGGAGACACCCGCTCTTTTTGTTCGAGGATCTTCCTCTTCAAGATCCAAAGCGAATGTCAAGGGGAAGAAGAAGAAAGCCCCCACCAAACCGAGAGGAGGGGTCAATAAGGTGTTAGTGTGATATTCCCTAGAGGCCATTATTGTATAGTACTAGTTTGTATATTACATTTTGGAAGCTTGGGATATATACAAGGATTTATGACAGTCTTGCTCGATATAGTAGTATCCTACTTGGTTTGTATCTATCTTAATATGTGTATATGTTTCTTTTAACGTATAACTAGTACATATTGATAGAGCCCTTAGGATCTTTGCTTTACTACTAGCGTTGTGATGGCAGTCACACTAGTGGGGGATGGTTAGTCTACAAGCACATCCTTACACAGGTCGCTAGTCACAGGATTATCGAGACAGGGCATCGATACTCCAGAGTAGACTAGTGTATACACTTCTTTTCCCTGCAGGGAAGATGGTCTGTCGCACAGCCATCAGTACGTCGTACTGGAGATAGTATACAGGTGCTCATAGGGTTATGAGTTACACTGGATGAACTCGTGGGGAACTGCTGGTTAGTAATATACCTATCATCAGGTAGCAGTTCCCAGGTGACAAGAGTACAGCTTAGTCCGTCGACTTGACACTGCTACTTCGCCTCAAGTGTTTTCCCACTGTTCTTAGATTACTACCCTACCACGGCTCTGCTGAGTCATGCAAACATGTAGTAGTTGGGTACAGTCCCGAAGTACTTGGAGGCAGTGGCGGTTAGGTAGGATTCGTTTTTCACGGTATTGGGCATTGATGTCGCGTTGTGTTCGGAAAGACATTACATAAAGTCCCTGGCCATGGCAAGCGAGATTTGCTGGTAGGGATTCCAGTAGTTTCTCAGGATGTTTTTGGCTGCACACTGACATGACTTATTGCACTATTAGGGGTCTGATGCTTGCCGCCACTAGGACCGATATGCGACATTCTTAGACGAACATACCGGAGTGTACGGAGATTGCCATAGACAGGCTCAGTAGGGGTATGGATGAGTTTGCTCGTCGGCCTTCTTATCAACAGATACCTGGGTAGCCGTTACGTACAGTTGGTGCCACTGACGCGCTTGTGGTTAAACCCACTGCCAGAGTACTGTCGAGCCTTTAGAGTCCCACGCCGAGGGATTCCCGGCTTCGGGCGAAACGTGTAGAGGTCGTATGGTTTTATGACAGGGTTAGATCACATACGTGTACTTGTGCGCATATGATGTTCGGGCGGACATTACTAGTGGGCTTTGGTTTAAGCCAGATCCTAATATATGATTATTGGATTACTTTTGTCTCATTGTATTCGTGTTTCTCGGAATACGGATACGGGTATGTATATACGGACGAGAAGGGCATTCTTGTGATTTGATCAAGATTACTTTTGGAGAATGACACCTCAAATTAGGGTATCTCTTTTGTGATTAATTCTTTTGTGAGGTGGAGGAATTGAGAGAGGAAACTTTGTGGTATTTTGGTGAAATGAAATTAGGGTTTTACATTGACCATCTTGGATTCATTTGGCATTTGTTGACTTAGATATTGGTTAAATATTTGTTAGATATTTTCTCATGGTTTAAATGCCAAAACTCTAGCTCATTTTCACATAATTCTTTTTCACCAAAAAATCTACAGATACTTTTCCTCGTCTCTTTTCTTCCAGCTTTCTCCAACTCCTTTCAAACCCTAACCATCTCATAAGTTGAGAATCCTAGGGTTTGTGAGACTACTAGACTCTTCATCACTCTCTACACATCCTAGGCTACTAAGTTTAGTACACCAAGTGACCTAGTTGCCTCAAGTTAGATGTTAAGCTCAAAGTCGGATCTCTCGGGTGGATCTTCTACGATTTGGAGAAGACGACGGGGAGGTGCAATCCATTCTAAGTTCAAGGAGCTCACGACTTAGAGAAGGACAGCGAGGAGGTGAAGGACAACGAGAACTTGAGGTATAACACTCACACATAGTAGTTAAACCTCTTTGCTAGATTGTTAGTTATGGTTTAGTATCGATCCTGGAGTTTACTCGATGTTACAAATCTTATAAAAATCGTTTTTTGCAAACTCTGCTTCCCCGCAAACACGTGGGGTCGGTGGCATCGACTTACAGTGGTATCAGAGATGACTAAACCATAGCTAATAGATTAAACGACAACTAAAACTACGAAACCGAAATAACCAGTAAACATCGAAACGTAGAACCTAGTTTCTGTTGATTTTTTCTGAGGATCTAAAAATTATTTTAGCAACTGCAGAGTACTCCTTGAACTGTAAAATGAACACTCACCAAAAATGAGACAATCCCCTCGTATTTTGGCAGCCCACATTAAGGAAATTTTCGAGCTCACCGGTTTAATTGAAGGGGATTGCTTTGTGTTTTGGTCTGTGGTTTTGTTACTTGGATCTAATGTTTCAGGAGTTGTTTATTTTTGCCAATTTTGAATATACTGTCAATTCTTCACTGTGGCATTACGGGGTGTTCTGAAGTCAGTTTAACGTCGTTTAATGTTTCAAGATGTGATAAATGTGTTCATAAACTTCCGCAACTTGCTATATGTCGGTTAGTTGGGGGTTGCACATTTCTGTGATGTTTTGTTTGTGTATATGGACTTATTGGATTGTCGTGAATGAATAGCCGGGGATGTGAGGTGTTATATTCTTTCATTCAAATATAAATTGTTGTAATATTTTTTCGCGGGGCTCATCCGAGTTGAGGTTGTAGGCACCATTGTATTATTTATTTTACTGTTTATTTCTCCTAGGATAGACCCAAGGAGGGATGCATAAACTACCGGGTACTTTGAAGTGCATAGTGGACTACTCACGTTGTTGAGGGAGGTTGCTTCTCTTCGGATATTTGGCGGGTAGTTTGCCGCACCCATAGGGGTCTGGGGTGGGGTTTGGCTATTCATCACGACCGTGGAATCCGGCTTTCGTTATAGGCTTAAACGAAACACGAAATTCCTAGTATATCCAATGTGTTCGTCTGTGATCTGGAATTCCTATTATTGCGTCTGATGAATGGATATTATTATATAAATACATATTATATAATAGACGTTGCTTATGTTTTGCATCCACGCTAGTCCAGCCCCCAGCTCTGGTGTTAGTTGTCTAACCTAACGGTGTAAGACGGGGCCCTGTGGCAATTGCGGATGACATAAGCGTTCGTTGTATTTTCGTCTTTTTCTCCAATGGTAGGTTAATTGATGGGACTGCATTACATTAATGCAAAGCAAACAAACCAAAACTAAATCGTTTGGAACAATTTTAAAACCACTCGGTTTTTCAAAACAGAAAAAACTTTTAAAATGCAGAGCTTAAACCACTCCTTTTTAAAGCTATCAGGTTCCTTCAATTATATCAAGTTCACTACGTTCACGGTTTCGCCAAAACCATTCGTAGCCCTCCGTCATTTCAGTTGGATATTCAGTAGTATTCAAGCTATGTATTTTGACCTTCGCCAAGGCATAGTGATTGGTAGCTGCTGAATATTCATCTGTAGCATTGATAGATGCGTTGGTTTGGGACAGTCATACAGCTATTTTGGCCTTAGTCAAGGGTATGTGCTGGTGGGTTCAAATTAACCTGGACAATGACGGGTAGAACGTGACATGTGTTTTATGATATGTTGGCCTTCGTCAAGGTCATAAGAGCATCGGGAAAAATCCACATCGGGAGTTTCTAAAGAAACTGAAACTTTCTAGTGTTGCATACCATTTGGAATGTGACAATTTTGGTAGGATTCCTTTGACTTTATCACACGATGATATTTGGATCCTGATTCTACTGTGAGTATATGCTACTCCTCGAGAGATTTTTTCACTTAACGATCAATGCTATAAACCAAGTAGGTGTCTAGAACAGTGTTAGCGGGGCTACGCCTCCAGGGAAAAGAGGTTATTTAAATAAGGAACTTAGCGAAAGCGTCGTAAAACCTCCCTCGAAGTACTGACACTAGCCTGGCTGAAAGGTTAAGCAAGCATTGTACGGTGAGATTAATCCTGACTAATTCTTCTTTTATGGTTTGAGGAAGGATTCGAGAAACAGTAGGAGCCATCCTGTTTAAATAAACTAAAAACCAATCTAAACTTGCAAGAACATCATTCTAAAGTGTTCTCTCTCTCCTAATTACAGCAACCAAAGATGACGAGCCTTAAGTTACTATTAGATAAAAATATATTGACAGGGCCAAACTACAAAGATTTGTTCAGAAATGTCAAGATGGTAATAACTTATGACAAGTTGGGCTATATCCTCACTACTAAAGCCCCCGCCGTCCTAGGTCCAGAATCCAGTGTCATGGATAGGGAAATCCGTAAGACCTGGGAGAATGACTGCGCAAAGGCCAAGTGCCTCATGCTGGCCTCTATGGACAATGAGCACTAGAGGCGGCACGAGAATATGGATCTTGAATCCATATTCCTCCATACCAAGGAATTATATGGAGAGCAATCTCGTATCGCAAGATACGAGACCTCAAAGAAGCTATTTGAGGTGAGGTTTGTTAGTGTATATGCCCTAGAGGCCATTACTGTATCATACTAGTTTGTATATTACTTAATGGAAGCTTGGGATATTCACCTTGTATAGACAATCTTGCTCAATATAGTAGTATGCTACTTGGTTTGTTTCTGCTTTAATGTGTAAATGTGTTTATTTTAGTATATCACCTATACACATTAGTGGAGCCCTTAGAATCTTTGCTTGATTACCCGCGTTGTGATGGCAGTCACACTAGTGGGGGCTGGGTAATCCACAAGCACATCCTTATGCAGGTCCCTAGTCGTAGGACTATCGAGACAGGGCATCGATACTCCGGAGTAGACTAGTGTATGCGCTTCTCATCCCAGTATGGGAGACGGACTGTCCCACAGCCGTCAGTACGTCGTACATAAGATAGTATGCGGGTGCTCGTTAGGTTATGAGTACAATGGACAGGACTCGTCGGGAACTGTTGGTTGGTACTATACCTATCGTCAGTTATCAGTTCCCAGGTGACATGAGTACAGCTTAGTCCGTTGACTTGACACTGTCACTTCGCCTCGAGTGTGTTCCCACTGTACTTTGATTACTACCCTACCACGGCTCAAAGGAGTCGTGCAAACAGGTAGTAGTTGGGTGCAGTCCCGAAGCACTTGGAGGCAGTGACGGTTAGACAGGATTCGTCTCTCCCGGTATTGGGGGTTGACATCGCACTGTTTCTAGGAGAGCCATTACACAAGTAGTCCCTGGCCAGGGCAAGCGAGATATACTGGTAGGTTTCCAGTGTTATCTCAAGGCGTTCTGGGCTACACTCCGATACGACTTGAACCGCTATTAGGGGACTGACGTTTACCGCCCTCTAGGCCCACCATGCGATGTTATCAGACGAATAGACCGGACTGTACGGAGATTGTCACATTCAGGCTCAGTATGAGTTCAAATGGGTTTCACCTCGTCCGTCTTCTTGTCGGCATCTACCTGGGGACCGTTACGCACAGCTAGTGCCGCTTGCGGTCTGTGGTTAAACCCACTGCCAGCGTAGTGTCGAGTCTTTAGAGTCCCACACAAAAAGCTATTCTCCTTTAGGCAAAAGAGTAGAGGTCGCATGGTTTTGCGACAGGTCGCATGGTTTTGCGACAAGGTTCCGTCACATCCGTGCACTTGTGCACGTTTAGTGTCCGGACAGTTAACACTAGCGGGCTTTGGTTTAAGCCAGATCCTAGTGTACGTTTTGGGATTGGTTTTATCTCGTTTTTATTCATGTTCCTCGGAACGCGGATGCGGGTATGTATGCACAATTGACAGAGAGAAGAGGAAGACGATTCTCATTGGGGTTGTTGACTATTGACTGTTGACTATTGACTTTTTGCTAAACCCTAATGAGAATAAGAAATATGATTAACAATAACGTTAATTAAGTATTATAGTGACATGGTTGTTGAGGGGTTGACTTTGTTGACTTGTTGACTTTGTTGACCGGTGGACTAGGTTGGACTAGTTGACCATCATCATGACAATGGCTATCATTTCATGGCAAAGACTTTTGCTTGCTTGTTTCTTTTTGCAAAATGAGTGCATGAAATGATATGGCCATTTTGAATTGAACCATCACATAATACTTGATTACTATTATTTGTTATGATGGTTTTGGATTATGAGAGCTTGGATGGCAAAAGACTTACTCATTCTCTCATTTGCTTTCTCTCTCTTGCATGAGCTCTCCCTCTTGCTCTTCCTCTTGCTCTCTCTCTAGCTCAAGGCAACTCCCTCTCATGAGTTGAGAAACATTGCCTTAGAGATAAAAGAAAACCCAAATCACTTCTTTACTCATCCTAGTTCACAAGGTTTAGCAAACCAAGTGTTCTAGTTTCTTCAAGTTCGAAGAAGAAGCCAAAGGTAGAAGCTTTCAGGTGGATCCATCTTCGGCGTAAGGAGAGGACGAGGTGAGGCCGATCCATACACCGCAAAGAGTTGAAGAAGAAGGAGTTCAAGAAAGGTATAGCCCCATAACCGAGTAGGTAAAACTCCTAGTTAGGTTGTTAGGTGGTTGTTTAACAAAGATCAGTATTTTGAGTCCATGTTACCACCCTTAGAAAAATCGTTTTTCATCATTTCCGCAAGACCGTAAGTACCGGGAGAGGTAACGTGGACTTACAGTGGTATCAGAGCCAGGTTAAACACTATCTAACATGTTAGCAAAATAATTAGAAATTCGATCGTAGAAAAAGTCCCGAAATACGCCCGGAACACAAACTTTCTGTCGATTTTTAAACTGCTGTATAAATTATTTGACATATACCAAAAATCGACTCAGGGTTTTTATAGTATACTGCAGAAAAACGATCCACAGAACCGACCAACTCACCGCGGTTCCGCGGCCGAGTTTACTCGGCCGTGGATCGGTTTCACTGCAGTATACTTTATGGGGTATTTTGGGATTTTTGGAGTATGTTTTTTCAGCCCAGATTTCACAGAAAGCAAAATTTGTTTTTGGGGATCAAAAAACCGTTTTTTGATCAAGTGTCTAAAGACTAAAGCTAACGGGTTTATATCTGTGATGTGTTATATGTATTGAACGTCTGCTAATCGCTATACGTCGATTAGTGGGGGTTATACATATCTGTGATCTGTAATGTTGATGGTATGTGTATATGAATTCATTGGATTGTCGCGGATGAATAGCCGGGGAGTTGTGAGATGAGAGTTTTTCCTTTTCTTTCAATTCATGTAAATTTGTAATTGATGTAATATTATTTTTGGCCGCACAACCGGGGTGGGGTTGTAGCCGTCATTGTATAATTTCTTTTACTGTTTTTGCTCCTAGGATAGACCCAAGTTGGGGTGCACAAACTACCGGGTATCTCGAAGTGCCGAGTGGCCTACTCACGGGGTTGAGGGAGGTTGCTTCGCTTCGGGTACTTGGCGGGTAGTTTGCCGCACCCGTAGGGGTCTAGGGTGGGGTCTTGGCTATTCATCGCG
Organism: Agapanthus africanus; assembly: GCA_030015575.1. Classification (NCBI taxonomy): domain Eukaryota; kingdom Viridiplantae; phylum Streptophyta; class Magnoliopsida; order Asparagales; family Amaryllidaceae; genus Agapanthus; species Agapanthus africanus. Next base: position 384,031,198 of record JASDDO010000022.1, on the reverse strand, counting down.
ACCGTGTAATCTGCTCTTCGTTACAGGCTCGTACGGATTGCGGATTCTTAGTATATCTAATGTGTTCATCTGTGATCTGGAATGGCTATCATTGCATGTGACGAATGTGTATATCTATATATGATATTATTTAGGCGTTGCTTATGTTTTGCATCCGCGCTAGTCCAACCCCCGCTCTGTCGTTAGTTAAGTAACCTAACGTGTAATGATGGGGCCCCGTGGCGAATGCGGATGGCATAAGCGTACGTCATATTTTCGTTGTTTTCAGCAATGGTAGGATTAAATGATGGGACGCATTAAAATTAATGCAAGAAAAATAAACCAAGTAAAAGTCGTTGGAACACTTTCAAAACCACTCGGTTTCTTTTCAAAAAGAACTTTTAAACGCGGAGCTTAAGCGTCTACTTTTAAAAGCTATCTCGTTCCATCGATTATATCAAGTTCACTACGTTCACGGTTTTGCCAAAACCATCCGTAGCCCTCCATCATTTCAGTTAAATATTCGGTAGTATTCAAGCTATGTATTTTGACCTCACGCCAAGGCATAGTGATTGGTAGCTGCCGGATATTTATCTGTTGCATAGATAGAATGCGTTGGTTTGAGACAGTCGTACTGCCATTTTGGCCTACGTCAAGGGTAGGTACGGGTGGGTTCAAATTAACCTGGATAATGAGGGGAAGAACTTGACATGTGACTTATGACATTTTGACCTCACGCCAAGGTCATAAGAGCATGGGGCAAAAATCCACATCGGGAGTTTCAAATGAACTGAAACTTGCTAGCGCTGCATACCATTTGGAGTGTGATGATTCTGGTAGGATTCCTTCAGTTTTGTCACGCAGTGATATTTGGATCTCGATCCTACTGTGAGTATATGCTACTTCTCGGGAAATTTCTCACTTAACGATCAATGCTATAAACCAAGTAGGTGTCTAGAAAGGTGTTAGCGGGGCTACGCCCACAGGGAAAAAAGAGGTTATTTAATTAAGGAACTTCGTGAAAGCGTTGGAAAACCTCTCTCCAAGTACCGACACTAGCCTGGACGAACGGTTAAGCAAGTATTGTACGGTGAGATTGATCCTGACTAATTCTTCCTTTTTGGTTTGAGGAGGGATTCGAGAGACAGTGGGAGCCATCCTGTTTAGACAAATTAAAAACCACTCTAAACTTGCAAGAGCATCATGCTAAAGTGTTTCTTCTCTCTCTCCTAATTGCAGCGACCAAACATCATGACCGGAGTTAAGTTACTACTAGATAAAAATATACCGACAGGTCCAAACTACAAAGATTGGCTCAGGAATGTCAAAATGGCAATCATTTATGACAAGTTGGGGTATTTCCTTACCACTAAAGCTCCCCCTGTCCCAGGTCCCAAAACCAGCGTCGCGGATAAGGAAATCCATAAGACCTAGGAAATCGATTGCGCGAAGGCCAAGTGCCTCGTGCTTGCCTCTATTGACAATGAACATCAGAGGAGGCACGAGAATATGGACCTTGAATCCATATTTCTCCATACAAAAGAACTGTATGGAGAGCAATCTCGTATCGCCAGATACGAAGTGTCGAAAAAGCTGTTTTCGGCAAGGTTGGCCGTCGGATCATCGGTAGCGGAACACGTGCTTAAGATGATTGGCTTCATTGAGGAGCTCGCGGACCTTGGGACCACGTTGGAGAATGAGCTCTATACAGATTTGATTCTTCAGTCCCTTCCTTCAACTTACGCCCAGTTAATCCTGAATTTCAACTTGCAAGAAAAGGAAGTTGAACTTTCAGAGCTCCTCAAAATGCTGAGGAGTGCAGACGGCACCCTACAGAAAGGTAGGGAAACATCCACTTTGTTTGTAGGAGGATCTTCCTCTTCTAGGTCCAAGGCGAAAGCCAAGGGAAAGAAGAAGAAAGCCACCACCAAACCAAGGGGCGGTGTTAGTAAGGTGGATACGAAGGGAAAGGCAAAAGCAACAAAGGTAGAGGGAAAGCTTGTGGGAAAGGAATAATGCTTCTACTGTCACAAGAGTGGACACTGGAAAAAGGATTGCAGGGCTTGGTAGGCCAGAACCCAGGATCTGAAGCAAGTTGCGGCTTCAGCTTCAGGTGTGTACGTTATTGAAAACTGTCTATCAATAAACTCTACATCCTTGGTATTGGATACCGGATCAGGATCTCATATCTGTAATTCTTTGCAGGCGTTGAGAAAGCGTAGGGTTTTGAAGGCAGGTGATATGACCCTCAGAGTTGCAAACGGAGCTAGCATGGATGCTGAGTCCGTGGGGGACTATCACCTGGGGTTGTTAGATGGACACGTTCTGGTTTTGCGTAATTGCTATTTTGTACCCAATGCAACTTGTAATATCATTTCTGTATCTTTATTATCTAAAGAAGGTTATGAATTTGCATTTGTAAGAAATGTTGTAAACATTCACCTTAATCAAGTTTTGATTGGGTCAGGTACATTAAGCAATGGTATATACTTACTAAACCAACCACAGATTTTCAATGTCCAGAATACACACAAAAAAAAGTCTCCAGAAACAAACCAGGCTTTCTTATGGCATTGTAGACTGGGTCACATCAATGAGAGAAGGTTCACGAAGTTACATACAGAAGGATATTTGGATCCGTTCGAATATCAATCGTATGCCACTTGTCAATCCAGTCTCAAAGGAAAGATGACAAAGACTCCGTTCACTGGACACGGAGTAAGAGCGAGCGAGCTCTTGGGACTCGTACACAGCGACGTGTGCGGTCCAATGTCTACACATGCACGAAGTGGTTATTCTTACTCCATTACTTTTACGGATGACTTTTCAAGGTACGAATATGTCTTTTTAATGAAACATAAATCCGAAGCCTTTGGAAAATTCCAGGAATAAAAGAATGAAGTAGAAAAACAGACAGGCAAAAGTATCAAGACACTAAGATCTGATCGAGGTGGCGAATACTTATGTCCCGAATTCCTGGATTACTTAAAAGGGAATGGTATTCTCTCTCAGCTTACTCCTCCATACACTCTGCAACATAACGGTGTATCGGAGAGACGGAACCGGACCCTATTGGATTTGGTACGTTCCATGATGAGTAACACTGAGTTACCGCGATCATTCTAGGGATATGCACTAGAATCAGCTGCATACCTTTTGAACCGAGTTCCAACTAAGACTGTGCCTATCACACCATATGAGATATGGAGTGGGAAGAACCCTATCTTCAATATCTGAAGATCTGGGGATGTCCGGCTTTTGTCAAAAAGCAGGATGCGGAAAAACTCGAGGCACGCTCAGTACTGTGCAAGTTTGTGGAATACTCAAAGAACTCCAGGGGGTATCTCTTCTATTACGCAGAGGAACAAAAGATCATTGTTTCTCGTAATGCCCATTTTTTGGAACACCAGTTCTTAGAAAAGAAAATAAGTGGGAGCGAAATAGAACTGGAAGAAATTCCAGAACCACAGACTATTACTGAAAGCTTAGTAGAACCAGAGGGTTCAAAAGAACATGACATTCCTACGCCGCTCCGCAGGAGTAGTAGGCAGTCTCATCCGCCTGAGAGATACTACGGTTTTCTCATAGACGGGGATAGAGAAGATTGCATCATTGATAGTGATGAGCCGACTAGCTTCCAGCAGGCCATTCAGAGCGTTGACTCGGTAAAATGGCTGGATGCAATGCGGACCGAAATGGAGTCCATGTACACCAACAAAGTATGGACGTTGGACGTTGCTCCAGATGGGGTAAAACCCGTGGGATGCAAGTGGATCTTCAAAAGAAAGATTGGTGTAAATGGACAGGTTGAGACCTATAAAGCTAGACTGGTTGCAAAGGGTTTTCGTCAAAGACCTAGTTTGGACTATGACGAGACCTTTTCTCCAGTAGCTATGCTGAAATCCATTCGGATCCTTCTTGCCATTGCTTCCTTCCACGATTATGAGATTTGGCAGATGGACATAAAGACCGCTTTTCTGAATGGAAATTTAGAGGAGTGTGTCTATATGGACCAGCCAGAGGGTTTCATTCAGAGTGGGAGTAGCGGAAAGGTGTGCAAGTTGCTTAAGTCCATCTATGGACTAAAGCAGGCATCGTGGAGTTGGAACATTTGTTTTGATGAGACGATCAAAGAATTTGGCTTTATCAAAAATCCAGATGAACCATGCATCTATAGTAGATTTGTAGGAAGAACTGTCATATTCCTCGTATTGTACGTGGATGACATTCTTCTGATAGGAAATGACATTCCTATGCTACAATCTGTCAAGGGATTCTTATCACACAGGTTCTCCATGAAAGACCTCGGTGATGCCTCGTACATTCTGGGGATCCGGATCTTTCGTGACTGATCCAAGAGGATATTATGACTTTCATAGTCCAGGTACATCGACACCATACTGAAAAGATTCAGTATGGAAGATTCCAAGCGCGGTAATCTACCGGCTTGTCACGAGATCACCCTCTCCAAAGAGATGTCTCCCAAGACTGATTTGGAAAGGGATCGCATGTCTATTATACCCTACGTATCTGCGGTAGGCTCTATAATGTATGCGATGTTGTGTACCAGACCGGATGTAGCTTATGCACTGAGTGTGGTAAGCCGGTATCAGTCAAACCCTGGGGAGAAACACTTGATAGCGGTAAAGAACATTCTCAAGTACCTAAGAAGGACTAAGGAGATGTTCTTGGTGTATGGCGGAAAAGACCTCGAGATCGACGACTTTGCTGACTCCAGCTTCCAGAGTGACAAGGATGATTCCAAGTCTATGTCGGGTTATGTCTTTACCATCAATGGAGGGGCGGTGTGTGGGAAGAGTTCCAAACAGGAAACCGTTGCTGACTCGACGATGGAAGCGGAATATATCGCTGCTGCAGATGCCGCAAAAGAAGCCGTCTGGATAAGGAAGTTCTTAACTGAACTTCCGGTGGTTCCGTCCATTGTTGATCCAATATCTCTGTAATGCGACAACAACGGGGCTATAGCTTTAGCGAAGGAACCCAGGTCCGATCAGAAGTCCAGACACATCTTGAGGCGGTATCACCTGATCAGGGAGATCGTGGGTCGCCAGGAGATTGAGGTTCCGAGAGTTTCTATGGAAGATAATACTGCTGATCCACTCATGAAGGCCTTACCCCAGACTCAGTTCGAGTGGCTGATCGAGATGATAGGTCTTCGATACGCAAGTACATGGCCTTAGTGCAAGTGGGAGATTGTTAGTGTATATGCCCTAGAGGCCATTACTGTATCATACTAGTTTGTATATTACTTAATGGAAGCTTGGGATATTCACCTTGTATAGACAATCTTACTCAATATAGTAGTAGGCTACTTGGTTTGTTTCTGCTTTAATGTGTACATGTGTTTATTTTAGTATATCACCTATACACATTAGTGGAGCCCTTAGGATCTTTGCTTGATTACCAGCGTTGTGATGGCAGTCACACTAGTGGGGGCTGGGTAATCCACAAGCACATCCTTATGCAGGTCCCTAGTCGTAGGACTATCGAGGCAGGGCATCGATACTCCGGAGTAGACTAGCGTATGCGCTTCTGATCCCAGTGTGGGAGACGGTCTGACCCACAGCCGTCAGTACGTCATACTTGAGATAGTATGCGGGTGCTCGTTAGGTTACGAGTACAATGGACATGACTCGTCGGGAACTGTTGGTTGGTACTATACCTATCGTCAGTTATCAGTTCCCAGGTGACATGAGTACAGCTTAGTCCGCTGACTTGACACTGTCACTTCGCCTCGAGTGTGTTCCCACTGTACTTTGATTACTACCCTACCACGGCTCAAAGGAGTCGTGCAAAAAGGTAGTAGTTGGGTGGAGTCCCGAAGCACTCGGAGGCAGTTACGGTTAGACAGGATTCGTCTTTCCCGGTATTGGGGGTTGACATCGCGCTGTGTCTAGGAGAGCCATTACACAAGTAGTGTTGCGCCACGGCAGCGCCCCGGCCTCTTGCTCGAGGCCAAAATGCGGAATAAAATTTTTCCTTACTCGGAAACCGGCGCTACCGCGGACAATGAAAACCCGAATCGTTTACCATTAACCTAAAGCTAGCATTCAAGAGATAGGGTGAGAAGTATACCGAGTGATCCGAGTCCTCCGGTCTTCTCGTCATCGTCCCGATCTCCTGCGGAAAGTGTAGTCTCCATATCGTCGCCTCCTCGCCGGAAAGGGCACCACATCGCCTGCGTCTTTTACGGGCTCCCGCCTCAATACCGAGGCAACTCGGGCATGAAGCCGGCAACTCGACATGCTCAAGATATGCTGTAGAATATAGTGTAGAATATGCTTGTCTCTTTGGGGTTATGTAGTTGCCATTGAGGATGATGGAGGAAACAAGGATTAGAAAAATGGTGCTTGCATTTTTCTAGCAAGTAAATGAGATCAAGAAAGAAACTATGAAGCTCTCTTCTTCTTCTTCTCTCTTTCTTTTTCTTTCCTTCTCACTTATGAAAAACTTATCATTCAAATGAGAATGGTGGAGGAGAGGTTATGAAGCATGAAGGGAGGTGAGTGTAGGAAGTGAAAAGAGGTGACCACATCCTAGACATAAAAACATCAACCATGCTTTTCTTTCCATCAAAAACATACCCTTTCCAATCTCATTTAATGCAAGAATCATGGATGAAAAGATGCTACACATATCATAATGAATAAGTGCAAGAAACCCCCTCCACAAAAGTTATTTGCACAATTGCAAATAACCCCCTCCATCGGAAAAGTCCGGCCGGGAAAGAACAAACGAAAACCGGCCGGAACGGAATGCAAACTGGCAACTCCAGAAAACTGGTCCCGTAATAAATTACAGGAAAACCCCGAGACTGTGCATACACACCCGCATCTGTATTCCGTCCGGATACAAATGCAATGAGACAAAATCTACACTGTACTAAACTAGGACCGGCTTAAGCCAAAGCCGGCTAGTAATATCCGTTCGATCCTGATCCATACAATACCGCACGTATCAGATCGAACCCTGCCATATAACTATACGGCAACTAGTACAAAACTGTCCGATCCTGAACCGTGCAATACCGCACGTATCTGATCGGACCCTGCCATATCTCCATACGGCCTCTACAGCATTTCGCCCGAAAGCTTGAGTAAGTGTAAGTGTGGTGGACTCTAAAGACTCGTCAATACTATGGCTATGGATTTAACCACTAGCACGTCAGAGGTATAAGCCAATACGTGACGGGCCACCAGCTATTGACCAAAAGGGACGTCGATGAGGAAGCTCACCCCGACACCCAACTGAGCCTGTCAGTGACAATATCCGTACAGTCCGGTCCGTTCGTCTATGAGCATCGCATGTCGGGCCTAGGGGGTTGGTAAAAGTCAGACCCCCAAAAGCGGTACAAGTCGTGTCGGAGTGTAGCCCAGAACGCCCTGAGATACTACTGGAATACCTACCAGTAAATCTCCTGCCTCGGCCGAGGGCTTTGAGTAATGGCTCTCCTAGACACAGCGCGACCTCACCCCCAATACCGGGAGAGACGAACCCCTGAAGATCCGCTCACTGCCTCCATGTGGCTCGGGACTGTACCCAACTAAAACCTGTTTGCACGACTCCTTTGAGCCGTGGTAGGGTAGTAATCAAAGCACAGTGGGAACTCACACGAGACAAATGACGATCCTCAGGTCAATGAACTAACCTGTACACATGTCACCAGGGAACTGCTATCTGACGTCTGGTATAAGACCAACTAGCAGGTTCCCGGCGAGTCCTGTCCGGTGTACTCATAACCCAATGAGCACCTGTATACATCTTAGGTGAACCAACTGACACCAGTGGCTTGTGAGACCGGCCACCGCCCCTCGTCGGGGTCTCGACTGTATACACTAGTCTACTAATGGAGTATCGATGCCCTGTCTCGAAACCCCTACGACTAGGGACCTTTTAAGGATGTGCTTATATACTACCAGCTCCCACGTATATGATCGCCATCATACTGCTGGTAGTCAAGCAAGAATCCTAGGGGCTCTATCAACGTGTAATAGCGACATGTCAGGTCACCTAAAGCAGTACACGATGATAAAGATAAACCAGATAGCATACTATCATCTCGAGTAAGACTGTCCTACCGGGATAGGTCCTCCCTCAATCATTGCAATCACGTGCCTGTGATCCAATAATTGACTCTGAGGGCACTATCTCCAACAATCTCCCACTTGCACTCAAGGCTAATTATTGCGATGCCGCATACTCACAGCCCGTGTGATACCGAACACCCAACTCCTCTACTAGTCAGTCTCACAAAGCTCGTTTGCGAAACTATTGCGTTCGAGGAATAGCCTCAGTGAGTGGATCCGCTGTGATGTTTCTTTCTATGTCTCTCTTTATCTCAAGTTCGCGGAGAAAGCCATCTCTCGAAATGAGCAATACCTGTCTTAGAATGTCTGGATGTCTGATGGGACCTAGCTCATAAATGAACTTCAAATCCAAACTTCTTAGACTGTATCGTCAACTGAACTTAATCAGTATCCTGCGCCAGGCCACCCTCAGTATTGCCTTGGACCACCTGTCCAAAATACTGCCCCTCGTCAGAAGGAAAACTATAACTCTGACAACCTCCTTGTCGTCCATGTCACCTTGGAAGCCTGGAATGATAACTGTCTCCCTAATGAGGCTGTCGTTATCATATCCCTAGAACATCCACTTATGTTCTAAGACTGCTTCCGACTGTTTCTCCAGGATTGGATCAATATCAACTTATTGCATCTAGTGCAAGAACAACATCTGGTGTGGTACTTGACATCTCATGATTGACTCAATTGCCTAAGAAAGTGATCTGCCAATCATGAGTATCCCTCTCCCCTTTAGTCTATAAGACACCTTTAGAGAGGGTGACTCCATCAACTGCAGGTACACTACCGTGTCAGGAGTCGTCCATTCTAAATACTCATAGAATGCTGTCAAGGTACCCAGATTGGGAAACCACCCAAATCTAGATCTAAAACCATAGATCTAGTAACCAGTATGTCTGATATAATATCCAATTCCCTTGTGGAGAAACCACTGTGTGACGACCAAAGTATAACCGATCGTAGTATAGGAATATCACTTCCTACTACCTTCTCAACAGATCCACCCCTTATTCTGATGACGTCAAACCTATGACTGTCACATCAGAAATGGATGATCTATCACCGCTACATCTGCTTTAGTCTATAAATAGACATAAGCCTGATGTCCACCAATGCTTCCGCTGCTCCCACTGACTACGACAACCCTCTGGCAGAGTCATATAGACGTGCACTTCCAAAGCTAGTTTAGAACGACGCTATACTCATCCTCCTGCCGGGTCTCGCAGCCTTGAACAACAGCAATGGTAATTGTGGGTAAACAAGAACTTCCCTGTCACCGTCCTTGAGGCTACCGGAGTACCTCTCGGGTGCCTGAAGTTACCCACCGTATCTGCAGAGTGGCCAATGGAATGTCAAACAAGATTGAATCTTTAGGTTGCTTATCAAATCTTCAGTAATCGTTTGCGGTTCTGGAATCACTTCCAGTTCTACCATACTCCCACTACTTTTTCTAAAAAAATCCATTTTTAATAAAAACTGTGGCGAGTCTAGAACAATATTGCTATTGTTCATCCAGATGGTAGAAAGTCAACCCTCGTCATAGCCTGGGACAACCCACAAACAGCCATTACAGAAACGTGCCTTGAGTTGTCCAGTGTCTGGTTTTAATCATAAGCCGGACAACTCCCCGTACCTTAACATCGTTAAGATATGAACTGTTCTATATCCAATATAGAACCAGAGGCACTGATTTAATTGAACCAGATTCAAATCATGCAGCTGTCTCCAGTGCATGTCAACTAAATGGAAGGAGGCCGATCAGCGTTACTCAACTTAGGAATGCTTCCAATTATGAGTAACCTGAAAGAGAAGCAATTTCTCTTTATCGTTACTATCAACTGAATACCATATACAAGTATCTACATCTTCGATCACTTTGAAGAATCCCGATACTTGCTACACCTGGTTCTCTACACTATTCAAATACCTATAACTCCTCAAAACTTAGACCCTGTGTTTCCACGAAACACATGTCTAAGAACTAGAGAATTTAAAAGTAAATAGAATATAGTATGAGGACCAACCCCTCTGTCCTAATGGACACTGGACAACATACAATACTCTGTATAAGTCCGCTGAGTCTAACAACTCTTTCACTGTGTGTCGTAGGTTGAAAACTGTACTTATGGTTAAGAACAATTACACCGTTGTTTAATGCTCCTTACCTAACCATCCACTGATATAGGTAAATGTCATCGATATAATATCAAAAGGTATATCTCACTCTATGAAAATAGACGTACAGATATATCAATTTGAAATTGGTGCATAACTGCGGATATTCAAAACCAAATAATTGCCGTCCGGCAAATAACCCAGGTGACTTCCTCAAATAATGAGGATGATCACCTAATTCCCAATAACTTACTCCCACTCATCATCTGTAAAAACCATACAGATGTGAGAATCATACCTGGTAAATACATACCCTGGAGTAAGTGTCTAATCGGGAAATCAGTTTTCCATTAACAGTACACAGTGAAACTGAAACATTGAAAAGTTTCGTTGGGGTATCCTGGTATTCCTAGTAATGCCTCTTCCATCATCCAGATTCACAACTGTAACCGTATATCTCTTTGCCATCTGTCCAAATCCCTTTATATGTCTTTAGTCATTACCGTCTGCACACCCCTTTAGGCCAATTGGTTTTCTTCCTTCCCTACCGTTCGGCACCAGCCTATGGTTTGGAAGAAGACTATCCAAAAGGCATAAAGGGTGTACTGTCCTAATCCTAGGAACACTCGCAACGCGAGAGAAGGTGAAGATAAAAGACACCTGAATGTACTTTATTCCTATTTCTCCTGAACCAGAATCCATCCCCGAACTGGAACAAGTTCCTTTCGAGTTCGTATATAACCATACGATGGAGTATCCAAATAAACTGTGGATCTTCGTAGTGATACGGAGTGTCTTGGAGAAATACAAAGGTGATTTAGGATTGGCGAAGAAATACTTGGTTCGGTCGTGAATATCAGTCGCAATTTACTTTGCCCTCCTACTAATCCCTTGCTTTGTCTTAACTTAATACCTTCTGCACACCATCGTTATGCTAATTGGTTTTCTTCATTCCCTACCGGTCGGCACCAGCCTATGGTTTGGAAGAAGACTATCCAATTTGCGTAATAGGTGTACTACTCCTAAACCAAGGAGTACTCGCAACCTGAGAGAGGGTGAAAAGAAAAGACAACTGAATAATCCTATCCGTTTTCTCCAGAACCAGAAACCATCCTCGAAGTCCTTCGAGTTCGTATCTTACCATACGATGGTTTTGTCCAATGGAAGTAGACGTTCGCAGTAATACGGGGTGTCCTGGAGAAAAGGGTAAAAGTAGGAGTGGCAATGAGGTCTGCAACTCTGACAATCCAAAAGCCAGTGTTAAGAAGGTTCGGTCAACTTGGTTACTGAGTCATAGTCTTAGGGTCGGGTCAATGGTCGCAGCCAAAGAGAGAGAGAAAAGAAACACTCAGCGTGCACTCTAACCTAGATCAGAATAGTTATCACTTTGTCTAATCTAGAAACCTCCCACTGTACCTCAAATTCTCCTCCAAACCTGAAAGAAGAATTATTCGGGGTCACCCGAGGAGTAAACCAACTCATCAGTGGGAATCGGGATCCAACTATCATCGCATGATAACGTGACGGAATCTACTCACGTCACCACACTCCAGAAGGTATGCGCATGCTTGGCAAGTTTCAGTTCTTTTGAAACTCCCTATGTGTGTTTTTACCCCTAGGACTCAAGTGACCTTGACGGAGTCAACAAATCAAAGAGTCCTAGTCAAGTTCAACCCGTCATTATCTGGATTGCATTAAACCCACCCGTACGTGCCCTTGACGGAGTCAACAAGGCCGCACGACTGTCCTAACCAATCCCACTTATGCAACAAACAAGCACCACTTAGCTACCGTACACTACGCCTTGACGGAGTCAACAAACGCAGCACGAATACTAAATAATACTCATAAGAAATGACGGAGGGCTACGAATGGTTTTTGGCAAAAAACCTTTAACGTAATGAACTTGATATCGTTGAAGGAACTGCATAACCTTTTATAAAATATAGTGACGAAAACCTTTACTAAAGAGGTCACTCCCGGTGAAGGGATCTCGGCTCTTTCCCCGTAGAATGAGGTGCAGGATATTCCAAATGAATACCACGATGCAAAGCAAAAGTAATCGGCTATAGTGAAGTTAATGCCCTGACGCAAACTTCTGTCCAAGGGGTCACTCCCGGTGAAGGGATCTCGGCCCTTGCCTCGTCGACTGAGGAGCAGGATATTCCAAATGAATACCACGATGCAAAACAAAAGAGAACGTCCTTGCAATAACAGTTTTTTTGAAAAGTGTTCCAACAACATCAGAATAGGTTTGTTTAGCTTGCATTGATCCGAATCAACGCAGTCCCATCAATTAATCACACCACAAAGAACGAAAATATACTGACGTACGTATATGCCATCCGCATTCGCCACTGGGTCCCGTCATCACCCGTTAGGTTACTTAACTAACGACAGAGCGGGGACTGGACTAGCGCGGATGTAAAACATATACAACATCTACTAATATATATACCAATATATTATATTTCGCTCAAGGCGTGATAAAATGCAACATCACAGAAATGTACAGCATCACAGAACAATACAGATATCTGGAAGCCCCGGGTTTCACAGAGCCGCTGATGAAACCCGACGTTCCCTTGGTCGTATGGATAGCCTGTGCAATGAAATCCTAGACCCCTACGGGCGCGGCAAGTCACCCGCCAAAACCTGAAGCGAGGCAGCCCCCTCCAGCACCGTGAATGGACCACCCAGCACTTCACGGAATCCGGTAACTTGGGCACCCCTCCTGGGTCAACCTGTACCCCCTACGAGTGCGGCGAATAGCCTGCCAATCCTAGAGTGAAGCCCCCTCCGTCTCAATGCCATGAGATGCGGGCCCGTTGCCCCCTAGAACCCGGCTATCCGTGCACTCCTCCGCGGGGTAATCCTAGTACAGAAAGTAAAATATACATACACCGGGTACATCGACCGCAACCAGGTCGTGCCCCAAAAGAATAATACAAACAGGCAGTGACGGCAGTCCACATGTCGGACGCTCGCCCCGCAATATCAAATGTACATAATACAAACACAACTGTACTAGCATTGCATCCAGGCTATCCCCCACGACCGATCTGCAACATCACAGCATAAACAAAAAACATCAACGTGAAAGTCACGTTCGCAAATCCGTCTAACCGGGCTATAGCAGTTAGACCGGATTTACCGATCGAGTGACATTCACGGTTGCAGATATAATGTAAATACTGTGAAATAATGTGTTTAAAATTTTCCGATTGATCAAACCTTAACAAGTGGGGCCCCAATCAAAACTGTAGCACTCACAGAAAACCTGGGCCCAATTTTAATATTCCAAAACCCCTAATTTAAGCCCACAAGACCACTGAGAAAAATTGGTGAATTGAAGCCTAATTATTGCGGCGGAAGCGCGGCCAATGAGGGGCTCAGGCCGCGCTTGCGCGGTTGTACGGCATGATCACTTTACCAAAATTTTGCAGTATTCTTAGAACTCCCTGCACATCATTCTGAGACAACCAGAAAAATTTTTAGACTCCAAAAAATTTCGACAGAAACTGATGTGAAGGAAAAATACGGTTTTTGGAATTTCGGTCGATCGGAACTGAAATACACATTAGAACAAGCTAGGTAAGGTTAATGGCGTGGCTCTGATACCATGTTGCGCCACGGCAGCGCCCCGGCCTCTTGCTCGAGGCCAAAATGCGGAATAAAATTTTTCCTTACTCGGAAACCGGCGCTACCGCGGACAATGAAAACCCGGATCGTTTACCATTAACCTAAAGCTAGCATTCAAGAGATAGGGTGAGAAGTATACCGAGTGATCCGAGTCCTCCGGTCTTCTCGTCATCGTCCCGATCTCCCGCGGAAAGTGTAGTCTCCATATCGTCGCCTCCTCGCCGGAAAGGGCACCACATCGCCTGCATCTTTTACGGGCTCCCGCCTCAATACCGAGGCAACTCGGGCATGAAGCCGGCAACTCGACATGCTCAAGATATGCTGTAGAAAATAGTGTAGAAGATGCTTGTCTCTTTGGGGTTATGTAGTTGCCATTGAGGATGATGGAGGAAACAAGGATTAGAAAAATGGTGCTTGCATTTTTCTAGCAAGTAAATGAGATAAAGAAAGAAACTATGAAGCTATCTTCTTCTTCTTCTCTCTTTCTTTTTCTTTCCTTCTCACTTATGAAAAACTTATCATTCAAATGAGAATGGTGGAGGAGAGGTTATGAAGCATGAAGGGAGGTGAGTGTAGGAAGTGAAAAGAGGTGACCACATCCTAGACATAAAAACATCAACCATGCTTTTCTTTCCATCAAAAACATACCCTTTCCAATCTCATTTAATGCAAGAATCATGGATGAAAAGATGCTACACATATCATAATGAATAAGTGCAAGAAACCCCCTCCACAAAACTTATTTGCACAATTGCAAATAACCCCCTCCATCGGAAAAGTCCGGCCGGGAAAGAACAAACGAAAACCGGCCGGAACGGAATGCAAACTGGCAACTCCAGAAAACTGGTCGCGTAATAAATTACAGGAAAACCCAGATACTGTGCATACACACCCGCATCTGTATTCCGTCCGGATACAAATGCAATGAGACAAAATCTACACTGTACTAAACTAGGACCGGCTTAAGCCAAAGCCGGCTAGTAATATCCGTTCGATCCTGATCCGTAGAATACCGCACGTATCAGATCGAACCCTGCCATATAACTATACGGCAACTAGTACAAAACTGTCCGATCCTGATCCGTGCAATACCGCACGTATCTAATCGGACCCTGCCATATCTCCATACGGCCTCTACAGCGTTTCGCCCGAAAGCTTGAGTAACTGTAAGTGTGGTGGACTCTAAAGACTCGTCAATACTATGGCTGTAGATTTAACCACTAGCACGTCAGAGGTATAAGCCAATACGTGACGGGCCACCAGCTATTGACCAAAAGGGACGTCGATGAGGAAGCTCACCCCGACACCCAACTGAGCCTGTCAGTGACAATATCCGTACAGTCCGGTCCGTTCGTCTATGAGCATCGCATGTAGGGCCTAGGGGGTTGGTAAAAGTCAGACCCCCAAAAGCGGTACAAGTCGTGTCGGAGTGTAGACCAGAACGCCCTGAGATACTACTGGAATACCTACCAGTAAATCTCCTGCCTCGGCCGAGGGCTTTGCGTAATGGCTCTCCTAGACACAGCGCGACCTCACCCCCAATACCGGGAGAGACGAACCCCTGAAGATCCGCTCACTGCCTCCATGTGGCTCGGGACTGTACCCAACTAAAACCTCTTTGCACGACTCCTTTGAGCCGTGGTAGGGTAGTAATCAAACCACAGTGGGAACTCACACGAGACAAATGATGATCCTCGGGTCGATGAACTAACCTGTACACATGTCACCAGGGAACTGCTATCTGACGTCTGGTATAAGACCAACTAGCAGGTTCCCGGCGAGTCCTGTCCGGTGTACTCATAACCCGATGAGCACCTGTATACATCTTAGGTGAACCAACTGACACCAGTGGATTGTGAGACCGGCCACCGCCCCTCGTCGGGGTCTCGACTGTATACACTAGTCTACTAATGGAGTATCGATGCCCTGTCTCGAAACTCCTACGACTAGGGACCTTTTAAGGATGTGCTTATATACTACCAGCTCCCACGTATATGATCGCCATCATACTGCTGGTAGTCAAGAAAGAATCCTAGGGGCTCTATCAACGTGTAATAGCGACATGTCAGGTCACCTAAAGCAGTACACGATGATAAAGATAAACCAGATAGCATACTATCATCTCGAGTAAGACTGTCCTACCGGGATAGGTCCTCCCTCAATCATTGCAATCACGTGCCTGTGATCCAATAATTGACTCTGAGGGCACTATCTCTAACAAGTAGTCCCTGGCCAGGGCAAGCGAGATATACTGGTAGGTTTCCAGTGTTATCTCAGGGTGTTCTGGGCTACACTCCGACACGACTTGTACCGCTATTAGGGGACTGACGTTTACCGCCCCCAAGGCCCGCCATGCGATGTTATCAGACGAACAGACCGGACTGTACGGAGATTGTCATATTCAGGCTCAGTAGGAGTTCAGATGGGTTTCACCTCGTCCGTCTTCTTGTCGGCATCTACCTGGGGACCGTTACGCACAGCTAGTGCCGCTTGTGGTCTGTGGTTAAACCCACAGCCAGCGTAGTGTCAAGTCTTTAGAGTCCCACACAGAAAGCTATTCTCCTTTAGGCAAAAGAGTAGAGGTCGCATGGTTTTCCGACAGGGTTCGGTCACATCCGTGCACTTGTGCACGTTTAGTGTCCGGACAGTTAACACTAGCGGGCTTTGGTTTAAGCCAGATCCTAGTATACGTTTTGGGATTGGTTTTATCTCGTTTGTATTCGTGTTCCTCGGAACGCGGATGCCGGTGTGTATGCATAGTTGACAGAGAGACAAAGGCAGAGAATTCTCATTGGGGTTGTTGACTGTTGAATATTGAATTTTTGCTAAACCCTAACGAGAATAAGAAATATGATTAACAATAATATTAATTAAGTATTATAGTGACATGGTTGTTGACTTGTTGGCTTTGTTGACTTGTTGACTTTGTTGACCGGTTGACTAGGTTGGACTAGTTGACCATCATCATGATAATGGCTATCATTTCATGGCAAAGGCTTTTGCTTGCTTGTTTCTTTTTGCAAAATTAGTGCATGAAATGATATGGCCATTTTGACTTGAACCATCACATAATACTTGATTACTTTTATTTGTTATGATGGTTTTGGATTATGAGAGCTTGGATGGCAAAAGACTTACTCATTCTCTCATTTGCTTTCTCTCTCTTGCTTGAGCTCTCCCTCTTGCTCTTCCTCTTGCTCTCTCTCTAGCTCAAGGCAACTCCCTCTAATTAGTTGAGAAACATTGCCTTAGAGATAAAAGAAAACCCAAATCACTTCTCTACTCATCCTAGTTCACAAGGTTTAGCAAACCAAGTGTTCTTGTTTCTTCAAGTTCGAAGAAGAAGCCAAAGGTAGAAGCTTTCAGGTGGATCCATCTTCGGCGCAAGGAGACGACGAGGTGAGGCCGATCCATACACCACAAAGAGTTGAAGACGAAGGAGTTAAAGAAAGGTATAGCCCCCTAACCGAGTAGGTAAAACTCCTAGTTAGGTTGTTAGGTGGTTGTTTAACAAAGATCCGTATTTTGAGTCCATGTTACCACCCTTAGAAAAATCGTTTTTCATCATTTCCGCAAGCTCGTAAGTACCGGGAGAGGTAACCTGGACTTACAAGGTTGGCCGTCGGATCATCTGTAGGGAAATAAGCCCTTAAGATGATTGGCTACATTTAGGAGCACGCGGACCTCGGGACCACGTTAGAGAATGAGCTATATACAGACTTAATTCTGCAGTCGCTCCCTCCAACCTATGCCCAGTTTATTTTGAATTTTAATATTCAAGGTAAAGAAGTTGAACTTCCGGAACTCCTCCACATGTTGAGGAGTGCTGAGGGCACCCTGCAGAAAGCCCGGGAAACACCCGATCTATTTGTTCGTGGAGCTTCCTCTTCTAGATCCAAAGCGAAAGCCAAAGGAAAGAAGAAGAAGGCCCCCACCAAGCCGAGAGGCGGTGTCTGTAGGGTGGAAGCAAAGGGCATGGCAAGAGTAGCGGGGCCGACAGTAGGAAATGAAGAATGCTTCTACTGTTATAAGTAGGGCCATTGGAAGAAAGATTGCAGGGCTTGGAAGGCCAAGAACCAGGACCCGAAGCAAGTTGTGGCTTCGGCTTCAGGTGTGTTTGCAATTGAAAACTGTCTTTCAATCAACTCTAGTTCCTGGGTATTGGATACCGGATCAGGATCACATATCTATAATTCTTTGTAGGAATTGAAAAGCCGTATGGTTCTGAAGACCGGTGATGTGACCTTCAGGGTTGCTAACGGAGCGAGCGTGGATGCTGTATCCGTAGGGGAATATCACCTTGGATTGACGAGTGGACATATTTTGGTTTTGCGAAACTATTTTTGTGTACCTAGTTTGACTTGTAATATCATTTCTGTATCTTTGTTATCTAAAGAAGGTTATGATTTTACATTTGTAAGCGATGTCGTAAAAATCCACCTTAATCATGGTCTGATTAGGTCAGCTACTCTAAACAACGGTATATACGTATTAAACCAACCACAAATTTTCAATGTCCAGAACACACATAAAAGAAAGACTCCAGAAATAAATCATGCTTTCTTATGGAATTGTAGAATTGGTCACATCAATGAAATAAGGTTGACCAAGTTACATAAAGAAGGATATTTGGATTCTTTAAAATATCAACCTTATGAAACTTGTCAACCATGTCTCAAAGGAAAGATGACAAAGAATCCATTCACTGGACGCGGAGTAAGAGCCAGCGAGCTCTTGGAACTTATACACAGCGGCGTGTGTGGTCCAATGTCTACACATGCAAGAAGTGGTTATTCTTATTTTATTACTTTTACAGATGATTTCTCTAGGTATCGATATATTTTCTTGATGAAACATATAAATCCGAGGCCTTTGAGAAATTCCGGGAATATAAGAATGAAGTGGAAAAACAAACCGAAAAAAGTATCAAGACACTGAGATCAGATCGAGGTGGTGAATACTTGAATGCCGAGTTCCTGGGTTACCTAAAAGAGAATGGAATTCTTTCACAGCTTACTCCTCCATACAAACCACAACACAACGGTGTATCGGAGAGATGGAACCGAACCCTATTGGATATGGTACATTCCATGATGAGTAACGCTGAGTTACTGCGATCATTCTGGGGCTATGCACTAGAATCAGCTGCATATCTTTTGAAGAAGGTTCCTACCAAGACTGTGCCTACCACACCATATCAGATGTGGAGTGGGAAGAAACCCTATCTTCAGTATCTGAAGATATGGGGATGTCCAGCTTTTCTTAAAAAGAAGCATGCGGAAAAACTCAAGGCACGCTCAGTACTGTAAGTTTGTGGGATACCCAAAGAACTCCAGGGGGTATCTTTTCTATTACGCAGAGGAACAAAAGGTTTTTGTTTCTCGTCATGCCTACTTTTTGGAACATCAATTTTTAGAAAAAGAAACTAGTGTGAGCGCAATAGAACGGGAAGAAATTCCAGAACCACAAGCTATTACTGAAAGCTTAGTGGAACCAGAACATTCAGAAGAACAGGGCATTCCTGCGCCGCTCCGCAGGAGTTGTAGGCTGTCTCATCCGCCTGAGAAATACTATGGTTTTCTCGTAGATGGGGATAGAGAGGATTGCATCATTGATAATGATGAGCCGACTAACTTCCAGCAGGCCATTCAGAGCACTGACTCGGTAAAATGGCTGGATGCAATATGGAACGAGATGGAGTCCATGTACACGAACAGAATATGGACTTTGGACATTGCTCCAGAAGGGGTAAAACCCGTAGGCTGCAAATGGATTTTCAGAAAGAAGATTGGTGTAGATGGACAGGTTGAAACCTATAAGGCTAGACTTGTTGCAAAAGGATTTTGTCAAAGACCAGGTTTGGACTATGATGAAAACTTTTCTCCAGTGGCTATGCTCAAATCCATTCGGATCCTTCTTTCCATTGCCGCCTTTCAAGATTATGAGATTTGGCAGATGGACATAAAGACCGCTTTTCTAAATGGAAAGTTGGAAGAGTGCGTCTATATGGACCAGCCAGAGGGTTTCATTCAGAGTTGGAGCATCGGGAAAGTGTGCAAGTTGCATAAGTCCATCTTTGGACTAAAGTAGGCATCGTGGAGTTGGAATATCTGTTTTGATGAGACGGTCAAAGAATTTGACTTTATCAAAAATCCAGATGAGCCATGCATTTATAGAAAGATTGTAGCACGAACTGTTTTAATCCTCGTCTTGTACATGGAAGACATTCTTTTGATAGGAAATGACATTCATATACTACAATCTGTCAAAGGGTTCTTGTCACAAAGGTTCTTAATGAAAGACCTGAGTGATGCTTATAACATTCTGGGGATCCAGATATATCGTGATAGATCTAAGAGCATGTTGGGACTTTCGCAGTCCAGGTACATCGACACCATACTGAAAACATTCATTATGGAAGATTCAAAGCATGGTAATTTATCATCTTGTCACGGAATCACCCTCTCTAAAGAGATGTCTCCCAAGACTAATTTGGAAAGGGATCGCATGTCTATTATACCCTACACTTCTACGGTAGGCTCTATAATGTATGCGATGTTGTGTACCCGACCAGATGTAGCTTATGCACTAAGCGTAGTAAGCCGGTATTAGTCAAACCATAGGGAGAAGCACTGGATAGTAGTAAAGAACATTCTCAAGTACCTGAGAAGGACTAAAGAAATGTTCTTGGTTTACGGCGGAAAAGACCTCCAGATCGAGGCCTTTGGTGACTCCAGCTTCCAGAGTGACAAGGATGACTCCAAATCCATATCAGGTTATGTCTTTACCCTCAATAGAGCGGTCTGCTGGAAGAGTTCCAAGCAGGACACCGTTGCTGACTCGACGATGGAAGCGGAGTATATCGCAACTTTTTATGCCGCAAAAGAAGCAGTCTGGATGAGGAAGTTCATAATAGAACTTTAGGTGGTTCCGTCCATTGTTGATCCAATACCATTGTATTGTGACAACAACGAGGCTATAGCTTTAGCAAAGAATCCCAGGTCCCATCAGAAGTCCAGACACATCATGAGGCGGTATCACCTGATAAGGGAGATCGTGGATCACCGGGAGATCGTGGATCACCGGTAGATCGAGGTTCGGAGAGTTGCTACTGAGGAAAAACACTGCAGATCCATTGACAAAGCCCATCCCTCAGATACAGTTCGAGAGGCTATTCGAGATGATAGGTCTGCGATATGCTAGCACATGGCCTTAGTGCAAGTAGGATATTGTTAGTGTGATATGCCCTAGAGGCTATTATTGTATAGTACTAGTTTTTGTATTACATTTTGGAAGCTTGAGATATATACACGGATTTATGATAGTCTTGCTCGATATAGTAGTATGCTACTTGGTTTGTATCTATCTTAATATCTGTATATGTTTCTTTTAACGTATCGCTAATACATATTGATAGAGCCCTTAGGATCATTGCTTGACTACCAGCGTTGTGATGACGGTCACACTTGTGGAGGCTGGGTAGTCTACAAGCACATCCTTACACGGGTCCCTTGTCACTGGATTATCGAGACAGGGCATCAATACTCTAGAGTAGACTAGTGTATACGCTTCTCTTCCCAGCAGGGAAGATGGTTTGTCCAACAGCTATCAGTACGTCGTACTGGAGATAGTATGCAGGTGCTCATTGGGTTATGAGTTACACTGGACGGACTCATGGGGAACTGCTGGTTGGTAATATACCTATCGTCAAGTAGCAGTTCTAAGGTGACATGAGTACAGCTTTGTCCATCGACTTGACACTGCTACTTTGCCTCCAGTGTGTTCCCATTGTTCTTAAATTACTACCCTACCACAGCTATGCTGAGTCATACAAAAGTTTGGTACAGTCCCGAAGCACTTGGAGGCAGTGGCGGGTAGATAGGATTCGTCTCTCCTGGTATTAGGGGTTATGTCGCGCTGTGTTCGAAAAGCCATTACACAAAGTCCCTGTCCAGGACAAGCAAGATTTGATGGTAGGGATTCTAGTAGTTTTTCAGGATGTTTTTAGCCGCACTCGGACATGAATTATTGCACTATTAGGGGTCTGACGCTTCTCTCCCCTTGGACCGATATGCGGCACTCTTTGACGAACAGACCGGACTATATGGAGATTGCCACAGACAGGCTCAGTAGGGATACGAATGAGTTTTCTCGTCGGCCTTCATATCGACAGATACCTGGGTAGCCGTTACATACAGCTAGTTCCACTGACGCGCTTGTGGTTAAACCCACTGCCAGAGTACTGTCGAGTCTTTAGAGTCCTACACAGAGGGTTTCCCGGCTTCGGGCGAAACATGCAGAGGTCGTATGGTTTTACGACAGAGTTCGATCACATACGTGTACTTGTGCGCATATGATGTTCCGGCGGACATTACTAGTGGGCTTTGGTTTAAGCCAGATCCTAGTATATGATTATTGGATTAGTTTTGTCTCATTGTATTCGTGTTTCTCGGAATACGGATACGAGTATGTATATACGGACAAGAGGGGAATTCTTGGGATTTGATCAAGATTTCATTTGGAGAATGATGTTGGATATAGTGCCCTCAGAGTCTATTATTGGATCAAAAGCACGTGAATGCAATGATTTAGGGAGGACCTATGCCGGTAGGACAGTCTTACTCAAGATGATAGTATGCTATCTGGTTTATCTTTATCATCGTGTACTGCTTTAGGTGACCTTACAAGTCACTATTGCGCGTTGATAGAGCCCTTAGGATTCTTGCTTGATGGCCACCAGTATGATGGCGATCATATAAGTGGGAGCTGGGGTCTATAAGCACATCCTTAAAAGGTCCCTAGTCGTGGGAGTTTTCGAGACATGGCATCGATACTCCAGAGTAGACTAGTGTATACAGTCGAGACCCCGACGAGGGGAGGTGGCCGGTCTCACAAGCCACTGGTGTCAGTTGGTTCACCTAAGGTGTATACAGATGCTCATTGGGTTATGAGTACACCGGACATGACTCGCCGGGAACATGCTAGTTGGTATTATACCAGACGTCAGATAGCAGTACCCTGGTGACATGTGTACAGGTTAGTTCATCGATCTGAGATCGTCATTTGTCTCGTGTGAGTTCCCACTGTACTTTGATTACTACCCTACAGCGGCTCAAAGGAGTCGTGCAAACAGGTTTTAGTTGGGTACAGTCTCGAGCCACATGGAGGCAGTGAGCGGATCTGCAGGGGTTCGTCTCTCCCGGTATTAGGGGTGAGATCGCTCTATGTCTAGGAGAGCCATTACACAAAGCCCTCGGCCGAGGCAGGAGATTTACTGGTATGCATTCCAGTAGTATCTCAAGGTGTTCTGGGCTACACTCCGACACGACTTGTACCGCATTTGGGGGTCTGACTTTTACCAACCCCCTAGGCCCGCCATGCGATGCTCATAGACGAACGGACTGGACTGTACGGATATTGTCACTGACAGGCTCAGTAGGGTGTCAGGATGAGTTCGCTCATCTACCTCCCTTTTGGTCAATACATGGTAGCTCGTTATGTATGGCTAATACCTCTGACGTGCTAGTGGTTAAATCCACAGCCAAAGTATTGGCGAGTCTTTAGAGTCCCCCACAGACAGTTTCTCAAGTTTCGGGCGAAACGCTGTAGACGCCGTATGGATATATGGCAGGGTTCGATCATATACGTGCGGTATTACACGGATTATGATCGGACGGATAATACTAGCGGGATTTGGTTTAAGCCGGATCCTGGTATTTTACAGTGTAGATTTTGTCTCATTGCATTTGTATTCGGTCGCAATACAAATGCGGGTATGTATATACAGTCGCGGGGTTTTCCTGTAATTTATTACCGGATCACTTTTTGAAGTTGCCATTTTGCATTCCATTTCGGCCATTTTTCCTTTGTTCTTTCTTTGGCTGAAAATTGGTGTGGAGGGGGTTATTTGCAAATGTGCAAATTAGCAATGTGGAGGGTGTTTTTTGTAAGTGGTTGCTTCATGATGTATCTAGATTGACTTTGACTTCCTTTTGTTCAACATGACTTGCTTTATATGATGGGATTAGGATTTGACATGGTGGTGATCATTATTCCTCATGATCACCCATTTTCTCTTTCTTGCATTATTCTCTCTCCCCTTCACATAGCATGGCCGGCCACATTTTTGGTGGGTGAGGGGATTCATTTTTGTGGTGGGGAAATTGATATCATTTTGATACACAAAAAATTCTTTAGCACCATTTCAAAGTTCCATCTCCAAAGTTCATTCCTCCATCTCCATTGTGGCAACTTCATTAACTCGTTGAGACAAAACGTTCTACACTCAGTCTACAGCAATCTTGGACACGTCGGCTTGCCAACTTCATGTCCGAGTTGCCTCGGTTCAGAGGTGGGGGCCCGTAAAAAGACTTCTCGATGTGGTGCCCTTCCGACGAGGAGATCGAGACCGGAGATGCCGCGAGGAGATCGGGATGGTGGCCGAAGACCGAAAGACACGGATCGCTCGGTATAGCTCTCTACCCTTTCTCTAGTTAGCTAGTAGTAAGTTAATGGTCCAATCCAGGTTTATATTCCGCGGTAGCGCCGGTTTCTAGTTTGAAAAAGTTTTTGTTTTCCGCATTTTGGCCTCGGATAGACGGCCGTGGCGCTACCGTAGTCCTACATGGTATCAGAGCCACGCCATTAACCTTTACTAGCTTGATCTAACGTGTTTACAAGTTCGATCGAACGAATTTCCAAAAACCACATTTTCCAAGCATCAGTTTCTGTCGAAATTTTTTAGTTGTCAAAAAATTATTTGGTGTACTGCAGAAATATGTGCAGGCTTTTTCAAGAGAACTGAAGAAATTTGGTCGGCTGATTTCACTATAGCGCGGCGGATCTTCTGCCGTAACCACGTTTTGGCCGCGGATCCGCCGCCGAACTATAGCCACAGTGCACCAAATTTCTTCAGTAGGTCTCTGTGTTGGAATTGGGGTTTTTGGTATATTCTGTTTGGGCCCAGATTTATTTTGTGTACTAAGTATTGTAGTTGGGGACCACTTCGGGAAATTTTGTGGATCGAAAATTTTAAATATGTTAGTTCACAGTATTTACATTATATCTGCGACCGTGAATGTCATTTGATCGGTAAATCCTGTCTAACTGCTATAGCCCTTTTAGACGGATTTGCGAACGAGACATTCACGTTGATGTTCTGTGTTGTGCTGTGATGTTGCGGATTTGTCGTGGTGGATAGCCTGGATGCAATGGTAGTACAATTTGGTTATATATGTACATTTGATATTGCGGGGCGAGCGTCCGACAAGTGGACTGCAGTCACTGCCTGTTTGAATATTATTCTTTTGGGGCACGACCGGGCTGAGGTAGATGTACCCATTGTATATTTTGCTTTCTGTACTAGGATTACCCCGCGGTGGGGTGCACGGATAGCCGGGTTCTAGAGGGCAACGGGCCCGCATCTCATGGCTTTGAGACGGAGGGGGATTCACTCTAGAATTGGCGGGCTATTTGCCGCACTCGTAAGGGGTATAGGTTGACCCAGGAGGGGTGTCAAAGTTACCGGATTCCGTGAAGTGTTGGGTGGTCCATTCACGTTGTTGAAGGGGGCTACCTCGCTTCTGGTTTTGGTGGGTAACTTGCCGCGCCCGTAGGGGTCTATGATTTCATTGCACAGGCTATCCACCGGACCAGGGGAACGTCGGGTTTCAGTAGCGGCTCTATGAAACCCGGGGATCCCAGATATCTGTATTGTTCTGTGATGCTTATTACATTTCTGTGATGTTGCATTTTATCACGCCTTGAGCGATTATTATATATTGATTTATATACTAGTAGATGTTGTATATGTTTTGCACCCGCGCTAGTGCAGTCCCCGCTCTTTCGTTAGTTAAGTAACCTAACGGGTGATGACGGGACCCAGTGGCGAATGCGGGTGGCATATACGTACATCGTATTTTCGGTCTTTATTGGTGTGATCAATTGATGAGACCGCGTTGATTCGGATCAATGCAAGCTAAACAAACCTATTCTGATGTTGTTGGAACAATTTTCAAAAAGCTGTTATTGCAAGGACGTTCTCTTTTGTTTTGCACAGTGGTATTCGGTTATGAATATCCAGCACCTCAGTCGACGAGGCAAGGGCCGAGATCCCTTCACCGGGAGTGACCCCTTGGACAGAAGTTTGCGTCAGGGTAATAACTTCACTATAGCCGATTACTTTTGCTTTGCATCGTGGTATTCAGTTGGAATATCCTGCACCTCATTCTACGGGGAAAGAGCCGAGATCCCTTCACCGGGAGTGACCTCTTTAGCAAAGGCTTTCGCCATTATATATTAATAAAAGGCTATGCAGTTCCTTCAACGATATCAAGTTCATTACGTCAAAGGTTTTTCGCCAAAAACCAGCCGTAGCCCTCCGTCATTTCTTACGGGTATTATTTAGTATGCGTGCTGCATTTGTTGACCTAGTCAAGACGTAGTGTTCGGTAGCTAAGTAGTACTTGTTTGTTGCAAAAGTGGGATTGGTTAGGACAGTCGTGCGGCTTTGTTGACCTAGTCAAGGGCACGTACGGGTTGGTTTAATGCAATCCAGAATAATGACGGGTTGAACTTGACTGGCGGTTTATGGTTTGTTGACCTAGTCAAGGTCATAAGCCGCTAGGGGTAAAAATAACATCGGGAGTTTCTAAAGAAACTGAAACTTGCCAGATATGCGCATACCTTCTGGAGTGTGATAACATGAGCAGATTCCGTCACGTTATCATGCGATGATAGTTGGATCCCGATTCCCACTGATGAGTTGGTTTACTCCTCGGGTGATCCCGACTAATTCTTCTTTTATGTTTGGAGGAGAATTTGAGTTTACAGTGGTAGGTTTCCTGATTAGATAAATTGATAACCATTCTGATGTAGGATAGAGTGCACGCAGAGTGTTTCTTTTCTCTCTCTCTTTGGAAGCGACCATGGCCCGACCCTTGGCTATTACTCAGTGACCAAGTTGACCGGACCTTCTTATAACACTGGCTTTTGGATTGTCAGAGTTGCATACCTCATTGCCACTCTTTCTTTTACCCTTCTCTCCAGAACACCCCGTATTACTACGAATATCAACTTCCATTGGATAAAACCATCGTATGGTTATATACGAACTCGAAGGAACTTGTTCCTGTTGGATATATGTATGCCCTAGAGGCCATTATATGATAGTGGATGTATTTATACATGTATATATATATATATATATATTCAGTGTACATTCTTGCTTGACATGATAGTATGCTATCTGGTTCTTCTTTATCTGACATGTTGATTTGATCATGCTTTTATTCATTCATACATGTTGATAAAGCCCTGAGGATATAGACTTGACTACTGTGATTATGATAGAGATCATACTAGTGGGACATCTGTAGTTTATAAGCATATCGTGGAATGTCCCTAGTCGTAGGTGTATCGAGATGGGGCATCGATATACCAGAGTAAACTAGCGTATATGATACTAGACCTATATGATGGGCGATGGATGTTCCCACATTCATCGATGTTTGACATCGAGATCGTATACGGGTGCTCAGTGGTGACTGGGTACAATGGACGGACTCGCCGAGAACTCCTATATGGAATTATATCTATCGTCGGATAGCAGTTCTCAGGTGACACTAGTGCAGGTTAGTCTGTAGACCCGAGATCATCATAGAGTCTTGTGTGTTCTCCCACTGTACTTTGATTACCACCCTACCATGGCTCTACTGAGTCATGCAAACAGGTGGCCGTTGGGTACAGTCCCGAGACACACGAAGGCAATGAGCGATAGGAGGGGTTTCGTCTCTCCCGGTATTGGGAGTTGGTGCGGTGCTGTGCTCGACTGGCTATATCAGTAAGTCCCTGGCCAGGGCTGTTGAGATTTACAGATAAGTGTTATCAGTAGTTTCTCGATCTGTTATAAACTTTTCATCGGCATGACTTATTGAGTTATTAGGGTCGACGTTACCATCCCTAGGCTCGATATGCAGCATATCTGACGAAGAGACCGGACTGTACGGTAGTGTTGCCAGTTGGCTCGACGGGAATTGTAACAGGTTCGCTTGTTTTCTTCTGATCGCTCAATACCCGGGTGGCCGTTACGTTTAGCTGACCGCTTGGGGGTGCTTGATATGATCATCACCCACTGCCGGCGTATTGACGAGTCTTAGATTCCCACAATTGAGTTACCTAGTCCAGGCGAAAAGTTGTGGTGCGCATATGCGATATGCGTGTGGACCGGGTTAAAATGCGCGTATGAGATACCGTATATTAATCGGGCGGTTTGTTTTTGGTCGGGTCGTATGTGATACGACCGGATTGCTAAATCAAGTGTTGATTTATCATTAACCATTAGTTTCTCACTTGAAATCCTTTCTTGTCTTTATGTTGTATGCATGCATGTATGCATTCATTCTCATTCATGCACATAGGATGTGCATGCACACATACATGCATACATAAAGATTATCATGGTTTTTGATATAGTAGATGGTGGCAATATAAGACTCACACCATATAAAATATATGGATATTATTTATTTGGAAAAAGGAAAAATGAAAATGGAAATTGTTTCATGGTTTAATATTTTATTCCTTCATTAACCCTTTTGACTAACCATGATTTAATTTCTATGGTCATTTCTTTTCCAAACAAAATATCTAGATATTTTATAACCCTAGTTAAGAATGAGAGAGTGAAAATATATATATTTTCATTTTCTCATTTTCTAAACATGCTTATCATTATCATGAGTTTTCTAGAGCCATCATCTTCTTCCTCCTTTCTCTCTTGCTCTCTAGTTATTTCAAGTTAGAAAAAGAGTTGTCAAGTTAGGATTTTGAAGTGAGAAAACCAACCACAACACTATTCTACAAAAGTCTTGCCTATTAGTGAAGAGTGTTAGCTTCCATTTCTTCTCTTGATCTTGTGATGTTTCAAGCTTGGACAAAGAGCACTCCGGGTGGATCATCGTGGACCTAGAGGATCTCAAGCGGACTTTTTCCAACCCTCAAGAAGCCAAGGAGTTTAGCGTAGGGAGCTACAAAGGTTGTACTCTCAAAACCCTAGCTTTTACTTCTTGTGATGATGTCTATGTTATGTAACCCTAAATTTCTAGTAATGATTCTTTGTATGTTCACTTAGCACCTTAAAAATTTTGATTTTGAGACATGTGATGCTTCCAAACCCTTCATGAGGTGCTAAGTAAACCTAACATTGGTATCAGAGCCGACCTAGAGCTTTAGGCGACATTTTAGCGAAGTTAAAACTCCGATCGAACCAAATATACGGAATTTTTAACCCTTTCTGGACATTTTTTCAAAACTGTGTTTTTTCATAATTAAAAATACGTCAAAAATTCAGCAGGGAATTCTAAGCAATACTGTAAAAAACGAAGCAATGAGCCGTACATTCCACCGCGGAACCGCGGCCAGACCTTGCTTGGGCCGCGGGTCCGCGGTCGTACAGATGCATCATTTCCTCGTTTTTACACTGTAATGTTTCTACCTGCTTGAATATTGTTTTGGGTATATTTAATATGATTCAAGTGTTGCATGTTCTAGGGATTGTTTTTGATTCAGTGATTCGATCGGAATTTTAATTTCGTGCCTTTTTCGGATAATTTAGAAAGTATTAAAAGGTTCGAACGGATATCATTAACTCGCTTTTTCCCGGCACAAAAAATTTTCAAGTGTTGAATTTTTTCTCGAGTTTAAATCTTTCGGAAATACGTGGAAGTTTTGTGGTGGACCCTCTAGAAGAACACAAATCTTAACTCGATTATGTGACCGTCTGAACTGCCTTTAAACCTTAGGGTTTGGGGCAGTACGGCATGCCACATGTGAGGTGTTGGCTTGACCCTTCTACGGCTGGACCGCTGCTACTTTGACACATTCCAGGTTTTTTGAACTCCGCTCAAGTGTTGAGCTTTAGGAAATTTTGGGTATTTGATTATTCGATCGGAAAGTTTAATACTGTCTATTTATCTGATATGTGATACAATATGTGGAATTCATATAGTTAGGCATGAAATGCGAAGTATGTGATATTTCGAATTTATGATGTCTAAAGAGAATGTGGATTCCAAATGTTGTAGTTTTACACTTTCTTTTCTGTGACCGTAAGTGTAGTATGTCGCTTATCGCCGGTTTCGTTGCTATACATCAACGACAATCGGGGTACGCATACTTACTTACGTTGATCATATATGATATTATGTGTTGCTGAGATATGATGTGCAGGATTATCGCGATTGAATAGCCCGGTTTTTTTTTTCATTCATGTAAAATTCAAATGTAATGTAATATTCTTTTATTTGGGGCACTTCCGGGTTGAGATTGATGTCACCAGTGTTGTATATTATTTACTTTTTCGCATTAGGATAGACCCAAGGAGGGGAGCACAAGTGACCGGGTTCTGGGGTTCAGTGGGCGGCCATCTCGAGGAGTCGAGACCGGGTCTCCTAAACTCCAGGATTGGTAGGGTCGCTTGCCGCTCTCGTAGGGGTCTAGGGGTGTGGGCTTGGCTATTCATCGCGACTGTGGAATCCGTATTTTCTATTGTTGGCTAAATACTAAATACGGACGTCCTAGTATATCCCACATTATATATGTGTTTCTACTGCCTGTGTTCTGTGATATCTGTGATGAATGATATATTATATATGAGATATATAGTAGACGTTGCTTATGGTTTACACCCGCGCTAGTCCCGTCCCGGTATGCCGTTAGTTAAGTAACATAACGGTGCATAACGGAACATTGCGACGAATGCGGATGGCATAAGCGTACGTTGTATTTTCGTTTCTTTTTTGTGATTGGCTTAAGGACTTAAATGATAGGATTACATTAATATGATTAATGTAAAGAAAATAAACCTAAAAAGAAGATGTAGAATTGAATTTGAAAACCACTCGGCTCTTTATGAAAAAGCTATATTTCAAAACTGCGGAGCTCCAGCCACTCCTTTTGAAAACCATTTGATTCTACAACGATATCAAGTTCAAAGCGTTAAAGATTTTCTTAAAAATCATCCGCAACCCTCCGTCATTTTAGGAAGTAAAGTACTTAGTATTCGTGCTACGTTTGTTTTGTAAGCCC
The DNA here is from genome assembly GCA_030015575.1 of Agapanthus africanus. Classification (NCBI taxonomy): domain Eukaryota; kingdom Viridiplantae; phylum Streptophyta; class Magnoliopsida; order Asparagales; family Amaryllidaceae; genus Agapanthus; species Agapanthus africanus. Next base: position 384,000,275 of record JASDDO010000022.1, on the reverse strand, counting down.
ACGTTGCCCACCCCGGTGCTTGCGGGGAGGCGGAAACGTTATGAAAAATCGGATTTTTACAACACTAGGCAATATGGACTATGCTAAAGGAGGTATCTTTGCTAAACAAAACTAACTAACAAAGCTAAAAGAGTTAGCTACTCGGAAAGGGGGTTATACCTAGGTCTTCAAGTCCTTCTCTTCTTGCTACTTGGAGTGAAAGAACGGGTTCTCCTTGTCGCCTTCTTTTGCCGAAGAAAAATCCACCCGAGGGCCTCTACCTTTGGCTCCAACCTCAAACTAGAAGTAACTAAGGTGCTTGGTGTGCTAGACCTAGGACCTTAGAAAGAGTAGAGAGTATTTTTGAGGGTTTTATCTCAAGCTCAAATGGTTCTCAACTCATGAGAAGGGAGAGCTAGAGAGAGAGAAAGAGGAGGAGAGAGAATGAGAATGATAGAATGAGAAGAATAATCCAACCTTCTCACATATATATGAATTACGAAAAATAGATAATTAGCTAAAGATAATTGTGATGGTTAATCAAGAAATGACCATTATCATTTCACATTAAATGCTTTTGTAAGGATCAAAGAGCATATTTCATATGGAATGATGATGGTCAACTTGTCAACCTAGGTCAACAAGTCAAGTATAGTCAAATGGTCAACAACCCTAACCATACACAATTATAATTAACTAATATTAATAAATCATATTTCACACATAAACATTAGGGTTATGAAAATGACAATGGTCATCAATCCTAATGAAAGTCCTCTGCCTCTGCCTTAGTCAACTGTGCATACACACACGTATCCGTGTTCCGAGGAACACGAATACAATAAAATAAAACCAATCCTAAATCATATACTAGGATACGGCTTAAACCAAAGCCTACTAGTATAAGCTGTCCGGACACCAAACGTGCACAAGTGCGCGGATGTGAATGAACCCCGTCGCAAAACCATGCGACCTCTACTCATTTTACCTAAAGGTGTGTGGGACTCTAAAGACTCGACACTACGCAGGCAGTGGGTTTAACCACAGACCGCAAGCGGCACTAGCTGTACGTAACGATCCCCAGGTAGATGCCGATAAGAAGACTGACGAGGTAAACCCATCTGAACTCCTACTGAGCCTGAATATGACAGTCTCCGTACAGTCCGGTCTGTTCGACTAAGAACATCGCATGGCGAGCCTAGGGGGGCGGTAAACATCAGTCCCCTACTAGAGGTGCAAGTCATGTCGGAGTGTAGCCCAGAACACATGAGATAACAGTGGAAACCTACCAGTTTATCTCGCTTGCCCTGGCCAGGGACTTTGTGTAATGGCTCTCCTAGACACAGCGCGATATCAACCCCCAATACCGGGAGAGACGAATCCTGTCTAACCGTCACTGCCTCCAAGTGCTTCGGGACTGCACCCAAAAACTACTTGTTTGCACGACTCCTTTGAGCCGAGGTAGGGTAGTAATCAAAGTACAGTGGGAACACACACGAGGCGAAATGACAGTGTCAAGTCAACAGACTAAGCTGTACTCATGTCACCTAGGAACTGATAACTGACGATAGGTATGATACCAACCAATAGTTCCCGACGAGTCCTGTCCAGTGTACTTGTAACCTAACAAGCACCCGCATATACTATCTCAAGTACGACGTACTGACGGCTGCGGGACAGACCGTCTCCCAAGCTGGGATAAGAAGCGCATACGCTAGTCTACTTCATAGTATCGATGCCTTGTCTCGATAGTCCTGCGACTAGGGACCTGCATAAGGATGTGCTTTATGGATTACCCAGCCCCCACGAGTGTGACTGCCATCACAATGCTGGTAATCAAGCAAAGATCCTAAGGGCTCCACTAATGTGTAAAGGCGATATGCTAAAAGAAACACATGCACAGATTAAAGCAGAAACAAACAAAGTAGTATACTACTATTTTGAGCAAGATTGTCAATACAAGGTGAATATCCTAAGCTTCCATCAAGTAATATACATACTAGTATGATACAGTAATGGCCTCTAGGGAATATACACTAACAATCTCCCACTTGCACTAAGGCCATGTGTTGGCGTATCGAAGACCTATCATCTCGATCAGCCGCTCAAACTGAGTCTGGGGTAAGGCCTTGGTGAATGGATCAGCAGTGTTATCTTCTGTAGCAACTCTCCGAACCTCGATCTCCTGGCGACCCACGATCTCCCAGATCAGGTGATACCGCCTCAAGATGTGTCTAGACTTCTGATGGGACCTGGGTTCCTTCGCTAGAACTATAGCCCGTTGTTGTCGCAATACAGAGGTATTGGATCAACAATGGACGGAACCACCTGAAGTTCTGTCAAGAACTTCTTTATCCAGACGGCTTCTTTAGCGGCATCTGCAGCAGCGATATATTCCGCTTCCATCGTCGAGTCAGCAACGGTTTCCTGTTTGGAACACTTCCAACACACCGCCCCACCATAGAGGGTAAATACATAGCCCGACATAGACTTGGAATCATCCTTGTCACTCTGGAAGCTGGAGTCAGCAATGGCCTCGATCTGGAGGTCTTTTCCGCCATACACCAAGAACATCTCCCTAGTCCTTCTCAGGTACTTGAGAATGTACTTTACCGCTATCCAGTGTTTCTCCCCAGCGTTTGACTGATACCAACTTACCACACTAAGTGCATAAGCTACATCTGGTCTGGTACACAACATCGCATACATTATAGAGCCTACCGCAGAAGCGTAGGGTATAATAGACATGCGATCCCTTTCCAAATCAGTCTTGGGAGATGTTCACAACAGAATACTGCATTTTATACCGCCCATTCTTACGCTCGTGTGTTTATAGGTAGGTGCTTTTGATCTGTGTTTGTTACATATTTACAGAGTACAGGTTTTCAGTCCAAATATTGCAAATCATGACAAAATCTCCACAGTTACACCAAATACAGAACATCTGTCACAGCAGATAAAAGCCGGGTTCCGGTCATCCATATCCGTCCAGTGCCGAGTACCAGTTCCAGAGACAAGACAAATGACAGTGGTCATTCGTGTCTCGGACAAGCACAGAGCACGAGGGGGGGCAGCACAAGAATTAATGGGTGCGCGGAGCTCAAGAGAGATAAAGTCAAAAGTGAAGAAAAGATAACAATCTTGGACTATGAATTCTGCTGATATTCTGAAAGAAATTATCAGAAAATACATGTACCAGACAAAAGGGGACAGCATACCAGGGAAGTACCAAGTTGCCCACACCCTAACCCTACTGTAGGGGCGCGGATCCGCGGCCAATAGGGGGTATTGGCGGCGGATCCGCGGCCGTACACAGGGTTCAGGGCATGGGCTTTGGGGGGTAGGATGGTCTTTTCATACGGGTTCAGTTTGTTGCCCTAGATTTCATTTTCCCTGCCTATAAATACAGCAGAACTTGCCAAGCCTTGGGGTCCAATTTTGTGTCCACTCTTTTGTAGTTTTTTGTATAGTTTTTCCTCTTCTTCTTCATTCTTTTTCCATGAAATTGTAGTGAGAGCTTTTGAGTGGGAGATTAATGAAGATGAGGGTTTTGTATCATTCTCTTGTGTTTCTTCTTCCCCTTGAGATTTTTGCTTTCTCTTGCACATTCAACCTCTTCATTGAGCTTGAATGGTTAAGGGTTAGTTATTGATCTCAAGGGTCGTATTTTCTCACGGGACTAGCACTTCATTTCACATGCGTTCTCTACCCTTCCCTTGATCTTGCAACCTCTTCATTGAGCTTGCAAGTTTAAGGGTTGGCTATTGATCACATGCTTGTCTTGAGTCCTAGTTTCGTATTCTTTTTATCGCTTTTTATTATTCGCAATTTATTACCTTGTCTTTTATAACTTGCAATTTACTTACTTGCGATTTTATTTCCTTGTACTTTAATTACTTGTATCTTTTCTTTTCTTTGTTCTTTTCTTTTTGTCCTCTCTTTTTGGTTCTCTTTTGTGAATGTATGTAATTATTGTTGTTAAGATAAAATACGGCATTATAAGTTAACATTTCTTTGCCAATTCCTTTTCCCGTTATTTTCCATTTGAACTTCGCCCAAACCATACGCAAGCGCTCCGTTAGGCACCGTACCCTGACAAGGTAACGGTGATTCCTAACTGCGACCGGTTGCGTTCGGTTTGGCCGGAGGCGAAAGCAAGAGACAAGAACGGAAGGACAAGGGTAAATAAGCCGGATTCCACGAATACCGCGCTTAAATCCCCTAATCCCCGTTGTTGCCAATTGCTTAGCTTCAATTGGTCAAGACTCGGCTCAAAGGTTTTGAGTACGGATTTCTTAGCTTATAATTTCGTATCTTTTCTTAACAACCTTATACTTGCAGATAAACACATAGGTTAGAATCAAACCAACATACAGATTCTTTATTGACTCGTCTAAGACAAGAAGGTAAGATACCACCATCTCCCTGTGGACCGACCCGTGCTCACCGGCTAGCTGCATAGCGATACCGTCCTGATCGCGGTTACACTTTAAATCTTTGAACATCCGACACGCTTTTAGCGTGCGATCAAATGGAGACGTTGCCGGGAAGACGGTAGCGTATTTTCTTTCTTGTTATTCGGGTTAATATTCTTTTTGTATATATATAAAAAAAAATCTTTTTGTTTTTTTTGATAATTTTTGTGGGCAAGTGTGCAGATTTTTGCATATTTGCAAACTGCAATTGTGGGGAGCAAAGTGTACATTCAAGGCTAAGGTGTTTGCAAAGTACAGTGCTAAAGATCCGGGTAGTTTGACCCGCGCAAGCGAACCTTTCAAGCTTACCGGATTTGATTCAACGGGGGTTTCCTAACCCAAAACTTAAACGGTACGTACTTTACTAAGCACCTTCTTCTCAAATCCGACGCTTCCAATATACTATTCTTTGCAGGATTCTTTGCCAGTTCGCTAGCAAACGCTAAAAATTGACTAACCCGTATTTGTTGCAGCGCCGCGCTTAAACTAAAAAACGATTTTTTGATTCTTTATAGAATTTTTATTGAATTGCGTATTGCATCAATTAATACGGACATAAGGGCAAGCGAACCCCACAAGATACGGTAAAGGATTTCATCACCTTTTCCGTGGCCCACAAATCACGAACTTGAGCATAACGTTTACCCGCACAAAAATTTAAAAGAAACTAGACTTTAAGCCTTAAGGACTTCGCGCTCACTAGGAGAAGTTAACTGTGTTTAGAACCTTGCTTAACGGTATATTGTTTACGGGGTGTCTAGGAAAGTGTTAACGGCGAAACCGCCAAAAGAGAAAGGGTTATTTAATTAAGGAACTTCGCGAAAGCGTTGGAAAACCTCCCCTTATCTCTGCACTTACCTGGCCTCGTGATCAGTGTATCTTGAGCCTGTTTCTCGACAATCAAGTTCTGGAGCAGTTCTAGTTGACCTAGGTTAACCCTAGAACGATTAGGTGTGTGGTATTTTTTTTTGTGTCGTGATTATTCTTGTCCATATTCTTTTTGCGTGTATACTTCATTCTTTTGTTAATATTTATTTAAAAAAATATATAAAAAAAAATCACATTCATTTTCCCCTCCTTTTCTCTACCCTTCTCTCTCTCTCTTCATATCATGGGTACTCCACCTCGCAAAACTCTTGCCGAACTTTGGTACCCACAACCAGACATTACTTCATACGTTTCTTGTTTTGGCCGAACTTCGAACGACCCCTCCATGCCAAAAATTTCATTGAGAGATCGGATAGACGCGTCTAGGACAAACAATTTGACTCCGCAATTCACTTCGTATCAACCATTTCAAACAGTCACCCCTTCTTACGTTGATACCCCTTCTTCGAGTCATGTTGCCACTCCAAGACCTATGTCTATTGCTGAACGTATTGAACAATCTCGTAGCCGATCTTTCACTCCTTTCACCACTTCAAGTTCTTGGGATCAACAATTTCATTCACCTTCTTATCCAAATGTTGATCCTGCTCCTGTCCAGCCATTCAATTCCTACCAATCCTACCTTACTTTTGCACCTTCCCTAGACATTGCCTCAGAACCGCCGTTTGGGAGTTTTCAGTATCCAAACAACTTTGAATCTTTTACTGAAACCCCTTCTCAACCTATGTCTAGTCTGGAACAGTCGTTGGAAGATTTTAGGGTAGCGTCAAGCCAACAGATGATGGATTTGAATGCGTCCATGGCCGCCCTCATGCAACCTAGTGACCCAGTAGCTAGTTTTCAACTAGCTCCAACTTTTTCAATGTATGATGAGGCGGCAGGACAGGCTGTGAATTTGAGTGGAAAGAGTGAGATGTACCCCCTTCCAAATCAAACCTACCCGTCTCAAATTGAATCCCACAACTCCTGTGTTGAAAGTCTATCAAGTGTCCCAAATGAATTATCAGTTGAAGATAGAATGTTTAATGAGTTGTGCGACTTTGTAGTGTTTGATTTGCCCGATTGTGAAGGGACCTTGCCAAGTGAAACCACACCCAATCCTTTTGACCTCTACACCTCCATTGAACCTGAATTGATTAATATCCATGCTTTGGTTGAGGTGTCAGAGAATTTTGATTTTCACTTGATTAAGGATATTGACGCTGGGAATATTTTGGATGATGAACCCGTAGATTTGACTGAGTTTTTCTCTCCAATTCATCATCCCGAGTCATTAACTGTTTTTCCCGAACAACATATGCGTCTGGACTTTGATGAAATATGCATGGATAAGCTAAATTTTGAGGAGAATATTGAGGATAGTTTTGAGGATGAACCAGTTTTAATTGATGAGTCGGATTTTCCAATTCCTCCTATTCCTTCCACTGACTGTGTACACCCTCCTGAACCCTTAACTGATACCCTTCCTCAACCACTTCCCTCCATCCTTTCCATCGTTCCGACCTTGCAAGAACCCGTCTCACTTTCATTTCATATGTCTGGTTTACCAAGTTCGGCGTACCCATGGTTTCTCACGAATCTTGAGGGATTTGACCCCATTTCTCGACGGGTAAATATATTAGCACAATCGCTTTTCACACATCGGTCATCACAAATTGTGCTAATCTATTTACTCCATTTGCACCCTCAAGTTTGTATTCCACTTCTTTTTCCCTTCCGCCATTCTTCTTCCTCTCATATACCGAGACCATATACCGCTTCTCTCTGCATATGGTATCGCGTATTCTCCATCTCTTTTCTCTACGCCTTCTTTCACCAGCCACTGCTTCATCATGATAAGATTTTTGAATGGTTGGTGTTAACTTTTGGCCTGTGTAAGGCCTTGTATAGTTTGATACTGTTCTCCTTCCCCCCTAATCCTGAACTTCAACGCTTAACAGTGGAAACACTGTTTTACTTAAATTTGGGGGGGACACTTTTTTTTTACATATTTTTGTTTTCCTTTTTTGTATATAATTTGTTGTAGGGAGCGCCGGCAATTTTGACTCTCTTGGTATAGCCTGACAGTGAGGGCACTGTCGAGTTTAAGTTTGGGGGTGTGCTCGGTAAGCTTTCTTCCTTCGCATTCATATGTATATTTTGCATCTGCATATTAAATCCAGAAAATCCATAAAAATCTGAAAATTTTCTAAAAATATAAAAACTTTTTGTCAAGTTAGCTTGTGGAAGAACTCTGATTCAACATTCGACGGTTTTTGTTTGAAAAAATAGGAATAACTAAATCTTATGTTTGGATTTTGAAAACCTGAAAGATAACTCTTCTTTGAAGTTAACTATAGCTGATATACGTCTTTACATCACACTACACGTGTTGTGAGTCTGGGAATTAGATGACAAGTCTTTTATGTTTAAAAACTTTTAAATAAGATAAATGATTTTCTGAGGATCAAATAGGTTTGTTCTGAAATAAGTAATATATCAAGAATAGTTTATGAAGTGAGTGAATATGAAGGAATGTTATTGATGCCTTAATTGGAACTAAGTCTGAAAAATAACCCATCTGAAACTTGATTGGAATGATTACACACCGAACCCACTAAACACGTCTTTTATCCAAAAAAAATTTAATTGAACTACCGGTTATATCTCCGTTCGTATTGAATCATCATGATTTTCACGCCAAACTGTCTTTTGTTTTTGGACCTAGGTAACTTGAGTAATTAAGTCCGCTGGGGTGTTTCTACACCTAATGCCCTAAAACCAACTGGTTTGGGTGCATTGGCCCAAAGCTCGCTAAGAAGCCTAGAAAGTCCAGATAAAAACAAAGTCAAGCAAGTGTTCTCTCCGAGTTAAAATTCCTAACGGTTCTTTGTGTGAGAATAATCTTGATAAAAGACACGCTTTTATAAAAAAAAAATTTAACGGAGATATGAAGGTTTTATTCTATGATAAAGACTATTGCAAGTTCACAGAGGTGTGTATGAAATGAAAACAAGAAAAAGGTGGAGTGAAAAATACGACTTAGTTTCCTGTTAAGGAAGATAGAAATTCTGAAGTTGAAATCTTACTGGAAAACGAAACTTGAAAAATGCTTAACTCTTTATAAAACTTATGTGATCCTTTTTAAATTGTTATCTGGGCTTTATTGTGCGACATGATGACTTTATTCGACCTTTCGGGAACTTAACGAAACTATTTGCACTACACGTAAAGACATATAAACCTGTAGTTAAATAAGAAGCGAGGTGTGAAAACTAAAGGTTCGATAGTCTAGACTTAGGATTATATAATTGTTATTTTCTGAAACAAAACCTTAGGGTTTGAATCTTAGTTATTTTATGACACTAGCTTGACAGGATTTTGTGGGTGTAATCCGCTGAAAACCCTCAGGAGACAACACTCCTCCTACTAGGGACACCTAGAGGTTTAACGGCTTGTTGCACGCGCTCAGTGCAATCGCGTTCCCTGCGAAAGTGCGGTTAGGATTTTATTTTTTGTGAATAATTGGTTTTTCTCGGGACGAGCAAGAGTTAAGTTTGGGGGTATTTGTTCACAACAGAATACTGCATTTTATACCGCCCATTCTTACGCTCGTGTGTTTATAGGTAGGTGCTTTTGATCTGTGTTTGTTACATATTTACAGAGTACAGGTTTTCAGTCCAAATATTGCAAATCATGACAAAATCTCCACAGTTACACCAAATACAGAACATCTGTCACAGCAGATAAAAGCCGGGTTCCGGTCATCCATATCCGTCCAGTGCCGAGTACCAGTTCCAGAGACAAGACAAATGACAGTGGTCATTCGTGTCTCGGACAAGCACAGAGCACGAGGGGGGCAGCACAAGAATTAATGGGTGCGCGGAGCTCAAGAGAGATAAAGTCAAAAGTGAAGAAAAGATAACAATCTTGGACTATGAATTCTGCTGATATTCTGGAAGAAATTATCAGAAAATACATGTACCAGACAAAAGGGGACAGCATACCAGGGAAGTACCAAGTTGCCCACACCCTAACCCTACTGTAGGGGCGCGGATCCGCGGCCAATAGGGGGTATTGGCGGCGGATCCGCGGCCGTACACAGGGTTCAGGGCATGGGCTTTGGGGGGTAGGATGGTCTTTTCATATGGGTTCAGTTTGTTGCCCTAGATTTCATTTTCCCTGCCTATAAATACAGCAGAACTTGCCAAGCCTTGGGGTCCAATTTTGTGTCCACTCTTTTGTAGTTTTTTGTATAGTTTTTCCTCTTCTTCTTCATTCTTTTTCCATGAAATTGTAGTGAGAGCTTTTGAGTGGGAGATTAATGATGATGAGGGTTTTGTATCCTTCTCTTGTGTTTCTTCTTCCCCTTGAGATTTTTGCTTTCTCTTGCTCATTCAACCTCTTCATTGAGCTTGAATGGTTAAGGATTAGTTATTGATCTCAAGGGTCGTATTTTCTCACGGGACTAGCACTTCATTTCACATGCGTTCTCTACCCTTCCCTTGATCTTGCAACCTCTTCATTGAGCTTGCAAGTTTAAGGGTTAGCTATTGATCACATGCTTGTCTTGAGTCCTAGTTTCGTATTCTTTTTATCGCTTTTTATTATTCGCAATTTATTACCTTGTCTTTTATAACTTGCAATTTACTTACTTGCGATTTTATTTCCTTGTACTTTAATTACTTGTATCTTTTCTTTTCTTTGTTCTTTTCTTTTTGTCCTCTCTTTTTGGTTCTCTTTTGTGAATGTATGTAATTATTGTTGTTAAGATAAAATACGGCATTATAAGTTAACATTTCTTTGCCAATTCCTTTTCCCGTTATTTTCCATTTGAACTTCGCCCAAACCATACGCAAGCGCTCCGTTAGGCACCGTACCCTGACAAGGTAACGGTGATTCCTAACCGTGACCGGTTGCGTTCGGTTTGGCCGGAGGCGAAAGCAAGAGACAAGAACGGAAGGACAAGGGTAAATAAGCTGGATTCCACGAATACCGCGCTTAAATCCCCTAATCCCCGTTGTTGCCAATTGCTTAGCTTCAATTGGTCAAGACTCGGCTCAAAGGTTTTGAGTACGGATTTCATAGCTTATAATTTCGTATCTTTTCTTAACAACCTTATACTTGCAGATAAACACATAGGTTAGAATCAAACCAACATACAGATTCTTTATTGACTCGTCTAAGACAAGAAGGTAAGATACCACCATCTCCCTGTGGACCGACCCGTGCTCACCGGCTAGCTGCATAGCAACACCGTCCTGATCGCGGTTACACTTTAAATCTTTGAACATCCGACACGCTTTTAGCGTGCGATCAGGAGACATCTCTTTGGAGAGGGTAATCCCGTGACAAGCTGGTAGATTACCGCGCTTGGAATCTTCCATACTGAATCTTTTCAGTATGGTGTCAATGTACCTGGACTGTGAGAGTCCTAATATCCTCTTGGATCTGTCACGATAGATCCGGATCCCCAGAATGTATGAGGCATCACCCAGGTCTTTCATGGATAACCTGTGTGACAAGAACCCTTTGACAGATTGTAGCATAAGAATGTCATTTCCTATCAAGAGAATGTCATCCACGTATAATACGAGGAATATAACAGTTCTTGCTACAAATCTATTATAGATGCATGGTTCATCTGGATTTTTGATAAAGCCAAATTCTTTTACCGTCTCATTAAAACAGATGTTCCAACTCCGCGATGCTTGCTTTAGTCCATAGATGGACTTAAGCAACTTGCACACCTTTCCGCTGCTCCCACTCTGAATGAAACCCTCTGGCTGGTCCATATAGACACACTCCTCTAAATTTCCATTTAGAAAAGTGGTCTTTACGTCCATCTGCCAGATCTCATAATCGTGAAAGGCAGCAAAGGCAAGAAGGATCCGAATGGATTTCAGCATAGCCACTGGACAAAAGGTTTCGTCATAGTCCAAGCCAGGTCTTTGACAGAAACCCTTTGCAATAAGTCTAGCTTTATAGGTCTCAACCTGTCCATCTACACCAATCTTCCTTTTGAAGATCCGCTTGCATCCTACGGGTTTTACCCCATCTGGAGCAATGTCCAACGTCCATACTTTGTTGGTGTACATGGACTCCATTTCGGTCCGCATTGCATCCAGCCATTTTACCGAGTCAACGCTCTGAATGGCCTGCTGGAAGCTAGTCGGCTCATCACTATCAATGATGCAATCCTCTCTATCCCCGTCTATGAGAAAACCGTAGTATCTCTCGGACGGATGAGACCGCCTACTACTTCTGCGGAGCGGCGTAGGAATGTCCTGATCTTTCAAACCCTCTGGTTCTACTAAGCTTTCAGTAATAGTTCATGGTTCTGGAATTTCTTCCAGTTCTACTGCGCTCCCACTTATCTGATTTTCCAAAAACTCAGTTTCCAAGAAGTGGGCATGACGAGAAACAAAAACCTTTTGTTCCTCTTCGCAATAGAAGAAATATCCCTTGGAGATCTTTGGATATCCCACAAACTTGCACTGTACTGAGCGTGCCTCGAGTTTGTCCGCATGCAGCTTTTTGACAAAAGCTGGACATCCCCATGTCTTAATATGATTAAGATAGGGTCTCTTCCCACACCACATCTGATATGGTGTAGTAGGCACAGTCTTAGTTGGAACTCGGTTCAAAAGGTATGCAGCTGATTCTAGTGCATATCCCCAGAATGATCGCGGTAACTCAGCGTTACTCATCATGGAACGTACCATATCCAATAGGGTGCGGTTCCGTTTCTCCGATACACCGTTATGTTGCGGAGTGTATGGAGGAGTAAGCTGAGAGAGAATTCCATTCTCTTTTAAGTAATCCAGGAACTCGGCACTCAAGTATTCACCACCTCGATCAGATCTTAGTGTCTTGATACTTTTGCCTGTTTGTTTTTTCTACTTCATTCTTCTATTCCTGGAATTTTCCAAAGGCTTCGGATTTATGTTTCATTAAGAAGACATATCTGTACCATGAAAAGTCATCCGTAAAAGTATTGAAGTAAGAATAACCGCTTCGTGCATGCGTAGACATTGGACCGCACACATCGCTGTGTACGAGTCCTAAGAGCTCGCTCGCTCTCACTCTGTGTCCAGTGAACGGAGTCTTTATCATCTTTCCTTTGAGACAAGATTAACAAGTTGCATATGATTGATATTCGAACATATCCAAATATCCTTCTGTATGTAACTTCGTCAACCTTCTCTCATTGATGTGACCAAGTCTACAATGCCATAAGAAAGTCTGATTTGTTTCCGGAGTCTTTTTTTGTGTGTATTCTGGACATTGAAAATCTGTGGTTGGTTTAATACGTATATACCATTGCTCAATGTACCTAACCCAATCAGAACTTGATTAAGGTGAATGTTTACAATATTACTTACAAACGCAAATTCATAACCTTCTTTAGAAATTAAAGATACATAAATGATATTACAAGTTGCATTGGGTACAAAAAAGCAATTACGTAAAACCAAAACATGTCCATCTGACATTCCCAGGTGATAGTCTTCCCACGGCCTCAGCATCCATGCTAGCTCCGTTTGCAACTTTGAGGGTCATGTCACCTGCCTTCAAAAACCTACATTTTCTCAACGCCTGCAAAGAATTACAGATATGAGATCCTGATCCGGTATCCACTACCCAGGACGTAGAGTTTATTGATAGACAATTTTCAATAACATACACACCTGAAGCTGAAGCTGCAACTTGCTTCAGATCCTGTGTTCTGGCCTTCCAAGCCCTGCAATCTTTCTTCCAGTGTCCACTCTTATGACAGTAAAAGCATTCTTCCTTATCCACAAGCTTCCCCTCTATCTTTGTTGCTTTTGCCTTTCCCTTCGTATCCACTTTACTAACACCGCCCCTTGGTTTGGCGGGGGTTTTCTTCTTCTTTCCCTTGGCTTTCGCCCTGGACCTAGAAGAGGAAGATTCTCCTACAAACAAAGTGGATGTTTCCCTACCTTTCTGTAGGGTGCCCTCTGCACTCCTCAGCATGTTGAGGAGTTCTGAAAGTTCAACTTCCTTTTCCTGCAAGTCGAAGTTCAGGATGAACTGGGCGTATGTGGAAGGAGGGGACTGGAGAATCAAGTCCGTATAGAGCTCATTCTCCAACGTAGTCCCAAGGTCCGCGAGCTACTCTATGTAGCCAATCATCTTAAGCACGTGTTCCGCTACTGATGATCCGACGGCCAATCTTGCCGAAAACAACTTCTTCGACACTTCGTATCTGGCGATACGGGATTGCTCTCCATACAGTTCTTTTGTATGGAGAAATATGGATTCGAGGTCCATATTCTCGTGCCTCCTCTGATGTTCATTGTCCATAGAGGCAAGCATGAGGCACTTGGCCTTCGCGCAGTCGATTTCCCAGGTCTTGCGGATTTCCCTATCCGCGACGCTGGTTTTGGGACCTGGGATAGGGGGAGCTTTGGTGGTAAGAAGATACCCCAACTTGTCATAAGTGATTGCCATTTTGACATTCCTGAGCCAATCTTTGTAGTTTGGCCCTGTCAGTATGTTTTTATCTAGAAGTAACTTAAGTCCAGTCATGATAAATGGTCGCTGCAATTAGGAGAGAGAGAAGAAACACTTTAGCATGATGCTCTTGTAAGTTTAGAGTGGTTTTTAATTTGTCTAAACAGGATGTCTCCCACTGTCTCTCGAATCCCTCCTCAAACCATAAAGGAAGAACTAGTCGGGATCAATCTCACCTTACAATTCTTGCTTAACCTTCAGCCAGGCCAGTGTCGGTACTTCAAGGGAGGTTTTCCAACGCTTTCGCAAAGTTCCTTAATTAAATAACCTCTTTTCCCTGTGGGCATTGCCCAGCTAACACCTTTCTAGACACCTACTTGGTTTATAGCATTGATCGTTAAGTGAGAATGTTCCGGAGGAGTAGCATATACTCACAGTAGGATCGGGATCCAAATATCATCGCGTGACAAAACTAAAGGAATCCTACCAGAATCATCACACTCCAAATGGTATGCAGAGCTAGCAAGTTTCAGTTTCTTTTGAAACTCCCGATGTGGATTTTTGCCCCATGCACTTATGACCTTGACTTTGGCCAACAAATCATAAGTCACATGTCAAGTTCTACCCATCATTCTCCAGGTTAATTTGAGCCCACCGGCACATACCCTTGACTTTGGCCAACAAGGTAGAACGACTGCCCCAAACCAACACATCTATCTATGCTGCACATGAATACCCAATAGCTACCAATCACTATGCCTTGACTTTGGCCAACAAACATAGCTTGAATACTTATTGACCATTCATGTGAAACGACGGAGGGCTACGAATGGTTTTGGCGAAACCGTGAACGTAGTGAACTTGATATAATCGATGGAACGAGATAGCTTTCAAAAGGAGTGGCTCAAGCTCCGCATTTAAATTTTGGTTTTGAAAAGAACCGAGTGGTTTTGAATGTGTTCCAACGACTTTTACTTGGTTTATTTTTTCTTGCATTAATTCCAATGCGTCCCATCATTTAATCCCACCATTGCAGAAAACAACGAAAATATAACGTACGCTTATGCCATCCGCATTCGCCACGGGGTCCCATCATCACCCGTTAGGTTACTTAACTAACGACAGAGCGGGGGCTGGACTAGCGCAGATGCAAAACATAAGCAACGCCTAAATAAATATCATATAGATATATATAAACATTTGTCACATGCAATGATAGCCATTCCAGATCACAGATGAGTACATTGGATATACTAGGAATCCGCATTTCGTACGAGCCTGTAACGAAGAGCGGATTACACGGTCGCGATGAATAGCCAAACCCAACCCTAGACCCCTACGGGTGCGGCAAACAACCCACCAAGTACCCGAAGCAAAGCAACCTCCCTCAACACCATGAGTAGGCCACTCGGCACTTCGAGATACCCGGTAGTTTGTGCACCCCTCCTTGGGTTTATCCTAGGAGCAAAAACAGTAAAAAGAAATTATACAATGACGGCTACAACCCCGACCCGGTTGTGCGGCCATACAAATAATATTACATCAATTTACATATTACAAGAATTGAAAGAATAAGAAAACTCTCATCTCACAACCCCCCGGCAATTCATCCGCGACAGTCCAACGAATTCATATACAAAAACCATCAACATTACAGATCACAGTGTAACGTTTTGAAAATCGTCTCGGTAAAATTTCGAAAAAACGGTAAAATATGGGGGTTTTCTGTAAAAATTGAAAATACAAATATCTTATTATAAAAATTATATATACATATTCTAGCTATGTAATTGCTAGTATTTGGTGTTTACTGATCCATTGGTGAAATTTCAAATTTTCTGAAAAAAATTATTTTTATTATTATTTTAAGCCGTCACTAATACATTTAATTAGGGAAAATTACAAATTGGAATGAGTTGAAACAAATTTTGTACATCATGAATCATTAAATAAAATTTTATCATGTGATTTTTGAAATGAAATCGTTTGCCAAAACGGTTTAGAAATTATTGAAGAAAAAAGCCTTTTTTTGGTGAAATTAGTGTAAATAGATGTTTGGGGTATAACATTTATCTTTTTCCCCCACACCCACACCCACACTCACTCACCCCCATCCCCATGTGGCTGAAATTCAGCAGCACTTTCCCCCCATTTCCCCACTCCATTCCACACAAATAAGAAAATAAAACAAAAGAATGAAAGAATAAATATATGTAAGTATGGGCTTTGTTGACTTTGGTCAATTCTTGACTTCATAACATCACCACACTCTCTCTACCCTCCCCCCCTCTCTTCAGACCGAGCCCCCCCTCTCCCCAACTGCAGCAGCCCCTCCCCCAAATCCACTCCCTTTTTCCATCAAAAAAATTCTACAAAATCCATCAAAATCCATAGATTAAAACCTCAAAATCAAAATCCACTCTCTACCCA
Organism: Agapanthus africanus; assembly: GCA_030015575.1. Lineage (NCBI taxonomy): Eukaryota > Viridiplantae > Streptophyta > Magnoliopsida > Asparagales > Amaryllidaceae > Agapanthus > Agapanthus africanus. The sequence continues at coordinate 383,984,046 of JASDDO010000022.1, read as the reverse complement.
TTTTCCCTTATCCTATCAAGCATGGATCTTGGTGAAAAGTTTGCATTTTGGGGGTCATGTTGCATGCTAAATCTCATGGTTTGTGAAGGTATAACTCTAACCCCTTTTTTTCTTAATGTGATGTTTAATACCTTAATCAAACATAATTAGTTGATAATATGGGTTTAATTGAATGTTTGGAAAATCTACTAAGGGTTTGTGATTTCAATTAGGGATTTTATTATATCATTAGGGATGCAATGTTTAGTTTTACATCTTAATATATGTAAAACCTAGTTTGGTTGATTAAATTGCACTTGTTATATGTAATTTGTCCAAATCACATATATTTGTAAACTAGGTTTTGGTGATTAATTCAAATGTGAAATTTAAAATCTAGTTAGGGTTTTTATAATTTGATTTTGGTATTAATGAGGAGATTAACATGTTAATGGAATGCTAAAACTAATCTAGTTGCTAGTTTACAAATTGTTGATTTTTAAGTGTTAAAATTGGGTATTTTGCAAACTAGAATGTTGGATTCAATGAAAATTGATAAAAATGAAATCTAGTAAAGGTTTATATGACTTAGTTATGATGTTTAGTGGATATTATGGACTTTAGTTTTGTTAAAACATCAAGTTTCGATTTAACACGAAAATTTAGTGCTTTCTAGGTTTTCGGAAATAAATCGATTTGATTTATTTTAATGTTTTGATGATTTAAACCCTATTTTATATTTTAATTAGTGAGTTTTGGGAACTACGATTTGTACGTTTGAGATTTTCTCGATCAATCAGCGTTTGTACGCCGATGTCGAGGGTTTCTGGGTTGATTTGTGAAAGCAAACCATAGGTTTTAACCTATGTGAGATTCGTGTGTCGATTTGGTCGTGAGTCGGACTTTAATGCGATACGGTGCGTTATGATATGTAGGTAAGCTCACGAAGACTTCGAGACGACAAACAAGCGCGTGACGACATCGGCATCGGCAAGTGAAGGTCGAGGTGAGTAGATTTATATCTACGGGGAGAAGTCGGGTGGATGGCGTATAGCACCCCCGCATTTCGTAGTGATGTATACGAATACGTATACACACATATATCTTGATTATATATTGTTGAGTTTATTGATGAGGAAGATAGATTTTAGGTGTGATTGGATAGGTTTAGTGTTGCGAGACCCTAGAGTAGAGGTTGCCCCACACTTACCCGCACACACCCATACTGGCATACCTTCTTCTTTCCTTATGCTTATACGGGATTATGTGTTTATGTGTTCACATGGGTATGGGACTATGTGTTCACATACTGGATTTGAGGATAGTGTTTGGGATTTGAGACGCGTCGATGGGATTTGATTTGAGGCCGTGAGATAGGTGATTTAGCAGGGTTCGTATTTGAGATACGACATGACATTGTAGCGGGTCTTTTGACGTAGTGTTTCACACACGTGCATGCATACGTGGGTGGTATCAGCATTGTACTAGACATATATCAGTACACGGATTACGATCTTTGATAAAGGGGATACCAGATGAATAGTGTGATGAATGTGATATTGACCCGTACCCAGATTTGGGGATGCCGTACGACGGATTTACGTATGAGCTATATTTTGATGATTGATCCGCACTCTTGACTAGGGATGTCTGGTTATAGATATGGTATCGGATATGATATTATTGAGGCGGGATCACCGACTAATATATATATACAGGTATGTATATGTATCGACTCAGATGTTAGGCGGTTTCCTTACCTGCAGCCCAGCTTGTTAACTTAGTCCTTTAGTTTAGTTTAGTTGATTGGATTAGATTCGATTCTTACCTATTTCGAAAACTAACGAATCGTGGGTATTTTAAAAGACAGCCCAAGGGATCCTACGGATATTTCAAAAGACGTATCTTTTCATAAAAACACCGTAGCCCCTATTTTCAAAACCCCATGATTCGTGTTATTTCAAAAGGCACCATTTGTAGGATTTATATTAGGGTAATGCAGATTAGTTATCGTTGTGTTTAGTATTTAGCTCCCACTCATTATTACTGTTCTCTCCGCATCGCATACTTATATTATAATTTCTTATTGCATTGTTGGTATCATACTGTTAGGACACCAGCACCATTACCGATGATGCGTATGTACCACGTACACTTACTTGCCGGCTCACACACATCTTCATCGGTAATTGCCATGTCACGTACACCTTAGAAAATGTTATTGCTTGACATAGCGTACTTGCCTTATATGTTAGTTTAGACATTGTAGTTATTACCTGCTACTTCATGCATACTGTTATTCATTGTTATGCCGCATTCATGGATTCTCATGCATATATTCACTTTTTTACGTGTTATTGAGGTTTGGATTCGGATTTCCATGAGATTTTCTGGATTTGGAGGAAAACCGCAAAAACATAAATAAACTTTTTCTCTCTTTTAAAATAAAAAGTGCGGTTTTCCCATGATGTATGAGTCGTCCACCATGAGTTTGCTGATGGATTTCGAGACCCGATTCGAGGAGTGGAGGAACCGTTTCGGGTATATGGTGGGCCCGGTGCGGTACCCCGGGGCAAGAGGAATGCGTTGTTGACGTTGAGACCGGCAGGGGAGCACTACCGACCGGTGATATTACCCGACGCGTCGGATATCCGGAGGATACCGTCGTGGTCTTGAGATGGATGGTAGGGGCCGGTCTGGATTGACGGCGCCCTAGATATTGTGATTTGAGATATTGAGGTATAGCGATTGTGATACAGAGATATCGAGATATTTGGACCCTTGTTTTGTGTCGATGCTGGGCACTGTTTTATGCTGATTTCATTTATAGTACCTCACTTTTAAAATACAGAAATCTCACTGATTTATGAAAGCAGTTTTCGTCGGTACATGCATTCTGTTCCATGCATTCATACCTCATTCATGTGATATATTGCTACCTGGGGCACTGACACGGGCCCACGAGATTACACTCGGTTAGATATTACCCTAGCCATTGTTATAGGCTGCATGTTATATACATATTATAGTATATATATTGATCGTATGACCTAGGATTGCGTCATACATGCGATTCCTGTTCGTAGATGTATTATATTCACGAGTTGGCAACTCACCCCCGTTATGCCCAGTTTCTTGCAGGTTTTGCCGTACAGGTTCATTACGGCTTTGCTGGCACTGCTTTTTTCGGGTGATTTGCTAGTAGGTGGGTTTATTGTATCATACCCATCAGTATACATTGTATATTATTATTCAGTTGTATCTAGAAGTTCCATCAACCAAACATATATTTATTTCCGAGATAGAGACCAGTGATGTTTTCTTTCGACCTTAGAGTCGCGCGTTATATTTCTGTGGATTTCTTGTGGTTTGAGTTTCTTTTTTTGAATTTTGATCCTTGCCTTTGGCGTTGTATATTATATTGCTTGTGTGGTTGTGACCGTCGATTGACGAAGAGCTAGCTCCCGCTTGGGGATGCCTTTTATTGATTTCATATACTATTCATGTTGTATCCCGTTTGGGGGCCAGTATTTTCAAAGGAGACTCTGCAGAAATTTTCAGGAAATTTTTGATGTTTTAGAAACCCGCATAATTCGTCTTATGCTATTAAAACTATTTATTTAAATTGGTTTTCCTTCACTCTACTACATTTCTTGGTTTGCATTTCTGGGTTTTCGGCTTACTTGGATTACGTACGCCTCGAGACGTTTCGTAGTTTAAGTGCCGGTCATGTTCCGTACTTTCGGGACGTGACAAAGTTGGTATCAGAGCGTAGGATGACCCTTGGTTGATGGAATAGGTGACTAAAGTAGAGTGACGTACCGTTGGTATGTTCCGCGGCATATTTACGACACGCCACTCCACTTAAGAAGCCTTAGGATGTACATTTCCTTGTTCAGTATTATATTCCTTCCTGATCTAGCCTCATCGGTACCAGTTTGGTTTTGCTGCCACGATTATGGGCAGGGAAAGCTACGGCTAGAGTTTCGGCCAGCACGAGCTCGTCACGAACGAGGACTGACCAGGACGTGATTTCGGCGAGACCCAATTGTAGAGAGGTGTCTTTTGACTGTGTTTTCATGCTACGAGCGTTTGGCGGATCGCCTTTACGAGATTTCTCGGACGTGCCGATCAGTACCAGAGGATTGAGCCAATGTAGAGGCCAGCCAGATTTTGATAACCGTTGGCGTATTGCTTACTCCTGATGATTGAAGCACTGTTCAGCGTGCAGACGAGTAAGCCAGTTATTACTGCGAACGACGAGATATCGTCCCAGGTGTTGGAGCTATTGCAGTATGAGTTGTACTAAGAGATGATAGAAGGTCGCTTGTCACCGAGGATGAATGACTAGGACATGTGGATCGTTCGCCTACCCCGATACGAGGATAGCCGTTGGAGCTCAGTCCATGCAGCCACGACGAGACGAGTCCGAAGCGGTCGACATTAGAGAAAAATGGAGTAAGTGGTTCGTACAAGATCTGGATATGATGACGTTTCCCTACGCCGACATCAGAGATGCGATGCGCATGCCGAGGTAGAGTACTGGATATACCTTCCAGAAGGAGTCGCGATGGGTATGCAGCCGTTCCAGAGCAAGATGCAGATATAGGAAAGGACGATGACTTCCGGACAGTTGGCAGAGACGAGACATGGAAGAGACCGTGAGCAGGATTCCTTCCAGGACACTGCTGCAATGATACTTGCACCCAGGATCAGATGTGTCACGTACAATCAGAGAGCCAGAGGCCGACGCCAGTGATATGCTGTCTTACGAGTGGTCGCGATGATTGACCGGGAGATGACAAGAGACGTGCCAGAACGGGATCATCCCCGTTAGCACACCTGACAGGGCCGATGAGCCGATGGACCGAGAGATTGATAATTCACAGTGAAGACCTTGATCCAGGAGTGGTCATTGTTACGCACACCAGCAGGCCAGAGTTCATGATCATCGACGAGACGCCCCACTAGTGACCGCGACAGTTGGCCCGAGATTCTTAGAGGATGCGCTTGAGCGGTACTATTCCGCCATTATTGATTTCGATGTTTTGGGTGATTTGTTCGCATGATTTGATTTTGATGATCGAGGATTTACTATCTTTGCACAGTGTTGCACTTGATATCATTTTCGTGCTTTGGTTTCACATGTTTGTGATTTTACGGTTTTAGACATTTGAGTTGATTTTGTGCGTATGCACGCACACGATTTGGTTCCTGCACTCTGTATAGTTTATATATGCTTGCAGTGTAGTGATACGCCTTTTGTGCACTTAGATGCACTGGACTTCGATTAAAATTGTGATACTCGATATTTGTTTTGTGCACCTTGTGCACCTGATTTGATTTTGCGCATGTTCGGCGCTTGATATTGGATTTCATGATTTCGTGCATGGTGGATGCCCCTGGTTTTGGGTTTTCGCGCATGTTGAGCGCATGTTTTGAGATGCGATTTTGGTGCACACCAGATGCACTAAATCGAGGTTTTTTTTTTCTTCGTGCATGTCAGATGCACCTGATTTTGCTGTCAGGCACACACGTTGCCTATGACAGATGCTTTGTGCAGACCCGATGCACTTAGATCTTGTTTCTGTGCACTTGTATGGCACGTATATGGATTTTGATTGTCGTGCGCACCAGACGCTCGTAGTATTCATACGCGTATTTTGGGATTGATTTCTTATAGAGCAGTACATTTTTTTTATGATAATTGCGATGTATTTTCGTACTAAGTAGGACTAGTCAGAGGACAGTACCTGAATGTATTTTGCATGCATTGAAAGCTATTGAAGGGGATTCCAAAAAGGCGAGCTATAGTCTCAGTATTTACCTACGTGTCTGATATGACGCGAAACGTTTAAAACAAGGAAAACCCTTCTAAATTGTTTCCCAAAAAGACGGAACGTACATTTCAAACAAAGGTATATATGTATATAGTTATTTTCTTATGATAGACGTCCGCCACTGTTCAGTGTTGTGTGCATTGCACAGCAACTTAAAGGATTTGGCATGCATTTCCTCCTGATATTTCCATGTATAGTTCCGATTTATAGCATATCGGTCTTGCTTGAGATTTGGCATTCGTGTCTTCACCTTGACTCCGATGATTGCGAGATGCTTGATGAAGTTTTGATTTCGAGTTATCTACTCATTACTCATGCGCATGCATTGCGCTATGATGCGTTTATGTATTTATGATTTCGGAGCCCCGGCGATTTGATGGTTTTGGCTGAAATATTTTAGTATTTGGGGGGGAGTTTTAATTTAAATTCGGGGACCGAATTTCTTTAAGGGGGGAAAATTGTAACGTTTTGAAAATCGTTTCGGTGAAATTTCGAAAAAACGGTAAAATAAGGGGGTTTTCTGTAAAAATTCAAAATACAAATATCTTATTATAAAAATTAAATATACATATTCTAGCTGTGTAATTGCTAGTATTTGATGTTTATTGAGCCACTGGTGAAATTTCAAATTTTCTGAAAAAAATTATTTTTATTATTATTTTAAGCCGTCATTAATACATTTAATTAGGGAAAATTACAAATTGTAATGAGTTGAAACAAATTTTTTACATCATGACTCATTAAATAAAATTTTATCATGTGGTTTTTGAAATGAAATCGTTTGCCAAAACGGTTTAGAAATTATTAAAGAAAAAAGGCTTTTTTTTGGTGAAATTAGTGTAAATAGATGTTTGGGGTATAACATTTATCTTTTTCCCCCACACCCACACCCACACTCACTCACCCCCATCCCCATGTGGCTGAAATTCAGCAGCACTTTCCCCCCATTTCCCCACTCCATTCCACACAAATAAGAAAATAAAACAAAAGAATGAAAGAATAAATATATGTAAGTATGGGCTTTGTTGACTTTGGTCAATTCTTGACTTCATAACATCACCAAACTCTCTCTACCCTCCCCCCCTCTCTTCAGGCCGAGCCCCCCCTCTCCCCAACTGCAGCAGCCCCTCCCCCAAATCCACTCCCTTTTTCCATCAAAAAAATTCTACAAAATCCATCACAATCCATAGATTAAAACCTCAAAATCAAAATCCACTCTCTACCCATTTTCCCTTATCCTATCAAGCATGGATCTTGGTGAAAAGTTTGCATTTTAGGGGTCATGTTGCATGCTAAATCTCATGGTTTGTGAAGGTATAACTCTAACCCTTTTTTTTCTTAATATGATGTTTAATACCTTAATCAAACATAATTAGTTGATAATATGGGTTTGATTGAATGTTTGGAAAATCTACTAAGGGTTTGTGATTTCAGTTAGGGTTTTTATTATATCATTAGGGATGCAATGTTTAGTTTAACATCTTAATATATTTAAAACCTAGTTTGGTTGATTAAATTGCACTTGTTATATGTAATTTGTCCAAATCACATATATTTGTAAACTAGGTTTTGGTGATTAATTCAAATGTGAAATTTAAAATCTAGTTAGGGTATTTATAATTTGATTATGGTTTTAATGAGGAGATTAACAAGTTAATGGAATGCTAAAACTAATCTAGTTGCTAGTTTACAAATTGTTGATTTTTAAGTGTTAAAATTGGGTATTTTGCAAACTAGAATGTTGGATTCAATGAAAATTGATAAGAATGAAATCTAGTAAAGGTTTATATGACTTAGTTATGATGTTTAGTGGATATTATGGACTTTAGTTTTGTTAAAACTTCAAGTTTCGATTTAACACGAAAATTTAGTGCTTTCTAGATTTTCGGAAATAAATCGATTTGATTTATTTTAATGTTTTGATGATTTAAACCCTATTTTATATTTTAATTAGTGAGTTTTGGGAACTACGATTTGTACGTTTGAGATTTTCTCGATCAATCAGCGTTTGTACGCCGATGTCGAGGGTTTCTGGGTTGATTTGTGAAAGCAAACCATAGGTTTTAACCTATGTGAGATTCGTGTGTCGATTTGGTCGTGAGTCGGACTTTAATGCGATACGGTGCGTTATGATATGTAGGTAAGCTCACGAAGACTTCGAGACGACAAGCAAGCGCGTAACGACATCGGCATCGACAAGCGAAGGTCGAGGTGAGTAGATTTATATCTACAGGGAGAAGTCGGGTGGATGGCGTATAGCATCCCCGCATTTCGTAGTGATGTATACGAATACGTATACACACATATATCTTGATTATATATTGTTGAGTTTATTGATGTGGAAGATAGATTTTAGGTGTGATTGGATAGGTTTAGTGTTGCGAGACCCTAGAGTAAAGGTTGCACCACACTTACCCGCACACACCCATACTGGCATACCTTCTTCTTTCATTATGCTTATACGGGATTATGTGTTTATGTGTTCACAAGGGTATGGGACTATGTGTTCACATACTGGATTTGAGGATAGTGTTTGGGATTTGAGACGCGTCGATGGGATTTGATTTGAGGCCTTGAGATCGGTGATTTGGCAGGGTTCGTATTTGAGATACGACATGACATTGTAGCGGGTCTTTTGACGTAGTGTTTCACACACGTGCATGCATACGTAGGTGGTATCAGCATTGTACTAGACATAGATCAGTACACGGATTACGATCTTTGATAAAGGGGATACCAGATGAATAGTGTGATGAATGTGATATTGACCCGTACCCAGATTTGGGGATGCCGTACGACGGATTTACGTACGAGCTATATTTTGATGATTGATCCGCACTCTTGACTTGGGATGTCTGGTTATAGATATGGTATCGGATATGATATTATTGAGGTGGGATCACCGATTACTATATATATACAGGTATGTATATGTATCGACTCAGATGTTAGGCGGTTTCCTTACCTGCAGCCCAGCTTGTTAACTTAGTCCTTTAGTTTAGTTTAGTTGATTGGATTAGATTCGATTCTTACCTATTTCGAAAACTAACGAATCGTGGGTATTTTAAAAGACAGCCCAAGGGATCCTACGGATATTTCAAAAGACGTATCTTTTCATAAAAACACCGTAGCCCCTATTTTCAAAACCCCATGATTCGTGTTATTTCAAAAGGCACCATTTGTAGGATTTATATTAGGGTAATGCTGATTAGTTATCGTTGTGTTTAGTATTTAGCTCCCACTCATTATTACTGTTCGCTCCGCATCGCATACTTATATTATAATTTCTTATTGCATTGTTGGTATCATACTGTTAGGACACCAGCACCATTACCGATGATGCGTATGTACCACGTACACTTACTTGCCGGCTCACACACATCTTCATCGGTAACTGCCATGTCACGTACACCTTAGAAAATGTTATTGCTTGACATAGTGTACTTGCCTTATATGTTAGTTTAGACATTGTAGTTATTACCTGCTACTTCATGCATACTGTTATTCATTGTTATGCCGCATTCATGGATTTTCATGCATATATTCACTTTTTTACGTGTTATTGAGGTTTGGATTCGGATTTCCATGAGATTTTCTGGATTTGGAGGAAAACTGCAAAAACATAAATAAACCTTTTCTCTCTTTTAAAATAAAAAGTGCGGTTTTCCCATGATGTATGAGTCGTCCACCATGAGTTTGCTGATGGATTTCGAGACCTGATTCGAGGAGTGGAGGAACCGTTTCGGGTACATGGTGGGCCCGGTGCGGTACCCCGAGGCAAGAGGAATGTGTTGTTGACGTTGAGCCCGGCAGGGGAGCACTACCGACCGGTGATATTACCCGACGCGTCGGATATCCGGAGGATACCGTCGTGGTCTTGAGATGGATGGTAGGGGCCGGTCTGGATTGACGGCGCCCTAGATATTGTGATTTGAGATATTGAGGTATAGCGATTGTGATACAAAGATATCGATATATTTGGACCCTTGTTTTGTGTCGATGCTGGGCACTGTTTTATACTGATTTCATTTATGGTACCTCACTTTTAAAATATAGAAATCTCACTGATTTATGAAAGCAGTTTTCGTCAGTACATGCATTCTGTTCCATGCATTCATGTGATATATTGCTACCTGGGGCACTGACACGGGCCCACGAGATTACACTCGGTTAGATATTACCCTAGCCATTGTTATAGGCTGCATGTTATATACATATTTGAGTATATATATTGATCGTATGACCTCGGATTGCGTCATACATGCGATTCCTGTTCGTAGATGTATTCTATTCACGAGTTGGCAACTCGCCCCCGTTGTGCCCAGTTTCTTGGAGGTTTTACCGTACAGGTTCATTACGGCTTTGCTGGCACTGCTTCTTTCGGGTGATTTGCTAGTAGGTGGGTTTATTGTATCATACCCATCAGTATACATTGTATATTATAATTCAGTTGTATCTAGAAGTTCCATCAACCAAACATGTATTTATTTCCGAGATAGAGACCAGTGATGTTTTCTTTCGACCTTAGAGTCGCGCGTTATATTTCTATGGATTTCTTGTGGTTTGAGTTTCTTTTTTTGAGTTTTGATCCTCGTCCTTGGCGTTGTATATTATATTGCTTGTGTGGTTGTGACCGTCGATTGACGAAGAGCTAGCTCCCGCTTGGGGATGCCCTTTATTGAGTTCGTATACTATTCATGTTGTATCCCGTTTGGGGGCCAGTATTTTCAAAGGAGACTCTGCCGAAATTTTCAGGAAATTTTTGATGTTTTAGAAACCCGCATAATTCGGCTTATGCTATTAAAACTATTTATTTAAATTGGTTTTCCTTCACTCTACTACTTTTCTTGTTTTGCATTTCTGGGTTTTCGGCTTACTTGGATTACGTACGCCTCGAGACGTTTCGTAGTTTAAGTGCCGGTCATGTTCCGTACTTTCGGGACGTGACACACAGATATGTATAATCCCCACTAATCGACGTATAGCGATTAGCAGACGTTCAATACATATATCACATCACAGATATAACCCATTAGCCAAAGTGTAAAGAAGTTCGATCAATAATACGGATTTGTGACCACCCGAAAAATCCCAAAACAGTAACAGAAGAACACTGCAGGAAAAACGACCCATGGCCGAGCCAACTCGGCCGTGGATCCGCGGCAAGAGCATGCTCTTACCGCGGTTCCGTGGTGAGTTGGTCGACTCGCTGGTTCGTTTTTCTTGTGTGTTCTGTAAAAACCTTGAGATGATTTTTAGTGTATGATTTATTATTTTTAAAGCAGAAATAAAAATCGGCAGAAACTAGGGTTTTTGAAAATGTGTTTTGCGATTTTTTCTGATCGAAGTTCTAGATACTTTGCTAACTAGTTAGTTTGTATTTAGCTAGGCTCTGGTACCACTGTAAGTCCACGTTGCCCACCCCGGTGTTTGCGGGGAGGCGGAAACGTTATGAAAAATCGGATTTTTACAACACTAGGCAACATGGACTATGCTAAAGGAAGGATCTTTGCTAAACAAAACTAACTAACAAAGCTAAAAGTGTTAGCTACTCGAAATGGGGTTATACCTAGGTCTTCAAGTCCTTCTCTTCTTGCTCCTTGGAGTGAAAGAACGGGTTCTCCTTGTCGCCTTCTCTTGCCAAAGAAAGATCCACCCAAGGGCCTCTACCTTTGGGTCCAACCTCAAATTAGAAGTAACTAAGGTGCTTGGTGTGCTAGACGTAGGACCTTAGAAAGAGAAGAGAGTATTTTTTAGGGTTTTATCTCAAGCTCAAATGGTTGTCAACTCATGAGAGGGGAGAGCTAGAGAGAGAGGAAGAGGAGGAGAGAGAATGAGAATGATAGAATGAGAAGAATAATCCAACCTTCTCACATATATGTGAATTATGAAAAATAGATAATTAGCTAAAGATAATTGTGATGGTTAATCCAGAAATGACCATTACCATTTCACATTAAATGCTTTTGCAAGAATCAGAGAGCATCTTTCATATGGAATGATGATGGCCAACTTGTCAACCTAGGTCAACAAGTCAAGTATAGTCAAACGGTCAACAACCCTAACCATGCACAATTATAATTAACTAATATTAATAAATCATATTTCACACATAAACATTAGGGTTAAGAAAATGACAATGGTCATCAACCCTAATGAAAGTCCTCTGCCTCTGCCTCAGTCAACTGTGCATACACACCCGTATCCGTGTTTCGAGGAACACGAATACAATGAGATAAAACCAATCCCAAATCATATACTAGGATACGGCTTAAACCAAAGCCCACTAGTATAAGCTGTCCGGACACCAAACGTGCACAAGTGCGCGGATGTGAACGAACCCCGTCGCAAAACCATGCGACCTCTACTCATTTTGCCTAAAGGCGAATAACCCTCTGTGTGGGACTCTAAAGACTCGACACTACGCTGGCAGCGGGTTTAACCACAGACCACAAGCGGCACTAGCTGTACGTAACGGTCCCCAGGTAGATGCCGATAAGAAGACTGACGAGGTAAACCCATCTGAACTCCTACTGAGCCTGAATGTGACAGTCTCCATGCAGTCCGGTCTGTTCGTCAAAGAACATCGCATGGCGGGCCTTGGGGGGCGATAAACGTCAGTCCCCTACTAGCGGTACAAGTCGTGTCGGAGTGTAGCCCAGAACACCTGAGATAACACTGGAAACCTACCAGTCTATCTCGCTTGCCATGGCCAGGGACTTTGTGTAATGGATCTCCTAGACATAGCGCGATATCAACCCCCATTATCGGGAGAGACGAATCCTGTCTAACCGTCACTGCCTCCATGTGCTTCGGGACTGCACCTAAAAACTACCTGTTTGCACGACTCTTTTGAGCCGTGGTAGGGTAGTAATCAAAGTACAGTGAGAACACACTCGAGGCGAAGTGACAGTGTCAAGTCAACGGACTAAGCTGTACTCATGTCGCTTGGGAACTGATAACTGACAATAGGTATAATACCAACCAATAGTTCCCGACGAGTCCTATCCAGTGTACTCGTAACCTAACGAGCACCAGCATACTATCTCAAGTACGACGTACTGACGGTTGTGGGACAGACTGTCTCCCAAGCTGGGATAAGAAGCGCATACGCTAGTCTACTCCGGAGTATCGATGCCATGTCTCGATAGTCCTGCGACTAGGGACCTGCATAAGGATGTGCTTTATGGATTACCCAGCCCCCATGAGTGTGGCTGCCATCACAACGCTGGTAATCAAGCAAAGATCCTAAGGGCTCCACTAATGTGTAAAGGCGATATGCTAAAAGAAACACTTGCACACATTAAAGCAGAAACAAACCAAGTAGCTTACTGCTATTTTGAGTAAGATTGTCAATACAAGGTGAATATCCCAAGCTTCCATCAAGTAATATGCATACTAGTATGATACAGTAATGGCCTCAAGGGCATATACACTAACATGTTGACCTTAGCCAAGGCGTAGTGTACGGTAGCTAAGTGATGTCTTCCTACAATGCATATGATGCAGATTAATTAGGACGGGCATATGACTTTGTTGACCTTAGTCAAGGGTCATGTAAACGGGTCTGATTAATCAAGAAATGACGGGTTGAACTTGACTAGTGCTTGTGATTTGTTGACCATAGCCAAGGTCATGAGTGCTAGGGGTAAAAACCACATCGGGAATTTCAATAGTTGAAATTTGCAATGAGATTCCATACCTTCCATATGATGGTTGGATCCCGATCCCACTGTGGGCAATAGTTGCTCCCAGGAGAGTTTTTACAGTTTACAATTAGCTAACTCATTAGGTGTCTAGAAAGGTGTTAACGGGGCTACGCCTCTGGGAAAACGAGGTTTACTTTAATTAGGTCCGTGCGAAAGCACGGGGAACTTCCCTCAAGTACCGACACTGGCCTGGCTGAACGGTTAGCGAAGTTGTAGACTGTAATTAATCCTGGCTAGTTTTCTTTTTAAGGTTTGAAAGAAAAACTTGATTAAAGCAGTGGGAGACATCGATTGACAAGATAATAACCAATCTGATCTTTGCAAGGGCTTTCGCTGAGTGTATTCTTGTCTCTCTCTTAATGGCAGATACCAATGACTGGACTCAAGCTTCTACTAGATAAAAATAAACTGAATGGTACCAATCATAAAGACTGGCCGAGGAATCTGAAAATTGCCTTGACTTATGATAAAGTATCATATGTCCTCACGGCTTCAGCCCCGCCCGTCCCAGGTCCAAAATCCTCAGCTGAGGATATTGAAGTCCGCAAGACATGGGATGCTGACTGTGCCATGGCCAAAAGCCTCGCGCTTGCATCGATGGATAACACACATCAAAAGCAGCACGAGAATATGGACATTCACGCCATATTCCTCCATACAAAGGAGTTGTATGGAGAGCAATCCCGCGTATTACGATACGAAGCATCAAAGAAATTGTTTCAGATGCGAATGGCCCCTGGCACACCAGTAGGAGACCATGTTCTGAAGATGATAGCACTCATAGAAGAGCTTGAGGACATTGGATGGACGATGGACAATGAACAATATACGGATATTATTCTGCAGTCCCTCCCCTCCACCTTTGCTCAATTCATAGTTAACTTCAACATGCACAACATGGAGAGGGAACTACCTGAACTCCTTAATATGTTAAGGAGTGCAGAGAGCACACTGAAATCAGTGAAAACTCCCGTTTTGACTGTTGGACAATCTTCTTCTTCTCGCCCAAAGGCTAAGGCCAAGGGAAAGAAAAAGAAGAAGCCCACCAATCCTAAGGGTGGAGTTAAAAAGGTTAAGGGGAAGGAAAAGTCCAAAGCTGGAGAATCGGGAAAAGGGGAATGTTTTCATTGCCACAAAACAGGACATTGGAAGCGCAATTATACCGAGTACTTAAATCTCAAGAAGAAGGATGGGGATGCTTCCGCTTCAGGTGTGTTTGTGACAGAAAACTGTTTTTCAATAAACTCTGCTTCCTGGGTATTAGATACCGGTTCAGGTTCTCACATTTGCAATTCTATGCAGGGGATGAGAAATAGCAAAGTTTTGAAGACAGGTGACCATACTCTCCGCGTTGGAAATGGTTTCAATGTACATACAGTCGCAGTGGGAGAGTATCACTTGGGGTTGCCATCTGGGTGTATATTGGTTTTGAACCCATGTTATTTTGTACCAAGTATGCTTTGTAATATAATATCTGTTTCTTTGTTAGACAATGAAGGATATAATTTTGTATTACAGAACAATGTTATGAACATTCACCTGAATCAAATGTTGGTTGGGTATGGTACGCTTAATAACGGGATATACGTCCTAAATCAACACACAGTTTTCAGCATACAACACACTATTAAAAGAAAACTTTCAGAAATAAATGATGCTTTTCTTTGGCACTGTAGACTTGGTCATAATAACGAAACAAGACTAAACAAGTTACACAAATATGGATATTTAAACTCTATAAATCTTATGCGAATTACCAGTCTTGTATCAAGGGTAAAATGACCAAAACTCCGTTTACCGGACACGGAGAAAGAGCTGCCCAGTTCCTAGGACTCATACATAGTGATGTATGTGGGCCAATGTCTACACAAGCTAGAGGCGGTTTTTCTTACTTCATTACTTTCACTGACGATTTCTCAAGATCCGGTCATGTATTTTATTAAAGCACAAATCCGAAGCTTTCGAGAAATTCACTGAATATAAACAAGAAGTAGAAAAAAAAACCGTCTTGAGTATCAAAATGCTTCGATTAGATCGAGGTGGGGAGTACCTCGGTACAGAATTTGCAAACTTCCTAAAAGAGAATGGGATTCTCTCTCACCTCACTCCTCCTTACACACCACAGCACAACGGTGTGTCTGAACGATGGAACCGGACCCTATTAGATATGGTCCGTTCCATGATGAGTGATGCTGAGTTACCTGTCTCATTTTTGGGGCATGCAATGGAGACTACAGCGTTTCTACTGAACAGGGTTCCAACCAAAACCGTGTCTACCACGCCATATGAGATATGGCATGGGAAGAGACCATCTCTTAAGAGAATTATGATTTGGGGTTGCCCGGCCTATGTTAAAAAGCAGAATCCGGACAAACTCGAGACACGGTCAGTCATGTGTAATTTTGTGGGATATACAAAGAACTCTTATGGATATCTTTTCTACCATTAGGAGGAACAAAAGGTGTTTGTCTCTCAGCATGCCACATTCTTGGAAAAAGAGTTTTTCATAAATGAAACTGATGGCAATGTGGTAGATCTAGAAGAAGTTCTAGAGACACAAACTATAAATGACGACTTGGTTGAACCGGCTGTTGCAATAGAAACTGAGGAACCTCGGCCACTCCGTAGGTCTGGTAGGACTTCTCGCCCACCGGAGAGGTACTACGGTTTCCTCATTGATGGTGACAGAGAAGACTGCATCATGGATGATGATGATCCTACCAGTTTTCAGCAAGCTATCACGAGTGGAGACTCTGTGAAGTGGCTGGATGCCATGAGATCCGAAATGGAGTCTATGTACACCAACAAAGTATGGACTTTGAACGTTGTACCCCCTGGAGTAAAACCTGTAGGGTGCAGATGGATCTTTAAAAGAAAGATTGGTGTAGATGGGCAGGTAGAGACCTATAAGGCAAGACTTGTGGCGAAGGGTTTTCGTCAAAGACCACGTTTGGACTATGACGAGACATTTTCACCCGTAGCCATACTTAAATCCATTCGGATCCTACTTGCTATTGCTGCTCACTACGACTATGAAATCTGGCAGATGGACGTTAAAACGGCATTTCTAAATGGAGATTTAGAAGAATGCGTTTATATGGATCAGCAGGAGGGCTTCATTGAAAGTTGGAGCAGCGGGAAAGCATCTAGATTGCTTAAATCCATATATGGGTTAAAGCAGGCATCACGGAGTTGGAACATCTGTTTCGATGATGTTATCAAAGAGTTTGATTTCATAAAAAATCCAGATGAACCTTGTGTTTATAAGAAGGCTGTAGGAAGAGCTGTCACATTCCTCGTATTGTACGTGGATGACATTCTTCTGATAGGAAATGATATTCCTATGCAACAGTCAGTCATATTTTTCTTATCACTAAGGTTCTCCATGAAGAACCTGGGTGATGCCACATACATCCTGAGCATAAGGATCTATAGGGATAGATCGAAGAGGTTATTGGGATTGTCCCAAACCAGGTACATCAACACCATCCTAAAAAGGTTTAGTATGGAAGACTCCAAGCGGGGTGCCTTACCCGCTTGCCATGGGGTCACTCTCTCCAAGGACTCTTGCCCAAAGACCGATGAAGATAGAGCTCGTATGAGCATTATACCCTATGCTTCGGCAGTAGGATCTATAATGTATGCGATGTTATGTACACGCCCAGATGTAGCTTATGCACTTAGTGTTGTAAGCAGGTATCAATCCAACCCAGGGGCGAATCACTGGATAGCTGTGAAAAACATTCTTAAGTACTTGCGAAGGACTAAAGAATTGTTCTTGGTGTATGGTAATGGAGATCTCCAAATGGAGGCCTTTACCGATTCGAGCTTCCAGAGCGATAAGGACGACAACAAATCTATCTCAGGGTTTGTATTTACCCTCAATGGAGGGGCAGTAAGTAGTAAGAGTTCCAAACAGGATACCGTTACAGAATCTACGATGGAGGCTGAGTACATTGTTGCAAATGATGCCGCCAAGGAAGCCGTCTGGATGAGGAAGTTCGTCACGGAGCTAGGAGTAGTTCCAACCATTATAATCCAATACCATTGTATTGTGATAATAATGTGGCTATGGCGTTAGCCAAGGAGCCCAGGGCCGATCAGCGATCCAGACACATCCTGAGGCGCTTTCATTTGATCCGGGAGATTGTAGATCGCCGTGAAATCGAGATTAGGAGAGTAGACACAAAGGATAACGCCACGGATCCACTCACCAAGGCCCTCCCTCAGCCGCAGCATGAGCGACTTTTTGAGATGTTGGGTATGAGATACGCCAATAACTGGCCTTAGTGCAAGTGGGAGATTGTTGGATATATGTATGCCCTAGAGGCCATTATATGATAGTGGATGTATTTATACATGTATATATATATATAGTCAGTATACATTCTTGCTCGACATGATAGTATGCTATCTGATTCTTCTTTATCTGACATGTTGATTTGATCATGCTTTTATTCATTCACACATGTTGATAAAGCCCTGAGGATATAGACTTGACTACTGTGATTATGATAGAGATCATACTAGTGGGACATCTGTAGTTTATAAGCATATCGTGGAATGTCCCTAGTCATAGGTGTATCGAGATGTGGCATCGATATACCATAGTAGACTAGCGTATATGATACTAGACCCATATGATGGGCGATGGATGTTCCCACATTCATCGATGTTTGACATCGAGATCGTATACGGGTGCTCAGTGGTGACTGGGTACACTGGACGGACTTGCCGAGAACTCCTATATGGAATTATATCTATCGTCGGATAGCAGTTCTCAAGGGACACTGGTGCAGGTTAGTCTGTAGACCCGAGATCATCATAGAGCCTTGTGTGTTCTCCCACTGTACTTTGATTACCACCCTACTATGGCTCTACTGAGTCATGCAAACAGGTGGCCGTTGGGTACAGTCCCGAGACACAAGAAGGCGACGAGCGATAGAAGGGGTTTCGTCTCTCCCGGTATTAGGAGTTGGTGCTGTGCTCGACTGGCTATATCAGTAAGTCCCTAGCCAGGGTTGTTGAGATTTACCGATAAGTGTTATCAGTAGTTTCTCGATCTGTTATATACTTTTCATCGGCACGACTTATTGCGTTATTGGGGTCGACGTTACCATCCCTAGGCTCGATATGCAGCATATCTGACGAAGAGACCGGACTCTACGGTAGTGTTGCCGGTTGGCTCGACGGGAGTTGTAACAGGTTCGCTTGTTTTCTTCTGATCGCTCAATATCCGGGTATCCGTTACGTTTAGCTGACCGCTTGCGGCTTGGGGGTGCTTGATATGATCATCACCCACTGCCGGCGTATTGACGAGTCTTAGAGTCCCACAATGGAGTTACCTAGTCCAGGAGAAAAGTTGTGGTGTGCATATGCGATATGCGCGTGGACCCGGTTAAAATGCGCGTATGAGATACCGTATATTAATCGGGCGGTTTGCTTTTGGTCGGGTCATATGTGATACGACCGGATTGTTAAATCAAGTGTTGATTTATCATTAACCATTAGTTTCTCACTTGAAATTCTTTCTTGTCTTTATGTTGTATGCATTCATTCTCATTCATGCATATAGGATGTGCATGCACACATACATGCATACATAAAGATTATCATGGTTGTTGATATAGTAGATGGTGGCAATATAAAACTCACACCATATGAAATATATGGATATTATTTATTTGGAAAAAGGAAAATGAAAATGGAAATTGTTTCAAGGTTAACCCTTTTGACTAACCATGATTTATTTTCTATGGTCATTTCTTTTCCAAAAAAAATATCTAGATATTTTATAACCCCAGTTAAGAATGAGAGAGTAAAAATATATAACTTTTCATTTTCTCATTTTCTAAACATGCTTATCATTATCTTGAGTTTTCTAGAGCCATCATCTTCTTCCTCCTTTCTCTCTTGCTCTCTAGTTATTTCAAGTTAGCAAAAGAGTTGTCAAGTTAGGATTTTGAAGTGAGAAAACCAACCACAACACCATTCTACACTAGTCTTGCCCATTAGTGAAGAGTGTTAGCTTCCATTTCTTCTCTTGATCTTGTGAAGTTTCAAGCTTGGACAAAGAGGACTCCGGGTGGATCATCGTGGACCTAGAGGATCTCAAGCGGACTTTTTCCAACCCTCAAGAAGCCAAGGAGTCTAGCGTAGGGAGCTACAAAGGTTGTACTCTCAAAACCCTAGATTTTACTTCTTGTGATGATGTCTATGTTATGTAACCCTAAATTTCTAGTGATGATTCTTTATATGTTCACTTAGCACCTTAAAAAATTTGATTTTGAGACATGTGATGCTTCCAAACCCTTCATGAGGTGCTAGGTAAACCTAACGGTTCCAGATTCGAGGATCGTTTCCAGTTCTAGAGAAAACGAATAGGACTATTCAGTTGACTTTTCCTTTTACCTTCTCTCAGGTTGTGAGTGCCCCTTAGATTAGGGGATAGTACACCTGTTACGCTTATTGGATAGTCTTCTTTCAAACCTTAGGCTGGTGCCGAATGGTAGGGAATGAAGAAACCCGATTAGCCTAAGTGTGGTGTACAGAAGGTATTAAGTAAAGAAAAACAAAGGGATTAGAAAGAGGGCAAAGTAAATTGCGACTGCTATTCACGACCAAACCAAGTATTTCATTACCACTCCTACTTCACCTTTGTATTTCTCCAGAACACTCCGTATCACTACGAAGATCCACGGTTATTTGGATACTCCATCGTATGGTTATATATGAACTCGAAGGAACTTGTTCCAGTTCGAGAATGGATTCTGGTTCAGGAGAAATAGCAATAAGGTTTATTCAGGTGTCTTTTATTTTTACCTTCTCTCGGGTTGCGAGTGCTCCTAGGATTAGGACAGTACACCCATTATGCTTATTGGATAGTGTTCTTCCAAACCATAGGCTGGTGCCGAAAGGTAGGGAAGGAAGAAAACCATTTAGCCTAAGAGGGTGTACAGAAGGTAATGACTAAAGACATATGAAGGGATTTGGAGAGATAGCAAAGAAATATACGGTTATAGTTGTGAATCTGGATAATGGAAGAGGCACTACTAGGAATACCCGGATACCCTTACGAAACATTTCAATATTTCAGTTTCATTGTGCATTGTTAATAGAAAACTGATTTCCTGATTAGACACTTGCTCAAGGGAATGTATTTACCAGGTATGATTCTCACATCTGTATGGTTTTACAGATGATGAGTGGGAGTAAGTTATTGGGAATTAGGTGATTATCCTCATTATATCGGAATTCGTTGTAATTAGTGATATTTGAGGAAATCACCAGGGTAGTTTTCCCGACGACAAATATTTGGTTTTGAATATCCGCTGTTATGGACCAATTTAAAATTGATATATCTGTACGTCTATTTTATAGAGTGAGATATACCTTTTTGAAATTATGTCCATGACATTTACCTATATCAGTGGATAGTTAGGTAAGGAGCATTAAACAACGGTGTAATTCTTCTTAACCATAAGTACAGTTTTCAACCTACGACACACAGGGTTTGAGTTATTCGACTCAGGGGACTTATACAGAGTATTGTATGTTGTCCAGTGTCCATTAGGACAGAGGGGTTGGTTCTCGTACTATACTCTGTTTACTTATGACTTCTCTAGTTCTTAGACAGTTGTTTCGTAGAAAAACAAGGTCCAAGTATTGAGAAGTTATAGGTATAAGAGTAAAGTAGAGAACCAGATGTTGTAAGTATCGGGATTCTTCAAGGTGATCGAAGATGTAGATACTTATGTATGGTATTCAGTTAATAGTAATGATTAAGAGAACTTGCTTCTCTTTCAAGTTACTCATAATTGGAAGCATTCCTAAGGTGAGTAACGCTGATTGGCCTCCTTCCATTTAGTTGACATGCACTGGAGGCAGCTGCATGATTTTAATCTGGTTCCAATTAAATCAGTGCCTTTGTTTCTATATTGGATATAGAACGGTTTATATCTTAACGATGTTAAGGTACGGGGAGTTGTCCGGCTTATGCTTGAAACGCGACTCCGGATAACTCAAGGCACGTTTCTGTAATGGCTGTTTGTGGGTTGACCCGGGCTATGACGAGGGTTGACTTTCTACCATCTGGAATATCAATAGTGATATTGTTCTTGACTCGCCACAGTTTTAATAAAAATAGATTTTTTCAGAAAACAGTAATGGGAGTATGGTAGAACTGGAAGTGATTCTAGAGCCGCAAACGATTACTGAAAATTTTATAAGAACCAAAAGATTCAATGTGGATTGACATTTCATTGGCCACTCCGCAGATATGGTGGGTAACCTCAGGCACTCGAGAGGTACTTCGGTATGATCAAAGACGGTGACAGGGAGGTTCTTGTTTACCCAGACTTGACACTACTGTTGTTCCAGGCTATGAGACCCGGCAGAAGGATGAGTATAGCATCGTTCTAAACAAGCTTTAGAAGTGTGCGTGTATATGATTCTGCCAGAGGGTTGTCGTAGTCAGTGGGAGCAGCGGAAGCATTGGTGGACAGGTGACTTATGTCTATTTATAGACTAAAGCAGATATAGTGGAGATAGATCATCTATTTCCGATGTGACAGTCATAGGTTTGACTTCATCAGAATATGGGATGGATCTGTGAAGAAGTTAGTAGGGTATGATGTCCTGGTATTTAGATGACATACACAGAGTAGGAAGTGAAGTTCCTATACTACGATCGGTTATACTTTGGTTGTCACAAAGTGGTTTCTCCACATGGGACTTGGATATTATATCAGACATCCTGGTTACTGGATCTATGGTTTTAGATCTAGATTTGGGTAGTTTCCCAATTTGGGTACTTAGACGGCATTCTAAAGGTGTTTTAGAATGGACGACTCCTGGCACAGTAGTATACCTGCAGGTTATGGAGTCACCCTCTCTAAAGGTTTCTTACAGACTAAAGGGGCGAGGGATGTGCATGATTAGCAGATCAATTGCTTAGGCAATTGAGTCAATCATGGGAAGTCAAGTACCACACCAGATGTTGTTTTTGCAGTAGATGCAATAAGTTGATATTGATCCAATCCTGGAGAAACATTCGGAAGCAGTTTTAGAACATAAGTGAATGTTCTAGGGATATGATAACGACAGCCTCATTCGGGAGACAGTTATCATTCCAGGCTTCCAAGGTGACCTGGATGACAGAGTGACTGTCAGAGTTATAGTTTTCCCTCTGACGAGGGGCAGTGTTTTGGACAGGTGGTCCAAGCGGATACTGAGGGAGGCATGGTGCAGGATACTGATTGGTTTCAGTTGACGATACAGTCTAAGAAGTTTGGATTTGGAATTCATTTATGAACTAGGTCCCATCAGATATCCAGACATACTCTAAGACAGGTATAGCTCATTTCGGGAGATGGCTTTCTCCGCGAACTTGAGATAAAGAGAGACATAGAAAGAAACATCAGGGAGGATCCACTAGCTGAGGCTATTTCTCGAACGCAATAGTTTCGCAAACGAGTTTTGTGGGACTGGTTATTAGAGGAGTTGGGTGTTCGATATCACACAAGCTGTGAGTATGCAACATCGCAATAATTAGCCTTGAGTGCAAGTGGGAGATTGTTGGATATAGTGACCTCAGAGTCAATTATTGGATCACAGACACGTGAATGCAATGATTGAGGGAGGACCTATCCCGGTAGGACAGTCTTACTCAAGATGATAGTATGCTATCTGGTTTATCTTTATCATCGTGTACTGCTTTAGGTGACCTTACAAGTCACTATTGCGCATTGATAGAGCCCTTAGGATTTTTGCTTGACGGCCAGCAGTATGATGGCGATCATATACGTGGGAGCTGGAGTCTATAAGCACATCCTTAAAAGGTCCCTAGTCGTGGGAGTTTTTGAGAAAGGGCATCGATACTCCAGAGTAGACTAGTGTATACAGTCGAGACCCCGACGAGGGGCGGTAGCCGGTCTCAAAAGCCACTGGTGTCAGTTGGTTCACCTTAGATATATACAGGTGCTCATTGGGTTATGAGTACACCGGACAGGACTCGCCGGGAACATGCTAGTTGGTATTATACCAGACGCCAGATAGCAGTTCCCTCGTGACATGTGTACAGGTTAGTTCATCGACCTGAGATCGTCATTTTTCGCGTGTGAGTTCCCACTGTACTTTGATTACTACCCTACCACGGCTCAAAGGAGTCGTGCAAACAGGTTTTAGTTGGGTACAGTCCCGAGCCACATGGAGGCAGTGAGCGGATCTGCAGGGGTTCATCTTTCCCGGTATTGGGGGTGAGATCGCGCTGTGTCTAGGAGAGCCATTACACAAAGCCCTCGGCCGAGGCAGAAGATTTACTGGTAGATATTCCAGTAGCATCTCAGGGTGTTCTGGGCTACACTCCGACACGACTTGTACCGCTTTTGGTGGTCTGACTTTTACCACCCCTAGGCCCGCCATGCGATGCTCATAGACGAACGGACCGGACTGTACGGATATTGTCACTGACAGGCTCAGTAGGGTGTCAGGAAGAGTTCGCTCATAGAACTCCCTTTTGGTCAATACCTAGTAGCTCGTTACGTACGGCTAATACCTCTGACGTGCTAGTGGTTAAATCCACAGCCAAAGTATTGACGAGTCTTTAGAGTCCCCCACAGACAGTTTCTCAAGTTTCGGGCGAAACACTGTAGAGGCCGTATGGATATATGGCAGGGTTCGATCATATACGTGCGGTATTGCACGGATCATGATCGGACGGAAAATACTAGCGGGCTTTGGTTTAAGCCGGATCCTAGTATTTTACAGTGTAGATTTTGTCTCATTGCATTTGTATTAGGTCGCAATACAAATGCTGGTATGTATATACAGTCGCGGGGTTTTCCTGCAATTTATTACTGGATCACTTTTTGAAGTTGCCAGTTTGCATTCCATTTCGTCCATTTTTCCTTTGTTCTTTCTTTGGCTGAAAATTGGTGTGGAGGGGGTTATTTGCAAATGTGCAAATTAGCAATGTGGAGGGTGTTTTTTTGTAAGTGGTTGCTTCATGATGGTTCTAGATTGACTTTGACTTCCTTTTGTTCATCATGACTTGCTTTATATGATGGGATTAGGATTTGACATGGTGGTGATCATTATTCCTCATGATCACCCATTTTCTCTTTCTTGCATTATTCTCTCTCCCCTTCACATAGCATGGCCGGCCACATTTTTGGTGGGTGAGGGGATTCATTTTTGTGGTGGGGAAATTGATCTCATTTTGATACACACAAAATTCTTTAGCACCATTTCAAAGTTCATCTCCAAAGTTCATTCCACCATCTCCATTGTGGCAACTTCATTAACCCGTTGAGAAAAAACGTTCTACACTCAGTCTACAGCAATCTTGGACACGTCGTTTGCCAACTTCGTGTCCGAGTTGCCTCGGCTCATAGGTGGGAGCCCGTAAAAAGACTTCTCGATGTGGTGCCCTTCCGACGATGAGATCGATACCGGAGATGCCGCGAGGAGATCGGGATGGTGTCCGAAGACCGAAGGACATGGATCGCTCTGTATAGCTCTATACCCTTTCTCTAGTTAGCTAGTAGTAGGTTAATGGTCAGATCCGGGTTTATAGTCCGCGGTAGCGCCGGTTTCTAGTTTGAAAAAGTTTTTGTTTTCAGCGGGCCTCGGACAGACGGCCGGGGCGCTACCGTAGTCCTACAAATAACACCTAAAAATTAGGGTTTCTTTTCTGGGATTAATTCTTTAGTGAGGTGGAGGAATTGAGAGTTGAAACTTTGTGGTATTTTGGTGAAATGAAATTAGGATTTTGCATTGACCATCTTGGATTCATTTGGCATTTGTTGACTTAGATATTTGTTAGATATTTTCTCATGGTTTAAATGCCAAAACTCTAGCTCATTTTCACTTAATTCTTTTTCACCAAAAAATCAACAGATACTTTTCGTCCTGTCTTTTCTTCAAGCTTTGTCTTACTCCTTGTAAACCCTAACCATCTCATGATTTGAGAATCCTAGGGTTTGTGAGACTACTAGACTCTTCATCACTCTTTACACATCTTAGGCTACTAAGTTTAGCACACCAAATGACCTAGTTGTCTCAAGTTAGAGGTTAAGCTCAAAGTCGGATCTCTTGGGTGGATCTTCTACGATTTGGAGAAGACGACGAGGAGGTGAAATCCGTTTTAAGTTCAAGGAGCTCACGACTTGGAGAAGGACAGCGAGGAGGTGAAGGACAGCGAGAACTTGAGGTATAACACTCACACACAGTAGTTAAAACTCTTTGCTAGATTGTTAGTTATGGTTTAGTATCGATCCTGGAGTTTAGTCGATGTTACGAAGCTTATAAAAATCATTTTTTGCAAACTCCGCCTCCCTGCGAACAAGTGGGGTGCGTGGCATCGACTTACATATGGTAGAGGCAAAGGGTAAGGCAAAAGTTAGGGGGCCGACTGTAGGGAAGGAAGAATTCTTTTACTGTCACAAGAGGGGCCATTGGAAGAAGGATTGTAGTGCTTGGAAATCCCAGAACCAGGGAGCGAAGCAGGTTGTGGCTTT
Organism: Agapanthus africanus; assembly: GCA_030015575.1. Taxonomy (NCBI): domain Eukaryota; kingdom Viridiplantae; phylum Streptophyta; class Magnoliopsida; order Asparagales; family Amaryllidaceae; genus Agapanthus; species Agapanthus africanus. The sequence goes on along the minus strand of JASDDO010000022.1, from coordinate 383,958,000 downwards.
GTCTTCAGGTGTGTATGTAATTGAAAACTGTCAGTCAATCAACTCTACTTCCTGGGTATTGGATACCAGATCAAGATCTCATATCTGTAATTTTTTGCAGGCACTAAGAAGTCGTAGAGTTTTGAAGGCGGGTGATATGACCCTCAGAGTTGCAAACGGAGCTAGCATGGATGTTGTGTCCGTGGGGGAATATCATTTAGGATTGACAAGTGGACATGTTTTGGTTTTACACAACTGTTTTTATGTACCTACTTTGACTTGTAATATCATTTCTGTATCTTTAATGTCTAAAGAAGGTTATGATTTTACATTTGTAAGCGATGTCGTAAACATCCACCTAAATCTTGGTTTGATTGGGTCGGGTATATTGAACAACGATATATACGTATTAAACCAACCTCAAGTTTTCAATGTCCAGAATACAGACAAAAGAATATCTCCAGAATTAAATCATGCTTTCTTATGGCATAGTAGACTGGGTCACATCAACGAAACAAGGTTGACCAAATTGCATGAAGAAGGATATTTGGATCCGTTTGAATATCAATCTTATGCAACTTGTCAATCATGTCTCAAGGGAAAGATAACAAAGACTCCGTTCACTGGGCACGGAGTAAGAGCGATCGAGCTCTTGGGACTTATACACAGCGACGTGTGTGGTCCAATGTCTATAAATGCAAGAGGTGGTTATTCCTATTTCATTACTTTTACGGATGATTTCTCTAGGTATGGGCATATCTTCTTGATGAAGCATAAATTCGAAGCCTTTGAGAAATTCTGAGAATACAAGAATGATGTGGAAAACCAAACCGGCAAAAGTATTAAGACACTGAGATCTGATCGAGGTGGTGAATACTTGAGTGCCGAGTTCCTGGATTACCTGAAAGAGAAAGGAATTCTCTCTCATCTTACTCCTCCATACACACCACAACGCAATGGTGTATCGGAAAGGAGGAACAAAACCCTATTGGATATGGTTCATTCCATAATGAGTAATGATGAGTTACCACAATCCTTTTGGGGCTATGCACTAGAATTAGCTGCATATTTTTTGAACAAGGTTCCTACCAAAACAGTGCCTACCACACCATATCAGATGTGGAGTGGGAAGAACCCTATCATCAGTACCCGAAGATATGGGGAAGTCTAGCTTTTGTCAAAATGCAGCATGCGGACAAACTCGTGGCACGCTCAGTACTGTGTAAGTTTGTGGGATATCCAAAGAACTCTAGGGGGTATCTATTCTGTTACGCAGAGGAACAAAAGGTTTTTGTTTCTCGTCATGCGCACCTTTTAGAAAAGGAAACTAATGGGAGCGCAATAGAACTGGAAGAAATTCCAGAACCACATGCTATTACTGAAAGTACGGTAGAACCAGAGGTTTCAAAAGAACAGGACATCCCCACGCCACTTCGTAGGAGTAGTAGGCTGTCTCATCCGCCCGATAGATACTATTATTGAAAGTATAGAGAGGATTGCATTATTGACGATGATGAGCCAACTAGATTCCAGCAGGACATTCAGAGCGGCAACTCGGTAAAATGGCTGGATGCAATGCAGGCCAAGATGGAGTCCTTGTACACTAACAAAGTATGGACTTTGGACTTTGCTTTAGAAGGGGTAAAACCCATAGGCTGCAAATGGATCTTCAAAAAGAAGATTAGTGTAGATGGATAGGTTGAAACCTATAAGGTAGACTTGTTGCAAAAGGTTTTCGTCAAAGACCTGGTTTGGACTATGATGAAACCTTTTCTCCAGTGGCTATACTCAAATCCATTCGGATCCTTCTTGCCATTGCTGCTTTCCACGATTATGAGATATGGCAGATGGACGTAAAGACGACCTTCCTAAATGGATATTTGGAAGAGTGCGTCTATATGGATAAGCCAGAGGGTTTCAATCAGAGTGGGAGCAGCGGGAAAGTGTGCAAGTTGCTTAAATCCATTTATAGACTAAAACAGGCATCGCGGAGTTGGAACATCTGTTTTGATGAGACAGTGAAAGAATTCGACTTTATCAAAAATCCAGATGAACCATACATTTATAGTAAGATTATAGCAAGAATTGTGGTATTTCTTGTCTTGTACGTGGATGACATTCTTTTGATAGGAAATGATATTCCTATGCTACAATCTGTCAAAAGATTCTTGTCACAATGGTTGTCCATGAAAGACCTGGGTGATGTCTCTTACATTCTGGGGATCCGGATCTATCGTGATAGATCCAAGAGGATGTTGGGACTTTCACAGTCCAGGTATATCGACACCAAACTGAAAAGATTCAGTATGGAAGATTCAAAGTGCCGTAATCTACCGACTTGTCACGGAATCACCCTATCCAAAGATATGTCTCATAAGACTGATTTGAAAAAGGATCGCTTGGCAATTATACCCTACGCTTCTGCTGTAGGCTCTATAATGTATGAGATGTTGTGTACCGGATCAGATGTTACTTATGCACTCAGCGTGGTAAGGCGGTATCAGTCAAACCCTGGGGAGAAACAATGTATGGCAGTAAAGAGCATTCTCAAGTAGCTGAGAAGGACTAAGGAGATGTTCTTGGTGTATGGCGAAAAGGACCTCCAGATCGAGGCCTTTGCTGACTCCAGCTTCCAGAGTGACAAGGATGACTCCAAATCCATGTCAGGTTATGTCTTTACCCTTAATGGAGGGGCGGTATGTTGAAAGAATTCCAAGCAGGACACCGTTGCTTACTCGATGATGGAAGCGGAGTATATCGCTGCTTCTGACGCCACAAAAGAAGCAGTCTGGATAAGGAAGATCTTAACAGATCTTCAGGTGGTTTTGTCCATTGTTGTTCCAATACCTCTGTATTGTGATAACAACGGGGCTATAGCTTTAGCGAAGGAACCCAGGTCCCAACAGAAGTCCAGACACATCTTAAGGCGGTATCACTCGTCAGGGAGATCATGGATCGCCGGGAGATCGAGGTGCGGAAAGTTGACACGGAGAACAACACTGCAGATCCACTCATAAAGGCCATCACTCAGACACAGTTCAAGAGGCTATTCGAGATGATAGGTCTGCGATACGCTAATACATGGCCTTAGTGCAAGTAGGAGATTGTTAGTGATATATGCCCTAGAGGCCATTGTTGTATAGTACAAGTTTGTATATTATATATTGAAGGCTTGGGATATATACACGGATTTATGACAATCTTGCTCAACATAGTAGTATGCTACTTGGTTTGTATCTATCTAATTGTGTGTATATGTTTCTTGTAACGTATCGCTAATACATATTGATAGAGCCCTTAAGATCTTTTGCTTGACTATCAGCGATGTGATGGCAGTCACACTAGTGGGGGCTGGGTAGTCTACAAGCACATCCTTATACAACTCCCTAGTCGTAGGATTATCGAGACAGGGCATCTATACTCCATAGTAGAATAGTGTATACGCTTCTCATCCCAGCAGGGGAGATGGTCTGTCCCATAGCCATTAGTACGTCGTACTAGAGATAGTATGCAGGTGCTCATTAGGTTATTAGTTACACTGGACGGGCTCGTGGGGAACTGTTGTAGGGTTAGCGTAGCACCTTGTGAAGGTTTTGGCAAGCATCAATCATGCCACTTTAAAATTTTGGGGTGCTAAACAAATCCTAACCAAGATCTTAACTAGAGAATTAGGGTTGAACATGATATGTAAACTCTTTACATCTAAATGAAAAAGGAATACAACCTTTCTAGACCAGTCCTTCACTTCAATAGCTCGGTGTAGAAGTCCCTTCGCTGCGATCATGAACTTCCGGACTCTAGAGAGGCTTCCATGAAGAAACAAACAAGTTTGCTTCGAAGTCTTCGAGGCCGAAGATGATCTACGTCGAGGAGACATTAGCTCATGATATCTCTTCACTAATTGTGTAGATTAGTGAAGCAAACACCCTAAACTAAGTGGCTAATAGTATAGGATGATGAAGTAGGAAGTGGGCTCACTTTAGATATATTTTTCTTACAAGTTATCATCACTTTCACAAAAGCTAGAAAGCTTGAATGAGAATGAAGAAGATGAAGCTCAAGTGATGAATGAATTCATGAGGTTAGAAATTCAACCATAGTTAGTGTATGTCATCCACTAACCATTGTAGAGACTTAACCATAGCTATGAGTTAAGGGTTGGGTCAAAAAATTTCTTAAGCAAGACAAACAAGTGGACTAAGTCAAAGTTTTCCACAAGCTTCTCCAAGCTTCCACCATGACTCATTATCCAAGTGTTTGAATTACTTAAAACAAATAAAACCCTAAATTAACCCTAGCATGGTATGAGTCTCATACATAAATGTTGCATGTGTAACCTAGCATGACACAACAATATATATCACATATATATTTTGTGCAAAAAGAAAACAATACATTTAACATATATCAATGTATCATAAAGTGAGAAAAGAAATCTTATGTGAGATAATATTAGTCAATGTAATTTAATATATCAAATATATAATTATACATTAAATTATTAAATCAACTTTTGATGTAATAATCCGGCTATAATACATATACATAACCGACTAATATCAAATGAATCAACTTATCGAATCAACACTTGATCCGATAACTGGCTATATCACATGTACCCGACCGATAACACATATCGCGAGAATAGAATTTGTTATCACATACTCGTATTAATTTTGGTCCCGCACATATCACATATGTGCTCCTACTCCGTTTCCCATGAACCAGGAAACCTCTGTGCAGGACTCTATAGACTCGTCAATATGCCGGCTCTAGGTGATGATCATATCAAACACCCACAAGCCGCAAGCGGTCTACTAAACGTAACGGCCACCCGGGTATTGAGCGATAAGAAGATCAATAAGCAAGCCTGTTATAACTCCTGCGAATCCAATTAGTAACACTACCGTACAGTCCGGTCTCTTCGTCTGATATGTTGCATATCTAGTCTAGGGGTAGTAAATGTAAGACCCCAGTAACCGATAAGTCATGCTGATGTGAGGTCTATAACGTTTTGAGAAACTACTGATAATACTTACCAGTAAATCTCAGCAACCCTGGCCAGGGATTTCCTGTTATGGCCAATCGAGCACAGCGCAATATCAACCCCAAATACCCGGAGAGACGAAACCCCACATATCGTTCATTGCCTCCATATGATTCGGGACTGTATCCAAAAGCCACCGTTTTGCATGATCTCTTGACCATGGTATGGTGGAAATCAAAGCACAGTAGGAATCACACACGACTCTATGACAATCTCGGGTCTACAGACTAACCTGTACCGGTGTCACAAGAGAATTGTTATCCGACGGTAGGTATAATGTTGGGATTCCTTAGCACCCTACTGGGTTTTCACAGCAACTACCATGCCAAATTAAAAAAATTCTAAGGTGCTAATCAATCCTAAGCTATGATCAAGCTAGAGTAACTAGACAATATGAAACAAGTAGTAAACCATTACAAGTAGTGAGCAAGGAATACAACTTTTGTAGACCGGTCCTTCACTTCTAAAGCTCCGTGTTGACGTCCCTTCGCTGCGATCATGGATCTCCCGAACTCTAGTATGGGTTCCCTCGGAGAAATGAACAAGCTTGCTCGTAGTGTTCGAGGCCGAAGATGATCTACGTAGAGGAGACTCAAACTCAAGCTAACCCTTCACTAGGTCATGAACTTTGTGAATAGAACACCCTATAATACCCAAGCAAGTGTATAGGATGATGAAATAGGAAGTGGGCTCACTTTAGATTTTATTTTCTCACATTATTTCATCACTAATCCAAAACCTAGAAAGCTTTTGGAGTTGAGATCAAGAAGAAGAAGAATGTGTATGTCCACGGTAGCGCCCCGGCCGTCTAACAGACGCCAAATGCGGAACAAACAACTTTTACAACTGGCGCTATCGCGTACTATAACCCGGATCTGCCATTAAAGCTAAACTAACAAACTACAAAGTGGGTAGAAGAGTTATACCGAACGATCCGAGTCCTTCGGTCTTCAACCATCATCCCACGCTTTGTTGCGGCTGCTCCGATCTCCTGAATCTCCAGTTTTCTCGTCCAGGTGGCACCACGTCGACGGATCTTTAAAAGGGCTCCCGCCTCTGAACCGAGGCAACTCGATCATCAAGTTTGCTAAAAGAGATGACCAAGATTGATGTAGAGAATGAGTAGAATACTTTGTCTCGTTACGTCCAAGGCTATGGACGAACAGTTAATGAAGTTGCCTTTTGATAATGTGATGGAATGAAATAAGCTATGAAATTTCTATACACCAAAACTATCATAATCTTTTTTCATGCAACCATAACCACCACCAAGAGGTGGCCGGCCACTTATAGAGGCAAGAGGGGTGAGTGTAGGAGGAGGGAGAGTGACCATTAGCATTAATGAGAAGAATGTGTCATCTAACAACTTGCACATTCATTTAATGAAAACAATGAATCATTTTAAGCTAGTCATCATATCATTAAATGAGCCATTAAAGCACTAATGACTCACAAGCCTTAACACCACTTCTAGAACCTTCTAGAAGCATGACACACCCTCATGACTCACCCAAGAAGAAAAGATAAATCCGTATTTAACCGAATGTTAAATACGGCCGATAGAAAACAGGAAACTGGCAACTTCCAAAAGCGATCCTGAAACGAATTTCAGGATAACCCCGTATCAGTATAAACATACCCGCATTTGTATTACGACCGAATACAAATGCAACTGAGACAAAGATATTATATCTACACAGTATAATACTCGGATCCGGCTTAAACCAAAGCCGACCAGTATTATCTGCCCGAAATATGATACGTGTGTAAACGCACGTGCATTTTCCGAACCCTGCCATAAAACCATACGGCCTCTACAACGTTTCGCCTGAACTTGGGAAATGGTCTGTGGGGGACTCTAATGACTCATCAACACACTGGCACTGGGTATAACCGCTAGCACGTCAGAGGTACAAGCTTGTACGTAACGGTTGCCTATGTATTGATTGGAAGGGAAGCTGACGAGCGAACTCATCCAGAAACCCTACTGAGACTGACAGTGACAATATCCGTATAGTTCGGTCCGTTCATCTAAAGAGTATCGCATATCGAGTCTAGGGGGTGGATAAAGTCAGACTCCTAATAACGCGATAAATCATGTCGGCATGAAGCCCATCACTATCTGAGAAACTACTGATCCAAATCAGTAATTCTCCATTACCTCGGCCGAGGATTTCTAGTGATGGCCACCCGTGCACTGTGCGACATCAACCCCTAATACCGGAAGAGACGAATCCCCGACGATCCGCTCATTGCCTCCAGGTGTCTCGGGACTGTACCCAAAAAATACCTGTTTGCACGACTCCTTTGAGCCGTGGTAGGGTAGAAATCAAAGCACAGTGGGAACTCACACGAGAAAAATGACGATCTCAGGTCGACAAACTAACCTGTATACATGTCACCAGGGAACTGCTATCTGACGATATGTATAATACCAACTAGCATGTTCCCGGCGAGTCCTGTCCGGTGTACTCATAACCCAATGAGCACCTGTATATATCTTAGGTGAACCAACTGACACCAATGGCTTGTGAGACCGGCCATTGCCCCTCGTCGGGGTCTCGACTGTATACACTAGTCTACTCTGGAGTATCGATGCCCTGTCTTCAAACTCCCACGACTAGGGACATTTTAAGGATGTGCTTATAGACCGCAGCTCCCACGTATATGATCACCATCATACTGCTGGCTGTCAAGCAGAATCCTATGGGCTCTATCATCATGTAATAGTGAACTAAAGCATGTATACGACGATAAAGACAAACCAGATAGCATACTATCATCTCGAGCAAGACTGTCATATCAGTATAGGTCCTGTCTCAATCATTGCAATCACGTACCTGCGATCCAATAATTGACTTTGAGGGCACTATCTCCAACAATCTCCCACTTGCACTTAAGGCTAATTATTGCGATGTCGCATACACACAGCCCGTGTGATACCGAACATCCAACTCCTCTACTAATCAGTTTCACAAAGCTAGTTTGTAAAACACTTGTGTTCGAGAAATAGCCTCAGTGAGTGGATTCGCCCTGATGTTTCTTTCTATATCTCTCTTAATCTCATGTTCGCGGAGAAAGCAATCTCCCGAATCGAGTAATATATGTCTTAGAATATGTATGAATATCTGATTGGACCTAGTTCATAAATGAACTCCAAATCCAAACTTCTTAGACTTTATTGATAACTGAACCTAATCAGTATCCAGCACCATACCTCCCACAGAATCCTCTTAGACCAACTGTCCATAATACTGTCCCTCTTCAGAGGAAAAACTATAACTCTGACAATCACTATGTCATCCATGTCACCTTTGAAGCGTGGAATGATAACCGTCTCCCGAAGGAGGCTGCCGTCATCAAATCCGTAGAATATGCACTTATGTTCTAAACCTGCTTCCTTATGCTTCTCCAGGATTGGATCAATATAAACTTATCGCATCTTGTGCAATAACAACATCTGGTGTGGTACTTGACATCTCATGATTGATTCAATTGCCTAACCAAGTGATCTGCCAATCATGCACATCCCTCTCTCGTTTAGTCTCTAAGACACCTTTAGAGAGGGTGACTCCAACACCTGCAGGTACACCACCATGCCAGGAGTCATCTATTTTAAATACCATTAGAATACTGTCAAAGTACCCAAATTGGGAAACTACCCAATTCTAGATCTAAAACCATAGATCTAGTAATCAGAATGTCTGATATTATATCCATGTCCTTTGTGGGGAAACAACTGTGTGACGACCAAAATACAACCGATCGTAGTATAGGAATTTTACTTCCTACTCTGTGTATGTCATCCAAATACCGGGACATCACACCCTACTACCTTCTCAACAGATCCATCCCCTATTCTGATGAAGTCAAAGCCATGACTGTCTCATCAAAATTAGATGATCTATCTCCGCTATCTTTGCTCAAGCCTATAAATAGACATAAGCTACGTGTCCACTATGCTTCCGCTGCTCCCACTGACCATAACAACCCTCTGGCAGAATAATATAGACGTGCACTTCTAAAGCCAGTTCAGAACGACGCTATACTTATCCTTCTGCCGGGTCTCATAGTCTGGAACAACAGTAGTGTCAAGTCTGGGTAAACAAGAACCTCCATGTCACCGTCCTTAAGGCTACCGGAGTACCTCTCGGGTGTCTGAGGTTACCCACCATATCTGCGGAATGGCTATTGGAATGTCAAACCTGATTGAATATATAGGTCCTATTAAATTTTCCGTAATCGTTTGCGGTTCTGGAATCACTTCCAGTTCTACCGTACTCCCACTACTGTTTTCTGAAAAAATACATTTTACTAAAATTGCGGCGAGTCAAGAACAATATCACTATTGATCTTCCAGATGGTAGATCGTCAATCCTCGTCAAAACCAGGGTCAACCCACAAACTGCCATTATAGAAACTTGCCTTGAGTTATCCAGTGTCTGGTTTTAAGCATAAGCCGGACAACTCCCCGTATCTTAACATCGTTAAGATATGAACCATTCTATATACAATATAGAAATAGAGGCACTAATTTAATTGGAACCAGATTCAAACCATGCAACTGTCTCCAGTGCATATCAACTTAATGGAGATAGGCTAATCAGCATTACTCAACTTAAGAATACATCCAATTATGAGCAACCCGAAAGTGAAACAAGTTTCTCAAAATCATTACTTGAATACCTATCACAAGAATCTACATCTTCGATTTCTTTGAAGAATCCCGATACTTGCGATACCTGGTTCTCTACTTTATTCTTATACCCACAACTTCTCAAAACATAGACATTGTATTTCTACGAAACACTTGTCTAAAAACTAGAAAAGTCACAAGTAAACAGAACATAGTACGAGGACCTACCCCCTTTGTCCTTACGGACACTGGACAACATACAATACTCTGTATAAGTCCGCTGAGTTTGAATAACTCAAAACCTGTGCGTCGTAGGTTGAAAACTGTACTTATGGTTAAGAACTACTCCATTGTTCAATGCTCCTTACCCAATCATATCTGATATAGGTAAATGTCACGGACATAATCTCAAAAAGTTATATCTCACTTTATAAAAATAAACGTACAGATATATCATCTTGAAATTGGTGCACAACAACGGATATTCAAAACCAAATACATGCCGTCTGGCAAAAACTCAGGCGACTTCCTCAAATATCACCAATTACAACGAATTCCGATATAATGAGGATGATCACCTAATTCCCAATAATTTACTCCCACTCATCATCTGTAAAACCATACAGATATGAGAATGTAACCTGGTAAATACATACCCTTGGAGTAAGTATCTAATCGGGAAATCAGTTTTCCTTTTAACAATGCACAGTGAAACTGAAACATGAAAATGTTTCGTAGGGGTATCCTGGTATTCCTAGTAATGCCTCTTCCATAATCCAATTCATGACTTTAACCGTATATTTCTTTGCCTTCTCTCCAAATCCTTTTATTTGTCTTTAGTCGTTAACGTCTGTACACCATCATTAGGCTAAATGGTTTTCTTCCTTCCCTACCGTTCGGCACCAGCCAATGGTTTGGAAGAAGACTATCCAGTAAGCATAATAGGTGTACCTTCCTAAACCAAGGAGTACTCGCAACTTGAGAGAAGGTGATGATAAAAGACAACTGAATAATACCTTATTCTATTTCTCCCGAACTGGGGAAAAAAGCAAAGGTGAAATAGGAGTGGCGATGATGTACGTGTTTTGGTCGTGAATGATAGCAGTCGCAATTTACTTTGCACTCTTTCTAATCCCTTTATTTTGTCTTTAGTTATTACCTTCTGTACACCCTACTTAGGCTAATTGGTTTTCTTCATTCCCTACCTTTCGGCACCTGCCTATGGTTTGGAATAAGACTATCCAATAAGCGTAATAGGTGTACTCTTCTAAACTAAGGAGCCCTCGCAAGCTAAGTGAAGGTGATAATAAATGACAACTGAATAAACCAATTCTATTTCTCCTGAACCTGGATCCATCCTCGAAGAAGTCCCTTCGAGTTCGTATATAACCATACGATGGATCTATCCAATGGAAGTGGATGTCCATAATAATACGGGGTGCTCTGAAAAATACAAAGGGTAAAAGAAAGAGTGGCAATGACTTATGCAACTTGGACAATCCAAAAGGCAGTTTTTTAAGAATGTTCGGTCAACTTGGTCACTGAGTTATAGTCTAGGGTCGGTCAAAGGTCGCTGCCAAAAAAGAGAGAGAGAAAAGAAACACTCTGCGTGCACTCTAACCTAGATCAGAATGGTTATCACTTTATCTAATCAGGAAACCTCCCACTGTTATCTCAAATTCTCCTCCAAACCTGAAAGAAGAATTAGTCGGGATCACCCGAAGAGTAATCCAACTCATCAATGAGAATCGGGATCCAACTATCATCGCATGATAACTTGATGGAAGCCACTCAAGTTATCATACTCCATAAGGTATGCGCATGCCTGGCAAGTTTCCTGTATATTTGAAACTCCCGATGTGATTTTTGTCCCATGCTCTTATGACCTTGATGAAGGTCAACAAATCATAAGTCACATGTCAAGTTCTACCCGTCATTGTCCAGGTCAATTTGAACCCACCCGTACAAGCCCTTGACGAAGGTCAACAAGGCTATACGACTGTCCCAAACCAATACATCTATCTATGCAACAAATGAATACCCCAGCAGCTACCAAGCACTATGCCTTGACGAAGGTCAACAAACATAGTTTGAATACTACTGACCATCCATAAGAAATGACGGAGGGCTACGGCTGGTTTTTGGCGAAAAACCTTTAACGTAATGAACTTGATATCGCTGAAGGAACCTGATAGCTTTTTATAAAAATATAGTGGCGAAAACCTTTTGCTAAAGAGGTCACTCCCGGTGAAGGGATCTCGGCTCTTTCCTCGTGGAATGAGGTGCAGGATATTCCAACTGAATACCGCGATGCAAAGAAACTTGTAATCGACTATATTGAAGTTATTACCCTGACGTAAACTTCTGCCCAAGGGGTCACTCCCGGTGAAGGGATCTCAACCCTTGCCTAGTCGAATGAAGTGCAGGATATTCTAACTGAATATCGCTATGCAAAACAAAAGTAAACATCTTTGTAATAACACCTTTTAAAATTTCTTCCAACAACATCAAATATAGGTTTGTTTTCCTTTGCATTGATCAGAATCAATGCAGTCCCATCAATTAATCACACCAGAAAAGAACGAAAATAAAATGTACGTATATGCCATCCGCATTCGTCACTGGGTCCCATCATCACCCGTTAGGTTACTTAACTAACGACAGAGCGGGGGCTGGACTAGCGCGGGTGTAAAACATATACAACATCTAATAGTATATATACCAATATACAATAATCGCTCCAGGCGTGATAATATGCAACATTACAGAAAAGTAATAAGCATCACAGAACAATACAGATAAGCTGGGATCCCCGGGTTTCATAGAGCCGCTACTGAAACCCGACGATCCCCTGGTCGTGTGGATAGCTTGTGTAATGAAAACCTAGACCCCTACGGGTGCGGCAAGTTACCCGCCAAAACCTGAAGCGAGGCACCCCCCTACAGCAAAATGAATGGACCACCTGGCACTTCACGGAATCCGGTAACTTGAGCACCCCTCCTTGGGTCAACCTGTACCCCCTACAAGTGCGGCGAATAGTCTGCCAATTCTAGAGTGAGGCCCCTCTGCCTCTCAAAGCCATGAGATACGGACCCGTTTCCCTCCAGAACCCGTCTATCCGTGCACTCCGTCGCGGGGTAAACCTAGTACAAATAATTAAAATATGTATAACGGGTACATCGACCTTAACCCGGTCGTGCCCCAAAAGAATATTATACAACAGGCAGTGACGGAAGTCCACATGTTGGACGCTCGCCCCGCAATATCAAATGTACAAATAAATCCAAACTGCACTACCATTGCACACTGCTATCCACCACGACAAATCCGCAACATCACAGCACAACACAGAACATCAACGCGAATGTCACGTTCGCAAACACGTCTAAAAGAACTATAGCAATTAGACGCGGTTTACCGCTCAAATGACATTCCCGGTCGGAGATATAAATTAAGTACTGTAAACTAGCACGTTTAAATTTCGATCGACAAAATTTCCCAAAGTGGGCCCCACAAACATCTGCTGTAAAGTAACAAAATATGGGCCCAAAAGAAATATTCCAGAAACCACAATTTAAGGTGTAAAACCCACTGTACAAATTTGGACCACTGGTCCCACATACTGGCCGCGGATGCGCGGTCAAACCCTAGGTTTGACCGCGGATCCGCGGTGGTTCTGTAGGATCACGTGACCAAATTTTCACAGTGTGCTCAAAAAACCCTGCACAACTTTCTGTGATATGCAAAATAATTTTTGGACCTGATTTAAAAACGACAGAAACTGTGAACTGAAAAAATGTAGTTTTCGAAATTCGGTTCGATCGATGTTTTGAACGCGTTAGCACATGTTAGTAAATCTTAATGGTGAGGCTCTGATACCACTGTAAATCCACGGTAGCGCACCGGCCGTCTAACAGACGCCAAATGCGGAACAAAAAACTATTACAACTAGCGCTATCGCGTACTATAACCCGGATCTGCCATTAAAGCTAAACTAACAAACTATAAAGTGGGTAGAAGAGTTATACCGAACGATCCGAGTCCTTCTGTCTTCAACCATCATCCCACGCTTTGTTGCGGCTGCTCCGATCTCCTGAATCTCCAGTCTTCTCGTCCAGGTGGCACCACGTCGACGGATCTTTAAACGGGCTCCCGCCTCTGAACCGAGGCAACTCGATCATCATGTTTGCTAAAAGAGATGACCAAGATTGATGTAGAGAATGAGTAGAACACTTTGTCTCGTTACGTCCAAGGCTATGGACAAACGGTTAATGAAGTTGCCTTTTGATAATGTGATGGAATGAAATGAGCTATGAAATTTCCATACACTAAAACTATCATAATCTTTTTTCATGCAACTATAACCACCACCAAGAGGTGGCCGGCCACTTATAGAGGCAAGGGGGGTGAGTGTAGGAGGAGGGAGAGTGACCATTAGCAATAATGAGAAGAATGTGTCATCTAACACCTTACACATTCATTTAATGAAAACAATGAATCATTTTAAGCTAGTCATCATATCATTAAATGAACCATTAAAGCACTAATGACTCACAAGCCTTATCACCACTTCTAGAACCTTCTAGAAGCATTACACACCCTCATGACTCACCCAAGAAGAAAAGATAAATCCGCATTTAACCGAATGTTAAATACGTCCGATAGAAAACAGGAAACTGGCAACTTCCAAAAGCGATCCTGAAACGAATTTCAGGATAACCCCGTATCAGTATAAACATACCCGCATTTGTATTACTACCGAATACAAATGCAACTGAGACAAAGATATTATATCTACACAGTATAATACTCGGATCCGGCTTAAACCAAAGCCGACCAGTATTATCCGCCCGAAATATGACACGTGCGTAAACGCACGTGCATTTTCCGAACCCTGCCATAAAACCATATGGCCTCTACAACGTTTCGCCCGAACTTGGGAAACGGTCTGTGGGGGACTCTAATGACTCATCAACACACTGGCACTGGGTATAACCGCTAAAACGTCAGAGGTACAAGCTTGTACGTAACGGTTGCCTATGTATTGATTGGAAGGGAAGCTGACGAGCGAACTTATCCAGAAATCCTACTAAGCCAGACAGTGACAATATCCATAAAGTCTGGTCCGTTCGTCTAAATAGTATCGCATATCGAGTCTAGTGGGGTGGATAAAGTCAGACACCTAATAACGCGATAAATCATGTCAGCATGAAGCCCATCACTATCTGAGAAACTACTGATCCAAATCAGTAATTATCCATTACCTCGGCCGAGGATTTCTAGTGATGGCCACCCGTGTACTGTGCGACATCAACCCCCAATACAGGGAGAGACGAATCCCCGACGATCCGCTCACTGCCTCCATGTGGCTCGGGACTGTACCCAAAAAATACCTGTTTGCACGACTCCTTTGAGCCGAGGTAGGGTAGAAATCAAAGCACAGTGGGAACTCACACGAGACAAATGACGATCTCAGGTCGACAAACTAACCTGTACACATGTCACCAGGGAACTGCTATCTGACGATATGTATAATACCAACTAGCATGTTCCCGGAGAGTCCTGTCCGGTGTACTCATAACCCAATGAGCACCTGTATACATCTTAGGTGAACCAACTGACACCAATGGCTTGAGAGACCGGCCATTGCCCCTCGTCGGGGTCTCGACTGTATACACCAGTCTACTCTGGAGTATCGATGCCCTGTCTCGAAATTCCCACGACTAGGGACATTTTAAGGATGTGCTTATAGACCCCAGCTCCCACGTATATGATCACCATCATACTGCTGGCTGTCAAGCAGAATCCTATGGGCTCTATCATCATGCAATAGTGAACTAATGCATGTATACGATGATAAATACAAACCAGATGGCATGCTATCATCTCGAGCAAGACTGTCATATCGGTATAGGTCCTGCGATCCAATAATTGACTTTGAGGGCACTTTCTCCAACAGAATGAACTCATGAGGTGAGAGAATGAACCATGGGTGAGTTTTTTTATCATATACTAACTCATGTAGAGACATTACCATGGCTAAATTATAATGGTTAGGTTAATAAATATATTAAGTAAAACAAAATTAGTGGACTAAGTCAATTCATCCACAGGCTTCATGAAGCTTCATGCATGTGAGCTAGTATCCACTAATTTGGAATTACTTTAAATACTAAAAACTACCATTATAATTAGTATGGTGTAGGTCTCATATACCCATGTAGTGTGTATCAACAACCATGATACAAAATAAAACACAATTAATATATATCACATATATATTAAGTGTGCACATGTGAGAATAATAAATGCTTAAGTGAGCTAATATTAGTTAATGTAAATTAGTATATCAAATAAACAATTATACACTAAATTATTAAATCAACACTTGATTTAATAATCCGGCTATATCACATAAAACCGACTAATATTAAATGTACCAAGTTATCAAATCAATACTTGATTCGATAACCCGGCTATATCACATATAACCGACCGATACAAATATCGCAAGAATAGAATACGGTATCACATACTCGTATTAATCTCGGTCCCGCACATATCTCATATGTGCTCCTACTCCGTTTCGCCTGAGCCAGGAAACCTCTGTGTAGGCACTACTACAAATAGGGGTTGCCCCTACGGATTTATCCGTAGGAGCAAACCACTGCCCCTACGGATATATCCGTAGGGGTAAGAAATTCCCCTGCTGGTGCAAACGCCGTAGGTGCAAGTTTTAGCCTTGAACATGTCCCTACGGTCAAAAACTTGCCCCTACGGCGTAATGTGTAGGTCCATGTATCCCTACGGATTAGACTGTAGGGACAAAAAAGTTATTTAATTTATCAGTTTATAAAATAAAATAGTTGTCCTTACGGATAACGCCGTAGTGCCAAATGTCTGCCCCTACGGATACATGCGTAGGTCCCGATTTGTAGGGACAAAATATCAGGTATCCTGATATTTTGTCTCTATGGATAACTATGTAAGGGCATGTGTAAGCCCCTACGGACAACTCCGTAGGGACAAGAATAACCCCCCTCTTACCGAGATCATAGGGGTAAAATATCATGTCTCCTGATATTTTGCCCCAACGAATAAATCAGTAGGGACAAAGTAGGACCCTACGGATTAGTCCGCAGGGGCAAGCTTAGGCCCTACCGATTAATCCGTAGGACATATTATCAGGTATTTTTATAAAAAAGGGTTGCCTGTTTTTTTCTCGCCCTGTGCACATTAATATATACATCATATATAAAATTAATCAACACGCAGAATATATACCGCAGTATTCATAATCACATCTCGCACATAATATACAAAAGAAATCAACAAGCATAATACGATATCAATATAAACACGCAAACACCACCAATATCAATATCATCTAAAATATATACAATATGTATCATATAAATAAATACATGTTTAAAATATAAGAATCAAAAAGCTACCCTAGCTCGGTCCTGCTCCACCTCTGATAAACGCCGTAATCTGGCGCGCCTGCTCCTCGGATATACCCTGAGTCAATATCTTGAGCAATGCGGAGTGTGCGGGAGTCTGAGCAGGCTGTGGAGCTGTAGGAGTGGTCTGCGCAACCGCCGCCGAGGTAGTGGCTTGCGGAGCTGCAGCTGCGGGAGTCTGAGCGGGCAGTGGAGCTATATGAGTTGTCTGCGGAACCACAGCCGAGGTAGTGGCTTGCGGAGCCGCAGCCGAAGGAGATGCATGTGGACGCTCGGCCGATGTACCCTGTCGTGTCTGTTCAATTTTGTTTGTAATAAACGAGTAAGAACTGTGTATTAGTTGAATTCGTATCATTATCAAGTTATTGCGAAACCCCAATCTATGTATACTTAGGGACTTAGGCCTCGTTTGGATATCTAGTTTGGAAAACCGTAGTTTATTTTAATTTGATATGTATGTATGATTAATCAAAGCTAAGTCTACAACCAAATAAGCTCAGGCTACGTACTAATATTGGATATGTTGCTATCTATAATATGACATAATATTTTACTATTAAGTAGTATACATACCGACATCTCCTTCAACTCCTGAACGGTGGCCTTCAAGGTGTCCAATTCTTACTGAAAACGTCGCTCACTGGAGACGGAGGAAGTAACCGCCGGAGTGGAGTCCAACCTCATATGGGCCCTGCTAGGACCCAGTCTCCGGCCTCTCTCCCAACCTCCATGGTGCCCTCCGTGTGTGGCGTCTAGGACTGGGGTCAGCAGCATCGGATCGTTCTGTCCGGTAAAATCGATCCCCGATACCTCCGCATACTCAACCACCCGCTCCGACACCCACATTAACCAGTAAAATATAAGTATATCATTTAAATTTGAACCTTTCAAAACAAAAATTTCAAATAGGGTTTGAATAAATATTAACACTTACGCAATACTCCTGGGTAGCGGTGTCGGGGTATCGAAGCTCGCCCATGGCGGGATCTGTCGAAGTGCCGTGAACGGCAAGATACGCGGACAGCACGCTCGGTGTACCACCCTGCGCCAGGGTCTGAGCTCTCTACAATATTAGAAAATAACTCTTAATATTAGATATATTAGAAAATAACTCTTAATATTACATTATATAACAAAGGCCGGTCTATTGTAATTTACAGATAACTCCATGACACGAGTAATATCCCTCGAGCCACCTGTATAAGTGGGGAGACCCCTCTTCGTTGACTTGCTATTCTCTTTATTTTGATCGGCCTGTTTCTGCACAACACATTCAGATTTAGTTTTCTAATTAAGCAACACAAAAAATAAATTATATACTAAACAATGGATTACATTTAAAATACATACCTGTTTGCGATGAGAGTCGAAATATTGACACAATAGAGGCCATGTATCTACGTCGGCTCTCGCAAAGGCCGGAGTAGATAGTAGGGCCGGTTTATCTGCTTTGGGGGTCGCCATCCACAGGGAATAGAAGTCAATCTTCAGCTCATTCCTATTATATCAGACCTTCTTCTACATGTTCTTCATCAGGCCATTGTACAGAGCGTGAAGATCGAGCACCCACCCAAGGTGATCAGGGTCGGGTACAGGCTGAAAATCGTAATCCAACTGAAAATACAAAAAAAAAAATTTATTAGATTGCAAGTGTTAATAATAAATATATTGGATAAATCAAATGAAAATATATATTAATACTCGAGCATGATCCCAGAAGAGGGCGAATGAGCGCCGGTGTTGGTCGCCCCACTCAACATGAAGTGGATAGTTCTTCACGAGCCGGCTCTCATCCCCCATATACTGGCCGAACCTCTCGGCATGATCGTGTAACATTTAGGATAAAAACATAGAAATAAATAAATTTAATTAAAATAAGAATAAGCTGATAAATCACAAAATGATTAAAATCAAATATATCAACCTTCATAAGTTATATGTAATACAAATTAAATTAGAATTTTAGAATGTAATTTAAATAAGTTATAAGGGTTTTAATGATAATTTTAGCTTCATTTTACTAAAAGTTATGTTTTATAATAAGTTAATTGTGAAGGGTTAAATTGTAAAGTTAAGTTTTTATGCAAATTGAGTTTTGTCAAGGGTTTAAGTGGAAAAGGGATATTAATTCAGTTCTGAATTCAAAATCAAAATAAATCAAAAGAAAATAAAAAGTAAATCAAAACCACCTCATGCTTCAATAAACCTTCAACTTACACCTCCTACTTGCATGAAGTGCACACCCTTCATCATAAGACACCTCCTCCTTCTCTTATCTCTTTATTCCTTCACATATATAGCTCATTTCAGTTAAACTCAGAATCTAAACTGAAAAGAAATTTAAAAAGAAAAGAAAATCTAAGAGGGAAAAAGAGAAGAACAAGAGGAAAGAGATGAAGATGAAGCTTGTTCTTGGAGTTGGTTCTTCTTCAAGCTAGGAGGAGCTTGTAGATTTTGGGAGGGTTATTCCTACAGCAATATAGGAGGGTAAATTCTTAATCTCAGTAGCTAAATTAAACTCTGTAGATTAGTTAAAACAGATTGAACATGTCACATAATATCGTATTTTTAGCTAAACTTATAGTCTGTTAAAATCTGCTGTGTTCTGAAACTTAATTAAATAAATTCAACAGAGTAGAAATAATGTAGGTAACAACTAGAACACACCACAAGAAGACGGAGGCATGGCGCCGGCTTTGGGCCGGCGACAGAGGAGTTTTGGCCGGCGTCGCCGGCCATATGGAAAGATTTGGGGGTTTGGGTTTTGGGGTAGCCTACAGTGTACAATTTAGGCTATTTTGGCACTGTTGATTTAACTTAGTTTTACTGTAAGTAAAATCTGGGAGAATATATCGGAAATGAAATCGTAAAACGCTAAAAACGACACGACGGAATTACGTCGCGTGTTAATTTCTGAAACAGTGCAGGTTCGGGTTAAAACTCCAGCGAGATGAAGTGTTTTATAACTTAATAACCTGATAATAGGTAACATGCAAGAAAGATAGCGTGTTTCCATGTCCGTTATGTCAGAAATGTATTTTTGCTTATACGCGTTAACTTTGCATATTTAGACGCGAATTCGAGAAATACGGAAGCCGAGGAAAGGGAAAGGATTAGCAATTCCGGAGTAGATCGACTTTCCGGTGAGTAGACTAAACATCTACCGGGGAATTTAGTAGAGATGGCGTGTTTCGCCCATGGTTTTACATTAATACGATATTCATATCATCATGTTAAATAATTAGAATATCATTCATTTCATTACTTATATGTTGCTTAGTTGTTAGAACACTTCACAAGTATCGACGAGTCATGCCACGTGCACATCTTATATGCTACACACACCTCGTCGATATTGCCATGTCACATACACTTAAATATCATACTTATTAACATGGATTATATTGTTTTACAAATGTTAAGTATATTGGTAGAATTCCTTATTTACATTTTGTCGCTTTATGCGTATTTCCATGTTGGATATGAGATAAATACAGAATTGAGGATTTATGATTTTGAGTTTTAAATACTATTACATAAATCCCGTTTTCATGATTGATGTGACATGTCCACCCTGAGTTGATTTCTGTTTTTGGTTTTATTCCGGACCGAGTGGGGGAGATATACGGTCGCGGATTTACGTTATCCATACTGAGTGGGGGAGCTATACAGTTGGATACAGAGTGGACCCGGTCGAGACCGAGGGGCAAGATAGCCGTATTGAGACGGGTGAGCCTAGCGAGGTTACTCGATTCCGGATATTGGTTTTAGAGATATGCGGCGTGCATCTAGAGAATGACGACCGATATTATGGGTATAGGATCATTCGGGGAATGATGCCTATTAGAAATGGAAGTTTTGTGTCGTTGATGGACACCGAGAGATGATTTATATTGAGTTATGATTTCAGAAGTATGATGTGATTTATTGTTGGATTTCACATATACTCATATATCATATTGATTCATGTTCATTATCATGATTACCATATTTACTTTATTCGCCGTTATATGTTAGTTGTATTCACTGAGTTGGCAACTCATCCCCGTTGTGCCACAGTTCCTTGCAGGGATAGAGTGGACGGGTAGTTGCGAGGCAGGATCACTTTTGCGGTTGTTTCCATCTTTTGATCGGTAGGTTACATGTGTAGTAACCTCCTTTTTGGTTTTTGTACTTTTGTATCTAGAAAGACTCCATCAGACTTATATTTTGACTTAGAAAAGAGAGTTGGTAAATATATGTACAGTTGAAAATGTGGATCAGTATTATAGTCTTTTCTTTATGAGATTCAGTGATGTTCATTTTAGGCATATTCATATTCTTATTGATATTGTTGATTCCAACTAGGAATACAACCACACTTAACCTTTATTACTTGTTTAATGAATAAACTTAATAACTTGAGATTTCTACTTTAAAACTAAATTTTTATAAATAATTCCGAAATAAGGTATTTTGATCTTGGTTTTTGGCTTACTTGGACTTGTGCATATCTTTAGATATGATACAAATCTAAGTGCCTGTCACATCCAAACTTGGGTCGTGACAGATCACCAGTATAGCGATAATCAGGGGTAAAAAAGAGGTGGAATGCTGCCTCCCCCTAGCTCTGTCGGGCCTCAGCCTGTGGGACTGATTCGGGCCTCGAGTCCCCCTCTCGGGATGGGGAAGCCCTGCGTCTACAAGAAATATCAAGACAATCAATATTAAGACAAAGTGGTAACGAAAATTGAAGTGTGATATATACCTCCGGCGACTAAAGCACGAGCCTGGGCCGGGTAGCAGCACGAGCGGGACGATAGTTCCTCCGGTGAGGAACAGCCGGTGACCCGGACGTAGACGCATCTCCAACTAGAAAATAAATATCGATAAAATTACCTGAAGTTCATGTTTATTCTTAAAGGATATGTAAAATGAATAAATATTTTATTTTTATTCATACAAACCTGCAGACTGAGCGGAGTATGGAAGTGACGGGAGTGTCCCCTGCAACAGATGAGGACGCACCACCTATAATTAGACAATCAAGTATCAGCTATATAAGTTATTGCAAAAATAATGCGTATATCAATAATATAACATTCTAAATCAACATGTATACACTATAGGATATATAAACATACCCGCAGGTATATGATATATAAACATACCTGGAGGTGCGGGAGTGGCCTCTGTCCCTGATGTAAGTACGTAAGAGCAAAAATAATGTATGCATATTTATGATATAGCATTCTAAATCAATATACATGCACTATATGATATACAAACATATCTGGAGGTGCGGGAGTGGCCTCTGTCCTTGATGTGGACGCATCACCAACAGCTAGACAATCAAACATTGACAATATAAGTAACTTAGACATGAACATGCATGTATATATATAATATTACATTCAAAATGAATATGCGTGCAATATACCTGGAGGTGTGGCAAAGTCCACATAGAAGGAGGCATCCGAAGGGGTCTCCGATCGGGGTGCAAGACCGGCACTCTGAAGCTCCCTACGCGACTCTCCGGGCGGCAGAACCGCTCTGCCTCTGCCTCTGCCGGTGCCGCGGCTGGAGCTCCTGCCACCCCTCGCTGCTCCCGTCATCGTCATCAAATCTATATAAAACGGTTCGTGGATGCATTAGACAATCATTACAAGTATTGACTATATATGTATAGATCGTAAAATATGAAGTAATAATATAACATTACTAATAACCTTTTTCGTTTCGTGGGCGCATTAGACATATCTACTTGGATTTCATCATCGATATCATTTCTAACCCACGTAACTTCATGATCAACCGAAGACAACCCGTCTTTCGAAACAGACAGTCGGAGCACTCTAAGTGTTCTCTCTTCCTCATCTTCATCGCTGTCCATGAATTCTAGGACATCATAGACATCCCTGGCTTTCCAACGACATACGACACTCCATCCCGGATGCTTCAAACACTGTGAGTAGTATACTTGGAACGCTTTGTTCGGAATGATAAACGGATCTTTCTGACCGTAAAATCGAAGTGTGTTCACACTGGTCAATCCATATTCATCTTTCCAAGTCCCAAGATTGTTTCTCCACTTATCTGTATCGGTTCGCGAATCATACCAAGTACACTGAAATATATAAAAGGGTTCTGATCGTCTGGGATAGTGGATGCCGAGTATACAATTTAAGTATCCATAATAAATCACACCATCTGATCCTACCGTCGCAATCCCACTATTCTGAGTGGTTCTAGATGTTTGTATGTCCTTAACTTCGAATTTGTATCCAAGGACACCGAATCCTTTATAATATGCAGCCTCCATACTAGGAAATTGAGCTAAACATCTGGAATCACCCTCTAATGATGCAGACAAGTTCGGATCGTGGATCTAACAAAATAAATTTTACGACAAATACATAACGATATAATTTTAGATTAAAAATGATAGCAATAACATGTTATTCGAATAACTTACATGATCTGCAACCCAATCGCAAAATTTTTCCTGATGATATTTTTCCAATCGTTCATCGTTCCAATCAGGATGCCCCTCACGTATCTCGTTAAAATGAATTCTGTTTTCGACAATAAATTATGACATTAATATTATATCATTTCATACACACACAAGCACAAATATAACAATTAATCCAAAAAAACTTACTCTCTAATTTTTTCAAGACATGCGCAATTAAGCAAGATAAACCGGTATATCTCGTTGATAAACATAGTGCCTACCCTCTTATAATCGGCTTTACCATATGGCCCGTCTTGAATTCTTCTAGGCCGGTTAAGTCTCGTCTAAATGTTCTCGTCCAGATAGCGGGAACAAAATGTGGTTGCTTCATCAAGAAGATAACCTTGCATGATAGAACCCTCTGGTCGATTTCTATTGCGTATATACTTTTTAAGAGTGTAGAAGTACCTAAAGAAAATATGTTGAATAAATAAATACGGGCATACAGGACAACAATAATTTTAAAAATTGCGCGAAATGAAAAATTACGTGTACCTCTCGACGGGATACATCCATCGATATTGTACCGGTCCGGCTAACTTAGCCTCAGTTGCAAGATGAACCGTCCGGTGTATTATGATATCGAAAAATGACAGTGGGATAATACACTCAAACTTGCAAAGTATCAACGCAATAGAATTTTCTAGTTTATCCAGCGTCACAACATCTACGTTTTAGCGCATAACTCTCTGAAAAAACAACATAGGTCGTTGATTACTAGACCAACCGATTTAGGGAGAGAATGTTAGTGTATATGCCCTAGAGGCCATTACTGTATCATACTAGTTTGTATATTACTTGATGAAAGCTTGGGATATTCACAATTGTATATACAATCTTTCTCGAAATGGTAGTATGCTACTTGGTTTGTCTCTGCTTTAATATGTGCATGTGTTTCTTTTAGCATATCGCTGATATACATATTAGTAGAGCCCTTAGGATCTTTGCTTGATTACCAGCGTTGTGATGGAGCTCACACTCGTGGGGGCTGGGTAATCTATAAGCACATCCTTATACTGGTCCCTGGTCGTTGGACTATCGAGACAGGGCATCGATACTCCGGAGTAGACTAGCGTATGCGCTTCTCATCCCAGTGTGGGAGACGGTTTGTCCAACAGCCGTCAGTACGTCGTACTTGAGATAGTATACGGGTCCTCGTTGGGTTACGAGTACACTGGACAGGACTCGTTGGGAACTGTTGGTTGGTATTATACCTATCGTCAGTTATCAGTTCCCAGGTGACATGAGTACAGCTTAGTCCGCTGACTTGACACTGTCACTTCGCCTCGAGTGTGTTCCCACTGCACTTTGACTACTACCCTACCACGGCTCAAAGGA
Organism: Agapanthus africanus; assembly: GCA_030015575.1. Classification (NCBI taxonomy): domain Eukaryota; kingdom Viridiplantae; phylum Streptophyta; class Magnoliopsida; order Asparagales; family Amaryllidaceae; genus Agapanthus; species Agapanthus africanus. Next base: position 383,933,041 of record JASDDO010000022.1, on the reverse strand, counting down.
GTCGTGCAAACAGGTAGTTTTTGGGTGCAGTCCCGAAGCACTTAGAGGCAGTGACGGTTAGACAGGATTCGTCTCTCCCGGTATTGGGGGTTGACATCGCGCTGTGTCCAGGAGAGCCATTACACAAGTAGTCCCTGGCCAGGGCAAGCGAGATATACTGGTAGGTTTCCAGTGTTATCTCAGGGTGTTCTGGGCTACACTCCGACACGACTTGTACCGCTATTAGGGGACTGACGTTCACCGCCCCTAGGCCCGCCATGCGATGTATCAGACGAACAGACCAGACTGTACGGAGACTGTCACATACATGCTCAGTAGGAGTTCAGATGGGGTTACCTCGTCAGTCTTCTTATCGGCATCTACCTGGGAACCGTTACCCACAGCTAGTGCCGCTTGCGGTATGTGGTTATACCCACTGCCAGCGTAGTTTCGAGTCTTTAGAGTCCCACACAGAGAGTTATTCGCTTTTAGGAAAAATGAGTAGAGGTCGCATGGATTTGCGACAGGGTTCGTTCACATCTACGCACTTATGCACGTTTGCTGTCCGGACAGCTTATTCTAGCGGGCTTTAGTTTAAGCCAGATCCTAGTATATAATTTAGGGTTGGTTTTATCTCTTTGTATTCGTGTTCCTCGGATCACGAATACGGGTGCGTATGCACAGTTGATTGAGGCAGAGGAAGAGGTTTTTCATTAGGGTTTTGGAACGGGTGTGTATGCACAGTTGACAGTCTTCTATTTTCCAAACCCTAATGATATTGTGATTTATCAATTAATAATATTAATTAAGTGAAATTGTGTCATGGTTGGGCTTGTTGACTAGTTGACCAAGGTTGACTAGTTGACTAGGTTTGAAACATTGACCATCATCATTACTTTTTTAGATGCTCTTTGATCTTTGCAAAATCATTTATTGTGATATGATAATGGTCTCTTCAAACTAACCATCACCTTTTCATTTTTGATTAATTTTATTATTTGAAAAATCACCTATATTTTGTTATGGTTGTAAAAACCATTTCATTCTATCATATACTTTCTCTCTTTTGTTCTTCCTCTTCCTCAAGCTCTCCCCTCTCATGTGTTGAGAAACACTTGAGCTTGAGAAAAACCACTCCATAGTAATCTCTACTCTCATCTAGGGTTCTAGGATTAGCACTTCTAGCACCCTAGTTACTTCTAGCTTGAAGTTGAAGCCAAAGGTTGAGGCTTTCGGGTGGATCCTTCTTCGACGTGAGAAGACGACAAAGGTGATCCCTTTCTACTACTCCAAGGAGCAAGGAGAGAAGGACATAAAGCCCTAGGTATAACCATTCTTACTTGTAGCTAATCTCTCTTTAGCTTGGTAGCTAGTTTTGTTTAGAAAAGATCCCGCCTTTAGTTAGTCCATGTTGCCTTGAGTGCTAAAAATCCGATTTTTATATACCGTTTCCGCCTCCCCGCAAGCACCGGGGTGGGAAACGTGGACTTACAGAGGTATCAGAGCCTAACTAAACTTAAACTAGCCAGGTAGTAAAGTGTATAGAAGTTCGATCGGAAAATCGCAAAACTACGACATGCAAAACCTTAAGTTTCTGTTAAAATTTTTTCTGCTCTAAAAATAAAAAGTCATACTCCAAAAATCATCTCAGGGTTTTGTGAAGAAGCCCACCAAAAATGGTCGAGTGATCCCTTCAAAGCGCGGCGGTTCCGCGGAAAAAGTATACCCATTGCCGCGGAACCGCGGCCGTTTTGACTCGGTTCATGACCGAGTTTGGTGCAGTGTTCTTAGGCTGTGGTTTTGGGATTTTTAAGATGGTTTATTTCAGCCCAGATTTTCCAGAAAAGAAATTTGTATTTGGGGGCCTATAAATCCGTATTTTTGATCGAACTTCATTATACTTTGACTAATCGGTTATATCTGTGATGTTTATATGTATTGAATGTCGGCTAATCGCTATATATCGATTAGTCGGGGTTATACATATCTGTGATCTGTGTTTGATGATGGTATGTGTATATGAATGTGTTGGATTGTCGCGGGTGAATAGCCGGGGTGGATGTGAGATGAGTGTTTCTTTTTTCTTTCATTCATTGTAATATGTAAATTGATGTAATAATATTTGTTTGGCCGCACAACCGGGTCGGGGTTGTAGCCGTCATTGTATAATTCTTTTTACTGTTTTTGCTCTTAGGATAGACCCATGGAAGGGTGCACAAACTACCGGGTATCTCGAAGTACCGAGTGGCCTACTCACGGTGTTGAGGGAGGTTGCTTCGCTTCGGGTACTTGGCGGGTAGTATGCCGCACCCGTAGGGGTCTTGGGTGGAGTATTTGGCTATTCACCGCGACCGTGTAATCCGCTTTTCCTTGCAGGCTCGAACGTATTGCGGATTCCTAGTATATCCAATGTATTCATCTGTGATCTGTAATGTCTATCATTGCTTTATATCTATATACCATAACTATTTAGGCGTTGCTTATGTTTTATAGCCGCGCTAGCCCAGCCCCCGCTCTGTCGTTAGTTAAGTAACCTAACGGGTGATGACGGGGCCCCAATGCGAATGGCATAAGCGTACGTCATATTTTGGTTGTTTTCTGCATTGGTAGGATTAAATGATGGGACGCATTAAAAGAACTAATGCAAGAAAATAAACCGAGTAAAAGTCGATTGGAACACATTGAAAACCACTCGGTTCTTTTCAAAACTGAACTTTTAAACGCGGAGCTTGAACCACTCCTTTTAAAAGCTATCTCGTTCCATCGATTATATCAAGTTCACTACGTTCACGGTTTCGCCAAAACCATTCGTAGCCCTCCGTCATTCCACATGAATGGTCAAAAAGTATTCAAGCTATGTATTTTGGCCAAAGTCAAGGCATAGTGATTGGTAGCTATTTGGGTATTCATGTGCAGCATAGGTAGATGCGTTGGTTTGGGACAGTCGTGCTGCCATTTTGGCCAAAGTCAAGGGTAGGTACGGGTGGGTCCAAATTAACCAGGAGAATGACTGGTAGAACTTGACATGTGACTTATGATATTTTGGCCAAAGTCAAGGTCATAAGAGCATGGGGCAAAAATCCACATCGGGAGTTTCATAAGCACTGAAACTTGCTAGCGCTGCATACCATTTGGAGTATGATGATTCTGGTAGGATTCCTTCGGTTTTATCACGCGATGATATTTGGATCCCGATCCTACTGTGAGTATATGCTACTCCTCGGGAAAACTCTCACTTAACGATCAATGCTATAAACCTAGTAGGTGTCTAGAAAGGTGTTAGCGGGGCTACGCCCACAGGGAAAAGAGGTTACTTAATTAAGGAACTTCGCGAAAGCGTTGTAAAACCTCCCTCGAAGTACCGACACTGGCCTGGCTGAACGGTTAAGAAAGTATTGTACGGTGAGATTGATCCCGACTAATTCTTTCTTTACGGTTTGAGAAGGGATTCGAGAGACAGTGGGAGCCATCCAGTTTAGACAAACTAAAAACCACTCTAAACTTTCAAGAGCATCATGCTAAAGTGTTTCTTTTCTCTCCTAATTGCAGCGACCATTCAACATGACCGGACTTAAGTTATTACTAGATAAAAACATACTGACAGGGCCAAACTACAAAGATTGGCTCAGGAATGTTAAGATGGCAATCACTTACGACAAGTTGGGGTATGTCCTTACCACGAAAGCTCCCCCTGTCCCAGGTCCCACCTCCAGCGTCGCGGATAAAGAAATCCGTAACACATGGGAGATCGATTGCGCGAAGGCCAAATGCCTCGTCCTTGCCTCGATGGACAACGAACATCAGAGGAGGCATGAGAATATGGACCTGGAGTCCATATTTCTCCATACAAAAGAACTGTATGGAGAGCAGTCTCGTATCGCAAGGTACGAAGTGTCGAAGAAGCTATTTTCGGCAAGATTGGCCATCGGATCATCGGTAGCGGAACACGTGCTTAAGATGATTGGCTACATAGAGGAGCTCGTGGACCTTGGGACCACGTTGGAGAATGAACTCTATATTGATTTGATTCTCCAGTCCCTTCCTTCCACTTACGCCCAGTTTATCCTAAACTTCAACATGCAAGGAAAGGAGGTTGAACTTTCCGAACTTCTGAACATGTTGAGGAGTGCTGAGGGCACCCTACAGAAGGGTAGGGAGACATCCACTTTGTTTGTAGGAGGATCTTCCTCTTCTAGATCCAAGGCGAAAGCTAAGGGTAAGAAGAAGAAAGCCCCCGCCAAACCAAGAGGCGGTGTCAGTAAAGTGGATACGAAGGGAAAAGGAAAGGCAACAAAGATAGCGCGAAAGCTGGTGGGGAAGGAAGAATGCTTCTACTGTCATAAAAGTGGTCACTGGAAATAGGATTGCAAAGCTTGGAAGGCCAGAATACAGGATTTGAAGCGAGTTGCGGCTTCAGCTTCAGGTGTGTATGTTATTGAAAACTGTCTATCAATAAACTCTACATCCTGGGTATTGGATACCGGATCAGGATCTCATATCAGTAATTCTTTGCAGGCGTTGAGAAAGCGTAGAGTTTTGAAGGCAAGTGACATGACCCTCAGAGTTGCAAACGGTGCTAGCATGGATGCTGAGGCCGTGAGGGACTATCACCTGGGATTGTCGGATGGACACTTTTTGGTTTTGCGTAGTTGTTATTATATACCAAATGCAACCTGTAATATCATTTATGTATCTTTATTATCTAAAGAAGGTTATGAATTTGCATTTGTAAGTAATGTAGTGAACATTCACCTTAATCAAGTTTTGATTGGGTCAGGTACATTGAACAACGGTATATACGTTTTAAACCAACCACAGATTTTCAATGTCCAGAATACACACAAAAGAGAGTCTCCAGAAATCAATAAAACTTTCTTATGGCATTGTAGACTGGGTCACATCAATAAGAGAAGGTTGACTAAGTTACATGCAGAAGGATATTTGGATCCGTTCGAATATCAATAGTATGCAACTTGTCAATCCTGTCTCAAAGGAAAGATGACAAAGACTCCGTTCAGTGGACACGGAGTAAGAGCGAGCGAGCTCTTGGGACTCGTACACAGCGATGTGTGCGGTCCAATGTCTACACATGCACGAAGCGGGTATTCTTACTTCATTACTTTTACGGATGACTTTTCAAGGTACGGTTATGTCTTCTTAATGAAACATAAATCCGAGGCTTTTGAAAAATTCCAGGAATATAAGAATGAAGTAGAAAAACAAACAGGCAAAAGTATCAAGGCACTGAGATCTGATCGAGGTGGTGAATACTTGAGTGCCGAGTTCCTGGGTTATTTAAAAGAGAATGGAATTCTCTCTCAGCTTACTCCTCCATACACTCCGCAACACAACGGTGTATCGGAGAGACGGAACCGAACCATATTGGATATGGTACAGTCCAAGATGAGTAACGCTGAGTTGCCGCGATCGTTCTGGGGATATGCGCTAGAATCAGCTGCATACCTTTTGAACCGAGTTCCAACTAAGACGTTGCCTACTACACCATATCAGATGTGGTGTGGGAAGAGACCCTATCTTAATCACATTAAGACATGGGGATGTCCAGCTTTTGTAAAAAAGCAGCATGCGGACAAGCTCGAGGCACGCTCAGTACAGTGCAAGTTTGTGGGATATCCAAAGAACTCCAATGGATATTTCTTCTATTGCGAAGAGGAACAAAAGGTTTTTGTTTCTCGCCATGCCCACTTTCTAGAACACCAGTTCATAGGAAAAGAATTAAGTGGGAGCGCAATAGAACTGGAAAAAATTCCAGAACCACGAGCTATTACTGAAAACTTAGTAGAACCAGAGGGTTCGAAAGATCAGGACATTCCCATGCCACTCCGCAGGAGTAGTAGACAGTCTCATCCGCCCGAGAGATACTACGGTTTTCTCATTGACGGGGATAGAGAGGATTGCATCATAGATTGTGATGAGCCTACTAGCTTCCAGCAAGCCATTCAAAGCGTCGACTCGGTAAAACGGCTGGATGCAATGCGGACCGAAATGGAGTCCATGTACACCAACAAAGTATGGATGTTGGACATTGCTCCTGATGGGGTAAAACCCGTAGGATGCAAGTGGATCTTCAAAAGGAAGATTGGTGTAGATGGACAGGTTGAGACCTATAAAGCTAGACTGGTTGCAAACGGTTTTTGTCAACGACCTGGTTTGAACTATGACGAAACATTTTCTCCAGTAGCTATGCTGAAATCCATTCGGATCCTTCTTGCCATTGCTGCCTTCCACGATTATGAGATTTGGCAGATGGACGTAAAGACAACTTTTCTAAATGGACATTTAGAGGAGTGTGTCTATATGGACCTGCCAGAGGGTTTCATTCAGAGTGGGAGCAGCGGAAAGGTGTGCAAGTTTCTTAAGTCCATTTATGGACTAAAGCACCCATCACGGAGTTGGAACATCTGTTTTGATGAGACGGTCAAGGAATTTGGCTTTATCAAAAATCCAGATGAACCATGCATCTATTGTAGATTTGTAGCGAGAACTGTAGTATTCCTCGTTTTATACGTGGATGACATTCTCTTAATAGGAAATGACATTCCTATGCTACAATCTGTCAAGGGGTTCTTGTCACACAGGTTCTCCATGAAAGACCTGGGTGATGCCTCATACATTCTGGGTATCCGGATCTACCGTGACAGATCCAAGAGGATATTAGGACTTTCACAGTCCAGGTACATCGACACCATACTGAAGAGATTCAGTATGGAAGATTCCAAGCGCTGTAATCTACCGGCTTGTCATGGGATCACCCTCTCCAAAGAGTTGTCTCCAAAGACTGATTTGGAGAGATATCGCATGTCTATTATACCCTACGCTTCTGCGGTAGGCTCTATAATGTATGCGATGTTGTGTACCAGACCGGATGTGGCTTATGCACTGAGTGTGGTAAGCAGGTATCAGTCAAACCCTGGGGAGAAACATTGGATAGCGGTAAAGAACATTCTCAAGTACCTGAGAAGGACTTAGGAAATGTTCTTGGTGTATGGAGGAAAAGTCCTCCAGATTGAGGCCTTTGCTGACTCCAGCTTCCAGAGTGACAAGGATGATTCCAAGTCCATGTCGGGTTTTGGCTTTACCCTCAATGGAGGGGCGGTGTGTTGGAAGAGCTCCAAAGAGGAAACCGTTGCTGACTTGACTATGGAAGCGGAATACATCGCTGCATCTGATTCCGCAAAAGAAGCTGTCTGGATGAGGAAGTTCCTGAAAGAACTTCAGGTGGTTCCGTCCATTGATGACCCAATACCTCTGTATTGCGACAACAACGGGGCTATAGCTTTAGCGAAGGAACCCAGGTCCCATCAGAAATCCAGACACATCTTAAGGCGGTATCACCTGATCAGGGAGATCGTGGATCGCCAGGAGATCGAGGTTCGGAGGGTTGCTTCAGAAGATAACACTGCAGATCCATTCACCAAGGCCTTGCCCCAGACTCAGTTCGAGCGTCTGATCGAGATGATAGGACTTCGATACGCCAGTACATGGCCTTAGTGCAAGTGGGAGATTGTTAGTGTATGCCCTAGAGGCCATTACTGTATCATACTAGTTTGTATATTACTTGATGGAAGCTTGGGATATTCACAGTTGTATATACAATCTTGCTCGAAATGGTAGTATGCTACTTGGTTTGTCTCTGCTTTAATATGTGCATGTGTTTCTTTTAGCATAGCGCTGATATACATATTAGTAGAGCCCTTAGGATCTTTGCTTGATTACCAGCATTGTGATGGCACTCACACTCGTGGGGGCTGGGTAATCCATAAGCACATCCTTATACTGGTCCCTGGTCGTTAGACTATCGAGACAGGGCATCGATACTCCGAAGTAGACTAGCATATGCGCTTCTCATCCCAGTGTGGGAGACGGTCTGACCCACAGCCGTCAGTACGTCGTATTTGAGATAGTATACGGGTGCTCGTTAGGTTACGAGTACACTGGACAGGACTCGTTGGGAACTGTTGGTTGGTATTATACCTATCGTCAGTTATCAGTTCCCAGGTGACATGAGTACAGCTTAGTCCGCTGACTTGACACTGTCACTTCGCCTCGAGTGTGTTCCCACTGCACTTTGACTACTACCCTACCACGGCTCAAAGGAGTCGTGCAAACAGGTAGTTTTTGGGTGCAGTCCTGAAGCACTTGGAGGCAGCGACGGTTAGACTGGATTCGTCTCTCCCGGTATTGGGGGTTGACATCACGCTGTGTCCAGGAGAGTCATTACACAAGTAGTCCCTGGCCAGGGCAAGCTAGATATACTGGTAGGTTTCCAGTGTTATCTCAGGGTGTTCTGGGCTACACTCCGACACGACTTGTTCCGCTATTAGGGGACTGACGTTCACCGCCCCCCTAGGCCCGCCATGTGATGTATCAGACGAACAGACCGGACTGTACGGAGACTGTCACATACAGGCTCAGTAGGAGTTCAGATGGGGTCACCTCGTCAGTCTTCTTATCGGCATCTACCTGGGGACCGTTACGCACAGCTAGTGCCACTTGCGGTCTGTGGTTAAACCCACTGCCAACGTAGTGTCGAGTCTTTAGAGTCCCACACAGAGAGTTATTCGCCTTTAGGCAAAATGAGTAAAGGTCGCATGGTTTTGCGACAGGGTTCGTTCACATCCGCGCACTTGTGCACGTTTGCTGTCCGGACAGCTTATACTAGCGGGCTTTGGTTTAAGCCAGATCCTAGTATATAATTTGGGGTTGGTTTTATCTCTTTGTATTCGTGTTCCTCGGATCACGAATACGGGTGCGTATGCACAGTTGATTGAGGCAGAGGAAGAGGTTTTTCATTAGGGTTTTGGAACGGGTGTGTATGCACAGTTGACAGTCTTCTATTTTCCAAACCCTAATGATATTGTGATTTATCAATTAATAATATTAATTAAGTGAAATTGTGTCATGGTTGGGCTTGTTGACTTGTTGACCAAGGTTGACTAGTTGACTAGGTTTGAAACATTGACCATCATCATTACTTTTTTAGATGCACTTTGATCTTTGCAAAATCATTTATTGTGATATGATAATGGTCTCTTCAAACTAACCATCACCTTTTCATTTTTGATTAATATTATTATTTGAAAAATCACATATATTTTGGTATGGTTGTAAAAACCATTTCATTCTATCATATAATTTCTCTCTCTTGTTCTTCCTCTTCCTCAAGCTCTCCCCTCTCATGTGTTGAGAAATACTTGAGCTTGAGAAAAACCACTCCATAGTAATCTCTACTCTCATCTAGGGTTCTAGGATTAGCACTTCTAGCACCCTAGTTACTTCTAGCTTGAAGTTGAAGCCAAAGCATGAGGCTTTCGGGTGGATCCTTCTTCGACGTGAGAAGACAACAAAGGTGATCCCTTTCTTTCTACTCCAAGGAGAAAGGAGAGAAGGACATAAAGCCCTAGGTATAGCCATTCTTACTTGTAGCTAATCTCTCTTTAGCTTTGTAGCTAGTTTTGTTTAGAAAAGATCCCGCCTTTAGTTAGTCCATGTTGCCTTGAGTGCTAAAAATTCGATTTTTATATACCGTTTCCGCCTCCCCGCAAGCACCGGGGTGGGCAACGTGGACTTACAGAGAAGTCCAGAGGGCTAATGGGAGAAGGTGCTACACGATAACATGGTGATCATGACTTTTCAGGCCATCGATCTTGCCTTTCAAAATTTTTATCTTCTTGCTGAATGACCCTGAGAAACCTGTGGGAACTTTAAAATCATGCAACACCTGCAGGAATCTTTTCTTCTCCGGTTGTGACATATGATAAGAGGCATTGGGAAGTACAAACTTGCCTGGTTTACTCGCTACCGGTTTTAGATGCAAATCATTTCTTATTTCCCAGTCCTGTAGATCCATCCGAGCATTGAGGATGTCTTTCGATTTCCCGTCTTTACAAAGAAGCAAGTTGAGTATGTGCTCGGATACTCCCTTCTCTATATGCAGGACCAGACAATGACGCACTAAATTTGTTAACCAGTACAGAAGCTCGAAGAAAATGCTTAACTTGTTCCAGAATGGTGGTTTGACCAGTTTTGTCGGATCCATCCCGAAGGTCACATTATTGTAACCATCGCACTGAGCCGCCACGTCCTCTCCGGACAATGGGGCTGGAGGTCCAAGAAGCTTCTGATGACCATCAAAGTGAACAGCGTCTAACCAATAGGGGTGGTCTAGAGGCAGGAAACGTCGATGGCCGCAATAACAAACCTTCCTGCTAAAATTCAAGAATTTCGATATTGTATGTTGATGGCAATGAGGACATGCTTTGTGACCATGTACGGACCAACCTGATAGCATTCCATACGTAGGAAAGTCATTAATTGTCCATATTAATGCCGCACGCAGTATGAAGGTTGTATTTGTGTTTGCATCGTAAGTCTCTACACCATCAGTGAACAAAGATTTTATCTCCTCGATCAGAGGTCGGAGATAGACGTCGATATTGTTTCCTGGTGAGTTTGGTCCATCGATAAGAAGAGGCATCATAAAGTATGATTGGTCCATAGCCAACCAAGGCGACAGATTATAAATTATCATTGCAACGGGCCATGTGATGTGGCTTCCAGCCATATAGTTGAATGGGCAGAAGCCATCACTAGCCAGTCTGAGCCTGACATCGTGAGGATCGCTACTGAATATTGCGTCCCTCCTATCGAAATCCTTCCATGTCGATGAATCTCTTAGATGGCTCATTTTTCCATCTCCACTTGGAGGAGACGGTGATGCCAAATCATTGCCTCGGCTGTTTTCTTGCACCTGAATAGCCTCTGCAGCCTCTGTGTTATAGGAAAGTATCATGCTATCTTGACAGGTATATCAGAATCATTCGACTTATACTTGGCCTCTCCGCATGTTGGACACTTTTTCACATCCGAATTCTCTTATCGGCACAACAAGCAATTTTTAGGACATGCTTGAATCTTCTCACACTTCAGACCCAAATCAGACATTATCTTCTGGGCTCTATACCAGCTGTCGGGTACATTATTTCCCGGGGGCATAGAATCTTTCAAGAACGAAAGAAGCATTGTGAATGACTTATTGCTCCATAAATTTAGGCACTTAATCTGGAAAAGTTGGACGAACCATGAGAGGGTGGAATACTTTGCATTCTCATAAATTGGTTTTCTAGCATCTTTCATAAAATTTTCATATTTATCCGCACGCGGTCCTTGACCGGAAGGAATGCCATCTTCGGTACGAATAGATTCACCTAGGAAAGCCTCTACCATATCTTCCATTTCTTCTGATGGAAAGAAATTACCGTCTTTTTCTTCTGCCGCATTACCGTCTTCTCCTTTTTCTCCTGCCGCATTATCGTCTTCTCCTTCTTCTTCTGTCGCATTACTGCGTTCTTCTCCTTCCCCATGATATATCCAAGTTGTATAAAGTCTAGTAAAACCATATTTTACGATATGAAGCTCTGCCAATTCTACCTTCTGCCAGTACTTATTCCCACATCTATCGCACGGGCAGAGAATCTTCTCTATCACGATCTTATTATGTGCGCGTGCAAATTCAATAAAAGCAGCAACTCCAGCGACAAACATAGGTTGCATACGTTGTTGCCAATGCACATACATCCAGTCCTTAACTTTGAGGTACTCATGGGCCAAGTTAGACTGTATAACATATAAATTGTAGGTTATGATGACTAGAATAAGAAATCTAAGAACGGGATGGTTAGTGACATAGGAGAAAATCCGTGTATTTGCTTTGTGTGTGCGTTTGTCGTTGAAAAGAATAAATTATCGATAATCAAAGTTAGATTTGAGGATACCCATGTATGAGAATATGAACGTTTCATATTATCATCGAGTATCATATATTGGTTTGAACTTGAACATCTTGAATCACTCTCTAATGATGCGTTTGTTGTGTATTCGTGTTGTATGTGTGTGTTTCGGCTGTTAGGGGTAAGGCTTCTATCCCATTACGAATGTATAGAGCGAACACCCATTCGCTTGTGCTTTCGACCGTTTCTAATAAATTTCGGCAGCACCTCCCCGCTGTTCTCCGAGTACACTGTAATAGAATCGATAATCATTTCAAAGCTGTGAAACAACATTGAAATGAACATCTAATCTATCATTGTACACGGAGAACCAGCGGAAAAGTACAGACGAAATATCTCGAAAAGGATGAAAACACAAGTGAATGAAGGTGTTTTCTTTATACATTCCTAATTTGTCCACACGGGACAAATCTATCGGTTATCATATGATTGAATCTTCTCGTTACATAGACTACACGATGGTTGTTAGTATCGAGCTATATCGTCCGATATTTAACAACCTTTGTATAGTTCTATGTCACGACGAATATCGAACGTATGTTAACCGATAGATGGGGACTAAGTGGCGCTTTGAGTTTCATATATGAGTATCGATAAAAATATGAAAGTTTCATATTATCATCGAGTATCATATATTCGTTTTAACTTGAACATATTGTATCACTCTCTAATGATGCGTTTGTTGTGTATTCTTGTTGTATGTGTGTGTTTCGGCTGTCGGGGGTAAGGCTTCTATCCTATTAAGAATGTATAGAGCGAACACCCATTCGCTTGTGCTTTCAACCGTTTCGAGTAAATTTCGGCAGCAACTCACCGCTGTTCTCCGAGTACACTGTAATAGAATAGATAATCATTTCAAAGCTGTGAAACAACGTTGAAATGAACATCTAATCTATCTTTGTATAAGGAGAACCAGCGGAAAAGTACCGACGACATATCTCGAAACGGATGAAAACACAAGTGAATGAAAGTGTTTGCTTTATACATTCCTAACTTGTCCACACGGGACAAATCAATCGGTTATCATACGATTGAATCTTCTCATCATATAGACTATAAGACGGTTGTTAATATCGAGTTATACCGTCCGATATTTAACAACCTTTGTATAGTTCTATGTCACGACGTACATCGAACGTATCTTAACCGATAGACAGGGAATCAGTGGCACTTTGAGTTTCATATATGAGTATCGATGAGAATATGAAAGTTTCATATTATCATCGAGTATCATATATTGGTTTTAACTTGAACATCATGAATCACTCTCTAATGATGCGTTTGTTGTGTATTCTTGTTGTATGTGTGTGTTTCGGCTGCCGGGGGTAAGGCTTCTATCCCATTAAGAATGTATAGAGCGAACACCCATTCACTTGTGCTTTCAACCGTTTCGAGTAAATTTCGACAGCACCTCCCCGCTGTTCTCCGAGTACACTGTAATAGAATAGATAATCATTTCAAAGCTATGAAACAATGTTGAAATGAACATCTAATCTATCTTTGTACACGGAGAACCAGCGGAAAAGTACCGACGAAATATCTTGAAACGGATGAAAACAATAGTTAATGCAGGTGTTTGTTTTATACATTTCTAACTTGTCCACACGGGACAAATCTATCGGTTATGATACGATTGAATCTTCTCGTCACATAGACTAAACGATGGTTGTCAGTACCGAGCTATACCGTCCGATATTTAACATCCTTCGTATAGTTCTATGTCACGACGAACATCGAATGTATGTTAACCGATAGACGGGGACTAAGTGGCGCTTTGAGTTTCATATTTGAGTATCGATGAGAATATGAAAGTTTCATATTATCATCGAATATCATATATTGGTTTTAGCTTGAAAAACGTATCATTGAAACAAATTATTGTTCTCCACCTTGCACTCTCTTAACAATGGTACATGCATTAAACAATATGTAAGAGCTATCTATAACAACTCTAAACTTTCACTTGTTGGGTTCAACAAAATGGTTTTTGATATAACAAACACAACCTTCCTCAATTTTTTTGGAGACATAAATCAAGGATAAAATAGATTTCAGATGGTTATAAAAATACCAAATTCTTTCATTGTTGAGTTAATGTCAGAAGATGTCAAAACAGAATTACAAAGTTGCAAAATGTAGAAGGCATTTGTTTTGAGGAGCATAAACAGATTGTTCATATTGTAGCTTCTCATTTTGAAAAAGCTTTTACTTCACAAAATATAAATGCAGAATTTGATTGCAGACATATCATTTCTAATATGATTTCAGATGTTGAAAATAAAATACTTAATGATATTCTTTTTATTGAAGAGCTACACAGTTGTATTAAGAATATGGATCCAAATAGTGCTCCTGGTCTGATGGTTCTCTTCCAAGTTTTATTTGGCTGCATGGCAGATTATTAGTGATGATCTTTTGGAAGCTGGGAAATATTTTTTCAAACATAAAGAGGTGCCTAAGGCTGTCAATTCTTCTCTCGTTTGTCTTATTCCCAAAAAGGCAAACTGTCGCTCCATCATCGATTATAGGCCTATAAACCTTTGTAATTTTCTATACAAAATTTTCACCAAGCTTCGATCAGACAAACTAGCTACTCTATTGCCAAAAATTATTTCTCAGAATCAAGGAGCATTCACAAAAGATAAAACTTCTGCAGAAAATATAGTTTTAGCACAAGAACTTGCTCAGGATATTAACAGAAAAACAAGAGGTCATAATATCCTCTTCAAATTGGATATGGAAAAAGCTTTTGACAGGTTGGAGTGGGGTTTTATTATCCCCAACCCCAGCCGCAGCCCCAGCTGAACCCCAACCCTAACCCTAACCCCAACCCCAACCCTAGCCGAACCCCAACCTCAACACTAAACCCCAACCGAATCCTAATGCTAACCCTAACCGTAACCCTGACCCCAACCGATGCCTAACCTTCATCGGTACCCAAACCCTGAACCCTAGCCCTAGAATCATCAAAATTATATTTAATTAGAGATTTACTAACCTGTAGGTGGTGGAGGAGACAACGGAGACGCTCGATCGGTGGTCGAAGACGCGCGCAATCAGCGACGAGGAAGAACGAGGGCGGTGGCGACGACGAGAACGGAGGGCGGCGCGACGACGAGAAAACTGCAGATGAGGGAACGAGAATTTTGGGAATTTTGGGAATGAGGGAGATCGAGGCGTAGGGCATTTCTGTGCCTTTTATTATTATTAAATTACCCTTTAGATGCCCCTACGGACTTAACCGTGGGTCATTGGTTTGAGGCTCCGTAAGGACAAACAACAAATTACGATTTAATATTTTTAAATTAAAACATTAGGCACTGTAGGGGCAACCATTGGGCCCTACGGATTAGTCCGTAGGGGCAACAAAAGTCTACCCCTATGGATTCCATTATCCATAAGGGCAACCCCATATTGTAGTAGTCAGGACTCTAAAGACTCGTCAATATGCCGGCAGTAGGTGATGATCATATTAAATACCCACAAGCCGCAAGAGGCGTGCTAAACGTAATGGCCACCCGGATGTTGAGCGATTAGAAGATCAACAAGCAAGCCTGCTCATACTCTGCGAATCCAATCAGTAACACTTACCGTGCAGTTCGGTCTCTTCGTCTGATATGTTGCATATCTCGTTTAGGGGTGGTAAACGTCAGACCCCAGTAACTCGATAAGTCGTGCCGATGTGAAGCTCATAACAGGTCGAGAAACTACTGGTAATTCTTACCAGTAAATCTCAGAATCAGCCCTAGTCAGGGACTTCATGTTATAGCCAATCGGGCACAGCGCAACATCAACTCCGAATACCGGGAGAGTCGAATCCCCTCCTATCGCTCATTGTCTCCATGTGACTCGGTGTTGTACCCAAAAACCACCGTTTTGCAAGTTCTTGTAAGTCCACGGTAGCGCCCCGGCCGTCTAACAGACGCCAAATGCGGAACAAAAACTTTTACAACTGGTGCTATCGTGTACTATAACCCGGATCTGCCATTAAAGCTAAACTAACAAACTACAAAGTGGGTAGAAATTTTATACCGAACGATCCGAGTCCTTCAGTCTTCAACCATCATCCCATGCTTTGTTGCGGCTGTTCCGATCTCCTGAATCTCCAGTCTCCTCGTCCAGGTGACACCACTTCGACGGATCTTTAAACGGGCCCCTGCCTTTGAACCTAGGCAACTCGATCATCAAGTTTGCTAAAAGAGATGACCAAGATTGATGTAGAGAATGAGTAGAACACTTTGTCTCGCTTCGTCCAAAGCTATGGACGAACGGTTAATGAAGTTTCCTTTTGGATCGAAATGAAACGAGAAATGAGTATATTAATTTCCATGATTCAAAACCATAATCTTTTTCCCAAAAAATCAATCACAACTCTATCAAGAGGGGGGGCCAATATATGGAGGAGGGGTGAGTGTAGGAGTGGAGAGGATGACCATAATAATATGATACTTATCATAACACCTAGCACAAATCATTAATGGCAAACAATGAATCATAACCCTTAGTCATCATCTAATTAATGCAACAAATGCGTCACTAGCCACTTCATCATCCTAGTCATCATCTAGATGCTTCCACACACATGACCCACCCTATGACTCACCCAAGTGATGAAAAGATAAATCCGCATTTGATCGAATGTTAAATACGGGTGATAGAAAATTGGAAACTGGCAACTTCTAAAAGAGATCCCGAAACGAATTTCAGGATAACCCTGTAACAGTATAAACATACCCGCATTTGTATTACGACCGAATACAAATGCATCTGAGACAAAGATATTATATCTACACGGTATAGTACTCGGACCCGGCTTAAACCAAAGCCCACCAGTACTATCTGCCCGAAATACGACACGTGCGTAAACGCACGTGCATTTTCCGAACCCTGCCATAAAACCATACGGCCTCTACAACGTTTCGCCCGAACTTGGAAAACTGTCTGTGGGGGACTCTAATGACTCATCAACACACTGGCACTGGGTATAACCACTAGCACGTCAGAGGTACCAGCTGTACGAAACGGTTGCCTATGTATTGATTGGAAGGGAAGCTGACGAGCGAACTCATCCAGAAACCCTACTGAGCCTGACAGTGACAATATACATACAGTCCGATCCGTTCGTTTATGAGTATCGCATATCGGCCTAGGGGGCTGGTAACGTCAGACCCCCAATAGCGGTATAAGTCATGTCAGAGAGTAGCCTAGAACACTCTGAGATACTACTGGAGTACCTACCAGTAAATCTCCTGCCTCGGCCGAGGGCTTTGTGTAATGGCTCTCCTAGAGACTGCGCGATCTCACCCCCAATACCGGGAGAGACAATTCCCTGCCGATCCGCTCACTTGCCTCCATGTGGCTCGGGACTGTACCCAAAAAAGACCTGTTTGCACGACTCCTTTGAGCCGTGGTAGGGTAGAAATCAAAGCACAGTGGGAACTCACACGAGACAAATGACGACCTCAGGTAGATGAATTAACCTGTACAAATGTCACCTGGAAACTGCTATCTGACGCTAGGTATAATACCAACTAGCAGATTCCCGGCGAGTCCTGTCCGGTGTACTCATAACCCAATTGTCACGTCCCGAAAGTACGGAACATGACCGGCACTTAAACTACGAAACGTCTCGAGGCGTACGTAATCTAAGTAAGCCGAAAACCCAGAAATCCAAACCAAGAAAAGGAGTAGAGTGAAGGAAAACCAATTCAAATCAAGTAGTTTTAATAGCATAAGCTGAATTATGCGTTTTAAAAAAAACATCAAATATTTACTGAAAATTTCGGCAGAGTCTCCTTTGTAAATACTGGCCCCCAAACGAGATACAACATGAATAGTATACGAAATCAATAATAGGCATCCCCAAGCGGGAGCTAGCTCTTCGTCAATCGACGGTCACAGCCACACAAGCAATATAATATACAACGCCCAGGGCGAGGATCAAAACTCAAAAGGAAACTCAAAACAGCAAGAAATCCATAGAATTACAACGCGCGACTCTGAGGTCGAAAGAATAACATCACTGGTCTCTATCTCAAAATAAATACATGTTTGGTTGATGGAACTTCTAGATACAACTGAATAATAATATACAATGTATAATGATGGGTACGATACAAATAAACCCACCTACTAGCAAGTCACCCGAAAGAAGCAGTGCCAGCAAACCGTAAAGAAACCTGTACGGCAAAACCTGCAAGAAACTGGGGCACAACGGGGGTGAGTTGCCAACTCGTGAATAGAATACATCTACGAACAGGAATCGCATGTATGACGCAATCCTAGGTCATACGATCAATATATATCCTCAAATATATAACCAGCAGCCTATAACAATGGCTAGGGTAAATATCTAACCCAAGTGTAATCCCATATGCCCGTGTCAGTGCCTCAGGTAGCAATATATCATATGGATGATGTATGAATGCATGAAACAGAATGCATGTACTGAAGAAAACTGATTTCATAAATTAGTGAGATTTCTGTATTTTTAAAATGAGGTATCATAATGAAATTAGCATAAAACAGTGCCTAGCATCGGCACAAAACGTATTCCCAATATCTCGATTTCTCTGTATCACAGTCTCTGTACCTCAATATCTCGAAATCTCAATGTCTCAATCACAATGACTAGGGCGCCGTCAGTCCAGGCCGGCCCCTACCATCCATCTCATGACCACGATGGTATTCTCCGGATATCCGACGCGTCGGGTAAAATCACCGGTCGGTTGTGATCCCCTGCACAGGCTCAACGTCAACAACACGATCTTCTTGCCCCGGGGTACCGCACCGGGCCCACCATGTACCCGAAACGGTTCATCCATCTCCTCGAATCGGGTCTCGAAATCCATCAGCAAACTCATGGTGGGCGACTCATACATCATGGGAAAACCGCACTTTTTATTTAAAAGAGAGGAAAGAAGATTATACAAGTTTTGCGGTTTTCCCTCAAATCCAGAAAATTTCATGGAAATCCGAATCCAAATCATCAATAGCATGTAAACCCATGAATATAGGCATGAGAATCCATGAATACGTCATAACAATGAATAACAGTATGCATGAAGTGACAAGTAATAACAACAATATCTAAGCTGGCATATAAGGTAAGTACACTAATATTATGTCAAACTACTAGCTATCAAGCTAAGTTAAGCAATAATATTTTCTAAGGTGTACGTGACATGGCAATTACCGATGAAGATGTGTGTGAGCCGGCAAGTAAGTGTACGTGGTACATACGCATCATCGGTAATGGTGCTGGTATCCTAACAACATAATGTCAACAATGCAATATGAAATAACAATGTAAGTAAGCGATGCGGAGCGAGCAACCAAAATGAACGGGAGCTAAATATTAAACAATGGTGCCATTTGAAATAACACGAATCGTGGGGTTTTGAAAATAAGGGCTACGGTGGTTTTAAGAAAGGATACGTCTTTTGAAATATCCGTAGATCCCTTGACCTGTCTTTTAAAATACCCACGATCCGCTAGTTTTGAAATAGGTTGGAGTCTAATCTAATCTAACAACTACACTAAACTATACGGCTGAACTAACAAGCTGAACTACAGGTAAGGAAACCGCCTATCATCTGAGTCGATACATATACATACCTGTATATGTATAGTCGGTGATCCCGCCTCAATAATATCATATCCGATACCATGTCTATAATCAGACATCCCAAGTCAAGAGTGCGGATCAATCATCAATATATAGCTCGTACGTAAATCCGTCGTACGGCATCCCAAATCTGGGTACGGGTCAATATCACATTCATCATACTATTCATCTGGTATCCTCTCTATCAAATATCATGATCGAGGTACTGATCTACGTCTAGTACAATACTGATACCGCCTAAGTATGCATTCACTTGTGTGAAACACTACGTCAAGGACGCGCTACAATGTCATGTCGTATCTCAAATACGAACCCTGCCATGTCACCGATCTCACGGCCTCAAATCAAATCTCATCAACTCATCTTAAATCCCAAGTACTATCCTCATCATCCATGCATGTGTATATGAATGTATATATGCATAGTCCCATACCCACGCATATATACATATATACACATCCCATCTACGCACAATAAAGTAATGTATGCAAGTCTGTGTGTGCGTATGTGGGTATAACAACTACTCTAGGGTCTCGCAACTAACCCAAAGCTAATCCATGAACACATAATCATATCATGAATAAACATTCTCGTATCATAAAACACCTATATAAACATATATATATGAACTATACTACGGACTGCGGGGGTGCTATACGCCATCCACCCGACTTCTCCCCGTAGATATAAATCTACTCACTTGGTCGTCGCTCGGCAGTGCCAACGTCGTCACGCGCTTGCTTGTCGTCTCGAAGTCCACATGGGGGTACCTACATATCATAATGCACCGTATCATATTAAAACCCAATTCGAAATCGAAACGGCATACGAAAACCAAATCGGCACGTGCATCACGCATAAGTCAAAACCTATCGCCTACGCATGCAAGAATAGCCAAAGTACCCTCGATGTCGATGTACAAACGTCACACCATCGAGAAAAACAACAAACGTACCAATCACGGTTTTACAACTCACTAAAAATATATTGAATACGTGCAATTCATCGAAACCAATAAATTGATCAAATCGGTTTATTTCACAAAACATAGAAAACACTTAATTACCGTTTTAATTCGAAACTTGACGTTTTAACAAAACTAATGGCCATAAAGCTTACTAAACATCTTAATTAAGTCATAAAAACAATTTCCACAATTTAATCTTATGAAATTTCATTAACCCCAAAATTCTAGTTTACAATATACCAAATTTTAACAATTTTATAGCAAAAATGCACAAACAACAATTTAGCTTGGATTTTCATGAACTAAAGCATTAAACTACATTTTATAATGTTAATAATGTTATGAATACCCTAATCACATTTTTCTCTTAATTATCTAACCAATTATAAAAAACCTAGTTAGCAAATTAGCGTAATTAACACAATTTAAATTAACAAAAATGCAACTAACAACTAGATTTGATTTAGCCTAACATTAATATGTCAAAAAAACATCACACAACCATAATCTCACATCATAAAACCCTAAGTTGCATTCAAAACCCTTTCTTGAAAGTTAAATCTTTAATTTCAAAACCACAATTAACTCCTAATTAAACACATAATAGCTAGATTCAAGTAATCAAACAATAACTTATTCAAAATGCTAAGATTATACCTCCCAAAATTAGAGACCTAGCACCAAAATCTTGGCCTCCAAATTGCTCTCTTGATCCATGATCCACACTAGAATAGGTCAATAAGAAATGGGTAGAGATTGGATTTTGATTTTGTGGGATTTTTGTGTTGATTTTTGGGCATTTTGTGGAATTTTTTTGTGGTGAAAGAGGTAAGAACAAGGAGAGGGCTGCTGCTGATTTGGGGAGAGGGGGGGCCCGGCTAGGGGATGGGGAGAGAGAGTGTGGGTTGAAAGAATGATACAATTTCCAAGTCAACAAAGTCATGCCCCATTTTATTAATTCCATTTTCTTTTCTTTGACTTTTTCTTTAAGTGGGGACAACTTTGGGGATTGGGGAAGCCCATTTTCGGCCAGAAAAAGGGGGAGGTGGAGGTGGTGTGTGTGTGTGAAGCAATGAACACCAAACACCAATTCAATATGCACCAAATCCCTTTTATTTTCACAAAATAAGCCTTTTTCTTCAATATTTTCTAAAACCGATTAACAACTTAATTTCATTTCAAAAATAGCATGATAAAATTTTGTTTAATGTGTTATGATGCACAAAATTTGTTTCAACTCATTCCAATTTATAATTTTCCCTAATTAAATTTATTAGTGACGGCTTAAAATAATAATAAAATAATTTTTTTTTAGAAAATTTGAAATTTCACCAGTGGCTCAATAAACACCAAATACTAGCAATTACATAGCTAGAATATGTATATTTAATTTTTATAATAAAATATTTGTATTTTGACTTTTTACAGAAAACCGCCTTATTTTACCGATTTTCCGAAATTTCACCGAAACGATTTTCAAAACGCTACACCAATGAGCACCTGTATACATCTTAGGTGAACCAACTGACACCAATGGCTTGTGAGACCGGCCACCGCCCCTCGTCGGGGTCTCGACTGTATACACTAGTCTACACTGGAGTATCGATGCCCTGCCTCGAAACTCCCACGACTAGGGACACTTTAAGGATGTGCTTACAAATCCCAGCTCCCACGTATATGATCGCCATCATACTGCTGGCAGTCAAGCAAGAATCCTATGGGCTCTATCAACATGCAATAGCGAACTAAAGCATGTATACGATGATAAAGACAAACCAGATAGCATACTATCATCTCGAGCAAGACTGTCATATCGGTATAGGTCCTGCCTCAATCATTGCAATCACGTACCTGCGATCCAATAATTGACTTTGAGGGCACTATATCCAACAATCTCCCACTTGCACTTAAGTCTAATTATTGCGATGTCGCATACTCACAGCCCGTGTCATACCGAACATCCAACTCCTCTACTAATCAGTTTCACAAATCCCGCTTGTAAAACTATTGTGTTCGAGAAACAGCCTTAGTGAGTGGATCCGCCCTGATGTTTATTTCTATGTCTCTCTTAATCCCAAGTTCGTGGAGAAAGCCATCTCCCGAATCGAGTAATAGGTGTCATAGAATATGTCTGGATATCTGATAGGACCTAGTTCATAAATGAACTTCAAATCCAAACTTCTTAGACTGTATTGATAACTGAACCTAATCAGTATCCAGCACCATGCCTCCCACAGTATCCTCTTGGACCACCTGTCCATAATACTGTCCCTCGTCAGAGGGAAAACTATAACTCTGACAATCACTCTGTCATACATATCACCCTTGAAGCCTGGAATGATAACCGTCTCCCGTAGGAGGCTGCCGTCATCAAATCCATAGAACATTCACTTATGTTCTAAGACTGCTTCCTTATGTTTCTTCAGGATTGGATTAATATAAACTTATCGCATCTAGTGCAAAAACAATATCTGGTGTGGTACTTGACATCTCACGATTGTCTCAATTTCCTAAGCAAGTGATCTGCCAATCATGCACGTCCCTCTCCTCTTAAGTCTATAAGACACCTTTAGAGAGGGTGACTCCATCATCTGCAGGTACACCACCATACCAGGAGTCACCTATTCTAAAATACTATTAGAATATTGTCAAAGTACCCATATTGGGAAACTACCCAAATCTAGATCTAACACCATAGATCTAGTAACTAGAATGTCTGATATTATATCCATATCCTGTGAAGAAACAACGGTGTGACGACCAAAGTACAGCCGATCGTAGTATAGGAATTTTACTTCCTACTCTGTGTATTTCATCCAAATACCAGGACATCGCACCCTACTACCTTCTCAACAGATCCATCCTCTATTCTGATGAAGTCAAAACCAAGACTGTTACATCAAAATTAGATGATCTTTCTCCGCTATATCTGCTCAAGCCTATAAATAGACATAAGCTACTTGACCACTATGCTTCTGCTGCTTCCACTGACTACGACAACCCTCTGGCAGAATAATATATACATACACTTCTAAAGCTAGTTTAGAATGGCGCTATATTCATCCTCCTGCCGGTTCTCATAATCTGGAACAACAGTAGTGTCAAGTCCGGGTAAACAAGAACCTCCCTGTCACCGTCCTTGAGGCTACCAGAGTACCTCTCGGGTGTCTGAGGTTACCAACCATATCTGTGGAGTGGCTATTGGAATGTCAAACCTTATTGAATATATAGGTCTTATTAAATTTTCCGTAATCGTTTGCGGTTCTGGAATCACTTCCGGTTCTACCATAATCCCACTACTGTTTTCTGAAAAAATCCATTTTACTAAAACTGTGGCGAGTCAAGAACAATATCACTATTGATCTGCCAGATGGTAGAAAATCAACCCTCGACATAGCCCGGGTCAACCCATAAACTGCCATTACAGAAACGTACCTTGAGTTATCCCGAGTCTGGTTTTAAGCAAAAGCCGGACAACTCCCCGTATCTTAACATCGTTAAGATATGAACCATTCTATATACAATATAGAAATATAGGCACTAATTTAATTGGAACCATATTCAAACCATCCAGCTGTCTCCAGTACATGTCAATTTAATGGAGAGAGGATAATTAGCATTACTCAACTTAGGAATCCATCCAATTATGAGTAACCTGAAAGAGAAACAAGTTTCTCAAAACAATTACTTCCAACTGAATACCAATCACAAGAATTTATATCTTCGATTTCTTTGAAGAATCCCGATACTTGCGATACCTGGTTCTCTACTTTATTCTTATACCCACAACATCTCAAAACTTAGACATTGTATTTCTACGAAACACTTGTCTAAAAACTAGAGAAGTCACAAGTAAACAGAACATAGTATGAGGACCTACCCCTTTGTCCTAACGGACACTGGACAACATACAATACTCTGTATAAGTCCGCTGAGTTGAATAACTCAAAATCTGTGCATCATAGGTTGAAAACTATACCCAGGCGATTTCCTCAAATATCACCAATTACAGTGAATTCTGATATAATGAGGATGATCTCCTAATTCCCAATAACTTACTCCCACTCATCATCTGTAAAACCATACAGACATGAGAATGAAACCTGGTAAATACATACCCTGGAGTAATTATCTAATCGGAAAATCAGTTTTTCTTTAACAATGCACTGAAACATGAAAATGTTTCGTAGGGGTTTCCTGATATTCCTAGTAATGCCTCTTCCATAATCCAATTCATGACTATAACCGTATATTTCTTTGCCACCTCTCCAAATCCATTTATTCGTCTTTATTCATTTCCTTCTGTACACCCCTTTAGGCTAAGTGGTTTTCTTCCTTCCCTACCGTTCGGCACCAGCCTATGGTTTGGAAGAAGAATATCCAGTAAGCATAAAATGTGTACCCTCCTCAACCTAGGAGTACTCACAACTTGAGAGAAGATGATGATAAAAGACAACTGAATAATACCTTATTCTATTTCTCCCAAACTGGGAAGAAAGGCAATGGTGAAATAGGAGTGGCGATGAAGTACGCGGTTTGGTCGTGAATGATAGCAGTCGCAATTTACTTTGCTCTCTTTCTAATCCCTTTATTTTTTCTTTAGTTATTACCTTCTGTACACCCTACTTAGGCTAATTGGTTTTCTTCATTCCCTACCTTTCGGCACCAGCCTATGGTTTGGAAGAAGACTATCCAGTAAGCATAATCGGTGTACTCTCCTAAACTAAGGAGTCCTCGCAACATGAGAGAAGGTGATAATAAAAGACAACTGAATAATACCTTATTCTATTTCTCCTGAACCTAGATCCATCCTCGAAGAAGTCCTTCCGAGTTCGTATATAACCATACGATGGATCTATCCAATGGAAGTGGATATCCGTAATAATACGGGGTGTTCTGAGAAATGCAAAGGGTAAAAGAAGGAGCGGCAACGACTTATGCAACTTAGACAATCCAAAAGCCAGTATTTTAAGAAGGTTCGGTCAACTTGGTCACTGAGTCATAGTCTAGGGTCGGTCAATGGTCGCTGCCAAAGAGAGAGAGAGAAAAGAAACCCTCTGCGTACACTCTAACCTAGATCAGAATGGTTATCACTTTATCTAATCAGGAAACCTCCCACTGTAATCTCAAATTCTCCTCCAAATCTGAAAGAATAATTGGTCGGGATCACCCGAAGAGTAAACCAACTCATCAGTGAGAATCGGGATCCAACTATCATCGCATGATAACTTGATGGAAGCCACTCAAGTTATCATACTCCAGAAGGTATGCGCATGCCTGACAAGTTTCATGTATCTTTAGAAACTCCCGATGTGATTTTTGTCCCATGCTCTTATGACCTTGACTTTGGCCAACAAATCATAAGTCACATGTCAAGTTCTACCCGTTATTATCCAAGTTAATTTGAACCCATCCGCACACACCCTTGACTTTGGCCAATAAGGCAGTACGACTGTCCCAAACCAACGCATCTATCTATGCAACAGATGAATATTCAGCAGCTACCAAACACTATGCCTTGACTTTGGCCAACAAACATAGCTTGAATACTACTGACTATCCATAAGAAATGACGGAGGGCTACGGCTGGTTTTTGGCGAAAAACCTTTAACGTAATGAACTTGATCTCGTTGAAGGAACCTGATAGCTTTTTATAAAACTATCGTGGCGAAAACCTTTTGCTAAAGAGGTCACTCCCGGTGAAGTGATCTCGGCTCTTTCCTCGTGGAATGAGGTGCAGGATATTCCAACTGAATACCGCGATGCAAAGCAACTTGTAATCGACTATAGTGAAGTTATTACCCTGACGTAAACTTCTGCCCAAGGGGTCACTCCCGGTGAAGGGATCTCGGCCCTTGCCTCGTCGAATGAGGTGCAGGATATTCCACCTGAATACCTCTATGCAAAACAAAAGGAAACATCTTTGTAATAACACCTTTTAAAATTTGTTCCAACAACATCAAATATAGGTTTGTTTTATCCTTGCATTGATAAGAATCAATGCAGTCCCATCAATCAATCACACCAGAAAAGAACGAAAATATAATGTACGTATATGCCATCCGCATTCGCTACTGGGTCCCATCATCACCTGTTAGGTTACTTAACTAGCGACAGAGCGGGGACTGGACTAGCGCGGGTGTAAAACATATACAACATCTAAAAGTATATATACCAATATACAATAATCGCTTCAGGCGTGATAATATGCAACATTACAGAAAAGTAATAAGCATCACAGAACAATACAGATAATCTGGGATCCCCGGGTTTCATAGAGCCGCTACTGAAATCCGACATTCCCCTGGTCGTGTGGATAGCCTGTGCAATGAAACCTAGACACCTACGGGTGCGGCAAGTTACCCGCCAAAACCTAAAGCGAGGCAGCCCCCTACAGCAAAATGAATGGACCACCCGGCACTTCACGGAATCCGGTAACTTGAGCACCCCTCTTTGGGTCAACCTGTACCCCCTACGAGTGCGGCGAATAATCTGCCAATTCTAGAGTGAGGCCCCTTTGCCTCTCAAAGCCATGAGATACGGACCCATTGCCCTCCAGAACCCGGCTATCCGTGCACTCCGTCGCGGGGTAAACCTAGTGCAGAAATAAAAATATGTACAGCGGGTACATCGACCTCAGCCCGGTCGTGCCCCCAAAAAGAATATTATACAAACAGGCAGTGACGGCAGTCCACATGTTGGACGCTCGTCCCGCAATATCAAATGTGCAAATAAATTCAAAAGGAACTAACATTGCACACAGCTATCCACCACGACATATCCGCAACATCACAGCACAACACAGAACATTAATGCGAATGTCACGTTCGCAAACCCGTCTAAAAGGACTATACCAATTAGACGCGGTTTACCGCTCGAATGACATTCACGGTCGGAGATATAAAGTAAGTACGGTAAACTAACACCTTTAAATTTCGATCGACAAAATTTCCCAAAGTGGGCCCCACGAACATCTGCTGTACAGTAACAAAATATTGGCCCAAAAGAAATATTCCAGAAACCACAATTCACTGTGTAGAACATACTGTAGATATTTGGAGCATTGATCCCACAATCTCGCGGCGGATCCGCGGCCAAACCCTGGTTTGGGCCGCGGATCCGCGGTGAAATAGTAAGATCACTTGACCAAATTTCACAAGTGTTTTACTAAAATCCTACATGAATTTCTGTGATGCTCAAAATTATTTTTAGACCAGATTTAAAATCGACAGAAAGTTTGTACAGTAAAATTGTAGTTTTCGAAAATCCGTTCGATCGATGTTTTAAATGTGTTAGCACAAGTTAGTAAAGCTTAATGGCGAGGCTTTGATACCACTGTAAGTCCACGGTAGCGCCCTGGCCGTCTAACAGACGCCAAATGTGGAACAAAAACTTTTACAACTGGCGCTATCGTGTACTATAACCCGGATCTGCCATTAAAGCTAAACTAAAAAACTACAAAGTGTGTAGAAATGTTATACCGAACGATCCGAGTCCTTCGGTCTTCAACCATCATCCCACATTTTGTTGCGGCTGTTCCGATCTCCTGAATCTCCAGTCTCCTCGTCCAGGTGGCACCACGTCAACGGATCTTTAAACGGGCTCCCGCCTCTGAACCAAGGCAACTCGATCATCAAGTTTGATAAAAAAAGATGACCAAGATTGATGTAGAGAATGAGTAGAACACTTTGTCTCGCTTCGTCCAAAGCTATGGACGAACGGTTAATGAAGTTGCCTTTTGGATCGAAATGAAATGAGAAATGAGTATATTAATTTCCATGATTCAAAACCATAATCTTTTTCCCAAAAAATCAATCACAACTCTATCAAGAGGGGGGCGGCCAATATATTGTAAGTCCACGTTGCTCACCCCGGTTCTTACGGGGAGGCGGAAACGGCGAAAAACAATTATTTTGGCGCAAAGGCAACATGGACTAAAAGCCGGATCTTTGCTAAGCTAGAAACTAACAAACTACTAGAGGCTTTAACTACTATGCCGTAGAAATTATACCTCACGAAACCGGTCCTTCGGGTCTTCTCTCCGCTGTCCGGCTCGTCCATCCACGCTCCGAGGGTCAATCCGGATCTTGGTCACCTCCGCGGCCTTCTTTAGTCGAAGACGATCCACCCGAGAGTTGTACACCGAGCTCCACCTCGAGCCGAGGCAACTAGGGCAACGAGATCGCTAATCTAGATGCCCTAGGTTGTGGGGTAGAGATATATGG
The DNA here is from genome assembly GCA_030015575.1 of Agapanthus africanus. Classification (NCBI taxonomy): domain Eukaryota; kingdom Viridiplantae; phylum Streptophyta; class Magnoliopsida; order Asparagales; family Amaryllidaceae; genus Agapanthus; species Agapanthus africanus. The sequence continues at coordinate 383,904,433 of JASDDO010000022.1, read as the reverse complement.
AAGTGTTTGTCTTTGTGGGATCTTTTTCTCTCAACACATGAGATCAAAAGAAGAAATCAAGAGGAGGAAGAAGGAGGAGATCAAGCAACCATGGAGCTCTCTTTCTTTCTTCTCACTTGCAAGAGAAAGAATAAGAAAAAAGAAATGAAATTATCAACTAAAGAAAAAAAGGCACCATAGTTGCAATAATACTAAACAACATCATTACAAATCCTATCATGATAAAGTTGATGGCTACATTGACATGACCATTATCATAAACCAAAATGAAAAAGAAAATCAAAGAAGAGTGTAGACCTTTCATGAAGGTCAAGATCAACTTTGGTCAACGGGTCAACAAAGTCAAAAGTGGTCAAGGTGGTCAAATGGTCAAAGCAATTAGCCATCATAAAATTATCACTGAAAAAGATTAGTAAGTAATGTCTCCAGCTTATAATGGTTTTGAACCGAACGAATTGCCAAAACCCTAATGAGCCTGCCACATAGCGGTTTTGGCCGAACCATCTGCCAAAACCCTAATGAGGCACCTCCTCCTTTATCGCTCCTCAAAACTGTGCATACACACCCGCATCCGCATTCCGTAGAATGCGAATGCACAGAAGACAAAACAAATCCATCCGTGCAATACTAGGATCCGGCTTAAACCAAAGCCCACTAGTATTGCCTGCCCGAACAGCATACGCACACAAGTGCACGTAAGTGATCGCAGCCCTGCCGTAAAAACCATACGGCCTCTACACGTTTCGCTCAGTGCAGGGAAACTCTCTGTATGGGACTCTAAAGACTCGACACTACGCTGGCAGTGGGTTTAACCACAGACCGCAAGCGGCACTAGCTGTACGTAACGGTCCCCAGGTAGATGTCGATAAGAAGGCCGATGAGGTAAACTCATCCGAACTCCTACTGAGCCTGTATGTGACAATCTCCGTACAGTCCGGTCTGTTCGTCTGATACATCGCATGGCGGGCCTAGGGGGTGGTGAACGTCAGTCCCCCAAAAGCGGTACAAGTCGTGTCGGAGTGAAGCCCAGAACACCCTGAGATAACACTGGAAACCTACCAGTATATCTCGCTTGCCCTGGCCAGGGACTACTCGTGTAATGGATCTCCTAGACACAGCGCGATGTCAACCCCCAATACCGGGAGAGACGAATCCTGTCTAACCGTCACTGCCTCCAAGTGCTTCGGGACTGCACCCAACTACTACCTGTTTGCACGACTCCTTTGAGCCGTGGTAGGGTAGTAATCTAAGTACAGTGGGAACACACTCGAGGCGAAGTGACAGTGTCAAGTCAGCGGACTAAGCTGTACTCATGTCACCTGGGAACTGATAACTGACGATAGATATAATACCATCCAACAGTTCCAGACGAGTCAAGTCCAGTGTACTCGTAACCTAACGAGCACCCGCATACTATCTCCAGTACGACGTACTGATGGCTGTGGGACAGACCACCTCCCGTGCTGGGATAAGAAGCGTATACGCTAGTCTACTCCGGAGTATCGATGCCACGTCTCGATAGTCCTACGACTAGGGACCTGTATAAGGATGTGCTTGTAGATTACCCAGCCCCCACTAGTGTGACTGCCATCACAACGCTGGTAATCAAGCAAAGATCCTAAGGGCTCTACTAATATGTATAAGCGATATGCTAAAAGAAACACATGCACATATTGAAGTAGAAACATACGAAGTAGCATACTACCATTTTGAGCAAGATTGTCTATACAACTGTGAATATCCCAAGCTTCCATTAAGTAATATACAAGCTAGTATGATACAGTAATGGCTTCTAGGGCATATACACTAACATATATGGAGGAGTGGTGAGTGTAGGAGTGGAGAGGGTGACCATAATAATATGATACTTATCATAACACCTAGCACAAATCATTAATGGCAAACAATGAATCATAACCCTTAGTCATCATCTAATTAATGGAATAAATGAGTCACTAGCCACCTCATCATCCTAGTCATCATCTAGATGCTTCCACACACATGACTCACCTTATGACTCACCCAAGTGAAGAAAAGATAAATCCGCATTTAACCGAATGTTAAATACGGGTGATAGAAAATTGGAAACTGGTAACTTCCAAAAGCGATCCCAAAATGAATTTCAGGATAACCCCGTAACAGTATAAACATACCCGCATTTGTATTACGACCGAATACAAATGCATCTGAGACAAAGATATTATATCTACACAGTATAATACTCGGATCCGGCTTAAACCAAAGCCCACCAGTATTATCTGCCCGAAATACGACACGTGCGTAAACGCACGTGTATTTTCCGAACCCTGCCATAAAACCATACGGCCTCTACAACGTTTCGCCCGAACTTTGGAAACTGTTTGTGGGGGACTCTAATGACTCATCAACACACTGGCACTAAGTATAACCACTAGCACGTCAGAGGTACAAGCTGTACGTAACGGTTGCCTATGTATTGATTGGAAGGGAAGCTGACGAGCGAACTTATCCAGAAACCCTACTGAGCCTAACAGTGACAATATACATACAGTCCGGTCCGTTCGTCTTTGAGTATCGCATATCGGCCTAGGGGGCTGGTAACGTCAGACCCCTAATAGCGGTATAAGTCGTGTCAGAGAGTAGCCCAGAACACCCTGAGATACTACTGGTGTACCTACCAGTAAATCTCCTGCCTCGGCCGAGGGCTTTGTGTGATGGCTCTCCTAGACACTGCGCGATCTCACCCCCAATACCGGGAGAGACGAATCCCCAGCCGATCCGCTCACTTGCCTCCATGTGGCTCGGGACTGTACCCAAAAAAGACCTGTTTGCATGACTCCTTTGAGCCGTGGTAGGGTAGAAATCAAAGCACAGTTGGAACTCACACGAGACAAATTACGACCTCAGGTCGATGAACTAACCTATATACCTGTCACCAGGGAACTGCTATCTGACGCTGGGTATAATACCAACTAGCAGATTCCCGGCGAGTCCTGTCCGGTGTACTCATAACCCAATGAGCACCTGTATACATCTTAGGTGAACCAACTGACACCAATGGCTTGTGAGACCGGCCACCGCCCCTCGTCGGGGTCTCGACTGTATACACTAGTCTACTCTGGAGTATCGATGCCCTGCCTCGAAACTCCCATGACTAGGGACACTTTAAGGATGTGCTTACAGACCCCAGCTCCCATGTATATGATCGCCATCATACTGCTGGCATTCAAACAAGAATCCTATGGGCTCTATCAACATGCAATAGCGAACTAAAGCATGTATACGATGATAAAGACAAACCAGATAACATACTATCATCTCGAGCAAGACTGTCATATCGTTATAGGTCCTGCCTCAATCATTGCAATCACGTACCTGCGATCCAATAATTGACTTTGAGGGCACTATATCCAACAGTTCTCTTGAACGTGGTAAGGTGGAAATCAAAGCACAGTGGGAATCACACAAGACTCTATGACGATCTCGGGTTGACAGACTAACCTGTACCGGTGTCACCAGAGAACTGCCATCTGACGTGAGGTATAATACAATCTGGGAGTTCTCGGCGAGTCCGTCCAGTGTACCCAATCTCCACTGAGAACCCGTATATCATCTCTGATGTCAAACAACAATGGATATGGGATCATCCTGTTAGTGTATATGCCCTAGCGGCCATTATTGTATCATACTTGTATGTATATTACTTAATGGAAGCTTGGAATATTCACAGTTGTATATACAGTCTTGCTAAAAATGGTAGTATGCTACTTGGATTGTGTCTACTTTAATATGTGCATATGTTTCTTGTAACGTATCACTTATACATATTAGCAGAGCCCAAAGGATCTTTGCTTGATTACCATCGTTGTGATGGCAGTCACACTAGTGGGGGCTGGGTAGTCTGTAAGAAACATCCTATATAGGTCCCTGGTCGTTGGATTATCGAGATAGGGCATCGATATTCCGGAGTAGACTAAGTGTGTACGCTTCTCATCCCAGTTAGGGAGATGTTCTGTCCCACAGCCGTCAGTACGTCGTACTGCAAATAGTATACAGGTGCTCGTTAGGTTACGGGTACACCGGACATGACTCACAGGGGAACTGATTGGTTGGTATTATACCCGTCGTCAGTTAACATTTCACAGTTGACATGAGTACAGCATAGTCCGCAGACTTGATACTGCAACTTCGCCTCGAGTGTGTCCCACTATTCTTAGATTGCTACCCTACCACGGCTCAAAGGAGTCGTGCAAACAGGTAGCGGTTGGGTGCAGTCCCGAGCACTTGGAGGCAGTGGCGGTTAGACAGGATTCGCCTCTCCCGGTATTGGGAGTTGATATAGCGCTGTGTTAGAGAGCCATTACGCAAAGTCCTTGGTCAGGGCAAGCGAGATTTACTGGTAGGTTCCAGTAGTTTCTCAGGGTGTAATGGGCTACGCTCTGACACGACTTATACCGCTATTAGGGGACTGACGCTTGCCGCCCCCTAGGCTCGATATGCGATAGTCTTAGACGAATAGACCGGACTGTACGGAGATTGTCACATCAGGCTCAGTAGGAGTTCAGATGGTTTTCCTCATCGACCTTCTTATCGACATCTACCTGGGGACCGTTACGTACAGCTAGTGCCGCTTGCGGTCTGTGGTTAAACCCACTGCCAGCGTAGTGTCGAGTCTTTAGAGTCCCACACAGAGAGTTTCCCTGCTCCAGGCGAAACGATATAGAGGTCCTATGGTTCTACGACAAGGGTTCGGACGCCTACGTGGGTTTACGCACGTACGACGTTCGGACAGTTTTTACTAGTCGGCTTTGGTTTAAGCCAGATTCTAGTATCAGGTTATTGGATTTATACAGTCTAAAGTTTTTCCGTGTTTTCACGGATTGGAGGGGCGTTCTCGTAATTTTCCGGGAAGCTTCTAGAAGCATGGTGACATGGAGGGTAAGGTGGCATTAGCATTAATTGATTTTGTGACTCATGAGATGAATCATTCAAGTGAGTTAAGGAAGCATTTATTGCTTAATAACTCACTTGATGATTCATTGCACATATTCAATGAAGCATGATGATAATGCAATTGAATTATTCATTTGATAATTCTTTATGCTTCATAATATATTAGAAGTGAGAAACAATTTCAATTCATTCTTATCATCACCTTCTCTCTCCTCAAGCTCTCTCATTCTTGAAACCCTAACCCTAACCTCTCATGTGTTGAGATCAAGGGTTAGCTAGACTAATACATCCATAACCTCACTCTATATCCCCTAGGTAGCTTAGATTAGCAGTTTGAGCAACCTAGTTATCTCAAGTTAGAGATAAAGCTTGGCGTAGGAGCACTCGGGTGGATCGTCTTTGATTCGAGGAGGCCGTTGAGGTGCCGTTGTTCCAAGGATCCTACGAGGAGTGGAGGACCGCTATGAAGACCCGAAGAACAAGTAACGTGAGGTATAACTTCGAATCCGAGTAGTTAAACCTTTAATAGTTTGCTAGTAACGGTTTAGAAACGATTCATGCGCTCAAGTCCGTGTTATGAAGCTTTGATAATCATTTTTCATATATTCCGCCTCCCCGCAAGTTCGTGGGGTGCGTGACATGGACTTACAGTGGTATCAGAGCCAACTAAACCATTACTAGCTTGTTAGCAACTAATTAGAAGTTCGATCGACGGAAAACACGAAAACGAAACCCCGGGATCCCTAAGTTTCTGTTAATTTTAAAAATGTCTAAAAAAATATTTGATATGCCTTAAAATTCACTGCAGGGAATTATAAGAGTTCTGGGAAAATACGAGGACACAACTCGGCAAGACGGCCGCGGAACCGCGACCAAATGGTGCTTTTGGCCGCGGATCCGCCGCCGAGTCAACGCCGAGTTGACTCGGAGTTTCACAGTAATTCATTGTTTATGGTGTTTTGTTTTCTTGTATATTATGTTTTCTACCCAGGTTACTTCAGTACAGGTTTTCTTTTGGGGTAGACACGGATAAAGGTTGTCGATCGATGTTCTAAATTAATTGCTAATTCGGTTTTTATCTGTAATGTTTAATGTGTTCGTAAACCTCCCCTAACTGCTAGTATGTCGGTTGGCAGAGGGTTGCACATTTCTGTAATGTTTACTGTTTGTGTTTATGGACATGATTGGAGTGTTGTGATGATTAGCCGGGGTTTGAGATGGGTTTAATATTCATTCATTCGATGTAAATGTAATATGATGTAATATTCTTTTGCGGGGCACATCCAGGTTGCGGTTGTATCCACCGTTGTATTATTTCTCTTTACTGTTTTTGCTCCAAGGATAGACCCAAGGCGGGGTACACAAACTACCGGGTACATTGAAGTGTTTAGTGGCCTACTCACGTTGTTGAGGGAGACCGCTTCACTTCGGGTACTTGGCGGGTAGTTTGCCGTACCCGTAGGGGTCTAGGGTTGGGGTAATGGCTATCCATCACAATTGTGTAATCCGTCTTTTATTGAAGGCTCAAAGCAAATGCGGATTGCTAGTATATCCAATAAAGTTCATCTGTGATCTGGAATGCTTATTATTGCGTCTGACGAATGTACAATATCTATATATGATAGCTATTAGATGTCACTTATGTTTTACACCCGCGCTAGCCCAGTCCCCGCTCTGTCGTTAGTTAAGTAACCTAACGGGTGATGACGGGACCCCGTGGCGAATGCGGATGGCATAAGAGGACGTAGTATTTTCGTTGTTTTCTGCAATGATAGGATAAATGATGGAACGCATTATTATAATGCAAAGAAAATCAAACCAAAGTTTAATCGTTGGAACAAATTTAAAAGAAACCACTCGGTTATTTTAAAAGATCGGAATTTTTAAATTGCGGAGCTTTAACCACTCCTTTTAAAAAGTATCAGGTTTCTTCGATTATATCAAGTTCACTACTTTCACGGTTTTGCCAAAACTATTTGTAGCCCTCCGTCATTTCATTTGGCCCTTAGTCAAAACATAGTGTTTGGTAGCTGCTGGGTATTCATTTGTTGCATAGATAGATGCGTTGGTTTGGGACAGTCGTATTACTTTTCTTGGCCCTTAGTCAAGAGTATATATGGGTGGGTTCAAATTAACCTGGATAATGACGGGTAGAACTTGACATGTGACTTATGACATATTTGGCCCTTAGTCAAAGTCATAAGAGCATGGGGCAAAATTCCATATCGGGAATTTCTAAAGAAACTGAAATTTGCTGAGAGATGCATACCATTTTGGAGTTTGATGAATGTTGGTAGGATTCCTTCAACATTATCATACGATGATATTTTGGATCCCGATCCTACTGTGAGTATATACTACTTATCAGGAGATTCGTCACTTAACGATCAATGCTATAAACCAAGTAGGTGCCTAGAAAGGTGTCAGCGGGGCTACGCCCCCAGAGAAAAGAGGTTATTTAATTAAGGAACTTCGCGAAAGCGTTGGAAAACCTCCCTCGAAGTATCGACACTGACCTGGCTGAACGGTTAAGCAAGAATTGTACGGTGAGAATAGTCCTGGCTATTTCATCTTTTATGGTTTGAGGAGGGATTCGAGAAACAGTGGGAGCCATCCAGTTTAGATAAATTAAAAACCACTCTAAACATGCAAGAGCATCATGCTAATAGTATTTTCTTCCCTCTCTCTTAATTGCAGCGACCTTGTGACCACGAATAGGTTACATCTAGATAACAAATTGACTGAATCTGACTTATATGACTGGCAAAGGTCTGTCTAGATGTCCATTACCTATGACAAGCTGGACCACCCTATTACTACTCAAGATCCCACCGTCCCAGGTCCAGTTTCCACTGCCACGGATATGGATATCTGTCAGAAAAGGGAAAAGGATAAAGCGAAAGCCAAGTGCCTTGTGTTAGCTTCAGTTGATGGTATAAACCAGAAGCAGCACGAGAAGATGGACTCTGTTTCATCTTTCTCCATAACAAAGATTTATATGGAGAGCAATCTCATATAGCAAGATATGAGACCTCGACCGAATTAATTCAAGCGAGGTTGGCCGTCGGGTCATCTGTAGGGGACAACGTCCTTACAATGACTAGCTATATTGATGAGCTCCAGGACCTGCAGACCACGTTGGGAAACGGGTCAGATACTGACTTGATTCTACAGTCTCTACCTTCTACCCTGAAGGAAACCAGGGAATTAGAAGGAAAGATAAGGGCAAAAGTTTCGGGACTGCATATAGTAAAAGAGGGACGTTCCTATTGTTATGGGATTGGGCATAGGCAGAAAGATTGCAGGGCTTTTGAAGCCAGTAGCCAGGATACGAAGCATGTTGTGGCTTCAGCCTCAAGTGTGTTTGTAATTGAAGACTGTATGTCAATAAACTCTACTTCCTGGATACTAGATACCGGAGCAGGATCTCATATCTGTAATTCATTACATGCTTTGAGAAATAGTAGAGTTATAAAGGTAGGTGATTGGTCTCTCAGAGTTGCAAACGGAATGACAGTGAACGCCGAATCCGTGCGAGAATATCGCCTAGGTTTGACAAGTGAGCATATATTGATTTTATGTAACTGTTTATATGTACCTAGTATGACTTGTAATATCATATCAGTGTCCTCACTTTCGAGAGAGGGATATGATTTTGCATTCGTAAGCGATGTAGTTAACATCCACCTAAATCAAGTTCTGATTGGGTCCGGTACATTAGATAACGGTATATACGTATTAAGTCAAGCTCAGGTTTTCAATGTCCAGAACACTCTTAAAAGAAAGTCTCCAGAGATAAATCAGGCTTTCTTATGGCATTGTAGACTAGGTCACATCAATGAGAGAAGGTTAACTAAGTTACTTAAAGAAGGATATTTGAATCCGTTCGAATATCAATCTTATGCTACTTGTGAATCTTGTCTACAAAGGAAAGATGACAAAGACTCCGTTCACTGGACACGGAGTTAGAGCAAGCGAGCTCTTAGGACTCGTACACAGTGACGTGTGCGGTCCAATGTCTACACATGCGTGAGGTGGTTATTCCTACTTCATTACTTTTACGGTTGATTTCTGTAGGTATGGATATGTCTTCTTAATGAAGCATAAATCCGAGGCCTTTGAGAAATTCCAAGAATACAAGAATGAAGTGGAAAAACAAACAGGCAAGAGTATAAAGACACTGAGATCTGATCGAGGTGGTGAATACTTAGTGCCGAGTTCCTGGGTTACTTAAAAGAGAATGGAATTCTCTCTCAGCTTACTCCTCCATACACACCACAACATAACGGTGTATCGGAAAGGAGGAATCGAACCCTATTGGATATGGTTCGTTCCATGATGAGTAACGCTGAGTTACCGCGATCATTCTAGGGATATGCACTAGAATTAGCTGCATATCTTTTGAACCAGGTTCCCACCAAGACTGTGCCTACCACACCATATCAGATGTGGAGTGGGAAGAAACCCTATCTTCAGTGTCTAAAGATTTGGGGATGTCCGGCTTATGTTAAAAAGCAGCATGCGGACAAACTCGAGGCACGATCAGTACTATGTAAGTTTGTGGGATATCCAAAGAACTCCAGGGGATATCTATTCTATTACGCAGAGGAACAAAAGGTTTTTGTTTCTCGTAATACCCATTTTCTAGAATATCAGTTTTTAGAAAAGGAAACTGGTGGGAGCGAAATAGAACTGGAAGAAATTCCAGAAGCACAAACTACTACTGAATGTTTGGTAGAACCAGAAGTTCAAGAAGAACAGGACATCCCGACGCCACTCCGCAGAAGTAGTAGGCAATCTCATCCGCCCGAGAGATACTACGGTTTTCTCATAGACGGGGATAGAGAGGATTGCACTATTGACTATGATGAGCCTAGTAGCTTCCAGCAAGCCATTCAGAGCGGTGACTCAGTAAAATGGATGGATGTAATGCGGACCAAAATGGAGTCTATGTACACTAACAAAGTATGGACTTTGGACATTGCTCCAGATGGGGTAAAACCCATAGGATGCAAATGGAACTTCAAAAAGAAGATTGGTGTAGATAGACAGGTTGAAACCTATAAGGCTAGACTTGTTGCAAAGGGTTTCCATCAAAGACCTGGTTTGGACTATGACGAAACCTTTTCTTCAGTGGCTATGCTTAAATCTATTCGGGTCCTTCTTGCTATTGCTGCCTTCCACGATTATGAAATCTTGCAGATCGACGTAAAGACGGCCTTTCTAAATGGTAATTTGGAAGAGAGCGTCTATATGGATCAGCCAGAGGGATTCATTCAGAGTGGGAGCAGCGGTAAAGTATGCAAGCTGCTTAAGTCCATTTATGGACTAAAGCAGGTATCGCGGAGTTGGAACATATGTTTTGATTATGCTGTCAAAGAATTCGACTTTATCAAAAATCCAGATGAACCTTGCATATACAGTTAGATTGTAGGGAGAGTTGTAGTATTCTTCGTTTTGTACGTGGATGAAATTCTCCTAATAGGAAATGATATTCCTATGTTACAGTCAGTCAAAAGATTCTTATCACAGAAATTCTCCATGAAAGACCTGGGTGATGCCACCAACATTCTGGGGATCCGGATCTATCATGATAGATCAAAAAGGATGTTGGGACATTCACAGTCCAGGTACATAGACACCATAGTAAAGAGATTAAGTATGGATGATTCTAAGAGCGAGAACCTACCGGCTTGTCACGGAATCACTCTCTCCAAAGAGATGTCTCCCAAGACTGATTTGGAAAGGGATCGCATGTCGATTATACCCTACGCTTCTGCGGTAGGCTCTATAATGTATGCGATGTTATGTACCAGACCAGATGTAGCATACGCATTAAGCGTTGTAATCCGGTATCAGGAAAACCCAGGGAAGAAGCACTGGATAGCAGTAAAGAACATTCTCAAGTACCTGAGAAGGACTAAGGAGATGTTCTTGGTGTATGGCGAAAAAGACCTCCAGATGGAGGACTTTGCCGACTCCGGCTTCCAGAGTGACAAGGATGACTCCAAATCCATATCGGGTTATGTCTTTACCCTCAATGGAAGGGCGGTCTGTTGGAAGAGTTCCAAGCAGGAGACCGTTGCTAACTCAACAATAGAAGCGGAGTATATACCTGCTTGCGATACCGCAAAAGAAGCTGTCTGGATGAAGAAGTTCCTCACGGGACTTCAGGTGGTTCCTACCAGTGTTGATCCGATACCTTTGTATTGTGACAACAACGGCGCTATAGCTTAAGCGAAGGAACCCATGTCCCATAAGAAGTCCAGACACATCTTAAGGCGGTACCACCTGATCAGGGAGATCGTAGATCGCCGGGAGATCGAGGTGAAACGAGTAGAGACAGAGAATAACATTGCTGATCCATTCACAAAGGCCCTTCCTCAGACGCAGTTCGAGAGGCTATTCGAGATGATAGGTCTACGATATGCCAGCTCATGGCCCTAGTGCAAGTGGGAGATTGTTAGTGTATATGCCCTAGGGGCCATTATTGTATCATACTTGATGTATATTACTTAATGGAAGCTTGGGATATTCACAGTTGTATATACAGTCTTGCTAAAAATGGTAGTATGCTACTTGGTTTGTGTCTACTTTAATATGTGCATATGTTTCTTGTAACGTATCACTTATACATATTAGTAGAGCCCATAGGATCTTTGCTTGATTACAACGTTGTGATGGCAGTCAAACTAGTGGGGGCTGGGTAGTCTGTAAGCAACATCCTATACAGGTCCCTGGTCGTTGGATTATCGAGATAGGGCATCGATATTCCGGATTAGACTAAGTGTGTACGCTTCTCATCCCAGTTAGGGAGATGGTCTGTCCCACAGCAGTCAGTACGTCGTACTGGAGATAGTATACAGGTGCTCGTTAGGTTACGGGTACATCGGACAGGACTCGCTTGGGAACTGATTGGTTGGTATTATACCCGTCGTCAGTTAACAGTTCCCAGGTGACATAACTATAGCATAGTTCGCAGACTTGACACTGCTACTTCGCCTCGAGTGTGTTCCACTGTTCATAGATTGCTACCCTACCACGGCTCAAAGGAGTCATGCAAACAGGTAGCAGTTGGGTGCAGTCCGGAGCACTTGGAGGCAGTGGCGATTAGACAGGATTCGTCTCTCCCGGTATTAGGAGTTGATATCGCGCTGTGTCAGAGAGCCATTACGCAAAGTCCCTGGTCAGGGCAAGCGAGATTTACTGGTAGGTTCGAGTAGTTTCTCGGGGTGTAATGGGCTACGCTCCGACACGACTTATACCGCTATTAGGGGACTGGCGCTTGCCGCCCCCTAGGCTCGATATGCGATAGTCTTAGAGGAACAGACTAGACTGTACGGAGATTGTCACATCAGGCTCAGTAGGAGTTCGGATGGTTTTCCTCATCGGCCTTCTTATCGACATCTACCTGGGGACCGTTACGTACAGCTAATGCCGCTTGCGGTCTGTGGTTAAACCCACTGCCAGCGTAGTATCGAGTCTTTAGAGTCCCACACAGAGAGTTTTCCTGCTCCAGGGGAAACGATATAGAGGTCGTATGGTTCTACGACAAGGGTTCGGACGCATACGTGTGTTTACGCACGTACGACGTTCGGACAGTTTTTACTAGTCGTCTTTGGTTTATGCCAGATTCTAGTATCAGGTTATTAGATTTATACTGTCTAAATTTTTTCCGTGTTTTCACGGATTGGAGGGGCGTTCTCGTAATTTTCCGGGTAGCTTCTAGAAGCATGGTGACTTGGAGGGTAAGGTGGCATTAGCATTAATTGATTTTGTGACTCATGAGATGAATCATTCAAGTGAGTTAATGAAGCATTTATTGCTTAATGACTCACTTCGATGATTCATTGCACATATTCAATGAAGCATGATGATAATGCATTTGAATTATTCATTTGATAATTCTTTATGCTTCATAATATATTAGAAGAGAGAAACAATTTCAATTCATTCTTATCATCACCTTCTCTCTCCTCAAACTCTTTCATTCTTGAAACCCTAACTCTAACCTCTCATGTGTTGAGATCAAGGATTATCTAGACTAATACATCCATAACCTCACTCTATATCCCCTAGGTAGCTTAGATTAGCACTTTGAGCAACCTAGTTATCTCATGTTAGAGATAAAGCTTGGCATAGGAGCTCTCGGGTGGATCGTCTTTGACTCGAGGAGGCCATTGAGGTGCCGATGTTCCAAGGATCCTATGAGGAGTGGAGGACCGCGATGAAGACCCGAAGGACAAGTAACGTGATGTATAACTTCGAATCCGAGTAGTTAAACCTTTCGTAGTTTGCTAGTAACGGTTTAGAAACGATTCATGCGCTCAAGTCCGTGTTACGAAGCTTTGATAATCATTTTTCATATATTCCGCCTCCACGCAAGTTCGTAGGGTGCGTGACATGGACTTACACATCCATCGCCCATCTACATGGGTCGAGAAGCTATACGTTAGTCTACTCTGGTATATCGATGCCCCGTCTCGATACACCCACGACTAGGGACATTGAAGGATGTACACACAGACTACCTTTGTCCCGTTAGTATGATCTCCAACATAATCTAGGTAGTCATGTAGGCATCCTAAGGGCTTTACCAACATGTAACAGAGAGACAATCAGTATACATGTGAAGATAAAGAGCAACCAGATAGAATACTATCATGTCGAGCAAGAAAGTCCTCCCTATATATGTCCAATCATCCACTACATTATACATCTCATGTACAGTAATGGCCTCTAGGGCATACATATAACTAACAATCTCCCACTTGCACTCAGGCGATCATATAGCAGTGGTTGTAGTATCTCATACTCAACCATCTCATAAAAGTCTCTCTCTGGGAAAAGGCCTTTGTGAGTGGATCCGCCGTGTTGTCCTCGGAGTCTACTCTCCTAACCTCGATCCTCTGGAGATCAACCATCTCCATGATCAGGTGATACTGCCTTAGAATATGTTTGGATCACTGATGGGACGGGGGTTCTTAGGCCAAAGCCACAACTCCATTGTCACACAATGGTAGGAACGAAGTTCATCTCATGAACTAATATACACCAAGACTTCCTCTTTAGTAGCATCTTAGGTAGCGATGTATCCAGCCTTTATCGTCTAGTTTGCCATGGTATCTAGCTTGGAACACTTCCAACATACCGTCCCTCTACTGTGGGTAAAGACAATGCATGTGACAGACATTCAGTCAACCTTACCACCCTTGAAGCTATCCAGTGATTCTCCCCAGGATCGATTGATACCATCTCACTACACCTAGTGAGAATCCTAACATCCACTTAGATCTATCTCATAGATCCATAACCCAGGATTTAGGATGTATCACCTTGATCCTATATAGAGAATCATTGTGATAAGAGGAGATTGACCGAGCGTAGCATAGGAAACTCCTTCCCTATCAAGAGTATATCATTCACGTACAATACGAGGATCACCACCATACTCCCTACTACCCTTTTGTATATACAAGGTTCATCTACCATTTTGATGAAGTCAAACGCTTTGACTACCACATCAAAACAGATGTTCTAACTCCGCGATGCCTGCTTTAACCCATAAAGCAACTTGCACACATTTCTGCTTCTCCCACTGTTTACGAAGCCCTCTGGCTGTGTACTTTTAGATGCTCTCTTCTAAATCATCATTTAGAATAGCATTCATGACACCCAACCACCAGATATCATATTCATGGTATGTAGCAATGGAAAGTAGGATCCGGATGGACTTAAGCATAGCTTCAGGAGAAAAGGTTTTATCATTATGCACACCTGGTCAATGACGAAAACCTTTTACAACTAGTATAGCTTTGAAAGTCTCAACTTTTCCATGTACACCAAGTAATCTTCTCAAGATATACTTGCTCCTGATGGGGATTTAACCCTTCAGATATAGCAACCAAAGTCCATACTTTGTTGGTGTATATGGATTCCATCTCAGATCGCTTAGCATCCAGCCATTCTTACAAAGTCCCCACTCTTGATGGCTTGCTCAAAACTAGTTGGGTCATAATCGCATGATGCAATCCTCTCTCCTACTATCATAGAGAAAACCGAAGTATCTCTCAGGCGGATGAGGAACCCTTCCAGATCGTCGGAGAGGCTGGAGTTCGTCGGGAGCTATTGAATCCTCCGGTTCTACCAAATCGCCAGCTGTAGTTTGTATAGCTGGAACTCCTTTCAGTTCTACCTCATGACCACTAATTTCTTCACAAGAAATTCCCTTTCCAAAAGGTCGCATGCTGAGAATCAAAACACCTTTTGCTCCTCAGTACGGTAGAAGATATTCCTTTGCGAATGCTTGAGATATCCAACAAACTTTCACAGAACTGACCTAGCCTCGAGCTTGTATGGATTTTGCTTTTAGACATAGGCTGGACAACCCCAAATCTTAACTTAAATAAGACATGGTCTCTTCTCATACCATATCTCATATGGAGTGGTAGGCACCTTATTTGGTTGAAACCCAATTCAATAGGTATGCAGCTTCACAAGTGCATAACTCCCAAAAGGAAATAGGCAACTCAGTAGTACTCATTATATAGCACATCATATCTAATAGGGTACGATTGCTCCGCCCCGATACACCGTTGTGCTGAGGTGTATACGAAGGAGTAATGCTGAGAGAGAATCTCATTCTCCTTTAGAATAATCCCGGATCTCCGTGCTCAAGTATTCTCCTCCCTGATCTCATCATAGGACATAATACTTATACCCATTTTGGTTCTCTACTTCTGACTTATATTATTTCAATTTCTCAAAAGCTTCAGACTTGTGTTTCAACAGGAACATATGTCCGAATCTTGAGAGATCATCAGTGAATGTAATGAAGTACAAAGAACTGGCCCAGGCATGTGTAGACAGGGGACATACATACATCATCATGTATCAATCCCAAGAGTTCACTAACTCTATCTCTGTTTACAACAAATGGAGTTGTGGTCATCTTGTTTTTGTGACATGACTGGCAAGTTTCACAAGATGTAAATTCAAACTGATTTAAATATGCATCTTAATGTAATTTAGCTAGTCGGGTCGCATTGATATGACCTAGTCTACAAAGCCTCAAGATAAATTCGTTCATTTCTGTACTCTTCCTCTTGTGTGTGTTCTGTACGTTACGAACTGTGGTTTGATTTAGAACGTATATGCTTTTAGATAACGTGCCTGAACCGATCAACTCTTGATATAGGAAATGTTCAAAACATTATCCAACAATACAAAATTATATCCTTCTTTACTAAATAAAGTGATTGATATGATGTTGTATATTAGGTTCGGTGTATAATAACATTCGTTCAGAATCAATTTATTTGTTAATACAGGGTGATAACTGCCAACAACTTGGCTGCAACAATTGCACTGTTTCCAACTCTTGAAATTTTATCAACCGTTCTCAGTTCTTTACCTATCTGTAGCCCATGTAACATATTACATATGTGGGATCTTGATCAGATATCACTTACCCAGGACGTAAAGGATACTGAGAAACAGTTCTTTATAACGAGCACACCCGAAGAAGATGCATCATCTTGTACTTTCTTCGTTTGGGCGGCACGGGAATCCTGGTAATCCCCTATTTCCTGCTTGGTCTTATAACAATCATAAGTTGGAGCAGGACCAACGTTCCCCAGCTCAGTATAACAAGCGGGTTCAGTCAATACATTCATATTATTATCTTGATTATGGCGTGACATGGTCGCTACCTGGAGAGAAAGAGAGAAGAAAACACTCAGCGTATGCTCTTGCAAGATCAGATTGGTTTATTATTTTATCTAATCAGGATGGCTCCTACTTTTTTTATCAAATTTTCCTCCAAACCATAAAAGGAAAGACTATCCGGGATTAATTACACCCTACAATTTCGTCAATTTTTCAGCCAGGACAGTGCCGGTATTTTGAGGGAGGTTCCCCGTGCTTTCGCACGAACCTAATTAAAGTAAACCTCATTTTCACAGGGGCGTAACCCTGTTGACACCTTTCTAGACACCTACTTGATCGGCTAATTGTAATGTGCAAAACACTCACAAGAGTAACTCTTACTCGCAGTGGGTATCGGGATCAAACTATCTCATTGAAGGTACGCAATCTCATTGCAAATTTCAACACTTGAAATTCCCGATAATATATTGCCCCTACCATCCTATGACCTTGACGAAGGCCAACAAACCATAGGCGGCTAGTCAAGTTCAACCCGTACATTTCATGATTGAATTAAACCCACCCGCACGACCCTTGACGAAGGCCAAAAAAGTCGCACGACTACCCTAACTCAATCGCATCATATGCTTAAGCAGATAAGCATAAATAGCTACCGCACACTACGCCTTGACGAAGGCTAACAAACGTAGCACGAATACTATGAAGTACTTATCTGAAATGACGGAGGGCTATGACAGGTTTTTAAGAAAACCTTTTGCGTAATGAACTTGATATCGTTGTAGAATCGAGTGATTCTGAAAAGGAGTGTTTTTTAGGCTTTTACTCGTTTTGCTAAAGAGGTCACTCCCGGTGAAGGGATCTCGGCTCTTTCCTTATCGAATAAGGTGCAGGATATTTCACAAATACCACTATGCAAAGCAAAAACTATAAAAGAAATCAAAAGACAAACCGAGTTTGTAGCATCTGCTAGTTTCGCTAAAGAGGTCACTCCCGGTGAAGGGATCTCGGCACTTTTCTTATCGAATAAGGTGCTGGATATTCTATAAGGATTACCGCTATGCAAAGCAAGAACTGGAGCTACCTGTTTTTTAAAAACAAGTTTCTACAACATCTTTAGGTTTCTGTTCTTTCATTAATCTCATTAATGAAGTCCCATCATTTAAGTTACCTAAGCATCACAGATAAATAAAATGTATGCCTTCCGCATTCGCCTCGATGTCCCCTCGTGCACCGTTAGGTTAGGTAAGTAACGGAAGAGCGGGGCAAGGCTAGTGCAGGTGTAAAACAAAATCAATGTCTATATAATATATCATATGACTATATACAGTATCTATCTCAACATATCAAATGATCACATCACAGATATCGCAGCAGAAAACAACATATGAAATATTGGATATACTAGAATTTCCGGGTTTTATATTAAGCCTGTATAAAACACGGATTCTACGGTAGTGATGAATAGCCAAACCCACATCCCTAGACCTCTACGAGAGCGGCAAGCAACCCTACCAATTCTAGAGTTAGGAGACCCAGACTCGACTCCTCGAGTTGGTCTCCCACTGGACTCTAGAACCCGGTTACTTGTTCTCCCCTCTTTGGTTCTATCCTAATGTGGAAAAGTAAATAATATACAATGGTGACATCATCCTCAACACGAAAGTGCCCCAATTAAAGAATATTGCATACATTGAATTTTACATCAATGAAAATAAAAAACTCTCATCTCACAAAAAAAACCGGCTATTCAAACACGACGATCAAATATAACATATCCCAGCAACACATAACATCACATGTCATCAAAGTAAATAAATATGCGTATCCCAATTGTCGTTGACATATAGCAACGAAACCAGCGATACACCACATATTACACTTACGGTCGCAGAAAACAAAGTGAAAAACTACAACAATTGGAATCCGCACTGCCCTTAGACATCATAAACCCGGAATATCACATATATTTGGATTTCATGCCTAACAATGCAAATTTTACATTTAGGTCTCATCCATGAAAACACTTTTCAAAAGGAAGTCAGGTAATTCAACTAGATTCCCGATTCCGTCCGAGGCCGAAATGTTAAAATTGCATTCAACTAGATAGATTCCAATTATTGTATCCCATCACATGATATCCGTACGACGTTAAACTTTTCGATCGATTCATCAAAGTCCCACAATTTCCCAACAGCTCAACACTTGAGCACAATTTTAATAATACCCGGAACATACAGCAGTACTTATGGACCAACCGTAGAAAGGCAAACCCAAGCCTCACTCATGTCGCCACGGAACTGTGGCAAACCCTAGGGTATGACCGTGGTTCCACGATCCAAAAAAGTCGAGTTAGAGTTTCATTCTTCTAGAGGATCCACAAAATTACTTGCATGTTTTTCCGAATACGTTGAACTTAGAAAAATGGGTTTTTGACATTCGATCGAACTCTTTAACTTCGCCTAGATAACTTGTGAAAACCCAAATACAATGTTAAACTACGAATACGAAACACTCCAAATTGTTTATAGTGTAAGATTACATTTCATGCAAAATTAGCAAAAACAAACAACACCTGAAACACCAAAACCCATGCAATGGAACAATGAAAAAATTTGGAGGAGGGGGGCTCGGATTTGGCCGGTATGGGGGGGTCTCGCCGGCCTACTGTTCACAGAAATGCCCCAAATTTCACTAGTGTTGATGTTATCACACATACATGATTCTGTATTTGTTTAAAAAAAATTTAGAGCTCATATAAAAATCGACAGAACCTGGATTTTAGGGTTTCAAGTTTCGGAGTTCATTTCGGTTTCGTAATCTAACAATCCGTCTAATACTCTAGCTCGGCTCTAATACCACTGTTGGGATTCTTTAGCACCCTACTGGGTTTTCACAGCAACTACCATGCCAAATTTAAAAAATTGTAACGTGCTAATCAATCCTAATCTAGGATCAAGCTAGAGTAACTAGACAATATGAAACATGTAATCAACTATTACAAGTAGTGAGCAAGGAATACAAGCTTTGTAGACCGCTCCTTCACTTCTAAAGTTCTGTGTTGACGTCCCTTCGCTGCGATCATGGATCTCCCGAACTCTAGTATGGGTTCCCTCGGAGAAATGAACAAGCTAGCTCGTAGTCTTCGAGGCCGAAGATGATCTACGTCGAGGAGACTCAAACTCAAGCTAACCCTTCACTAGGTCATGAACTTTGTGAAGATAACACCCTATAATACCTAAGAAAGTGTATAGGATGATGAAATAGGAAGTAGGCTCACTTTAGATTTTATTTTCTCACAATATTTCATCACTAATCCAAAACCTAGAAAGCTTTTGGAGTTGAGATGAAGAAGAAGAAGAATGAACTCATGAGGTGAGAGAATGAACCAGGGATGAGTTTTTTTATCATATACTAACTCATGTAGAGACATAACCATGGCTAAATTATAATGGTTAGGTTAATAAATATCTTAAGTAAAACAAAATTAGTGGACTAAGTCAATGGATCCACAAGCTTCATGAAGCTTCATGCATGTGAGCTATTATCCACTAATTTGGAATTACATTAAATTCTAAAACCTAACAATATAATTAGTATGGTGTAAGTCTCATACACCCATGTAGTGTGTATCAACAACCATGATACAAAATAAAACACAATTAATATATATCACATATATATTAAGTGTGCACATGTGAGAATAATAAATGGTTAAGTGAGCTTATATTAGTTAATGTAAATTAGTATATAAAATATACAATTATACACTAAATTATCAAATCAACACTTGATTTAATAATCCGTCTATATCACATATAACCGACTAATATTAAATATACCAACTTATCGGATCAACACTTGATTCGATAACCCGGCTATATCACATAGAACTGACTGATACAAATATCGGGAGAATGGAATACGGTATCACATACTCGTATTAATCTCGGTCTCGTACATATCTCATATGTGCTCCTACTCCGTTATGCCTGAGCCAGGAAACATCTGTGTAGGACTCTAAAGACTCGTAAATATGCCGGCAGTAGGTGATGATCAAAATACCCACAAGCCGCAAGAGGCATGCTAAACGTAACGGCCACCCGGGTGTTGAGAGATCAGAAGATCAACAAGGAAGCCTGCTCAAACCCCTGTGAGTCCAATCAGTAACACTTACCGTACAGTCCAGTCTCTTCGTCTGATATGTTGCATATCTCGCCTGGGGGTGGTAAATGTTAGACCGCAGTAACTCGATAAGTCATGCCGATGTGAGGCTCATAACAAGTCGAGAAACTACTGGTAACACTTACCAGTAAATCTCAGAATCAGCCCTGGCCAAGGACTTCATGTTATAGCCAATCGAGCACAGCGCAACATCAACACCCAATACCGAGAGAGACGAATCCCCTCCTATCGCTAATTGCCACCATATGACTCAGGACTGTATCCAAAAACCACCGTTTTGTACGTTCTCTTAAACGTGGTAAGGTGGAAATCAAAGCACAGTGGGAATCACACAAGACTCTATGACGATCTCAGGTCGACAGACTAACTTGTACCAGTGTCACCAGAGAACTGCCATTTGACGTGAGGTATAATACCATCTTGGAGTTCTCGGCGAGTTCATCCAGTGTACCCAGTCTCCACTGAGCACACGTATATCATCTTTGATGTCAAACACTAATGGATATGGGATGATCCATCGCCTATTTATATAGGTTGAGAAGTTATACGCTAGTCTACTCTGGTATATCGATGCCCCGTCTCGATACACCCACGACTAGGGACATTGAAGGATGTACTCACAGACTACCTTTGTCCCACTAGTATGATCTCCATCATAATCTAGGTAGTCAAGTACGCATCCAAAGGGCTTTATCAACATGTAACAGAGAGACAATCAGTGTACATGTTAAGATAAAGAGTAACCAGAGAGCATACTATCATGCCGAGCAAAAAAGTCCTCCCTATATATGTCCAAGCATCCACTACAATATACATCTCATGTATAGTAATGGCCTCTAGGGCATACGTATAATTAACATATAATACCATCTAGGAGTTCTCGGCGAGTCCGTCCAGTGTACCCAGTCTCCATTGAGCACACGTATACCTTCTCTGATGTCAAACACAATTGGATATCGGATCATCCATCGCCTATCATATGGGTCAAGAAGCGCATACGCTAGTCTACTCTGGAGTATCGAAGCCCTGTCTCGATACTTCCATAACTAGGAGCATTTGAAGTATGTACTTATCGACTACCCTGTCCCTACTAGTATGATCTGCATCATAATTCTGATAGTCGAGTAATCATCCTAAGGGCATTATCAGCATGTGATCACAAAACAGTATTTGTTAACATGTTAAGATAAAGTGCAACCAGATAGCATACTATAATGTCGAGCAAGAAAGTCTTCCCTATATAAGTCAAAGCATCTACTGCAATATACATCGCATGTCACGACCCGAAAGTACCGAGCGTGACTGGCACTTAAATTACGAAACGTCTGGAGGCGTACATAATCTAAGTAAGCCAAAACCCAGAAATCAAAACGAAGTAAAGCATTAGAGTGAAGGAAAAACAAATTTTAAAGCAAGAAGTTTAACAACATAAGCCAAGGTATGCATTTTTAAAATCTCAAGTCTTTTCTGAAAATTTCGACAGAGTTTCCTTTATAAATACTGACCCCAAACGGGTACAAAACCTGATAAAGTATATATAAAGAATAAGGCATCCCCAAGCGGGAGCTAGCTCTTCGCTAAAAGGGCGGACAAAACCACGCAAGCAATTTAATATACAATGCCGCAGGGCGAGGATCAAAACTCAAAAGAAAT
This sequence comes from Agapanthus africanus, assembly GCA_030015575.1. Taxonomy (NCBI): domain Eukaryota; kingdom Viridiplantae; phylum Streptophyta; class Magnoliopsida; order Asparagales; family Amaryllidaceae; genus Agapanthus; species Agapanthus africanus. The sequence goes on along the minus strand of JASDDO010000022.1, from coordinate 383,881,999 downwards.
CCCATCTCCACTAGAAAACCATAATAATACAAGCGCGACTCTAAGGTCGAAAGAATATACAATCAGGTCTCTAAGTCTGAAATAAATACATGTCTGGTTGATGGAGTTACTAGATACAACTGAAAATAAATAAAAGTTACAATGGTGGTCATGATGCAAATGAACCCACCTACCAAAGCAAATCACCCGGAAAGGGAGCAGTGTGCCAGCAAAGCCGCACGAAACTTGTACTGCAAATCCAGCAAGAAACTGTGGCACAACGGGGGTGAGTTGCCAACTCGTGAGTCGAAAACATCACAGAGCAGAAATCGCATGTATGACGCATCCTAGGTCATATCAAGTAATATCCTCAAATAATATCCTGATCCATCTACACATAAGTGCAATACCACGTGCTCATATCAGTGCCTCAGATAGCAACATATCAGATATACGATGTATGAATGCATTACTAAAGGAAACAGAATACATCATGAATGAGACAACTATTTTCTTTATTTAATGAGATTTCTGTATGTATATAAATCGAGTATCATCAATGAAATCAACGGAGAAATCAGTGTCAAGCATCGACACAAAACATAAATCTCAATTTCTCAGGCTCCGGCTATCCGGACTGGCCTGTATCATCAATCTCAATATCTCAGTGTCTCAAATCTCAATATCTCAATACCTCGGGGTCCGTCAGTCCGGATCGGCCCATATCATCAATCACACGACCACGAACGGTATCCACCGGATATCCTCCATGCTAGACAATCATCGGTAGGAAGTCTTCCCGTGCCAGGCTCATCGTCTACAACTCGAGCTTCTTTCCCCGGGGTACCATACCGGGTCCACCATGTACCCACAGACGGTTCATCCAACTCCTCGAATCGGGTCTCGAAAACCATCTCAGAACCGAGAAAACATCATGGTGGACAATACTCATCATATCAAGGAAAACCGCATCTATCTATCTTTAAAACAAATCATCTGTTTATAAAACTTTCACATGCGGTTTCCAAATCCAGAAATCTCAAGAAGGATCCGTAATCATAAAAATCATAATATCAATAATCAGTGAATACCGGCATAAATCTCCATAATACTGCATGACCAATGAATATATGAATGCATCTGATGTCATGCAATAAATGCAATAGTTAAACTAACATATGAAAGCTATAACATATTGCAACTATCAACTAGCAATCTATGTCAATGAATAGTATTCTCTAAAGTGTACGTGATATGGCAATTACCGATGATGATGTGTGTGAGCCGGCAAGCAGGTGTACGTGGAACATACGCATCATCGGTAATGGTGCTGGTGTCCTGACAGCAGGGTTTCATAATAATTACAGATAACATATGTACAAGCATGCAATGCGATGAAACATCATGAATATACAGAAATTGATGTTGTAACAGCAACACTGAAAAATATACCTATCCAATATACGAGTCATACTGTTTGGTATTTAAAATACTCACGATTCTCCACTTTTGAAAACAAGTATGACTCGAGCCCAGTCAAAAAGGTAAGGGAATACACCTAAGTCTGAGTCGATCTATATATATATATCTATCAGTCGGTGATCTCGCCTCAATATTATCATGTACGATACAATAAATAATATGACATCCTCGAGTCAAGAGTGCGGATCTATCCTCATAACTATCTCTCATACGATAAATCTATCGTACGGCATCCCAAATCTGGGTACGGGTCAAATATCATATTTATCTCATTACTCATCTGGTATCCTTATCATCATATGTCATGATCTGGGGTACAGATCTAAGTCTAGTACAAACTGATACCATCAACAAATATATTTGCGTGTGTCTGAAACACATCGCCTAAAGATCCGCTATAATTTCCTATCGTATCTCATAGTACGAACCAAATCACATCACTGATCTCACGGCATCATGCCCAATCACATCGACTCATCTCTAAGTACCATATACTATCCTCAACATCCGTGCATACGTGTATGTGTATGTGTGTGTGTGTGTAAGCACCAACACATCCACCTATACATAAATATACATATGACGTATACACCCAAAACCATATCCCGTGTGTGTATGTGTATATCTAACAACCTCACTCTAGGGTCCGCGACTAAGAAACCAACTAAACCACTTTCCTCATATCTCGCTAACATTAACCCATGATCTCCTAATGCTTTTATTGCTAAGGTTCATATCTCCCCATAACCCATATATATATATCTATACCACATCACATCAAAATTTTATGAAATTGCAGGGGTGCTATACGCCATCCACCCGACTTCCCCCGTAGATATATATCTACTCATTTTGATCCTTGCTCGCTGGAGTCGATGACGCTACGCTCTCCTCCTCGTCTTGAAATCCATGTGGGGGTATCTACATATATACACACAAGATATCGTAACCGAAATCACGCACGAAAACCAATTCGGCACGTGTATCACACACAGGTTAAAACCTATCGTTTACGCTTGCAAGAATAACCAACAACTCTCGACGATTGACGTATAAACGTGAATCGACCGATAAAAACACCAATACCAAAACTTTATTTCATAAATATCACGAAATACAAGGCAGCAACTCATGAAAATGGTCCCAAATTTTACCCTAGGTGAAATTAGCCAATTTTTCATATAGGAGGGGTCTAGTTTACTGAAGATAAAGCCCTGGACCAAACACGGATCATTTTCACTCAACTCAGGCCGCAATTTGCGTCCAAAATGAGTAAATTTGCGGCCATAACTGTTAGTGATATGTATACCCTAGAGGCCATTACTGTACATACGATGTATATTGTAGTGGATGCTTGGACATATATATGGAGGACTTTCTTGCTCGACATGATAGTATGCTATCTGGTTGCTCTTTATCTTAACATGTACTCTGATAGTCTCTATGTTACATGTTGATAAAGCCCTTAGGATGAGTACTTGACTACCAGGACTTTGATGCAGATCATACTAGTAGGGACAGTTTAGTCGCTAAGTACATCCTTCAAATGTTCCTAGTCACAGGTGTATCGAGACAGGACATCGATATACAAGAGTAGACTAGCGTATGCTTCTTGACCTATGTAGATGGGCGATGGATGATCCCATATCCATTGGTGTTTGACATCAGCGATAGTATACGGGTGTTGAGTGGAGACTGGGTACACTGGACGGACTCGCCGAGAACTCCCAGATGGTATTATACCTCACGTTAGATGGCAGTTTTCTGGTGACACTGGTACAGGTTAGTCTGTAGACCCGAGATCGTCAAAGAGTCTTGTGTGATTCCTACTGTGCTTTGATTTCCACCTTACCACGTTAAAGAGAACGTGCAAAACGGTGTCTTTTGGGTACAGTCCTGAATCACACGGAGGCAATGAGCGATAGGAGGGGTGTCGTCTCTCCCGGTATTAGGAGTTGGTATTGTGCTGTGTTCGATTGGCTATAACTGGAAATCCCTGGCCAGGGTTGCTGAGATTTACTGGTAAGAGTTATCAGTAGTTTCTCGAACTGTTATGGACCTCATATCGACATGACTTATCAGTTACTTCGGTCTGACGTTTACTTCCCCTAGACTGGATATGCGGCATATCAGACGAAGAGACCGGACTGTACGGGAGTGTTACTGATTGGATTCACAGGAGAATGTACAGGCTTGCTTGTTGATCTTCTCATCGCTCAATACCTGGGTGGCTGTTACGTTTAGCTGACCGCTTGCAGCTTGTGGGTGTTTGATATGATCATCACCAACTGCCAGCGTATTGACGATTCTATAAGGTCCTACACAGAGGTTTCCTGGCTCAAGCAAAACGGAGTAGGAGCACATATGTGATATGGACGGGACCGAGAATAATATGTGTATATGATACCGTATTGGATTCTCGCGATGTGTGATTTCGGCCGGGTATATATGATATAGCCGGGTCATCAGATCAAGTGTTGATTCGATGAACTGATACTTGTTATATTAGTCGGTTATATGTAATATAGCCGGATTATCGGATCAAGTGTTGATTCGATAATTTAATTTATAATTATATATGAGATATATTACATTGCATTAACTAATATAAGCTTACTTAAAGATTCATTTTATCACTGGATAATACATTGATGTATATGCGATATATGTTAATTGTATTATTTTATTTTGTTACATTATATATTATATATGTGATATATAATATTGTAACAAGTTAGGGTTACAAATGCAACATAGTTCTTGAGTTTAAACAAAGTTAGGGTTTGGATTTGGGTTAGCTTTTGGGTTAGCATTTGGATGAAGCTTTCATGAAGCTTCATGAAGCTTTCCTTTTGTCTTTATCCTTTGATATTTTTTGTAGATATTATTTAACCCAACCTAAACCCTTAACCTTAGTTTATTCTCTACATGAGTTAAGACTCTCGTTCTTAACTCATGGTTGCAATTGTAACCACAACAAGATAATTCATTATTCATCACAAAAGGTTTTCTTATTCTTCTTCCTCTTGAAAGCTTACTAGCTTTTGGATTTTTGATGATATTTTGTGAGAAATTGAAAACAAAAGAGAGTAAAATTCCTACTTCATCATCCTCATCTATTCTAGCCACTTAGATTAAGATGTTTGCTTTTCTAATACTTGATTATTGAAGAAAGAGCTTGGGTTTGAGATTTTTCAAGGTAGATCATCTTAGTTGTTGAAGATTGGAAGTAAGGTTGCATCTTTCTCTTCATGGAGCCTCTCTAGAGTCCGGGTACTTGATGATCGCAGCTAAGGGACCTCAACACGGAGCTTATGAAGAGATGGAATGGACTACAAAGGTTGTAATCCCTAACTCTTAGATGTTAAAGTGTTAACATGATTGTTTGGTTTGATTCTCTAGTTAAAGTTCCTAGGTTTAGGATTATCTTCAATGGCAAAATTTTAACTTGGCATGGTATAACATTTTAAAAAAAAATAAAAAAATATTATTTTGGGGAATTTATATAATTTAATATTATTTTATTGAATATTTTAATATTTAGGTATAATTAAATACAGAAAAATTGGGAAAAATTATAGAAAATTCTAAAATAGGTTATTTATGGAATTATGCCATTTTAAAGTTTTTATAAATAGTTATAAGCAAATTTAGTGCTAATCGCGATTAAAAATCGCTAATCGGGTTTTTAGCAATTTTTGTGCAAAATATGCACATATCATTTTTATCACACTTGTGCATTTTCTATCATGTTATTTGGGGTTACTATTCTTGTGAGAAGGGTTTTTGGAGAAGGGAAAAGAAAAAAAGAAAATGGAAAAGGAATAAGATAATGAGGTATGGGTGAGAGAGAGAGAGGGTAACCTTTGACCAAGACTTAGCCATTCCTCCATTTTCTTCACCATGTCTCTCCCCCTCTTCTTTGCTTGCTGCTGCTGCTCCTGCACCTCATTCTCCCTCCACCTTCTAGCCCTCAATTCATTTCTAAAACATCACCAAAACCCTACCCCCATTTCATTAAAAGTGTGCACCGGCTCAAGATCTACACATTGGACCAAGAAAGCAAGGATTTTGGCTACTAGGGGCAACTCAAGAAAATTCTTGAGTTGCCAAATGAGGTATTTTCTGGACCATTAGATTAGGTTTAGCAATTCTTATACCCTGATGCTAGTTTAGAACCGATATTTTGTGTGTTTGTGGACTTAAAGAAAACCTAGTTAGGGTTTGAGGAAATTATGAGTTGTGATGGGAAATTGAGTTCAGTGGAAACCATACAAGCACCCTAGTTCTGGAATTTAGACTTAAGACCCGGAATACGGATTTATTTATACGATATCGGAGGATTTGTGAAATATGTGATGGTTACATTGAATCTGCTTTTACCCCGAAACTCTGAAAATTAAATTGATTGGACAGTGAGATGTGTAGGCACCCTAGAACCACCACACAAGACCCCAACCCCTAACTCATTAAGCCGCAGATTTATTCCAATTGGCCGCAATTTGCGGCCATACCTTCCCCATTTTGCCTCGTTTTGGTTCTGCTGCTCCTACATGTATAGATTAGACCCCTGACATGTATAGATTTGTCTAATTTGACCTAGGGTGAAATCTGGGACCCTTTTCTCCAGTTGTTGTTTTGATTCTGTTTCTGTATTTCGTATTTTGAATTCTGGAATTGTGTATCCGTGTTTTACCTCGACTATTTGGCGTTTATACGACGATATCGAGGATTGATTGATGGTTTTGAAGGCGTGCCCATAGGTTCTAATCTATAGGCCCCTTATCGTATCGTTTTGGGTTTCGTGTGCCGTGTTAGCTTTGATTTGGTTTTAATACGCATATACGATACTTTGATGTGTAGGTACCCCAAGAAGACTTCGGGACGACAAGCAAGCGAGTGGCGACGTCGACAAATTAAGACGTAAAGTGAGTAGATTATATCTACGGGGGAAAGTCGGGTGGATGGCGTATAGCACCCCCGCAGTCCGTAGATAGTATACTATATGTATATTATATATATGATAGTTTTAGTGCATTGTGGATATGGTGTTAGGTGTGTTATGGATAGTTTAGGGTTAGAAGCAACTAGTGTAGTTCATAGTCGCGAACCCTAGAATAGATTTACACCTACACGTTCACTTTTGCATATTCATTATTCTTGCACTGTGTTTGATGATATTGGACGACATTGGAGATGAGTCGATGATATTGGGCTTTGTGCCGCGAGATCTGTGATTTGATATGATTCGTATTTGGGATGCGACATGTGATCTCTATTGGGCCTTTGGACGTGTGTTTCCATACGCAGTTATATTGATGGTATCAGTTGTACTAGACTTAGATCAGTACCCCAGATTATATGATATGATGACGAGGATACCAAATAATAGATGAGCTGATTGTGATATTGACCCGTACCCAGCTATTGGGATGCCTTACGACGATTGGCCGTACGAGCTTTATATTAATGATAGATCCGCGCTCATGACTCGAGGATGTCAGATGATATACTGTATCGTACGCGATACTATTGAGGCGGGATCACCGACTATTATATATATATCGACTCAGATTTAGGTGGTTTCCATACACCTCCTGCTGGACTTGGCTTAGTAGATGTTAGACTAGACCCGAGTCATACCTATTTCAAAACTAACGAATCGGGAGTATCTTAAGGACAAGTAAAGGGATTATACGGGTATTTTCAAAAGACGTATCTATTCTTAAAAACACCGTAACCCTTATTTTACCAAAAACCCCGATTCGTCTTATTTCAAATGGCACCACTGCATGACATGTACATATTGGTGTAGATTCTTCACTGTTGCATTGATTATTCGATTCAGCATCGCATTGCATGTGTTTATTTCTATATTGCAATCATGCTGTTAGAACACCAGCACCATTATCGATGATGCATATGTTCCACATACACTTGATTGCCGGCTCACACACATCATCATCGATAATTGCCATGTCACTACACAGTAGTATTATTGCATCAGGATATGACTTTGTATGTGCATACCACTATTCTATGTTGCATGATATACTGTTATACTTGCATCTCAATTATATGTCACATACATCATGCTTTCTAATTATGCGCATTGGGATATTGTTTTCATGATATTTATGGATTTGGGAACCGTGGATAATTTCAAAGGAGAGTATGTACTTATTTGAAAAATCCGGTTTCCTTGACATGATATTTGCGCAGCCACCATGAGATTTATCGGTTCTGATTACATACCCCATACGAGGAGTGTGTGCCGTATGAGGGTACATGGTGGGGCCCGGTATGGTTCCCCTCGGCAAGATGATCGAAGGATTATGCCGATTGAGCCTGGAGGTGGGCGAGTACCTACCGGTGATTGTATTTGAGCTTGGCGGATATCCGGGGGATACCGACCGGAGTTGAGAGACAGACATGGGTTGACCCGTGCTGCCGGGGCCGAGGGCCGATACCGCAGACGGAGTCCCATATGGACGAGGATTTACGTGCCGATGCTAGGCACAGGTTTCATGATGTTTCCATGATTTTGATTATATCCTCACATTTACATGCATGATGCTTATTGTCATTGGGGTGACAGGTGGATGGGATCCACATATATACAGACTTTTATTACTTTGATCATACTTCATTTGTATATATAACAGGGTATGAGGGCGTTGTTATATATACCCTTACACCAATATTAGTGGAATGGGACGCTAATATATGTGTATTGATATTCATTTTGATACTTCATCATATTTAATTCATGCTAACATACCTTATGTTTATGACTTGTTATTACCTGAGGCACTGACACGAGTATTTGGCACTACCTACATGTTTAGATGTTACATTGGCACCTTATCAAGCTTCAGGCTTATTCTTTGAGGATTATATATCTGATTGTTTTGACCTAGGATTATGTCATGCATTCGATATCCGCTTGTAGATATTCTCTATTCACGAGTTGGCAACTCACCTCGTTGTGCCACAGTTCTTGCAGGTTTTGCCGTACAGGTTCCATTGCGGCATTTCTGGCACATTGCTTTCCTTTGCGGGTGATTTGCTTGGTAGATGGGTTCTTGCATCAGAACCACCCTTGTATATGTATTATTCATTGTATCTAGAATTCCATCAACCAAAACTTGTATATTGTTTCAGACTTAGACACTAGTGATGTATTATTTCGACCTTAGATTCGCGCTTAGCAATATTACGGTTTTCATGCTTATTGGGTTTCTTTTGAGTTTTGATCCTCGCCATTCGGCGTTGTATATTATTTTGCTTGCGTGGTTGTGACCGTCGATTGACGAAGAGCTAGCTCCCGCTTGGGGATGCCTTTTATCATTGCATATATATTGTTCTTGTTGTACCCCGTTCGGGGCCAGTATTTACAAAAGAAACTCTGCCGAAATTTTTAGAAAAGACCGTACATTTTTAAAATGCATATTCTGCTTTGTTATTTAAAAACCTTGAATTCAAACATGTTTTTCTTCACTTCTTTAAACCAGTTATCTTTATTTACTCTTAAAATGGTTTTAGATTGCTGGGCTTTTGGCTTACTTGGATCAGATGGAGTCCTATAGACTTCATATGGTTCAAGGGCCAGTCACGTGCTCTTTCGGGTCGTGACAAAGTTGGTATCAGAGCGCTAGGTTGACCTTGGTTCGAGTCTATGTTTGACTATGTGGAGCCTAGGGCGTCTATATAAATACGGAACTTAGGCTTGACCTTACGGAACTTAGACTTAGTCGAGGGGGTATTAGACCCAAACTTTCGTCGCGTAGGATGACCCTTGGTTGATGGAATAGGTGACTAAAGTAGAGTGACGTAACGTGGGTATGTTCCGCGGCATACTTACGACACGCCACTCCTCTTAAGAACCTTAGGATGTACATATTTTCGAGATCGGTGATTCTCTTCATATCCCTGATTATACATCCATTTGAGATCCTTGATTCTATTAGTTTCATGATCATACCTTCATTGATGTTGTTCCTTCTTATGATCATGAATCCACTCTGGATCTGTTGTTTTCTTTCTTGCCATTGATCTACTCTCTTCGATACTCGATTGAGGTTCCTGTCGCCATGTTTGAGCGCAGTTTGGGCTGCTGCTAGGGTTACGGTCAGTGCGAGCTCGTCTGGTACGAGGGCTGGCCATTGTGTTTTCTGGTGACATGGGAACGTCTGGAGTTAGTATAGGTGATTGTGACCTCTAGTGGAGGCAAGTGCCTGGTTTTGCGCCGAATGATCGGGCCATTGTTAGAGCTGCCAGTTGAGAGAGGACTGTTGATGTACAGCATACCTCAGAGATTATGATGTTGCCTACCATGCAGACAGATGGACCAGCAGTTGCTGAGATTGACAGGATGTTGCTTCCGGAGCTTACGAGCTGAGATCGCCGGAGCTTCCAGGCAGATATGAGACAGATGATAGCTTGTCTACCCGATTTGAGAAACGAAGGTGATTCGTCCGATTTATGCGCCGGAGCAGGCCCAGATGAGTTGAAGATTTCCAGTGTGGAGAGTCTTACTCAGATCTAGAGCAGACCGATTTAGAGAGGACCACTAATGTATCGCTTTTCCTGGAGGATTGAGGCGCAGTTCAGCGTACAGACGGATGAGCCAGTTGTTGCTGCAAATGACGAGATATCGCCCAGACGATTGGAGCTACTGCAGCATGAGTATATACTTAGAGAGATGATAGTGAGTCACTAGTCACCTGAGGATGAATGACTAGGACATGTGGTTCGTTCGCTTACCCCGATGCTAGGTCATCAGATAGATTGATTCCAGCTAGAGACGACTTCACGCAGGTTCGTTGAGAGTCGACAGAGACGATCGAATGTCAGGAGCCCATTTTCCAAGTTTAAAGTATACGGAAAGACATGCAGGCGATTCCATGGACCCTCGAGAAGAATGAAACCCTAACTCGACTTAATGACCGTGTGAAAGCCTTTGAACCTTAAGGTTTGCGGCAGTTCCGCGGCGCCATTAGTGAGGCTTAGGTTTGCCCTTCTACGGCTGGACCACCGACACTGTGGCATGTACTCGATACTATTAAACTGTACTCAAGATGTTGATCTCTTGGGGGATTATGAGGTTCTGACGAGTCGATCGAAAGATTCGACATCAATCGGATATCATGAGATGGGATGCTTTGCTTAGAAGACTCCAGATACGAGAATAGCCATTAGAGCACAGTCCATGCAGCCACAATGAGACGAGTCCGAATCAGTCGACATTGAAGCAGAGTGAAGTAAAGAGTTCGCTAGAGATTTCGACGAAACGATGTTCCCCTCCGCTGACATCAGAGATGCGATACGCATGCAGATGCAATGTATATGGATATAGCTTCCAGAAAGAGGCGCGATGAGTATGCAGCCGTTCCGGAACAAGAATTAGCTTCAGTAAAGGACGATGACTTCCGGGAAATTCGGCAGAACAGAGATATGCGAGAGACTTTGGATGGACCGTAGCCGAGAACGTTGCAGTGCGCAGATAAAGACGTGACGTCGATGTGGACGATGATACAGACAAGCGGGACAAGAGGTTCGTGCGAGACGCTGACGAGCTGTCATTACCTTCCGTCGAGACTGGAGACCTGATGTGCTTACAGAGGCGTTGGGATGCGACCAGTTTCCGAGGGAATGCTATGTTAAGGACGCAGATGTCCATCGAGCGCGAAGAGATTATGCAAGAGTACCAGCCTCCGTACAGACCGGCATAGGCAAGATCGGAAGAGACCTTAAGCGGGATTCCTTCCAGGACGCTGCTGCATTGACATTTGCTTTCAGGATCAGATGTGATGTACATTCAAGGAGACAGAGGCCGACGCCAGTGACATGATGCTTTACGAGTGGTCGTGACGATTGACCGAGAAATGACAAGAGAAGTGCCAGAACGGAATCGTCCCCGTTAGCACATCTGATAGGGCCGATGAGCCGATTGATTGTGAGATTGGTAATCTACAGAGAAGATAAGGACCCAGAGACAGAGGACGCCAGACCGTGAGAAAGATGCAAGTAGATATCTTGCGCTGCTAGCATTGGATGCACCGACACCTTCTCGACCTTAAAGGAGGAACTACCGATGACGGTATTTATGAATTGTGATTTGGTGATTCGATTATCACGTATCCGTCACTTTGGATTTCGGTATTTTGGGCGTTCTGTTTGCATGATTTAGTTTTGATGACTGAGTTTCATGATATTTGTTTTATGCACCCACTGGGTATTTATATTTTACGCATAGTTATTATATTTGAGATATTGATTGTGATTTCATGCCTATTTTATGCCAGTGATGTGATTTACGTTTCCAGCATAGTTTGCATGCACCTTTAGTGTTTTGATATACGATTTTGGTGCACGCCAGATGTACTAAATCGAAATTCTTCGTGTAAATGCACCTGATTTTGCTGTCAGGTACACACGTTGCTTATGACAGATGTTTCGTGCACACCTGTTGCACCTAGATGTTGTTTTGTGCCCATGTATGGCACATATATGGATTTTGATTTCCGTGCGCACCAGATGCACCGGATATTCTTATTTATATTTTTGGGGGATTGATTTCTAATAGAGAAGTACATTTATATGATATTCGCGATGTATTGATGTTTTCGGAGCCCCGACAATTTGGATTTTTACTGAAATGTTTTAGTATTGGGGGTTTAAATTTAAATTCGGGGACCGAATTTATTTAAGAGGGGAAGATTGTAACATTTCAAAAAAAAAATATTATTTTTGGAAATTTTTATAATTTAATATTATTTTATTCAATATTTTAATATTTAGGTATAATTAAATACAGAAAAATTGGGAAAAATTATGGAAAATTCTAAAATAGGTTATTTATGGAGTTATACAATTTTTAAGTTTTTATAATTAGTTATATGCTAATTTAGTACTAATCGCGATTAAAAATCGTTGATCGAGTTTTTAGCAATTTTTGTGCAAAATATGCACATATCATTTTTATCACACTTGTGCATTTTCTATCATGTTATTTGGGGTTACTATTCTTGTTAGAAGGGTTTTTGGAGAAGGGAAAAGAAAAAAAGAAAATGGAAAAGGAATAAGATAATGAGGTATGGGTGAGAGAGAGAGGGGGTAACCTTTGACCAAGACTTAGCCATTCCTCCATTTTCTTCACCATCTCTCTCTCCCTCTTCTTTGCTTGCTGCTGCTGCTCCTGCACCTCATTCTCCCTCCACCTTCAAGCCCTCAATTCACCTCTAAAACATCCCCAAAACCCTACCCCTATTTTATTAAAAGTGTGCACAAGCTCGAGATCTACACATTGGACCAAGAAAGCAAGGATTTTGGCCACTAGGGGCAACTCAAGAAAATTCTTGAGTTGCCAAATGAGGTATTTTCTGGACCATTAGATTAGTTTTAGCAATTCTTATACCCTCATGCTAGTTTAGAACCGATATTGTGTGTGTTTGTGGACTTAAAGAAAACCTAGTTAGGGTTTGAGGAAATTATGAGTTGTGATGGGAAATTGAGTTCAGTGGAAACCATACAAGAACCCTAGTGCTGGAATTTAGACCCAAACCTGAGACTTAAGACCCGGAATACGGATTTATGGATATGATATCGGAGGATTTGTGAAATCTATGATGGTTACATTGAATCTGCTTTTACCCCGAGACTCTGAAAATTAAATTGATTGGACAGTGAGATGTGCAGGCACCCTAGAACCACCATACAAGACCCCAACCCCTAACTCATTAAGCCGGCCGCAGATTTATTCCAATTGGCCGCAATTTACGGCCATACCTTTCCCATTTTGCCTCATTTTGGTTCTGCTGCTCCTACATGTATAGATTAGACCCCTGGCATGCATAGATTTGTCTAATTTGACCTAGGGTGAAATCTGGGACCCTTTTCTCCAGTTGCTGTTTTGATTCTGTTTCTGTATTTCGTATTTTGAATTCTGGAATTGTGTATCTGTGTTTTACCTCGACTATTTGGCGTTTATACGACGATATCGAGAATTGATTGATGGTTTTGAAGGCGTGCCCATAGGTTCTAATCTATAGGCCCCTTATCGTATCGTTTTGGGTTTCGTGTGCCGTGTTAGCTTTGATTTGGTTTTAATACGCATATACGATACTTTGATGTGTAGGTACCCCAAGAAGACTTCGGGACGACAAGCAAGCGAGTGGCGACGTCGAAAAATGAAGACGCAAAGTGAGTAGATTATATCTACGGGGGGAAGTCGGGTGGATGGCGTATAGCACCCCCGCAGTCCATAGATAGTATACTATATGTATATTATATATATGATAGTTTTAGTGCGTTGTTGATATGGTGTTAGGTGTGTTATGGATAGTTTAGGGTTAGAAGCAACTAGTGTAGTTCATAGTCGCGAACCCTAGAATAGATTTACACCTACACGTACACCCTTGCATATTCATTATTCTTGCACTGTGTTTGATGATATTGGACGACATTGGAGATGAGTCGATGATATTGGGATTTGTGCCGCGAGATCTGTGATTTGATATTATTCGTATTTGGGATGCGACATGTGATCTCTAGCGGGCCTTTGGACGTGTGTTTCCACACGCAGTTATATTGATGGTATCAGTTGTACTAGACTTAGATCAGTACCCCATATTATATGATATGATGATGAGGATACCAAATAATTGATGAGCTGATTGTGATATTGACCCGTACCCAGCTATTGGGATGCCGTACGACGATTTGCCGTTAGAGCTTTATATTAATGATAGATCCGCGCTCATGACTCGAGGATGTCAGATGATATACTGTATCGTACGCGATACTATTGAGGCGGGATCACCGACTATTATATATATATCGACTCAGATTTAGGTGGTTTCCATACACCTCCTGATGGACTTGGCTTAGTAGATGTTAGACTAGACCCGAGTCATACCTATTTCAAAACTAACGAATCGGGAGTATCTTAAGAACAACTAAAGGGATTATACGGGTATTTTCAAAAGGCGTATCTACTCTTAAAAACACCGTAACCCTTATTTTACCAAAAACCCTGATTCGTCTTATTTCAAACGGCACTACTGCATGACATGTACATATTGGTGTAGATTCTTCACTGTTGCATTGATTATTCGATTCCGCATCGCATTGCATGTGTTTATTTCTATATTGCAATCATGCTGTTAGAACACCAGCACTATTATCGATGATGCATATGTTCCACGTACACTTGCTTGCCGGCTCACACACTTCATCATCGATAATTGCCATGTCACTACACAGTAGTATTATTGCATCAGGATATGACTTTGTATGTGCATACCGCTATTCTATGTTGCATGATATACTGTTATACTTGCATCTCAATTATCTGTCACATACATCATGCTTTCTGATTATGCGCATTGCGATATTGTTTTCATGATATTAATGGATTTGGGAACCGTGGATAATTTCAAATAAGAGTATGTACTTATTTGAAAAATCCGGTTTTCTTGATATGATATTTGCGCAGCCACCATGAGATTTATCGGTTCTGATTACATACCCCATACGAGGAGTGTGTGCCGTATGAGGGTACATGGTAGGGCCCGGTATGGTTCCCCTCGGCAAGATGATCGAAGGATTATGCCGATTGAGCCTGGAGGTGGGCGAGTACCTACCGGTGATTGTATTTGAGCTCGGCGGATATCCGTGGGATACCGACCGGAGTTGAGAGACGAACATGGGTTGACCCGTGCTGCCGGGGCCGAGGGCCGATACCGCAGACGGAGTCCCATATGGACGAGGATTTACGTACCGATGCTAGACACAGGTTTCATGACGTTTCCATGATTTTGATTATATCCTCACATTTACATGCAAGATCCTTATTGTCATTGGGGTGACAGGTGGACGGGATCCACATATATACAGACTTTTATTACTTTGATCATACTTCATTTGTATATATAACAGGGTATGAGGGCGCTGTTATATATAACCTTACACCAATATTAGTGGAATGGGACACTAATATATGTGTATTGATATTCATTTTGATACTTCATCATATTTACTTCATGCAGACATACCTTATGTTTATGACATGTAATTACCTGAGGCACTGACACGAGTATTTGGCACTACCTACATGTTTAGATGTTACATTGCCACCTTATCATGCTTCAGGCTTATTCTTTGAGGTTTATATATCTGATTGTTTTGACCTAGGATTATGTCATGCATTCGGTTTCTGCTTGTAGATATTCTCTATTCACGAGTTGGCAACTCACCCCATTGTGCCACAGTTCTTGCAGGTTTTGCCGTACAGGTTCCATTGCGGCATTTCTGGCACATTGCTTTCCTTTGCGGGTGATTTTCTTGGTAGGTGGGTTCTTGCATCAGAACCACCCTTGTATATGTATTATTCATTGTATCTAGAATTCCATTAACCAAAACTTGTATATTGTTTCAGACTTAGACACTAGTGATGTATTATTTCGAACTTAGAGTCGCGCTTAGCAGTATTACGGTTTTCATTCTTATTGGGTTTCTTTTGAGTTTTGACCCTCGCCATTCGGCGTTGTATATTATTTGCTTGCGTGGTTGTGGCCGTCGATTGACGAAGAGCTAGCTCCCGCTTAGGGATGCCTTTTATCATTGCGTATATATTGTTCTTGTTGTACCCCGTTCGGGACCAGTATTTACAAAAGAAACTCTGCCAAAATTTTTAGAAAAGACCGTACATTTTTAAAATGCATATTCGGCTTAGTTATTTAAAAACCTTGACTTCAAACATGTTTTTCTTCACTTCTTTAAACCAGTTTTCTTTATTTACTCTTAAAATGGTTTTAGATTGCTAGGCTTTTGGCTTACTTGGATCAGATGGAGTCCTATAGACTTCATATGGTTCAAGGGCCAGTCACGTGCTCTTTCGGGTCGTGACACATGGTTAATGCCTCCTGAAACCTTGCTGCCGTTGTACGTATCCCAGCATTGGTATCAGAGCCTAGCTAGAGAATTAGACGGATAAGTGTAGGATTACGATACCGAAACAACTCCGAAACACCCAATGCAAAACCCTAGTTTTTGTCGAATTATTTCTGGAGTCAAAATATTTTTCAAACAGTTGCAGTATATTGTATGGGATAAAATATGAACACAGCCCAAAACCCACCCACCTGCTCGGAATTTGGCCGGCCAGAAGGCCTTAAAATCCGGCCTGCTCAGATTTCTTAGGGACCTAGGGTTTGGGTTTTGGGTGGTGTTCAAGTCTCTGGGGTTTGGTACTTCTGGTGTTGTTTACTTTTGCTAAATTTGCATGAGATGTTTATTTACTATAAAGGTAATTCGGAGAGTTTCGTGTTCGCAATTCGTGCTTGGTTTCATGATTATTTAGACAGTGTTAAAAAGTTCGAACGGATATCAATAACTCACTTTTTCCCCTGTCGTAAAATTTCCAAGTGTCGGATTTTTTGCTTAGTTAAAGAACATTCAATGTCGTGCAAGTAACACGGTGGACCCTCTAAAAGAACGAAAAACTTAACTCGATTATGTGACCGTCTAAACCACCTATGAACCCTAGGGTTTGTGGTAGTTTGGCGTTGCCACATGCGAGGCGTTGGTTTGACCCTTCTACTGCTGGACCATTGCTACTGTGGCATGTGATGGATGCTTTTAAACTAAGTTCAAGTGTTGAGCAAAAAGGGAAATTTTAGGTGTTTGTTGATTCGATCGGAATGTTTAACGTCGTCTAACTTTTTCTGTAATGTGATACAATATTTGGAATCCACATATAGTTATGAGATAAATAATTTGAATATTATAAATCTAGCAGTTTTAGTCTCAGTTGATCGGTTGCCACAGGATTTTGATGTGATCAAAATTCCGTCGGCGTACGCAGATACTCGCCGAGTAAACTTAATAGATAGACACGCCCCATAGCCCCGACCAAATGACTGTAGGATAACCCCGTCGCCAAAAGCATCCGTTAGGGTGCTTGCGATAGCGGTGTTCCGCCTTAGTGCACTTCGTCGACAGCATCGGGGGGTGCCGTCTACTAAAGTTTTCGACGAGCATTCGATCAGGATGTCGGGAATCTTGTTGAATTGCCCGACATGATATTGAAAAGTGTTTTCGAGATCGAGACTAAAATGCGGGGTTTATAATTGTTAGGCCTGTGATGTCTATGTAATTCATTTGGTTAGGCATGCGATGTCTAAGGTGGTTGCGGATTCCAACTATTGTAGTTTTACACTTTCTTTTCTGCGACCGTAAGTGTAATATGTGGTGTATCGCCGGTTTCGTTGCTATACATCAACGACAATTGGGATACGCATATTTACTTACGTTGATGACATGTGATGTTATGTGTTGCTGTGATATGTTATATTGGATCGTCGTGTTTTGAATAGCCGGGGGTTTTATGTGAATAGAGAGTTTTCATTTTCATTCATGTAAATTTCATTGTATGTAATATTCTTTTATTGGGGCACTTCCGGGTTGAGGATGATGTCACCATTGTATATTATTTACTTTTCCGCATTAGGATAGACCCAAGGCGGGGAGCACAAGTAACCGGGTTCTAGGGTCCAGTGGGAGACCATCTCGAGGAGTCGAGACCAGGTCTCCTAAATCTAGAATTGATAGGGTTGCTTGCCGCTTTCGTAGAGGTCTACGGGTATGGGATTGGCTATTCATCGCGACTGTGGAATCCGTGTTTTATACAGGATCGCAATAAAACACGGACCTCCTAGTATATCCAATATTTCATATGTTTCTTTTGCTGCGATATCTGTGATGTGATCATTTGATATGTTGAGATAGATACTGGATATAGAATATGTGATATATTATACGGACGTTGCTTATGTTTTACACCGCACTAGCAATGCCCCGCTCTGCCGTTAGTTACCTAACCTAACGGTGCACGAAAAGACATCGAGGCAAATGCGGATGGCATAAGCGTACGTTGTATTTATCTGTGATGTTTAGGTAAACTTATATTACGGGATTTCATTAATGAGAATAATGAAATAAAATAAACCTAAAGATGTTGTGGAATCGAATTTTCAAAAACAGGTAGCTCTAGTTGTTGCTTTGCATAGCGGTGTTCCTTGTATAACATCCAACACCTTATTCGATAAGGAAAGAAACGAGATCCCTTCACCAGGAATGGCCTCTTTATCAATAACTGGTAGATGATACAACCCTCGGTTTTGTCTTTTGATTGTTTTTCTAGTTCTTTCTTTTCATAGTGGTATTGTCAATATCCTGCACCTCATTCGATGAGGAAAGAGCCGAGATCCCTTCATCGAGAGTTACCTCTTTAGCAAAACTAGCAAAGGGATAAAAAACACTCTATTTAAATCATTTGATTCTACAACGATATCAAGTTCATTACGCAAAGGGTTTTCTTAAAAACCTGTCGTAGCCCTCCGTCAATTCAGATAAGTACTTCATAGTATTCGTGCTGCATTTGTTGGCTTTCGTCAAGGCGGAGTGTGCGGTAGCTCTTTATGCTTATCTGCATAAGCATATGATGCGATTGAGTTAGGGTAGTCGTACGACTTTGTTGGCTTTCGTCAAGGGTCGTGCGGGTGGGTTTAATTCAATCGGGAAATGTACGGGTTGAACTTGACTAGTAGCCTATGGATTGTTGGCTTTCGTCAACGTCATAGGATGCTAGGGGTAAAATATTATCGGAAATTTCAAGTGTTGAAATTTGCAATGAGATTGCATACCTCCTATGAGATAGTTGGATCCCGATACCCACTGCGAGTAAGAGTTACTCCTGGGAGAGTTTTACACATTACAATTAGCCGATCAAGTAGGTGTCTAGAAAGGTGTTAATGGGGTTATGCCTCTGGGAAAATGAGGTTTATTTTAATTAGGTCCGTGCGAAAGCACGGGGAGCCTCCCTCAAAGAACTGGCACTGGCCTGGCTGAAAGTTTGGCAAACTTGTAGGGTGTAATTAATCCCGTCTAGTCTTTCCTTTTAAGGTTTGAAGGAAGATTTGACTAAAAAAGTGGGAGCCATCCTGATTAGATATATTAATAACCAATCTAATCTTGCAAGAGCATACGCTGAGTGTTTTCTTCTCTCACTCTCCAGGTAGCGACCATTTCACGCCTTAATCAAGATAATAATACGGATGTATTCACCGAACCCGCTTGTTATACTGCGCTAGGGAATGTTGGTCCCGCACCAACTTATAATTGTTATAAGACCGAGCAGGAAATAGGGGATTACCAGAATTCCCGTGCCGCCCAAACGAAGAAAGTGTATGTTGATACATCTTCTTCGGGTATGTTCATTACCGAGAACTGTTTCTCAGTATCCTTTACGTCCTAGGTATGAGATACCGGATCAAGATCCTACATATGTAATATGTTTCATGAGCTACAGATAGGTAGAGAACTGAGAAAGGGTGATAAGTTTTAAAAGTTAAAAATAGTGCAATTGTTGCAGCCAAGTCTGTTGGCAGTTATCACCCTGTATTACCAAAATACATTGATTCTGATTGAATTTTATTAGATACCGAACCTGATATACAACATCATATCAGTCTTTTTATTGAGATAAAGAAGGATATAATTTTGTATTACTGGATAATGTTTTGAACATTTCATATATTAAGAGTTGATCGGTTCAGGGACGTTATCTAAAAGCATAAACGTTCTAAATCAAACTACAATTCTTAATGTAAAGAACACACACAAGAGGAAGAGTTCAGAAATGATTGAATCCTTCTTAAGGTATTGTAGACTAGGTCATATCAATACGACCCGACTAGCTGAAGTTACATAAAGTTGCATATTTAAATCAGTTTGGATTTACATCTTGTGAAACTTGCCAGTCATGTACAAAGATAAGACGACCACAACTCCGTTTATTGGAAACAGAGAAAGAGTTAGTGAACTCTTGGGATTGATACATGATGATGTATGTAAGGTCCCCTGTCTACACAAGCCTGGTCTGGTTCTTTGTACTTCATTACATTCACTGATTATCTCTCGAGATTCGGACATACGTTCCCGTTGAAACACAAGTCTGAACCTTTTGAGAAATTCAATGAATATAAGTTAGAAGTAGAGAACCAAAAAGGGTATAAGTATTATGTCCTTTGATGTGATCAGGGAGGAGAATTGTAACGTCTTCAAAATAATAAAATATGATTTTTGGGAAATTTTATAATTTAATATTATTTTAATGAATATTTTAATATTCTGGTATAATTAAATACAGATAAATGGGGAAAAATTATGGAAAATTCTAAAATAAGGTATTTTAAGGAATTGCTTCATTTTCTGTGCATGCCCCCATTTCCTCTAGTTTTGACCCTGAGTATGTCTAGTTTTGACTGATTCCATCTAGGGTGAAATCTGGGTTGATTTTCCTATGTTGGTGTATAATTTAGGACTTGTTTTAGCATGGATTTTGGTATTTGGTGATTCATTCCTGTCGGGTGGCGTTTGGACATCAACGACAAGTGGATTTTGATTGTGTTT
This sequence comes from Agapanthus africanus, assembly GCA_030015575.1. Lineage (NCBI taxonomy): Eukaryota > Viridiplantae > Streptophyta > Magnoliopsida > Asparagales > Amaryllidaceae > Agapanthus > Agapanthus africanus. The sequence goes on along the minus strand of JASDDO010000022.1, from coordinate 383,861,062 downwards.
ACATGCGAGTCGATAGGTTTTTACCTATGCGGGTAGCGTGTGCTATTTTGGTTTCCGATGTGATTTTCATGTGCTTTAGCATTGTGATATACTTGTAGGTACCCCGCGTGATGTTGAGGCAAAGGAGGTGAAGATAGCGACATCGGCTTTGGCACACGAGAAGCAATGTGAGTAGATTTATATCTGTGGGGAGAAGTCGGGTGGATGGCGTATAGCACCCCCGCAGTCCGTGGTGATGTATACGAATACGTATACACACGAATATTTATTATGTGTTGTTTAGGGTTATTGATGGTAATAATGATATTTTGATGATAAGAATATATTGGTTTAGTTTAGTGCGAACCCTAGAGTAGTGGTTGCACTCACACATACATTTACACACATACTTGCATTCATTCTTTCATTTATTAGAGTGCATATGATGGTGCGTATATCTACACATGGGTATGGGACTATGTATTTATATACTGGATTTGAGGATAGTATTTGGGATTTGAGATGAGTCGATGAGATTGAGCTTGAGGCCAGGAGATCGGTGATGTGATTTGGTTCGTATTGAGATACGACACGATGTTTTAACGGGTCTTTTGACGTAGTGATTCTTACACCTGCATGCATACATAGAGGGTATCAATATTGTACTAGACGTAGATCAGTACCCCGATCATGACATTTGATAAAGAGGATACCAGATAAATAGTATGATGAATGTGATATTGACCCGTACCCAGATTTGGGATGCCGTACGACGGATTTACGTACAAGCTATATTTTGATGATTGATCCGCACTCTTGACTTGGGATGTCTGATTATAGATAGGGTATCGGATATGATATTATTGAGGCGGGATCACCGACTAATATATATACATGTATGTATATGTATCGACTCAGATGTTAGGCGGTTTCCTCACCCGTAGCTCTACTTGTTAGTTCAGCCGTATAGTTTAGGATGGTTGTTAGATTAGATTAGACTCCTACCTATTTCAAAAACTAACGAATCGTGGGTATTTTAAAAGACAGCCCAAGGGATCCTACGGATATTTCAAAAGACGTATCTTTTCATAAAAACACCGTAGCCCCTATTTTCAAAACCCCATGATTCGTGTTATTTCAAAAGGCACCAATTGTAGAGGTTATTTTAGATTAATGCAGATTAGTTATAGTTGCGTCTAGTATTCAGCTTCCGCTCATTATTGTGGTTCGGATCGCATCGCATGCTTATATTATGTTTCATACTCCATTATTGATGTTATGCTGTTAGGACACCAGCACCATTACCGATGATGCGTATGTACCACGTACACTTACTTGCCGGCTCACACACATCTTCATCGGTAATTGCCATGTCACGTACACCTTAGAAAATATTATTTCATCGACATAGGTTGTTAGCTAATAATTTAGACATGATATTAGTGTACTTGCCTTATATGCTAGATTAGACATTGTAATTATTAGTTGTTACATCATGCATGTTATTATTCATGGATTTTTATGCCTGTATGCATTGTTTACATGCTATTGAGGATTGGATTCGGATTTCCATGAGATTTTCTGGATTTGGGGGAAAACCGCAAAACTTATATAAACTTCTTTTCTCTCTTTAAAATAAAAAGTGCGGTTTTCCCATGATGTATAAGTCGTCCACCATGAGTTTGCTGATGGATTTGGAAACCCGATTCGAGGAGACGGATGAACCGTTTCGGGTACATGGTGGACCCGGTAAGGTACCCCGGGGCAAGAAGCGCGTGGTGATGACGATGTGAGCCTGGCAGGGGAGCACTACCTACCGGTGATTTTACCCGACGCGTCGGATATCAGGAGGATACCGTCGTGGTCTTGAGATGGATGGTAGGGGCCGGTCTGGACTGACGGCGCCCTAGATATTATGATTGAGACATTGGGATTTCGAGATTTCGAGGTACAGAGACTGTGATACAGAGATATCGAGATATTGGGATTACGTTTTGTGCCGATGCTAGGCACTGTTTTATGCTGATTTCATTATGATACCTCAACTAAAAATACAAGGGAAATCTCACTAAATTATGAAAACAGTTTCTTCATTACTTGTATTCTGCTTTCATGCATTCATACCTCATATTCATGACATACTATTACCTGAGGCACTAGCACGAGCACTTGGCACTACATTCACGTATAGAGATTACATTGCCAGTTTAGCATGCTTCAGCTTTATTCATATTGAGGTTTCTTTATATCTGATCGTATTGACCTAGGTTGGGTCATGCATTCGATCTCTGCTTGTAGATATCTTTCTATTCACGAGTTGGCAACTCACCCCCGTTGTGCCCCAGTTCTTGCAGGTTTGCCGTACAGTTCTATAGCGGCATTTCTGGCACACTGCTTCCTTTTGGGTGATTTGCTTGGATAGGTGGGTTCTTTTGTATCAGAACCGCCGTTGTATTTATATTATTCATTGTATCTAGAATATCCATCAACCAAAACTCGTATATTGTTTCAGACCTAGACTAGTGATGTGTTATTCGACCATAGAGTCGCGCTTAGTAGTGTTGCGGTTTTCTTGTTGCTTTTGAGCTTTCTTTTGGATTTGATCCTCGCCACTTGGCGTTGTATATTATTGTTGCATGTGTGGTGGTGACCGTCGATTGACGAAGAGCTAGCTCCCGCTTGGGGATGCCTTTATCATTGCATATATTGTTATCCTTGTTATACCCCATTCGGGGCCAGTTTTACAAAAGAAACTCTGCCGAAATTTTTAGAAAAGACTGTACTGTTTTTAAAAATGCATATTCGGCTTAGTTATCTAAAAACCTTGATTTCAAACATGTTTTTCTTCACTTCTTTAAACCAGTTTCTTTACTTATTCTTAAAAATGGTTTTAGATTTCTGGGCTTTTGGCTTACTTGGATCAGATGGAGTCCTATAGACTTCATATGGTTCAAAGGCCAGTCACGTGCTCTTTCGGGTCGTGACAAAGTTGGTATCAGAGCGCTAGGTTGACCTTGGTTCGAGTCTAAGTTTGACTATGTGGAGCCTAGGGCGTTTATATATATACGGAACTTAGGCTTGACCTTACGGAACTTAGACTTGGTCGAGGAGGTATTAGACCCGAACTTTCGTCGTGTAGGATGACCCTTGGTTGATGGAATAGGTAACTAAAGTAGAGTGACGTACTGTTGGTATGTTCCGCGGCATACTTACGACACGCCACTCCGCTTAAGGAACCTTAGGATGTACATATTTTCGAGATCAGTGATCCTCTTTATATCCAGGATTATACATCCATTTGAGATCCCCGATTCTATTAGTTTCATGATCATACCTTTATTGATGCTGTTCCTTCCCATGATCATGTATCCACTTTGGATCTGTTGTTTCCTTTCTTGCCATTGATGTGCTCCCCTTGATACTCGATTGAGGTTCCTGTCACCATGTTTGAGGGCAGTTTGGGCTGCTGCTAGGGTTACGGCCGGTGTGAGCTCGTTTGGTACGAGGGCCGACCATTGTGTTTTCTGGTGACATGGGAACGTCTCGAGTTAGTGTTGGTGATTGTGACCTCTAGTGGAGGCGAGTGCTTGGTCTTGCACCGGATGATCGGGCCATTGTTAGAGCTGCCAGTTGAGAGAGGACTGTTGATGTACAGCATACCTCAGAGATTGTGATGTCGCCTACCGTGCAGACAGATGGACCAGCTGTTGCTGAGATTGACAGGATGTCGCTTCCGAAGCTTACGAGCTGAGATTGCCATAGCTTTCAGGCAGATATGAGACAGATGATAGCTAGTCTACCCGATTTGAGAGACGAAGGTGATTCGTCCGATTTTGCGCCGGAGCGGGCCCTGATGAGTTTAAGATTTCCAGTGTGGAGAGTCTTACTCAGATCTAGAGTAGACCGACTCAGAGATGACCGCCTATGTATTGCCTTTCCTGGAGGATTGAGGCGCTGTTCGGCGTACAGGCGAATAAGCCAGTTGCTGCTGCAAATGACGAGATGTCGTCCAGATGGTTGGAGCTACTGCAGCGTGAGCATATACTTAGAGAGATGATAGCGAGTCGCTAGTCACCTGAGGATGAATGACTAGGACAGGTGGTTCGTTTGTTTACCGATGCGAGGTCATCAGATAGATTGTTTCCAGCTAGAGACGACTTCACGCAGGTTCGTTGAGAGTCGATAGAGACGATCGAATGTCAGGAGCCCATTTTCCAAGTTTAAAGTATACGGAAAGACATGCAGGTGATTCTATGGACTCTCTAGAAGAATGAAACCCTAACTCGACTTAATGACCGTGTGAAAGCCTTTGAACCTTCGGGTTTGCGGCGGTTCCTCGGCGCCATTAGTGAGGCTTGGGTTTGCCCTTCTACGGCTGGACCACCGACGCTGTGGCATGTACTCGATACTATTAAACTGTACCCATGATGTGATCTCTTGGGGGATTATGAGGATCTGACGAGTCGATCGGATGGTTCGACATCTTTCGGATATCGTGATGGGACACTGCTTGGGAGACTCCAGATGCGAGCGTAGCCGTCGGAGCGCAGTTCGTGTAGCCACGATGAGTTAAGTCCGAATCAGTCGACATTGAGCAAGGTGGAGTAAAGAGTTCGTACGAGATTTCGACGAGATGACGTCCCACTCCGCTGACATTAGAGATGTGATATGCACCCCGAGGCGTGGTATATGGATTTATCTTCCAGAGAGAAGCGCGATAGGTATGCAGCCGTTCCGGAATAAGCTTTAGCTTCAGCATTGGATGATGACTTCCGGGCATTTCGGCAGGATTGAGATTTGAGAAAGGAACCTCGACAGGACCTTTCTGGAGTACGTTACGAGAAGACCTAGACCAGGAGTTGTCGTATTGCGCACACCCAGCAGGACAGAGTTCGGCATTGTCGACGAGGTAGTTAACCATGTTAGGATAAAGGAACTTACCCAGATGCGTTGCAGATTGATCAGGGACAGACGAGTGATGAGTATTCCTCCGATGGTTGGGACGTGTTCCCGAGGACCTGTTCGGCCTGATATCCTCTACAGAATGATGAAGCTACAGAATATGCGATTTCGAGTCCGTGCGAGAGACTTCAGATTAACCGTGGCCGAGAACAGTGCAGTGCGTAGTAGCTTGGCGTGACGTCATAGTGGACGACGATAGAGACAGTTGGAACAAGAGGTTCGTGTGAGACACTGATGAGCTGTCATTGCTTCCCGTCGAGACTAGAGACCTGATATGCTTACAGAGACGTTGGAATGTGACCAGTTTCTGAGAAAATATTGTGCTGAGGACACAGGTGTTTTTGAGCGAGAAGAGGTTGTGCAGGAAGCCAGCCTCTGTACAGATCGGCATAGGCATGATCGGAAGAGACCTTGAGCAGGATTCCTTCCAGGACATTGCTGCAATGATGTTTGCACCCAGGATCAGATGTGTGACGTGCTTTCAGAGAGCCAGAGGCCGACGCCAGTGATACGCTGCCTTACGAGCGGTCGTGAGGATTGACCGAAAGGTGACCAGGAAAGTGCCAGAACGGAATCGTTCCTGTCAGTACTCCTGACCGGGCCGATGAGCCGATGGATTGCGAGATTGGTAATCTACAGGAAAGATCAGGAACCAGAGGCAGAGGACGCCAGCCGCGAGCAAGAGGCAAGTAGATATCTTGCGCAGCTAGCATCGGATGTTCCGGTACCTTCTCGACCCTGAAGGATGGTATACCGACGACGGTAATTATGATTTGTGATTTTGTGATTTGATTATCACGTATCCGTTGCTTTGGATTTCGGTATTTTGGGCGATCTATTCACATGATTTAGTCTTGATGACTGAGTTTCATGATATTTGATTTTGTGCACCATGGTTGCATCTACTGGGTATTTATACCTTGTACATAGTTATTACTCTTGAGCTGTTGATTGCGATTTCATGCCTATTTTATGCTGGTGATTTGATTTACGCTTCCAGCAGAGTTTCATGTAATTTTAGTGCTTTGATTTTGCACTCGGTATAGCTTATATGTGCTTGTAGTGTATCGATATGTGTTTTGTGCCCGCAGCTGCACACGTTTATGATTTTCTTCATATCTGGATACACTTGGTGTTGCTGCTTACGTATTTGAGTTATTGCTTGGTATTTGTGCATGGGATGCACCAGTTCTATACTTCGTGCATTTGTCACACCAGTTTTATGTTTCTTGCGTTTATCGCATCAGATTTATATTTCGTGCCTTTGTTGCACCGGATTTATATTTTGTGCATTACGATTGCACCTGACTTCGATTTGATGCCTTTCAGTATGTCGATTTTGATTATGATATTGATGTGGATTCTTGCACTCCGTGCTTTTGACTGGACTTACGCATATTCGACGTTGCTATTGGATTTTGTGATTCCGTGCATATTGAGTGCGCAGGGTCTAGATTTTCATTCGTGCATGATGGATGCACCGATTTGGATTTTCGCGCATGTTGGGCGCATGTTTTGAGATACGATTTTAGGGCACACCAGATGCACTAAATCGAGATTCTTCGTGCATGTCAGATGCACCTGTTTTGGCTGCCAGGCACACGTTGCCTATGACAGATGCTTCGTGCACACCCGTTGCACCTAGATGTTGTTTTGTGCACATGTTTAGCACATATATGGATTTTGATTTCCGTGCGCACCAGACGCACAGGGTGGTGTTATGTGATTTTTGTGATTTATTCCTTTTGGAGCAGTACATTTTTATGATGTTGGATATTTGCTTTCATACTGAGCAGGACTAGTCAGTGGGCAGTACCTGGATATATTTTGCATGCATCGATAGTTATCGAAGGGATTTCCGAAAAGCGAGCTATAGTCTCAGTATATACCTATGTGTCCGATATGACACGAAACGTTTTAAAAACAAGGAAACCCTTCTAAACTGTTTTCAAAACGGCGGAACGTACCTATTAAACAAAGGATATATATACACATATATAGTTATTTTCTTATGAGAAACGTCCGCCACTGTGCAGTGTTACGCGCATCGCACAGCGACTTAAAAAGATTTGGCATACATTTGCATCAGCTATTTACATGTATAGATTGGATGTCTACATGTATAGTCTTGGTCCATATCATATTGATTTTGTATTGGATTTGACATTGTGTCGTTACCATGACTCCGATGATTGCGGATGCTTGATGGAGTGTTGCTTTTGAGTTATCTGCTCAGTACTCATGCGCATGCATTGCGCTATGATGTTTTATGTATAGATGATTTCGGAGCCCCGATGACTTGGAATTTGTATTGAAATATTTTAGTATTTGGGGGTTTAAATTTAAATTCGGGGACCGAATTTCTTTAAGGGGGGTAAATTGTAACGTCTTCAAAATAATAAAATATGATTTTTGGGAAATTTTATAATTTAATATTATTTTAATGAATATTTTAATATTCTGGTATAATTAAATACAGATAAATGGGGAAAAATTATGGAAAATTCTAAAATAAGGTATTTTAAGGAATTGCTTCGTTTTCTGTGCATGCCCCCATTTCCTCTAGTTTTGACCCTGAGTATGTCTAGTTTTGACTGATTCCATCTAGGGTGAAATCTGGGTTGATTTTCCTATGTTGGTGTATAATTTGGGACTTGTTTTAGCATGGATTTTGGTATTTGGTGATTCATTCCTGTCGGGTGGCGTTTGGACGTCAACGACAAGTGGATTTTGATTGTGTTTACATGCGAGTCGATAGGTTTTTACCTATGCGGGTAGCGTGTGCTATTTTGGTTTCCGATGTGATTTTCATGTGCTTTAGCATTGTGATATACTTGTAGGTACCCCGCGTGATGTTGAGGCAAAGGAGGTGAAGATAGCGACATCGGCTTTGGCACACGAGAAGCAATGTGAGTAGATTTATATCTGTGGGGAGAAGTCGGGTGGATGGCGTATAGCACCCCCGCAGTCCGTGGTGATGTATACGAATACGTATACACACGAATATTTATTATGTGTTGTTTAGGGTTATTGATGGTAATAATGATATTTTGATGATAAGAATATATTGGTTTAGTTTAGTGCGAACCCTAGAGTAGTGGTTGCACTCACACATACATTTACACACATACTTGCATTCATTCTTTCATTTATTAGAGTGCATATGATGGTGCGTATATCTACACATGGGTATGGGACTATGTGTTTATATACTGGATTTGAGGATAGTATTTGGGATTTGAGATGAGTCGATGAGATTGGGCTTGAGGCCAGGAGATCGGTGATGTGATTTGGTTCGTATTGAGATACGACACGATGTTTTAACGGGTCTTTTGACGTAGTGATTCTTACACCTGCATGCATACATAGAGGGTATCAATATTGTACTAGACGTAGATCAGTACCCCGATCATGACATTTGATAAAGAGGATACCAGATAAATAGTATGATGAATGTGATATTGACCCGTACCCAGATTTGGGATGCCGTACGACGGATTTACGTACAAGCTATATTTTGATGATTGATCCGCACTCTTGACTTGGGATGTCTGATTATAGATAGGGTATCGGATATGATATTATTGAGGCGGGATCACCGACTAATATATATACATGTATGTATATGTATCGACTCAGATGTTAGGCGGTTTCCTCACCCGTAGCTCTACTTGTTAGTTCAGCCGTATAGTTTAGGATGGTTGTTAGATTAGATTAGACTCCTACCTATTTCAAAAACTAACGAATCGTGGGTATTTTAAAAGACAGCCCAAGGGATCCTACGGATATTTCAAAAGACGTATCTTTTCATAAAAACACCGTAGCCCCTATTTTCAAAACCCCATGATTCGTGTTATTTCAAAAGGCACCAATTGTAGAGGTTATTTTAGATTAATGCAGATTAGTTATAGTTGCGTCTAGTATTCAGCTTCCGCTCATTATTGTGGTTCGCATCGCATCGCATGCTTATATTATGTTTCATACTCCATTATTGATGTTATGCTGTTAGGACACCAGCACCATTACCGATGATGCGTATGTACCACGTACACTTACTTGCCGGCTCACACACATCTTCATCGGTAAATGCCATGTCACGTACACCTTAAAAATATTATTGCATCGACATAGGTTGTTAGCTAATAATTTAGACATGATAATAGTGTACTTGCCTTATATGCTAGATTAGACATTGTAATTATTAGTTGTTACATCATGCATGTTATTATTCATGGATTTTTATGCCTGTATGCACTGTTTACATGCTATTGAGGATTGGATTCGGATTTCCATGAGATTTTCTGGATTTGGGGGAAAACCGCAAAACTTATATAAACTTCTTTTCTCTCTTTAAAATAAAAAGTGCGGTTTTCCCATGATGTATGAGTCGTCCACCATGAGTTTGCTGATGGATTTGGAAACCCGATTCGAGGAGACGGATGAACCGTTTCGGGTACATGGTGGACCCGGTAAGGTACCCCGGGGCAAGAAGCGCGTGGTGATGACGATGTGAGCCTGGCAGGGGAGCACTACCTACCGGTGATTTTACCCGACGCGTCGGATATCCGGAGGATACCGTCGTGGTCTTGAGATGGATGGTAGGGGCCGGTCTGGACTGACGGCGCCCTAGATATTATGATTGAGACATTGGGATTTTGAGATTTCGAGGTACAGAGACTGTGATACAGAGATATCGAGATATTGGGATTACGTTTTGTGCCGATGCTAGGCACTGTTTTATGCTGATTTCATTATGATACCTCAACTAAAAATACAAGGGAAATCTCACTAAATTATGAAAACAGTTTCTTCATTACATGTATTCTGCTTTCATGCATTCAAACCTCATATTCATGACATACTATTACCTGAGGCACTAGCACGAGCACTTGGCACTACATTCACGTATAGAGATTACATTGCCAGTTTAGCATGCTTCAGCTTTATTCATATTGAGGTTTCTTTATATCTGATCGTATTGACCTAGGTTGGGTCATGCATTCGATCTCTGCTTGTAGATATCTTTCTATTCACGAGTTGGCAACTCACCCCCGTTGTGCCCCAGTTCTTGCAGGTTTGTCGTACAGTTCTATAGCGGCATTTCTGGCACACTGCTTCCTTTTGGGTGATTTGCTTGGATAGGTGGGTTCTTTTGTATCAGAACCGCCGTTGTATTTATATTATTCATTGTATCTAGAATATCCATCAACCAAAACTCGTATATTGTTTCAGACCTAGACTAGTGATGTGTTATTCGACCATCGAGTCGCGCTTAGTAGTGTTGCGGTTTTCTTGTTGCTTTTGAGCTTTCTTTTGGATTTGATCCTCGCCACTTGGCGTTGTATATTATTGTTGCATGTGTGGTGGTGACCGTCGATTGACGAAGAGCTAGCTCCCGCTTGGGGATGCCTTTATCATTGCATATATTGTTATCCTTGTTATACCCCATTCGGGGCCAGTTTTACAAAAGAAACTCTGCCGAAATTTTTAGAAAAGACTGTACTGTTTTTAAAAATGCATATTCGGCTTAGTTATCTAAAAACCTTGATTTCAAACATGTTTTTCTTCACTTCTTTAAACCAGTTTCTTTACTTATTCTTAAAAATGGTTTTAGATTTCTGGGCTTTTGGCTTACTTGGATCAGATGGAGTCCTATAGACTTCATATGGTTCAAGGGCCAGTCACGTGCTCTTTCGGGTCGTGACAAGAATACTTGAGCACGTAATTCCTGGACTATTCTAAACGAGAATGAGATTATCTCTCAGCATTACTCCTCCGTATGCACCACAACACGTTTGTATATCAGGGAGGAGCAGACGCACCCTATGTGATATAGTGTGCTCTATGATGAGTACTACCGAGATGCTTATTTCCTTTTAGGGGTTATGCACTTATGAAGCTGCATACATATTGAATAGGGTTCCAATCAAATCAGGTGCCTACCACTCCATATGTGATATGGAATGGGAAGAGCCCATGTCTTAAGTATGTTTAGATTTGGGTTGTCCGGCCTATGTCAAAAGCATGATCCGGACAAGCTCGAGGCAAGGTCAGTTTTGTGGAAGTTTCTTGGATATCCCAAGTATTCGCAAGGGAATATCTTCTACCGAACCGAGGAACAAAAGGTGTTTTATTTCTCGGCATGCCACCTTTTTGAGAAAAAGGGAATTTCTTGTGAAGAAATTAGTTGTCATGAGGTAGAATTGGAAGGAGTTCCAGCTATACAAACCGCAGCTGATGATTTGGTAAACCCGGAGGATTCAATAGTTTCCAACGAACCTCAGCCTCTCCACCGATCCGGTAGGGTTCCTCATCCACCTGAGGGATACTTCGGTTTCTCTATGACAGTGGGAGCGAGGATTGCATCATGAGATGATGACCCAACTTTCATCGAGCAGGCTATCAAGAGTGCGGACTCTGTAAGAATGGCTGGATGCTAAGCGATCTGAGATGGAATCCATATACACCAACAAAGTATGGACTTTTGTTGCTTTATCTGAAGGGTTAAATCCCCATCAGGAGCAAGTATATATTGAGAAGATTACTTGGTGTACATGGAAAAGTTGAGACTTTCAAAGCAATGCTTAAGTCCATCCAGATCCTACTTGCCACTGCTACATACCATGACTACGATATCTAGTGGTTGGGTGTCAGGACTGCTTTTCTAAATAGTGATTTAGAAGAGAGCATCTGTAAGTACACAGCAAGAGGGCTTTGTAGACATTGGGAGCAGCGGAAACGTGTGCAAGTTGTTTTATGGGATAAATCAGGAATCGCGGAGTTGGAACGTCTATTTTGATGTGGTAGTCAAAGAGTTTGACTTCATCAAAATGGTAGATGAACCTTGTATATACAAAAAGATAGTAGGGAGTATGGCGGTGTTCCTCGTATTGTACGTGGAAGTTATACTCTTGATAGGGAAGGAGTTTCCTATGCTACGCTCGGTCAATCTCCTTTTATCACAAGGATTCCCCATATAGGATGAAGGTCATACCTCCTAAATCCTGGGTTTTGGATTTATGAGATAGATCTAAATGGATGTTAGGATTCTCACTAGGTGTAGTGAGACGGTATCAATCGATCCTGGGGAGAATCACTGGAAAGCTTCCAGGGTGGTAAGGTCGATTGAATGTCAGTCACAGGCATTGTCTTTACCCTCAGTGGAGGGACGGTTTGTTAGAAGAGTTCCAAGCTAGATACCATGACAAACTAGACGATTAAAGTCAAGATACATCATTACCAAGGATGCTACCAAAGAGGCAGTCTGGATATGTATTAGTTCATGAGATGAACTTCGTTCCTACTATTGTGTGACAATGGAGTTGTGGCTTATGCCTAGGAACCCCCGTCCCATCAGAGATCCAGACATATTCTTAGGCAGTATAACCTGATCATGGAGATGGTTGATCTCCAGGGAGATCAACGATAGGAGAGTAGATACAGAGGACAACAGCGTGGATCCACTCACTAAGGCCAATTTCCTAGTAGAGACTTTTATGGGATGGTTGAGTGTGAGATACTTCAACCACAGCTGATTGTTGGGTATGGGATACCACAACAGATAGCCCTAGTTCAAGTGGGAGATTGTTAGTGATATGTATTCCTTAGAGGCCATTACTGTACATACGATGTATATTGTAGTGGATACTTGGACATATATATGGAGGAATTTCTTGCTCGACATGATAGTATGCTATCCGGTTGCTCTTTATCTTAACATCTACTCTGATAGTCTCTATGTTACATGTTGATAAAGCCCTTAGGATGGGTACTTGATTATCAGGACTATGATGTAGATCATACTAGTGGGGACAGTGTATTCGCTATGTACATCCTTCAAATGTTCCTAATCGTAGGTGTATCGATATACCAGAGTAGACTAGCGTATGCTTCTTGACCCATGTAGATGGGCGATGGATGATCCCATATCCATTGGTGTTTGACATCAGAGATAGTATACATGTGCTCAGTGGAGACTGGGTACACTGGACGGACTTGCCGAGAACTCCCAGATGGTATTATACCTCACGTCAGATGGCAGTTCTCCGGTGACACTGGTATAGGTTAGTCTGTAGACCAGAGATCGTCATAGAGTCTTGTGTGATTCCCACCGTGCTTTGATTTCCACCTTACCACGTTCAAGAGAACATGCAAAACGTTGGATTTTGGGTATAGTCCCGAATCACATGGAGGCAATGAGCGATAGGAGGGGTTTCGACTCTCCCGGTATTGGGAGTTGATGTTGCGCAGTGTTCGATTGGCTATAACTAGAAATCTCTGGCCAGGGTTGATGAGATTTACTCGTAAGAGTTATCAGTAGTTTCTCGAACTGTTATGGACATCATATCGACATGACTTATCGGTTACTGGGGCATGACGTTTACCACCCCTAGACTGGATATGCGACATATCAGACGAAGAAACCGGACTGTACGGGAGTGTTACTGATTGGATTCGCAGGAGAATGTACATGTTAGTTGTATGTATGCCCTAAAGGCCATTACTGTACATGAGATGTATATTGTAGTGGATGCTGGGACATATATAGGGAGGACTTTCTTGCTCGACATGATAGTATGCTATCCGGTTGCTCTTTTTCTTAACATGTACACTTATTGTCTCTCTGTTACATGTTGATAAAGCCCTTAGATGTGTGCTCGACTTCCAGGATTATGATGCAGATCATACTAGTAGGGCCTGGGAAGTCCATGAGTACATCCTTCAATGTTCCTAGTCGTGGGAATATTGAGACGGGGCATCGATATTCCAGAGTAGACTAGTGTATATCTTCTCGACCCATGTGATGGGCGATGGATAATCCCATATCCATTGGTGTTTGACATCAGAGATGGTATGCGGGTGCTCTGTAGAGACTGGGTACACTGAACGGACTCGCCGAGAACTCCCAGATGGTATTATACCTCACGTCAGATGGCAGTTCTCTGGTGACACTGGTATAGCTTAGTCTATCGACCCGAGGTCGTCATAGAGTCTTGTGTGTCTCCCACAGTGCTTTGATTTCCACCCTACCACGGCTCTACTGAGTTGCGTAAACAGGTGGTTTTTGGGTACAGTCCCTGTAAGTCTACGGTAGCGCCCCGGCCATCATTCTGATGCCAAACGCGGAACAAAAACTTTTATAACTGGCGCTATCGCATACTATAACCCGGATCTTGCCATTAATGCTATACTAACAAACTGCAAAGATGTAGAAAGGCTATACCGATCGATCCGAGTCCTTCGGCCCTTAGCCATCATCCCACGCTCCTCGCGGCAACTCCGATCTCCTGTCTCCTCATCGAGGTGACACCACATCAACGGATCTTTAAACGGGCTCCCGCCTCTATACCGAGGCAACTCGATCATCAAGTCTGCTAAAAGTGATGACCAAGATGAAGTATAGAATGAGTAGAATACTTTGTCTCAAACACCCTAGGGTTCTCATCACATGAGAGGGTTAGGGTGGAGGTTGAAGAAGATGTTTAAGATTGGAAATGGTGAACTCAAGAAATACTAGTGAGCCAAAAGAAAACTAAGCTCATAAACTTGTAATCTATTATTCCTTCTCTTGTGAATAGATATATGAGGTTATATAATCAAAACCATAAGCAAAATATCTTATGAAAATATCTCCTCAAATATCCAAACCCAAAACAAAACACATTAATTCTATCATGACTCACTTAGTGACTCATTAACATGAGTCACTAATGAACATGCTATAAGAAATGTGTCATCCATAATGAGTCACCCTTTCCAAAACATAATAATAATTTAAACCAAAATGATTAATCCAAAAAGAAATGCATCTTCTAAAATATTCTCGTAACGGATTACGAGAATACCCCTCACCTGTATATACATACCTGTATCCGTATTCCGACCGAATACGAATACGAGAGACAAAAATATTTCGTCTCAATATAATACTTGGATCCGGCTTAAACCAAAGCCCAACAGTATTAGCTGTCAAAAACATGACACGTGCACAAGTGCACGTGCATTTTCGAACCCTGCCATAAAACCATACGGCCTCTACAACGTTTCGCCCGAACTTGGGAAACTATCTGTGGGGGACTCTAATGACTCATCAGTACCCTGGCAGTGGGTTTAACCACAAGCACGTCAGTGGCACTAGCTGTGCGTAACGGCTACCCATGTACTGACCCAAAGGGAAGCTGATGAGCGAACTCATCCTGGAACTCTACTGTGCCTAACAGTGACAATATACATTCAGTCCGGTCAGTTCGTCTATGAGCATCGCATATCTGGCCTAGGGGGCTGGTAACGTCAGACCCCCAATAGCGGTATAAGTCGTGTCGGAGAGTAGCCCTGAACACCCTGAGAAACTACTGGAATACTTACCAGTAATTCTCACATGCCTTGGCCAAGGACTTGGTGTAATGGATCTCCTAGACACAGCACGATCTCACCCCCAAAACTGGGAGAGACGAATCCCCTGCCGATCCGCTCACTTGCCTCCATGTGGCTCGGGACTGTACCCAACAAAAACCTGTTTTCACGACTTCTTTGAGACGTGGTAGGGTAGTAATCTAAGAACAGTGGGAACTCACACGAGACAAATGACGACCTCAAGTCGATGAACTAACATGTACACATGTCACCAGGGAACTGCTATCTGACGTTAGGTATCATACCAACTAGAAGGTTCCCGGCGAGTCCTGTCTGGTGTACACATAACCCAATGAGCACCTGTATACATCTTAGGTGATCCAACTGACACCAATGGCTTGTGCGGCCGGCCACCGCCCCTCATCGGGGTCCCGACTGTATACACTAGTCTACTCCAGAGTATCGATGCCGTGTCTCAAAACTCCCACGACTAGGGACCACTTTTAAGGATGTGCTTATGGACTACCCAACTCTCACGTATATGATCGCCATCATACTGTTGATAGTCAAGCAGGATCCTAAGGGCTCTATCAACGTGTAATAGTGATCATGTCACCTAAATCTGTACACGACTGATAAAGGCAAACCAGATAGCATACTATCATCTCGAGTAAGACTGTCCTACCGGTATAGGTCCTCCCTCAGTCATTGCAATCACGTACCTACGATCCAATAATTGATTTTGAGGGCACTATATCCAAAAATTTCCCACTTGGACTTAAGGCTAATTATTGTGATGTCGCATACTCACAGCCCGTTTGATACCGAACACCCAACTCCTCTACTAAACAGTTTCACAAAGTTAGTTTGTAAAAACTCTTGTGTTCGAGAAATAGCCTAAGTGAGTGGATCCGCCCTGATGTATCTTTCTATGTCTCTCTTAATCTCAAGTTTGCGGAGAATGCCATCTCCCGAATTGAGTAATACCTGTCTTAGAATATGTCTGGATATCTGATGGGACCTAGTTCATAAATGAACTCCAAATCCAAACTTCTTAGACTGTATCGACAACTGAACCTAATCAGTATCCTGCACCATTCCTCCCACAGTATCCTCTTGGACCACCTGTCCATAATATTGCCCCCTTCGTCAGAGGGAAAACTCTAACTCTGACAATCACTCTGTCATCTATGTCACCTTCGGAAGCCTGGAATGATAACCGTCTCCCGAAGGATGCTGCCATTATCAAATCCCTAGAACATCCACTTATGTTCTAAAACTGCTTCCGAATGTTTCTCCAGGATTGGATTAATATAAACTTATTGCATCTAGTGCAAAAACAACATCTGGTGTGGTACTTTACATCTCATGATTGACTCAATTGCCTAAGAAAGTGATCTGCCAATCATGCACATCCCTCTCCCCTTTAGTCTGTAAGATACCTTTAGAGAGGGTGACTCCATCACCTGCAGGTACACCACCATGCCAGGAGTCATCTATTCTAAAATACTATTAGAATACTGTCAAAGTACCCACATTAGGAAACTACCCAAATCTAGATCTAAAACCATAGATTTAGTAACCATAATGTCACATATTATATCCATATCCTTTATGGAGGAACAGCTGTGTGACAACCACAGTACAACCGATCGTAGTATAGGAATTTTACTTCCTACTTTGTGTATGTCATCCAAATACCAAGACATCACACCCAACTACCTTCTTAACAGATCCATCCCTTATTCTGATGAAGTCAAACCCATGACTTTCGCAGCAAAAATAGATGAACTTTCTCCGCTATATCTTCTCTAGTCTATAAATAGACATAAGCTACTTGCCCACTATGCTTCCGCTGCTCCCACTGACCACAACAACCTTATGGCAGAATAATATATACGTGCACATCTAAAGCTAGTTTAGAATGACGCTATACTTATCTTCCTGCCGGGTCTCATAGCCTGGAACAACAGTAGTGTCAAGTCTGGGTAAACAAAAACCTCTCTGTCACCGTCCTTGAGGCTACCGAAGTACCTCTCGGGTGCCTGAAGTAACCCACCATATCTGCGGAGTGGCTAATGTAATGTCAAACCTGACTAAATCTTTAGGTCCTATTAAATTTTCCGTAATCGTTTGCGGTTCTGGAATCACTTCCAGTTCTACCATACTCCCACTACTGTTTTTTGAAAAAAAAATCCATTTTACTAAAACTGTGGCGAGTCAAGAACAATATCACTATTGATCTTCCAGATGGTAGAAAGTCAACTCTCGACATAGCCCGGGTGAACCCACAAACTGCCATTACAGAAACGTGCCTTGAGTTATCCAGATTCTGGTTTTAAGCATAAGCCGGACAACTCCCCATACCTTAACATCGTTAAGATATGAACCATTCTATATCCACTATAGAAACTTTGGCACTTATTTAATTGGAACAAGATTCTCATCATGCAGCTGTCTCCAGTGCATATCAACTTAATGGAAAGAGGACAATCGGCATTACTCAACTTAGGAATACATCCAATTATGAGTAACCTGAAAGAGAAACAAGTTTCTCAAAACTATTACTATCAACTGAATACCAATCACAAGTATCTACATCTTCGATCACCTTGAAGAATCCCGATACTTGCGATACCTGGTTCTCTACTTTATTCCTATACTTATAACTTCTCAAAACATGGACAATGTATTTCTACGAAACACTTGTCTAAAAACTAGAGAAGTCAGAAGTAAACAGAGCATAGTACGAGGACAAACCCCTTTGTCCTGATGGACACTGGACAACATACAATACTCTGTATAAGTCCGCTGAGTTTGAATAACTCAAAAACCTGTGCATCGTAGGCTGAAAACTGTACTTATGGTTAAGAACTACTCCGCTGTTCAATGCTCCTTACCCAATCGTCAACTGATATAGGTAAATGTCACGGACATAATTTCAAAAAGTTATATCTCACTTTATAAAAATAAACGTACAGATATATCAGTTTGAAATTGGTGCACAACAACGGATACTCAAAACTAAATACTTGCCTTCCGGCAAAAACTCAGGCGATTTCCTCAAATATCACCAATTACAATGAATTTCGATATAATGAGGATGATCACCATATTCCCAATAACTTACTCCCACTCATCAAATGTAAAACCATATAGATGTGAGAATCATACCTGGTAAATACATACCCTGGAGTAAGTATCTAATCAGGAAATCAGTTTTCCTTTTAACAATGCACAGTGAAACTGAAACATGAAAATGTTTCATAGGGGTATCCTGGTATTCCTAGTAATGCCTCTTCCATAATCCAATTCATGACTGTAACCGTATATTTCTTTGCCATCTCTCTAAATCCCTTTATTTGTCTTTATTCATTACTTTCTGTACACTCCTTTAGGCTAAGTGGTTTTCTTCCTTCCCTACCGTTCGGCACCAGCCTATGGTTTTGTAGAAGACTATCCAGTAAGCATAATAGGTGTTCTCTCCTAATCCTAGGAGTACTCGCAACCTGAGAGAAGGTGATGATAAAAGACAACTGAATAATACCTTATTCTATTTCTCCCGAACAGGGGAAAAAAGCAAAGGTGAAATAGGAGTGGCGATGAACTACACGGTTTGGTCGTGAATGATAGCTGTCGCAGTTTACTTTGCCCTCTTTTTAATCCCTTTATTTTGTCTTTACTTATTACCTTCTGTACACCCTTCTTAGGCTAATTGGTTTTCTTCATTCCCTACCTTTCGGCACCTGCCTATGGTTTGGAAGAAGACTATCCAATAAGCGTAATATGTGTACTCTCTTAAACTAAGGAGCCCTCGCAACCTGAGAGAAGGTGATGATAAAAGACAACCGAATAAACCAATTCAATTTCTCCTGAACCTGGATCCATCCTCGAAGAAGAACCTTCGAGTTCGTATATAACCATACGATGGATCTATCCAATGGAAGTGGATGTTCGTAGTGATACGAGATGTTCTGAGAAATGCAAAGGGTAAAAGAAGGAGTGGCAATAACTTATGCAACTCAGACAATCCAAAAGCCAGTAATTTAAGAAGGTTCGGTCAACTTGGTCACTGAGTCATAGTCTAGGGTCGGTCAAAGGTCGCAGCCAAAGAGAGAGAGAAAAGAAACACTCTGCGTGCACTCAAACCTAGATCAGAATGGTTATCACTTTATCTAATCAGGAAACCTCCCACTGTACTGTCAAATTCTTCTCCAAACCTAAAAGAAGAATCAATCGGGATCACCCGAAGAGTAAACCAACTTATCAGTGGGAATCGGGATCCAACTCTCATCGCATGATAACATGAAGGAATCCACTCACGTTATCACACTTCAGAAGGTATGCGCATGCCCGGCAAGTTTCAGTTTCTTTAGAAACTCCCGATATGATCTTTGCCCCATGCTCTTATGACCTTGACTAAGGTCCAACAAATCATAAGTCACATGTCAAGTTCTTCCCGTCATTATCTTGTTAATTTGAACCCACCCGTACATACTCTTGACTAAGGGCCAACAAAGTAATACGACTATCCTAAACCAACGCATCTATCTATGCAACATGTGAATACCTCAGCAGCTACCAATCACTATGTCTTGACTAAGGGCCAAACCAACATAGCTTGAATACTACTGACCATTCATATGAAATGACGGAGGGCTACGGCTGGTTTTTGGCGAAAAACCCTTAACGTAACGAACTTGATCTCGCTGAAGGAATCTGATAGCTTTTTATAAAAATATAGTGGCGAAAACCTTTTGCTAAAGAGGTCACTCCCGGTGAAGGGATCTCGGCTCTTTCCCCGTAGAATGAGGTGCAGGATATTCCAACTGAATACCGCGATGCAAAGAAACAAGTAATCGACTATAGTGAAGTTATTACCCTGACGCAAACTTCTGCCCAAGGGGTCACTCCCGGTGAAGGGATCTCGGCCCTTGCCTAGTCGAAAGAGGTGCAGGATATTCCAACTGAATACCACTATGCAAAACAAAAGAAAACGTCCTTGTAATAACACTTTTTAAAACTGTTCCAACAACGTAAAAACATGTTTGTTTTTCTTTGTATTGATCAGAATCAACGCTGTCCCATCAATTAATCACACCAGAAAAGAACGAAAATAAAATGTACGTATATGCCATCCGCATTCGATACTAGGTCCCGTCATCACACGTTAGGTTAATTAACTAACGACAGAGCGGGGACTGGACTAGCGTGGGTGCAAAACATATACAACATCTACTAGTATATATACCAATATACAATAATCGCTCCAGGCGTGATAAATGCAAGATTACAGAAAAGTAATAAGCATCACAGAACAATATAGATAATCTGGAATCCACGGGTTTCACAGAGCCGGTACAGAAACCCGACGTTTCCCTGTTCGTGTGGATAGCCTGTGCAATGAAACCTAGACCCCTACGGGTGCGACAAGTTACCCGCCAAAACCTGAAGCGAGGCAGCCCCCTACAGCAAAGTGATTGGACCACCCTGCACTTCACGGAATCCGGTAACTTGAGCACCCCATCTTGGGTCAACCTGTACCCCCTACGAGTGCGGCGAATAGTCTGCCAATTCTAGAGTGAGGCCCCTTTTCCTCTCAAAGCCATGAAATACGGCCCGTTGCCCTCCAGAACCCGGCTATCCGTGCACTCCGTCGCGGGGTAAACCTAGTACAGAAATGAAAAATATGTACAACGGGTACATCGATCTCAGCCAGGTCGTGCCCCAAAAGAATATTATACAAACAGGCAGTGACGGCAGTCCACATGTTGGACGCTCGCCGTGCAATATCAAATGTCCAAATAAATCCAAACTGCACTACCATTGCACACTGCTATCCACCACGACAAATCCGCAACATCACAGCACAACACAGAACATCAACGCGAATGTTACGTTCGCAAACCCATTTAAAAGAGCTATAGCAATTAGACGCAATTTACCTCTCGAATGACATTCACGGTCGGAGATATAATGTAAGCACTATAAATTAACAAGTTTAAAATTCCCATCGACAAAACTTCCCGAAGTGGGCCCCACGTACAACTGCAGTACTCAAACAAAATCTGGGCCCAAACAAAATATTCCAGAAACCACAATTCCCATGAAAGACACTACTGTAGAAAAATGGTTCACTGTTGCTCCAAAACGGCGGCGAAACCGCAGCCAAACAATGGTTTGTGCGGCGGTTCCGCGGCAGTACTGTGGATACAGTGGACCAAATTTCTACAGTATCCTTAAAAAAGCCTGCTCGATTTTCTGAAATGCTCAAAATGATTTTTAGACCTGTTTAAAAATTCGACAGAAACTTTGACATGAAAAATGCGGTTTTGGAAATTTCGTTCGATCGATATTTTAAACACGTTAAAACAAGTTAGTAAAGGT
Source organism: Agapanthus africanus (assembly GCA_030015575.1). Taxonomy (NCBI): domain Eukaryota; kingdom Viridiplantae; phylum Streptophyta; class Magnoliopsida; order Asparagales; family Amaryllidaceae; genus Agapanthus; species Agapanthus africanus. Next base: position 383,839,381 of record JASDDO010000022.1, on the reverse strand, counting down.
TAATGGCGTGGCTCTGATACCATGTAAGTCTACGGTAGCGCCTCGGCCGTCATTCTGACGCCAAACGCGGAACAAAAACTTTTATAACTGGCGCTATCGCATACTATAACCCGGATCTTGCCATTAACGCTATACTAACAAACTGTAAAGAGGTAGAAAAGCTATAACGATCGATCCGAGTCCTTCGGTCTTTAGCCATCATCGCACGCTCCTCGCGGCAACTCCGATCTCCAGTCTCCTCATCGAGGTGGCACCACGTCAACGGATCTTTAAACGGGCTCCCGCCTCTATACCGAGGCAACTCGGTCATCAAGTCTGCTAAAAGAGATGACCAAGATGAAGTAGTGATTGAGTAGAATACTTTGTCTCAAACACCCTAGGGTTCTCATCACATGAGAGGGTTAGGGTGGAGGTTGAAGAAGATACTTAGGATTGGAAATGGTGAACTCAAGAAACACTAGCGAGCCAAAAGAAAACTAAGATCATAAACTTGTGATTTATTATTCCTTCTCTTGTGAATAGATATATGAGGTTATATAATCAAAACCATAAGCAAAATATCTTATGAAAATATCTCCTCAAATATCCATACCCAAAACAAAACACATTAATTCTATCATGACTCACTTAGTGACTCATTAGCATGAGTCACTAATGAACATGCTAGAAGAAATGTGTCATCCATAATTAGTCAGCCTTTTCCAAAACATAATAATCATTTAAACCAAAATGATTAATCCAAAAAGAAATGCATCTTCTAAAATATTCTCGTAACGGATTACGAGAATACCCCTCACCTGTATATACATACCTGTATCCGTATTCCGACCGAATACGAATACGAGAGACAAAAATATTCTGACTCAATATAATACATGGATCCGGCTTAAACCAAAGCCCACCAGTATTATCTGTCCAAAATATGACACGTGCACAAGTGCACGTGCATTTTCGAACCCTGCCATAAAACCATACGGCCTCTACAACGTTTCGCCTGAACTTGGGAAACTATCTGTAGGGGACTCTAATAACTCATCAGTACACTGGCAGTGGGTTTAACCACAAGCACGTCAGTGGCACTAGCTGTGCGTAACGGCTGCCCATGTACTGACCGAAAGGGAAGCTGATGAGCGAACTCATCCTGGAACCCTACTGAGCCTAACAGTAACAATATACATACAGTCCGGTCCGTTCGTCTATGAGCATCGCATATCGGGCCTAGAGGGCTGGTAACGTCAGACCCCCAATAGCGGTATAAGTCGTGTCGGAGAGTAGCCCTGAACACCCTGAGAAACTAATGGAATACTTACCAGTAATTCTCACCTGCCTTAACCAAGGACTTGTTGTAATGGCTCTCCTAGACACAGCACGATCTCACCCCCAATACCGGGAGAGACGAATCCCCCGCCAATCCGCTCACTTGCCTCCATTTGGCTCGGGACTGTACCCAACTAAAACCTGTTTGCACGACTTCTTTGAGCCGTGGTAGGGTAGTAATCTAAACACAGTGGGAACTCACACGAGACAAATGACGACCTCAGGTCGATGAACTAACCTATACACATGTCACCAGGGAACTGCTATCTGACGCTAGGTATCATACCAACTAGCAGGTTCCCGGTGAGTCCTGTCCGGTGTACTCATAACCCAATGAGCACCTGTATACATCTTAGGTGATCCAACTGACACCAATGGCTTGTGAGACCGGCCACCGCCCCTCGTCGGGGTCTCGACTGTATACACTAGTCTACTCCAGAGTATCGATGCCCTGTCTCGAAACTCCCATGACTAGGGACCACTTTTAAGGATGTGCTTATGGACTACCCAACTATCACGTATATGATCGCCATCATACTGTTGGTAGTCAAGCAGGATCCTAAGGGCTCTATCAACGTGTAATAGTGATCATGTCACCTAAAGCTGTACACGACTGATAAAGGCAAACTAGATAGCATACTATCATCTCGAGTAAGACTGTCCTACCGGTATAGGTCCTCCCTCAATCATTGCAATCACGTACCTGCGATCCAATAATTGACTTTGAGGGTACTATATCCAACAGTCCCGAGTCACATGGAGGCAATGAGCGATAGGCGGGGATTCGTCTCTCCCAGTATTGGGGGTTGATATTGCTATGTTCGATTGGCCATAACTCGAAATACCTGGCCATGGTTGATGTGATTTACTGGTAAGTGTTATCAGTAGTTTCACGCTCGTTATGGACCTTACATCGGCATGACTTATCAAGCTAATGGGGTCTGACGTTTACGACCCCTAGGCGAGATATGCGACATATCAGACGAACAGACCGGACTATGCGGTAAGTGTTACTGATTGGATTCGCAGGAGTGTGAGTAGGCTTGCTCGTTGATCTTCTGATCGCTCAATAGCCGGGTGGCCGTTACGTTTAGCAGACCGCTTGCGGCCTGTGGGTGACTGATATGATCACCATCTACTGCCGGCGTATTGACGAGTCTTTAGAGTCCTACACAGAGGTTTCCTGGCTCAAGCGAAACGAAATAGGAGCGCATATGAGATATGTGCGGGACCGAGAATAATACCAGTATGTGATACTGTATTCTATTCTCACGATTTGTATCATCGGTCGGTTATATGCGATATAGCCGGGTTAACGAATCAAGTGTTGATTCGATATATTGATACACTAGATATTAATCGGTTATATGCGATATGACCGGATCATTAAATCATGTGTTGATTTAATGATTTAATGTATAATTATATATTTGATATATTACTTTACATTAACTAGTATTGGTTCACTTAAGATAACTTTTTCTCACTTGATGTGCATAATGTATATATGATATATATTAGTGTACATGATTGTATCATGCTAGATGATACATGCAAACTTGGGTGTATGGGTGACTTACACCATGTTTAAGTTAATTGTAAAGGTTTATATTTATTTTGTAATTCAAAATTAGTGAGCACTTTGTCATCTTGAAGCATCATGAAGCTTGAAGCATCAATTGACCAAGTCCACTAACTTTGTCTCACTTAAGATATTTATTAACCAAACCATTAACTTGAACCATGGTTTAGTCTCTACAAAGGTTAGTGGATAAAAACTAACTCACCCATTGTTGAATGATGATAATTATCTTCACTTGATTATTCTTTTCTCATTATTCATTCTTTCTTCTTCTTCTTCTTCAATCCAAAAGAAAAAGGTTGCTATATTTTTCTAAGTGAAGATATAAAGTGAGAAATCAAAATCTAAAGTGAACCCATTTCCTATTTCATCATCCTCTACTACTTGTCATTTAGTTTAGGGTGTTCTCTTCACAAAGTTCTTGACCAAGTGAAGAGGGAGCTTGAGTTTCAGTCACCTCGACGTAGATCATCTTCGGCTTCGATGTCAACGAGCTAGCTTGTTCATTTCTACGGGGAAATCCTTTCTAGAGTTCGGGACTACGATGGTCGCATCGAAGGGACGTCAACACGGAGCTTTAGAAGTGAAGGACCGGATCTACAATGGTTGTATTTTCATTCAGTTTTCCTTGTAATGATGGATTATAAGTTTTGTTACCCTAGTTTTCTAGTTCGATTCGTAGTTTGATTGCTTAGCACTCCATAAAATTCTTGTTGTGGCATGTGTGATGCTTGCAAACCCTAGGCTAGGTGCTAAGGAATCCCAACAGTACAGGCTTGCTTGTTGATCTTCTGATCACTTAATACCTGGCTGGCTGTTACGTTTAGCTGACCGCTTGCAGCTTGTGGGTGTTTGATATGACCATCACCTACTGCCGGCGTATTAACGATTCTTTAGAGTACTACACAGAGGTTTCCTGGCTCAAGCAAAACGGAGTAGCAGCATATATGTGATTTGTGCGGGACCGAGAATAATACATTTATGTGATACCGTATTGGATTCTCGCGATGTGTGATATCGGCCGGGTATATGTGATATAGCCGGGTCATCGGATCAAGTGTTGATTCGATGAACTGATACTTGTTATATAAGTCGGTTATATGTAATATAGCCGGATTATCAGATCAAGTGTTGATTCGATAATTTAATGTATAATTATATATAAGATATATTACATTGCATTAACTAATATAAGCTCACTTAAAGATTCATTTTCTCACTGGATAATACATTGATGTATATGCGATATATGTTAATTGTATTATTTTATTTTGTTACATTATATATTATATATGTGATATAAAATATTGTAACATGTTAGGGTTACAATTGCACCAGAGTTGTTGAGTTTAAACCAAGTTAGGGTTTGGATTTGGGTTAGCTTTTGGATGAAGCTTTCATGAAGCTTCATGAAGCTTTCCTTTTGTCTTCATCCTTTGATATTTTGTGTAGATATTATTTAACCCAACCCAAACCATTAACCATAGTTTATTCTCTACATGAGTTAAGACTCTCATTCTTAACTCATGGTTGCAATTATAACCACAACAAGATAATTCATTATTCATCACAAAAGGTTTTCTTCTTCTTCTTCCTCTTGAAAGCTTACTAGCCTTTTGATTTGTGATGATATTTTGTGAGAAATTGAAAACAAAAGAGAGGAAAATTCCTACTTCATCATCCTCATCTATTCTAGCCACTTAGATTAGGGTGTTTGCTTTGCTAATACTTGATTAGTGAAGCAAGAGCTTGGGTTTGAGATTCCTCAAGGTAGATCATCTTAGTTGTTGAAGATTGGAAGCAAGGTTGCATCTTTCTCTTCATGGAGCCTCTCTAGAGTCCGGGTACTTGATGATCGCAGCGAAGGGACCTCAACAAAGAGCTTATGAAGTGAAGGAATGGACTACAAAGTTTGTAATCCCTAACTCTTAGATGTTAAAGTGTTAACATGCTTGTTTGGAATAATTCTCTAGTTAAAGTTCCTAGGTTTAGGGTTATCTTCAATGGAAAATTTTTTAACTTGGCATGGTCGATGCCTCCCGAAACCTTTCTGCCATTGTAGGTATCCCAGCAATAACTTGGAGTGGGGTTCTCAGGTTTTGGGTATATGTTCCAGGTTTCCTGCACATCTCTCAGTCTTCGCTAAATATTTTTCAGGTCACCCGGGTTATAGCTGATCACAAAACATCATCACAGCAGTTATCAAAATAAGATATCAGAGTTTCTAAGTTTGGGAATTGGGGGTTTACTCTATGGTTTAGCCCACTATAACATCCATACATGGGTCGTAGTCCAAAATTACACTTCAATTGCACTTTTGGAATCAATTCAACCCTAATCCCTATCTTGGAATTTTCAAAGTTAGCTAAACTACACAATATCGATTCTAAACTTGTATGTATGCTTAAGGAATTGAAATACTATTCTAATGGTGCAGAAATTACCTCATTTGGCAACTCAAGAATTTTCTTGAGTTTCCCCAAGTGATCAAAATTAGATTTTTTTTCTTGGTCCAAGGTGCTTGTGAGGAGCTTTTGCATGTTTTTTGTAAAATGGTGGTGCACTTTCGAGTTGTTTTTGGTGTTGTGTGATGAGGTAGAGGGGATGGAGGAGAGGGCAGCAGCCATGGTGAAGGAGGAAGGGGAAATGATGAAGTGAAGATGAGAGAGGAGATGAGACCAAGTCAAGGCAACCCCTCACCTCTCTCTCTCTCTCTCTCTCATGCCCATCCCTCTTTGTCTTTTCTTTTTCTTGTTTTCTTTATCTTTTCTTTTCTATCACAAAACCATGCATGAATGAAGAAGAACCGTGGTAGAAAATGTAACAAGTATTCGTAAATGTGACATGGCGCCCAAAATAAGCTTAATGCACGATTAGCAATATTTAATCGCGATTAGCATTAAAATAGTGTATAATTCATTATAAGAGTTTGTAATTGCATAAATCACATAAAACACCCTCATTTCAGTAATTCCAACAATTTTCCGAATTTTCCCTAATTTATCGGTATTTAATTTATACCGCAATATTAAATATTCATAATAGTTATTATTTTAATTATTTAATTTCCAAAAAATAATATTTTATTTTTCTGAAATGTTACATTCTTCCCCCCTTAAAGAAATTTGGTCCCAAAATTTAAATTTAAATCCCTCAAATACAAAAACATTTCAGTAAAAAGATCAAGTCGTCTGGGCTCCGAAATCATAAATTCTTAAAACGCATCATAGCGCAATGCATGCGCATGAACAATGAGCAGATAACTCCAAATCAAAACTCGGTCAAGCATCCCGCAATCATCGGAGTCATAGTGAAGACACAAATGTCAATCCAATACGAAAACCAATATGATATACATCAAAACTATACATGTAAACATATGAAGGAAATGCATGCCAAACTCTTTTCAAATCGCTGTGCGATGCGCGTATCACTGCACAGTGGCGGACGTCTATAGAAAGAAAATAACTATACATATATACCCCTTGTTTAATATATACGCCCCACCATTTTGAAAACAATGCTAGAACGGTTTCCTTTATGCAATGTTTCGTGTCATCTCGGACACGTAGGTAAATACTGAGACTATAACTCCTTTTTGGAAATCCCTTCGATAGCTATCAATGCATGCAAAAAATATATTCAGGTGCTGCCCTCGGACTAGTCCTGCTCAGCTATTATATCAAATAGTAAATATCATAAACACGTACTGCTCCATAAGAAATGAATCCCAAAATGTGCATAAGAATGCTGCGTGCGTCTGGTGCGCACGGAAATCAAAATCCATGAATGTGCCATACATGTGCACAGAAACAACATCTAAGTGCAACGGGTGTGCATGAAGCACCTGTCAGAGGCAACGGTGTGCCGGACAACAATATGAGGTGCATCTGATATGCACAAAGAATTCTGATTTTGTGCATCTGGTGTGCACCAAAATCGCATCTCATATCATGCGCCCAACATGCGCGAAAATCCAAATCAGGTGCATCCATCATGCACGAATAAAATCTAAATCATGTGCATCCGACATGCACGAAATCACGAAACCCAATATCAAGCGCCGAACATGCGCAAAGTCCAATCCAAGCGCGTCAAATATGCGCAAGAATCCATTCAGGTGCACAAGGTGCACAAAACAAATATCGAGTATCACAATCGAAATCGACGGTATACAACACATTTCAATCCAAATCCAAATCAGGTATACCGTGGTATAAAATCTCACAACCATGTGCATCAGCGTGCACAAAAGCAAATCAAAGTACTAAAAGTGCGTGAAGACTATGCCGAAAGCATAAGTTAAATCACATGCATAACATAGGCATGAAATCAAAATCAACATATCGAATGACATCAAACCGAAGTCAGGTGAAACTGTAGAGCACAAAATACCTATCAATGCACTGCAAGCATATGTGGACTATACCGAGTGCAAAAACCAAATCGTGTCCGTACCATATGCATAAAATCAACCCAAATGTATGAAATCCATGAAATCATAAACATGTGCAGCTAAGGCAAAAAAACGATATTAAGTGCAGTAACTGTGCACAAATCATAAATCAACACAACGGTGTATAAAGCATATCTCAAGTGTAATAACTATGCACAAGATATGAATACCCAGTAGGTGCAACCATGGTGCACGAAAACAAATATCATGAAACTCAGTCATCAAAACTCAATCATGCGAATAGATCGCCCAAAATACCAAAATCAAGTATGGCGGAATAGTCTCGCTTAAGCACATCCTCTAAGAATCTCTTGCCAACTGTCGTGGTCAGTAATAACATGTCTCGTCGACGATGCCAAACTCTAGCCCGCTGGGTGTGCGTAATATGACCGATCCTGGGCCCAAGTCTTCTCGTATGGTATTCCAGAAAGGTTCTGTTGAAGTCTCCCCCAAATCTCGTTTCTGCCGAACTGCCCGAAAGTTATCACCTTTACTCAATCTATTTCTTGTTCCGGAACGGCTGCATAGTCATCACGACTCCTTCAAAAGATATATTCATATTCAACGCCTCTGCATGCGTATCACATCTCTGATGTCAGCGGAGTGGAACATCATCTCATCAAGATCTCGTACGAACCTCTTACTCCTTTTTTTTCTAATGTCGACTGATTCGGACTTGTCTCTTCGTGGCTGTATGGACTGTGCTCCAATAGCTATACTCATCTCTGGAGTCTCCCAAGCAATGTATCCCATCACATGATATCTGAATGACGTCGAAATTTTTGATCGATACATCAAAGTCCTATAATTTCCCGAGAGCTCAACACACGTGAACAGTTTAATAATATCCGGTATATGCCACAGTACCTATGGACCAACCGTAGAAGGGAAAACCCAAGCCTCACTAATGGCACCGCGGAACTGCTGTAAACCCTAAGGTTCAAAAACATTCCCATGGTCATTATGTCGAGTTATGGTTTCATTCTTCTAGAGGAACCGTAGAATTACTTGCATCGTTTTCCGAATACTTTAAATTTGGAAAATGGGTCCCTGACATTCGATCGTCTCTATCGACTCCTATCGTACCTGCATGAAGTCGTCTCTAGCTGGAATCAATCAATCTGATGACCTCGCATCGGTGTAGGCAATGAAACACATGTCCTAGTCTTTCATCTTCGTGACTAGCGAACTTCTATCATATCTCTAATTGCAACTCGCGCTGCAATAGCTCCAAGCAACTAGGGTGATATCTCATCATTCGCAGCAACAACTGGCTCATTCGTCCGCATGCTGAACAGTGCCTCAATCATCAAATAATCTGTGCATTGACGGTCATCACGTTCTAGCTGGCCTCTAGCAGTGGCCCCATCCTCTGGTGCTAATCTGCACGTCCGAGAAATCTCGTAAAAGCGATCCATCAAATGCTCATGGTGCGAAAACACAATAAAACGACGCCTCTATGCAACCGTATGTCCCTGGAATCACGCCCTGGTCAGTCCTCGTCCGTGACGAGCTCGTGCTGACGCAACTCTAGCCGTATCTCTCTCTGCCCGTGTAATCGTGGCAGCAAAACCATAACTGGTACTGATGAGGCTAGATCATATGAATGAATTTAATGCTGTGCAAGGAAATGTACATCCTAAGGCTTCTTAAGCGGAGTATCGTATCGTATGTTTGCCGAGGAACATACACACGGTACGTCACTCTTCTTAAGTCACCTACTACATCAACCAAAGGTCATCCTACACTCAGGAGGTAAAACCTAAAACTCTGATACCAACTTTGTCACGACCCGAAAGTACCAAGCATGACTGACACTTAAATTACGAAACGTCTCGAGGCGTACGTAATCTAAGTAAGCCAAAACCCAGAAATCAAAACCAAGTAAAGCAGTATAGTGAAGGAAAAACAAATTTTAAATCAAGAAGTTTAACAACATAAGCCGAGGTATGCATTTTTAAAATCTCAAGTCTTTTCTGAAAATTTCGGTAGAGTTTCCTTTGTAAATACTGACCCCAAATGGGTACAAAACCTGATAATGCATATATAAAGAATAAGCCATCCCCAAGCGGGAGCTAGCTTTTCGCCAAAAAGGCGGACACAACCACGCAAGCAATTTAATATACAACGCCGAAGGGCGATGATCAAAACTCAAAAGAAAGCCCATCTCCACCAGAAAACCATAATAATACAAGCGCGACTCTAAGGTCGAAAGAATATACAATCAGGTCTCTAAGTCTGAAATAAATACATGTCTGGTTATGGAGTTACTAGATACAACTAAAAATAAATAAAAGGTACAATGGTGGTCATGATGCAAGTGAACCCACCTACCAAAGCAAATCACCCGGAAAGGGAGCAGTGTGCCACCAAAGCCGCACGAAACCTGTATGGCAAAACCTGCAAGAAACTGTGACACAATGGGGTTGAGTTGCCAACTCGTGAGTAGAAAACATCACAGAGCATAAATCGCATGTATGGCGCATCCTAGGTCATATCAAGTAATATCCTCAAATACTATCCTGATCCATCTACACATAAGTGCAATACGACGTTCTCGTGTCAGTGACCCAGATAGCAACATATCAGATATATGATGTATGAATGCATTACTAATGGAAACAGAATACATCATGAATGAGACAACTGTTTTTTTTATTTAATGAGATTTCTGTATGTATATAAATCGAGTATCATCAATGAAATAAACAGAGAAATCAGTGTCAAGTATCAACATAAAACATAAATCTCAATATCTCAGGCTCCGGTTATCCGGACTGTCCTGTATCATCAATCTCAATATCTTAGTGTCTCAAATCTCAATATCTCAATACCTCGGGCTCCGTCAGTCCGGATCGGCCCATATCATCAATCACACGACCACGAACGGTATCCTCCGGATAACCGCCGTGCCATACAATCACTGGTAGGCAGTCTGCCCGTGCCGGGCTCATCGTCTACAACTCGAGCTTCTTGCCCCGGGGTACCATACCGGGTCCACTATGTACCCGCAGACGGATCATCCAACTCCTTGAATCGGGTCTCGAAAACCATCTCAGATCCGAGAAAACATCATGGTGGACAATACTCATCATATCAAGGAAAACCGCATCTATCTCTTTAAAACAAATCATCAGTTTATAAAACTTTCACATGCAATTTCCAAATCCAGAAATCTCAAGAAGGATCCGAAATCATAAAATTCATGATATCAATAAATAGTGAATACCGGCATAACTCTCCATAATACTGCATGACCAATGGATATATGAATGCATCTGATATCATGCAATAAATGCAATAGTTAAACTAGCATATGAAAGCTATAACATATTGCAACTATCAATTAGCAACCTATGTCAATGAATAGTATTCTCTAAAGTGTACATGACATGGCAATTACCTATGATGATGTGTGTAAGCCGGCAAGCAGGTGTACGTGGAACATACGTATCATCGGTAATGGTGTTGGTGTCCTGACAGCAGGGTTTCATAATAATTACAGATAACATATGTACAAGCATGCAATGCGATGAAACATCATGAATATACAGAATGTGATGTAGTAATAGCAACACTGAAAAATATACCTACCCAATATAGGAGTCATACAATTTGGTATTTAAAATACTCACAATTCTCCACTTTTGAAAGCGATTATGACTCGAGCCCAGTCAAAAAGGTAAGGGAATCCACCTAAGTCTGAGTCGATCTATATATATATCTATTAGTCCGTGATCTCGCCTCAATAGTATCACGTACGATACAATAAATAATATGACATCCTCGAGTCAAAAGTGCGGATCTATCCTATTAACTATCTCTCGTACGATAAATCTATCGTACGACATCCCAAATCTCGGTACGGGTCAAATATCATATTTATCTCATTACTCATCTGGTATCCTTATTATCATATGTCATGAACTGGAGTACAGATCTAAGTCTAGTTCAAACTGATTCCAACAACAAATATATGTGCGTTTGTCTGAAACACATCGCCTAAAGATCTGCTATAATCTCATGTCGTATCTCATAGTACGAACCAAATCACATCACTGATCTCACGGCATCATGCCCAATCACATCGACTCATCTGCAAGTACCATATATTATCCTCAACATCCGTGCATACGTGTATGTATATATATATATATAAGCACCAACACATCCACCTATACATATATATATATATATATATATGCAGGTGACGTATACACCCAAAACCATATCTCGTGCGTGTATGTGTATGTGTAACAACCTCACTCTAGGGTTCGCGACTAAGAAACCAACTAAACCACTTTCCTCAAATTTCGCTAACATTAACCCATGATCTCCTAATGCTTTTCTTGCTAAGGTTCATATCTCGCCATAAACCATATATGTATATCTATACCACATCATATCAAAATCTTATGAAATTGCGGGGGTGCTATACACCATCCACTCGACTTTCCCCATAGATATATATCTACTCACCTTGATCCTTGCTCGCTGGAGTTGATGACGCTACGCTATCCTCGTCGTCTCGAAATCAATGTGGGGGTACCTACATATATACACACTAGATATCGTAACCGAAATCACGCACGAAATCCAATTCGGTACGAGTATCACACATAGGTTAAAACCTATCGTTTACGCATGCAAGAATAACCAACAACTCTCGACGATTGACATATAAACGTGAATCGAATGATAAAAACACCAATACCAAAACTTCATTTCATAAATATCACGAAATACAAGGCAGCAACTCATGAAAATGGTCCCAGATTTTACCCTAGGTGAAATTTGCCAATTTTGCATATGGAAGGGGTCTAGTTTACTGAAGATAAAGCCTTGGACCAAACATAGATCATTTCCACTTTACCCAGGCCGTAATTTTCGGCCAAAATGATTAAATTTGCGGCCATAACTTAGATTAGGGGTCTCAGGTTTTGGGTATAGGTTCTAGGTTGCCTGCACATCTCTCAGTCTTCGCTAAATATTTTTCAGGTCACCCAGGTTATAGCAGATCACAAAACATCATCACAGCAGTTATAAAAATATGATATTTGAGTTTCTATGTTCGGGAATTGGGGGTTTACTCTCTGGTTTAGCCTACTATACCATCCATACAGGGGTCGTAGTCCCTAATCACATCTCAATTGCACTTTTGGAATCAATTCAACCCTAATCCCTATCTTGGAATTTTCAAAGTTAGATAAACTACACAATATCGATTCTAAACTTGTATGGATGCTTAAGGAATTGAAATACTATTCTAATGGTGCAGAAATTACCTCATTTGGCAACTCAAGAATATTCTTGAGTTGCCCCCAAGTGATCAAAATCGGATTTTTCTTGGTCCAAGGTTCTTGTGACGAGATTTTGCATGTTTTTTGTGAAATGGAAGTGAACTTTTGAGTTGTTTTTGGTGTTGTATTATGAGGTAGAGGGGGATGGAGGAGAGGGCAGCAGCCATGGTGAAGGAGGAAGGGGAAATGATGAAGTGAAGATGAGAGAAGAGATTTGACCAAGTCAAGGGAACCCCTCATATCTCTCTCTCTCATGCCCATCCCTCTTTGTCTTTTCTTTTTCTTGTTTTATTTATCTTTTCTTTTCTTATCTTTATCTTTTCTTTTCTAACACAAAAACATGCATGAAAGAAGAAGAACCATGGAAGAAAATGTAACAAGTATTTGTAAAGGTGACATGGTGCACAAAACAAGCTTAATGCACGATTAGCGATATTTAATCGCGATTAGCATTAAAATAGTGTATAATTCATTATAATAGTTTGTAATTGCATAAATCACATAAAACACCCTCATTTCAATAATTCCAACAAATTTCCAAATTTTCCCCAATTTATCGGTATTTAATTTTTACCGCAATATTAAATATTCATAATATTTATTATTTTAATTATTTAATTTCCCAAAAATATTATTTTATTTTTCTGAAATGTCACATCGCATGTATAGTAATGGCCTCTAGGGCATGCATATAACTAACAATATCCCACTTGCACTAAAGCCATCTGTTGTAGTATCCGATACCCAACATTAGAGCAGTGGTTGTAGTATCCCATTCTCAACCATTGTAGAGAAGTCTCTCTAGGGGTAAGGCATTTGTGAGTGGATCCGCCGTTTTATCCTTCAGGTCTACTCTCTTAACCTTGATCCCTTGAAGATCAACCATCTCCCTGATCAGGTGATTCTAGCCTCAGAATTTGTCTGGAACGCTGATGGGACGGGTGTTCCTAGGCCAAAGCCACAACTCCATTATTGTCACAATAACAGTTATCGGACGCTCAATGGTAGGAAACCTTGTTCATCTTATGAATAAGATATGTCCAGACAGCTACTTTTTTAGTATCTTTGGTACCAATGTATTCAGCCTTTATCGTATAGTATGCCTCGGTATATAGCTTAGAACCCTTCCAACATACCGTCCCTGCACTGAGGGTAAATACAATGCTTGTCACTGGCTCTCAGTCGACCTTATCACTCCGGAAGCTCGAACCAAGAACTTTTTTTAGTGCTTCTCAAGTACTTAAGAATGTCCTTCACAGCTTTCCATTGATTCTCCTAAGATCCGATTGATTCCTGATTACTACTCCTAGCGAGTCATCTACATCCGGTCTGGTACATAACTTCGCACACTCTGATAGAGCCTACTACCGAAGCATAGGGTATCCCTTGCACGTTATCTCTCTTCAAATCAGTCTCGGGAGACTTCTTTTTGGAGAGAGTGATCCATGAGTATGTGGGTGAACCACCACGCTTAGAATATTCCATACTAAACCCCTTTAGTATGGTGTTAATGCACCTGGATTTGGTACACTCCCAACATCCACATAGATCTATCACCATAGATCAGCTATATCATATATAACAAGATGTAGTAGGTATCATCCAGATCTTCTATTGAGAATCCTCATGATAAGAGGAGTTTGACCGAGTGTAGCATAGGAAACCATTTCCTATCAAGAGTATGTCATCTACATACAATACGTGTAAGACAGCCTTACTCTCTACAACCTTCTTGTATATACAAGGTTCATCAACCATTTTGGTGAAGTCAAACTCTTTGACTGTTACATCAAAACAGATGTTCCAACTCCGCGATGCTGGCATTGATCCTGATGGACTTATGCATAGCTTTGAGAGTCTCAACTTTTCCATTTACAACAAGAATCTTCTCAAGATTCAATTTTCTCCCAATGGGTTTTACCCCTTCAGGTGCAACATACAAAGTCATACTTTGTTGGTGTACACGGATTCCATCTTTGATCACATAACATCCAGCCATTTCACAGAGTCACCATTCCTGATGGCCTACCTGAACCCGGTTGGGCCATCATCTCATGATGCAATCTTCCCACCGTCACCGAGAAAACTGTAGTATTTTTCAAGTGGATGAGGAACCCTACCTGATTCGCGGAGAGGCTGAGGTTCGTTGGAAACCATTGAATCCTTTGGTTTCACCAAATCATCAGCTGTTAGTTTGTCTAGGTGGAACTCTTTCCAGTTCTACCTCATGACCACAAATTTCTTGACAAGAAATACCTTTTCTAAAAAGGTGGCATGTTGAGCAAACAAAACACTTTTTCTTCTCAGAGTGGTAGAAGATATTCCCTCACTAATGTTTGGAATATCCTGACAAACCTATACAGATCTGATCTTGCCTCGAGCTTGTCCGGATTTTGCTTTTCATCATAGGCCGGACAACCCCGTATCTTAACTCATTTAAGACGTGGTCTCTTCCTATTCCATATCTCATATGTAGTGGTAGGCCCTGATTTGGAAGAAACCCCATTCAATAGGTATGCAGCTTCTCAAGTGCATAACACCCAAAAGAAAACAGGTAACTCAGCAGTACTCATCATAGAGTGCGCCATATCTCATAGGGTGAGATACCTCCGTACCGATACACCATTGTACTGTGGTTTATACGAAGGAGTAAGCTGAGAGAGAATCTCATTCTCTTTTTAGAAAGTCTAGGAACTCCATGATCAAGTATTCTCCTCTTCGATCACATTGTAGGACTTAATACATCTACCCGTCTGGTTCTTTAACTTCAAAACTTATATTCCTTGAATTTCTCAAAAGTTTCAGACTTGTGTTTTAACAGGAACACATGTCCGAATCTTGAGAGATGATCGATGAATGTAATTGAAGTCCAAAGAACCAACCCTGGCATTTGTATACATAGAACCGTATATATCATCATGTATGCGTCCCAAGAGTTCAGTAACTCTTTCTCTGTTTTCAGTAAACGGAGTATTGGTCATTTTACCTTTGAGACAAGACTGGCAAGTAACATAAGATGAAAATTCGAACGAATTCTCATATTCTTCCTTATATAACTTAGCTGGTCGTGTCGCATTGATATGACCTTGTCTACAATGCCATAAGAAGGATCCGTTCATTTCTGAACTATTCCTCTTGTGTGAGTTCTATACTTTGAACTATAGTTTGATTTAGAACGTATATGCTATTATATAACGTGCCTGATCCAATCAAATTTTGATTCAGGAAAATGTTCACAAGATTATCCTCTAATACAGAATCATATCCTTCTTTAACTTAATAAAGAACATGATGTAATGTTGTATATCAGGTTCGGTATGTAATAACATTCGTTCAGAATCAATGTATTAGTACAAGGTGATATCTGCCAACTGATTTGGCTGCAACACTTGCACCATTCTCTAACACTTAGAGACATATAACCTATTCCCAGTTCTCTACCTTTCTGTAGCCCATGTAACATATTACATATGCGGGATCCTGATCTGGTATCACATACCTAGGACGTAGAGGATACTGAATAACAGTTCTCGGTAATAAGGACACCTGAAGAACAAGCATCAATATGCACTTTCTTCGATTCGGTGGCATGGGAATCCGGATATTCCTCTATTTCCTGCTCGGACTTATAACAATTATAAGATTGAGCGAAACCAACGTTCTCTAGCTCAGTATAATAAGCAGGTTTGGTCAATGCATCCATACTATTATCTTGATTAAGGCGAGACATAGTCGCTACCAGGAGAGAGAGAGAAGAAAACACTCTGCGTGCGCTTTTGCAAGATTAGATTTGGTTATATCTAATCAGGATGGCTCCCACAGTTTTAGTTAAATCTTCCTTCAAACCCTAAAAGGTAAGACTAGCCGGGATTAATCATACCCTACAAGTTCGTCAATATTTCGGCTAGTCCAGTGTCGGTATTTTGAGCGAGGTTCCCCGTGCTTTCGCACGGACCTAATTAAAATAAACCTCGTTTTTCCAGGGGCGTAACCCCGTTAACACCATTCTAGACACCTACTTGATCGGCTAATTGTAATGTGTAAAACTCTCTCAGGAGTAACTCTTACTTGCAGTGGGTAACGGGATCCATCTATCTCATGGAAGGTATGCAATCTCATTGCAAATTTCAACACTTGAAATTCCTGATAATATATTTTTCCCCTAGCGTGTTATGACCTTGACAGAGGTCAACAAACCATAGTGCACTAGTCAAGTTCAGCACGTCATTTCTTGATTGAATTAAACCCACCCGTACGACCCTTGACAGAGGTCAACAAGGTCGTACGACTACCCTAATCCAATCTTATCTCATGCTTTACAGATATGTACTAATCAGCTACCGCATGCTACGCCTTGACAGGGGTCAACAAACGATGCACGAATACTAAATAATCTTTATCTGAAAATACGGAGGGCTATGCAGGTTTTTAAGAAAACCATGAGCGTAATGAACTTGCTATCGTTGTAGAAACAAGTGATTTTGAAAAGGAGTGTTTTTGAGTCTTTTAGTAGTTCCTCTAAAGTGGTCATTCCCGGTGAAGAGATCTCGTCTCTTTCCTTATCGAATAAGGTGCTGTATATTCTACATGGAATACCGCTATGCAAAGCAAGAACTATAGAAGAAATCAAAAAAAAACTGAGTGAGTTGTAGCATCTGCTAGTTTCGCTAAAGAGCTCACTCCCGGTGAAGGGATCTCGTCTCTTTCCTTATCGAATATGGTGCTGGATATTCTACAAGGAAATACCGCTATGCGAAGCAAAAACTAGAGCTACCCTTTTTGAAAATTTGATTCTACAACATTTTTTAGGTTTCTTTTCTTTTCATTAATCGCATTAATGAATTGCCATCATTTATGCTTCACAAGCAACACAGAAGAAACGAAAGCAATAATATTAATTATATATCATATATATAATGTAGGCATTCGTCTCAGAACATATCAAATGATCGCATAACAGAATATCAGCAGCAGAAGAATCATATATGAAATATTGGATATACTAGGAATTCCGTGTTTTATTTAAGCCAGTAAAAACGCGGATTCCACGGTCGTGATCAATAGCCAATCCCATATACCTAGACCCTATGAGAGCGGCAAGCAACCCTAACAATTCTAGAGTTAGATGACCTGGTCTCAACTCCTTGAGATGGTCTCCCACTTGACCCTAGAAAACGGTTACTTGTGCTCCCCGCCTTGGGTCTAACCAAATGCGGAAAAGTAAATAATATACAATGGTGACATCATCCTCAACCCGGAAGTGTCCCAATAAAAGAATATTACATAAATGCTTTTACATGAATGAAAATGAAAAACTCTTATCTCACATAAAAAAAACCCGGCTATTCAAAACACGACGATCCAATATAACATATCTCAGCAATACATAACATCACATATTATCAACGTAAGTAAATATGCGTATCCCAATTGTCGTTGACATATAACACCAAAACTGGCGATACACCACATATTACACTTACGGTCGCAGAAAAAAAGGTGAAAAACTACAACAGTTGGAATCCGCAATCTCTTTAGACATCATAAACCCAATGTATCACATAATTTGGATTTCATGCCCAACCAAATGAATTCCTTAGACATCGCATGCCTAACAATTATAAACCCCACATTTTAGCCTCAAAATTGAAAACACCTTCCAATAACCTGTCGGGTGATTCAACAAGATTCCCGATAACTAGATCGAATGCTCGTCGGAAACTTTAATAGACGGCCGCACCCCCCGATGCCGTCGACGAAGTGCACCAAGGAGGAACACCGTAGCCGCGAGCACCCGAACAGATGCTTTTGGCTATGGGATTCTCCTACATTCACTTGGTCGTGGCTATTGGGTATGGCTCTCTAGTAAGGTTGCACGGCGAGTATCCACGTACACTACGTAATTGCGACAATCTTTTGATCAACATCAAAATACCGTGGCAACCGATCAAATGAGACTAAACCGCTAGATTTATAAAATTCAAACTAGTTATCACATAACCAATTATATGGATTCCAAATATTGTATCACAATCACAGATAGCTAGGCGAAGTTAGATAATTCGATCGATGCAACGAATTCCCAAAAATTCCCAGAGAGCTCAACACTTGAGCACAATTAAAAGTTTCCAGTAACATGTCCCAGTACCTACGGACCAACAGCTGAAGGACCCGACCCAAGCCTCTCAAGCGGCGCCGCTGATCCGCCGCTAAAACCATGTTTTGGCCGCGGATCCGTGGTCACTTGGAAGAGTTAGGGTTTCGTTCTTCAGGTGTTTCCATAGAATTCCCTGCATGATTTTCTGAGTATTTTTAACATGGAAAAATCCAACTTTTCGAAAAATTTCCAGAAAGGGGGTCGTTTCGGGCTTTCGGAGTTCGATCAGACTTTAAACTTTGTCTAGACAATGCCTAATTCTCTAGCTTGGCTCTGATACCACTGTAGGGTTAGCTTAGCACCTTGTGAAGGTTTTGGCCGGCATCAATCATGCTACTTTAAAAATTTTGGGTGCTAAACAAACCCTAACCAAGATCTGAACCAGAGAATTAGGGTTGAACATGATATGTAAACTCTTTACATCTAAGTGAACAAGGAATACAACCTTTGTAGACCGGTCCTTCACTTCAATTGCTCCATTGTAGTAGTCCCTTCACTGCGATCATGAACTTCCGGACTCTAGAGAGGCTCCCATGAAGAAACAAACAAGCTTGCCTCGAAATCTTCGAGGCCAAAGATGATCTACGTCGAGGAGACACTAGCTTATGTTATCTCTTTACTAATTGTGTAGATTAGTGAAGCAAACACCCTAAACTAAGTGGCTAATAGTAGAGGATGATGAAGTAGGATGTGGTCTCACTTTAGATATATTTTTCTTACAAGTTATCATCACTTTCACAAAAGCTAGAAAGCTTGAATGAGGAAGAAAAAGATGAAGCTCAAGTGATGAAAGAATCCATGAGGTTAGAAATGGAACCATAGTTAGTGTATGTCATCCACTAACCATTGTAGAGACTTAACCATAGCTCTGAGTTAAGAGTTGGGTCAAAAAATATCTTAAGCTAGACAAACAAGCGGACTAAGTAAAAGTTTTCCACAAGCTTCTCCAAGCTTCCACCATGACTCGTTATCTATGTGTTTGAATTACTTAAAACAAATAAAACCCTAACTTAACCCTAGCATGGTGTGAGTCTCATACATACATGTTTCATGTGTAACCTAGCATCACACAACAATATATATCACATATATATTTTATGCAAAAAGAAAACAATACATTTAACATATAACACGTATATATCAATGTATCATAAAGTGAGAAAAGAAATCTTAATTGAGCTAATATTAGTCAATGTAATTTAATATATCAAATATATAATTATACATTAAATTATTAAATCAACTCTTGATTTAATAATCCGGCTATAATACATATAACTGACTAATATCAAATGAATCAACTTATCGAATTAACACTTGATCCGATAACCCGGCTATATCACATATACCCGACCGATATCACATATCGCGAGAATAGAATACGGTATCACATACTCATATTAATCTCGGTCCCGCACATATCACATATGTGCTCCTACTCCGTTTCTCATGAACCAGAAACCTCTGTGTAGGACTCTAAAGACTCGTCAATACGTCGGCAGTAGGTGATGATCATATCAAACACCCACAAGCCGCAAGCGGTCTGCTAAACATAACGGCCACCAGGGTAATGAGCGATCAGAAGACCAACAAGCAAGCCTGTTATAACTCCTGTGAATCCAATCAGTAACACTACCGTACAGTCTAGTCTCTTCGTCTGATATGTTGCATATCTAGTCTAGGGGTGGTAAATGTCAGACCCCAGTAACCGATAAGTCATGCCGATGTGAGGTCAATAACGTTTCGAGAAACTACTAATAACACTTACCAGTAAATCTCAGCAACCCTGGCCAGGGATTTCCTGTTATGGCCAATCGAGCACAGCGCAACATCAACCCCCAATACCGGGAAAGACGAAACCCCTCCTATCGCTCATTGCCTCCATGTGATTCGGGACTGTACCCAAAATCCACCGTTTTGCATGATCTTTTGACCGTGGTATGGTGGAAATCAAAGTACAGTGGGAATCACACACGACTCTCTGACGATCTTGGGTCTACAGACTAACCTGTACCAGTGTCACCAAAGAATATCCGACGATAGGTATAATACCATCTAGGAGTTCTCAGCGAGTCCGTCCAGTGTACCCATTCTCCTCTGAGCACCCGTATACCTTCTCTGATGCCAAACACCAATGGATATGGTACCATCCATCGCCCATCATATGAATCAAGAAGCTCAAACGCTAGTCTACTCTGGAGTATCGATGCCCTGTCTCGATACTCCCACGACTAGGAACATTTGAAGGATGTACTTATCGACTAACCTGTCACTACTAGTATGATCTACATCATAATATTGATAGTCGAGTAATCATCCTAAGGGAATTATCAACATGTGATCACAAAACAGTATTTGTTAACATGTCAAGATAAAGTGCAACCAGATAGCATATTATCATGTTGAGAAAGAAAGTCCTCCCTATATATGTCGAAGCATCCACTATAATATACATCGCATGTACAGTAATAGCCTTTAGGGAATACATATAACTAACAACTGTTGGTTGGTATTATACATATCGTCAGATAGCAGTTCCCAGGTGACATGAGTACAGCATAGTTCGCTGCCTTGACACTGCAGCTTCGCCTCGAGTGTGTTCCCACCATTCTTAGATTACTACCCTACCATGGCTCTATTGAGTCTTGTAAACAGGTAGTAGTTGGGTGCTGTCCTGAAGCACTTGGAAGCAGTGGCGGTTAGATAGGATTCGTCTCTCCCGGTATTCGGGGTTAATATCGCACTGTATTCGGGAAGTCACTACACAAAGTCCTTGGCCAAGGAAGGTGAGATTTACAGGTAGGTACTCCAGTAGTTTCTCAGGGTGTTTTGGACTATCCTCCGGCACGACTTATTGCGCTATTAAGGGTTTGACGTTTACCGCCCCTCTAGGCCTGATATGCGATACTCTTAGACGAACAGACCGGACTGCACGGAGATTATCACAGACAGGCTCAGTAGGAGTTTGGATGAGTTATGGTCATCGGCTTTCTTATCGACATCTACCTGAG
The DNA here is from genome assembly GCA_030015575.1 of Agapanthus africanus. Classification (NCBI taxonomy): domain Eukaryota; kingdom Viridiplantae; phylum Streptophyta; class Magnoliopsida; order Asparagales; family Amaryllidaceae; genus Agapanthus; species Agapanthus africanus. The sequence goes on along the minus strand of JASDDO010000022.1, from coordinate 383,817,558 downwards.
GGCCGTTACGTACAGTTAGTGCCGCTTGCGGCCTGTGGTTAATACCACTGCCAGCGTAATGTTGAGTCGTTAGAGTCCCACACAGAGGGTTTCCCTACATTGGGCAAAACGTGTAGAGGTTGTATGGTTTTACGACAGGGTTCGATAACGTGCGTGTACTTATGCACGCATGATGATTCGGACAGACAATACTGGTGGGCTTTGGTTTAAGCTGGATCCTTGTATTATACTAATGGATTGTTTTCGTCTTTTGTATTCGTATTTTTTGGAATACGGATACATGTATGTATATACGGTCGATGGGCGTTTTTGTAATTTGTACAAAAATGATTTTGAAGATGGCATGGCATAATTGTATTATTAATTTTGCTTTAAATTTTTAATACATTTTATTTTAAAGGAAATAATGTGGATATTGCATGAATTAGGACACATGGTGCTCATTCCATCCATGAGTCATTCTTTTGTAAATTGAACCCCTTTTGATAATTGACATTAGTTTTTCTAATGCTTTTATCAAAAGAGTTCAGTTTATAAAAAGAAAAAGAAGCCATCTTCGTTCTTCAAGCTTGATCTCACTAGGTTTTCCTTTAGCCATCTTCAAAACCCTCAAACCCTAGAACAGTCATGTGTTGAGTAACCTAAGGAAAAAGAAGACTCCACAATCCATCTACACTCTCTACTCACCCTAGGTCATCTAGTATAGAATACTACTTGACTTATTTTTTCGGTTGTTGAAGAAGGAGCCTGGTACACAAGCTCTCGGGTGGATCATCTTCGATCCAAGAAAGCCGATGAGGAGATGACATCCGCACCACTCCAAGGAGCTCACGCAGGTGAGGAGGACAGCGAGGAGAAGAAGTACCAGTTATGTGAGGTATAACTTCTGTTCATGTAGTGTATACTTCATATTCTTTGTGCTAGATTAGGTTTAGATACGATCTTGGCGGTTTGTCGATACTACGAAGTGTATAATTTTCGTATTTTATATTTTCCACCTCCTCGTGATCCCGCGGGGTGCGTAGAATGGACTTACAATAACAAGGGTACCAGTAAGCATGCTCACAGGTGTAATACCAAGTACTCGTGTCCGTGTCACAAGGTAATAACATGTCATATATATAATGTATGAATACATCATGAATGAGTGATCAATATGAAATCTGGATATATCTGTATGAGAAAACTGTGCTCTTATCTTAGTAAAGTTTTAATTTTATAAAACTGAAGTATCATCAAATGAAATCGACAGAAATCCATGTCAAACATCGACACAATATATACATCAATATCTCGGTAGCCATCTCTCAGATCGGCCCTCAAATCTGTTAAATCACATAACTCTGGTCGGTATCTCTGGACTGTAGGGTTAGCTTAGCACCTTATGAAGGTTTTACCAAGCATCAATCAGCTACTTTAAAATTTTGGGGTGCTAAACAAACCCTAACCAAGATCTTAACTAGAAACTTTGGGTTAAACATGATATGTAAACTCTTTACATCTAAGTGAACAAGGAATACAACCTTTGTAGACCGGTCCTTCACTTCAATAGCTCCATGTAGTAGTCCCTTCGCTGTGATCACGATCCCCCGAACTCTACAAAGGCTCCCGTGAAGAAACGAACAAACTTGTTTCGAAGTCTTTGAGGCCGAAGATGATCTACGGCGATGAGACACTAGCTCATGCTATCTCTTCACTAATTGTGTAGATTAGTGAAGCAAACACCCTAAACTAAATGGCTAATAGTAAAGGATGATGAAGTAGGAAGTGGGCTCACTTTAGATATATTTTTCTCCCAAGTTATCATCACTTTCACAAAAGCTAGAAAGCTTGAACGAGGAAGAAGAAGATGAAGCTCAAGTGATGAATGAATCCATGAGGTTAGAAATGAAACCATGGTTTGTGTATGTCATCCACTAACCATTGTAAAGACTTAACCATAGCTATGAGTTATGGGTTGGGTTGAAAAATATCTTCAGCTAGACAAACAAGTGGACCAAGTCAATGTTTTCCACAAGCTTCTCCAAGCTTCCACCATGACTCATTATCCAAGTGTTTGAATTACTTAAAACAAATAAAACCCTAACTTAACCCTAGCATGGTGTGAGTCTCATACATACATGTTGCATGTGTAACCTAGCTTGACACAATAATATATATCACTTATATATTTTGTGCTAAAAGAAAACAATACATTTAACATATATCACATATATATCAATGTATGATAAAGTGAGAAAAGAAATCTTAAGTGAGCTAATCTTAGTCAATGTAATTTAATATATCAAATATATAATTATACATTAAATTTTTAAATCAACTCTTGATTTAATAATACAGCAATATTACATATAACAGACTAATATCAAATGAATCAACTTATCGAATCAACACAAGATCCGATAACTCGACTATATCACATACACCCGACCGATATCACATATCGCGAGAATAGAATACGGTATCGCATACTCGTATTAATCTCGGTCCCGCACATATCACATATGTGCTCCTACTCCATTTCGCATGAACCAAAAAACCTCTGTGTAGGACTCTAAAGACTCGTCAATACGCCGGCAGTAGGTGATGACCATATCAAACACCCACAAGCCGCAAGCGGTCTGCTAAACATAACAGCCACCCGGGTATTGAGCGATCGGAAGATCAACAAGAAAGCCTGCTATAACTCCCGCGAATCCAATCAGTAACACTACCGTACAGTCCGGTCTCTTCGTCTAATATGTCGCGTATCTAGTCTAGGGGTGGTAAACGTTAGACCCCAGTAACGATAAGTCGTGCCGATGTGAGGTCCATAACATTTCGAGAAACTACTGATAACACTTACCAGTAAATCTCAGCAACCCTGGGCAGGGATTTCCTGTTATGGCTAATCGAGCACAGCGCAACATCAACCCCCATTACCGGGAGAGACGAAACCCCTCCTATCGCTCATTGGCTCCATCTGATTCGTGACTGTACACAAAAGCCACCATTTTGCACGATCTCTTGACCGTGGTATGGTGGAAATCAAATCATAGTTGGAATCACACAAGAATCTATGATGATATTGGGTCTACAGACTAACCTGTACCAGTGTCACCAGAGAACTGCTATCCGACGATAGGTATAATACCATCTAGGAGTTCTCGGCGAGTCCATCCAGTGTACCCAGTCTCCACTGAGCACCCATATACCTTCTCTGATGTCAAACACCAATGGATATGGGATCATCCATTGCCTATCATATGGGTCAAGAAGCGCATACGCTAGTCTACTTTGGAGTACCGATGCCCTGTCTCGATACTCCCACGACTAGGAACATTTGAAGGATGTACTTATCGACTACCTTGTCCCCACTAGTATGATCTGCATCATAATCCTGGTAGTTAAGTAATCATCCAAAGGGCTTTATCAACATGTGATCACAAAACAGTATTTGTTAACATGTTAAGATAAAGTGCAACCAGATAGCATACTATCATGTCGAGCAAGAAAGTCCTCTCTATATATGTCCAAGCACCCACTACAATATACATCGCATGTATAGTAATGGCCTCTAGGGCATACATACAACTAACCATCTCCCACTTGCACTAAGGCCATCTGTTATAGTATCCAATACCCAACAATTTAGCAGTGGTTGTAGTATCCCATACTCAACCATTGTATATAAGTATCTCTAGGCGTATGGCTTTTAAGAGTGGATCCGCTGTGTCATCTTTCTTGTCAACTCTCCTAACCTCGATCCCTTGGAGATCAACCATCTCCCTGTTCAGGTGATACTTGCCTCAGAATATGTCTGGAACGCTGATGGGACCGGTGTTCCTAGGCCAAAACCACAACTCCATTGTTGTCACAATAATAGTTATTGGACGCTCAATGGTAGAAACCTTGTTCATCACATGAGCAAGTAATGTCCAGAAAACCACTTTGGTAGTATCATTGGTAGCAATTTATTCAGCCTTTATCGTCTAGTATGTCACGGTATCTAGCTTGGAACTCTTCCAATATACCGTCCCTCCACTGAGGATAAAGGCGATGCCTGTGACTGACTCTCAGTCGAACTTATCACTCTGGAAGCTGGAACCAAGAACTTTCTTTTAGCGCTTCTCAAGTACTTAAGAATGTCCTCCACAGCTGTTCAGTGATTCTCCCAGGATCCGATTGATTCCTGATCACTACACCTAGTGAGTCATATACATCTGGTCTGGTACATAACATCGCATACTCTGATAGAGCCTACTGTCAAAGCATAGGATATCCATTGCACGCGAGCTCTCTTCAAATTATTCTCGGGAGACATCTTTTTGGAGAGAGTGATCCAAGAGTAAGTGGGCGAACCACCATGCCTAGAATCTTCAATACTAAACCCCTTTAGTATGGTGTTAATGTACGTGGATTTGGGACACTCCCATCATCCAGTTAGATCTATCACCATAGATCATAATCCACAAGATGTAGCAGGTATCATCCAAATTTTCTATTGAGAATCCCTGTGATAAGAGGAGCTTGACCGAGTGTAGCATAGGAAACCAATTCCTATCAAGAGTATGTCATATACGTACAATACGTGTAAGACAACCTTACTCTCTACGACTTTCTTGTATATACAAGGTTCATCTACCATTTTGATAAAGTCAAACTCTTTGACTGTCGCATCAAAACAGATGTTCCAACTCCGCGATGCGCGCATTGATCCTGATGGACTTAAGCATAGCTTTGAAAGTCTCAACATTTCTATCTACACCAAGAATCTTCTCAAGATCCATTTGCTCCTAATAGGTTTTACCCCTTCAGGTGAAACATGCAAAGTCATAATTTGCAAATAATGTGTCCCATCATTAACCTATCATTGCAGAAAACAACGAAAATACAACGTCCTCTTATGCCATCCGCATTCGCCACGGGGTCCCGTCATCACCGGTTAGGTTACTTAACTAACGGCAGAGCGGGGGCTGGGCTAGCGCGGGTGTAAAACATAAGTGACGTCTAAATAGCTATCATATATAGATATTGTACATTCGTCAGACGCAATAATAGGCATTCCAGATCTCATATGAACTTTATTGGGTTTGCAAGCAATCCGTGTTTGTTTAGAGCCTGCAACAAAAGACGGATTACACAGTTGTGATGAATAGCAATTACCCCACCCTAGACCCCTACGGGTATGGCAAACTACCCGCCTAATGCCCGAACTGAAGCGGTCTCCCTCAACAAAGTGAGTAGGCCACTAAACACTTCAAAGTACCCGGTAGTTTGTGCACCGCATCTTGGGTCTATCCTAGGATTAAAAAACAGTAAAATGAAATAATACAACGGTGGCTACAACCGCAACCTGGATGCGCCCCGCAAAATAACATTACAACATATTACAGTTACATCGAATGAATTAAAGTAATAACTGTTGGAGATAGTGCCCTCAGAGTCAATTATTGGATCACAGGCACGTGATTGCAATGATTGAGGGAGTACCTATCCCGGTAGGACAGTCTTACTCGAGATGATAGTATGCTATCTGGTTTACCTTTATCATCGTGTACTGCTTTAGGTGACATGACAGATCACTATTGCACGTTGATAGAGCCCCTAGGATTCTTGCTTGACTACCGGCAGTATAAGGGCGATCATATACGTGGGAGCTGGTAGTCTATAAGCACCTCCTTAAAAGGTCCCTAGTCGTGGGAGTTTCGAGACAGGGCATCGATACTCCAGAGTAGACTAGTGTATACAGTCGAGACCCCGACGAGGGGCGGTGGCCGGTCTCACAAGCCATTGGTGTCAGTTGGTTCACATAAGATGTATACAGGTGCTCATTGGGTTATGAGTACACCGGACAGGACTCGCCGGGAACATGCTAGTTGGTCTTATACCTGACGTCAGATAGCAGTTCCCAGGTGACATGTGTACAGGTTAGTTCATCGACCTGGGGATCGTCATTTGTCTCGTGTGAGTTCCCACTGTACTTTGATTACTACCCTACCACGGCTCAAAGGAGTCGTGCAAACAGGTTTTAGTTGGGTACAGTCCCGAGCCACATGGAGGCAGTGAGCGGATCTTCGGGGGTTTCGTCTCTCCCGGTATTGGGGGTGAGGTCGCGCTGTGTCTAGGAGAGCCATTACACAAAGACCTTGGCCAAGGCAAGGAGATTTACTGGTAGGTATTCCAGTAGTATCTCAGGGTGTTCTGGGCTACACTCCGACACGACTTGTACCGCTTTTGGGGGTCTGACTTTTACCAACCCCCTAGGCCCGCCATGCGATGCTCATAGACGAACGGACCGGACTGTACGGATATTGTCACTGACAGGCTCAGTTGGGTGTCGGGGTGAGCTTCCTCATCGACGTCCCTTTTGGTCAATAGCTGGTGGCCCGTCACGTATTGGCTTATACCTCTGACGTGCTAGTGGTTAAATCCACAGCCATAGTATTGACGAGTCTTTAGAGTCCACCACACTTACAGTTACTCAAGTTTCGGGCGAAACGCTGTAGAGGCCGTATGGAGATATGGCAGGGTCCGATCAGATACGTGCGGTATTGCACGGATCAGGATCGGACGGTTTTGTACTAGTGGCCGTATAGTTATATGGCAGCGTTCGATCAGATACGTGCGGTATTGCACGCATCAGGATCGGACGGATATTACTAGCCGGCTTTGGCTTAAGCCGGTCCTAGTTTAGTACAGTGTAGATTTTGTCTCATTGCATTTGTATCCGGACGGAATACAAATGCGGGTGTGTATGCACAGTGTGGGGTTTTCCTGTAATTTATTACGGGACCAGTTTTCTAGAGTTGCCATTTTGCTTTCCGTTCCGGCCGGTTTTCCTTTGTTCTTTCCCGGCCGGACTTTTCCGATGGAGGGGGTAATTTGCAGTTTTGCAAATTACACTTTGTGGAGGATTTATTTGCATAAGGATTAATTATGAAAGCATCTTTGCTTTTCTTGCATTCATTGTGATAAGAAAGGATTAGAAATGAAGTGAGGTTTGATGTAAAGTTTAGTGATGATTATGTTTTTGGATGTGGTCACCCTCCTCCTTTTACTACGATCACCTCCCTTCTTGCTTCTTATTCTTTCTCCACCATTTTCTTAGTTCATAAGTTTTTTCATGGTTGAAGTGAGAAGAAGAAAAAAAGAAAGAGAGAAAGAAAAGAGAAGAAGAGAGTTTCATCTTCATCCTTGAGAGTGTTTCATTTTCTTGATCTCATTTCATGTTAAGAAAAATGCAAGCACCATTTTTCTTGTCTTGTTTCCTCCATCATCCACAAATGGCAACCAACCCCAAAAGTGAGACATACACTTTACACTACACTTCCTACAGCAAATCTTGGACGCTTCGATTCGCCAGCTTCGCGCCCGAGTTGCCTCGGTATTGAGGTGGGAGCCCGTAAAAGCTACAGGCGATGTGGTGCCCTTTCCGACGAGGAGGAGACGGACGGAGATCCCGCGAGGAGATCGGAGTGGAGATGAAGACCGGAGGACTCGGATCAGTCGGTACATCTCTAACCTATCTTGTTACTTAGCTTAGACTATTTTAATGGCACGATCCGGGGTCTAGTGCGCGGTGGTGCCGGTTTGCTAAGTCCGCAAAATTTTAAGTTTACCACCGTTTCCGCGTTTGGCCGTCGGATTGACGGCCGGGGCGCCGTGCACTTACAGTGGTATCAGAGCCTCGCCATTAACATAGTCTAGCTTGGTGTAATGTGTTTTTCTGTTTCGATCGATCGAATGTTCCAAAACTGCATTTTAGTTCGAATCAGTTTATGTTGAAATTTTTTGGTCTCGAAAATTTTTTCAGGTTGTAAAATATTGATGTACTGGAAAATCTAAGAGCTCTGTAAAAATTTGAAGAAGTAACTCCACAGTGGGAGCGCGGAAGCGCCGCGAAAACCCCATTCCCGCGGCCCTTCCGCCGCGCACTATTCACATCACTTCACCAAATTTTTTCAGAGGCCTTCTGGGCTTAAAATATGGGTTTTGGAATATTAAAATTGGGCCCAGGATTTCTGTGAGTGCTACAGTTTTGATTGAGGGCCCACTTGTTAATTTTTGATCGATCGGATATTTTAAACACATTTTTCACAGTATTTACATTATATCTGCGACCGTGAATGTCACTCGATCGGTAAATCCGGTCTAACTGCTATAGCCCGGTTAGACGGATTTGCGAACGTGACTTTCACGTTGATGTTCTATGTTTATGCTGTGATGTTGCGGATCGGTCGTGGGGGATAGCCTGGATGCAATGCTAGTACAGTTGTGGTGGTATTATGTACATTTGATATTGCGGGGCGAGCGTCCGACATGTGGACTGCCGTCACTGCCTGTTTGTATTATTCTTTTGGGGCACGACCTGGTTGCGGTCGATGTACCCGTTGTATGTATATTTTACTTTCTGTACTAGGATTACCCCGCGGTGGGGTGCACGGATAGCCGGGTTCTAGAGGGCAACAAGCCCGCATCTCATGGCATTGAGACGGAGGGGGCTTCACTCTGGGATTGGCGGGCTATTCGCCGCACTCGTAGGGGGTACAGGTTGACCCAGGAGGGGTGCCCAAGTTACCGGATTCCGTGAAGTGCTGGGTGGTCCATTCACGGAGCTGAAGGGGGCTGCCTCGCTTCAGGTTTTGGCGGGTGACTTGCCGCGCCCATAGGGGTCTAGGTTTTCATTGCACAGGCTATCCACACGACCAGGGGAACGTCGGGTTTCAGTAGTGGCTCTGTGAAACCCGGGGATCCCAGATATCTGTATTGTTCTGTGATGCTGTACATTTCTGTGATGTTGCATTTCTTTCACGCCTTGAGCGAAATATAATATATTGGTATATATATTAGTAGATGTTGTATATGTTTTACATCCGCGCTAGTCCAGTCCCCGCTCTGTCGTTAGTTAGCTAACCTAACGGGTAATGACGGGACCCAGTGGCGAATGCGGATGGCATATACGTACATCAGTATATTTTCGTTCTTTTTGGTGTGATCAAATGATGGGACTGCATTGATTCGGATCAATGCAAGTTTAAGAACAAACCTAATCTGATGTTGTTGGAACACTTTTCAAAAAGCTGTTATTGCAAGGACGTTCACTTTTGTTTTGCACCGTGGTATTCAGTTGGAATATCCTGCTCCTCAGTCGACGAGGCAAGGGCCGAGATCCCTTCACCGGGAGTGACCCCTTGGACAGAAGTTTGCGTCAGGGCATTAACTTCACTATAGCCGATTACTTTTGCTTTGCACCGTGGTATTCATTTGGAATATCCTGCACCCCATTCTACGGGGAAAGAGCCGAGATCCCTTCACCGGGAGTGACCTCTTTAGTAAAGGTTTTCGTCACTATATTTTTATAAAGCTATCCGTTCCTTCGACGATATCAAGTTCATTACGTTAAAGGTTTTCGCCAGAAACCATTCGTAGCCCTCCGTCGTTTCATATGGGTGGTCAATAGTATTCAAGCTGTGTATGTTGGCCAAAGTCAAGGCACAGTGATTGGTAGCTATTGGGGTATTCATATGCAGCATAGATAGATGCGTTGGTTTGGAACAGTCGTACTGCCATGTTAGCCAAAGTCAAGGGTATGTACGGGTGGATTCAAATTAACCTGGAGAATGACGGGTAGAACTTGACATGTGACTTATGATATGTTGGCCAAAGTCAAGGTCATAAGAGCATGGGGCAGAAATCCACATCGGGAGTTTCAAAAGTACTGAAACTTGCCAGATATGCGCATACCTTCTGGAGTGCGATACCGTGAGCGGATTCCGTCACGTTGTCATGCGATGATAGTTGGATCCCGATTCCCGCTGATGAGTTGGTTTACTCCTCGGGTGACCCCGACTAATTCTTCTTTCAGGTTTGGAGGAGAATTTGAGGTACAGTGGGAGGTTTCCTGATTAGAAAAAGTGATAACCATTCTGATCTAGGTTAGAGTGCACGCTGAGTGTTTCTTTTCTCTCTCTCTTTGGCAGCGACCATTGACCCGACCCTAAGACTATGACTCAGTGACCAAGATTGACCGAACCTTCTTAACACTGGCTTTTGGATTGTCAGAGTTGCGAACCTCATTGCCACTCCTACTTTTACCCTTTTCTCCAGGACACCCCGTATTACTACGAACGTCCACTTCCATTGGACAAAACCATCGTATGGTTAGATATGAACTCGAAAGATTTATTCGAGTATGGTTTCCGGTTCTGGAGAAAACGGATAGGATTATTCAGTTGTCTTTTCTTTTCACCCTCTCTCAGGTTGCGAGTACTCCTTGGTTTAGGAGTAGTACACCTATTATGCAAATTGGATAGTCTTCTTCCAAACCATAGGCTGGTGCCGACCGGTAGGGAATGAAGAAAACCAGTTAGTCTAAATGGTGTACAGAAGGTATTAAGTTCAGACAAAGCAAGGGATTAGTAAGAGGGCAAAGTAAATTGCGACTGCTATTCACGACCAAACCAAGTATTTCTTCGCCAATCCTAAATCACCTTTGTATTTCTCCAGGACACTCCGTATCACTACGAAGATCCCATTTTATTGGATAATCCATCGTATGGTTATATACGAACTCGAAAGGAACTTGTTCCAGTTCGGGGATGGATCCTGGTTCAGGAGAAATAGGAATAAAGTACATTCAGGTGTCTTTTATCTTCACCTTCTCTCGCATTGCGAGTGCTCCTAGGATTAGGACAGTACACCCTTTATGCTTTTTGGATAGTCTTCTTCCAAACCATAGGCTGGTGCCGAACGGTAGGGAAGGAAGAAAACCATTTGGCCTAAAGGGGTGTACAGAAGGTAATGACTAAAGACATATAAAGGGATTTGGAGAGGTGGCAAAGAATTATACGGTTATAGTTGTGAATCTGGATAATGGTAGAGGCATTACTAGGAATACCAGGATACCCCAACGAAGCATTTCAATGTTTCAGTTTCACTGTGTACTGTTAAAAGAGAACTGATTTCCCGATTAGATACTTACTCCAGGGTATGTATTTACCAGGTATGATTCTCACATCTGTATGGTTTTACAGATGATAAGTAGGAGTAAGTTATTGGGAATTAGGTGATCATCCTCATTATATCGGGATTCGTTGTAATTGATGATATTTGAGGAGATCATCTGGGCTGTTTGCCGGTTGGTAAATATTTGGTTTTGAATATCCGCTGTTGTGCACCAATTTCAAATTGATATATCTGTACGTCTATTTTTATAGAGTGAGATATACCTTTTGATATTATGTCGATGACATTTACCTATATCAGTGGATGGTTAGGTAAGGAGCATAGAACAGCGGTGTAATTCTTCTTAACCAAAAGTACAGTTTTCATCCTACGACACACAGTGAATGAGTCACTAGACTCAAGGGACTTATACAGAGTATTGTATGTTGTCCAGGGTCCATTAGGACAGAGGGGTTGGTCCTCGTACCATGTTCAGTTTACTTATGACTTCTCTGGTTTTTAGACAGGTGTTTCGTGGAAACACAGTGTCTGAATTTTGAGAAGTTATAGGTATTTGAATAAAGTAGAGAACCAGGTATTGCAAGTATCGGGATTCTTCAAAGTGATCGAAGATGTAGATACTTGTGTATGGTATTCAGTTGATAGTAATGATTAAGAGAACTTGCTTCTTTTTCGGGTTACTCATAATTGGAAGTATTCCTAAGTTGAGTAACGCTGATCGGCCTCTCTCCATTTTGTAGACATGCACTGGAGACAGCTGCATGATTTGAATCTGGTTCAATTAAATCAGTGCCTCTGGTTCTATATTGGATATAGAACAGTTCATATCTTAACGTTGTTAAGGTACGGGGGGTTGTCTAGCTTATGATTGAAACCAGACTCTGGATAACTCAAGGCACGTTTCTGTAATGGCTGTTTGTGGGTTGACCCAGGCTATGACGAGGGTTGACTTTCTACCATCTGGGAGATCAATAGAAATATTGTTCAAGACTCGCCACAGTTTTGTTAAAAATGGATTTTTTTCAAAAACAGCAGTGGGAGTATGGTAGAACTGGAAGTGATTCCAGAACCGCAAACGATTACTGAAGATTTGATAAGGAACCTAAAGATTAAATCTGATTTGACATTCCATTGGCCACTCCGCAGATAAGGTGGGTAACTTCAGCCACCCGAGAGGTACTCCGGTAGCCTCAAGGACGGTGACAGGGAAGTTCTTGTTTACCCACACTTACCATTGCTATTGTTCCAGGCTGCGAGACCAGGCGGGAGGATGAGTATAGCGTCGTTCTAAACTAGTTTTAGAAGTGTACGTCTATATGACTCTGCCAGAGGGTTGTCGTAGTCAGTGGGAGCAGCGGAAGCATTGGTGGACAGGTAGCTTATGTCTATTTATAGACTAAAGCAGATGTAGCGGAGATAGATCATCTATTTCTGACGTGACAGTCATGGGTTTGACTTCATCAGAATAGGAGATGGATCTGTTGAGAAGGTAGTAGGGTGTGATGTCATGGTATCTGGATGACATACACAGAATAGGAAGAGAAACTCCTATACTACAATCGGTTATACTTTGGTTGTCACACAGTGGTTTCTCCACACAGGACTTGGATATATATCAGACATTCTGGTTACTAGATCTATGGTTTTAGATCTAGATTTGGGTGGTTTCCTAATCTGGGTACCTTGACAGCATTCTATGAGTATTTAGAATGGACGACTCCTGGCATGGTGGTGTACCTGCAGGTAATGGAGTCACCCTCTCTAAAGGTGTCTTACAGACTAAAGGGGAGAGGGATATTCATGATTGGCAGATTATTTGCTTAGGCTATTGAGTCAATCATGAGATGTCAAGTACCACACCAGATGTTGTTCTTGCACTACATGCAATAAGTTAATATTGATCCAATCCTGGAGAAACAGTCGGAGGCAGTTTTAGAACATAAGTGGCTGTTCTAGGGATATGATAACGAAAGCCCCATTCGGGAAACAGTTATCATTCCAGGCTTCCAAGGTGACCTGGACGACAAGGAGGTTGTCAGAGTTATAGTTTTCCTTCTGACGAGGAGCAGTATTTTGGACAGGTGATCCAAGGCAATACTGAGGGTGGGATGGCGCAGGATACTGATTAAGTTCAGTTGAAGATACAGTCTAAGAAGTTTGGATTTGGAGTTCATTTATGAGCTACGTCCCATCAGACATCCAGACATTCTAAGGCAGGTATTGCTCATTTCGGGAGATGGCTTTCTCCGCGAACTTGAGATATAGAGAGACATAGAAAGAAACTTCTAGGCGGATCCACTCACTGAGGCTATTCCTTGACCGCAATAGTTTCACAAACGGGATTTGTGAGACTGACTAGTAGAGGAGTTGGGTGTTCGGTATCACACGGGCTGTGAGTATGCGACATCGCAATAATTAGCCTTGAGTGCAAGTGGGAGATTGTTGGAGATAGTGCCCTCAGAGTCAATTATTGGATCACAGGCACGTGATTGCAATGATTGAGGGAGGACCTATCCCGGTAGGACAGTCTTACTCGAGATGATAGTATGCTATCTGGTTTACCTTTATCATCGTGTACTGCTTTAGGTGACATGACAGATCACTATTGCACGTTGATAGAGCCCCTAGGATTCTTGCTTGACTACCGGCAGTATGAGGGCGATCATATACGTGGGAGCTGGTAGTCTATAAGCACCTCCTTAAAAGGTCCCTAGTCGTGGGAGTTTCGAGACAGGGCATCGATACTCCAGAGTAGACTAGTGTATACAGTCGAGACCCCGACGAGGGGCGGTGGCCGGTCTCACAAGCCATTGGTGTCAGTTGGTTCACCTAAGATGTATACAGGTGCTCATTGGGTTATAAGTACACCGGACAGGACTCGCCGGGAACATGCTAGTTGGTCTTATACCTGATGTCAGATAGCAGTTCCCAGGTGACATGTGTACAGGTTAGTTCATCGACCTGGAGATCGTCATTTGTCTCGTGTGAGTTCCCACTGTACTTTGATTACTACCCTACCACGGCTCAAAGGAGTCATGCAAACAGGTTTTCGTTGGGTACAGTCCCGAGCCACATGGAGGCAGTGAGCGGATCTTCGGGGGTTTCGTCTCTCCCGGTATTGGGGGTGAGGTCGCGCTGTGTCTAGGAGAGCCATTACACAAAGACCTTGGCCAAGGCAAGGAGATTTACTGGTAGGTATTCCAGTAGTATCTCAGGGTGTTCTGGGCTACACTCCGACACGACTTGTACCGCTTTTGGGGGTCTGACTTTTACCAACCCCCTAGGCCCGCCATGCGATGCTCATAGACGAACGGACCGGACTGTACGGATATTGTCACTGACAGGCTCAGTTGGGTGTCGGGGTGAGCTTCCTCATCGACGTCCCTTTTGGTCAATAGCTGGTGGCCCGTCACGTATTGGCTTATACCTCTGACGTGCTAGTAGTTAAATCCACAGCCATAGTATTGACGAGTCTTTAGAGTCCACCACACTTACAGTTACTCAAGTTTCGGGCGAAACGCTGTAGAGGCCGTATGGAGATATGGCAGGGTCCGATCAGATACGTGCGGTATTGCACGGATCAGGATCGGACGGTTTTGTACTAGTGGCCGTATAGTTATATGGCAGCGTTCGATCAGATACGTGCGGTATTGCACGCATCAGGATCGGACGGATATTACTAGCCGGCTTTGGCTTAAGCCGGTCCTAGTTTAGTACAGTGTAAATTTTGTCTCATTGCATTTGTATCCGGACGGAATACAAATGCGGGTGTGTATGCACAGTGTGGGGTTTTCCTGTAATTTATTACGGGACCAGTTTTCTAGAGTTGCCATTTTGCTTTCCGTTCCGGCCGGTTTTCCTTTGTTCTTTCCCGGCCGGACTTTTCCGATGGAGGGGGTAATTTGCAGTTTTGCAAATTACACTTTGTGGAGGATTTATTTGCATAAGGATTAATTATGAAAGCATCTTTGCTTTTCTTGCATTCATTGTGATAAGAAGGGATTAGAAATGAAGTGAGGTTTGATGTAAAGTTTAGTGATGATTATGTTTTTGGATGTGGTCACCCTCCTCCTTTTACTACGATCACCTCCCTTCTTGCTTCTTATTCTTTCTCCACCATTTTCTTAGTTCATAAGTTTTTTCATGGTTGAAGTGAGAAGAAGAAAAAAAGAAAGAGAGAAAGAAAAGAGAAGAAGAGAGTTTAATCTTCATCCTTGAGAGTGTTTCATTTTCTTGATCTCATTTCATGTTAAGAAAAATGCAAGCACCATTTTTCTTGTCTTGTTTCCTCCATCATCCACAAATGGCAACCAACCCCAAAAGTGAGACATACAATTTACACTACACTTCCTACAGCAAATCTTGGACGCGTCGATTCGCCAGCTTCGCGCCCGAGTTGCCTCGGTATTGAGGTGGGAGCCCGTAAAAGCTACAGGCGATGTGGTGCCCTTTCCGACGAGGAGGAGACGGACGGAGATCCCGCGAGGAGATCGGAGTGGAGATGAAGACCGGAGGACTCGGATCAGTCGGTACATCTCTAACCTATCTTGTTACTTAGCTTAGACTAGTTTAATGGCACGATCCGGGGTTTAGTGCGCGGTGGTGCCGGTTTGCTAAGTCCGCAAAATTTTAAGTTTACCACCGTTTCCGCGTTTGGCCGTCGGATTGACGGCCGGGGCGCCGTGCACTTACAATAACACATCACAAAACCCGGCTAATCATCACAACAGTCCAATACAGTTCACATCCACAAACAGTAAAATCCATTACAGAAATGTGCAACCCCCTGCCAACCGACATACTAGCAGTTAGAGGAGGTTTACGAACACATTATACAATCACAGATATAATCATATTAGCAAACATCGCAAAATTTCGATCGAGCAAAACACTTTAGATTCTACTGCAAAACTTCTCTGTGCACCTGAGATCTTAGCAGAAAATAAAATATCCAGAAATATCGATGTTAACACAAAGGGCTCACTGGAAAAATTTGGGCCAACTCGGCCATAACTCGGCCGCGGATCCACGGCGGATCGCACTGTAAGTCGATGTATAACACCCCACAACTTGCGGGAGGCGGAATAATGAAAAACGATCTTGTTTAAAGCGTAAACATCGACTAACCGAGAATCTTTGCATAAACAATAACTAACAACAAACATAGGAGTTAACAACTACTATGAAAAGTGATTATACCTAAAGATCCGAGTCCTTCGTCTTGTCGTTCTCCACGTCCTCTCCGGCCTTCTCTAAGTAGTAGAAGATCCACCCGAGAGCTATACTACAAGCTTCACCTCAAACTAGAGGTAACTAGGTTTCTTAAATCGCTAATCTAAGCAACCTAGGTGATATAGAGAATGGTTAAGGATTAAGTAGTCTAATCTAATCCTTGTACTCAACACATGAGAGGGGAGGATTAGTGTTTGAAGAGGGAGAGCTTGAGGAGAGAGAAAGTGAGCAAGAGAATGAGATGAGAAAGTGAGCTATCATAATATATATCAAGCATTATGATTTATCCAAATAAAAGAAATAAATGATTAATCATCATGCTTAATAAATATGAGAGGGTGATTCATCTCCATGAGTCATTAAGCATTTATGATGCATTAATGACTTGGATGAATCACTCAAAAGACTCACTAATCTCATTTAATGCATATGCCACCTTAACCCCCAAGTCACCATCTTCTAGAAGCTTCTCGCGCAATTACGAGAACGCCCCTCCTATCCGTGAAAACACGGAAAAACTTTAGACTGTATAAATCCAATAACCGGATACTAGAAACTGGCTTAAACCAAAGACGACTAGTAAAAACTGTCCGGATGTCGTACGTGCGTAAACACACGTATGCGTCCGAACCCTTGTCGTAAAACCATACGACCTCTATATCGTTTCGCCTGGAGTAGGGAAACTCTCTGTTTGGGACTCTATAGACTCGACTACTACGCTGGCAGTGGGTTTAACCACAGACCGCAAGAGGCACTAGTTGTACGTAACGGTCTCCAGGTAGATGTCGATAAGAAGGCCGGTGAGGAAAACCCATCCGAACTCCTACCGAGTCTGATGTGACAATCTCCGTACAGTCCGGTCTGTTCGTCTAAGACTATCGCATATCGGGCCTAGGGGGCGGCAAGCGTCAGTCCCCTAATAGCGGTATAAGTCGTGTCGGAGTGAAGCCCATTACACCCTGAGAAACTACTGGAACCTACTAGAAAATCTCGCTTGCCCTGGCCAGGGACTTTGCGTAATGGCACTCTGACACAGCGCGATATCAACCCCCAATACCGGGAGAGACGAATCCTGTCTAACCGCCACTGCCTCCAAGTGCTCGGGACTGCACCCAACTGCTACCTATTTGCACGACTCCTTTGAGCCGTGGTAGGGTAGCAATCTAAGAACAGTGGGACACACTCAAGGCGAAGTAGCAGTGTCAAGTCTGCGGACTATGCTGTACTCATGTCACCTGGGAACTGTTCACTGACGACTGGTATAAAACCAACCAACGGTTCCCTGTGAGTCCTGTCCGGTGTACCCGTAACCTAACGAGCACCTTCATACTATCTCCACTACGACGTACTGACGGCTGTGGGACAGACCATCTCCCCAACTGGGATGAGAAGCATACACATTAGTCTACTCCGGAGTATCGATGCCCTGTCTCGATAATCCTACGACTAGGGACCTGAATAAGGATGTGCTTGTAGACTACCCAGCCCCCACTAGTGTGACTGCCATCACAACGCTGGTAGTCAAGCAAGATCCTAAGAGCTCTATCAATACGTATACTCACATATTAAGATAGAAAAACCAAGTAGCATACTACCATGTTTAGCAAGACTGTTATATACATGTGAATATCCCAAGCTTCTATTAAGTAATATACAAACTAGTATGATACAATAATGGCCCCTAGGGCATATACACTAACAAGATACAGTATACGGGTGCTCAGTGGAGACTGGGTACACAGAACGGACTCACCGAAAACTCCCAGATGGTATTATACCTAACGTCAGATGCCAGTTCTCTTGTGACACTAATACAGGTTAGTCTGTAGACCCGAGATCGTCATAGAGTCTTGTGTGATTCCCACTGTGCTTTGATTTCCACCTTACCACATTCAAGATAATGAGCAAAACGATGGCCTTTGGGTACAGTCCCGAGTCACATGGAGGCAATGAGCGATAGGAGGGCTTTCGTCTATCTCGGTATTGGGAGTTGATGTTGCACTGTGCTCGATTGGCTATAACAGGAAGTCCTTGGCCAAGGCTGCTTCAGAGATTTACAGGTAAGTGTTATCAGTAGTTTCTCGACCCGTTATGAGCCTCATATCGACACGACTTATTGAGTTACTGGGGTCTGACATTTACCACCCCTAGACGAGATATGCGACATATCAGACGAAGAGACTGGACTGTACGGTAGTGTTTCTGATTGGATTCGCACGAGTGTGAGAAGGCTTGCTTGTTGATCTTCTGATTGCTCAATACCCGGGTGGCCATTACGTTTAGCAGACCGCTTACGGCTTGTGGGTGTTTGATATGATCATCACCTACTGCCGGCGTATTGACGAGTCTTTAGAGTCCTACACAGGGGTTTCCTGGCTCAAGCGAAACGCAGTAGGAGCATATATGTGATATGTGCGGGACCGAGATTGATACGATATGAGATACCATATTCTATTCTCACGATATGAGATATCGGTCGGTTATATATGATATAGCCGGGTTATCGGATCAAGTGTTGATTCGATAAGTTGATTTATATGATATTTGTCGGTTATAGGTGATGTAGCCGGATTATTAAATCAAGAGTTGATTTGATAATCTAATGTATAATTATATATTTGATATATTACATTACATTAACTAGTATTAGCTCACTTATGATTTCTTTTCTCACTTTGGATACATTGATGTATATGTGATATATGTTAAATGTATCATGCTAGGTTAAAAATGCAACTACGGTTAATGAGGGTTAAACCATGCTAGGGTTAAGATTAGGGTTTATAATTTTATCATTAAGTAATTCAAAAATTGTTGAATTAGTTATGGTTGATATTTGTTGAAAGCTTGTAGAAGCTTGTAAGCATCTTTGACTTTGTTCACTCTTTTTGTCTAGCTTAAGATATTATTTGACCCGACCTTTAACCATAGCTTATGGTTAACTCTCTATAAGGGTTAAGCATGACATGCTTAACCCTTTGTTGCATTTCTAACCTCACACAACAATTCATTCTTACTTGATGAGTTGCTTCATCTTCTTCTTCCTCTCAAGCTTCTAGCTTCAATGGAAAGTGATGATTTTGAGTGAGAAAATGATTTCTAATGTGAGAGAAATTCCTACTTCATCATCCTCTATTACTTTCCATTTAATATAAGGTGTTCTCTTCACAAAATTCTTGACCTAGTGAAGAAATAGCTTGGGTTAGTGTCTCCTCGACGTAGATCATCTTTGGCCTCGAAGACATCGAAGCAAGCTTGTTCGTTTCTTCATGGGAGCCTCTCTAGAGTCCGGAGTTCACGATCGCAGCGAAGGGACTAGTACATGGAGCTATTGAAGTGAAGGACCGGTCTACAATGGTTGTATTCCTTGCCCACTTCTTATCGCAAAGTGTTTGCATTTGATATTCCGTCAATTTCTAGTTTACGATTCAAAGTTTGGGTTAGCTAAAACGGCAAATTTTTGAATTTGGCATGGACGATGCCTCCCGAAACCTTGCTGCCGTCTTAGGTAACCCTGCAGTGGTATCAGAGCCATGCTAGAAATTTATACGGAATTTGTTAGAATTAAGAAACCGAAATACTCCGAAACTTGCATCGCCAAAACCTGCTTGCTGTCGATTTTAAAATGTTGTCAAAAAAATTTTCAAACAAGTACAGAGTGCTATACATGATATAGCACGAACACCGAAAAAATTTCATGCATTTTGGAGAAATTTTAGCCGAGCCCCATACCATTGAACTCGGCTAAATCCGAGTTGTTTCCCCTGAAATTTTGCCCCTGTTCCAGTGACTTGGTTATGATGTTTCAGGTGTTGTTTGTTTTTGCTAATTTTGCATGTGATGTAATCTTACACTATAAACAATTCAGAGTGTTTCGTATTCGTATTTTTAACATTGTTTCGGGTTATTCGCATGTTATCTAGACGAAGTTAAAAAGTTCGATCGAATGTCAAAAACCCATTTTTCTATGTTTAACGTATTCGGAAAAACATGCAAGTGATCCTATGAACCCTCTAGAAGAATGAAACCCTAACTCGACTTTTTTGGATCACGGAACCGCGGTCAAACCCTATGGTTTGCCGTAGTTCCATGGCAACATGAGTGAGGCTTGGGTTTACCCTTCTACGGCTGGTAAATAGGTACTGTGGCATATTCTGGGTATTATTGAATTGTGCTCAAGTGTTGAGCTGTCGGGAAATTGTGGGATTTTGATGAATCGATCGAAGAGTTTAACGTCGTCTGGATATTATGGGATGGGATATAATATTTGTAATCCACAAAGTAGTTATGAGATTACTAGTTTGAATGTTATAAATCTAGTATTTTTGTCTCAGATGATCGGTTGCCATGGGATTTTGATGAGATCAAAAGTTCGTCGCAATCACGTAGCGTAAGCGGATATTCGCCGGGTAAACATAATAAATAGCCACGCCCCATAACCCCGATCAAGTGACTGTAGGAGAACCCCGTTGCCAAAAGCATCCGTTCGGGTGCTCGCGGCAGCGGTGTTCCGCCTTAGTGCACATTGTCGACGGCATCGGGGGTGCGGCCGTCTACTAAAGTTTCCGACGAGAATTCGATCACGACGTCGGGAATCTTGTTGAATTGCCCGACTAGTTATTGAAAAGTGTTTTCGGTATTGAGACTAAAATGCGGGGTGTATAATTGTTAGGCATGCGATGTCTAAGGAATTCAATTGGTTAGGCATGCGATATCTAAGGTGGTTGCG
Organism: Agapanthus africanus; assembly: GCA_030015575.1. Lineage (NCBI taxonomy): Eukaryota > Viridiplantae > Streptophyta > Magnoliopsida > Asparagales > Amaryllidaceae > Agapanthus > Agapanthus africanus. The sequence goes on along the minus strand of JASDDO010000022.1, from coordinate 383,796,650 downwards.
GATTCCAACTGTTGTAGTTTTTCACTTTCTTTTCTACGACCGTAAGTGTAATATGTGGTGTATCGCCGGTTTCGTTGTTATATGTCAACGACAATTGGGATGCGCATATTTACTTACGTTGATGACATGTGATGTTATGTGTTGCTGTGAGATGTTATATTGGATCGTCGTGTTTGAATAGCCGGGGGTTTATGTGAGATGAGAGTTTTTCATTTTCATTCATGTAAAATTCATTGTATGTAATATTCTTTTATTGGGGCACTTCCGGGTTGAGGATGATGTCACAATTGTATATTATTTACTTTTCCGCATTAAGACAGACCCAAGGCGTGGAGTACAAGTAACCGGGTTCTAAGGTCCAGTAGAAGACCATCTCGAGGAGTCGAGATCGGGTCTCCTAACTCTAGAATTGGTAGGGTTGCTTGCCGCTCTCGTAGGGGTCTAGGGGTGTGGGATTGGCTATTCGTCACGACTGTGGAATCCGTGTTTTATACAGGCTTAATATAAAACACGGAAATCCTAGTATATCCAATATTTCATATATGTTCTTCTGCTGCAATGTTCTGTGATGAGATCATATTACTGCCTGAGACGAATGCTTATATTATATATATATGATATATAATATATATTGTTGCTTTCGTTTCATATATGATGCTTGGGAAGCATAATAAATGGGACTTCATTAATGAGATTAATGAAATAAAAGAAATCTAAAGATGTTGTAGAAACTTGTCTCGAAAACTGGTAGCTCTAGTTCTTGCTTTGCATAGCGGTATTCCTTGTAGAATATCTAGCACCTTATTCGATAAGGAAAGAGCCAAGATCCCTTCACCGGGAGTGACCTCTTTTGCGAAACTAGCAGATGCTACAAACTCGATTTGTCTTTTGATTGCTTTTATAGTTTTTGCTTTGCATAGTGGTATTTATGAAATATCATGCACCTTATTCGATACGGAAAGAGCCGAGATCCTTTCACCGGGAGTGACATCTTTAGCAAAACTAGTAAAATCCTAAAAACACTCCATTTAAAATCACTCGATTCTACGATGATATCAAGTTCATTACGCAAAAGGTTTTCTTAAAAACCTGTCGTAGCCATCGGTCATTTCAGATAAGTATTAGTTAGTATTCGTGCTACGTTTGTTGACTCTGTTAAGGCATGGTGTGTGGTAGCTGATTAGTGCTTATCTGTATAAGAATATGATGCCATTGGATTATGGTGGGTTTAATTCAATCCGGAAATGACAGGTTGAACTTGACTAGCACTTATGATTTGTTGACTATGTTAAGGTCATATAGCTGCTAGGGGAAAAATATCATCGGTAATTTCAAGTGTTGAAATTTGCACTGAGATTGCATACCTCCTATGAGATTGTTGGAAGCCGATACCCACTGCGAGTAAGAGTTACTCCTGGGAGAGTTTTACACATCATAATTAGCCGATCAAGTAGGTGTCTGGAAAGGTGTTAACGGGGTTACGCCTCTTGGCAAACGAGGTTTATCTTAATTAGGTCCATGCGAAAGCACGGGGAACCTTCCACAAAATACCGGCACTGGCCTGGCTGAAAGATTGGTGAAATTGTTGGGTGTAATTAATCCAGGTTAGACTTTTGCTTTTAGAGTTTGAAGGAAGATTTGACTAAAAATAGTGGGAGCTATCCTGATTAGATATATTAATAACCAATCTAATCTTACAAGAGCATACGCATAGTGTTTTCTTCTCTCTCTCCAGGTAGCGACCATGTCACGCCTTAATCAAGATAATAATACGGATGTATTGACCGAACCCGCTTGTTATACCGAGTTAAGGAATGTTTGACCCGCTCCATCTTATAATTGTTATAAGACCGAGCAAGAAATAAGTGATTACCAGGATTCCCGTGCCGCCCAAACGAAGAAAGTACATGTTAATGCATCATCTTCAGGTGTGTTCATTACCGAGAACTGTTTTTCAGTATCCTCTACGTCCTGTGTATGTGATACTGGCTCAGGATGCCATATATGTAATATGTTACATAGGCTACAGATAGGTAGAGAACTGAGAATGGGTGATAAGTTTCAAGGGTTGAAAATGGTGCAAGTGTTGTAGCCAAGTATGTTGGCAGTTATCTGTTAGTTATATATATGCTTTAGAGGCCATTGTTGTACATATGATGTATATTATAGTGGATGCTTGGATATATATATAGAGGACTTTCTTACTCGACATGATAGTATGCTATTTGGTTTCACTTTATCTTAACATGTTGACTTGTATTGGTTTACTGTCTTGTTCTCACATGTTGATAAAGCCCTTAGGATATGTACTCGACTCCTAGGACTATGATGCAGATCATACTAGTGGGGCAAGGGTAGTCAAAGAGTACATCCTATAACTGTTCCTAGTCGAGGGAGTATCGATACAGGGCATCGATACTCTAGAGTAGACTAGCGTATACGCATCTTGACCCATATGGTGGGCGATGGATGATCCCATATCCATTGGTGTTTGACATCAAAGATGGTGTACGGGTGCTCAGTGGAGACTGGGTAAACTGAACGAACTCACCGAGAACTCATAGATTGTATTATACCAATCGTCAGATAGCAGTTCTCCGGTGACACTGGTACAGGTTAGTCTGTAGACCCGAGATCGTCAAAGAGTCTTGTGTGATATCTACTGTGCTTTGATTTCCACCTTACCACGTCCAAGAGGGCATGCAAAATGGTGGAATTTGGGTACAGTCCGGAATCACATGGAGGCAATGAGCGATAGGAGGGGTTTCGTCTCTCCCGATATAGGGAGTTAATGTTGTGCTGTGTTCGATTGGTTATAACTGGAAGTCCCTGAACAGGGCTGATATGGAGTGCTGCTGGTAAGAGTTATCAGTAGTTTCTCGACCTGTTATGAGCCTCACGTCAACATGGCTTATCGGTTACTGGGGTCTGACGTTTAGCACACCTAGACTGGATATGCGACATATCAGACGAAAAGACCGGACAGTACGGTAGTGTTACTGATTGGACTCACAGGAGAATGTACAGGCTTGCTTGTTGATCTTCTGATCGCTCAATACCTGGGTAGCTGTTACGTTTAGTTGACCACTTGCAGCTTGTGGGTGTTTGATATGATCATCACCTACTGCCGGCGTATTGACGATTCTTTAGAGTCCTACACGGAGGTTTCCTGGCTGAGGCAAAACGAAGTAGGAGCACATATGTGTTGTGTGTGGGACCGAGAATAATATGATATGAGATACCGTATTCTATTCTCGCGATATGAGATATCGGCCGGGTATAAGTGATATAGCCGGGTCATCGGATCAAGTGTTGATTCGATGAAATGGTACAATGTTATATTAGTCGGTTATATGCAATATAGCCGGATTGTCGGATCAAGAGTTGATTCGATGATTTAATGTATAATTATATATGTGATATATTACATTACGTTAACTGATATAAGCTCGCTTTATTGATTCATTTTCTCAGTGGATAATATATTGATGTATATGCGATATATGTTAATTGTATTATTTTCTTTTGTTACAAAATATATTGTATATGTGATATAGAATATTGTAACATGTTAGGGTTACAAATGTAACATGGTTGTTGAGTTTAAACCAAGTTAGGGTTTGAATTAGGGTTAGCTTTTGGGTTAGCTTTTGGATGAAGCTTCATGAAGCTTTCCTTTTGTCTTTTGCTTTGATATTTTGTTTTGATATTTGTTAACCCAACCCAAACCCGTAAAACTTAGTTTATTCTCTACAAAGGTTAAGCCTTTCATTCTTAACCTAGATTTCCAATTGTAACCGCAACAATAATTCATTATTCATCACAAAAGAAAAGGCTTCATCTTCTTCTTCTTCTTTGTCTTGAAAAAGCTTCACTAGGTTTTGTGAAAGTGGTGAATAAAAGTTAGAAATTGAAAACAAAATAGAGCAAAATTCCGACTTCATCATCCTCATCTATTCTAGCCACTTAGATTAGGGTGTTCACTTCTCTAATAAGTTCTTTAGTGAAGTGTAAGCTTGGGTTAGAGATTCTTCAAGGTAGATCATCTTAGATCAAGAAGACTTCAAGTAAGATGCATCATTCACCTCTTGGAGCCTCACGAGAGTCAGAGTTCGTGATGATCGCAGCGAAGGGACCTCAACACGGAGATTATGAAGCGAAGGAACGGACTACAAAGGTTGTAATCCTTATCTCTTTACTTCTTTGTATATGATACAAACTTTGTTACCCTAGATATTCTAGCATGATTCATGGTTTGCTTGCTTTGCACCTTTCTAAATTTTAAAGCGGCATCAGTGATGCTACCAAACACTAGACTAGGTGCAAGGGAAGCCCAACAGTGCTATCAGAGCCAAACTAGAATTCTAGTTACGGTGTTACAACAATTACGAAAACGAAATCCACTCCGAAATACGATATTATGAACACCCCATTTCGCTCTCTGGAACTTTTGCAAAAAGTCCTTTAAATTTTTTTCAAACAGGTGCAGAATGATATTCAGGACATTCTAAGAACATGGGAGAAACACGAAGGGAGGGGCTCGGATTTTGGCCGATCCCATGGCCTGAAAATTCGGCAAGGCCGGCCCCCAAGGATCCTCTCCCCCCAGTATTCCCCCTGTGCTCTTATGTCTTCATTTTGGGTTTCCTAGTATTGTTTATTTAGCTCAATTTTCATCTGTAAGTCCACGGTAGCGCCCCGGCAGTCTACAGACGCCAAATGCGGAACAAAAACTTTTTAACTGGCGCTATCGTATACTTTAATCCGGATCTGCCATTATTGCTAAACTAACAAACTGTAAAGAGTGTAGAAAGGTTATACCGAACGATCCGAGTCCTTCGTTCTTCAACCATCATCCCACGCTCCGTTGCGGCTGCTCCGATCTCGTCGATCTCCTCGTCGAGGTGGCACCACGTCGACGATTCTTTAAACGGGCTCCCGCCTCTGACTTGAGGCAACTCGATCGTCAAGTTTGCTAAAAGAGACGACCAAGAATGATGTAGAGAATGAGTAGATGACTTTGTCTCACTTCGTCCAAGTCCGTGGACGATCGGTTAATGAAGTTGCCGAGGGAATGGGTGATGGAATGAAAGAGGCTATGAAATTTCCATGCACCACAAAACTATCATAATCTTTTCTACAAATCAAAAACCAAGTGAGTGAGGAGGAGAGAGAGGGCCGGCCAATCTTATGAAAGGAGGGAGGTGAGTGTAGGAGAGGGGAGAGTAACCTTAAGCAAAAAGCTTCTCACTAAATATCCTAAGGAAAACAAGAAGCTTTAATGATAATGCATGAATCACTAAACACCTCATCAAGCCTTTAATGCATCCAATGAAAACTCAACACCAATTAATCCTAGTCACCTCATCTAGGACCTTCTAGAACACTGACTCACCTCATCTGAAGAAAAGATAAATCCGTCTTTAACCGAATGTTAAAAGACGGCTGATAGAAAACTGAAAACTGGCAACTTCCAAAAGTGATACTCAAACGAATTTCAGGACAACCCCGAAACTGTATAAATATACCCGCATTTGTATTACGACCGAATACAAATGCAACTGAGACAAAGATATTATACCTACTCAATATAATACTCGGATCCGGCTTAAACCAAAGCCGACCAGTATTATATGCCCGAAAAATAACACGTGCGTAAACGCACGTGCATTTTCCGAACCCTGCCATAAAACCATACGGCCTCTACAACGTTTCGCCCGAACTTGGGAAACTTTCTGTGGGGGACTCTAATGACTCGTCAGTACCCTGGCAGTGGGTTTAACCACAAACCGTCAGCGGCACTAGCAATGCGTAACGGCTGTCCATGGACTGACCTCAAGGGAGGCTGATGAGCGAACTCATCCAGAAACCCTACTGAGCCTAACAGTGACAATGTATATACAGTCCGGTCCGTTCGTCTATGAGTATCGCATATCTGCCTAGGGGCTAGTAACGTCAGACCCCCAATAGCAGTATAAGTCGTGTCGGAGTGAAGCCCAATAACACCCTGAGATACTACTGGAGTACCTACCAGTAAATCTCCTGCCATGGCCATGGACTTTGTGTAATGGCTCTCCTAGACACAGCATGATCTCGCCCCCAATACCGGGAGAGACGAATCCCCTGCCGATCAGCTCACGTGCCTCCATATGGCTCGGGATTGTACCCAAAAACTACCTGTTTGCACGACTCCTTTGAGCCGTGGTAGGGTAGAAATCAAAGCACAGTGGGAACTCACACGAGACAAATAACGACTTCAGGTCGATGAACTAACCTGTACATATGCCACCAGGGAACTGCTATCTGATGATATGTATAATACTAACTAGTAGGTTCCCGGCGAGTCCTGTCCGGTATACTCATAACCCAATGAGCACCTGTATACATCTTAGGTGATCCAACTGACACCAGTGGCTTGTGAGACCGGCCACCGCCCCTCGTCGGGGTCTCGACTGTACACACTAGTCTGCTCCGGAGTATCGATGCCCTGTCTCGAAACTCCCACGACTAGGGACCACAATTAAGGATATGCATATAAACTACCCAACTCTCACGTATATGATCGCCATCATACTGTTGGTAGTAAAGCAACATCCTAAGGGCTCTATCAAAGTGTAACATGTAATCAGTCACCTGAACATGTACACAACTGATAAAGGCAAACCAGATAGCGTACTATCATCTTGAGTAAGACTGTCCTACCGGTATAGGTCCTCCGCAATCATTGCAATCACGTACCTGCGATCCAATAATTGACTATGAGGGCACTATCTCCAACAATCTCCCACTTGCACTCAAGGCTAATTATTGCGATGTCGACTACTCACAGCCCGTGTGAAACCGAACATCCAACTCCTCTACTAATCAGTATCACAAAGCCCGTTTGTAAAACTATTGTGTTCGAGAAATAGCCTTAGTGAGTGGATCCGCCTAGAAGTTTCTTTCTATATCTCTCTTAATCTCAAGTTCGCGGAGAAAGCCATCTCCCGAATCGAGTAATACCTGTCTTAGAATATGTCTGGATATCTGATGGGACCTAGTTCATAAATGAACTCCAAATCCAAACTTCTTAGACTGTATCGATCACTGAACCTAATCAGTATCCGGCACCATGCCACCCACAGTATCCTCATGGACCACCCGTCCATAATACTGTCCCTCTTCGTCAGAAGGAAAAAACTATAACTCTGACATTCACTCTGTCAACTATGTTACCTTTGAAGCTTGGAATGATAACCGTCTCCCGAAGGAGGCTGCCGTCATCAAATCCGTAGAACATGTACTTATGTTCTAAAACTGCTTCCTTATATTTCTCTGGGATTGGATTAAAACTTATTGCATGTAGAGCAAAACCAACATTTGGTGTAGTACTTGACATCTCATGATTGACTCAATTGCCCAAGCAAGTGATCTGCCAATCATGCACATCCCTCTCCTCTTTAGTCTGTAAGACACCTTTAGAGAGGGTGACTCCATCACCTGTAGGTACACCACCATGCTAGGAGTCATCTATTCTAAAAACCATTAGAATACTGTCAAAGTACCCACATTGGGAAACTACCCAAATCCAGATCTAAAACCATAGATCTAGAAACCAGAATGTCAAATATTATATCCATATCCTGTCTGGAGAAACAACTGTGTGACGACCACAGTACAACCGATCGTAGTATAGGAATTTTACTTCCCACTCTGTGTATGTCATCCAGATACCATGACATCACACCCTACTACCTTCTTAACAGATCCATCCTTTATTCTGATTGAACTCAAACCCATGACTGTCACATCAAAATTAGAAGATCTATCTCCGCTATAACTGCTCAAGTCTATAAATAGATATAAGCATCTTGCCCACTATGCTTCCGTTGCTCCCACTGACTACGACAACCCTTCTACCGGGTCTCATAACCTGGAACAACAGTAGTGTCAAGTCTGGGTAAATAAGAACCTCCCTGTCACCGTCCTTGAGGCTACCGAAGTACCTCTCGGGCGTCTGAGGTTACCCACCAAATCTGCGGAGTGGCTATTGGAATGACAAACCTGATTGAATATATAGGTCCTATTAAATTTTCCGTAATCGTTCGCGGTTCTGGAATCACTTCCAGTTCTACCATACTCCCACTACTGTTTTCTGAAAAAGATCCATTTTTACTAAAACTGTAGCGAGTCAAGAACAATATCACTATTGATCTTCCAAATGGTAGAATATCAACCCTCGTCATAGCCAGGGTCAACCCACAAACAGCCATTACAGAATCGTGCCCTGAGTTATCCAGAGTCTGGTTTTAATCATAAGCTGGACAACTCCCCGTACCTTAACATCTTTTAAGGTACGATCCATTCTATATCCAATACAGAAACTTTGGCACTAATTTAATTGGAACCATATTCAAATCATGCAGCTGTCTCCAGTGCATATCATCTTTAATGGAAAGAGGCTAATCAGCATTACTCAATTTAGGAATCCATCCAATTATGAGTAACCTGAAAGAGAAAACTCGTTTCTCAAAACCATCACTATCATCTGAATACCAATCACAAGAATCTACATCTTCGATCTCTTTGAAGAATCCCGATACTTGTGACACCTGGTTCTCTACTTATTCTTATACCCACAACTTCTCAAAACTTAGACCTTGTATTTCTACGAAACACTTGTCTAAATACTAGAGAAGTTATAAGTAAACAGAACATAGTACGAGGACCTACCCCTTTGTCCTGATGGACACTGGACAACATACAATACTCTGTATAAGTCCGCTGAGTTAAACAACTCAAAAGCCTGTGCGTCGTAGGTTGAAAACTGTACCCTGGCGATTTCCTCAAATATCACCAATTACAACTAATTCCGATATAACGAGGATAATCACCTAATTCCCAATATCTTACTCCCACTCATCATCTGTAAAACCATACAGATATGAGAATGAAACCTGGTAAATACATACCCTGGAATAAGTATCTAATAGGGAAAACAGTTTTCCTTTAACGATGCACTGAAACATGAAAATGTTTCGTAGGGGTATCCTGGTATTCATAGCAATGCCTCTTCCATAATCCAATTCATTACTTCAACCGTATATTTTATTGCCATCTCTCCAGATCCCTTTATTTGTCTTTAGTCGTTACCTTCTGTACACCATCGTTAGGCTAAATGGTTTTCTTCCTTCCCTACCGTTCGGCACCAGCCTATGGTTTGGAAGAAGACTATCCAGTAAGCATAATAGGTGTACCCTCCTAAACTAAGGAGTACTCGCATCTCGAGAGAAGGTGACGATAAAAGACAACTGAATAATACCTTATTCTTTTAAAGGTGAAATAGGAGCGGCGATGAAGTACGCGGTTTTGGTCGTGAATGATATCAGTCGCAATTTACTTTGCCCTCTTTCTAATCCCTTTATTTTGTCTTTACATATTACCTTCTGCACACCCTACTTAGGCTAATTGGTTTTCTTCATTCCCTACCTTTCGGCACCAGCCTATGGTTTGGAATAAGACTATCCAATAAGCGTAATAGGTGTACCATCCTAAACTAAGGAGCCCTCGCAACCTGAGAGAAGGTGATAATAAAAGACAACTGAATAAACCAATTCTATTTCTCCTGAACCTGGATCCATCCTCGAAGAAGTTCCTTCGAGTTCGTATATAACCATACGATGGATCTATCCAATGGAAGTGGATATCCGTAGTATACGGGTGTTCTGAGAAATTCAAAGGGTAAAAGAAGGAGTGGCAATGACTTATGCAACTCAGACAATCCAAAAGCTAGTATTTTAAGAAGGTTCGGTCAACCTGGTCACTGAGTCATAGTCTAGGGTCGGTCAAAGGTCGCTGCCAAAGAGAGAGTGAAAAGAAACACTCTGCGTGCACTCTAACCTAGATCAGAATGGTCATCTCTTTATCTAATCCGGAAACCTCCCACTGTCCTGTCAAATTCTCCTCCAAACCTAAAGAAGAATCAATCGGGATCACCCGAAGAGTAAACCAACTCATCAGTGGGAATCGGGATCCAACTCTCATCACATGATAACGTGACGGTATCCACTCGCGTTATCACACTCCAGAAGGTATGCGCATACTTGGCAAGTTTCAGTTTCTTTAGAAACTCCCGATATGATTTTTGCCCCATGTTCTTATGACCTTGATGAAAGCCAACAAATCATAAGTCACATGTCAAGTTCTGCCCGTCATTCTCTTGTTAATTCGAACCCACCCGTACATACCCTTGACGAAAGCCAACAAGGTAATACGACTGTCCCAAACCAACACATCTATCTATGCAACAAATGAATACCCCAGCAACTACCAAACACTATGCCTTGACGAAAGCCAACAAACATAGCTTGAATATTACTGACCATCCATAAGAAACGACGGAGGGCTACGGCTGGTTTTTGGCGAAAAACCTTTAACATAATGAACTTGATCCCGTTAAAGGAACCTGATAGCTTTTTATAAAATATAGTGGCGAAAACCTTTGCTAAAGAGGTCACTCCCGGTGAAGGGATCTTGGCTCTTTCCTCGTGGAATGAGGTGCAGGATATTCCACTGAATACCGTGATGCAAAGTAACATGTAATCGACTATAGTGAAGTTATTACCCTGACGCAAACTTCTGCCCAAGGGGTCAGTCCCGGTGAAGGGATATCGGCCCTTGCCCCGTCGAATGAGGTGCAGGATATTCCACTGAATACCACTATGCAAAACAAAAGGAAACGTCTTTGCAATAACACTTTTTTAAATTTGTTCCAACAACATCCAAACAGGTTTGTTTTACTTTGCATTGATCAGAATCAACGCAGCCCCATCAATCAATCACACCAGAAAAGAACGAAAATAAAATATACGTATATGCCATCCGCATTCGTCACTGGGTCCCGTCATCACCCGTTAGGTTAATTAACCAACGACAGAGCGGGGACTGGACTAGCGCGGGTGTAAAACATATACAACATCTAATAGTATATAAACCAATATACAATAATCGCTCCAGGCGTGATAATATGCAACATTACAGAAAAGTAATAAGCATCACAGAACAATACAGATAATCTGGGATCCCCGGGTTTCACAGAGCCGCTGCTGAAACCCGACGTTCCCCTGTCGTGTGGATAGCCTGTGCAATGAAACCTAGACCCCTACGGGTGCGGCAAGTTACCCGCCAAAACCTGAAGCGAGGCAGCCCCCTACAGCATAGTGAATGGACCACCCAGCACTCCACGGAATCCGGTAATCTTGGGCACCCCTCCTTGGGTCAACCTGTACCCCCTACGAGTGCGGCGAATAGTCTGCCAATTCTAGAGTGGGACCCCTCTGCCTCTCAAAGCCATGAGATGCGGACCCGTTGCTTCTCAGAACCCGGCTATCCGTGCACTCCGTCGCGGGGCAAAACCTAGTACAGTAATGAAAAATAGTACAATAGGTACATCGACCGCAACCTGGTCGTGCCCCAAAAGAATATTATACAACAGGCAGTGACGGCTGTCCACAAGTTGGACGCTCGTCCCGCAATATCAAATGTACAAATAAACTCAAACTGTACTACCATTGCACACTGCTATCCACCACGACAAATCCGCAACATCACAGCACAACACAGAACATCAACGCGAATGTCACGTTCGCAAACCCGTCTAAAAGAACTATAGCAATCAGACGCGGTTTACCGATCAAATGACATTCCCGGTCGGAGATATAATGTAAGCACAGTAAACTAACATGTTTAAATTTCGATCGACCAAATATCAAAAAATGGGCCCCACGACTTACTGGTGAACAGTAACAAAATCTGGGCCAAAACGATATTTACCAAAAACCACAAAATCCAACAGAGAACTCACTGTGAAAATTTAGGGCCACGATCTTACTGTACTGCCGCGGAAGCGCGGGTTTGACCGCGTTTCCGCGGCGGTATTATCGAATTACGTGCCCAAATTTCTACGTGGTTCTTAGAAAAGCCTGCACAGATTTTTAAGACATGCAGAAAAATTTTAGGAGACCATTTAAAATCAACAGAAACTGTCAAGCTTGGATTTTGCAATTTTCGATTTCCGGTCGGATCGATGTTTTAAACGCGTTAGCACATGTTAGTATAGCAAAATGGTTAGGCTCTGATACCACTGTAAGTCCACGGTAGCGCCCCGGCAGTCTACAGACGCCAAATGCGGAACAAAAACTTTTTAACTAGCGCTATCGTATACTTTAATCCGGATCTGCCATTATTGCTAAACTAACAAACTGTAAAGAGTGTAGAAAGATTATACCGAATGATCCGAGTTCTTCGTTCTTCAACCATCATCCCACGCTCTGTTGCGGCTGCTCCGATCTCGTCGATCTCCGATCTCCTCGTCGAGGTGGCACCACGTCGACGATTCTTTAAACGGGCTCCCGCCTCTGACTTGAGGCAACTCGATCGTCAAGTTTGCTAAAAGAGACGACCAAGAATGATGTAGTGAATGAGTAGATGACTTTGTCTCACTTCGTCCAAGTCCGTGGACGATCGGTTAATGAAGTTGCCGAGGGAATTGGGGGATGGAATGAAAGAGGCTATGAAATTTCCATGCACCACAAAACTATCATAATCTTTTCTACAAATCAAAAACCAAGTGAGTGAGGAGGGGAGAGAGGGCCGGCCAATCTTATGCAAGGAGGGAGGTGAGTGTAGGAGAGAGGAGAGTAACCTTAAGCAAAAAGCTTCTCACTAAATATCCTAAGGAAAACAAGAAGCTTTAATGATAATGCATGAATCACTAAACACCTCATCAAGCCTTTAATGCATCCAATGAAAACTCAACACCAATTAATCCTAGTCACCTCATCTAGAACCTTCTGGAACACTGACTCACCTCATCTGAAGAAAAGATAAATCCGTCTTTAACCAAATGTTAAAAGACGGCTGATAGAAAACTGGAAACTGGCAACTTCCAAAAGTGATCCTGAAACGAATTTCAGGACAACCCCGAAACTGTATAAATATACCCGCATTTGTATTACGACCGAATACAAATGCAACTGAGACAAAGATATTATACCTACTCAATATAATACTCGGATCCGGCTTAAACCAAAGCCGACCAGTATTATCTGCCCGAAAAATAACACGTGCGTAAACGCACGTGCATTTTCCGAACCCTGCCATAAAACCATACGGCCTCTACAACGTTTCACCCGAACTTGGGAAACTGTCTGTGGGGGACTCTAATGACTCGTCAGTACCCTGGCAGTGGGTTTAACCACAAACCGTCAGCGGCACTAGCAATGCGTAACGGCTGCCCATGGACTGACCTCAAGGGAGGCTGATGAGCGAACTCATCCAGAAACCCTACTGAGCCTAACTGTGACAATGTATATACAGTCCGGTCCGTTCGTCTATGAGTATCGCATATCTGCCTAGGGGGCTAGTAACGTCAGACCCCCAATAGCAGTATAAGTCGTGTCGGAGTGAAGCCCAATAACACCCTGAGATAGTACTGGAGTACCTACCAGTAAATCTCCTGCCATGGCCATGGACTTTGTGTAATGGCTCTCCTAGACACAGCATGATCTCGCCCCCAATACCGGGAAAGACGAATCCCCTGCCGATCCGCTCACGTGCCTCCATATGGCTCGGGACTGTACCCAAAAACTACCTGTTTGCACGACTCCTTTGAGCCGTGGTAGGGTAGAAATCAAAGCACAGTGGGAACTCACACGAGACAAATGACGACCTCAGGTCGATGAACTAACCTGTACACATGCCACCAGGGAACTGCTATCTGACGATATGTATAATACCAACTAGCAGGTTCCCGGCGAGTCCTGTCCGGTGTACTCATAACCCAATGAGCACCTGTATACATCTTAGGTGATCCAACTGACACCAGTGGCTTGTGAGACCGGCCACCGCCCCTCGTCGGGGTCTCGACTGTACACACTAGTCTACTCCGGAGTATCGATGCCCTGTCTCGAAACTCCCACGACTAGGGACCACAATTAAGGATATGCATATAAACTACCCAACTCTCACGTATATGATCGCCATCATACTGTTGGTACTAAAGCAACATCCTAAGGGCTCTATCAAAGTGTAACATGTAATCAGTCACCTGAACATGTACACAACTGATAAAGGCAAACCAGATAGCGTACTATCATCTTGAGTAAGATTGTCCTACCGGTATAGGTCCTCTGCAATCATTGCAATCACGTACCTGCGATCCAATAATTGACTATGAGGGCACTATCTCCAACAATGTGATGATTTGTTTGACCTGGTGCTATTTCGTAGTGCTTCGTAGTAATATAATTTAACATTGTATTCATAACCTTGACTATTTTTAGCAGTTCGGTCGAATTTCGCACACCACATTTTGTACCCCGCTGAAATTTCCAAGTGTTGTAATTTTCCGAAGTTGATTTTACTCGTAAAATCGTGCAAGTACCCCTATGGACCCCCTAGAAGACTATAATAACCTTAACTCAATTCTATGCCCACGGAACAACGTTCGAACCTTCGGGTTTTCCATAGTTCCGTGGTGTCATAGGTGAGGCGTTGGTTAACTCCTTCTACGGCTGGTCCATGGACACTGTGGCACGGTTTTTGAGTATTTTGACTTTTCTCAAGTGTTGAGCTCACGGGGGTAATTTGTGAGTGTATGTTGATTCGATCGAAACGTTAAACATCGTCATGATATTCTGTGATTGTGATACAATATGTGGAATTCATATTGTTAGGCATGAAATCCGCAATATGTGATATTTCGGGTTTACGATGTCTAAGGAGATTTTTGATTCCAAATATTGTAGTTTTTCACTTTCTTTTCTACGACCGTAAGTGTAGTATGTGGGGTATTGCCGGCTTCGTTGCTATACAACAACGACAATCGGGATATGCATACTTGCTTACGTTGATGATATGAGATATTATGTGTTGCTGTGATATGTTATATTGGATCGTCGTGTTCCGAATAGTTGGGGGTTTTATGTGAGATGAGGTTTTTTTTATTTTCATTCATGTAAAATTCATTGTATGTAATATTCTTTTATTGGGGCACTTCCGGGTTGAGGATGATGTCACCATTTTATATTATTTACTTTTCCGCATTAGGATAGACCAAAGGAGGGGAGCACAAGTAACCGGGTTCTAGGGTCCAGCGGGAGGCCATCTCTAGGAGTCGAGACCGGGTCTCCTAACCCTAGAATTGGCAGTGTAACTTGCCGCTCTCTTAGGGGTCTAAGGATGTGGGTTTGGCTATTCATCGCGACCATAGAATCCGTGTTTTATACAGGCTCGATATAAAACACGAACCTCCTAATATATCCAGTATTTCATATGTTTCTTCTTCTGCTGATATACTGTGATGTGATAATATTATATGCGTGAGACGAATGCTTTATTATTGTATATATGATATATAATAAACTCTTCTTATGTTTTACACCCGCACTTGTCCCTTCCCGGTATGTCGTTAGTTAAGTAACCTAACGACGCATAACGGAACATTGTGGAGGATATGGATGGCATAAGCGTACGTTGTATTTTCATTTCTTCTGCGATGCTTAGGAAGCATAAATGATGGGATTTATTAATGAGATTAATAAAAGAAAAGAAACCTAAAATATGTTATAGAATCAAAATTTTTTAAAAAGGGTTGCTACAGTTTTTGCTTTGCATAGTGGTATATGTGATATACCCTGCACCTTATTCGATGAGGAAAGAGCCGAGATCCTTTCACCAGGAGTGACCTATTTAGCAAAACTGGCAGATGCTACAAACTCACGGTTTATTTTTTGACTGCTTCTATAGTTCTTTCTTTGCACAGCGGTATTTATAAAATATCCTGTACCTTATTCGATAAGGAAAGAGCCGAGATCCCTTCACCGGGAGTGACCTCTTCAGAGAAACTAGAAAAGCCTAAAAAACACTCCTTTTCAAAATCACTTTCTTCTACAACGATATCAAGTTCATTACGCTCATTGTTTTCTGAAAAACCTGCGTAGCCCTCCGACATTTCAGATATGTAATACTTAGTATTCGTGCTGCGTTTGTTGGGCTTCGTCAAGGCGTAGTGTGCGGTAGCTAACTATTACTTATCTGCAGCATATGATGCGATATGGTTAGGGTAGTCGTACGGTTTTGTTGGCTTTCGTCAAGGGTCGTGCGGGTGGGTTTAATTCAATCAAGAAATGTACGGGTTGAACTTGACAAGCGCACTATGGCTTGTTGGCATTCGTCAAGGTGATATCACGTTAGGGGTAAAAGCATTATCGGGAATTTCAAGTGTTAAAATTTGCAATGAGATTGCATACCTCCTATGAAATAGTTGGATCCCGATACCCACTGCAAGTAAGAGTTACTCCTGGAAAAATTTTACACAGGAAAATTAGCCGATCAAGTAGGTTTCTAGAAAGGTGTTAACTGGGTTTTGCCTGTGGGAAAACGAGGTTTATTTTAATTTGGTCCGTGCGAAAGCACGGGGAACCTCCCTGAAAGTACCAACACTAACCTGGCTGAAAGATTGGCGAACTTGTATGGTGTAATTAATCCCGGCTAATCTTACCTTTTAGGGTATTAAGGAAGATTTGATAAAAAGCAGTGGGAGCCATCCTTTTTAGATAAGATAATAACCAATCTAATCTTGCAAGAGCATACGCTAAAGTATTTTCTTCTCTCTCTCCAGGTGGCAACCATTTCAGGCCTTAATCAAGATAATAACATGGATGTATTGACTGAACCGGCTTATTATACTAAGCATGGGAACGTTGGTCCCGCTCCAACTTATAATTATAAGTCCGAGCAGGGAATAATAGAATATCTGGATTCTCACGCCACCCAAACGAAGAATAAGTATGCTGATGCATCTTCTTGAGGTGTGTTAGTTATCGAGAACTGTTTCTCAGTTCACTCTACGTCCTGGGTATTAGATACTGGATCTGGATCCCATATATGTAATATGTTACATGGGCTACGGAAAGGTAGGGAACTGGAAGAGGGTGATCATTCCGTAAGAGTAGGGAATGGTGCAAATGTTGCAGCCAAAGCAGTTGGTGAATATCACCTTGTGTTACCAAATGGTAATACATTGATTTTGAACGAATGCTATTACATTCCGACCCTGATATGCAATCTTATATCAGTTTCTTTATTGAGTAAAGAGGGATATAATTTTGTAGTACAGGATAATGTTATGAACATGTTCCTGAATAAAAAGTTGATTAGATCAGGCTCGTTAAATTATGGCATATACATTCTCAATCAAACTACAATACTTAATGTGCAAAACACACACAAGAGGAAGAGTTCAGAAATGAACGAATCCTTCTTGTGGCATTGTAGACTTGGTCATATCAATACGACACGGCTAGCTAAGTTACATAAGGATAGATATTTGAATCCGTTCGAATTTTCCACTTATTATACTTGCCAGTCATTTCTCAAAGGCAAGATGACCAAAACTCCGTTTAGTGGACACGGAGAAAGAGTTACTGAACTCTTAGGGCTGATACATAGTGATGTATGTAGTCCCATGTCTACACATGCCAGGAATGGTTCTTCCTACTTCATTACATTCACTGACGATCTCTCAAGATACGGACATGTGTTCCTGTTGAAACACAAGTCTGAAGCTTTTCAGAAATTCAGAGAATATAAGAACGAAGTAGAGAACCAAACGGGCAAAACTATTAAGATCCTTCGATCTGATCGAGGAGGAGAATACTTGTGCAATGAGTTCCTAGATTATCTATAAGAGAATGAGATTCTCTCTCAGCTTACTCCTCCTTATACACCACAGCACAACGGTGTATCGGAGTGGAGGAATCGCACTCTATTAGATATGGTGTGCTCTATGATGGGCAATACTGAGTTGCCTATTTCCTTCTAGGGGTATGCGGTTGAGACAGCCATACACCTGTTGAATATGGTTCCTACCAAATCAGTGCCTACCACTCCATATGGATATGGAAGGGGAAAAGACCATCTCTTAAGTATGTTAAGATATGGGGTTGTCTGGCCTATGTCAAAAGGCACAATCCGGACAAACTCGAGGAAATGTCTGTCCCGTGCAAGTTTGTAGGATATCCTAAGAACTCACAAGGGTATATCTTCTACCACACTGAGGAACAAAAGGTGTTTATATCTCGGCATGCCACATTTTTAGAAAAGGAATTTCTTGAAAAAGAAATTAGTGGTAATGAGGTAGAACTAGAAGAAGTTCCAGCTACACTAACTGTAACAGAAGATTTGGTAGAACCAGAGGATTCAGTAGTTCCTGACGAACCTCAGCCTCTCCGCCGATCTAGTAGGGTTCCTCATCAACCTGAGAGATACTACTGTTTTCTCATAGACGGCGGGAGCGAGGATTGCATCATGGAAGATGATGACCCAACTAGCTTCGAGCAGGCCATCATAAGCGGGGACTCTGTGAAATGGCTGGATGCAAAGCGATCTGAGATGGCATCCATGTACACTAACAAAGTATGGACTTTGGAAGTTTCTCCTGAAGGGGTAAAACCCATTGGGAGCAAGTGGATCATTAAGAAGAAACTTGTTGTAGATGGAAAAGTTGAGACTTTCAAAGCTAAACTTGTTGCAAAGGGTTTTCGTCAACGAACAGGTGTGGATTATGACGAAACCTTTTCTCCAGTGGCTATGCTTAAGTCCATCCAGATAATACTTTCCATTGCTGCATACCATGACTACAAAATCTGGCAAATGGATGTTAAGACCGTCTTTCTAAATGGTGATTTAGAGCAGTGCGTGTACATGACTCAGCCATAGGGTTTCGTAGATAGTGGGAGCAGCGGAAAGGTGTGCAAGCTGCTTAAATCCATCTACGGGTTAAAGCAGGCATCGCGGATTTGGAACATCTGCTTTGATGTTGTAGTCAAGGAGTTTGACTTCATCAAGAACGTAGATGAACCTTGTATTTACAAGAAGGCTGCATAGATTAAGGTTGTCTTTCTCGTATTGTACGTGGATGACATACTCTTGATAGGAAATGATGTTCTTATGCTGCACTCGGTCAAGCTCTTCTTATCACATCGATTCTCAATGAAAGATCTAGGTGATGCCTCCTACATTTTGGGAATCAAGATCTATAAAGATAGATCTAAACGGATATTGGGATTGTCCCAATCCAGGTACATTGACACCATACTAAAGAGTTTTAGTATTGAAGAATCCAAGCGTGGTAACAAACCCACGATCTCTGGACTCACTCTCTCCAAACAGATGTCTCCCAAGACTGATTTGGAGAGAGCTCGCATGTAAGGGATACCCTATGCTTCGGCAGTAGGCTCTATCATGTATGTGATGCTATGCACCAGACCCGATATAGCATACTCACTAAGTGTAGTGAGTAGGTATCAAGCAGATCCAGGAGAGAATCACTGGACAGCTGTGAAGAACATTCTCAAGTACTTACGAAGGACTAAAGAGATGCTCTTGGTGTATGGTAACGGAGAACTCCAAGTGGAGTCCCTTACCGATTCGAGCTTCCAGAGTGATAAGGACGACTCTAAGTCGCACTCGGGATTTGTCTTTACCCTAAATGGTGGGGCGGTTTGTTGGAAGAGTTCCAAGTAAGAAACCGTGGCAGACTCGACGATGGAGGCTGAATACATCACTACCAATTATGCTGCCAAAGAGGCTGTCTGGATGAAGAAGTTCATCACTGAACTTGGTGTGGTTCCATCCATTGAGTATCCAATACCTTTGTATTGTGATAACAATAGAGCTGTGGCTTTGGCCAAGGAACCCAGGTCCCATCAGAAGTCCAGACATATTCTGAGGCGGTATCACCTGATCCGGGAGATAGTTGATCGCCACGAGATCGAGGTCAGGAGAGTTGACACGAAGGACAACACTGAAGATCCACTCACGAAGTCCATTCCCCAGATACAATTTGAGAGACTCTTCGGGATGTTGGGTATGAGATACTACAACAGCTGGCCTTAGTGCAAGTGGGAGATTGTTGGTTATATATATGCCCTAAAGGCCATTGTTGTACATATGATGTATATTATAGTGGATGCTTGGATATATATATAGAGATGACTTTCTTGCTCGACATGATAGTATGCTATTTGGTTTCACTTTATCTTAACATGTTGACTTGTATTGGTTTACTGTCTTGCTCTCACATATTGATAAAGCCCTTAGGATATGTACTCGACTACTAGGACTATGATGCAAATCATACTAGTGGGTCCAGGATAGTCAAAGAGTACATCCTATAACTGTTCCTAGTCGAGGGAGTATCGAGACTGGGCATCGATACTCCAGAGTAGACTAGCGTATACGCATCTTGACCTATATGATGGGCGATGGATGATCCCATATCAATTGGTGTTTGACATCAAAGAAGGTGTACGGGTGATTAGTGGAGACTGGATACACTAAACGGACTCGCCGAGAACACCTATATGGTATTATACCAATCGTCAGATAGCAGTTCTCCGGTGACACTGGTAAAGGTTAGTCTGTAGACCCGAGATCGTCATAGAGTCTTGTGTGATTCCCACTGTGCTTTGATTTCTACCTTACCACGTCCAAGAGGGCGTGCAAAATGTTGGCTTTTGGGTACAGTCCCGAATCACATGGAGGCAATGAGCGATAGGAGGGGTTTCGTCTCTCCCGATTTAGGGAGTTGATGTTGTGCTGTGTTCGATTGGCTATAACTGGAAGTCCCTGGCCAGGGCTGATATGGAGTGCTACTGGTAAGAGTTATCAGTAGTTTCTCGACCTATTATGAGCCTCACATCGATACGACTTATCGGTTACTAGGGTCTGACGTTTACCATCACTATGCGACATATCAGACGAAGAAACCGGACTGTACAGTAGTGTTACTAATTGGATTCACAGGAGAATGTACATGCTTGCTTGTTGATCTTCTGATCGTTCAATACCTTGGTAGCTGTTACGTTTAGCTGACAGCTTGCAGCTTGTGGGTGTTTGATTTGATCATCACCTACTGCCGGCGTATTGAAGATTCTTTAGAGTCCTACACAGAGGTTTCCTGGCTGAGGCAAACGAAGTAGGAGCACATATGTGATGTGTGCGGGACCGAGAATAATACTATATGACATACCGTATTCTATTATCGCGATATGAGATATCGGCCGGGTATATGTGATATAGCCGGGTCATCGGATCAAGTGTTGATTCGATGAAATGGTACATGTTATATTAGTCGGTTATATGCAATATAGCCGGATTGTCGGATCAAGAGTTGATTAGATGATTTAATATATAATTATATTTGTGATATATTACATTACGTTAACTAATATAAGCTCGCTTTATTGATTCATTTTCTCAATGGATAATACATTGATGTATATGCGATATATGTTAATTGTATTATGTTCTTTTGTTACAAAATATATTGTATATGTGATATATAATATTGTAACATGTTAAGCTTACAAATGCAATATGGTTGTTGAGTTTAAACCAAGTTAGGGTTTATATTAGGGTTAGCTTTTGGGTTAGCTTTTTGATGAAGCTTCATGAAGCTTTCCTTTTGTCTTTAGCTTTGATATTTTGTGTTGATATTTGTTAACCCAACCCAAACCCTAAACCTTAGTTTATTCTCTACAATGGTTAAGCCTTTCATTCTTAACCTAGGTTTGCAATTGTAACCACAACAATAATTCATTATTCATCACAAAAGAAAAGGCTTCATCTTCTTCTTCTTCTAGCTCTTGAAAAAGCTTCACTAGGTTTTGTGAAAGTGGTGAATAATGTTAGAGATAGTGCCCTCAGAGTCAATTTTTGGATCACCGGCACGTGATTGCAATGATTGCGGGAGGACCTATTCCGGTAGAACAGTCTTACTCAAGATGATAGTATGCTATCTGGTTTACCTTTATCATCGTGTACTGCTTTAGGTGACCTTACAGGTCACTATTGCACGTTGATAGAGCCCCTAGGATTCTTGCTTGACTGCCAGCAGTATGAGGGAGATAATATACGTGGGAGCTGGTAGTCTATAAGCTCATCCTTAAAAGGTCCCTAGTCGTGGGAGTTTCGAGACAGGGCATCGATACTCCAGAGTAGACTAGTGTGTACAGTCGAGACTCCGATGAGGGGCGGTGGCCGGTCTCACAAGCCACTGGTGTCAGTTGTTTCACCTAATATTTATACAGGTGCTCATTGGGTTATGAGTACACCGGACAGGACTCGCCGGGAACATGCTAGTTGGTCTTATACCTAACGTCAGATAGCAGTTCCCTGGTGACATGTGTACAGGTTAGTTCATCGACCTGAGGATCGTCTTTTGTCTCGTGTGAGTTCCCACTGTACTTTGATTACTACCGTACCACGCTCAAAGGAGACGTGCAAACAGGTTTTAGTTGGGTACAGTCCCGAGCCACATGGAGGCAGTGAGCGGATCTTCAGGGGTTCGTCTCTCCCGGTATTGGGGGTGAGGTCGCGCTGTGTCTAGGAGAGCCATTACACGAAGTCCTTGGCCAAGGCAGGAGATTTACTGGTAGGTATTCCAGTAGTATCACAGGGTGTTCTGGGCAATACTCCGACACGACTTGTACCGCTTTTGGGGGTCTGACTTTTACCAACCCCCTAGGCCCGCCATGCGATGCTCATAGACGAACGGACCAGACTGTATGGATATTGTCACTGACAGGCTCAGTAGGGTGTCAGGATGAGTTCGCTGATCGACGTCCCTTTTGGTCAATAGCTGGTAGCCCGTCACGTATGGCTAATACCTCTGACGTGCTAGTGGTTAAATCCACAGCCATAGTATTGACGAGTCTTTAGAGTCCCCCACATTCAGTTACTCAAGTTTCGGGCGAAACGCTGTAGAGGCCGTATGGAGATATGGCAGGGTTTGATCAGATACGTGCGGTATTGCACGGATCAGGATCGGACGGTTAGTACTAGAGGCCGTATGGATATATGGCAGGGTTCGATCAAATACGTGCGGTATTGCACGGATCATGATCGGACGGATATTACTAGCCGGCTTTGGTTTAAGCCGGATCCTAGTATAGTACAGTGTAGATTTTGTTTCATTGCATTTGTATTTCCGTCGGAATACAAATGCGGGTATGTATATACAGTAGCGGGGTTTTCCTGTAATTTATTACGGGATCAGTTTTCTGGAGTTGCCAGTCTGCTTTCCGTTTCGGCCATATTTCTTTGTATCTTTCCTTGGTCGAAGATTGGTGGAGGAGGGCTTATTTGCATTTGTGCAAATAAGCATTTGTGGGGGGAGTTATTTGCATATTGATGTGTCATGATGGTTGCACCATCATTTGACTTGTTTACTCCATCATTGCTTGACTTCTATCTTCATGATTACTTGACTTTTGGAAATGATGAGGTTGATGGAGTGAGGTTCTCCTTTTGTGATCATTGTTTATCTTTGTAACCTTCTCTCTCTCTCTTGCATGATGGTGGGCTTATTTCTTTCATTGATACACACACCCTCTCTCATTCTCTCCTCTCCCAAGAGCCATGGCCGTCCAAGCATGAGGGAGGGGCTGCCCATTTTTTTAGGTGGGGATTTTTGGTCTTTTGGCTTCACAAAAATCCGAAGTTTCATCTCCAAAAAAAAAAATCTTAGTTCCTTTCCTCCACCAAAGGCAACTCTAATACCCCAAATGAGACATAAGTTCTGCACACATTCTACAGCAAACATTGGGCATGTCGACTCGCCAGCTTCGTGCCCGAGTTGCCTCGGTATAGAGGTGGGAGCCCGTAAAAGAAGCAGACGACGTGGTGCCCTTCCGGCGAGGAGGTGGAGACCGGACATTCCGCGGGAGATCGGGACGACGGAGAGATGACCGGAGGACACGGATCGCTCGGTATATTTCTCTTCCCCATCTTGTAGTTAGCTAGGACTAGTTTAATGGCATGATCCGGGTTTATAGTGCGCGGTGGTGCCGGTTATGAAAATTAAAGTAAATCACCGCTTCCGCATTCCGGCGACGGATTGATGGCCGAGGCGCCGCCGTGCACTTACAGTGGTATCAGAGTCTCGCCATTAATATAGTCTAGCTTTGTCTAATGTGTTTTACATTTCCGATCGAACAAAAATCCCAAAACCGCGTTTTCGAATAGCATCAGTTTCTATCGAATTTTTTTTGGCTCCAAAATTTTTTCAGGTAGTTGCAGAATACTGTGTAGGGAACTCTAAGAACTCTATGAAAATTTGGTCGGGTGATCTCACCATACCACCGCGGAACCGCGGCCAAACGCATGCTTGGGCCGCGGTACCACCGCGGCTTAGCTTCCTCACTGGACCAATTTTTTACAGAGGGTCTTGGACAGAGAAATTGGGGTTTTGGCATATACTTTTTGGTCCCAGAATTTCTTTAAGTGCTACAGTAGTGCTTTAGGACCCACTTGGTAAATTTGATCGATCGGATACTTTAAACACATTGGTTCACAGTATTTACATTATATCTGCGACCGTGAATGTCACTTGATCGGTAAATCCCGTCTAACTGCTATAGCCCGGTTAGACGGATTTGCGAACGTGACATTCACGTTGATGTTCTGTATATTGCTGTGATGTTGCGGATTGGTCGTGGGGGATAGCCTGGATGCAATGCTAGTACAGTTTTTGTTGTATTATGTACATTTGATATTGCGGGGCGAGCGTCCAATATGTGGATTGCCGTCACTGCCTGTTTGTATTATTTTTTTGGGGCATGACCAGGTTGCGGTGGATGTACCCATTGTATGTATATTTTACTTTCTGTACTAGGATTACCCCAAGGTGGGGTGCACGGATAGCCGGGTTCTAGAGGGCAACAAGCCCGCATCTCATGGCATTGAGACGGAAGGGGCTTCACCCTAGAATTGGCGGGCTATTCGCCGCACTCGTAGGGGGTACAGGTTGACCCAGGAGGGGTGCCCAAGTTACCGGATTCCGTGAAGTGCCGGGTGGTCCATTCACGTTGCTGAAGGGGGCTGCCTCGCTTCAGGTTTTGGCGGGTAACTTGCCGCGCCCGTAGGGGTCTAGGATTTCATTGCACAGGCTATCCACACGACCAAGGGAATGTCGGGTTTCAGTAGTGGCTCTGTGAAACCCGAGGATCCCAGATATCTGTATTGTTCTGTGATGCTGTACATTTCTATGATGTTGCATTTTATCACGCCTTGAACGAAATATAATATATTGGTATATATATTAGTAGATGTTGTATATGTTTTGCATCCGCGCTAGTCCAGTCCCCGCTCTGTCGTTAGTTAGCTAACCTAACGGGTAATGACGGGACCCAGTGGCGAATGCGGATGGCATATACGTACGTCATATTATTTTCTTTCTTTGTGGTGTGATCAATTGATGGGACTGCATTGATTCGGATCAATGCAAGTTAAAAACAAACCTAATCTGATGTTGTTGGAACACTTTTCAAAAAGTTGTTATTGCAAGGACGTTCTCTTTTATTTTGCATCGTGGTATTCAGTTGGAATATCCTGCTCCTCAGTCGACGAGGCAAGGGCCGAGATCCCTTCACCGGGAGTGACCCCTTGGACAAAAAGTTTGCGTCAGGGCAATAACTTCACTATAGCCGATTACTTTTGCTTTGCATCGTGGTATTCAGTTGGAATATCCTGCACCTCATTCTACGGGGAAAGAGCCGAGATCCCTTCACCGGGAGTGACCTCTTTAGCGAAGGTTTTCGTCACTATATTTTTAAAATCTATCTGGTTCCTTCAACGATATCAAGTTCATTACGTTAAAGGTTTTCCCCAGAAACCATTCGTAGCCCTCCGTCATTTCAGACGGGTAGCACGTAGTATTCATGCTATGTTTGTTGACCTTCGTCAAGGCATAGTGAATGGTAGCTGCTTGTTACCTTTCTGCTGCATAGATAGATGCGTTGGTTTGGGACAGTCGTATAGCCTTGTTGACCTTCGTCAAGGGCTTGTACGGGTGGGTTCAAATTAACTTGGACAATGACGGGTAGAACATGACATGTGACTTATGATTTGTTGACCTTCGTCAAGGTCATAAGAGCATGGGGCAGAAATCACATCGGGAGTTTCTATAGAAACTGAAACTTGCCAGATATGCGCATACCTTCTGGAGTGTGATGATGTGAGCGGATTCCGTCACGTTATCATGCGATGATAGTTGGATCCCGATTCCCACTGATAAGTTAGTTTACTCCTCGGGTGACCCCGACTAATTCTTCTTTTAGGTTTGGAAGAGAATTTGACGGTACAGTGGGAGGTTTCAAGATTAGATAAATTGGTAACCATTCTGATCTAAGATAGAGCGCACGCTGAGTGTTTCTTTTCTCTCTCTCTTTGGCAGCGACCATTGACCCGACCCTAAGACTATGACTCAATGACCAAGTTGACCGAACCTTCTTAACACTGGCTTTTGGATTGTCTGAGTTGCAAACCTCATTGCCACTCCTACTTTTACCCTTTTCTCCAGGACACCCCGTACTACTACGAACGTCCACTTCCATTGGACAAAACCATCGTATGGTTATATACGAACTCGAAGGAATTTATTCGAGGATGGTTTCCGGTTCTGGAGAAAACGGATAGGACTATTCAGTTGTCTTTCCCTTTTACCTTCTCTCAAGTTGCGAGTACTCCTTGGTATAGGAGTAGTACACCTATTACGCAAATTGGATAGTCTTCTTCCAAACCTTAGGATGGTGCCGAACGGTGGGGAATGAAGAAAACCAATTAGCATAACGATGGTGTGCAGAAGGTATTAAGTTAAGACAAAGCAAGGGATTAGTAAGAGGGCAAAGTAAACTGCGACTGCTATTCACGACCAAACCAAATATTTCTTCGCCAATCCTAAATCACCTTTGTATTTCTCCAGAACACTCCGTATCACTACGAAGATCCACAGTTTATTGGATACTCCATCGTATGGTTATATACGAACTCGAAAGGAACTTGTTCCAGTTCGGGGATGGATTCTGGTTTAGGAGAAATAGGAATAAGGTTTATTCGGTTGTCTTTTATCTTCACCTTCTCTCGCTTTGCGAGTGTTCCTAGGATTATGACAGTACACCCATTATAATTATTGGATAGTCTTCATCCAAACCATAGGCTGGTGCCGAACGATAGGGAAGGAAGAAAACCAATTGGCCTAAAGGGGTGTACAGAAGGTAATGACTAAAGACATAGAAAGGGATTTAGAAAGATGGCAAAGAATTACACGGTTACAGTTGTGGATCTGGATAATGGAAGAGGCATTACTAGGAATACTGGGATACCCCATCGAAACATTTCAATGTTTCAGTTTTACTGTGTACTGTTAAAGGAAAACTGATTTCCCGATTAGATACTCACTCCAGGGTATGTATTTACCAGGTATGATTCTCACATCTGTATGGTTTTACAGATGATGAGTGGGAGTAAGTTATTGGGAATTGGGTGATCATCCTCATTATATCAGGATTCGTTGTAATCGGTGATATTTGAGGAAGTCACCTGGGTTGGTTGCCGGTCGGCAAATATTTGGTTTTGAATATCCTTTGTTATGCACCAATTTCAAATCGATATATCTGTACGTCTATTTTTATAGAGTGAGATATACCTTTTTGAAATTGTGTCTTTGACATTTACCTATATCAGTGGATGGTTAGGTAAGGATCATTAAACATCGGTGTAATTCTTCATAACCATAGTACAGTTTTCAACCTACGACACACAGTGAATGAGTTATCAGACTCAAGGAACTTATACAGAGTATTGTATGTTGTCCAGGGTCCATCACGACAGAGGGGTTGGTCCTCGTACTATATTCGGTTTACTTATGACTTCTCTAGTTTTTAGACAGGTGTTTCGTAGAAACACAGGGTCCGAATTTTGAGAAGTTATAGGTATTTGAATAAAGTAGAGAACCAGGTATTGCAAGTATCGGGATTCTTCAAAGTGATCGAAGATGTAGATACTTGTGTATGGTGTTCAGTTGATAGTAATGATTAAGAGAATTTGCTTCTATTTCAGGTTACTCATAATTGGAAGCATTCCTAAGTTGAGTAACGCTGATCAGCCTCCTTCCATTTAGTTGACATGCACTGGAGACAGCTGCATGATTTGAATCTGGTTCAATTAAATCAGTGCCTCTGGTTCTATATTGGATATAGAACTGTTCATACCTTAACGATGTTAAGGTACGGGGGGTTGTCTGGCTTATGCTTAAAACCAGACTCTGGATAACTCAAGGCACGTTTCTGTAATGGCTGTTTTTGGGTTGACCTAGGCTATGACGAGGGTTGATTTTCTACCATCTGGAAGATCAATAGTGATATTGTTCTAGACTCGCCACAGTTTTATTAAAAATGGATTTTTTTTCAGAAAACAGTAGTGGGAGTATGGTAGAACTGGAAGTGATTCCAGAACCACAAACGATTACTGAAGATTTGATAGGAACCTAAAGATTCAATCTGGTTTGACATTCCATTGACCACTCCGCAGATAAGGTGGGTAACCTCAGGCACACGAGAGGTACTCCGGTAGCCTCAAGGACGGTGACAGGGAGGTTCTTGTTTACCCAGACTTGCCATAGCTGTTGTTCCAGACCGTGAGACCCGGCTGGAGGATGAGTATAGCGTCGTTCTAAACTTGCTTTAGAAGTGTACGTCTATATGACTCTGCCAGAGGGTAGTCGTGGTCAGTGGGAGCAGCGGAAGCATGGTGGACAAGTGGCTTATGTCTATTTATAGACTAAAGCAGATATAGCGGAGATAGATCATCAATTTCTGATGTAACAGTCATAGGTTTGACTTCATCAGAATAGGGGATGGATCTGTTGAGAAGGTAGTAGGGTGTGATGTCATGGTATTTGGATGACATACACAGAGTAGGAAGTGATATTCCTATACTACGATCGGTTATACTTTGGTCGTCACACAGTGGTTTCTCCACACAGGAATTGGATCTTATATTGTACATTCTGGTTACTAGATCTATGGTTTTAGATCTAGATTTGGGTTGTTTCCTAATCAGGGTACTTAGACAGCATTCTAAGAGTATTTAGAATGGACGACTCCTGGCATGGTGGTGTACGTGCAGGTAATGGAGTCACCTTCTCTAAAGGTGTCTTACAGACTAAAGGGGAGAGGGATGTGCATGATTGGCAGATCACTTGCTCAGGCAATTGAGTCAAACATAAGATGTCAAGTACCACACCAGATGTTGTTCTTGCACTAGATGCAATAAGTTGATATTGATCCAATCCTGGAGAAACAGTCGGAAGCAGTTTTAGAACATAAGTGGATGTTCTAGGGATATGATAACAGCATTCTCCTTCGGGAGACAGTTATCATTCCAGGCTTCCAAGGTGACCTGGATGACAGAGTGACTGTCAGAGTTATAGTTTTCTCTCTGACGAGGGGAAGTATTTTGGACAGGAAGTCCTGGTGGATACTGATGAAAGGTTTGGCGCAGGATACTGATTAAGTTCAGTTGACGATACAGTCTAAGAAGTTTGGATTTGGAGTTCATTTATGAGCTAGGTCCCATCAGATATCCAGACATACTCTAAGACAGGTATTGCTCATTTCAGGAGATGGGTTTCTCCGCGAACTTGAAATATAGAGAGACATAGAAAGAAACATCAAGGCGGATCCACTCACTGAGGCTATTCCTCGAACGCAATAAGTTTCGCAAACGAGCTTTGTGAGACTGACTAGTAGAGGAGTTGGGTGTTCGGTATCACACGGGCTGTGAGTATGCGACATCGCAATAATTAGCCTTGAGTGCAAGTGGGAGATTGTTGGAGATAGTGCCCTCAGAGTCAATTATTTGATCACCGGCACGTGATTGCAATGATTGAGGGAGGACCTATTCCGGTAGAACAGTCTTACTCAAGATGATAGTATGTTATCTGGTTTACCTTTATCATCGTGTACTGCTTTAGGTGACCTTACAGGTCACTATTGCACGTTGATAGAGCCCCTAGGATTCTTGCTTGACTGCCAGCAGTATGACGGCGATCATATACGTGGGAGCTGGTAGTCTATAAGCACATCCTTAAAAGGTCCCTAGTCGTGGGAGTTTCGACAAAGGGCATCGATACTCCAGAGTAGACTAGTGTATACAATCGAGACCCCGATGAGGGGCGGTGGCCGGTCTTACAAGCCACTGGTGTCAGTTGGTTCACCTAAGATGTATACAGGTGCTCATTGGGTTATGAGTACACCGGACAGGACTCGCCGGGAACATGCTAGTTGGTCTTATACCTGACGTCAGATAACAGTTCCCTGGTGACATGTGTACAGGTTAGTTCATCGACCTGAGGATCGTCATTTTTCTCGTGTGAGTTCCCACTGTACTTTGATTACTACCCTACCACGCTCAAAGGAGACGTGCAAACAAGTTTTAGTTGGGTACAGTTCCGAGCCACATGGAGGCAGTGAGCGGATCTTCAGGGTTTCGTCTCTCCCGGTATTGGGGTGAGGTCGCGCTGTGTCTAGGAGAGCCATTACACGAAGTCCTTGGCCAACGCAGGAGATTTACTGGTAGGTATTCCAGTAGTATCTCAGGTTGTTCTGGGCTATACTCCGACACGACTTGTACCGCTTTTGGGGGTCTGACTTTTACCAACCTCCTAGGCCCGCCATGCGATGCTCATAGACGAACGGACCGGACTGTACGGATATTGTCACTGACATGCTCAGTAGGGTGTCAGGATGAGTTCGTTCATCGACGTCCCTTTTGGTCAATAGCTGGTAGCCCGTCACGTATGGCTTATACCTCTGACGTGCTAGTGGTTAAATCCACAGCCATAGTATTGACGAGTCTTTAGAGTCCCCCACATTCAGTTACTCAAGTTTCGGGCAAAACGCTGTAGAGGCCGTATGGAGATATGGCAGGGTTCGATCAGATACATGCGGTATTGCACAGATCAGGATCGGACGGTTAGTACTAGAGGCCGTATGGATATATGGCAGGGTTCGATCAGATACGTGCGGTATTGCACGGATCATGATCGGATGGATATTACTAGCCGGCTTTGGTTTAAGCCGGATCCTAGTATAGTACAGTGTAGATTTTGTCTCATTGCATTTGTATTTCCGTCGGAATACAAATGCGGTTATGTATATACAGTAGCGGGGTTTTCCTGTAATTTATTACGGGATCAGTTTTCTGGAGTTGCCAGTTTGCTTTCCGTTTCGGCCATATTTCTTCGTATCTTTCCTTGGTCGAAGATTGGTGGAGGAGGGCTTATTTGCATTTGTGCAAATAAGCGTTTGTGGAGGAGGTTATTTGCATATTGATGTGTCATGATGGTTGCACCATCATTTGACTTGTTTACTCCATCATTGCTTGACTTCTATCTTCATGATTACTTGACTTTTGGAAATGATGAAGTTGATGGAGTGAGGTTCTCCTTTTGTGATCATTGTTTATCATTGTAACCTTCTCTCTCTCTCTCTTGCATGATGGTGGGCTTATTTCTTTCATTGATACACACTCCCTCTCTCATTCTCTCCTCTCCCAAGAGCCATGGCCGGCCAAGCATGAGGGAGGGGTTGCCCATTTTTTTGGGTGGGGATTTTTGGTCTTTTGGATTCACAAAAATCCCAAGTTTCATCTCCAAAAAAAAAATCTTAGTTCCTTTCCTCCACCAAAGGCAACTCCAATACCCCAAATGAGACATAAGTTCTGCACACATTCTACAGCAAACCTTGGGCACATCGACTCGCCAGCTTCGTGCCCGAGTTGCCTCGGTATAGAGGTGGGAGCCCGTAAAAGAAGCAGGCGACGTGGTGCCCTTCCGGCGAGGAGGTGGAGACCGGACATTCCACGGGAGATCGGGATGACGGCTTGAAGACCGGAGGACACGGATCACTCGGTATATCTCTCTTCTCCATCTTGTAGTTAGCTAGGACTAATTTAATGGCACGATCCGGGTTTATAGTGCGCGGTGGTGCCGGTTATGAAAATTAAAGTAAATCACCGCTTCCGCATTCCGGCGTCGGATTGACGGCCGGGGCGCCGCCGTGCACTTACAAATAAAAGTGAGAAATTGAAAACAAAAGAGAGCAAAATTCCTACTTCATCATCCTCATCTATTCTAGCCACATAGATTACGGTGTTCACTTCTCTAATAAGTTCTTTAGTGAAGTGTAAGCTTGGGTTAGAGATTCTTCAAGGTAGATCATCTTAGATCAAGAAGACTTCAAGTAAGATGCATCATTCACCTCATGGAGCCTCACGAGAGTCGGAGTTCTTGATGATCGCAGCGAAGGGACCTCAACACGGAGCTTATGAAGCAAAGAAATAGACTACAAAGGTTGTAATCCTTATCTCTTTACTTCTTTCTATGTGATACAAATTTTGTTACCCTAGATATTCTAGCATGATTCATAGTTTGCTTGCTTTGCACCTCTCTAAATTTTAAAGTGGCATGAGTGATGCTACCAAATACTAGACTAGGTGCAAGGGAAGCCCAACAGTGGTATCGGAGCCAAACTAGAATTCTAGTTATGGTGTTATAACAATTACGAAAACGAAATCCACTCTGAAATATGATATTATGAACACCCCATTTCGCTCTCTGGAACTCTTGCAAAAGGACCTTTTAAAATTTTTCAAACAGGTGCAGAATGATATTTGGGACATTCTAAGAACATGGGAGAAACACGGAGGGAGGGGCTCGGATTTTGGCCGATCCCATGGCCTGAAAATCCGGCAAGGCCGGCCCCCAAGGCTCCTCTCCCCCAGTATTCCACCTGTGCTCTTATGTCTTCATTTTGGGTTTCTTAGTATTGTTTATTTAGCCCAATTTTCTTGTGATGATTTGTTTGACCTGGGGCTATTTCGCAGTGCTTCGTAGTCGTATAATTTAACATTGTATTGGTAACCTTGACTAATTTTAGCAGTTCGATAGAACATCGCACACCACATTTTGTACCCCGCTGAAATTTCCAAGTGTTGTAATTTTCCGAAGTTGATTGTACTCGTAAAATCGTGCAAGTACCCCTATGGACCCCCTAGAATACTATAATAACCTTAACTCGATTCTATGCCCATGGAACCGCGTTCGAACCTTCGGGTTTGCTATAGTTCCGTGATGTCATAGGTGAGGCATTGGTTAACTCTTTCTATGGCTGGTCCATAGATACTGTGGCAAGGTTTTTGAGTATTTTGACTTTGCTCAAGTGTTGAGCTCACGGGGGTAATTTGTGAGTGTATGCTGATTCGATCGAAACGTTAAACATCGTTATGATATTCTATGATTGTGATACAATATGTGGAATTCATATTGTTAGGCATGAAATCCGCAATATGTGATATATCGGGTTTACGATGTCTAAAGAGATTTTGGATTCCAAATATTGTAGTTTTTCACTTTCTTTTCTGCGACCGTAAGTGTAGTATGTGGGATATTGCCGGCTTCGTTGCTATACATCAAAAACAATCGGGATACGCATACTTGCTTACGTTGATGATATGAGATACTATGTGTTGCTGTGATATGTTATATTGGATCGTCGTGTTCTGAATAGCCGGGGGTTTTATGTGAGATGAGGGTTTTTTATTTTTATTCATGTAAAATTCATTGTATGTAATATTCTTTTATTGGGGCACTTCCGGGTTGAGGATGATGTCACCGTTGTGTATTATTTACTTTTACACATTAGGATAGACCCAAGGAGGGGAGCACAAGTAACTGGGTTCTAGGGTCCAGTGGGAGGCCATCTCTAGGAGTCGAGACCGGGTCTCCTAACCCTAGAATTGGCAGTGTTATTTGCCGCTCTCGTAGGGGGTCTAGGGATGTGGGTTTGGCTATTCATCGCGACCGTGGAATCCGTGTTTTATACAGGCTCGATATAAAACACGAACCTCCTAGTATATCCAGTATTTCATATGTTTCTTCTGCTGCTGATATACTGTGATGTGATTATATTATATGCGTGAGACAAATGCTTTATTATTGTATATATGATATATAATAAATGTTGCTTATGTTTTCACCCGCGCTAATCCCGTCCCGGTATGCCGTTAGTTAAGTAACCTAACGGTGCATAACAGAACATTGTGGCGAATGCGGATGGCATAAGCGTACGTTGTATTTTCATTTCTTCTGTGATGCTTAGGAAGCATAAATGATGGGATTTATTACTGAGATTAATAAAAGAAAAGAAACCTAAAAGTTGTTGTAGAATCAAAACTTTATAAAAAGGGTAGCTACAGTTTTTGCTTTGCATAGTGGTATATGTGATATACCCAGCACCTTATTCGATGAGGAAAGAGCCGATATTCTTTCACCTGGAGTGACCTCTTTAGCAAAACTCGCAGATGCTACAAACTCACGGTTTATTTTTGACTGCTTCTATAGTTCTTGCTTTGCACAGCGGTATTTATGAAATATCCTGCACCATATTCGATAAAGAAAAAGCCGAGATCCCTTCACCGGGAGTGACCTCTTTAGAGAAACTAGAAAAGCCTCAAAAACACTCCTTTTCAAAATCA
This sequence comes from Agapanthus africanus, assembly GCA_030015575.1. Lineage (NCBI taxonomy): Eukaryota > Viridiplantae > Streptophyta > Magnoliopsida > Asparagales > Amaryllidaceae > Agapanthus > Agapanthus africanus. The sequence goes on along the minus strand of JASDDO010000022.1, from coordinate 383,762,231 downwards.
CTTGCTTCTACAACGATATCAAGTTCATTACGCTCATGGTTTTCTGAAAAAACCTGCGTAGCCCTCCGACATTTCAGATAAGTAATACTTAGTATTCATGCCGCGTTTGTTGGCTTTCGTCAGGGCATAGTGTGCGATAGCTAACTATTGCTTATCTGCAGCATATGATGCGATTGGGTTAGGGTAGTCGTACGGCTTTGTTGGCTTTCGTCAAGGGTCGTGCGGATGGGTTTAATTCAATCAAGAAATGTACGGGTTGAACTTGACTAGCGCACTATGGTTTCTTGGCATTCGTCAAGGTCATATCACGTTAGGGGTAAAAGCATTATCGGGAATTTCAAGTGTTGAAATTTGCAATGAGATTGCATACCTTCTATGAGATAGTTGGATCCCGATACCCACTGCGAGTAAGAGTTACTCCTGGGTGAATTTTACACAGGACAATAAGCCGATCAAGTAGTTGTCTAGAAATGTGTTAACGGGGTTATGCCTCTGGGAAAACGAGGTTTATTTTAATTTGGTCCGTACGAAAGCACGGGGAACCTCCCTCAAAGTACCAACACTGACATGGCTGAAAGATTGGCGAACTTGTATGGTGTAATTAATCCCGGCTAATCTTACCTTTTAGGATTTTATGGAAGATTTGATAAAAAGCAGTAGGAGCCATCCTTATTAGATAAGATAATAACCAATCTAATCTTGCAAGAGCATACGCAAAAGTGTTTTCTTCTCTCTCTCCAGGTGGCGACCATATCAGGCCTTAATCAAGATAATAACATGGATGTATTGACTGAACCCGCTTATTATATTGAGCATGGGAACGTTGGACACGCTCCAACTTATAATTATAAGTCCGAGTAGGGAATAATAGAATATCTGGATTCTCACGCCACCCAAACGAAGAATGAGTATGCTGATGCATCTTCTTTATGCGAGTTAGTTATCGAGAACTGTTTCTCAGTTCACTCTACGTCCTGGGTATTAGATACCGGATCTGGATCCCATTTATGTAATATGTTACATGGGCTACGAAAAGGTAGGGAACTGGAAGAGGGTGATCATTCCGTAAGAGTAGGGAATGGTGCAGATGTTGCAGCCAAAGCAGTTGGCGAATATCACCTTGTGTTACCAAATGGTAATACATTGTTTCTGAACGAATGCTATTACATTCCGACCCTGATATGCAATCTTATATCAGTTTCCTTATTGAGTAAAGAGGGATATAATTTTGTAGTACAGGATAATGTTATGAACATCTTCCTGAATAAAAAGTTGATAAGATCAGGATCGTTAAATAATGGCATATGCGTTCTCAATCAAACTATAGTACTTAATGTGCAAAACACACACAAGAGGAAGAGTTCAAAAATGATTGAATCCTTCTTGTGGCATTGTAGACTAGATCATATGAATGCGACGCGGCTAGCTAAGTTACATAAGGATAGATATTTGAATCCGTTTGAATTTTCAACTTATGACACTTGCCAGTCATGTCTCAAAGGCAAGATGACCAAAACTCCATTTAGTGGACACGGAGAAAGAGTTACTGAACTCTTAGGGCTGATATATAGTAATGCATGTAGTCCCATGTCTACACTTGCCAGGAATGGTTCTTCCTACTTCATTACATTCACTAATGATCTATCAAGATACGGACATGTGTTCCTGTTGAAACACAAGTCTGAAGCTTTTGAGAAATTCAGAGAATATAAGAACGAAGTAGAGAACCAAACGGGCAAAACTATTAAAATCCTTCGATCTGATCGAGGAGGAGAATACTTGAGCAATGAGTTCCTAGATTATCTAAAAGAGAATGGGATTCTCTTTTAGCTTACTCCTCCTTATAAACCACAGCACAACGGTGTATGGAAGCGGAGGAATCGCACTCTATTAGATATGGTGCGCTCTATGATGAGCAATGCTGAGTTGCCTATTTCCTTCTGGGGGTATGCACTTGAGACAGCCATACACCTATTGAATATGGTTCCTATTAAATCAGTGCCTACCACTCCATATGAGATATGGAAGGGGAAGAGACCATCTCTTAAGTATGTTAAGATATGGGGTTGTCCGGCCTATGTCAAAAGGCACAATCCGGACAAACTCGAGGCAAGGTTTGTCCCGAGCAAGTTTGTAGGATATCCGAAGAACTCACAAGGGTATATCTTCTACCACACTGAGGAACAAACGGTGTTTGTATCTCGGCATGCCATATTTTTAGAAAAGGAATTTTTTGCACGAGAAATTAGTGGCAATGAGGTAGAACTAGAAGAAGTTCCAGCTACACAAACTGTAACAGAAGATTTGGTAGAACCAGAGGATTCAGTAGTTCCCGACAAACCTCAGCCTCTCCATCGATCTAGTAGGGTTCCTCATCCGCCTAAGAGATACTACTGTTTTCTCATTGACGGTGGGAGCGAGGATTGCATCATGGAAGATGATGACCCAACTAGCTTCGAGCATTCCATCACATGTGTGGACTCTGTAAAATGGCTGGATGCAATGCGATCTGAGATGGAATCCATGTACACCAACAAAGTATGGACTTAGGAAGTTGCTCCTGAAGGGGTAAAACCAATTAGGAGCAAGTGGATCTTTAAGAAGAAACTTGGTGTAGATTGAAAAGTGGAGACTTTCAAAGCTAGACTTGTTGCAAAGGGTTTTCGTCAACGACCAGGTGTGGATTATGACGAAACCTTTTCTCCAGTGGCTATGCTTAAGTCCATCTGGATCTTACTTTCCATTGCTGCATACCATGACAACAAAATCTGGAAAATGGATGTTAAGACCGCCTTTCTAAATGGTGATTTAGAGGAGTGCGTGTACATGACTCAGCCAAAGGGCTTCGTAGATAGTGGGAGCAGCGGAAAGGTGAGAAAGCTTCTTAAATCCATCTACGGTTAAAGCAGGCATCGCGGAGTTGGAACATCTGTTTTGATGTTGTATTCAAAGAGTTTGACTTCATCAAGGACGTAGATGAACCTTGTATTTACAGGAAGGCTGCAGAGAGTAAGGTTGTCTTCCTCGTATTGTACGTGGATGACATACTCTTGATAGGAAATGATGTTCTTATGCTGCACTCGGTCAAGCTCTTCTTATCACATCGATTTTCAATGAAAGATCTAGGTGATGCCTCCTGCATTTTGGGAATCAAGATCTATAGAGATAGATCTAAATGGATACTGGGATTGTCCCAATCTAGGTACATTGACACCATACTAAAGAGGTTTAGTATGGAAGAATCCAAGCGTGGTAACCAACCCATGATCTTTGGACTCACTCTCTCTAAAGAGATGTCTCCCAAGACTGATTTGGAGAGAGCTCGCATGCAAGGGATACCCTATGCTTCGGCAATATGCTCTATCATGTATGCGATGCTATGTATAAGACCCGATATAGCATACTCACTAAGTGTAGTGAGTAGGTATCAAGTTGATCCAGGAGAGAATCACTGTACAGCTGTGAAGAACATTCTCATGTACTTGAGAAGGACTAAAGAGATGTTCTTGGTGTATGGTAACGGAGAACTCCAGGTGGAGTCCTTTACTGATTCAAGCTTCCAAAGTGATAAGGACGACTCTAAGTCGCACTCGGGATTTGACTTTACCCTAAATGGAGGGGCGGTGTGTTGGAAGAGTTCCAAGTAAGAAACCGTGGCAGACTCGACGATGGAGGCTGAATACGTCGCTGCCAACGATGCTGCCAAAGAGGCTGTCTGGATGAAGAAGTTCATCACTGAACTTGGTGTGGTTCCATCCATTGACCATCTAATACCTTTGTATTGTGATAACAATGGAGCTGTGGCTTTGGCCAAGGAACCCAGGTCCCATCAGAAGTCCAGACATATTCTGAGGCGGTATCACCTGATCCGGGAGATAGTTGATCGCCACGAGATTGAGGTCAGGAGAGTTGACACGAAGGACAATACTGCGGATCCACTCACGAAGGCCATTCCCCAGATACAATTTGAGAGACTCTTCGGGATGTTGGGTATGAGATACTACAACAGCAGGCCTTAGTGCAAGTGGGAGATTGTTAGTTATATATATGCCCTAGAGGCCATCGTTGTATATATGATGTATATTATAGTAGATGCATGGATATATATATAGAGATTACTTTCTTTCTCGACATGATAGTATGCTATTTGGTTTCACTTTATCTTAACATGTTGACTTGTATTGGTTTACTGTCTTGCTCTCACATGTTGATGAAGCCCTTAGGATATATACCCGACTACTAGGACTATGATGCAGATCATACTAGTGGGGCCAGGGTAGTAAAAGAGTACATCCTATAACTGTTCCAAGTCGAGGGAGTATCGAGGCAGGGCATCGATACTCCAGAGTAGACTAGCGAATACGCATCTTGACCCATATGTTGGGCGATGGATGATCCCATATCCATTGGTGTTTGACATAAAAGTTGGTGTACGGGTGCTCAGTGGAGACTGGGTACACTGAACGGACTCGCCGAGAACTCCTAGACGGTATTATACCAATCGTCAGATAGCAGTTCTCCGGTGACATTGGTACAGGTTAGTCGGTAGACCCGAGATCGTCATAGAGTCTTGTATGATTCCCACCGTGATTTGATTTCCACCTTACCACGTCCAAGAGGGCGTTCAAAACGGTGTCTTTTAGGTACAGTCCAAAATCATATGGAGGCAATGAGCGATAGGAGGGGTTTCTTCTCTCCCGGTACAGGGAGTTGATGATGTGATGTGTTCGATTGGCTATAATTGGAAGTTCCTAGCCAGGGCTGATATGGAGTGCTACTGGTAAGAGTTATCAGTAGTTTCTCGACCTGTTATGAGACTCACATCGACACGACTTATCGGTTACTGGGGTCTGACGTTTACCACCCGTAGACTGGATATGCGACATATCAGATGAAGAGACCAGACAGTACTGTAGTGTTTCTGATTGGATTCACAGGAGAATGTACATGCTTTCTTGTTGATCTTCTGATCGCTCAATACCTGGGTGGCTGTTATGTTTAGCTGACCGCTTGCAGCTTGTGGGTGTTTGATATGATCATCACATACTGCCGGCATATTGACGATTCTTTAGAGTCCTTCACAGATGTTTCCTGGCTCAGGAAAAACGGAGTAGGAGCACATATGTGATATGTGCGGGACCGAGAATAATACGATATGAGATACCGTATTCTATTCTCGCGATATGAGATATTGGCCGGGTATATGTGATATAGCCGGGTTATCGGATCAAGTGTTGATTCGATGAAATGGTACATGTTATATCAGTCGGTTATATGCAATATAGCCGGATTGTCGGATCAAGAGTTGATTCGATAATTTAATGTATAATTATATTTGTGATATATTAAATTACGTTAACTAATATAAGCTCACTTTATTGGTTCATTTTCTCACTGGATAATACATTGATGTATATACGATATATGTTGATTGTATTATTTTCTTTTGTTACAAAATATATTGTATATGTGATATATAATATTGTAACATGTTAGGGTTACAAATGCAACATGGTTGTTGAGTTTAAACTATGTTAGGTTTTGGATTAGGGTTACCATTTGGGATAGCTTTTGGATGAAGCTTTCATGAAGCTTCATGAAGCTTTCCATTTGTCTTTAGCTTTGATATTTTGTGTTGATATTTGTTAACCCAACCCAAACCCTTAACCTTAGTTTATTCTCTACAAAGGATAAGCCTTTCATTCTTAACCTAGGTTTGCAATTGTAACCACAACAATAATTCATTATTCATCACAAAAGAAAAAGCATCATCTTCTTCTTCTTCTTGCTCTTGAAAAAGCTTCACCAGGTTTTGTGAAAGTGGTGAATAAAAGTGAGAAATTGAAAACAAAAGAGAGAAAAATTCCTACTTCATCATCCTCATCTATTCTAGCCACTTAGATTAGGTTGTTCACTTCTCAAATAAGTTCTGTAGTGAAGTGTAGGCTTGGGAGAGATTCTTCAAGGTAGATCATCTTAGATCAAGAAGACTTCACGTATGATGCATCATTCACCTCTTGGAGCCTCACGAGAGTCGGAGTTCTTGATGATCGCAGCGAAGGGACTTCAACACGGAGCTTATGAAGTGAAGGAACGGACTACAAAGGTTGTAATCCTTATCTCTTTACTTCTTTGTATGTGATACAAACTTTGTTACCCTAGATATTCTAGCATGATTCATGGTTTTCTTGCTTTGCACCTCTCTAAATTTTAAAGTGGCATGAGTGATGCTACCAAACCCTAGACTAGGTGCAAGGGAAGCCCAACATTATCACCCTGTATTACCAAATACAATGATTCTGAACGAATTTTATTAGATACCGAACCTGATATATAATATCATATCAGTCTCTTTATTTATTAAAGAAGGATATAATTTTTGTATTGTTGGATAATGTTTTGAACATTTTCTATTTCAAGAGTTGATCGGTTCAGGCACGTTATCTAAAAGCATATACGTTCTAAATCAAACTACAGTTCTTAACGTACATAACACACACAAGAGGAAGAGTTCAGAAATGAACAAATCCTTCTTGAGGCATTGTTGATTAGGTCATATCAATGCGACCCGACTAGCTAAGTTACATTAAGATGCATATTTAAATCAGTTTGAATTTACATCTTGTAAAACTTGCCAGTCATGTCACAAAGATAAGATGACCATAGCTCCGTTTATTGGAAACAGAGAAAGAGTTAGTGAACTCTTGGGATTGATACATGATGATGTATGTAGGTCTACTGTCTACACATGCCAGGACTGGTTCTTTGTACTTCATTACATTCACTGATGATCTCTCAAGATTCGCACATGTGTTCCTGTTGAAACACAAGTTTGAAACTTTTGAGAAATTCAATGAATATAAGTTAGAAGTAGAGAACCAAAACGGGTATAAGTATTATGTCCTTTGATATGATCAAGGAGGAGAATACTTGAGCACAAAATTCCTAGACTATTCTAAGGGAGAATGAGATTCTCTCTCAGCATTACTCCTCCGTATACACTACAGTACGTTGGTATATCGGGGCGGAGCAATCACACCCTATTGGATATGGTGTGCTCTATGATGAGTATTACTGAGATGCCTATTTCCTTTTGGGGGTTATGCACTTGAGAAGCTGCATACCTATTTAATAGGGTTCCAATCAAATCAGGTGCTTGCCACTCCATATGCGATATGGTATGGGAAGAGCCCATCTCTTAAGGATGTTAAGATTTGGGGTTGTCCGGCCTATGTCTAAAACCAAAATCCGGACAAGCTCGAGGCAAGGTCAATTCTGTGGAAGTTTGTTGGATATCCCAAGCATTCGCAAGGGAATATTTTCTACAACACTGTGGAGCAAAATGTGTTTTGTTTCTCAGCCTGCCACCTTTTGGAAAGGGAATTTCTTATGAAGAAATTAGTGGTCATGAGGTAGAACTGGAAGGAGTTCCAGCTATACAAATTACAGATGATAATTTGGTAGAACCGGAGGATTCAATTGCTCCTAAAGAACCTTAGCCACTCCGCCGATCTGGTAGGGTTCCTCACCCACCTGATAGATACTTTTGTTTTCTCTATTACAGTGGGAGCGAAGATTGCATCATGAGATGATGACCCAACTAGTTTCGAGCAGGCCATCAAGAGTGGGGACTCTGTGAGAATAGATGGATGCTAAGCGATCTGAGATGGAATCTATGTACACCAACAAAGTATGGGCTTTGGTTGCTTTATCTGAAGGGTTAAATCCCCATCGGGAGCAAGTATATCTTGAGAAGATTACTTGGTATACATGGAAAAGTTGAGACTTTCAAAGCTAAGGCTTGTTGCAAAAGGTTCTTGTCATCGACCTGGTGTGGATACTGATGAAACCTTTTCTATTGTCTTTGCTTAAGTCCATCCGGATCCTACTTGCCATTGCTACATACAATGACTACGATATCTGGTGGTTGAGTGTCATGACTGTTTTTCTAAATGATGATTTAGAAGAGAGCGTCTATAAGTACACAGCCAGAGGGCTTCGTAGATAGTAGGAGCAGCGGAAACGTGTGCAAGTTGCTTTATGGGATAAAACAGGCATCGCGGAGTTGGAATATCTGTTTTGATATGGTAGTCAAAGCGTTTGACTTCATCAAAATGGTAGATGAACCTTTTATATACAAAAAGATACTAGGGAGATCGTCGTATAGTACGTGGATGACATACTCTTGATAGGGAAGGAGTTTCCGATGCTACGCTCGGTCAATCTCCTCTTATCACAAGGATTCTCCATATAGGATCAAGGTAATACCTCCTAAATCCTGGGTTTTGGATCTATGAGATAGATCTAGTTAGATGTTAGGATTCTCACTAGATGTAGTGAGATGGTATCAATTGATCCTGGGGAGAATCACTGGATTGCTTCCACGGTGATAAGGTCGACTGAATGTCAGTCACAAGCACCGTCTTTACCCTCAGTGGAGGGACGGTATGTTAGAAGAGTTCCAAGATAGATACCGTGAAATACTAGAAGATAAAGGCTTGATACATTGCTACCAAGGATGCTACCAAAGAGGTAGTCTGGATGTACATTAGTTCATGAGATAAACTTCGTTCCTACAATTGTGTGACAATGGAGTTGTGGCTTAGGCCTAGGAACCCCTGTCCCATCAGTCGTCCAGACATATTCTTAGGCAGTATCACCTGATCATGGAGATGGATGATCTCCAGGGAGATCAAGGTTTAGGAGTGTAGAAACAGAGGAGAACAGGGTGGATCCACTCGCAAAGGCCTATTCCCAGGAGAGAATTTTATGGGATGGTTGAGAATGAGATACTTCAACCACTGCTGATTATTGGGTATGAGATACTACAACAGATGGCCCTAGTGCAAGTGGGAGATTGTTAGTTATATGTATGCCCTAGAGGCCATTACTATACATACGATGTATATTGTAGTGGATGCTTGGACATATATAGGGAGGACTTTCTTGCTCGACATGATTGTATGTTATCTGGTTGCACTTTATCTTAACATGTACTCTGATTGTCTCTATGTTACATGTTGATAAAGCCCTTAGGATGAGTACTTGACTACCAGGACTATGATACAGATCATACTAGTGGGGATATCCTTCAAATGTTCCTAGTCGAGGGTGTATCAAGACAGGGCATCGATATACCACAGTAGACTAGCGTATAGCTTCTCGACCAATGTAGATGGGCGATGGATGATCCCATATCCATTGGTGTTTGACATCAGAGACAGTATACGGGTGCTCAGTGGAGACTAGGTACACTGAACGGACTCGGTGAGAACTCCCAGATGGTATTATACCTAACGTCAGATGGCAGTTTTCTGGTGACACTGGTACAGGTTAGTCTGTAAACCCGAGATCGTCATAGAGTCTTGTGTCATTCCCACCGTTCTTTGATTTCCACCTTACCACGTTCAAGTGAACATGCAAAATGGTGGCTTTTGGGTACAGTCCCGAGTCACATGCAGGCAATGAGCGATAGGAGGGGTTTCTTCTCTCCCGGTATTGGGAGTGGCTGTTGCGCTGTGCTCGATTGGCTATAACAGGAAGTCCTTCGCCAAGGTTGCTTCAGAGATGTACTAGTAAGTGTTATCAGTAGTTTATTAATTCGTTACAAGCCTCATATTGACACGACTTATCGAGTTACAGGGGTCTGACGTTTACCACCCCTAGACGACATATGCGACATATCAGATGAAGAGACCGGACTGTACGGTAGTGTTACTGATTAGATTCGCAGGAATGTGAGCAGGCTTGCTTGTTGATCTTCTAATCGCTCAATACCCTGGTGGCCATTACGTTTAGCAGACCGCTTGTGGCTTGTGCATGTTTGATATGATCATCACCTACTGCCGGCGTATTGACGAGTCTTTAAAGTCCTACACAGAGGTTTCCTGGCTTAAGCGAAACGGAGTAGGAGCACATATGTGATATGTGCAGGACTGAGATTGATACGTTATGAGATACCGTATTCTATTCTCGCGATATGAGATATCGGTCGGTTATATATTATATAGCCGGGTTATCGGATCAAGTGTTGATTCAATTAGTTGATTCATATGATATTAGTCGGTTATAGGTGATATAGCCGGATTATTAAATCAAGAGTTGATTTGATAATCTAATATAAAATTATATATTTGATATATTATATTACATTAACTAGTATTAGCTCACTTATGATTTCTTTTCTCACTTTGGATACCTTGATGTATATGTGATATATGTTAAATATATCATGCTAGGTTAAAAATGCAACTAGGGTTAATGAGGGTTAAACCATGCTAGGGTTAAGATTAGGGTTTATAATTTTATCATTAAGTAATTCAAAAATTGTTGAATTAGTCATGTTTGATATTTGTTGAAAGCTTGTAGAAGCTTGTAAACATCATTGACTTTGTTCACTATTTTTGTCTAGCTTAAGATATTATTTGACCTAACCTTTAACCATAGCTTATGGTTAACTCTTTATAAGGGTTAAGCACTTGGTTGCATTTCTAATCTCACACAACAATTCATTCTCACTTGATGAGTTGCTTCATCATCTTCTTCCTCTCAAGCTTCTAGCTTCAATGGAAAGTGATGATTTTGAGTGAGCAAATGATTTCTAATGTGAGCAAAATTCCTACTTCATCATCCTCTACTACTTCCCATTTAGTATAGGGTGTTCTCTTCATAAAGTTCTTGACCTAGTGAAGAAATAGCTTGGGTTAGTGTCTCCACGACGTAGATCATCTTCGGCCTCGAAAACATCGAAGCAAGCTTGCTCGTTTATTCATGAGAGCCTCTCTGGAGTCCGGAGTTCACGATCACAGCGAAGGGACTAATACACGGAGCTATTGAAGTGAAGGACCGGTCTACAAAGGTTGTATTCCTTGCTCACTTCTTATTGCAAAGTGTTTGCATTTGATATTCCGTCGATTTCTAGTTAACGATTCAAATTTAGGGTTAGCTAAAACGTCAAATTTTTGAATTTGGCATGGACAATGCCTCCCGAAACCTTGCTGCCGTCTAAGGTAACCATGCAGAAACTCTACCGTACAGTCCGGTCTCTTTGTCTGATATGTCGCGTATCTAGTCTAGGGGTGGTAAACGTCAGACCCCAGTAACCGATAAGTCATGCCAATGTGAGGTCCATAACCTTTTGAGAAACTACTGATAACACTTACCAGTATATCTCAGCAACTCTGGCTAGGGATTTCCTGTTATGGCCAATCGAGCATAGCGCAACATCAACCCCCAATACCGGGAGAGACGAAACCCCTCTTATCACTCATTTCCTCCATGTGATTCGGGACTGTACCCAAAAGCCACCATTTTGCATGATGTCTTGACCGTGGTATGGTGGAAATCAAAGCACAGTGGGAATCATACAAGACTCTATGACGATCTCGGGTCTACAGACTAACTTGTACCAGTGTCACCAGAGAGCTGCTATCCGACGATAGGTATAATATCATCTAGGAGTTCTCGGCGAGTCCGTCCAGTGTACCCAATCTCCACTGAGCACCCGTATACCTTCTCTGATGTCAAACACCAATGGATATAGGATCATCCATCGCCCATCATATGGGTCAAGAAGCGCATACGCTAGTCTACTCTGGAGTACCGATGCCCTGTCTCGATACTCCCACGACTAGGAATATTTGAAGTATGTACTTATCGACTACCCTGTCCCCACTAGTATGATCTGCATCAAAATCCTGGTAGTCAAGTAATCGTCCTAAGGGCTTTATCAACATGTGATCACAAAACAGTATTTGTTAACATGTTAAGATAAAGTGCAACCAGATAGCATACTATCATGTCGAGCAAGAAAGTACTCCCTATATATGTCCAAGCATCCACTACAATATACATCGCATGTACAGTAATGGAATCTTGGGCATACATATAAATAACATGGATAACCGTCGGGTCAATAATCACCGGTAGGTAGTGCTACCCTGCCGGGCTCAACATCTCTCTATATGGCCTTCTTGCCCAGGGGTACCTCACCGGGTCCACAATGTACCCGCAGACGGTGCATCCCCCTCCTCGAATAGGGTGTGTGTACACATGTGGCTCAAGAACCGAGAAATCTCATGGTGGACGCCACATACATCATATCACGAGAAAACCGCAATTTCTATTTTAAAATTATTATAAGTTTATGAAATTCTTTTGCGGTTTTCCCTAAATACAGAAATCCCATGAATACGGAAATCTCCAAGAGAATCACAATATATGCATATGTGAATAACGATGAATGTCCATGATATAAATATGATGCAATGATGATGAATGACTTAGTGACTACATAGCAATAATGAAGAAATGAGCTAAATAGCTTGAATACTACATATCAGTGATGATGCAATGCAAAGATACCGATTATTAAGCAAGTTCTAGTGTTCGTGACATAGAAATTACCGATGATGATGTGTGTGAGCCGACTAGTAAGTGTACGTGCAACATACGCATCATCGGTAATGGTGTAGGTGTCCTAGCAGACGAGATCATAACAGAAAGTAAACAAAAAAGGAAACAATGAGGTATATCAACCACATACGAGCTATACCGTTTATCATGTTTAAATAGCATGAATCGTTGTTTTTAGAAAAGTAGGGACTATGATGTTTTGAGAAAATAGATGTCTTTTGAAAATCCGTAGCATCCCTCGTTTATCTTTGAAAAAGCCTACGATTCGTCGGTTTTGAAATAGATATGAATTGAGCCTAAGTTAACCTATATCTATGCAACTAAAGACTAAACTAAGAACCTAGTCGAAGGTGATAAGAAATCTATAATATCCCGAGTCGATATATCTAATAATCGGCGATCCAGCCTCATATCATCACGTATGGTAAATATACATCGTACGACATCCTCGAGTCAAGAGTGCGGATCAATCATCATATACGTATCGTACTGTAATATCCATCGTACGGCATCCCCAAAATCGATGGTACAGATCAAATATTATAATAAATCATCATTTGCACGGTATCAATCTTCGTACAATATAGTCATCAGGGCTACGGATCTAAGGTCTAGTACAATCCAATATCATCAAATCGCATATTATTACATGTTTGCATATATATCGCCCAACGAACTTTTATATATCATATCATATACGGTGTCTCGACTCAATCACATATCAACCTCATGGCATCATGCCCGATCGTATCGACTCATATCCTTACAACATGTACTATCCTCATCTCACGTGTATATGTGTTTATATGTATATATATATATATATATATATATAACATACATACACACATACACATATACACCCAAATACCAAGTGTAAGTGTGTGTGTGCGCACCGGTGTGAAACAACACATAACCTATGATTCACGACTAAGGTAATAACACTAAGGGTGGGTCCCCCTGTGATTACGCCTAATATAACCTAAGGTCTTCTAGATACCTTAATTGCTAGGTATTCATATATTACATCAACATAATATAAGTAATATAGGATATCCTATTCTACGGTTGGAGGGGTGCGACACGCCATCCACCCGACTTCTCCCGTAGATATACATCTACTCACCTTGATCCTCGCTTACCGAAGTCGATGACGCCATGCTCTCCCTTGTCGTACGAAGTCCACGCGGGAGTACCTACATTTCAAATATGTCGTATCTTAAACAAGAATCAACACGAGAAAACCAAAACGGCATACTAAGTGCACATAGGAGAGAACCTATGGCCTACACATGTAAGAATAGCCAAACAAATCCTCGATGTTGAGGTACAAACGTCAAACCACCGAGTTAAAACCCAAATGCCAAAACCCAAGTTAAAAGTAAGTCTCAAAACGAAGCAGCAACATAAGAAAACCACCAGATTTTACGCTAGGTTGAATTAGCCAATTTTGCTTATAGGAGAAGTTTTGTATTGAAAATCTAAAATTCAAGTCTTGGGGCTAAGTTTCTGGTTTGGTCGAGGTTTTGACACAAAAAGGGTTATGATCACTAATTACACTCAATTTCACCCTTTTCAATTCAAATACCCCCTAACCCTTATCTAGGAAATTTCTAACATCACTATAAGACTAGCTCAAAACCACCATAGGATATTAGGAAAAACTGAAAACTTAACTAAAAGTGTAGATTATACCTCAAGAAAGCAACTAGGGAAATTACTTGAGTTGCCTATGTGACTCAAAGTTCCAACTTGATACCTTCATAGGGTTTAGGATGGGGCTTTTGTCATTTTTTGTTAAGAGGAGATGAGGTTTTGTTTGAGTTTTTGGGGTGTTTGTAGATGCTAGAGGAGGTGGAGGGATGAGGGTGAAGAAAAGGAAGAAGATGAGATGAAGATGAGGGAAAAGAGAAGGGAACCATGGTCAAAAGTCTTGAAGAGTCTAGAGTCTTCTCACTCTCACTCCCCCTCTCTCCATCTCATGTCACATGTCCCCACCCTCACAAAAGCATTCTTTTCTTTTCTTTTTCTTTTTATTTTAAAACCAAAAAATCAAAACCATAAGGTAGAAATGAAGCATGGTTATCAAAAAAAGAAATAAGCGTTGGAACATGTCATGTTGCATAAAACAATATGTAAGCATGATTAATGTATGATTAGTGATAATTAAATCATGTTTAGCATTAATATTATATGCAAATAATTATTTAATGAACTATAATTGCTCAATTCACATAACTCCTTTCAAAATCAATAATTTAAATAAATTTTCCAATTATTTACTAACTATAAATATATAATTATATCATCTAAGTAAAACTATTTCTCATGCTTAATAATATTCATGAAATTCATTATTTTAATTATTTAAATTCCCAAAAATAATATTTTATTTTATGAAATGTTACACCATATCTTATATGGAATGGTAGGCAAGGAATTTGGTCAGAACTCTATTAAATAGGTATGCAGCTATCTCAAGTGCATAACCCCAAAAGAAAATAGGTAAAACAGTATTACTCATCATAGAGCGTTCTATATCTAATAGGATGTGATTACTCCACTTCAAAACTCCATTGTGCTGTGGTGTATACAGAGGAGTAAGATGAGAGAGAATCCCATTCTCTTTTAAGTGGTTTCTGACTTCCGTGCTCAAGTATTCTCCTTCCCGATCATATCGAAGGATTTTGATACTTTTACCCGTCTGATTCTGTAACGTTGTGAAAATCGTTTTGGTGAAATTTCGGAAAATCGGCAAAATAAGGGGGTTTTCTGTAAAAAGTCAAAATACAAATATCTTTATTTTAAAATTAAATATAAATATTCTAATTATGTAATTGCTAGTATTTGGTGTTTATTGAGCCACTGGTGAGATTTCAAAATTTCTGAAAATTTTTCCGAAATTAATTATTTTAATATTATTTTAAGCCGTCACTAATACATTTAATTCAGGAAAATTACAAACTGGAATGAGTTCAAACAAATTTTGTGCATCATTATACATTAAACAAAATTTTATCATGTGGTTTTTGAATTGAAATAGGGTTGTTATCCGGTGATAGAAAATATCGAAGAAAAAGGCTTTTTTTCGGTGAAATTAGTGCAAACGGAGTGCGGTATAACTTTTATCTTTTCCCAAACCAAACCACACTATATTTTACTCCCTCACACTATTTTTGGCTGATCTTGGCAGCCCCTCTCACTTCATTCTTCAAGTGCCTTCTAGAAATTTGTTTTTTTTGAAAATAAAAGAAAAGGAAAATGCATAAAGGTTGAAAAGACATAAAGATGATGATTCTTTCTTGAAACTTCCACACTTTTCTTCACTCTTTTCTCTTTCTCCCTCCCCATGGCCAGCCACAACTCATCCATGGCAGCCCCCCCCATTTTCCACCTCTTTTTTATTCAAAAATCATCAAAAATACATCAAAAATTCAATTAAAATTCCACAAAATCATATATATTTTCATACCCTTTATTCTCTACTCTTCTTTACATGGAATTTGGAGTGGGAAAGCATGTATTTTTGAGGCTCATTTTCAAGTTTGGACATGAGGTTGTGGAGGTATAAATCCTTCTCTTTTATTTTATTTCTATTAGATATTTCTTTTAAAGTTTAATTAGATTTAATCTATTAATTCTATTTACTACTTTTAAAATTCAAGTTAGGGTTTGAAAAATCAAGTTGTGATTTTTATTAATTAATGAGGGTTATAATCACTAGTTTAACATATTTAGAAGTGGAAATTCTTATAGGGATGATATGTTGTAAATTGTTAACCTAAAATTGATTTAATTATACTTTGTAGCTAACTAGTTTTTTATAAAATATGTTTATGGGTTATATAAAATTCCAATTAAGATTTCTATCATTAGATTGTAGTTTTAGTGAGCATATTAACATGTTAATGGGAAGAAAAACTTAGTTTGATCACTAGATTCAATTGATAATTGGAAAATAGTAATAAAATGCTATTATTTTATTAACTAGATTTTGGAAAATTCTAAATAAAAGGGATTTAAAATATAATATTGGTTTCATTATATCATTATCATCAAAAATTGTGGTTTAAGTCATTAATGTATGCAAAATCATGTTTTGAGGTGGAATTGTGGTATTTTGCTTGGAAAATGTTGAAAATTGTTAAATGTTGTAAACTAGAAATTTCAAATTTATATAAATTTGTGTAATAAAAATATAGTAGTGGTTTGTATAGTCTAGTAATGCTATTTAATGAGTTGTATGACCATTAGTTTCATTTAAATGTCAAGTTTTGATGAAAAACGGTATATTGGCATTTTCGGGTTTTTGCGAAATTGGACAGTTTGATAGATTTTAGGGTTTCGATGGATTTAATCGTGTTCTATGGTATAAGTAATGTGATTTTAAACTACAAGTTGTTTGATGATGTTATCTCGATCCATCGGAGTTTGTACGCCGATATCGAGCGGTATTTGGTTCTTTTGCGTGGACGGGACATAGGTTTTAACCTATGCTTGTTCTTTGTATCGTTTGACTTTTGTATGTGATTCAGTTTACGATGCTATTTAAATGTTTGCGTCTAGGCACCACTCACGTAGACTGCGGGAGATGAAGAGGAGGATGGCGACACTGTCTTCGGCAGACATGGACCAGGTGAGTAGATGTATATCTACGGGGGGAGGTCGGGTGGATGGCGTTTAGCACCCCCGCAACGTAGAATAGGAATAGTACTTAGTGACATTAGGAAACCCGATGTAACCCTAGATTCTTACCGAGCAGGACCCTAGTAATGACCCTAGGCGGGACTAGACTGATTTAGGAAAACCATACCTGAGGATGAATACTTTGGGAAAGGTTCGTAGGTTTCTGATAGAAACATACACGCACACACTAAAACTTGACTTGGCGTATACGTACATGTGTGTATATATATAAAACTAGGTATAGGTGTATATATATACACCACACGTATATGGGATTCATTGATGTGATATGATATCCGAGGTATGATGAAACAGTATAACTGGGCTTGATGCCGTGATTCTTGACTAGACAGTCGTAATAAAGTGTTAGCGGATCATTAGAGAATGATATAATGAACATGAACATATAAATTATAAAGAGTGGTGTGATATTGATGTACATGGGATGCTAGAATAGTACCCGGACTGTAACTTGTGACTGATTACGATATGATATATGTATAACTTGATTACAACATTATATTGGTGTGACCTGATGCCGATATCACATAAGTATGACTTAATCACAATATGATACATAGGACATGACATTCCTGAGAATAACATTATACTAATAATGAGACACCTATGAGATACTTGACCCGTACCCCGATATTGGGATGCCGTACGATGGATTTTACCGTACGAGACATAGATATGATGATTGATCCGCATTCTTGATTCGAGGAAGCCATACTACGTACGTGACGCTATTGAGGCAGGATCGCCGACTATTAGAGATATTGATTCAGACCTTAGGTAGACTCTAGTTTCTTATTGACTAGTTCTTAGGTTTAGTTTTTCCTTAGGAGGTTAGATGGACACTAGGTTAGGGTTGAGTCATATAGTGGTAGTAGTATTAGTATATTAAATGAGTGGATAACACACGTTCGTCTTTACCTTCACACTGTAATAATAATGTTGCATGTTCATACATATGTTGCTATAAACAGTATAAACCTTACCTGTTAGGACACCAGCACCATTACCGATGATGCGCATATTCCACGCACACTTATTTGCCGGCTCACACACATCATCATCGGTAATTGCTATGTCACGTACACTTTAGATCATATTATATTTTGTTGATAGAATCAGTTAACAACTAAACCGATATAATATTGTGATTACTCTCTGATGTTAGTATAGACATGATATTCATAACTTAGACATTCCTGCATTCATATTTTCATGTTATCGCACAGTATTATGAGCATATGCCGACATTTATCATATACTACTCATGATTTTGAGATTTCTGGATTTTTTGGGGAAAACCGCAAGAATATATATAAAAACTTTTCTCTCTCTCTTCCTTTCTTTTTAAATAAGATGCGGTTTTCTCGTGATGTATGTGTCGTCCACCATGAGATTTCGTGTTTTCTGATGGATTTCGAGACCCGATTCGAGGAGTGGATGAACCGTCTCGGGTACATGGTGGGCCCGGTATGGTACCCCAGGGCAAGAAGATCGAGTTGTAGACGATGAGCCTGGCAGGGGAAGGCTACCTACCGGTGATGTCTGGCGTGGCGGATATCCGGAGGATACCGACCGTTGTCGTGAGATTTGATGATATGGGCCGATCCGGACTGACGGAGCCCGAGATATTGAGGCTTGATATTTCATGTTTTGTGTCGATGTTTGACACGGATTTTCATGGATTTCATTATTGAGATTTCAGATTCTTATACACATTCTACTATGAGAACAGCTAAAGATTCACATACATACATATCTGGATTTCAGGATTTGTTACTTTACATTCATGGTGCATGCATTTCATTCATATGACATAGTACTATATGAGGCACTGACACGACACGGAGTATTTGCACTTACACGTAGTATTACCCTGCTATTAGTAGATGTTTGGGATATAGTAGTGTATTATTATGACCTAGGATAGCGTCGTGCATTCGATTTCTTTTCGTAGATGTCTTCTACTCACGAGTTGGCAACTCACCCCCGTTGTGCCAAATTCTTTACAGGTTCGATGTACAGGTTTCCGTGGTAGCTTGTTGGCACATCTTTTCTTCAGGGTGATTTGCACGGTAGGTTGGTTCACTTGTATCCGAACCACCATTGTACTTTTATTCATTCATTTGTATCTAGTAAGCTCCATCAACCATATTTGTATTACTTGATAAGTTTATTGGACCAGTTGTTTATTTCGACCTTAGAGTCGCGCATGTGTTATTCAGATCTGGTGGTTTTGTTTTCTTTTGAGTTTTGAGCCTCGCCTATTGGCGTTGTATATTATTGTGCTTGCTGTGGTTGTTTCCGCCTGTTGGCGTTGATGCTAGCTCCCGTTTGGGGATGCTTTTTATTGTTTATGTATATTATACTTGTTGTACCCGTTTGGGGGCCAGTTTTTACAGAGGAGACTCTGCCGAAATTTTTGGGAAAATTGCTGATGCTTTTAAACTTGTTTTCTTTTTCTTCTTCTTCTTCTTCTTCTTCTTCTATGGTTTAGATTTCTGGGCTTCGGCTTACTTAGGTTACGTGGCGCCTCTAGACGCTTCGTAATCTAAGTGCCGGTCACGTTCCGTACTTTCGGGTCGTGACAAAGTTGGTATCAGAGCGCTAGGTTTAACCCTGTATAAGTCTAGGTGACCCTTGGTTGATGGAGTAGGCGATTTAGGTAGAGTAACGTACCGTGGGTATGGTCCGCGGCATACTTACGATACGCTACTCTGCTTAAGCAGCCTTAGGATGTACATTGTTTGTACCGTATTCCATTCGTTCTTTTGATCTATCTTCGTCAATGTTGGACGGCGGGTTCTATTACCACTGGCAGAGGGAGCTGCGGCTCGAATGCGATAACCATTAGAGTATGGGCTATTCTTGAGGATTGAAGCATTGCTTAGCGTGCGGACGAAGGGTATTCACATGCCGTCCGGATGAAGTTAAAGGGTTCGAACGATTATCAGAAAACCATTTTCCAAAGTTTAAAGTATTCGGAAGAACATGCAGGTATTTCGATGGACCCTCTAGAAGAATGAAACCCTAACTCGACATAATGACCACGAGAACGCCCTTGAACCTTAGGGTTTACGGCAGTTCCGCTGTGCCATTAGTGAGGCTTGGGTTTTCCCTTCTACAGCTGGATCATCGATGCTGGGGTATGTACCGGATATTTTTAAACTGTACTTGAGTTTTGAGCTCTCGGGGAATTATGGGATTTTGATGGATCGATCGAAAAGTTTAATGTAGTCCGGATATCAAGTGAAGGGATCGACTATGTGGGAGGCTCTAGATATGAGTGTTGCCGTTGATAGCGCAGTCTGCATAGCTACGAAGAGACGAGTTCGAAGCAATCGCCATCAGAGGAAAGGGGCGCGCATTGACGATAGTGATTTAGTGATTTGAATTTCATATTTTCATTGATTGGATTTTAGTATTTTGAGGATTTTGTGCTACGATTGGTATTTCATGTGTGTACCTTCATTCTATTTGTGTTTCATATATCAGTTGTATTGATGTTGTTGAGTACACACCCAGTACACTTGATTTGGTTTTACATATTTTGAGATTTTGAGTTGATTTCGTGTATAGGGGTTACACATGATTTTGACATATGTTTTGACCTAGTTTTCATGCATTTTCGTACTGTGATTCGAGTCTGATATCCGATGTATGTTTTCGTGCTCTATGTGCACCTGATTAGGATTCTTGCGCATACTTGGCGCACTTGATGCGATTTTGTGCACACCAGATGCACTAAATCGGGGTTTTGTGCAGATTAGATGCACCTAATAGTGAGTCGTGCACGCCCGTTGCACTTGACAGATGTTTTTGGTGCACACCTGTTGCACTTAGTTTTTTTGTTGTGGGTATTCATGGTTTCTGCATTTGGTTTCGATTTCAGTGCGCACCGGACGCACATGACATTTTATTGATGTGATTGGAATTGATTTCAGTTTGAGCAGTATATTTTCATAATGATTATTATTTGATTTAGTAACCAGGAGGGACGTGTATGTTAAATAAAAGATATATATATATATATATATATATAGTTATTTTTAAAAAAAAAAATAATAAACGTCCGCTACTTATGCCGTGACACGTGCATCACACGGCAATTTTCAAAAAGGGGTTTGCATATTTCCTTAGCCGGATATTTGTACGGTTTCACTATGATGCACACTATATATATATAAGTTATAGTTTTGATATATATTATGTTGGTTTTCGTATTGGGTTTGATATTTTATCTTCGCCGTAACTCCGATGATTGCGTTATGCTTGACGGGGTTGATTTTAGTTATGTATTGATGATTTCGGAGCCCCGACGATTTGACTATTTTGATAAATGTTTTAGTATTTGGAGGGGGAGTTTTAATTTAAATTCGGGGACCGAATTTCTTTAAGGGGGGAAGATTGTAACGTTGTGAAAATCGTTTTGGTGAAATTTCGGAAAATCGGCAAAATAAGGGGGTTTTCTGTAAAAAGTCAAAATACAAATATCTTTATTTTAAAATTAAATATAAATATTCTAATTATGTAATTGCTAGTATTTGGTGTTTATTGAGCCACTGGTGAGATTTCAAAATTTCTGAAAATTTTTCCGAAATTAATTATTTTAATATTATTTTAAGCCGTCACTAATACATTTAATTCAGGAAAATTACAAACTGGAATGAGTTCAAACAAATTTTGTGCATCATTATACATTAAACAAAATTTTATCATGTGGTTTTTGAATTGAAATAGGGTTGTTATCCGGTGATAGAAAATATCGAAGAAAAAGGCTTTTTTCGGTGAAATTAGTGCAAACGGAGTGCGGTATAACTTTTATCTTTTCCCAAACCAAACCACACTATATTTTACTCCCTCACACTATTTTTGGCTGATCTTGGCAGCCCCTCTCACTTCATTCTTCAAGTGCCTTCTAGAAATTTGTTTTTTTTGAAAATAAAAGAAAAGGAAAATGCATAAAGGTTGAAAAGACATAAAGATGATGATTCTTTCTTGAAACTTCCACACTTTTCTTCACTCTTTTCTCTTTCTCCCTCCCCATGGCCGGCCACAACTCATCCATGGCAGCCCCCCCCATTTTCCACCTCTTTTTTATTCAAAAATCATCAAAAATACATCAAAAATTCAATTAAAATTCCACAAAATCATATATATTTTCATACCCTTTATTCTCTACTCTTCTTTACATGGAATTTGGAGTGGGAAAGCATGTATTTTTGAGGCTCATTTTCAAGTTTGGACATGAGGTTGTGGAGGTATAAATCCTTCTCTTTTATTTTATTTCTATTAGATATTTCTTTTAAAGTTTAATTAGATTTAATCTATTAATTCTATTTACTACTTTTAAAATTCAAGTTAGGGTTTGAAAAATCAAGTTGTGATTTTTATTAATTAATGAGGGTTATAATCACTAGTTTAACATATTTAGAAGTGGAAATTCTTATAGGGATGATATGTTGTAAATTGTTAACCTAAAATTGATTTAATTATACTTTGTAGCTAACTAGTTTTTTATAAAATATGTTTATGGGTTATATAAAATTCCAATTAAGATTTCTATCATTAGATTGTAGTTTTAGTGAGCATATTAACATGTTAATGGGAAGAAAAACTTAGTTTGATCACTAGATTCAATTGATAATTGGAAAATAGTAATAAAATGCTATTATTTTATTAACTAGATTTTGGAAAATTCTAAATAAAAGGGATTTAAAATATAATATTGGTTTCATTATATCATTATCATCAAAAATTGTGGTTTAAGTCATTAATGTATGCAAAATCATGTTTTGAGGTGGAATTGTGGTATTTTGCTTGGAAAATGTTGAAAATTGTTAAATGTTGTAAACTAGAAATTTCAAATTTATATAAATTTGTGTAATAAAAATATAGTAGTGGTTTGTATAGTCTAGTAATGCTATTTAATGAGTTGTATGACCATTAGTTTCATTTAAATGTCAAGTTTTGATGAAAAACGGTATATTGGCATTTTCGGGTTTTTGCGAAATTGGACAGTTTGATAGATTTTAGGGTTTCGATGGATTTAATCGTGTTCTATGGTATAAGTAATGTGATTTTAAACTACAAGTTGTTTGATGATGTTATCTCGATCCATCGGAGTTTGTACGCCGATATCGAGCGGTATTTGGTTCTTTTGCGTGGACGGGACATAGGTTTTAACCTATGCTTGTTCTTTGTATCGTTTGACTTTTGTATGTGATTCAGTTTACGATGCTATTTAAATGTTTGCGTCTAGGTACCACTCACGTAGACTGCGGGAGATGAAGAGGAGGATGGCGACACTGTCTTCGGCAGACATGGACCAGGTGAGTAGATGTATATCTACGGGGGGAGGTCGGGTGGATGGCGTTTAGCACCCCCGCAACGTAGAATAGGAATAGTACTTAGTGACATTAGGAAACCCGATGTAACCCTAGATTCTTACCGAGCAGGACCCTAGTAATGACCCTAGGCGGGACTAGACTGATTTAGGAAAACCATACCTGAGGATGAATACTTTGGGAAAGGTTCGTAGGTTTCTGATAGAAACATACACGCACACACTAAAACTTGACTTGGCGTATACGTACATGTGTGTATATATATAAAACTAGGTATAGGTGTATATATATACACCACACGTATATGGGATTCATTGATGTGATATGATATCCGAGGTATGATGAAACAGTATAACTGGGCTTGATGCCGTGATTCTTGACTAGACAGTCGTAATAAAGTGTTAGCGGATCATTAGAGAATGATATAATGAACATGAACATATAAATTATAAAGAGTGGTGTGATATTGATGTACATGGGATGCTAGAATAGTACCCGGACTGTAACTTGTGACTGATTACGATATGATATATGTATAACTTGATTACAACATTATATTGGTGTGACCTGATGCCGATATCACATAAGTATGACTTAATCACAATATGATACATAGGACATGACATTCCTGAGAATAACATTATACTAATAATGAGACACCTATGAGATACTTGACCCGTACCCCGATATTGGGATGCCGTACGATGGATTTTACCGTACGAGACATAGATATGATGATTGATCCGCATTCTTGATTCGAGGAAGCCGTACTACGTACGTGACGCTATTGAGGCAGGATCGCCGACTATTAGAGATATTGATTCAGACCTTAGGTAGACTCTAGTTTCTTATTGACTAGTTCTTAGGTTTAGTTTTTCCTTAGGAGGTTAGATGGACACTAGGTTAGGGTTGAGTCATATAGTGGTAGTAGTATTAGTATATTAAATGAGTGGATAACACACATTCGTCTTTGCCTTCACACTGTAATCATAATGTTGCATGTTCATACATATGTTGCTATAAACAGTATAAACCTTACCTGTTAGGACACCAGCACCATTACCGATGATGCGCATATTCCACGCACACTTATTTGCCGGCTCACACACATCATCATCGGTAATTGCTATGTCACGTACACTTTAGATCATATTATATTTTGTTGATAGAATCAGTTAACAACTAAACCGATATAATATTGTGATTACTCTCTGATGTTAGTATAGACATGATATTCATAACTTAGACATTCCTGCATTCATATTTTCATGTTATCGCACAGTATTATGAGCATATGCCGACATTTATCATATACTACTCATGATTTTGAGATTTCTGGATTTTTTGGGGAAAACCGCAAGAATATATATAAAAACTTTTCTCTCTCTCCTCCTTTCTTTTTAAATAAGATGCGGTTTTCTCGTGATGTATGTGTCGTCCACCTTGAGATTTCGTGTTTTCTGATGGATTTCGAGACCCGATTCGAGGAGTGGATGAACCGTCTCGGGTACATGGTGGGCCCGGTATGGTACCCCAGGGCAAGAAGATCGAGTTGTAGACGATGAGCCTGGCAGGGGAAGGCTACCTACCGGTGATGTCTGGCGCGGCGGATATCCGGAGGATACCGACCGTTGTCGTGAGATTTGATGATATGGGCCGATCCGGACTGACGGAGCCCGAGATATTGAGGCTTGATATTTCATGTTTTGTGTCGATGTTTGACACGGATTTTCATGGATTTCATTATTGAGATTTCAGATTCTTATACACATTCTACTATGAGAACAGCTAAAGATTCACATACATACATATCTGGATTTCAGGATTTGTTACTTTACATTCATGGTGCATGCATTTCATTCATATGACATAGTACTATATGAGGCACTGACACGACACGGAGTATTTGCACTTACACGTAGTATTACCCTGCTATTAGTAGATGTTTGGGATATAGTAGTGTATTATTATGACCTAGGATAGCGTCATGCATTCGATTTCTTTTCGTAGATGTCTTCTACTCACGAGTTGGCAACTCACCCCCGTTGTGCCAAATTCTTTACAGGTTCGATGTACAGGTTTCCGTGGTAGCTTGTTGGCACATCTTTTCTTCAGGGTGATTTGCACGGTAGGTTGGTTCACTTGTATCCGAACCACCATTGTACTTTTATTCATTCATTTGTATCTAGTAAGCTCCATCAACCATATTTGTATTACTTGATAAGTTTATTGGACCAGTTGTTTATTTCGACCTTAGAGTCGCGCATGTGTTATTCAGATCTGGTGGTTTTGTTTTCTTTTGAGTTTTGAGCCTCGCCTATTGGCGTTGTATATTATTGTGCTTGCTGTGGTTGTTTCCGCCTGTTGGCGTTGATGCTAGCTCCCGTTTGGGGATGCTTTTTATTGTTTATGTATATTATACTTGTTGTACCCGTTTGGGGGCCAGTTTTTACAGAGGAGACTCTGCCGAAATTTTTGGGAAAATTGCTGATGCTTTTAAACTTGTTTTCTTTTTCTTCTTCTTCTTCTTCTTCTTCTTCTTCTTCTATGGTTTAGATTTCTGGGCTTCGGCTTACTTAGGTTACGTGGCGCCTCTAGACGCTTCGTAATCTAAGTGCCGGTCACGTTCCGTACTTTCGGGTCGTGACAGATTCTCAACTTCGTACTTATATTCCTTGAATTTCTCAAAAGATTCAGAATTGTGTTTCAATAGGAACACATGTCCGTATCTTGAAAGATCATCGGTGAATGTAATAAAGTACGAGGATCCATTCCTGGCATGTGTAGACATAGGACCGCATACATCA
The DNA here is from genome assembly GCA_030015575.1 of Agapanthus africanus. Classification (NCBI taxonomy): domain Eukaryota; kingdom Viridiplantae; phylum Streptophyta; class Magnoliopsida; order Asparagales; family Amaryllidaceae; genus Agapanthus; species Agapanthus africanus. Next base: position 383,735,959 of record JASDDO010000022.1, on the reverse strand, counting down.
CTATGTATCTGTCCCAAGAGTTCAATAGCTCTTTCTCCGTATCCAGTAAACGGAGATTTGGTCATCTGGCCTTTGAGACATGACTGTCAAGTTTCATAAGATGTAAATTTGAACGGATTCAAATATGCATCCTTATGCAACTCAGCCAGTCTTGTCGGATTGATATGACCTAGTCTACAATACCACAAGAAATCTTCATTCATTTCTGAACCGTTCGTCTTGTGTGTGTTTTGTATACTTAGAACTGTGGTTTGATTCAGAACGTATCTACCATTACACAATGTACCAAACCCAATCAACACATGATTTTTGAAAATGTTCATAACATTTTTGGTATGAAATAATAGTCACTCAGAATCATTGTGTTACCACTTGGTAATACAAGGTGATATTTGACAACTGATTTGGCTGCAACAATTGCACTATTCCCTACTACTAGAGACATATCACCCTTTTCCAATTTTCTACCTCTCTTTAGCCCATGTAACTGTCACGACCCGAAGGTATGGAATGTGACTGGCACTTAAATTACATACGTCTCAAGGCGTACTTAATCTAAGTAACCCAACCCCCAGAAATCTAAACCAAATAAAGAAATAGATTGAAGGAAAACTTATTAAAAGAGAGCGATTTTTAGCTAAAACTAGTCGCATTGAACATTTAAAAAAAATAAAAATTCCCGAAAATTTTGGCAGTCTCTCCTTTGTAAATACTGGCCCCGAAACGGGTATAACACATATAAATACATATATATCAAGAATAAAGGCAGCCCCAAGCGGGAGCTAGCTCTTCGCCCAAGACGGAATCACAACCACATGCGATGAATATATCATAATAATGCGAAAAAGTATAAAAGCATAAAAGCATCACGTCGACTCAAGTGAGTATCGACACCAAACCAAAAATACATGCCTCACCGTCTAGTCCAATATACAAGGGTAGATGGAGTGTACTAGATACAAAGTAATATACAAGTGAAAACAAGATATCCTCACAACCCACCATGAGCAAGCCGCAAGTCCAAGCAAATGAAGAAAGTATGCTCGTCGCTACTGTGCTGACGGGTCAGACCTGCAAGATACTGTGGCACAATGGGGGTGTGATTCCAACTCGTGAGTAGTAAGTAACATCTAATAAGGCTATCGTAAGCATGCACGCAGTGCATCACACCCTACATATACTGATATGATGCAATACACTAGCATGAATGCAACATGAATGCATAATCAACACCCGAACATGAACATATCTGGTATGAGAAAATCTTTATTTTTATCTTAGAAAAAGGCTCCTGTGAAGTAACTGAAGTAATATCAATGAAATCAACAGAAATCAGTGTTAAGTATTGACACAAAATCAGAATATGTCTCAATGTCTCAATATCTCAATGTCTCAATATCTCAATGTCTCAATATCTCTGTATCTCAAATCTCAATATCTCGGGCTCCGTCAGTTCGGATCGGCCCAAATCATCAGATCTCATGACTACGGTCGATATCCTCTGGATATCTGCCACGCCAGACATCACCGGTAGGCAGTCCGTGCCCCTTCCTGGCTCATCGTCATCCTCACAAAATCTCTATCTCACCCTGGGGTACCATACCGGGCCCACCATGTACCCGAAACGGTTCCTCCACTCCTCTAATCGGGTCTCGAAATCCATCAACAATCAGGAAAACTCACGGTGGACGACACATACATCACGAGAAAACCGCAACTTGCATTTTTAAAAGATAATGAGTTTATAAAAGTCTTGCGGTTTTCTCCCAAATCCAAAAATCTCATATAAAATCCGAAATCCCAGAAATCAAGAGACAAGAAGCGATGAATACCGGCATAAAACCCCATAATATTGCATAACAGAATGAATGTATGAATGCGTGAAGTATCTAAGTAAGGAACGCAATGTCTAAACTAGCATATGAGGGCAAACATACTAACAATATGTCGAAACTACTAGCTAGCAGTTATATCAATAAAGTAATGTTTTCTAAAGTGTGCATGCCATGGCAATTACCGATGATAATGTGTGTGAGCCTTCAAGCAAGTTTATGTGAAACATGCTTATCATTGGTAATGGTGCTGGTGTCCTACAAGATAATATCACACACACACACACACACATATATATATATATATATATTAATACATATAACGATACGATGCGATGAAATGTATAACTAGGAAACTACGCATATAATGCAAGTACTATAAGTAATACTAAACTGTTGGGCGCCTCGTGCCATCCAGACGATCCTCTCATAGATGTAAACATCTACTCACCGGGACGCCTCGGCTAATCTGATCCGATCTCTATTCTGTCTTTCCGCGCCGCATCCGACACCTCTGCACCCGACCCTAGTATCTCACATAAGCAATTAAAAGGATAAATATACGAATAGTCCCAGGACAAACGTCACAAATCAATCACGCGCACTACTGGACTTGCACCCACTTGGTGGACAAACGCGCTCGCGATAACGCCACAAACTACAACTAGAGTCGCTATACATGAAAATCCTTAAACCTAAAATCCAATCGCACCAATCGTGCATTCATAACACACTAAATATTATATAAAATCGGGTATTTATCATCAAAACCACTACTTAATTAAAATCGATTTAGTTCCAAAAACCTAGTAAGCATCCATTTTCCATTTTAGTTCAAATCTTGATATTTTAACTATTCTAGTGGCCACAATACTCACTAAATATCTTAATTAGGTCACATAAACCATTACTAATATTTTATCTCACCAAATTATATTAATTTTAAAAAACCTAGTTTGCAAAATTATCTAATTTTAAAAATTTTAAAGTAACACATTACAAATTAACAACTAAACTAGATTTTGCATAACTTAAAATGTTAAACCACACATGGCAACCTTAATGATGTGATAAAACCCTATCTTAAATTCAAAACCCTTCACTTTAAAATCAAAATCTTGTAATTAGAATCAATTAAAAATCTAAATAAGCCAGATTAAAGTATTTAACCAACAATATAACTATAGGGTTAGGATTTATACCTCATAACTTGAGATCCAACCATGCAAACATATCTCCAAAATGATCTCTTACTCCAAGGATTAAATCTAGTATAGGCTAAGGAATAATGCGTAAGGATTTAATTAAGAATTGGTAAGGATTTATATTTATTTTTGATGATTTTTGAGTCGGAAATGAAGTGGGGAAATGAGGGAATTAGGGCTGCAGATATTTCGTACAGCAATATAAGAGGATGCGGGAGAGAGAAAAGTGGTGGATAAATGTAGAAACTTTCCCATTTATTACATATATTTAACCCCCCCCCCCCCCATTTTAATTTTCTTTTTCTGTTAATTTTTGAATGAGAATGAGATGAGAACTATTGAAGAGAAAGGGGGGCTGCCACTTATTGGGCTCGGCCACAATAGGAGGGGAGAGTTGGAGTGAGGTGTGTGGTTGTGTGTAGAAGCCCCTCCATCATATCACATATTAATTCATTTCATAATTATTAATTTTCTTTTCTTATTACCTTAATCCTAGAAATCTCTAGAAACTTGGATACATAATTAAGAAAGCATGAGTATGTTACAAACTTGTTATCAAGTTGTCATGGTTCATTAGTGTATGATTAACCCATTCCAATTTGTAATTTACACTAATTTAATTTATAATTGAAAACTAAAAATATTATTTACAATAATTAATTAAGGAAAAATATTTAAGTAAACTAATAATTTATAAGTGGTTAAATAAATACCAAATACTAGCAATTACATAATTAAAATAGGTGTTTTTAAATCTATGATGAAAAATAATTATAGTTAAGTTTTACAGAAAATACGGTTTATTTTACCGATTATCAGAAAAATCACCTAAAGGATTTTATTTATTTATCTATCTATTTATTTATTTTTAAAACGTTACTGTAACAAATTACATAAGTGGGATCATGATACGGTATCCAATATCCAGGACGTAGAGTTAACTGAGAAACAGTTCTTGGTAACTAACACACACGAAGACGTTGCAACAACATACTTATTCTTCGTTTGGGTGGCGTAGGAATCCGGATATTCCCCTATTCCTTGCTCATACATATGAAAATCATAAGATAGAGCGGAACCTAGCCTAGTATAATAAGCGGGTTCGGTCAATACATCCATATTATTATCTTGATTAAGGCGTGCCATTGGTCGCTACCAGGAGAGAGAGAAGGATAATCACTTTGCGTGCGCTCTTTGCAAGATTTGATTGGTTATTATTTTATCTAATCAGGATAGCTCCCACTATTTTTAGTAAATCTTCCTTCAAACCCTGAAAGGTAAGATTAGCCGGGATTAATTACACCCTACATGTTCGCCAATCATTCGGCCAAGCAGGTATTCGTACTCCGAGGGAGTCTCCCCATGCTTTCGCATGGAACTAATTAAATAACATCATTTTGTAGGGGCATCACGCTATTAACACCTTTCTTAGACACCTAATTGATCGGCTAGTTGTAAAGTGCAAAACTCTCCTAGGAGTAACTCTTACTCAGAGTGGGTATCGGGATCCAACTATCATATAGAAAGCATGCAATCTCATTGCAAATTTCAACACTTGAAATTCCCAATAATTGTTTTTACCCCTAGCGTCCTATGACCTTGACCCGGGCCAAACAACCCATAGGGCACTAGTTAAGTTCAACCCGTTCATTTCTTGATTGAATTAAACCCACCCGTACGATCCTTGACGCAGGCCAAATAACGCCCTACGACTACCCCAATCCAATCGCATCACATGCTAGCAGATAAGCAATAATCAGCTACCGCACACTGTGCCTTGAAGCAACCCAACAAACACATCACGAATACTAAATAGTACTTATCTGAAATGACGGAGGGCTATGGCTGGCTTTTAAGAAAACCTTTAACGTAATGAACTTGATATCGTTGTAGAATCTAGTGATTTTGAAAAGGAGTGGTTTAAGCTCCGCTTTTAAAATCGAGAAGTTTTCAAAAACAAATCAAATAGCTTTTACTAGCTGTTGCTAAAGAGATCACTCCCGGTGGAGGGATCTCGGCTCTTTCCTCAACAAATGAGGTGCTGGATATCCATCAAGGAATACCACTATACAAAGCAAGAACAATAGAAGCTATGATGATAAACTGAGTGGGTTGTAGCATTTGCTAATTTTGCTAAAGAGGTCACTCCCGGTGAAAGGATCTCGGCTCTTTCCTCATCGAATGAGGTGCAGGATATTCATCAAGGAATACCACAGTGCAAAGCAAGAACTAGTGATACCTTTTTAAAAACTCTTGATTCTACAACATTTTTAGGTTTCTTTTCTTTTCATTAATCTCAATAATGAAGTCCCATCATTTAATATTTCTTAAACATCACAGAAAATGAAACGAAAATAGAACGTACGGTTATGCCATCCGCATTGGCAACGGGGCCCCGTCATGCACAGTTAGGTTACTTAACTAACGGCAGAGCGGGGGCGGGACTAGCGCGGGTGCAAAACATAAGCAACGTTTATTATATATCATATATATAAAGCATTCGTCTCACGCAGTTATATGATCACATCACAAAACCAAGCAGCAGAAGCAACATATGAAATATTGGATATACTAGGAGGTCCATGTTTTAAATTCAGCCAGTATGTAAAACACGGATTCCACAGTCGTGATCAATAGCCAAACCCACATATCTAGACCCCTACGAGAGCGGCAAGTAAACCTACCAATTCGAGAGTTAGGAGACCCGGTCTCAACTCCTTGAGATGGTCTCCCACTAGACTCTAGAACCCGGCTACTTGTGCTCCCCGCCTTGTGTCTGTTAGGAATATGTATGCCTTAGAAGCCATTATTGTACATATGATGTATATTATAGTGGATACTTCGACATATATAGGGATGACTTTCATGCTCGACACGATAGTATGCTATCTGGTTGCCCTTTATCTTAACATGTACACGTATTGTCTCTCTATTACATGTTAATAAAGCCCTTAGGATGAGTACTTGACTACAAGGATTATGATGCAGATCATACTAGTGGGGCCAGGGTGGTCTAAAAGTAGATCCTTTAATCAGTTCCTAGTCGAGGGAATATTGAGACTAGGGCATCGATATTCCAGAGTAGACTAGTGTGTTCGTTTCTTGTCCCCTAGAGGGCGATGGTTGATCCCACAACCATTGGTGTGTGACATCAAAGATTGTGCATGGGTTGCCTAGGACGACAGCAAGGTTTCAAGAGGCATCGTCCATGCCAAATTCAAAAAATTTCCGTTCTAGCTAACCCTAACCATGAATCGTTAACTTGAAATCGTACGGAAAGTAATGCAAACAACTTTTCATAAGAAGTGAGCAAGGAATATAACCTTTGTAGACCGGTCCTTCACTTCAATAGCTCCCTGTAGTAGTCCCATTCGCTGCGATCGTGAACTCCGGACTCTAGGGAGGCTCCCTTAAAGAAACGAACATGCTTTCTTCAAAGACTTCGAGGACGAAGATGATCTACGTCGAGGAGACACTAACCCAAGCTATCTCTTCACTAACTATGGAATTAGTGAAGCAAACACCCTATACTAAACGACAAGTAGTAGAGGATGATGAAGTAGGAAGTGGGCTCACTTTAGTTTTCATTTTCTCACAAGAAATCATCACTTTTCATTGAAGCTAGAAAGCTTGAGAGAAAGAAGAAGATAAAGCAAGTGATGAACTCAAGAAAGAACTCATGAGGTTACAAATGCAACCATGGTCATAAAATATCATGCCTATGTTGGAGATAGTGCCCTCATAGTCAATTATTGGATCGCAGGTACGTGATTGCAATGATTGCGGAGGACCTATCCCGGTAGGACAGTCTTACTCGAAATGATAGTATGCTATCTGGTTTGCCTTTATCAATCGTGTACATGTTCAGGTGACTGATTGCATGTTACACTTTGATAGAGCCCTTAGGATCTTGCTTTACTACCAACAGTATGATGGAGATCATATACGTGAGAGTTGGGTAGTTTATATGTATATCCTTAATTATGGTCCCTAGTCGTGGGAGTTTCGAGACAGGGCATCGATACTCCGGAGTAGACTAGTGTGTACAGTCGAGACCCCGACGAGGGGCGGTGGCCGGACTCACAAGCCACTGGTGTCAGTTGGATCACCTAAGATGTATACAGGTGCTCATTGGGTTATGAGTACACCGGACAGGACTCGCCGGGAATCTGCTAGTTAGTATTATATCTAGCGTCAGATAGCAGTTCCCTGGTGACATGTGTACAGGTTAGTTCATCGACCTGAGGTCGTCATTTGTCTCGTGTGAGTTCCCACTGTGCTTTGATTTCTACCCTACCACGGCTCAAAGGAGTCGTGCAAACAGGTAGCTTTTGGGTACAGTCCCGAGCCATATGGAGGCACGTGAGCGGATCGTCAGGGGATTCGTCTCTCCCGGTATTGGGGGCGAGGTCGTGCTGTGTCTAGGAGAGCCATTACACAAAGTCCATGGCCATGGCAGGAGATTTACTGGTAGGTATTCCAGTAGTATCTCAGGGTGTATTGAGGCTTCACTCCGACACGACTTATACTGCTATTGGGGGTCTGACGTTGCTAGCCCCCTAGGCAGATATGCGATACTCATTGACGAACGGACCGGACTGTATATACATTGTCACTGTTAGGCTCAGTAGGGTTTTCGGAGGAGTTCGCTCATCGGTCTCCCTTGAGTTCGCTCCTCGGCCACCCTTGAGGTCAGTCCGTGGGCAGCCGTTACGCATTGCTAGTGCCGCTGACGGTTTGTGGTTAAACCCACTGTCAGGGTACTGACGAGTCATTAGAGTCCCCCACAGACAGTTTCCCAAGTTCGGGCGAAACGTTGTAGAGGCCGTATGGTTTTATGGCAGGGTTCGGAAAATGCACGTGCGTTTACGCACGTGTCAGTTTTCGGGCAGATGATACTGGTCGGCTTTGGTTTAAGCCAAATCCGAGTATTATATTGAGTAGGTATAATATCTTTGTCTCAGTTGCATTTGTATTCGGTCGTAATACAAATGCGGGTATATTTATACTGTTTCGGGGTTATCCTGAAATTCGTTTCAGGATCACTTTTGGAAGTTGCCAGTTTCCAGTTTTCTATCAGCCGTCTTTTAACATTCGGTTAAAGACGGATTTATCTTTTCTTGAGATGAGTGTGGATTCTTCTAGAAGTTTCTAGAAGAGGTGACTAGGATTAATTGGTGTTGGATTTTCATTGGTTGCTTTAAAGGTTCAATTAATGCATAATGACTCATGCTTTGTAATTAAGGCTTTTTGTTTTCCTTAAGATATTTTGTTCATAATATCTTATCCTTGTGGTCACCTCCCTCCTCCTACGGTCACCTCCCTCCATCATATAAAGAGGCCGGCCCCTCTCCCTCTCACTACTCACTCTCTCACTTGAGGTTTCATTTCGGTTAGAAAAGATATGATAGTTTTGGGGTGTATGGAATTCACAGTCCATTTCATTCCATCACCCGATTTCCACGGCAACTTCATTAACCGATCGTCCACGGATTTGGACGAAGTGAGACAAAGTCATCTACTCATTCTCTACATCAATCTTGGTCGTCTCTTTTAGCAAACTTGACGATCGAGTTGCCTCAAGTCAGAGGCGGGAGCCCATTTAAAGAACCGATCATGTGGTGCCACCTCGACGAAGGACATCGGAGATCGACGAGATCGGAGCAGCCGCAACGGAGCGTGGGATGATGGTTGAAGAACGAAGGACTCGGATCGTTCGGTATAACATTCCTACACTCTTTACAGTTTGTTAGTTTAGCAATAATGGCAGATCCGGGTGAAAGTATACGATAGCGCCAGTTAAAAAGTTTTTGTTCCGCATTTGGCGTCTGTAGACTGCCGGGGCGCTAGCGTAGACTTACAGTGGTATCAGAGCCTAACCATTTTGCTATACTAACTAGTGCTAACGTGTTCAAAACTTCGATCGAACCGAAAAACCAAAACTGCAAAAATCGCTTTTTTCTTTACTTGACAGTTCTGTTAATTTTAAATGGTCTCAAAATCAATTTCTGCATGTCTTAAAAATCCGTGCAGAGAATTATAAGAACCACGACAAAATTTGGGCACGTGAACTCACCAAACCGCCGCGGAAGGGCGGTCAAACCCATAGTTTGACCGCGCTTCCGCGGCCATGTGGTGAGCACGTGCTCCCAAATTTTTCCAGTGACTTCTCTGTTTGATTTTGGGGTTTTTTGCATATAAAGTTTTGGCCCAGATTTTGTTACTGTTCACCAGTAAGCCGTGGGGCCCACTTTTTGATTTTTGGTCTTTGGTCGATCGTAATTTAAACACGTTAGTTTACAGTGCTTACATTATATCTCCGACCGGGAATGTCATTTGATCGGTAAACCGCGTCCGATTGCTATAGCTCTTTTAGACGGGTTTGCGAACGTGACATTCGCGTTGATGTTCTGTGTTGTGCTGTAATGTTGTGGATTTGTCGTGGTGGATAGCAGTGTGCAATGATAGTACAGTTTGAGTTTATCTGTACATTTGATATTGCGGGGCGAGCGTCCAACTTGTGGACTGCCGTCACTGCCTGTTGTATAATATTCTCTTTGGGGCACGACCAGGTTGCGGTTGATGTACCTATTGTATTATTTTTCATTACTGTACTAGGTTTTGCCCCGCGACGGAGTGCACGGATAGCCGGGTTCGGGAAAGCAACGGGTCCGCATCTCATGGCTTTGAGAGGCAGAGGGGCCCCACTTCAGAATTGGCAGACTATTCGCCGCACTCGTAGGGGGTACAGGTTGACCCAAGGAGGGGTGCTCAATTTACCGGATTCCGTGAAGTGCCGGGTGTTCCTTTCACTATGCTGTGGGGACTGCCTCGCTTCAGGTTTTGGCGGGTAACTTGCCGCACCCGTAGGGGTCTAGGTTTCATTGCACAGGCTATCCACACGACAGGGGAACGTCGAGTTTCAGCAGCGGCTCTGTGAAACTCGGGGATCCCAGATATCTGAATTGTTCTGTGATGCTTATTACTTTTCTGTAATGTTGCATGTTATCACGCCTGGAGCGATTATGTATATTGGTTTATATACTATTAGATGTTGTATATGTTTTACACCCGCGCTAGTCCAGTCCCCGCTCTGTCGTTAGTTAAGTAACCTAACGGGTGATGACGGGACCCAGAGACGAATGCGGATGGCATATACGTACATTTTATTTTCGTTCTTTTCTGGTGTGATTGATTGATGGGACTGCGTTGATTCTGATCAATGCAAAGTTAAACAAACCTGTATACAGTTGTTGGAACAATTTAAAAAGTGTTATTGCAAAGACGTTTTCTTTTGTTATGCATAGCGGTATTCAGTGGAATATCCAGCACCTCATTCGACGGGGCAAGGGTTGATATCCCTTCACCGGGACTGACCCCTTGGGCAGAAGTTTGCGTCAGGGTAATAACTTCACTATAGTCGATTACATGTTGCTTTGCATAGCGGTATTCAGTGGAATATCCTGCACCTCATTCCACGAGGAAAGAGCCGAGATCCCTTTACCGGGAGTGACCTCTTTAGCAAAAGGTTTTCGCCACTATATTTTAAAAAGCTATCAGGTTCCTTCAGCGATATCAAGTTCACTATGCTAAAGGTTTTTCGCCAAAAACCAGTCGTAGCCCTCCGTCACTTCTTTTGGGTATTCAGTAGTATTCAAGCTACGTATTTTGACCAACGCCAAGGCATAGTGTTTGGTAGCTGCTGGGTATTCAATTGTTGCATAGATAGATGAGTTAGTTTGGGACAGTCGTTCTGCCATTTTGGCCAACGTCAAGGGCATGTGCGGGTGGATTCAAATTGACAAGATAGTGACGGGTAGAACTTGGCATGTGACTTATGACATTTTGACCAACGCCAAGGTTATAAGAGCATGGGGCAAAAATAATATCAGGAGTTTCTAAAGAAACTGAAACTTGCCGAGTATGCGCATACCTTCTGGAGTATGAGTAACGTGGATGCATTCCATCACGTTATCATGCGATGAGAGTTGGATCCTGATTCCCACTGATGAGTTGGTTTACTCTTCGGGTGATCCCGATTGATTCTTCTTTAGGTTTGGAGGAGAATTTGACAGGACAGTGGGAGGTTTCCGGATTAGATAAAATGATGACCATTCTGATCTAGGTTAGAGTGCACGCAGAGTGTTTCTTTTCTCTCTCTCTCTTTGGCAGCGACCTTTGACCGACCCTAGACTATGACTCAGTAACCAGGTTGACCGAACCTTCTTAAAATACTGGCTTTTGGATTGTCTAAGTTGCATAAGTCATTGCCACTCCTTCTTTTACCCTTTGAATTTCTCAGAACACCCGTATTACTACGGATATCCACTTCCATTGGATAGATCCATCGTATGGTTATATACGAACTCGAAGGGACTTCTTCGAGGATGGATCCAGGTTCAGGAGAAATAGAATTGGTTTATTCAGTTGTCTTTTATTATCACCTTCTCTCAGGTTGCGAGAGCTCCTTGGTTTAGGAGAGTACACCTATTACGCCTATTGGATAGTCTTATTCCAAACCTTAGGCTGGTGCCGAAAGGTAGGGAATGAAGAAAACCAATTAGCCTAAGTAGGGTGTGCAGAAGGTAATATGTAAAGGCAAAATAAAGGGATTAGAAAGAGGGCAAAGTAAATTGCGACTGATATCATTCACGACCAAAACCGCATACTTCATCGCCACTCCTATTTCACCTTTAAAAGAATAAGGTATTATTCAATTGTCTTTTATCGTCACCTTCTCTCGAGATGCGAGTACTCCTTGGTTTAGGAGGGTACACCTATTATGCTTACTGGATAGTCTTCTTCCAAACCATAGGCTGGTGCCGAACGGTAGGGAAGGAAGAAAACCATTTAGCCTAACGATGGTGTACAGAAGGTAACGACTAAAGACAAATAAAGGGATTTGGAGAGACGGCAATAAAATATACGGTTGAAGTCATGAATTGGATTATGGAAGAGGCATTGCTATGAATACCAGGATACCCCTACGAAACATTTTTCATGTTTCAGTGCATTGTTAAAGGAAAAACTGTTTTCCTGATTAGACACTTACTCCAAGGGTATGTATTTACCAGGTTTCATTCTCATATCTGTATGGTTTTACAGATGATGAGTGGGAGTAAGATATTGGGAATTAGGTGATCATCCTCATTATATCGGAATTCGTTGTAATTGGTGATATTTGAGGAAACCGCCAGGGTACAGTTTTCCACCTACAACGCACAGGTTTTGAGTTGTTTAACTCAGCGGACTTATACAGAGTATTGTATGTTGTCCAGTGTCCATCAGGACAAAGGGGTAGGTCCTCGTACTATGTTCTGTTTACTTATAACTTCTCTAGTATTTAGACGAGTGTTTCGTAGAAATACATGGTCTAAGTTTTGAGAAGTTGTGGATATAAGAATAAAGTAGAGAACCAGGTGTCACAAGTATCGGGATTCTTCAAAGAGATCGAAGATGTAGATTCTTGTGATTGGTATTCAGATAATAGTGATGGTTTTGAGAAACAAGTTTTCTCTTTCAGGTTACTCATAATTGGATAGATTCCTAAGTTGAGTAATGCTGATTAGCCTTTTTCCATTAAGTTGATATGCACTGGAGACAGATGCATGGATTGAATATGGTTCCAATTAAATAAGTGCCAAAGTTTCTATATTGGATATAGAATGGATCGTACCTTAAAAGAAATTAAGGTACGGGGAGTTGTCCAGCTTATGATTAAAACCAGACACTGGATAACTCAGGGCACGATTCTGTAATGGCTGTTTGTGGGTTGACCCTGGCTATGACGAGGGTTGATATTCTACCATTTAGAAGATCAATAGTGATATTGTTCTTGACTCACCACAATTTTAGTAAAAATGGATCTTTTTCAGAAAACAGTAGTGGGAGTATGGTAGAACTGGAAGTGATTCCAGAACCGCGAACGATTACGGAAAAATTTAATAGGACCTATACATTCAATCAGGTTTGACATTTCCAATAGCCACTCCGCAGGTATGGTAGGTAACCTCAGACACCCGAGAGGTACTTCGGTAGCCTCAAGGACGGTGACAGGGAGGTTCTTATGTACCAAGACTTGACACTACTGTTGTTCCAGGATATGAGACCCGGTAGGAGGGTTGTCGTAGTCAGTGGGAGCAGCGGAAGCATAGTGGGCAAGATGCTTATATCTATTTATAGACTTGAGCAGTGATAGCGGAGATAGATCATCTAATTTTGATGTGACAGTCATGGGTTTGACTTCAATCAGAATAGGGGATGGATCAGTTAAGAAGGTAGTAGGGTGTGATGTCATAGTATCTGGATGACATACACAGAGTAGGAAGTAAAATTCCTATACTACGATCGGTTGTACTGTGGTCGTCACACAGTTGTTTCTCCAGACAGGATATGGATATAATATTTGACATTCTGGTTTCTAGATCTATGGTTTTAGATCTGGATTTGGGTAGTTTCCCAATGTGGGTACTTTGATAGATATTCTAATGGTTTTTGGAATAGTTGACTCCTAGCATGGTGGTGTACCTGCAGATGATGGAGTCACCCTCTCTAAAGGTGTCGTATAGACTAAAGTGGAGAGGGATGTGCATGATTGGCAGATCACTTGCTTAGGCAATTGAGTCAATCATGAGATGTCAAGTACCACACCAAATGTTGGTTTTGCACTAGATGCAATAAGTTTGTATTAATCCAATCCTGGAGAAACATAAGGAAGCAGTTTTAGAACATTGGTACATGTTCTATGGATTTGATAACGGCAGCCTCTTTCGGGAGACGGTTATCATTCCAGGCTTCAAAGGTGACATGGATGACAGAGTGTTTGTCAGAGTTTTAGTTTTCCCTCTGACGAGGGACAGTATTATGGACAGGTGGTCCAAGAGGATACTGTGGGAAGCTAGGTGCCCGATACTGATTAGGTTCAGTGATCGATTCAGTCTAAGAAGTTTGGATATGGAGTTCATTTATGAACCAAGGTCCCATTAGATATCCAGACATATTCTAAGACAGGTACTACTCAATTCGGGAGATGGCTTTCTCCGCGAACTTGAGATTAAGAGAGATATAGAAAGATACTTCTAGGCGGATCCACTCACTGAGGCTATTTCTCGAACACAATAGTTTTACAAACGGGCTTTGTGAAACTGATTAGTAGAGGAGTTGGATGTTCGGTTTCACACGGGCTGTGAGTAGTCGACATCGCAATATTAGCCTTGAGTGCAAGTGGGAGATTGTTGGAGATAGTGCCCTCATAGTCAATTATTGGATCGCAGGTACGTGATTGCAATGATTGCGGAGGACCTATCCCGGTAGGACAGTCTTACTCGAAATGATAGTATGCTATCTGGTTTGCCTTTATCAATCGTGTACATGTTCAGGTGACTGATTGCATGTTACACTTTGATAGAGCCCTTAGGATCTTGCTTTACTACCAACAGTATGATGGCGATCATATACGTGAGAGTTGGGTAGTTTATATGTATATCCTTAATTGTGGTCCCTAGTCGTGGGAGTTTCGAGACAGGGCATCGATACTCCGGAGTAGACTAGTGTGTACAGTCGAGACCCCGACGAGGGGCGGTGGCCGGTCTCACAAGCCACTGGTGTCAGTTGGATCACCTAAGATGTATACAGGTGCTCATTGGGTTATGAGTACACCGGACAGGACTCGCCGGGAATCTGCTAGTTAGTATTATATCTAGCGTCAGATAGCAGTTCCCTGGTGACATGTGTACAGGTTAGTTCATCGACCTGAGGTCGTCATTTGTCTCGTGTGAGTTCCCACTGTGCTTTGATTTCTACCCTACCACGGCTCAAAGGAGTCGTGCAAACAGGTAGCTTTTGGGTACAGTCCCGAGCCATATGGAGGCACGTGAGCGGATCGTCAGGGGATTCGTCTCTCCCGGTATTGGGGGCGAGGTCGTGCTGTGTCTAGGAGAGCCATTACACAAAGTCCATGGCCATGGCAGGAGATTTACTGGTAGGTATTCCAGTAGTATCTCAGGGTGTATTGAGGCTTCACTCCGACACGACTTATACTGCTATTGGGGGTCTGACGTTGCTAGCCCCCTAGGCAGATATGCGATACTCATTGACGAACGGACCGGACTGTATATACATTGTCACTGTTAGGCTCAGTAGGGTTTTCGGAGGAGTTCGCTCATCGGTCTCCCTTGAGTTCGCTCCTCGGCCACCCTTGAGGTCAGTCCATGGGCAGCCGTTACGCATTGCTAGTGCCGCTGACGGTTTGTGGTTAAACCCACTGCCAGGGTACTGACGAGTCATTAGAGTCCCCCACAGACAGTTTCCTTAGTTCGGGCGAAACGTTGTAGAGGCCGTATGGTTTTATGGCAGGGTTCGGAAAATGCACGTGCGTTTACGCACGTGTCAGTTTTCGGGCAGATGATACTGGTCGGCTTTGGTTTAAGCCGAATCCAAGTATTATATTGAGTAGGTATAATATCTTTGTCTCAGTTGCATTTGTATTCGGTCGTAATACAAATGCGGGTATATTTATACTGTTTCGGGGTTATCCTGAAATTCGTTTCAGGATCACTTTTGGAAGTTGCCAATTTCCAGTTTTCTATCAGCCGTCTTTTAACATTCGGTTAAAGACGGATTTATTTTTTCTTGAGATGAGTGTGGATTCTTCTAGAAGTTTCTAGAAGAGGTGACTAGGATTAATTGGTGTTGGATTTTCATTGGTTGCTTTAAAGGTTCAATTAATGCATAATGACTCATGCTTTGTAATTAAGGCTTTTTGTTTTCCTTAAGATATTTTGTTCATAATATCTTATCCTTGTGGTCACCTCCCTCCTCCTACGGTCACCTCCCTCCATCATATAAAGAGGCCGGCCCCTCTCCCTCTCACTACTCACTCTCTCACTTGAGGTTTCATTTCGGTTAGAAAAGATATGATAGTTTTGGGGTGTATGGAATTCACAGTCCATTTCATTCCATCACCCGATTTCCACGGCAACTTCATTAACCGATCGTCCACGGATTTGGACGAAGTGAGACAAAGTCATCTACTCATTCTCTACATCAATCTTGGTCGTCTCTTTTAGCAAACTTGACGATCGAGTTGCCTCAAGTCAGAGGCGGGAGCCCATTTAAAGAACCGATCATGTGGTGCCACCTCGACGAAGGACATCGGAGATCGACGAGATCGGAGCAGCCGCAACGGAGCGTGGGATGATGGTTGAAGAACGAAGGACTCGGATCGTTCGGTATAACATTCCTACACTCTTTACAGTTTGTTAGTTTAGCAATAATGGCAGATCCGGGTGAAAGTATACGATAGCGCCAGTTAAAAAGTTTTTGTTCCGCATTTGGCGTCTGTAGACTGCCGGGGCGCTAGCGTAGACTTACAGCCTAACCATTGTAGAGAATAAACCATACACTAAGGTTAAGGGTTGGGTTAAATAAATATCCTAAGCTAGACAAACAAGTTGACTTGGTCAATAGTTATCTTGTTTGCACAAAATATCTACCATGATTTAAACTAAATGTTTGAATTAGCATAAAATAAATAAAACCCTAGCATAACCCTAGCATGGTATAAGTCTCATACATACATGTTGCATGTGTAACCTAGCATGACACACTTATATATATCACATATATATTTTGTGTCAAAAAAGAAAACAATACATATATCACATATATATAAAGTATATCATCAAGTGAGAAAAATGAATACTTAAGTGAGCTAATATTAGTTAATGTAATGCAATATATCAAATATATAATTATACATTAAATTATTAAATCAACACTTCATTTAATAATCCGGTCATATCACATATAACTGACTAATATCATATGAATCAACTTATCGAATCAACACTTGATCCGATAACCCGGCTATATCATATATAACCGACCGATATCACATATCGCAAGAATAGAATACGGTATCTCATATCGTATTAATCTCGGTCCCGCACATATCGCATATGCGCTCCTTCTCCATTTCACTTGAGCCAGGAAACCTCTGTGTAGGACTCTAAAGACTCGTCAATACTCCAGCAGTAAGTGATGATCATATCAAACACCCACAAACCGTAAGCGGTCTACTAAACATAACTGCCACTCGGGTATTGAGCGATCAGAAGATCAACAAGCAAGCCTGCTCGTACGCCTACGAATCCAATCAGTAACACTACCGTACAGTCTGGTCTCTTCGTCTGATATGTCGCATATCACAGCCTGGGGGTGGTATAACGTCAGACCCCAATAGCCTGATAAGTCATGCCGATGCAGGGTCTATAACGGTTCGAGAAACTACTGATAACACTAACCAGTAGATCTCAGCAACCCTGGCCAGGGATTTCCTGTTTTGGCCAATCGAGCATAGCGCAACATAAACTCCCTATACCGGGAGAGACGAAACCCTCCTATCGCTCATTTCCTCCATGTGACTTGGGACTGTACCCAAAAGCCACCGTTTTGCACGTTCTCTTGAACGTGGTAAGGTGGAAATCAAAGTACAGTGGGAATCACACAAGTCTCTATGACGATCTCGGGTCTACAGACTAACCTGTACGAGTGTCACCAGAGAACTGCTATCCGATGATATGTATAATACCATCTAGGAGTTCTCGGCGAGTCCGTTTAGTATACCCAGTATCCACTGAGCACCCGTACACCATCTTTGATGTTAAACACCGATAGATATGGGATCATCCATCGCCCATCATATGGGGCAAGATGCGTATACGCTAGTCTACTCTATAGTGTCGATGCCCCGTCTCGATACTCCCTCGATTAGGAACAGTTATAGGATGTACTCGTTGACTACACTGGCCCCACTAGTATGATCTGCATCATAGTCCTAGTAGTCAAGTACATATCCTAAGGGCTTTGTCAACATGTGAGAGCAAGAAAGCAAACAAATACAAGTCCACATGTTAAGATACAGAGCAATGAGATAGCATACTATCATGTCGAGCAAGAAAGTCCTCCCTATATATGTCCAAGCATCCACTACAATATACATCACATGTACAGTAATGGCCTCTAGGGCATACATATAACTAACAATCTCCCACTTGCACTAAGGCCATGTGTTGTAGTATCCAATACCCAACAAAATAGCAGTGGTTGTAGTATCTCTTACTCAACCATCCCAAAATCTCTCAAATAATATTTGGGAAAGCTGGCCTTGGTGAGTGGATCCGCCGTGTTAACCTCCGTGTCTACTCTCCTAACCTCGATCCCCTGGAGATCAACCATCTCCTTGATCAGGTGATACTCACCTCAGAATATGTCTGGATCTCTGATGGGACGGGTGTTCCTGTAAGTCGTTGTGCAACACCCCACGAGTTACGGGGAGGCGGAAATATGAAAAACGATCTTGTTCTTGAAGCATACATCGACTAACCGAAGATCTTTGCTAAACGATAATTAACACCTACCATAGAAGTTCTTAGCTACTATGTAAAGAGGTTATACCTAGAAATACGTGTCCTTCTTCTTTACGATCTCTTCGTCCTCCTCGGCCTTCTCTAAGTGATAGATGATCCACCCGAGAACCCTAATCCAAGCTTCACCTCAAAACTTGAGGTAACTAAGTTTCTCTAGTTGCTAATCAAAGGAACTTAGATCATATAGAGTTAGGTTATGGGATGTTTAGTCTTTTCTAATCCTTGTTCTCAACTCATGAGTGGTAGGATTAGAGCTTGAAGAAAGAGTGAGCTTAAGGAGAGAGAAGGTAAACTAGAATTATGAAAATGAAATTGTTTCTCACTTGATATATGAAGCATAATGAATAAATCAATAAATCAAATAAAAAGAGATTATTCATCATGCTACATAAATGTATTATGAGTGATTCACTATGTGAGTCATTAAGCATTTAATAATGCATTAATGGCATAATGAATCACACATTATGAGTCACAATATCATTAATGACAATGCCACCTAAACCCCTCAAGTCACCATGCTTCTAGTGTTAGTGTATATGCCCTAGAGGCCATTACTGTATCATACTAGTTTGTATATTACTTGATGGAAGCTTGGGATATTCACAGTTGTATATACAATCTTTCTCGAAATGGTAGTATGCTACTTGGTTTGTCTCTGCTTTAATATATGCATGTGTTTCTTTTATCATATCGCTGATATACATATTAGTAGAGCCCTTAGGATCTTTTCTTGATTACCAGCGTTGTGATGGCGCTGACACTCGTGGGGGCTGGGTAATCCATAAGCACATCCTTATACAGGTCCCTAGTCGTTGGACTATCGAGACAGGGCATCGATACTCCGGAGTAGACTAGAGTATGTGCTTCTCATCCCAGTGTGGGAGACGGTCTGTCCCATAGCCGTCAGTACGTCATACTTGAGATAGTATGCGGGTGCTCGTTAGGTTACGAGTACACTGGACAGGACTCGTCGGGGACTGTTGGTTGGTATTATACCTATCGTCAGTTATCAGTTCCCAGGTGACATGAGTACAGCTTAGTCCGCTGACTTTACACTGTCACTGTTAGTGTTTATGCCCTAGAAGGCCATTACTGTATCATACTAGTTTGTATATTACTTAATGGAAGCTTGGGATATTCACATGTATATAACAGTCTTGCTAAACATGATAGTATGCTACTTGGTTTTTCTATCTTAATATGTGAGTGTACGTATTGATAGAGCTCTTAGGATCTTGCTTGACTACCAGCGTTGTGATGGCAGTCACACTAGTGGGGGCTGGGTAGTCTACAAGCACATCCTTATTCAGGTCCCTGGTCGTTGGATTATCGAGACAGAGCATCGATACTCCGGAGTAGACTAGTGTGTACGCTTCTCATCCCAGTTGGGGAGATGGTCTGTCCCACAGCCGTCAGTACGTCGTACTAGAGATAGTATACAGGTGCTCGTTGGGTTACGGGTACACCGGACAGGACTCACAGGGAACTGTTGGTTGGTTTTATACCAGTCGTCAGTGAACAGTTCCCAGGTGACATGAGTACAGCGTAGTCCGCAGACTTGACACTGCTACTTCGCCTCGAGTGTGTCCCACTGTTCTTAGTTTGCTACCCTACCACGGCTCAAAGGAGTCGTGCAAACAGGTAGTAGTTGGGTGCAGTCCCGAGCACTTGGAGGCAGTGGCGGTTAGACAGGATTCGTCCCTCCCGGTATTGGGAGTTGATATCGCGCTGTGTCATAGAGCCATTACGCAAAGTCCCTGGCCAGGGCAAGCGAGATTTGCTGGTAGGTTCCAGTAGTTTCTCAGGGTGTAATGGGCTTCCCTCCGACACGACTTATACCGCTATTAGGGGACTGATGCTTGCCTCCCCCTAGGCAGGATATGCGATAGTCTTGGACGAACGGACCGGACTGTATGGAGATTGTCACATCAGACTCAGTAGGAGTTCGGATGGGTTTCCTCATCGGCCTTCTTATCGACAACTACCTGGGGACCGTTACGTACAGCTAGTGCCGCTTGCGGTCTATGGTTAAACCCACTGCCAGCGTAGTAGTCGAGTCTCTAGAGTCCCACACAGAGAGTTTCCTATTCCAGGCGAAACGATATAGAGGTCGTATGGTTTTACGACAAGGGTTCGGACGCGTACGTGCGTTTACGCACGTACGACTTTCGGACAGTTTTTACCAGTCGGCTTTGGTTTAAGCCAGTTACTGGTATCCGGTTATTGGATTTTTACAGTCTAAAGTTTTTCCGTATTTTTGCGGATTGGAGGGGCGTTCTCGTAATTGTGCGAGAAGCTTCTAGAAGTGGTGACTAAGGAGGTTTAGGTGTCATTTGCATTAAATGAGTTTAGTGAGTCATGAGGGTGATTCATGCATATCATTAATGCATGATAAATGCTTAATGAATCACCATTAGATATTTGTGAAGCATGCTTATTCATTATGTATTATTCTTTTCTTCATAAATAAGAATGCTTCATATTTATTATGATAACTTACTATTCTCATATGATAATCATTCTCACCTTCTCTCTCCTCAAGCTCTCTCTCTTCAAAAGACTAATCCTCCCCTCTCATGAGTTGAGTACAAGGGTTAGTAAGACTAATCAATCCATAACCATCACTCTATCTCAATCTATCTTCTTTGATTAGCAATCCAAGAAGGTTAGTTGCCTCAAGTTTAGAGGCTAAGCTTGGAGTTTTGCTCTCGGGTGGATCGTCTACTACTTCGAGAAGGCCGAGGAGAACAAGGAGTTCGTAAAGACGAAGGAGTTGGTTCATTAGGTATAATCCCTAAACACAGTAGTTTAGAAACACTTTGTGTTTGGTTGTTTATAGTTTAGCTTCGATTCAAGCGGTTAGTCGATGTTCGTTCACTAAACAAGTTCGTTTTTGAAAATTCCGCCTCCCTACAAGTATTGGGGTGTAGTACATCGACTTACAGTGGTATCAGAGCCTCGCTAAACAATAAATAACTTGATTGCAAATTTGTACGAATTTCGAACGGAAAAACGAAGCCGGAAAACCCTAAAAACATCAAGTTTCTGTCGAAATTTAAATGAAGTCCAAAAATTTTTCAGGGAAGTTCAGAGAGCTTGAAAAGACACCAGAAGAACACCCAAGAAATTTGAGCTCCTGAATCGGCAACGCGGCCGCGGAACCGCGGCGGATCGCACCGATCCGCCGCGCTTCCGCCGCCGAGTTGCCGAGTCAGGAACTCAAATTTCCTGTGCTGCTTCTCTGTGTTATTTGGGATTTTCTGGGATATTTAATATTTGCTCAGGTTTCAGTTTTACAGAGCAGTTTTTGGAGCAATATTAAAGATGTTTAATCGATCGAAATTGTACAGTATTTGCATATTAGATTATATCTGTGATTGTTTAATGTGTTCGTAAACCTCCCCTAACTGCTAGTATGTCAGTTGGCAGGGGGTTGCACATTTCTGTAATGGTTTTATCTGTTTGTGCATATGAACTGTATTGGACTGTTGTGGTGTATAGCCGGGGTTATGCAATGGGTTATTATTTAATTCATTTATTGTAAATGTAATTTGTTGTAATATTATTTTGCGGGGCACATCCAGGTTGCGGTTGTAGCCACCGTTGTATTATTTCATTTTACTGTTTTTGCTCCTAGGACAGATCCAAGGTGGGGTACACAAACTGCCGGGCGGGTAGTTTGCCGTACCCGTAGGGATCTTGGGTGGGGTAACGGCTATTCATCACAACTGTGTAATCTGTCTTTTCTTGCAGGCTCAAAAGAAATACAGATTACTTGCAAATCCAATAAAGTTTATCTGTGTTCTGGAATGAATATCATTGCGTCAGACGAAAGTAAAATATCTATATATAATGTAGCTATTTAGACGTCACTTATGTTTTGCACCCGCGCTAGCCCAGCCCCCGCTCTGTCGTTAGTTAAGTAACCTAACGGGTAATGACGGGGCCCCGTG
This sequence comes from Agapanthus africanus, assembly GCA_030015575.1. Lineage (NCBI taxonomy): Eukaryota > Viridiplantae > Streptophyta > Magnoliopsida > Asparagales > Amaryllidaceae > Agapanthus > Agapanthus africanus. The sequence goes on along the minus strand of JASDDO010000022.1, from coordinate 383,713,538 downwards.
GCGAATGCGGATGGCATAAGAGGACGTCATATTTTTGTTGTTTTCTGCAATGATAGGTTAATGATGGGACGCATTATCTATAATGCAAAGAAAAATAAAACCAAAGTTTAAATCGTTGGAACAATTTAAAAGAAACCACTCGGTTAATTTTGAAAACAGATATTTTTAAATGCGGAGCTTTAACCACTCCTTTTAAAAGCTATCAGGTTCCTTCGGTTATATCAAGTTCACTACGTTCACGGTTTCGCCAAAACCAGTCGTAGCCCTCCGTCATTTCTTATGAATGGTCAGTAGTATTCAAGCTATGTTTGTTTGGCCCTTAGTCAAGACATAGTGATTGGTAGCTGCTGGGGTATTCATTTGTTGCATAGATAGATGAGTTGGTTTGGGACACTCGTATTACTTTGTTTGGCCCTTAGTCAAGAGTATACGGTTGGGTTCAAATCAACAGGATAATGATGGGCAGAACTTGACATGTGACTTATGATTTGTTGGCCCTTAGTCAAGATCATAAGAACATGGGGCAAAAATCTATATCGGGAATTTCTAAAGAAACTGAAATTTGCAAAGAGATGCATACCATTTTGAGTTTGATGAATGTTGGTAGCATTCCTATAACATTATCAAACGATGATATTTGGATCCCGATCCTACTGTGAGTATATGCTACTTATCAGGATATTCGTCACTTAACGATCAATGCTATAAACCTAGTAGGTGTCCAGAAAGGTGTCAGCGGGGTTACGCCCCCAGTGAAAAGAGGTTATTTAATTAAGGAACTTCGCGAAAGCGTTGGAAAACCTCCCTCGAAGTATCGATACTGGCCTGGCTGAACGGTTAAGCAAGTATTGTACGGTGAGAATAGTCCTGGCTAATTCTTCTTTTATGGTTTGAGGAAGGATTCGAGAAACAGTGGGAGCCATCCAGTTTAGATAAACTAAAAACCACTCTAAACTTGCAAGAGCATCATGCTAAAGAGTTTTCTTCTCTCTCTCCTAATTGCAGCGACCCTGAAAATGACTGGACTTAAGTTACTTTTAGAGAAAAATATACTGACAGGGCCAAACTATAAAGATTGGCTGCGGAATGTCAAAATGGCTTTGACCTATGAAAAACTGGGGTACATCCTCACCGCTACGGCACCTGCTGTCCCTGGTCCAAAATCCAGCAATGCGGATAAGGAAATCCGCAAAACCTGGGATTTAGATTGCGCGAAAGCCAAGTGCATCGTGCTTGCCTCGATGAACAATGAACATCAGAGGAGGCACGAGGATATGGACCTTGATGGCATATTTCTCCATACAAAGGAACTTTATGGAGAGCAATCTCGTATAGCAAGATACGAGACCTCTAAGAACTTGTTTCGAGCGAGGTTGGCTGTCGGGTCATCGGTAGGAGAACATGTCCTAAAGATGATCGGCTATATAGAAGAGCTCGCTGACCTTGGGACGACTTTGGATAATGAGCTCTATACAGACCTTATTCTCCAGTCCCTTCCTCACACTTACGCCCAGTTTATCCTGAACTTCAACATTCAAAGAAAAGAAGTTGAACTTCCGGAACTCCTGAACATGTTAAGGAGTGCAGAGGGCACCTTGAAGAATTCAAGGGAAACACCCGCTATGTTTGTTGGCGGTTCATCTTCTTCCGGGTCCAAGGCTAGAGCCAAAGGAAGGAAGAAGAAGGCCGCACCCAGACCTAGAGGAGGTGTTAGTAAGGTGGGAGGGAAGGGAAAGAAAAAGTTTGCGGTACCGGTAGTTGGCCAGGATGAGTGCTTCCATTGTCACAGGAAAGGGCACTGGAAGAAGGATTGCAAGGCGTGGAACGCCAAGAACAAGGAACCGAAGCAAGCTGTGGCTTCAACTTCAGGTGCGTTTGTAATTGAGAGTTGTCTGTCGATCAACTCTACTTCCTGGGTATTGGATACCGGATCAGGATCTCATATTTGCAATTCATTGCAGGCACTGAGAAACCGTAGAGTGCTGAAGGAAGGTGATATGACCGTAAAGGTTGCTAACGGAGCTAGCGTGGGAGCTGCGTCCGTCGGGGACTATCACCTAGGATTGACGAGTGGACACATTTTGGTTTTACATAACTGTTATTTTGTACCAAGCTTAACGTGTAATATCATATCAGTTTCCTTGTTATCAAATAAAGGTTATGATTTCACGTTTGTAAGAGATGTTGTTAACATCCACCTTAATCATGGTTTGATTGGGTCCGGTACACTAAATAACGGCATATATGTTTTAAACCAACTCCAAATTTTCAATGTCCAGAACACACTAAAAAGAAAGACTCCAGATTTAAATAAAGCTTTCTTATGGCATTGTAGACTGGGTCACATCAATGAGAGAAGGTTGACTAAGTTGCATAGAGAAGGATATTTGGACTCGTTCGAATATCAAACTTATGACACTTGTCAATCTTGTCTCAAAGGAAAGATGACAAAGACTCCATTTACTGGACAAGGAGTAAGAGCGAGCGAGATCTTAGGACTCATACACAGCGATGTATGTGGTCCAATGTCTACACATGCGAGAGGTGGTTATTCCTACTTCATTACTTTTACAGATGATTTCTCTAGGTATGGATATGTTTTCTTAATGAAGCATAAATCCGAGGCCTTTGAGAAATTCCTGGAATACAAGAGTGAAGCGGAAAACCAAACAGGCAAAAGTATTAAGACACTGAGATCTGATCGAGGTGGAGAATACTTAAGTGCCGAGTTCCTAGGTTACCTAAAAGAGAAAGGAATTCTCTCTCAGTTTACTCCTCCATACACTCCACAGCACAACGGTGTATCGGAGAGTCGGAATCGAACCCTATTGGATATGGTACGATCCATGATGAGTAATGCTGAGTTACCGCGATCTTTCTGGGGTTATGCGCTAGAATCAGCGGCATATCTTTTGAACCAGGTTCCAACCAAGACTGTGCCTACCACACCATATCAGATGTGGAGTGGGAAGAAACCCTGTCTAAAACATTTTAGGACATGGGGGTGTCCAGCTTTTGTAAAAAAACAGCATTCGGACAAGCTCGAGGCACGCTCAGTACAGTGTAAGCTTGTGGGATATCCAAAGAACTCCAAGGGATATTATTTCTATTACGCAGAGGAACAAAAGGTTTTTGTTTCTCGTCATGCCCACTTCTTAGAAACTGAATTTTTAGAAAATCAGAAGAGTGGGAGCGCAGTAGAACTGGAAGAAATTCCAGAACCACAAGCTGCTACTGAAAGTTTGGTAGAACCGGAGGTTCAAGAAGAACAGAACATTCCCGCACCCCTCCGCAGGAGTAGTAGGCCGTCTCATCCGCCTGAGAGATACTACGGTTTTCTCATTGATGGGGATAGAGAGGATTGCATCATAGATGATGATCAACCTACTGACTTCCAGCAGGCCATCCAGAGCGGCGACTCGGTACGATGGCTAGATGCAATGCGGACCGAAATGGAGTCCATGTACACCAACAAAGTATGGACTTTGGACTTTGCTCCAGATGGGGTAAAACCCATAGGATGCAAATGGATCTTCAAGAAAAAGATTGGTGTTGATGGACAGGTGGAAACCTATAAGGCTAGACTTGTTGCAAAGGGTTTTCGTCAAAGGCCTGGTTTGGACTATGACGAAACTTTTTCTCCAGTGGCTATGCTCAAATCCATTCGGGTCCTTCTTGCTATTGCTGCCTTCCATGATTATGAAATCTGGCAGATGGACGTAAAGACGGCTTTTCTGAATGGAAATTTAGAAGAAAGCGTCTATATGGATCAGCCAGAGGGTTTCAATCAGAGTGGGAGCAGCGGGAAAGTATGCAAGCTGCTTAAGTCCATTTATGGACTAAAGCAGGCATCGCGGAGTTGGAACATCTGTTTTGATGAGACGGTCAAAGAATATGACTTTATCAAAAATCCAGATGAACCGTGCATATATAGTAAAGTTGTAGCCAGAAGTGTTGTATTCCTCGTCTTGTACGTGGATGACATTCTATTGATAGGAAATGACATTCCTATGCTACAATCTGTCAAAGGATTCTTGTCACACAGGTTCTCCATGAAAGACCTGGGTGATGCCTCTTACATTCTGGGGATCCGGATCTATCGTGATAGATCCAAGAGGATGTTGGGACTTTCGCAGTCTAGGTATATCGACACTGTACTGAAAAGATTCAGTATGGAAGATTCTAAGCGCGGTAATCTACCGGCTTGTCACGGAATCACCCTCTCCAAAGAGATGTCTCCCAAGACTGATTTGGAAAGGGAACGCATGTCTATTATACCCTACGCTTCTGCGGTAGGCTCTATAATGTATGCGATGTTATGCACCAGACCAGATGTAGCTTACGCACTAAGCGTGGTAAGCCGGTATCAGTCAGACCTAGGGGAGAAGCACTGGATAGCAGTAAAGAACATTCTCAAGTACCTGAGGAGGACTAAGGAGATGTTCTTGGTTTACGGCGGAAAAGACCTCAGGTTGGAGGCCTTTGCTGATTCCGGCTTCCAGAGTGATAAGGACGATTCCAAGTCCATGTCGGGTTATGTCTTTACCCTCAATGGAGGGGCAGTGTGATGGAAGAGCTCCAAGCAGGACACCGTTGCTGACTCGACGATGGAAGCGGAGTATATAGCTGCTTGCGATGCCGCAAAAGAAGCAGTCTGGATGAAGAAGTTCCTAACAGAACTTCAGGTGGTTCCTACCATAGTTGATCCAATACCTCTGTATTGCGACAACAACGGAGCTATAGCTTTAGCGAAGGAACCAAGGTCCCATCAAAAGTCCAGACACATCTTGAGGCGGTATCACCTGATCAGGGAGATCATTGATCGTCAGGAGATCGAGGTTCGGAGAGTTGCTTCAGAAGAGAACATTGCTGATCCATTCACGAAGGCCCTACCTCAGACGCAGTTCGAGAGGCTACTCGAGATCATTGGTCTTCGATATGCCAGTACATGGCCCTAGTGCAAGTGGGAGATTGTTAGTGTTTATGCCCTAGAAGGCCATTACTGTATCATACTAGTTTGTATATTACTTAATGGAAGCTTGGGATATTCACATGTATATAACAGTCTTGCTAAACATGGTAGTATGCTACTTGGTTTTTCTATCTTAATATGTGAGTGTACGTATTGATAGAGCTCTTAGGATCTTGCTTGACTACCAGCATTGTGATGGCAGTCACACTAGTGGGGGCTGGGTAGTCTACAAGCACATCCTTATTCAGGTCCCTGGTCGTTGGATTATCGAGACAGAGCATCGATACTCCGGAGTAGACTAGTGTGTACGCTTCTCATCCCAGTTGGGGAGATGGTCTGTTCCATAGCCGTCAGTACGTCGTACTGGAGATAGTATACAGGTGCTCGTTGGGTTACGGGTACACCGGACAAGACTCACAGGGAACTGTTGGTTGGTTTTATACCAGTCGTTAGTGAACAGTTCCCAGGTGACATGAGTACAGCGTAGTCCGCAGACTTGACACTGCTACTTCGCCTCGAGTGTGTCCCACTGTTCTTAGATTACTACCCTACCACGGCTCAAAGGAGTCGTGCAAACAGGTAGCAGTTGGGTGCAGTCCCGAGCACTTGGAGGCAGTGGCGGTTAGACAGGATTCGTCCCTCCCGGTATTGGGAGTTGATATCGCGTTGTGTCAGAGAGCCATTACGCAAAGTCCCTGGCCAGGGCAAGCGAGATTTGCTGGTAGGTTCCAGTAGTTTCTCAGGGTGTAATGGGCTTCCCTCCGACACGACTTATACCGCTATTAGGGGACTGACGCTTGCCGCCCCCTAGGCAGGATATGCGATAGTCTTGGACGAACGGACCAGACTGTATGGAGATTGTCACATCAGACTCAGTAGGAGTTCGGATGGGTTTCCTCATCGGCCTTCTTATCGACAACTACATGGGGACCGTTACGTACAGCTTGTGCCGCTTGCGGTCTGTGGTTAAACCCACTGCCAGCGTAGTAGTCGAGTCTCTAGAGTCCCACACAGAGAGTTTCCTATTCCAGGCGAAACGATATAGAGGTCGTATGGTTTTACGACAAGGGTTCGGACGCGTACGTGCGTTTACGCACGTACGACTTTCGGACAGTTTTTACCAGTCGGCTTTGGTTTAAGCCAGTTACTGGTATCCGGTTATTGGATTTTTACAGTCTAAAGTCTTTCCGTATTTTTGCGGATTGGAGGGGCGTTCTCGTAATTGTGCGAGAAGCTTCTAGAAGTGGTGACTAAGGAGGTTTAGGTGTCATTTGCATTAAATGAGTTTAGTGAGTCATGAGGGTGATTCATGCATATCATTAATGCATGATAAATGCTTAATGAATCACCATTAGATATTTGTGAAGCATGCTTATTCATTATGTATTATTCTTTTCTTCATAAATAAGGATGCTTCATATTTATTATGATAACTTACTATTCTCATATGATAATCATTCTCACCTTCTCTCTCCTCAAGCTCTCTCTCTTCAAAAGACTAATCCTCCCCTCTCATGAGTTGAGTACAAGGGTTAGTAAGACTAAACAATCCATAACCATCACTCTATCTCAATCTATCTTCTTTGATTAGCAATCCAAGAAGGTTAGTTGCCTCAAGTTTAGAGGCTAAGCTTGGAGTTTTGCTCTCGGGTGGATCGTCTACTACTTCGAGAAGGCCGAGGAGAACAAAGAGTTCGTAAAGACGAAGGAGTTGGTTCATTAGGTATAATCCCTAAACACAGTAGTTTAGAAACACTTTGTGTTTGGTTGTTTATAGTTTAGCTTCGATTCAAGCGGTTAGTCGATGTTCGTTCACTAAACAAGTGCGTTTTTGAAAATTCCGCCTCCCCACCAGTATTGGGGTGTAGTACATCGATTTACAATCACTTCGCCTCGAGTGTGTTCCCACTGTCCTTTGATTACTACCCTACCACGGCTCAAAGGAGTCGTGCCAACAGGTAGTTTTTGGGTGCAGTCCCGAAGCACTTGGAGGCAGTGACGGTTAGACAGGATTCGTCTCTCCCGGTATTGGGGGTTGACATCGCGCTGTGTCCAGGAGAGCCATTACACGAGTAGTCCCTGGCCAGGGCAAGCGAGATATAGTGGTAGGTTTCCAGTGTTATCTCAGGGTGTTCTGGGCTACACTCCGACACGACTTGTACCGCTATTAGGGAACTGACGTTCACCGCCCCCCTAGGCCCGCCATGCGATGTATCAGACGAACAGATCGGACTGTACGGAGACTGTCACATACAGGCTCAGTAGGAGTTCAGATGGGGTTCACCTCGTCAGTCTTCTTATCGACATCTACCTGGGGACCGTTACGTACAGCTAGTGCCGCTTGCGGTCTGTGGTTAAACCCACTGCCAGCGTAGTGTCGAGTCTTTAGAGTCCCACACAGAGAGCTATTCGCCTTTAGGCAAAATGAGTAGAGGTCGCATGGTTTTGCGACAGGGTTCGTTCACATCCGCGCACTTGTGCACGTTTGCTGTCCGGACAGCTTATACTAGAGGGCTTTGGTTTAAGCCAGATCCTAGTATATGATTTGGGATTGGTTTTTTTCTCATTGTATTCGTGTTCCTCGGATCACGAATACGGGTGCGTATGAACAGTTGCTTGAGACAAAGGGAGAGGACTTTGATTAGGGTTAATGACTATTGTCATTTTATTAACCCTAATGCTTATGTGTGTATTATAGTTAATTGATATTAGTTTAATATAATTGTGCATGGTTGTGGTTGTTGACCATTTGACTATCTTGACTTGTTGACCTTTGTTGACATGTTGACCATCATCATTCCATATAAAAGATGCTCTTTGATCCTTGCAATTAGCATTAAATATGAAATGATAATGGTCATGTCATGATTAACCATGACAATTATTTAGCTAATTATCAATTTAAAGTAATTCACACATATATGTGAGAATGGTTATTATTCTCTCATTCTATCATTTACTTTCTCTCTCTTGTTCTTCCTCTTCCTCAAGCTCTCCCCTCTTATGTGTTGAGAAACACTTGAGCTTGAGAAAAACCCCTTCTTGATAATCTCTACTCTCATCTAGGGTTCAAGGATTAGCACTTCTTGCATCCTAGTTACTTCTAGCTTGGAGTTGAAGCCAAAGGTTGAGGCTTTCGGGTGGATCTTTCTTCGACGTGAGAAGACGACAAAGGTGACCTCTTTCCACTACTCCAAGGAGCAAGGAGAGAAGGACATAAAGCCCTAGGTATAACCTTCCAAACACTTAGCTAGTTTCTAGTTAGCTTTAGCTTGTTTTTGTTTAGCAAAGATCCTTCTTTGTCTAGTCCATGTTGCCTAAAGTCATAAAAATTCGATTTTTATTCCGTTTTCCGCCTCCCCGTAAGCACCGGGATGGGCAACGTGGACTTACAGTAGTATCAGAGACTAACTAAACATAAACTAGCTAGGTAATAAAGTGTATCGAAGTTCGAATCGGAAAAATCGAAAAACCGAGTTTTCAAAACCCTAAGTTTCTGTTAAAATTTTTTCTGTTCAAAACAAAATAAATCATACTCCAAAAATCATCTTAGGGTTTTGTGAAGAAAGCCACCAAAAAGGATCCAGAGATTCGACCAAAGAGCCGCGGTTCCGCGGCAATAGCAAGCTATTGCCGTGCAACCGCGGCCGTCTTGGCTCGGCTCTGGGTCGAGTTTGGTGCAGTTTTTTTCTGGCTTGGTTTTAGGATTTTTAAGATGGTTTATATGTGCCCAGATTTTCCAGAATAGAAATTTGTTTTTGGGGGCCTATAAATCCGTATTTTTTATCGAACTTCAATACACTTTGACTAAAAGGTTATATCTGTGATGTTTATATGTATTGAACGTCGGCTAATCGCTATATGTCGATTAGTCGGGGTTATACATATCTGTGATCTGTGTTTGATGATGGTATGTGTATATGAATGCGTTGGATTGTCGCGGGTGAATAGTCGGGGTGGATGTGAGATGAGTGTTGCTTTTTCTTTCATTCATTGTAATATGTAAATTGATGTAATATTATTATTTGTTTGGCCGCACAACCGGGTCGGGGTTGTAGCCATCATTGTATAATTCTTTTTACGGTTTTTGCTCCTAGGATAGACCCATGGTGGGGGTGCACAAACTACCGGGTATCTCGAAGTGCCGAGTGGCCTACTCACGGTGTTGAGGGAGGTTGCTTCGCTTCGGATACTTGGCCGGTAGTTTGCCGCACCCATAGGGGTCTTGGGTGGGGTATTGGCTATTCACCGCGACCGTGTAATCCGTTTTTCGTTGCAGGCTCGAACGAATTGCGGATTCCTAGTATATCCAATGTATTCATCTGTGATCTGTAATGTCTATCATTGCTATATATTTATATATGATAACTATTTAGGCGTTGCTTATGTTTTACAGCCGCGCTAGCCCAGCCCCCGCTCTGTCGTTAGTTAAGTAACCTAACGGGTGATGACGGGGCCCCGTGGCGAATGCGAATGGCATAAGCATACGTCATATTTTGGTTGTTTTCTGCAATGGTAGGATTAAATGATGGGACGCATTAAAAGAACTAATGCAAGAAAATAAACCAAGTAAAAGTCGATTGGAACACTTTGAAAACCACTCGGTTCTTTTCAAAACTAAACTTTTAAACGCGGAGCATGAACCACTCCTTTAAAAGCTATCTCGTTCCATCGATTAGATCAAGTTCACTACGTTCACGGTTTCGCCAAAACCATTCGTAGCCCTCCGTCATTCCACATGAATGGTCAAAAAGTATTCAAGCTATGTATTTTGGCCAAAGTCAAGGCATAGTGATTGGTAGCTATTGGGTATTCATGTGCAGCATAGATAGATGCGTTGGTTTGGGACAGTCGTGCTGCCATTTTGGCCAAAGTCAAGGGTAGGTACGGGTGGATCCAAATTAACCAGGAGAATGACGGGTAGAACTTGACATGTGACTTATGATATTTTGGCCAAAGTCAAGGTCATAAGAGCATGGGGCAAAAATCCACATCGGGAGTTTCATAAGTACTGAAACTTGCTAGCGCTGCATACCATTTGGAGTGTGATAATTCTGGTAGGATTCCTTCGGTCTTATCACGCGATGATATTTCGATCCTGATCCTACTGTGAGTATATGCTACTCCTCGGGAAAACTCTCACTTAACGATCAATGCTATAAACCTAGTAGGTGTCTAGAAAGGTGTTAGCGGGGCTACGCCCACAGGGAAAAGAGGTTACTTAATTAAGGAACTTTGCGAAAGCGTTGGAAAACCTCCCTCGAAGTACCGACACTGGCTTGGCTGAACGGTTAAGCAAGTATTGTACGGTGGGATTGATCCTGACTAATCCTTTCTTTACTGTTTGAGAAGGGATTCGAGAGACAGTGGGAGCCATCCAGTTTAGACAAATTAAAAATCACTCTAAACTTGCAAGAGCATCAAGCTAAAGTGTTTCTTTTCTCTCTCCTAATTGCAGCGACCATTCAACATGACCGGACTTAAGTTATTACTAGATAAAAACATATTGACAGGGCCAAACTACAAAGATTGGCTCAGGAATGTCAAGATGGCAATCACTTACGACAAGTTGGGGTATGTCCTTACCACCAAAGCTCCCCCTGTCCCAGGTCCCACCTCCAGCGTCGAGGATAAGGAAATCCGTAAGACATGGGAGATAGATTACGCGAAGTCCAAATGCCTCGTACTAGCCTCGATGGACAACAAACATCAGAGGAGGCACGAGAATATGGACCTAGAGTCCATATTTCTTCATACAAAAGAACTGTATGGAGAGCAGTCTCGTATCGCAAGATACGAAGTGTCGAAGAAGTTGTTTTCGGCAAGGTTGGCCGTCGGATCATCGGTAGCGGAACACGTGCTTAAGATGATTGGCTACATAGAGGAGCTCGCGGACCTTGGGACCATGTTGGAGAATGAACTCTATACTGATTTGATTCTCCAGTCCCTTCCTTCCACTTACGCCCAGTTTATCCTTAACTTCAACATGCAAGGAAAGGAGGTTGAACTTTCCGAACTTCTGAACATGTTGAGGAGTGCTGAGGGCACCCTACAGAAAGGTAGGGAGACATCCACTTTGTTTGTAGGAGGATCTTCTTTTTCTAGATCCACGGCGAAAGCCAAGGGTAAGAAGAAGAAAGCCCCTGCCAATCCAAGAGGCGGTGTCGGTAAAGTGGATACGAAGGGAAAAGGAAAAGCAACAAAGATAGCGGGAAAGCTGGTGGGGAAGGAAGAATGCTTCTATTGTCACAAAAGTGGTCACTGGAAACAGGATTGCAAGGCTTGGAAGGCCAGAACACAGGATTTTAAGCGAGTTGCAGCTTCAGCTTCAGGTGTGTATGTTATTGAAAACTGTGTATCAATAAACTCTACATCCTGGATATTGGATACCGGATCAGGATCTCATATCTGTAATTCTTTGCAGGCGTTGAGAAAGCGTAGAGTTTTGAAGGCAGGTGATATGACCCTCAGAGTTGCAAACGGTGCTAGCATGGATGCTGAGGCTGTGGGGGACTATCACCTGGGATTGTCGGATGGACATTTTTTGGTTTTGCGTAGTTGTTATTATGTACCAAATGCAACCTGTAATATCATTTCTGTATCTTTATTATCTAAAGAAGGTTATGAATTTGCATTTGTAAGTAATGTAGTGAACATTCACCTTAATCAAGTTTTGATTGGGTCAGGTACATTGAACAATGGTATATACGTTTTAAACCAACCACAGATTTTCAATGTCTAGAATACACACAAAAGAAAGTCTCCATAAATCAATATAACTTTCTTATGGCATTGTAGACTGGGTCACATCAATGAGAGAAGGTTGACTAAGTTACATACAGAAGGATATTTGGATCCGTTCGAATATCAATCGTATGCAACTTGTCAATCCTGTCTCAAAGGAAAGATGACAAAGACTCCGTTCACTGGACACGGGGTAAGAGCGAGCGAGCTCTTGGGACTCGTACACAGCGACGTGTGCGGTCCAATGTCTACACATGCACGAAGCGGTTATTCTTACTTCATTACTTTTACGGATGACTTTTCAAGGTACGGTTATGTCTTCTTAATGAAACATAAATCCGAGGCTTTTGAAAAATTCCAGGAATATAAGAATGAAGTAGAAAAACAAACAGGCAAAAGTATCAAGACACTAAGATCTGATCGAGGTGGTGAATACTTGAGTGCCGAGTTCCTGGGTTACTTAAAAGAGAATGGAATCCTCTCTCAGCTTACTCCTCCATACACTCCGTAACAAAACGGTGTATCGGAGAGACAAAACCGAACCCTATTGGATATGGTGCGGTCCATGATGAGTAACGCTGAGTTTCCGCGATCGTTCTGGGGATATGCGCTAGAATCAGCTGCATATCTTTTGAACCGAGTTCCAACTAAGACTGTGCCTACTACACCATATCAGATGTGGTGTGGGAATAGACCCTATCTTAATCACATTAAGACATGGGGATGTCCAGCTTTTTTAAAAAAGCAGCATGCGGACAAGCTCGAGGCACGCTCAGTACAATGCAAGTTTGTGGGATATCCAAAGAACTCCAAGGGATATTGCTTCTATTGCGAAGAGGAACAAAAGGTTTTTGTTTCTCGCCATGCCCACTTTCTAGAACACCAGTTCAAAGAAAAAGAACTATGTGGGAGCGCAATAGAACTGGAAGAAATTCCAGAACCACAAGTTATTACTGAAAGCTTAGTAGAACCAGAGGGTTCGAAAGATCAGGACATTCCCATGCCACTCCGCAGGAGTAGTAGGCAGTCTCATCCGCCCGAGAGATACTACGGTTTTCTCATTAACGGGGATAGAGAGGATTGCATCATAGATTGTGATGAGCCTACTAGCTTCCAGCAAGCCATTCAGAGCGTCGACTCGGTAAAATGGCTGGATGCAATGTGGACCGAAATGGAGTCCATGTACACCAATAAAGTATGGACGTTGGACATTGCTCCAGATGGGGTAAAACCCGTAGGATGCAAGTGGATCTTCAAAAGGAAGATTGGTGTAGATGGACAGGTTGAGATCTATAAAGCTAGACTGGTTGCAAAGGGTTTTCGTCAGCGACCTGGTTTGGACTATGACGAAACCTTTTCTCCAGTAGCTATGCTGAAATCCATTCGGATCCTTCTTGCCATTGCTGCCTTCCACGATTATGAGATTTGGCAGATGGACGTAAAAACAGCTTTTCTAAATGGACATTTAGAGGAGTGTGTCTATATGGACCAGCCAGAGGGTTTCATTCAGAGTGGGAGCAGCGGAAAGGTGTGCAAGTTGCTTAAGTCCATTTATGGACTAAAGCAGGCATCGCGGAGTTGGAACATCTGTTTTGATGAGACGGTCAAGGAATTTGGCTTTATCAAAAATCCAGATGAACCGTGCATCTATTGTAGATTTGTCGCGAGAACTGTAGTATTCCTCGATTTATACGTAGATGACATTCTCTTAATAGGAAATGACATTCCTATGCTACAATCTGTCAAGGGGTTCTTGTCACACAGGTTCTCCATGAAAGACCTGGATGATGCCTCATACATTCTGGGTATCCGGATCTACCGTGACAGATCCAAGAGGATATTAGGACTTTCGCAGTCCAGGTACATCGACACCATACTGAAGAGATTCAGTATGGAAGATTCCAAGCGCGGTAGTCTACCGGCTTGTCACGGGATCACCCTCTCCCAAGAGATATCTCCCAAGACTGATTTGGAGTGGGATCGCATGTCTATTATACCCTACGCTTCTGCGGTAGGCTCTATAATGTATGCGATGTTGTGTACCAGACCGGATGTGTCTTATGCACTCAGTGTGGTAAGCAGGTATCAGTCAAACCCTGGGGAGAAACATTGGATAGCAGTAAAGAACATTCTCAAGTACCTGAGAAGGACTAAGGAGATGTTCTTGGTGTATGGCGGAAAAGTCCTCCAGATTGAGGCCTTTGCTGACTCCAGCTTCCAGAGTGACAAGGATGATTCCATGTCCATGTCGGGTTTTGTCTTCACACTCAATGGAGGGGCGGTGTGTTGGAAGAGCTCCAAACAGGAAACCGTTGCTGACTCGACTATGGAAGCGGAATACATCGCTGCATCTGATGCCGCAAAAGAAGTTGTCTGGATAAGGAAGTTCTTGAAAGAACTTCAGGTGGTTCCGTCCATTGTTGACCCAATACCTCTGTAAGTCTACGCTAGCGCCCCGGCAGTGTACAGACGCCAAATGCGGAACAAAAAACTTTTAACAGGCGTTATCGTATACTTTAACCGGGATCTGCCATTATTGCTAAACTAACAAACTGTAAAGAGTGTAGAAAGGTTATACCGAACGATCCGAGTCCTTCGTTCTTCAACCATCATCCCACGCTCCGTTGCGGCTGCTCCGATCTCGTCGATCCCCGATATCCTCGTCGAGGTGGCACCACATCACCGATTCTTTAAACGGGCTCCCGCCTCTGACTTGAGGCAACTCGATCGTCAAGTTTGCTAAAAGAGAGGACCAAGAAGATGTAGAGAATGAGTAGATGACTTTGTCTTACTTCGTCCAAATCCGTGGACGATCGGTTAATGAAGTTGCCGAGGGAATCGGGTGATGGAATGAAATGAAGTAATGAAATTTCCATGCACCCAAATGCTATCATAATCTTTTCTCTCTAAAATGAAATCAACAAGTCAAGTGAGGAGGAGAGAGAGGGCCGGCCACTTTGTAGAAGGAGGGAGGTGACCGTAGGAGCAAGTGGTGACCATAAACAAGAAGCATATCATTATCATAAATGAATAACAATGACTCATTAAGAAACATTGAATCTAAACCCTTAGTCACCATTGCATTAATGACACCATTAATGCACTAATGACTCACAAGCCTCATCATCACTTCTAGAAGCTTCTAGAATGATGACTCACCCTTATCAGAAGAAAAGATAAATCCGTCTTTAACCAAATGTTAAAAGACGGCTGATAGAAAACAGGAAACTGGCAACTTCCAAAAGTGATCCTGAAACGAATTTCAGGACAACCCCGAAACTGTATAAATATACCCGCATTTGTATTACGACCGAATACAAATGTAACTGAGACAAAGATATTATACCTACTCAATATAATGCTCGGATCCGGCTTAAACCAAAGCCGACCAGTATCATCTGCCCGAAAAATAACACGTGCGTAAACGCACGTGCATTTTCCGAACCCTTCCATAAAACCATACGGCCTCTACAACGTTTCGCCCGAACTTGGGAAACTGTCTGTGGGGGACTCTAATGACTCGTCAGTACCCTGGCAGTGGGTTTAACCACAAACCGTCAGCGGCACTAGCAATGCGTAACGGCTGCCCATGGACTGACCTCAAGGGATGCCGATGAGCGCACTCATCCGGAAAACCCTACTGAGCCTAACAGTGACAATGTATATACAGTCCGGTCCGTTCGTCTATGAGTATCGCATATCTGCCTAGGGGGCTAGTAACGTCAGACCCCCATTAGCAGTATAAGTCGTGTCGGAGTGTAGCCCAATAACACCCTGAGATACTACTGGAGTATCTACCAGTAAATCTCCTGCCATGGCCATGGACTTTGTGTAATGGCTCTCTTAGACACAGCACTACCTCGCCCCCAATACCGGGAGAGACGAATCCCCTGCCGATCCGCTCACGTGCCTCCATATGGCTCGGGACTGTACCCAAAAACTACCTGTTTGCACGACTCCTTTGAGCCGTGGTAAGGTAGAAATCAAAGCACAGTGGGAACTCACACGAGACAAATGACGACCTCAGGTCGATGAACTAACCTGTACACATGTCACCAGGGAACTGCTATCTGACGTTAGATATAATACTAACTAGCAGATTCCCGGCGAGTCCTGTCCGGTGTACTCATAACCCAATTAGCACCTGTATACATCTTAGGTGATCCAACTGACACCAGTGGCTTATGAGACCGGCCACCGCCCCTCGTCGGGGTCTCGAATGTACACACTAGTCTACTCCGGAGTATCGATGCCCTGTCTCGAAACTCCCACGACTAGGGACCACAATTAAGGATATGCGTATAAACCACCCAACTCTCACGTATATGATCGCCATCAGACTGTTGGTGGTAAAGCAAGATCCTAAGGGCTCTATCAAAGTGTAACATGTAATCAGTCACCTGATCATGTACACGACTGATAAAGGCAAACCAGATAGCATACTATCATCTTGAGTAAGACTGTCCTACTGGTATAGGTCCTCCGCAATCATTGCAATCACGTACCTGTGATCCAATAATTGACTATGAGGGCACTATCTCCAACAATCTCCCACTTGCACTCAAGGCTAATTATTGCGATGTCGACTACTCACAGCCCGTGTGAAACCGATTATCCAACTCCTATACTAATCAGTATCATAAAGCCCGTTTGTAAAACTATTGTGTTCGAGAAATTGCCTTAGTGAGTGGATCCGCCTAGAAGTTTCTTTCTATATCTCTCTTAATCTCAAGTTCACGGAGAAAGCCATCTCCCGAATTGAGTAATACCTGTCTTAGAATATGTCTGGATATCTGATGGGACCTAGTTCATAAATGAACTCCAAATCCAAACTTCTTAGACTGTATCGATCACTGAACCTAATCAGTATCCGGCACTATGCCACCCACAGTATCCTCTTGGACGACCTGTCCATAATACTGTCCCTCTTCGTCAGAGGAAAAACCTATAACTCTGACAATCACTCTGTCAACCATGTCACCTTTGAAGCTTGGAATGATAACCGTCCCCCGAAGGAGGCTGCCGTCATTAAATCCGTAGAACATGTACTTATGTTCTAAAACTGCTTCCTTATATTTCTCCAGGATTGGATTAATACAAACTTATTGCATCTAGTGCAAAACCAACATTTGGTGTGGTACTTGACATCTCATGATTAACTCAATTGCCTAAGCAAGTGATATGTCAATCATGTACATCCCTCTCCCCTTTAGTCTGTAAGACACCTTTAGAGAGGGTGACTCCATCACCTGCATGTACACCACCATGCTAGGAGTCAACTATTCCAAAAACCATTAGAATATCTGTCAAAGTACCTACATTGGGAAACTACCCAAATCCAGATCTAAAACCATAGATCTAGAAACCAGAATGTCAAATATTATATCCATATCCTGTCTGGAGAAACAACTGTGTGACGACCACAGTTCAACCGATCGTAGTATAGGAATTTTACTTGTTATTCTGTGTATGTCATCCAAATACCATGACATCACACCCTACTACCTCCTTAACCGATCCATCCCCTATTCTGATTGAAGTCAAACCCATGACTATCACATCAAAAATAGATGATCTATCTCCGCTATAACTGCTCAAGTCTATAAATAGATATAAGCATCTTGCCCACTATGCTTCCGCTACTCCCACTGACTACGACAACCCTCCTACCGGGTCTCATATCCTGGAACAACAGTAGTGTCAAGTCTGGGTAGATAAGAACCTCCCTGTCACCGTCCTTGAGCCTACCGAAGTACCTCTCGGGTTTCTGAGGTTACCTACCATATCTGTGGAGTGGCTATTTGAATGTCAAACCTGATTGAATGTATAGGTCCTATTAAATTTTCCGTAATCGTTCGTGGTTCTGGAATCGCTTCCAGTTCTACCATACTCCCACTACTGTTTTCTGAAAAAGATCCATTTTACTAAAACTGTGGCGAGTCAAGAACAATATCACTATTGATCTTCCAAATGGTAGAATATCAACCCTCGTCATAGCCAGGGTCAACCCACAAACAGCCATTACAGAATCCTGCCCTGAGTTATCCAGAGTCTGGTTTTAATCATAAGCTGGACAACTCCCCGTACTTTAACATCTTTTAAGGTACGATCCATTCTATATCCAATACAGAAACTTTGGCACTAATTTAATTGGAACCATATTCAAATCATGCAGCTGTCTCCAGTGCATATCATCTTTAATGGAAAGAGGCTAATCAGCATTACTCAATTTAGGAATCCATCCAATTATGAGTAACCTGAAAGAGAAAACTCGTTTCTCAAAACCATCACTATCATCTGAATACCAATCACAAGAATCTACATCTTCGATCTCTTTGAAGAATCCCGATACTTGTGACACCTGGTTCTCTACTTTATTCTTATACCCACAACTTCTCAAAACTTAGACCTTGTATTTCTACGAAACACTTGTCTAAATACTAGAGAAGTTATAAGTAAACAGAACATAGTACGAGGACCAACCCCTTTGTCCTGATAGACACTGGACAACATACAATACTCTGTATAAGTCCGCTGAGTTAAACAACTCAAAAGCCTGTGCATCGTAGGTTGAAAACTGTACCCTGGTGATTTCCTCAAATATCACCAATTACAACTAATTCCGATATAACGAGGATAATCACCTAATTCCCAATATCTTACTCCCACTCATCATCTGTAAAACCATACAGATATGAGAATGAAACCTGGTAAATATATACCCTTGGAGTAAGTGTCTAATCGGGAAAACAGGTTTTCTTTAACAATGCACTGAAACATGAAAATGTTTCGTAGGGGTATCCTGGTATTCATAGCAATGCCTCTTCCATAATCCAATTCATGACTTCAACCGTATATTTTATTGCCATCTCTCCAAATCCCTTTATTTGTCTTTAGTCGTTACCTTCTGTACACCATTGTTAGGCTAAATGGTTTTCTTCCTTCCCTACCGTTCGGCACCAGCCTATGGTTTGGAAGAAGACTATCCAGTAAGCATAATAGGTGTACCATCCTAAACTAAGGAGTACTCGTATCTTGAGAGAAGGTGATGATAAAAGACAACTGAATAATACCTTATTCTTTTTAAAGGTGAAATAGGAGTGGCGATGAAGTACGCGGTTTTGGTCGTGAATGAGATCAGTCGCAATTTACTTTGCCCTCTTTCTAGTCCCTTTATTTTGTCTTTACATATTACCTTCTGCACACCCTACTTAGGCTAATTGGTTTTCTTCCTTCCCTACCTTTCGGCACCAGCCTATGGTTTGGAATAAGACTATCCAATAAGCGTAATAGGTGTACTCTTCTAAACCAAGGAGCCCTCGCAACCTGAGAGAAGGTGATAATAAAAGACAACTGAATAAACCAATTCTATTTCTCCTGAACCTGGATCCATCCTCGAAGAAGCCCCTTCGAGTTCGTATATAACCATACGATGGATCTATCCAATGGAAGTGGATATCCGTAGTAATACGGGTGTTCTGAGAAATTCAAAGGGTAAAAGAAGGAGTGGCAATGACTTATGCAACTCAGACAATCCAAAAACCAATATTTTAAGAAGGTTCGGTCAACTTGGTCACTGAGTCATAGTCTAGGGTCGGTCAAAGGTCGCTGCCAGAGAGAGAGAGAAAAGAAACACTCTGTGTGCACTCTAACCTAGATCAGAATGGTCATCACTTTATCTAATCCGGAAACCTCCCACTGTCCTGTCAAATTCTCCTCCAAACCTAAAGAAGAATCAATCGGGATCACCCGAAGAGTAAACCAACTCATCAGTGGGAATCGGGATCCAACTCTCATCGCATGATAACGTGATGGAATGCATCCATGTTACTCATACTCCAGATGGTATGCGCATACTTGGAAAGTTTCAGTTTCTTTAGAAACTCCCGATATGATTTTTGCCCCATGCTCTTATGATCGTGACTAAGGGCCAGCCCATCATAAGTCACATGTCAAGTTCTTCCCATTATTATCTTGTTAATTTGAACCCACCCGTACTCGCCCTTGACTAAGGGCCAACAAGGCTGTACGACTGTCCCAAACCAACTCATCTATCTATGCAACATGTGAACACCCCAGCAGCTACCAATCACTATGTCCTAGCTAAGGGCTAGACCAACATAGCTTGAATACTACTGACCATTCATATGAAATGACGGAGGGCTACGGCTGGTTTTTGGCGAAAAAACCTTTAACGTAGTGAACTTGATATCGCTGAAGGAACCTGATAGCTCCTTTTTTTTTAAAAATATAGTGGCGAAAACCTTTTGCTAAAGAGGTCACTCCCGGTAAAGGGATCTCGGCTCTTTCCTCGTGGAATGAGGTGCAGGATATTCCACTGAATACCGCTATGCAAAGCAACTTGTAATCGACTATAGTGAAGTTATTACGCTGACGCAAACTTCTGCCCAAGGGATCAGTCCCGGTGAAGGGATATCGGCCCTTGCCCCGTCGAATGAGGTGCAGGATATTCCACTGAATACCGCTACGCATAACAAAAGGAAACGTCTTTGCAATAACACTTTTTAAATTTGTTCCAACAACTGCAAATAGGTTTGTTTTACTTTGCGTTGATCAGAATCAACGCAGTCCCATCATTTAATCACACCAGAAAAGAACGAAAATAAAATGTACGTATATGCCATCCGCATTCGTCACTGGGTCCCGTCATCACCCGTTAGGTTACTTAGCTAACGACAGAGCGGGGATTGGACTAGCGCGGGTGTAAAACATATACAACATCTAATAGTATATAAACCAATATACAATAATCGCTCCAGGCGTGATAGTATGCAACATTACAGAAAAGTAATAAGCATCACAGAACAATACAGATATCTGGGATCCCCGGGTTTCACAGAGCCGCTGCTGAAACCCGACGTTCCCCTGTCGTGTGGATAGCCTGTGCAATGAAACCTAGACCCCTACAGGTGCGGCAAGTTACCCGCCAAAACCTGAAGCTAGGCAGCCCCTTACAGCATAGTGAATGGACCATCCAGCACTCCACGGAATCCGGTAATCTTGGGCACCCCTCCTTGGGTTAACCTGTACCCCCTACGAGTGCGGCGAATAGTCTGCCAATTCTAGAGTGGGACCCCTCTGCCTCTCAAAGCCATGAGATGCGGACCCGTTGCCCCCCAGAACCCGGCTATCCGTGCACTCCGTCGCGGGGCAAAACCTAGTACAGTAATGAAAAATAGTACAATAGGTACATCGACCGCAACCTGGTCATGCCCCAAAAGAATATTATACAACAGGCAGTGACGGCAGTCCACATGTTGGACGCTCGCCCCGCAATATCAAATGTACAAATAAACTCAACCTGCACTATCATTGCACACTGCTATCCACCACGACAAATCCGCAACATCACAGCATAACACAGAACATCAACGCGAATGTCACGTTCGCAAACCCGTCTAAAAGAACTATAGCAATCAGACGCGGTTTACCGATCAAATGACATTCCCGGTCGGAGATATAATGTAAGCACTGTAAACAAACGTGTTTAAATTTCGATCGACCAAATATCAAAAAGTGGGCCCCACGGCTTACTGGTGAACAGTAACAAAATCTGGGCCAAAACGATATTTACCAAAAACCCTAAAATCCAACAGAGAACCCACTGACAAAATTTGGGAGCACAAGCTCACCACGTGGCCGCGTTTCCGCGGCGCTTTGGTGGAGACACGTGCCCAAATTTCGTTATTGGTTCTTAGAAAAGCCTGCACAGATTTTTAAGACATGTAGAAAAATTTTATCAGACCATTTAAAATCAACAGAAACTGTCGAGCTAGGATTTTGCAATTTTCGATTTCCGGTTCGATCGATGTTTTAAACGCGTTAGCACAAGTTAGCATAGCAAAATGGTTAGGCTCTGATACCACTGTAAGTCTACGCTAGCGCCCCGGCAGTCTACAGACGCCAAATGCGGAACAAAAAACTTTTAACTGGCGCTATCGTATACTTTAACCCGGATATGCCATTATTGCTAAACTAACAAACTGTAAAGAGTGTAGAAAGGTTATACCGAACGATCCGAGTCCTTCGTTCTTCAACCATAATCCCACGCTCCGTTGCGGCTGCTCCGATCTCGTCGATCTCCGATATCCTCGTCGAGGTGGCACCACATCACCGATTCTTTAAACGGGCTCCCGCCTCTGACTTGAGGCAACTCGATCGTCAAGTTTTCTAAAAGAGACGACCAAGAATGATGTAGAGAATGAGTAGATGACTTTGTCTCACTTCGTCCAAATCCGTGGACGATCGGTTAATGAAGTTGCCGAGGGAATCGGGTGATGGAATGAAATGAAGTAATGAAATTTCCATGCACCCAAATGCTATCATAATCTTTTCTCTCTAAAATGAAATCAACAAGTCAAGTGAGGAGGAGAGAGAGGGCCGGCCACTTTGTAGAAGGAGGGAGGTGACCGTAGGAGCAAGTGGTGACCATAAACAAGAAGCATATCATTATCATAAATGAATAACAATGACTCATTAAGAAACATTGAATCTAAACCCTTAGTCACCATTGCATTAATGACACCATTAATGCACTAATGACTCACAAGCTTCATCATCACTTCTAGAAGCTTCTAGAATGATGACTCACCCTTATCAGAAGAAAAGATAAATCCGTCTTTAACCAAATGTTAAAAGACGGCTGATAGAAAACAGGAAACTGGCATCTTCCAAAAGTGATCCTGAAACGAATTTCAGGACAACCCCGAAACTGTATAAATATACCCGCATTTGTATTACGACCGAATACAAATGCAACTGAGACAAAGATATTATACCTACTCAATATAATACTCGGATCCGGCTTAAACCAAAGCCGACCAGTATCATCTGCCCGAAAAATAACACGTGCGTAAACGCACGTGCATTTTCCGAACCCTTCCATAAAACCATACGGCCTCTACAACGTTTCGCCCGAACTTGGGAAACTGTCTGTGGGGGACTCTAATGACTCGTCAGTACCCTGGCAGTGGGTTTAACCACAAACCGTCAGCGGCACTAGCAATGCGTAACGGCTGCCCATGGACTGACCTCAAGGGATGCCGATGAGCGCACTCATCCGGAAAACCCTACTGAGCCTAACAGTGACAATGTATATACAGTCCGGTCCGTTCGTCTATGAGTATCGCATATCTGCCTAGGGGGCTAGTAACGTCAGACCCTCATTAGCAGTATAAGTCGTGTCGGAGTGTAGCCCAATAACACCCTGAGATACTACTGGAGTATCTACCAGTAAATCTCCTGCATGGCCATGGACTTTGTGTAATGGCTCTCCTAGACACAGCACGACCTCGCCCCCAATACCGGGAGAGACGAATCCCCTGCCGATCCGCTCACGTGCCTCCATATGGCTCGGGACTGTACCCAAAAACTACCTGTTTGCACGACTCCTTTGTGCCGTGGTAGGGTAGAAATCAAAGCATAGTGGGAACTCACACGAGACAAATGACGACCTCAGGTCGATGAACTAACCTGTACACATGTCACCAGGGAACTGCTATCTGACGGTAGATATAATACTAACTAGCAGATTCCCGGCGAGTCCTGTCCGGTGTACTCATAACCCAATGAGCACCTGTATACATCTTAGGTGATCCAACTGACACCAGTGGCTTGTGTGACCGGCCACCGCCCCTCGTCGGGGTCTCGACTGTACACACTAGTCTACTCCGGAGCATCGATGCCCTGTCTCGAAACTCCCACGACTAGGGACCACAATTAAGGATATGCGTATAAACCACCCAACTCTCACGTATATGATCGCCATCATACTGTTGGTGGTAAAGCAAGATCCTAAGGGCTTTATCAAAGTGTAACATGTAATCAGTCACCTGATCATGTACACGACTAATAAAGGCAAACCAGATAGCATACTATCATCTTGAGTATGACTGTCCTACTGGTATAGGTCCTCCGCAATCATTGCAATCACGTACCTGTGATCCAATAATTGACTATGAGGGCACTATCTCCAACAACCTCTGTATTACGACAACAACGGGGCTATAGCTTTAGCGAAGGAACCCAGGTCCCATCAGAAATCTAGACACATCTTGAGGCGGTATCACCTGATCAGGGAGATCGTGGATCGCCAGGAGATCGAGGTTCGGAGGGTTGCTTCAGAAGATAACACAGCAGATCCATTCACCAAGGCCTTGCCCCAGACTCAGTTCGAGCGGCTGATCGAGATGATAGGTCTTCGATACGCCAGTACATGGCCTTAGTGCAGGTAGGAGTTTGTTAGTGTATATGCCCTAGAGGCCATTACTGTATCATACTAGTTTGTATATCACTTGATGGAAGCTTGGGATATTCACAGTTGTATATACAATCTTGCTCGAAATGGTAGTATGCTACTTGGTTTGTCTCTGCTTTAATATGTGCATGTGTTTCTTTTAGCATATCGCTGATATACATATTAGTAGAGCCCTTAGGATCTTTGCTTGATTACCAGCGTTGTGATGGCGCTCACACTCATGGGGGCTGGGTAATCCATAAGCACATCCTTATACAGGTCCCTAGTCGTTGGACTATCGAGACAGGGCATCGATACTCCGGAGTAGACTAGCGTATGCGCTTCTCATCCCAGTATGGGAGACGGTCTGTCCCACAGCCGTCACTACGTCGTACTTGAGATAGTATGCGGGTGCTCGTTATGTTACGAGTACACTGGACAGGACTCGTCGGGGACTGTTGGTTGGTATTATACCTATCGTCAGTTATCAGTTCCCAGGTGACATGAGTACAGCTTAGTCCGCTGACTTGACACTGTCACTTCGCCTCGAGTGTGTTCCCACTGCACTTTGATTACTACCCTACCACGGCTCAAAGGAGTCGTGCAAACAGGTAGTTTTTGGGTGCAGTCCCGAAGCACTTGGAGGCAGTGACGGTTAGACAGGATTCGTCTCTCCCGGTATTGGGGGTTGACATCGCGCTGTGTCCAGGAGAGCCATTACACGAGTAGTCCCTGGCCAGGGAAAGCGAGATATACTAGTAGGTTTCCAGTGCTATCTCAGGGTGTTCTGGGCTACACTCCGACACGACTTGTACCGCTATTAGGGGACTGACGTTCACCGCCCCCTAGGCCCGCCATGCGATGTATTAGACGAACAGACCGGACTGTACGGAGACTGTCACATACAGGCTCAGTAGGAGTTCAGATGGGGTTCACCTCGTCAGTCTTCTTATCGACATCTACCTGGGGACCGTTACGTACAGCTAGAGCCGCTTGCGGTCTGTGGTTAAACCTACTGCCAGTGTAGTGTCGAGTCTTTAGAGTCCCACACAGAGAGCTATTCGCCTTTAGGCAAAATGAGTAGAGGTCGCATGGTTTTGCGACAGGGTTCGTTCACATCCGCGCACTTGTGCACGTTTGCTGTCCGGACAGCTTATACTAGCGGGCTTTGGTTTAAGCCAGATCCTAGTATATGATTTGGGATTGGTTTTTTTCTCATTGTATTCGTGTTCCTCGGATCACGAATACGGGTGCGTATGCACAGTTGCTTGAGACAGAGGGAGAGGACTTTGATTAGGGTTAATGACTATTGTCATTTTATTAACCCTAATGCTTATGTGTGTATTATAGTTAATTGATATTAGTTTAATATAATTGTGCATGGTTGTGGTTTTTGACCATTTAACTATCTTGACTTGTTGACCTTTGTTGACATGTTGACCATCATCATTCCATATAAAAGATGCTCTTTGATCCCTGCAATTAGCATTAAATATGAAATGATAATGGTCATGTCATGATTAACCATGACAATTATTTAGCTAATTATCAATCTAAAGTAGTTCACACATATATGTGAGAATGGTTATTATTCTCTCATTCTATCATTTACTTTCTCTCTCTTGTTCTTCCTCTCCCTCAAGCTCTCCCCTCTCATGTGTTGAGAAACACTTGAGCTTGAGAAAAACCCCTTCTTGATAATCTCTACTCTCATCTAGGGTTCAAGGATTAGCACTTCTTGCATCCTAGTTACTTCTAGCTTGGAGTTGAAGCCAAAGGTTGAGGCTTTCGGGTGGATCTTTCTTCGACGTGAGAAGACGACAAAGGTGACCTCTTTCCACTACTCCAAGGAGCAAGGAGAGAAGGACATAAAGCCCTAGGTATAACCTTCCAAACACTTAGCTAGTTTCTAGTTAGCTTTAGCTTGTTTTTGTTTAGCAAAGATCCTTCTTTGTCTAGTCCATGTTGCCTAAAGTCATAAAAATTCGATTTTTATTCCGTTTTCCGCCTCCCCGTAAGCACCGGGGTGGGCAACGTGGACTTACATCTAAAAGCTTCCCGGAAATTACGAGAACGCCCCTCCCATCCGTGAAAACACGGAAAAACTTTAGACTGTATAAATCCAATAACCTGATACTAGAATCTGGCTTAAACCAAAGCCGTCTAGTAAAAAACTGTCCGAATGTCGTGTAAGTGCACGGTGGCGCCCCGGCCGTCAATCCGACGCCGGAATGAGGAAGCGGTGATAAACTTTAATTTTTGCAGACTTAGCAAACTGGCACCACCGCGCACTAAACCCCGGATCGTGCCATTAAACTAGATCTAGCAAACTACAAGAAGGGGAAGAGATATACCGAATGATCCGAGTCCTTCGGTCTTCGTCTCCACTCCGATCTTCGGCGGATGCTTCGTCCTTCATCTCCTCGTTGTCGCCTCTTCGCCGGAAGGGCACCACATCGCCTGTATCTTTTACGGGCTCCCACCTCAATACCGAGGCAACTCGGGCGCGAAGTAGGCTAGCCGACGCGTCCAAGATTTGCTGTAGAATGTGTAGGGTTGAAGCTATGTCTCATTTGGGTTAGATGCCATTTGAAGATGATGGAGGAAACAAGATAAGAAAAATGGTGCTTGCATTTTTCTTAGCATGAAAAGAGATCAAGAATGAAACACTCTCAAAGATGAAGCTCTCCTCCTCTTTTCTCTCTTAACCATGAAAATACTTATCTCCTTAGAAAATGGTGGAGGAAAGAATATGAAGCATGAAGGGAGGTGATGGTAGGAGCACAAGTGGTGACCACATCCAAAACATCATCATAACCATCTTACATCAAACTCTAATCACTTCTAATCAACAAAAAGCAAGTGATAATGATGGATAAGAATGGTATCAAAAGATGCTTTCATAATAAATACATTTTCAAGAAAAACCTCCACAATGTGTAACCCCCTCCATCGGAAATGTCCGGCCGGAAAAGAACAAAGAAAAACCGGCCGGAACGGAATGCAAACTGGCAACTCCAGAAAACTGGTCCCGTAATAAATTACAGGAAAACCCCGATACTGTGCATACACACCCGCATCTGTATTCCGTCCGGATACAAATGCAATGAGACAAAATCTACACCGTACTATACTAGGATCCGGCTTAAGCCAAGCCGGCTAGTAAAAACTTTCCGATCACGATCCGTGCAATATCGCACGTATCTGATCGAACCCTGCCATATCTCCATACGGCCTCTACAGCGTTTCGCCCGAAAGCTTAAGTAACTGTAAGTGTGGTGGACTCTAAAGACTCGTCAATACTATGGCTGTGGATTTAACCACTAGCACGTCAGAGGTATAAGCCAATACGTGACGGGCCACCAGCTATTGACCAAAAGGGACGTCGATGAGCGAACTCATCCTGACACCCTACTGAGCCTGTCAGTGACAATATCCGTACAGTCCGGTCCGTTCGTCTATGAGCATCGCATGGCGGGCCTAGGGGGTTGGTAAAAGTCAGACCCCCAAAAGCGGTACAAGTCGTGTCGGAGTGTAGCCCAGAACACCCTGAGATACTACTGGAATACCTACCAGTAAATCTCCTGCCTTGGCCAAGGACTTTGTGTAATGGCTCTCCTAGAGACAGCGCGACCTCACCCCCAATACCGGGAGAGACGAACCCCTGAAGATCCGCTCACTACCTCCATGTGGCTCGGGACTGTACCCTACTAAAACCTGTTTGCACGACTCCTTTGAGCCGTGGTAGGGTAGTAATCAAAGCACAGTGGGAACTCACACGAGATAAATAACGATCCCCAGGTCGATGAACTAACCTGTACACATGTCACCTGGGAACTGCTATCTGACGTCAGGTATAAGACCAACTAGCATGTTCCCGGCGTGTCCTGTCCGGTGTACTCATAACCCAATGAGCACCTGTATACATCTTAGGTGAACCAACTGACACCAGTGGCTTGTGAGACCGGCCACCGCCCCTCGTCGAGGTCTCGACTGTATACACTAGTCTACTCTGGAGTATCGATGCCCTATCTCGAAACTCCCACGACTAGGGACCTTTTAAGGATGTGCTTATAGACTCCAGCTCTCACTTATATGATCGCCCTCATACTGCCGGCAGTCAAGCAAGAATCCTAGGGGCTCTATCAGCGTGCAATAGCGACCTGTCATGTCACCTAAAGCAGTACACGATGATAACGGTAAACCAGATAGCATACTATCATCTCGAGTAAGACTGTCCTACCGGGATAGGTCCTCCCTCAATCATTGCAATCACGTGCCTGTGATCCAACAATTGACTCTGAGGGCACTATCTCCAACAATCTCCCACTTGCACTCAAGGCTAATTATTGCGATGTCGCTTACTCACAGCCCGTGTGATACCGAACACCCAACTCCTCTACTAGTCAGTCTCACAAATCCCGTCTGTGAAACTACTGCGGTCGAGGAATAGCCTCAGTGAGTGGATCCGCCATGATGTTTCTTTCTATGTCTCTCTATGTCTCAAGTTCGCGGAGAAAGCCATCTCCCGAAATGAGCAATACCTGTCTTAGAATGTCTGGATGTCTGATGGGACCTAGGTCATAAATGAGCTCCAAATCCAAACTTCTTAGACTGTATCGTCAACTGAACTTAATCAGTATCCTGCGCCATGCCACCCTCAGTATTGCCTTGGACCACCTGTCCAAAATACTGCCCCTCGTCAGAAGGAGAACTATAACTCTGACAACCTCCTTGTCGTCCATGTCACCTTGGAAGCCCAGAATGATAACTGTTTCCTAAAGGAGGCAGCCGTTATCATATCCCTAGAACATTCACTTATGTTCTAAAACTGCTTCCGACTATTTCTCCAGCTCATGATTGACTCAATTGCCTAAGCAAGTGATCTGCCAATCATGCACATCCCTCTCTACTTTAGTCTATAAGACACCTTTAGAGAGGGTGACTCCATCACCAGCAGGTACACTACCGTGCCAGGAGTCGTCCATTCTAAATACTCTTAGAATGTTGTCAAAGTACCCTGATTGGGAAACCACCAAAATCTAGATCTAGTAACCAGTATGTCTGATATAATGTCCAAGTCCCTTGTGGAGAAACCACTGTGTGATGACCAAAGTATAACCGATCGTAGTATAGGAATTTCTTTTCCTACTCTGTGTATGTCATCCAAATACCAGGATATCACACCCTACTACCTTCTCAACAGATCCATCCCCTATTCTGATGACGTCAAACCCATGACTGTCACATCAGAAATAGATGATCTATCTCCGCTATATCTTCTTTAGTCTATAAACAGACAAAAGCCTGATGTCAACCAATGCTTTCGCTGCTCCCACTGACTACGACAACCCTCTGGCAGAGTCATATAGACGTACACTTCTGAAGCTAGTTCAGAACGACGCTATACTCATCCTCCTGTCGGGTCTCGCAGCCTGGAACAACAACAATGGCAAGTGTGGGTAAACAAGAACTTCCCTGTCACCGTCCTTGAGGCTACCGGAGTACCTCTCGGGTGCCTGAAGTTACCCACCTTATCTGCGGAGTGGCCAATGGAATGTCAAATCAGATTGAATCTTTAGGTTCCTTATCAAATTTTCAGTAATTGTCTGCGGTTCTGGAATCACTTCCAGTTCTACCATACTCCCACTACTGTTTTTGAAAAAATCCATTTTTAATAAAACTGTGGCGAGTCTAGAACAATACTTCTATTGATCTGCCAGATGGTAGAAAGTCAACCCTCGTCATAGCCTGGGTCAACCAACAAACAGCCATTACAGAAACGTGCCTTGAGTTATCCAGAGTCTGGTTTTAATCATAAGCCGGACAACTCCCCGTACCTTAACAACGTTAAGATATGAACTGTTCTATATCCAATATAGAACCAGAGGCACTTATTTAATTTAACCAGATTCAAATCATGCAGCTGTCTCCAGTGCATGTCAACTAAATGGAAAGAGGCCGATCAGCGTTACTCAACTTAGGAATGCTTCCAATTATGAGTAACCTGAAAGAGAAGCAATTTCCCTTTATCATTACTATCAACTGAATACCACACACAAGTATCTACATCTTCGATCACTTTGAAGAATCCCGATACTTGCTACACCTGGTTCTCTACTCTATTCAAATACCTATAACCCCTCAAAACTTAGACCCTGTGTTTCTACGAAACACATGTCTAAGAACTAGAGAAGTTAAAAGTAAACAGAATATAGTATGAGGACCAACCACTCTGTCCTAATGGACACTGGACAACATACAATGCTCTGTATAAGTCCGCTGAGTCTAACAACTCTTTCACTGTGTGTCTCAGGTTGAAAACTGTACTTATGGTTAAGAAGAATTACACCGCTGTTTAATGCTCCTTACCTAACCATCCACTGATATAGGTAAATGTCATCGACATAATATCAAAAGGTATATCTCACTCTATGAAAATAGACGTACAGATATATCAATTTGAAATTGGTGCATAACAACGGATATTCAAAACCAAATAATTGCCGTCCGGCAAACAACCCAGGTGACTTCCTCAAATATCACCGATTACAACGAATCCCGTTGTAATGAGGATGATCACCCTATTCCCAATAACTTACTCCCACTCATCATCTATAAAACCATACAGATGTGAGAATCAAACCTGGTAAATACATACCCTGGAGCAAGTGTCTAATCGGGAAATCGGTTTTCTTTTAACAGTACATAGTTGAATTAAAACATTGAAATGTTTCGATGGGGTATCCTGGTATTCCTAGTAATGCCTCTACCATTATCCAGATTCACAACTATAACCGTATAATTCTTTGCCACCTCTCCAAATCCTTTTATATGTCTTTAGTCGTTACCTTCTGCACACCCCTTTAGGCCAATTGGTTTTCTTCCTTTCCTACCGTTCGGCACCAGCCTATGGTTTGGAAAAAGACTATCCAATAAGCATAATGGGTGTACTGTCCTAGTCCTAGGAGCACTCGCAACGCGAGAGAAGGTGAAGATAAAAGACACCTGAATGTACTTTATTCCTATTTCTCCTGAACCAGGATCCATCCCCGAACTGGAACAAGTTCCTTTCGAGTTCGTATATAACCATACGATGGAGTATCCAATAAACTGTGGATCTTCGTAGTGATACGGAGTGTCCTAGAGAAATACAAAGGTGATTTAGGA
The DNA here is from genome assembly GCA_030015575.1 of Agapanthus africanus. Taxonomy (NCBI): domain Eukaryota; kingdom Viridiplantae; phylum Streptophyta; class Magnoliopsida; order Asparagales; family Amaryllidaceae; genus Agapanthus; species Agapanthus africanus. The sequence continues at coordinate 383,682,396 of JASDDO010000022.1, read as the reverse complement.
TTGGCGAAGAAATATTTGGTTTGGTCGTGAATATCAGTCGCAATTTACTTTGCCCTCTTACTAATCCCTTGCTTCGTCTTAATCTTAATACCTTCTATACACCGTTTAGGCTAATTGGTTTTCTTCATTCCCTACCGGTCGGCACCAGCCTATGGTTTGGAAGAAGACTATCCAATTTGCGTAATAGGTGTACTACTCCTAAACCAAGGAGTACTCGCAACCTGAGAGAGGGTGAAAAGAAAAGACAACTGAATAATCCTATCCGTTTTCTCCAGAACCGGAAACCATCCTCGAATTCCTTCGAGTTCGTATCTAACCATACGATGGTTTTGTCCAATGGAAGTGGACGTTCGCAGTAATACGGGGTGTCCTGGAGAAAAGGGTAAAAGTAGGAGTGGCAATGAGGTCTGCAACTCTGACAATCCAAAAGCCTGTGTTAAGTAGGTTCGGTCAACTTGGTCACTGAGTCATAGTCTAGGGTCGGGTCAATGGTTGCTGCCAGAGAGAGAGAGAGAAAAGAAACACTCAGCGTGCACTCTATCCTAGATCAGAATGGTTATCACTTTTTCTAATCAGGAAACCTCCCACTGTAACGTCAAATTCTTCCCCAAACCTGAAAGAAGAATTAGCCGGGATAACCCGAGGAGTAAACCAACTCATCAGTGGGAATCGGGATCCAACTATCATCGCATGATAACGTGATGGAATCCGCTCACGTTATCACACTCCAGAAGGTATGCGCATATCTGGCAAGTTTCAGTTCTTTTGAAACTCCCGATGTGGTTTTTACCCCATGCTCTTATGACCTTGACTTTGGCCAACAAATCATAAGTCACATGTCAAGTTCTGCCCGTCATTCTCCACGTTAATTTGAGCCCACCCGTACAAGCCCTTGACTTTGGCCAACAAGGCTATACTACTGCCCCAAACCAACGCATCTATCTATGCTGCATATGAATAACCAACAGCTACCAAACACTGTGCCTTGACTTTGGCCAACAAACACAGCTTGAATACTATTGACTACCCATATGAAACGACGGAGGGCTACGAATGTTTTCTGGCGAAAACCTTTAACGTAATGAACTTGATATCGTTGAAGGAACGGATAGCTTTTTAGAAAATATAGTGACGAAAACCTTTACTAAAGAGGTCACTCCCGGTGAAGGGATCTCGGCTCTTTCCCCGTAGAATGGGGTGCAGGATATTCCAAAGGAAGACCACGATGCAAAGCAAAAGTAATCGGCTATAGTGAAGTTAATGCCCTGACGCAAATTTCTGTCCAAGGGGTCACTCCTGGTGAAGGGATCTCGGCCCTTGCCTCGTCGACTGAGGAGCAGGATATTCCAAATGAATACCACGATGCAAAACAAAAGTGAACGTCCTTGCAATAACAGCCTTATGAAAAGTGTTCCAACAACATCAGAATAGGTTTGTTTTAACTTCCATTGATCCGAATCAACGCAGTCCCATCAATTGATCACACCACAAAGAACGAAAATATACTGACGTACGTATATGCCATCCGCATTCGCCACTGGGTCCCGTCATCGCCCGTTAGGTTAGCTAACTAACGACAGAGCGGGGACTGGACTAGCGCGGATGTAAAACATATACAACATCTACTAATATATATACCAATATATTATATTTCGCTCAAGGCATGATAAAAAATGCAACATCACAGAAATGTACAGCATCACAGAACAAAACAGATATCTGGGATCCCCGGGTTTCACAGAGCCACTACTGAAACCCGACGTTCCCCTGGTCGTGTGGATAGCCTGTGCAATGAAATCCTAGACCCCTACGGATGCGGCAAGTTACCCGCCAAAACCTGAAGCGAGGCAGCCCCCTTCAGCTCCGTGAATGGACCACCCAGCACTTCACGGAATCCGGCAACTTGGGCACCCCTCCTGGGTCAACCAGTACCCCCTACGAGTGCGGCGAATAGCCCGCCAATCCTAGAGTGAAGCCCCCTCCGTCCCAATGCCATGAGATGCGGGCTTGTTGCCCTCCAGAACCCGGCTATCCGTGCACCCCACCGCGGAGCAATCCTAGTACAGAAAGTAAAATATACATACAACGGGTACATCGACCGCAACCAGGTCGTGTCCCAAAAGAATAATACAAACAGGCAGTGACGGCAGTCCACATGTCGGACGCTCGCCCCGCAAAATCAAATGTACATAATACAACCACAACTGTACTAGCATTGCATCCAGGCTATCCCCCACGACCGATCCGCAACATCACAGCAAAATACATAGAACATCAACGTGAAAGTCACGTTCGCAAATCCGTCTAACCGGGCTATAGCAGTTAGACCGGATTTACCGATCGAGTGACATTCACGGTCGCAGATATAATGTAAATACTGTGAAAAATGTGTTTAAAATATCCGATCGAACAAAAATTAACAAGTGGGCCCCCAAGCAATACTGTAGCACACACAGAAATTCTGGGCCCAAAATTAATATTCCAAAACCCCTAAAATAAGCCCAGAAGCCCACTGGAAAAATACGAAGCATTGATCCCACCAACCTGCGGCGGAACCGCGGCAACAAAGGGGGTTTTGCCGCGGTTCCGCGCTCTAGCTGAGGGATCATTGTCTCGAATTCTCCCAGAGTTCTTAGAACTCCCTGCACATCATTCTGAGACCACCTGAAAAATTTTTAGACTTCAAAAAATTTCAACAGAAAACTGATGTGAACTAAAATTGGGTTTTTGGAATTTTGGTCGATCGGAACTGAAAAACAAATCAAACAAAACTAGACGAAGTTAATGGCGAGGCTCTGATACCACTGTAAGTGCACGGCGGCGCCCCGGCCGTCAATCCGACGCCGGAATGCGGAAGCGGTGATAAACTTTAATTTTTGCGGACTTAGCAATCTGGCACCACCGCGCACTAAACCCCGGATCATTCCATTAAACTTGATCTAGCAAACTACAAGAAGGGGAAGAGATATACCGAATGATCCGAGTCCTTCGGTCTTCGTCTCCACTCCGATCTCCCGCGGATGCTTCGTCCTTCATCTCCTCGTTGTCGCCTCTTCGCCGGAAGGGCACCACATCGCCTGTATCTTTTACGGGCTCCCACCTCAATACCGAGGCAACTCGGGCGCGAAGTAGGCTAGCCGACGCGTCCAAGATTTGCTGTAGAATGTGTAGGGTTGAAGCTATGTCTCATTTGGGTTAGTTGCCATTTGAAGATGATGGAGGAAACAAGATAAGAAAAATGGTGCTTGCATTTTTCTTAGCATGAAAAGAGATCAAGAATGAAACACTCTCAAAGATGAAGCTCTCCTCCTCTTTTCTCTCTTAACCATGAAAAAACTTATCTCCTTAGAAAATGGTGGAGGAAAGAATATGAAGCATGAAGGGAGGTGATGGTAGGAGCACAAGTGGTGACCACATCCAAAACATCATCATAACCATCTCACATCAAACTCTAATCACTTCTAATCAACAAAAAGCAAGTGATAATGATGGATAAGAATGGTATCAAAAGATACTTTCATAATAAATACATTTTCAAGAAAAACCTCCACAATGTGTTATTTGCAAACTTGCAAATAACCCCCTCCATCGGAAAAGTCCGGCCGGGAAAGAACAAAGAAAAACCGGCCGGAATGGAATGCAAACTGGCAACTCAAGAAAACTGGTCCCGTAATAAATTACAGGAAAACCCCGATACTGTGCATACACACACGCATCTGTATTCCATCCGGATACAAATGCAATGAGACAAAATCTACACTGTACTATACTAGGATCCGGCTTAAGCCAAAGCCGGCTAGTAAAAACTGTCCGATCACGATCCGTGCAATACCGCACGTATCTGATCGAATCCTGCCATATCTCCATACGGCCTCTAGAGCGTTTCGCCCGAAAGCTTGAGTAACTGTAAGTGTGGTGGACTCTAAAGACTCGTCAATACTATGGCTGTGGATTTAACCACTAGCACGTCAGAGGTATAAGCCAATACGTGACGGGCCAGCAGCTATTGACCAAAAGGGACGTCAATGAGCGAACTCATCCTGACACCCTACTGAGCCTGTCAGTGACAATATCCGTACAGTCCGGTCCCTTCGTCTATGAGCATCGCATGGCGGGCCTAGGGGGTTGGTAAAAGTCAGACCCCCAAAAGCGGTACAAGTCGTGTCGGAGTGTAGCCCAGAACACCCTGAGATACTACTGGAATACCTACCAGTAAATCTCCTGCCTTGGCCAAGGACTTTGTGTAATGGCTCTCCTAGACACAGCGCGACCTCACCCCTAATACCGGGAGAGACGAACCCCTGAAGATCCGCTCACTGCCTCCATGTGGCTCGGGACTGTACCCAACTAAAACCTGTTTGCACGACTCCTTTGAGCCGTGGTAGGGTAGTAATCAAAGTACAGTGGGAACTCACACGAGACAAATGACGATCCCCAGGTCGATGAACTAACCTGTACACATGTCACCTGGGAACTGCTATCTGACGTCAGGTATAAGACCAACTAGCATGTTCCCGGCGAGTCCTGTCCGGTGTACTCATAACCCAATAAGCACCTGTATACATCTTAGGTGAACCAACTGACACCAGTGGCTTGTGAGACCGGCCACCGCCCCTCGTCGGGGTCTCGACTGTATACACTAGTCTACTCTGGAGTATCGATGCCCTGTCTCGAAACTCCCACGACTAGGGACCTTTTAAGGATGTGCTTATAGACTCCAGCTCTCACTTATATGATCGCCCTCATACTGCCGGCAGTCAAGCAAGAATCCTAGGGGCTCTATCAGCGTGCAATAGCGACCTGTCATGTCACCTAAAGCAGTACACGATGATAAAGGTAAACCAGATAGCATACTATCATCTCGAGTAAGACTGTCCTTCCGGGATAGGTCCTCCCTCAATCATTGCAATCACGTGCCTGTGATTCAACAATTGACTCTGAGGGCACTATCTCCAACATGTCGTACGTGCGTTTGAACACGTATTCGTCCGAACCCTTGTCGTAAAACCGTACGACCTCTATATCGTTTCTCCTGGAGTTGGGAAAACTCTGTGTGGGACTCTAAAGACTCGACAACTACACTGGCAGTGGGTTTAACCACAGACCGCAAGCGGCACTAGCTGTACGAAACGGTCCCCAGGTAGATGTCGATAAGAAGGCCGATAAGGAAACCCATCCGAACTCCTACTGAGCCTGTCCGTGACAATATCCATGCAGTCCGGTCTGTTCGTCTAAGAGTATCGCATGTATGGTCTATGGAGGTGGTAAACGTCAGACCCCTAATTACCGTACAAGTCGTGTCGGCATGGCTCAATTACCATCCGAGAATCTACTGATCAGTCTATCAGTAATTCTCAATCAGCCCTGGCCAGGGAGTTATAGTAATGACCAACCAATCACCGTGCGATATCAACTCCCTATACCGGGAGAGACGAATCCCTATCAGTCACTTACTGCCTCCACGTGGCTCGGGACTGCGCCTAACTAAAACCTGTTTTCACGACTCCTTTGAACCGTGGTAGGGTAGTAATCAAAGCACAGTGGGAACTCATACGAGGCAATTGAGGACTTTAAGTCAACGGACTATCTGCACACATGTCACCTGAGAACTGCTATCTGACGTTAGGTATAAATACAATCTAGTCAGTTCTCGGAGAGTCATGTCCGGTGTATTCACACCCAGTGAGCATCTGTATATTGTTGACACCTACATACGTGATGTTGTATTGGACATGGATAGTTAAGATAGTAACTCTTAATCCATTTCACGTATATCTTACTATAGCTACTCGTACATCTTGCATACATATTGACATGTACACCCACACAGTCTATTACAGCTACATGTATATCATGCACTCATATTAACATGTACACCCGCATATTTTCGCTATAGTTGTATGTACCCCAAGTGGTATTGTTTTGATATGTGATATTGAGTTGTTGATCATTACACTTATGAAATGCATCATACATACTTGCTTACATGTAGATACTTAAAGCATGCTACACTTACATGTACACCTCATATGATGATGCATTTGTTTTCGGAAGATTTTGGGAACCGCAAGATATATTTCAAAGATGGATTCATTTAAAAGAGCGGTTTTCCCTTTATATGCTCATATTGATGTTTTATGTTGCATATATCAGTTTTATATGGATTTTTCGTATTGAGATATAGATTTCATATGATTTATGGATTTGAGGACCGTGGGGGTATTTTCAAGAAACTATGTATTGTTTGAAAACCCGGTTTCTCTTGATATGATATTTGATGCGTCCACCATGAGATTTCTCGGTTCTGAGATTTGTGATATATACCCAATGCGAGGAGTGAGTGGGCCGTGTGCGGGTACATGGTGGGGCCCGGTACGGTTCCCCTCGGCAAGATGTTCGTGGTATAGACGATGAGCCTGGATGGTAGGCAAGTACCTACCGGTGACTGTATTTGGACTCGGCAGTTATCATGGGGATACCGACCGGAGTGAGGTACGACATATCGTCAGGGCCAGTCGTGGTGACAGCGCGTGAGTTTTGAGGATTTACGTGTCGAAGCTAGACACGGGTTTCATGATGTTTCGAGTGTCGGTGTTAGACACTCAGGTTTTCATGATTTTTACGTATCGTCGGTGGACATACGGGGTTGATATCCTCATACTTATATACGTATATATATATATACACCTAGGGATATGTTTTCATGATGTTTCGGGTGTCGATGTGTGACGCTCAGGTTCCACGAAACTTACAGGATGTGAGGGCCGATTTGAGGACGCGGTGCCTGAGGATTTGGGATTTGATGTGTCATTGAGGGACACTGGTGTTTTTCCATGCTGATGATCTGGCATGAGATTTTATATTATGACATCCCACACTGTGCACTCCACCAATGGCTGTGGGACCAATCCATCGCCCCTCCTCAGGGTCTAGATATGTATACACTAGTCTACTCCGGAGTATTGATGCCCAGTCTCGATACTCCTGCGACCAGGGACGTCTAAGGATGTGCCTATTGACTATCCAGCTCCCACAAGTTTGACTGCCATCACAACGCCGGTAGTCAGGCAAACACCCTATGGGCTTTATCAACATGTATATATATATGAATACTATGCAAAATATATCATATGTTAAGATAAAGACAAACCAAATAGCGTACTATCATATTAAGCAAGACTGTCATGTACATACATATCCCTAGCATCCTATACAATGAAGGCCTCTAGGGCATATATATCCAACAATCTCCCACTTGCACTAAGGCCTATAATTGGCGCAATGAGTACCCACTGTCTGTACTAGATCCAGTTGTTGGCGTACCGCATGCCCAACATCTCAAACAGCCTCTCGAACTGGACTTGAAGGATGGACTTGGTGAATGGATCTGCCGTGTTTTCTTTTGTGTCCACTCTCCGTACCTCGATCTCCCGACGATCAACGATCTCCCTGATCAGGTGAAAACGCCTTAAGATATGCCTGGATTTCTGATGGGACCTCGGTTCCTTCGTAAATGCTACAGCCCCATTGTTATCACAATACAAAGGTATTGGATTGGTAATGGACGGAACCACCTGAAGTTCATAGATGAACTTCCTCATCCAGACAGCCTCTTTTGCGGCTTCACACAGCAGCTATATACTCGGCCTCCATAGTTGAGTCTGCGACGGTATCCTGTTTGGAACTCTTCCAACATACCGCCCCTCCATTGAGGGTAAACACAAAACCCGAAATGGATTTAGAATCATCTTTGTCACTTTGGAAGCCAGAGTCGGTAAAAGCCTCTACCTGGAGGTCCCCATTACTGTAAATCAAGAATATCTCCTTAGTCCTTCTCAGGTACTTGAGAATGTTCTTTACCGCTATCCAATGCTTCTCACCTGGGTCAGACTGATACCTGCTTACCACACCAAGTGCGTAACCTACATCTGGTCTTGTACATAACATCGCATACATTATAGATCCAACTGCCGAAGCATAGGGTATAATGCCCATGCGAGCCCTCTCTTCATCAGTCTTTGGAGACATCTTTTTTGAGAGGGTGATCCTGTGACAAGCGGGCATATTACCACGCTTGGAATCTTCCATACTAAATCTCTTTAGTATAGTGTTAATATTCCTGGACTGTGAAAGTCCCAACATTCTATTAGATCTATCACGATAGATCTTAATGCCCAAAATGTAGGTTGCATCACCTAAGTCTTTCATGGAGAATTTCTGTGACAAGAAGAGCTTTACTGATTGTAGCATAGGGACATCATTCCCTATCAGTAGTATGTCGTCGATGTACAAAACGAGGAAGACTACTGCTCCTTCTACAATCTTCTTATAAATACATGGTTCATCTACATTTTTGATAAAGTCAAATTCTTTGACTGTCTCATCAAAGCAGATGTTCCAACACCACGATGCTTGCTTTAATCCATAGATGGATTTAAGCAACCTGCACACTCTTCCAAATCTCCCACTGTCTAAGAAACTTTCTGGTTGATCCATGTAAACACTCTCTTATAAATGTCCATTTAGAAAAGCTGTTTTTACATCCATTTGCCAGATTTCATATTCATGGAAGGCGGCAATGGAAAGCAGGATCCGAATGGATTTAAGCATAGCTACAGGTAAAAAGGTTTCATCATAGTCCAATCCTGGTCTTTGACGAAAACCTTTTGCAACGAGTCTAGCTTTGTAGGTTTCCACTTGTCCAAGTGCACCAATCTTCTTTTTGAAGATCCATTTGCATCCAACTGGTTTCACCCCAGGAGGAGCAACTTCTAAATTCCATACTTTATTGGTGTACATGGATTCTATTTCGGATCTCATAGCATCCAGCCACTTCACCGAGTCAATACTCGTGATAGCCTGCTGAAAACTAGTAGGCTCATCATCATCGATGATGCAATCCTCTCGATCCCCATCTAGAAGAAAGCCATAGTATCTCTTAGGAGGATGAGAAAGCCTACTAGATCTGCGGAGTGGCGTTGGTTCGTCATGTTCTATTGAAATCTGAGGTTCTACTAAGTCCTCGGTAGCAGTTTGAGTTTCTGGAATTTCTTCCAGCTTTACCGCGCTCCCACTAATTTCTTTTGCAAGAAATTCGCTTTCTAGGAAGACAATGTGGCGAGCGACAAACACCTTTTTTTCTTCAGTGTGGTAGACCATGTACCCCCTTGAATGTTTCGGGTATCCTACAAACTTGCACAAAACCGATCGTGCCTCGAGCTTGTCCGGACTATGCTTTTTAACATATGCCGGACATCCCCATATCTTGATATACTTGAGATATGGTCTCTTCCCGCTCCACATTTCATATGGAGTGGTAGGCACAGACTTAGTTGGAACTCTATTCAATAAGTATGCTGCTGATTCTAGAGCAAATCCCCAGAAGGAAAGTGGCAACTCAGCACTACTCATCATTGAACGCACCATATCTAATAATGTACGATTCTTCCTTTCCGATACACCATTATGCTGAGGTGTATAAGGCGGAGTAAGCCGAGAGAGAATTCCATTCTCTTTTAAGCATTCAAGGAAACTGGTACTTAAGTATTTCCACCTCGATCAGATCGAAGTGTCTTGATGCTTTTACCAGTTTGATTCTCTACTTCATTTTTATACTCCTTAAACTTCTCAAAGGCCTCGGATTTATGTTTCATTAAGAACACATATCCATACCTAGAGAAGTCATCAGTAAAAGTGATGAACTAGGAGTGACCGTTTCTCGCATGTGTAGACATCGGACCACATACATCACTGTGTATAAGTCCCAAGAGTTCTGTGGCTCTTGCTCCGTGTCCGGTGAACGGAGATTTGGTCATTTTTCCTTTGATACATGATTGACAAGTTGCATATGATGAATATTCAAACGGATCTAGATATCCATCTTTATGTAAGTTAGTCAACCTTGTTTCGTTTATATGACCAAGTCTACAATGCCATAGGAATGCTTGATTTGAATCTGGAGCCTTTCTTTTAAGTGTGTTTTGAATATTGAAAATTTGAGGTTGATTAAGTATGTATATGCCGTTTTCCAGTGTGCCATACCCAATCAGTTCTTGATTTTGGAGAATGTTCATGACATTTCTTTCAAGCGCAAAATTATATCCTTCATTAGATAACAAAGATACTGATATAATATTACATAACATACTGGGAATACAAAAACAGCTGTACAACACCAAAATGTGCCCACTAGTCAACCCTAGATGATATTCCCCTATTGCAATAGCATCTACATGCATTCTATTGCCTATCCGGAGAGTCATATCACCTGTCCCCAGTACTCTACTATTTCTCAGATCCTGCAATGAATTACAGATGTGAGAACCAGAACCGGTATCAAGTACCCATGATGTAGAGTTTACTGAAAGACAATTTTCGATTACGAACACACCTGAAGCAGAAGCAACAACTTGCTTCTTGTCCTTAGCTTTGAAGGCTATACAGTCCTTCTTCCAGTGCCCTTGCTTGTGACAATAAAAGCATTCATTTATATCAGCTTTCACCCTTCCTGCCTTGTTCGTTCCCTGCACCTTCTTGACCCCACCCTTCGGTTTGGTGGCTTTCATCTTCTTCTTCCCTTTAGCTTTCGCTTTAGATTTAGAAGAGGATGATTGGCCAACATACAGAACGGGGGTCTTCTCCTTTTTCAAGGAGGTCTCTGCTACCCTCAACATGTTGAGGAGCTTTGGAAGATCAGCTTCCATTTCGTGCATGTTGAAGCTAAGCACGAACTGAGAGAAGGTGTGGGGAAGGGACTGCAAAATCAAGTCGATATACAAATCATTCTCTAGCACGCATCCCAGGTTTGCGAGTTCCTCAATGAGGCTGATCATTTTGAGGACGTGCTCTCCTACAGGCGATCCTGGAGCTAACCTCATCTGGAAGAGTTTCCTTGAGGTCTCGTACCTCGCGATATGGGAGTGCTCTCCATATAATTCCTTGACATGGAGAAAGATGGATATAATATCCATACTCTCGTTCTGTTTCTGGAGTTCATTGTTCATGGACGCCAGCACGATACACTTAGCTCGCTCACAATCTAGATCCCAGGTTTTGCGAACTTCCTTGTCCACAACTGAGGAATCTGGTCCTGGGATAAGGGGAGGAACAGCGGTGGTAACATATGCTACTTAGTCATAAGTCAGTGCAATGTTGACGTTCCTTAGCCAATCTTTATAGTTCTGCCCGGTCAGTATATTTTTTTCAAGTAATAGTTTTAGTCCTGTCATCGTAGCTGTTAGAGAGAGAGAAAAGAAAACACTCAGCATATACTTCTTGCAAGTTTAGATTGGTTATTAGTTTATCTACATAGGATGGCTCCCACTGTTCCCTCAAATCCTTCTTCAAAACCTAAAAGAAGAACTAGTCAGGATTTAATCACACGTCACAATACTTGCTTAACCTTTCAGCCAGGCCGGTGTTGGTACTTCGAGGGAGGTTTTCCAATGCTTTCACGAAGTTCCTTAATTAAATAACCTCTTTTCCCTAGAGGCGTAGCCCCTCTAACACCTTTCTGGACACCTACTTGGTTTATAGCATTGATTGTTAAGTGAGAAAGTTTCCCGAGAGTAATCCTACTCATCAGTGGGATCGGGATCGAACTATCATTGCATGATGTACTAGATGGAAGCCACTCTAGTCACCACACTCCAGAAGGTATGCTAAATCTGCAAGTTTCCTTTATGTTTGAAACTCCCGATGTGAGTTTTTACCCCAAGCTCTTATGACCTTGACGTAGGCCAACAAATCATAAGACGCAAGTCAAGTTCTACCCGTCGTTGTCCTGATTAATTTAGGTACATCGTACTTGCCCTTGACGTAGGACAACAAGGCTGTACGTCTGTCATATACTAATGCATCTATCTTTGCAACAAATAAGCAAACACACTGCTACCATCCACTATGCCTTGACGTAGGCCAACAAGCATAGCATGAATACGATGTGTTGTCTATTTGAAACGACGGAGGATTACGGCTGGTTTTTGACAAAAAACCGTTAACGTAGTGAACTTGATATGATCGAAAGAACCATGATAGCATTTATTAAAAGGAGTGGTTTAAGCTCTGCATTTAAAATTTGCTTTTTGAGGAAAACCGAGTGGTTTCGAAATTGTTCCAACGATTCAGTTTAGGTTTTATTTTTCTTTGCATTAAAAATAATGCGTCCCATCTTTAACCTATCATTACAGATAACAACGAAAATACAACGTCCTCTTATGCCATCCGCATTCGCCACGGGGTCCCGTCATCACCCGTTAGGTTACTTAACTAACGGTAGAGCGGGGGCTGGGCTAGTGCGGGTGTAAAACATAAGTGACGTCTAAATAGCTATCATATATAGATATTGTACATTCGTCAGACCAATAATAGGCATTCCAGATCACAGATAAACTTTATTGGATATGCAAGCAATCCGCGTTTCTTTTGAGCCTGTAAGAAAAGAAGGATTACACAGTTGTGATGAATAGCCATTACCCCACCCCAGACCCCTATGGGTACGGCAAACTACCCGCCATGTACCCGAAGTGAAGCGGTCTCCCTCAACAACGTGAGTAGGCCACTAAGCACTTCGAAATACCCGGTAGTTTGTGCACCCCACCTTGGGTCTATCCTAGAATCAAAAACAGTAAAAAGAAATAATACAACGGTGGCTACAACCGCAACCTGGATGTGCCCCGCAAAATAATATTACAACTTATTACAATTACATAGAATGAATTAATACAATAACCCATCACAAAACCCCGGCTAATCATCACAACAATCCAATATAGTTCATAATCACAAACAGTTAAAACATTACAGATATGTGCAACCCCCTGCCAACCGACATACTAGCAGTTAGGGGAGGTTTACGAACACATAATACAGTTCACAGATAAAATCAAACAAGCAAACATCGTATAATTTCGATCGATCAAACCCATTAGATTCTGCTCCAAAACTTCTCTGTAAACCTAAGACCTAAGTAAAAAATAAACATTCCAGAAAAGACAAAACATTCACAGAAGAATTACTGGGGAGATTTGGGGTGAATCGGGCTCAACTCGGCCGCGGATCCGCGGCGGATCGGTGGGATCGGCCGCGGTTCCGCGGTGTGTTGGCCGATTCATGCACCCAAATTTCTCTAGTGTTCTTAGGTTTCCATGAAGATTATTCTGGAGGTCCCTGAAAAATTTTTGGACCTCAATTTAAAATCGACAGAAACTATGTGAATACGATATCTTTTCCGGTTCATTTTGCGTTCGAAATTCATACGACTTTGCAAGTGAGTTAATTATTGTTTAGTGAGGCTCTGATACCAAGTCGATGTGCAACACCCCACGAGTTGCGGGGAGGCGGAAATATGAAAAACGATATTGTTATTGAAGCATACATCGACTAACCGAAGATCTTTGCTAAACGATAATTAACACCTACCATATAAGTTCTTAGCTACTATGTAAAGAGATTATACCTAGTGATACGTGTCCTTCTTCTTTACGATCTCTTCGTCCTCCTCGGCCTCTACTAAGTGATAGATGATCCACCCGAGAACCCTAATCCAAGCTTCACCTCAAAACTTGAGGTAACTAAGTTTCTCTAGTTGCTAATCAAAGGAACTTAGATCATATAGAGTTAGGTTATGGGATGTTTAGTCTTTTCTAATCCTTGTTCTCAACTCATGAGTGGTAGGATTAGAACTTGAAGAAAGAGTGAGCTTGAGGAGAGAGAAGGTGAACTAGAATTATGAAAATGAAATCGTTTCTCACTTGATATATGAAGCATAATGAATAAATCAATAAATCAAATAAAAAGAGATTATTCATCATACTACATAAATGTATTATGAGTGATTCACTATGTGAGTCATTAAGCATTTAATAATGCATTAATGACATAATGAATCACACTTTATGAGTCACAATATCATTAATGACAATGCCACCTAAACCCCTCAAATCACCATGCTTCTAGAAGCTTCCCAGAAATTACGAGAACGCACCTCCCATCCGTGAAAACACGGAAAAACTTTAGACTGTATAAATCCAATAACATGATACTAGAATCTGGCTTAAACCAAAGCCGTCTAGTAAAAACTGTCCGAGTGTCTTACGTGCGTTTAAACACGTATTCGTCCGAACCCTTGTCGTAAAACCGTATGACCTCTATATCGTTTCGCCTGGAGTTGGGAAAACTCTGTGTGAGACTCTAAAGACTCGACTACTACGCTGGCAGTGGGTTTAACCACATATCGTAAGCGGCACTAGCTGTACATAACGGTCCCCAGGTAGATGTCGATAAGAAGGCCGATGAGGAAACCCATCCGAACTCCTACTGAGCCTATCCGTGACAATATCCGTGCAGTCGGTATGTTCTTCTAAGAGTATCGCATGTATGGTTTAGGGAGGTGGTAATCGTCAGACCACTAATAACCGTACAAGTCGTGTCGGCATGGCTCAATTACCATCCGAGAATCTACTGATCAGTCTATCAGTAATTCTCAATCAGCCCTGGCCAGGGACTTATGGTAATGACCAACCGATCATCGTGCGATATCAACTCTCTATACCGGGAGAGACGAATCTCTAACAGTCACTCACTGCCTCCATGTGGCTCGGGACTGCACACAACTAAAACCTGTTTGCACGACTCCTTTGAACCGTCGTAGGGTAGTAATCAAAGCACAGTAGGAACTCACACGAGACAAATGACGACATTAAGTCAACGGACTATCTGCACACATGTCACCTGAGAACTGCTATCTGACGTTAGGTATAAATACCATCCAGTCAGTTCTCGGCGATTCCTGTCCGGTGTACTCACACCCAGTGAGCATCTGTATACAATCTTAGGTGCACTCCACCAATGGCTGTGGGACCAATCTATCGCCCCTCCTCAGGGTCTAGATATGTATACACTAGTCTACTCCGGAGTATCGATGCCCAGTCTCGATACTCCTGCGACCAGGGACATCTAAGGATGAGCCTATTGACTATCCAGCTCCCACAAGTATGACTGCCATCACAACGCCGGTAGTCAGGCAAACTGTTAGTTGTATGTATGCCCTAGAAGCCAGTATTGTACAGATGATGTATATTATATTGGATGCTTGGACATATATAGGGATGACTTTCTTTCTCGATATGATAGTATGCTATCTGGTTACTCTTTATCTTAACATGTACACTTGTCTCTTTAAACTGTCTTATAGTTACATGTTGGTAAAGCCCTTAGGATGTGTACTTGACTGCCTGGACTATGATGCAGATCATACTAGTGGGGACATGGTAGTCCATAAGTACATCCTTCAAAGTCCCTAGTCGTGGGTGTATCGAGACGGGGCATCGATATACCAGTGTAGACTAGCGTATATGCTTCTCGACCCATGAGATGGGCGATGGATGATCCCATATCCATTGGTGTTTGACATCAGAGATGGTATACGGGTGCTCAGTGGAGACTGGGTACACTGGACGGGCTCGCCGAGAACTCCTAAATGGTATTATACCTCACGTCAGATGGCAGTTCTCAGGTGACACTTGTACAGGTTAGTCTGTAGACCCGAGATCGTCATAGTATCTTGTGTGATTCCCACTGTGCTTTGATCTCCACCTTACCACGTCCATGAGGGCGTGCAAAACACTGGTCTTTGGGTACAGTCCCGAGTCACATGGAGGCAATGAGCGATAGGAGGGGTTTCGTCTCTCCCGGTATTGTGGGTCGATGTTGCGCTGTGCTCGATTGGCCGTAATAGGGAAGTCCCTGGCCAGGGCTGATCAGAGATTTGCTGGTAAGTGTTACCAGTAGTTTCTCGACCCGTTATGAGCCTCACATCGGCACGACTTATCGGTTATTGGGGTCTGACGTTTACCACCCCTAGACTTGATATGCGACATATCAGACGAACAGACCGGACTGTACGGTAAGTGTTACTGGTTGGATTCACAGGAGTGTGAGCGGGCTAGCTCGTCGATCTTCTGATCGCTCAATACCCGGATGGCCGTTACGTTTAGCAGACCGCTTGCGGCTTGTGGGTGCTTGATATGATCATCATCTGCTACCGCCGTATTAACGAGTCTTTAGAGTCCTACACAGAGGTTTCCTGGCTCAAGCGAAATGAAATAGGAGCGCATATGAGATATGTGCGGGACCGAGAATAATGCGTGTATGTGATACCGTATTTCATTCTCACGATGAATGTTTCGATTGGTTATATGCGATATAACCTAGTTATCGAATCGTAGATTGATTCGATAAGTTGATACATTGGATACTAGTCGGTTATGTGCGACATGACCGGATCATTGAATCAAGTGTTGATTTAATGATTTAATGTATAATTATATATTTGATATATTACTTTGCATTAACTGGTATTGGTTCACTTTAATAGGATTTTCTCACTTGTAGTTCACAAGTTGTATATGTGTATACTTTTGTGCACTACTATGTGTCATGTTTGATGATGCATGTAGATTGGTTTTGTGTTAAGACTTAAACCATGGTTATGATAATAGTTAGGGTTTTTATTTATTTACTTATTTATTTATCTATTCTTTTTTGATAAATAAATAAATGATAACAAAATGGTTTCTTTCATGAAGCTTGATGAAGCTTCATGAAGCTTTGACTAAAGTGACCATTTTGTCATGATCCTTAACCCTAACCATTCTCATTTGACCATGGTTTATTCTCTACACTTAACCAAGGTTAGAAGATGATAAGTATTGATTTTATTATTCTTTTTACACAATACTTATCATATTCTATTTACTTTTTCTTCTTCATCTTCAAGAGAAAAAGCTTGATGCCATCAATGGCATCTTGAGTTCCAAAGTGAGAAATCCAATTCTAAAGTGAACCCACCTCCTATTTCTTCACCCTCTACCTCTTCCCAAGTTTTTTTGGGTGTTTTCTTCACAAGTTTCATAAATTTGTGAAGTTGGAGCTTGAACTTGTGATGCCTCGACGTAGATCATCTTCGGCACGAAGCCGACGACCTAGTCCGCCCAAATCTCCGATGAAGCCGACCTTTGTAGTTCGGGATTCGAGATGGACAGCGAGAGGATGCCTACATGGAGCCAAGGAAGTGGATATCCAGATCTACAAAGGTTGTAGATTCTTATCTTTAGTTAAGTTGTTAACTAGATTAGCTTTTCGCTTAGATTTCTAGTCAACGATCCGTATTAGGGTTTCTCGGTGTTGGAGATAGTGCCCTCAGAGTCAATTATTGGATCACAGGCACGTGATTGCAATGATTGAGGGAGGACCTATCCCGGTAGGACAGTCTTACTCGAGATGATAGTATGCTATCTGGTTTATCTTTATCATCGTGTACTGCTTTAGGTGACCTGGCATGTCGCTATTACACGTTGATAGAGCCCCTAGGATTCTTGCTTGACTGCCGGCAGTATGATGGCGATCATATACATGAGAGCTGGTAGTCTATAAGCACATCCTTAAAAGGTCCCTAGTCGTAGGAGTTTCGAGACAGGGCATCGATACTCCATTAGTAGACTAGTGTATACAGTCGAGACCCCGACGAGGGGCGGTGGCCGGTCTCACAAGCCACTGGTGTCAGTTGGTTCACCTAAGATGTATACAGGTGCTCATTGGGTTATGAGTACACCGGACAGGACTCGCCGGGAACCTGCCAGTTGGGATTATACCAGACGTCAGATAGCAGTTCCCTGGTGACATGTGTACAGGTTAGTTCATTGACCTGGGGATCGTCATTTGTCTCGTGTGAGTTCCCACTGTACTTTGATTACTACCCTACCACGGCTCAAAGGAGTCGTGCAAACAGGTTTTAGTTGGGTACAGTCCCGAGCCACATAGAGGCAGTGAGCGGATCTTCAGGGGTTCGTCTCTCCCGGTATTGGGGGTGAGGTCGCGCTGTGTCTAGGAGAGCCATTACGCAAAGCCCTCGGCCGAGGCAGGAGATTTACTGGTAGGTATTCCAGTAGTATCTCAGGGCGTTCTGGGCTACACTCCGACACGACTTGTACCGCTTTTGGGGGTCTGACTTTTACCAACCCCCTAGGCCCGACATGCGATGCTCATAGACGAACGGACCGGACTGTACGGATATTGTCACTGACAGGCTCAGTAGGGTGTCAGGATGAGTTCGCTCATCGACGTCCCTTTTGGTCAATAGCTGGTGGCCTGTCACGTATTGGCTGATACCTCTGACGTGCTAGTGGTTAAATCCACAGCCATAGTATTGACGAGTCTTTAGAGTCCACCACACTTACAGTTACTCAAGCTTTCGGACGAAACGCTGTAGAGGCCGTATGGAGATATGGCATGGTCCGATCAGATACGTGCGGTATTGCACGGATCAGGATCGGACAGTTTTGTACTAGCAGCCGTATAGTTATATGGCAGGGTTCGATCTGATACGTGCGGTATTGCACGAATCAGGATCGGACGGATATTACTAGCCGGCTTTGGCTTAAGCCGGTCCTAGTTTAGTATAGTGTAGATTTTGTCTCATTGCATTTGTATCCGGTCGGAATACAGATGCGGGTGTGTATGCACAGTATCGGGGTTTTCCTGTAATTTATTACGGGACCAGTTTTCTGGAGTTGCCAGTTTGCATTCCGTTCCGGCCGGTTTTCCTTTGTTCTTTCCCGGCCGGACTTTTAGGATGGAGGGTGTTATTTGCAAGTTTGCAAATAACATATTGTGGAGGTTTTATTTGCAAATGTATTTATCATGATAGCATCTTTAGATACCATTCTTTTCCTTCATCTTTTCATGCTTTATTGTGATTAGAATTGATAAGAATGCTTGATGTGAGTTTGTGATGATTATGTTTGGATATAGTCACCACTTGCTTTTACTACCATGACCTTCCTTCTAAGGTGGTAGTTTAGTATTCCCTCCTCCACCATTCTCTTTTTAGGAGATATAGAACTCACTTGAGAGAAGAACAAGAGAGAAGAAGAAGATGAGAGCTTCATCTTGAGAGTTTCATTCTTGATCTCATTTTCATGCTAGAAAAATGCAAGCACCATCTTTCTAATCTTGATTCCTCCATCATCTTCAAAGGCAACAAACCCCAAATGAGACATACCCTCTACACTACACATTCTACAGCATATCTTGAGCATGTCGAGTTGCCGGCTTCATGCCTGAGTTTCCTCGGTATTGAGGCGGGAGCCCGTAAAAGACGAAGGCGGTGTGGTGCCCTTCCGGCGAGGAGGCGACGATGTGGAGGCAAGACTTTCCGCGGGAGATCGGGACGATGACGAGAAGACCGGAGGACTCGGATCACTCGGTATACTTCTCTTCCCATCTCTTGATAGCTAGTATAGGTTAATGGTTAACGATCCGGGTTTTCATTGTCCGCGGTAGCGCCGGTTTCCAAGTAAGGAAAAATTTTGATTTCGCAATTTGGCCTCGGATAGACGGCCGGGGCGCTGCCGTGGCGCAACACTCGGCACCCATAAAATTTGAAATCAGCATGGTTGATGCCTTGTGAGACCTCTTGAGAGTGCCTAGGAACCCTACAGTGGTATCAGAGCCTAGCTAGAGCCTTAGGCGAAGTCTAGAAGACGTTTGAAACCTGAATAAGCATCGAAACCCTAACACATCATGCTCTCTGGACTTTATCTAAAAACTGGGATTTTTCCAGATTAAAAATGCTTAAAAAATTCAGCAGGGAAATCTAAGAATTACGATGCAAAAATTATTCCATGAACACTAAATAGTGCGGCGGAACCGCGGCAGAAGCCTGGCTTCTGCGGCGGTTCCGCGGCAGTATGATGACGTCAGACCTTTTGCTTTGCACAGTAATTCATCATTTCAGCAGTTGAGTTTTATGGGTATTTTTAATATTTTTTCAAGATTTGAATTTTCTGGGGTGTTTTAGAGCTTCGATGTTTCGATTGGATTATCAAATTTCGTCTTTGTGTTTTTCCGGATGACTTTAGAATATGTTAAAAAGTTCGACCGGATATAAATACCCAACTTTTCCCCTGCCGGAAACTATCCAAGTGTTGGATTTTTGTGTGGTTTAAGGACGTTCTGAGTAGTGCAAGTAACGCGATGGCCCCTCTAGAAGACAACAAACCTTAACTCGATTATGTGACCGTCTTGAACTGCCCTTTGAACCTTAGGGTTTGGGGCAGTACGGCGTGCCACATGTGAGGCGTTGGCTTGACCCTTCTACGGCTGGACCGTTGGTACTGAGGCATGAAGTGAATGTCTTTGAACCTATTTCATGTGTTGAACGGTTTCGGGAAAACTTGGGTGTTCGAATGTTCGATCGGAAAATTTAATATATTCTATTTATCCGGAATGGGATACAATAATTGGAATTCACAAACAGTTATGAGATAACTGAATGAATGTTATAAATCTAGCAGTTTAGTCCCACATGATATTGAAAAGAGTTTTCGATAATGAGACTAAAATGCGGGGTTTATAATTGTTAGGCATGCGATGTCTAAGTATTTCATTTGATTAGGCATGCGATGTCTAAAGAGATTGCGGATTCCAATTGTTGTAGTTTTACACTTTCTTTTCTGTGACCGTAAGTGTAATATGTGATATCGCCGGTTTCGTTGCTATATGTCAACGACAATTGGGATGCGCATATTTACTTACGTTGATGACATGTGATGTTATGTGTTGCTGGATATGTTATATTGGATAGTCGTGTTTGAATAGCCGGGGGTTTTTATGTGAGATGAGTGTTTTTCATTTTCATTCATGTAAAAAATTGTATGTAATATTCTTTTATTTGGGGCACTTCCAGGTTGCGGAAGTTGTCACCTTTTGTATATTATTTACTTTTCCGCATTAGGATAGACCCAAGGAGGGGAGCACAAGTAACCGGGTTCTGGGGTCCAGTGGGAGACCAACTCGAGGAGTCGAGTCCGGGTCTCCTAACCCTAGAATTGGCAGGGTTGCTTGCCGCTCTCGTAGGGGTCTAGAGGTGTGGGATTGGCTATTCATCACGACCGTGGAATCCGTGTTTTATACTGGCTCGTATTGAAAACACGGACGTCCTAGTATATCCAATATTTCATATGTTTCTTCTGCTGCTTTATCTGTGATGTGATCATGTGATGTTCTGTGATAGATACAGTATATAGTATATATGATATATTATATAGATGTTACTTATGTTTTGCACCCGCACTAACCCTGCCCTGCTCTGTCGTTAGTTACCTAACCTAACGGTGTACGAGGGGACATCCAGGCGAATGCGGATGGCATAAGTGTACGTCGTATTTATCTGTGATGTTTAGGTACTTAAATGATGGGACTTCATTAATGTGATTAATGAATGGAAAGAAACCTAAGATGTTGTAGAATCAAATTTTAAATAAAACAGGTAGCTTCAGTTCTTGCTTTGCACAGCGGTATATGTGATATATCCTGCACCTTATTCGATGAGGAAAGGACCGAGATCCCTTCACCGGGAGTGACTCCTTTAGCAGTAACTGGCAGATGCTACACACTCGGTTTGGTTTTGATTACTTTTAAGAGTTTTTGCTTTGCACAGCGATATATATGATATATCCAGCACCTCATTCGACGAGGAAAGGACCGAGATCCCTTCACCGGGAGTGACTCCTTTAGCAAAACTAGAAAAGCTTCAAAATCACTCCATTTCAAACCTTCATTTTGATTCTACAACGATATCAAGTTCATTACGCAATAGGTTTTCAGAAAAACCTGTCGTAGCCCTCCGTCATTTCAGATGAGTAGTAGTTAGTATTCGTGCTACGTTTGTTGGCCTGCGTCAAGGCGTAGTGTGCGGTAGCTAACTAGTATTTATCTGCTTATGCATATGATGCAGATTGGATTAGGGTACTCGTGCGACTTTGTTGGCATGCGTCAAGGGTCGTACGGGTGGGTTTAATTCAATCAGGAAATGACAGGTTGAACTTGACTAGCGCACTATGGTTTGTTGGCCTGCGTCAAGGTCATAGGACGCTAGGGGCAAAATATTATCGGGAATTTCAAGTGTTGAAATTTGCAATGAGATTGCATACCTTCTATGAGATAGTTGGATCCCGATACCCACTGCGAGTAAGAGTTACTCCTGGGAGAGTTTTACACATTACAATTAGCCGATCAAGTAGGTGTCTAGAAAGGTGTTAACGAGGTTACGCCTCTGGGAAAATGAGGTTTACATTAATTAGGTTCGTGCGAAAGCACGGGGGACCTCCCTCAAAGTACCGACACTGGCCTGGCTGAAAGATCGACGAAGTTGTACGGTGTAATTAATCCCGGCTAGTCTATCCTTTTAAGGTTTGAAGAAAGATTTGATAAAAAACAGTGGGAGCCATCCTGATTAGATAAGATAATAACCAATCTGATCTTGCACGAGCATACGCTAAAGTGTTTTCTTCTCTCTCTCTCCAGGTAGAGACCATTTCATGCCCTAATGAAGATAATAATATAGAAGTATTGACCGAACCCGCATGTTATACTGTGCTGGGGAACGTTGGTTCCGTTCTTTCTTATAAGAGTTATAGGAATGAACAGGATATAGGGGAATACCAGGATTCCCATGCCACCCGAATGAAGAAAGTACATGTTGATGCATTTTCTTCGGGTGTGTTCGTTACAGAGAACTGTTTCTCCATTTGCTCTACGTCCAGGGTATTAGATACCGGGTCAGGATCCCATATATGTAATCAGTTACATGGGCTAAGGAAAGGTAAAGAACTTGGAGAAGGTGATAAAGACATTAGAGTTGGAAATGGTGCAATTGTTGCAGCTAAGACTGTCGGGGAATATCACCTTGTATTACCAACTGGTAATACATTGGTTCTGAACGAATGCTATTACATGCCGAACCTGATATGCAACATTATATCAGTTTCTTTGTTGAGTAAAGAGGGATATAATTTTGTATTACAGGACAATGTTATGAACATTTTCCGTAACCAAAAATTGGTTGGATCAGGCACGTTGTGTAATGGCATTTATGTTCTAAATCAATCAACAGTTCTGAGCATAACTAACACACACAAGAGGAAGAGTTCTGAACTGAACGAATCCTTCTTGTGGCATTGTAGACTGGGTCACATCAATGCGACACGACTAGCTAAGTTGCATAAAGATGGATATTTAAATCCGTTTGAATTTTCATCTTATGACACTTGCCAGTCATGTCTCAAAGGCAAGATGACCAAGACTCCGTTTACGGGACACGGAGAAAGAGTTAACGAACTCTTGGGACGGATACATAGTGATGTATGCGGTCCCATGTCTACACATGCCAGGGATGGTTCTTCGTACTTCATTACATTCACTGACGATCTCTCTAGATTCGGATATGTGTTCCTGATGAAACACAAATCAGAAGCTTTTGAGAAATTTAGAGAATATAAACAAGAAGTCGAGAACCAAACCGGAAAAAGTATTAAAATCCTTCGATCTGATCGAGGAGGAGAATACTTAAGCAATGAATTCCTGGACTTCCTAAAAGAGAATAGGATTCTCTCTCAGCTGACTCCTCCATATACACCACAACACAACGGTGTATTAGAACGGAGGAACCGCACCCTATTGGATATGGTGCGCTCTATGATGAGCACAGCTGAGTTACCTATTTCCTTCTGAGGATATGCACTGGAAACAGCTGCAGACTTATTGAATATGGTTCCTACCAAAACCGTGCCGACCACTCCATATGAGATATGGAAAGGAAAGAGACCATGTCTTAATTATGTTAAGATATGGGGTTGTCCGGCATATGTAAAAACGCAAAATCCGGACAAACTCGCGGCAAGGTCCATTCTGTGTAAGTTTATTGGATATCCCAAACATTCGCGAGGGTATATCTTCTACCACACCGAGGAACAAAAGGTGTTTGTTTCTCGACATGCCACCTTTTTAGAAAAGGAATTTCTTGAAAAAGATATTAGTGGCAAGGAGGTAGAACTGGAAGAGGTACCAGCAATACAGACTACAACAGAAGATTTGGTTGAACCAGAGGATTCAGTAGCTCCCGATGAACCTCAGCCTCTCCGCCGATCTAGTAAGGTTCCTCGCCCACCTGAGAGATACTACGGTTTTCTCATGGATGGTGGGAGCGAGGATTGCATCATGGAGGATGATGACCCAACTAGCTTCGAGCAGGCCATCACGAGTAGGGACTCAGTGAAATGGCTGGATGCTATGCGGTCCGAGATGGAATCCATGTACACCAACAAAGGATGGACTTTGGACGTTGCTCCTGAAGGGGTAAAAACCCATTGGGAGCAAGTGGATCTTCAAGAAGAATCTTGGTTTAGATGGGAAAGTGGAGACTTTCAAAGCTAGACTTGTTGCAAAAGGTTTTCGCCAAAGACCAGGTGTGGACTATGACGAAACCTTTTCTCCAGTGGCTATGCTTAAATCCATCCGGATCATGCTTGCCATCGCTGCATATCATGATTACGAAATCTGGCAAATGGATGTTAAGACCGCCTTTCTAAATGGTGATTTAGAAGAGTGTGTGTACATGACTCAGCTAGAGGGCTTCGTAGACAGTGGGAGCAGCGGGAAGGTGTGCAAGCTGCTTAAATCCATTTATGGATTAAAGCAAGCATCGCGGAGTTAGAACATCTGCTTTGACGTCGTTATCAAAAAGTTTGATTTCGTCAAAAAACCCAGATGAACCTTGTATCTACAAGAAGGTGGCAGAGAGTAAGGTTGTCTTCCTCGTATTGTACGTGGACGACATACTCTTGATAGGAAATGATATTCCTATGCTGCAAGCTGTCAAGCTCTTCTTATCACAAAGATTCTCAATGAAAGATCTTGGTGATGCCTCATGCATATTGGGAATTAGGATCTATAGAGATAGATCCAAACGGATATTGGGATTGTCCCAATCCAGGTACATTGACACCATACTAAAGAGGTTTAGTATGGAAGAATCCAAGCGTGGGAATTTGCCCACGATCTCTGGAGTCGCTCTCTCCAAAGAGATGTCTCCCAAGACTGATTTGGAGAGAACTCGCATGCAAGGGATACCCTATGCTTCGGCTGTAGGCTCTATCATGTATGCGATGCTATGTACCAGACCCGATGTTGCATACTCACTAAGTATAGTGAGCAGGTATCAAGCTGATCCTGGAGAGAGTCACTGGACAGCTGTGAAGAGCATTCTCAAGTACTTGCGAAGGACTAAAGAGATGCTCTTGGTGTATGGTAACGGAGAACTCCAAGTGGAGTCCTTTACCGATTCGAGCTTCCAGAGTGATAAGGACGACTCTAAGTCGCGGTAGGGATTTGTCTTTACCCTTTACGGAAGGGGCGGTTAGCTGGAAGAGTTCCAAGCAGGAAACCGTGGCAGACTAGACGATGGAGGCTGAATACATCGCTGCCAACGATGCTGCCAAAAAGGCTGTCTGGATCAAGAAGTTCATTACTGAACTTGGAGCGGTTCCATCCATTGAGCATCCAATACCTTTGTATTGCGATAACAATGGAGCGGTGGCTTTGGCCAAGGAACCCAGGTCCCATCAGCGATCCAGGCATATTCTAAGGCGGTATCACCTGATCCGGGAGATAGTTGATCGCCGGGAGATCGAGGTCAGGAGAGTTGACACGAAGAATAACACGGCAGATCCACTCACGAAGGCCATTCCCCAGATACAGTTTGAGAGACTCTTCGGGAGGCTCGGTATGCGATACTACAACAGTTGGCCCTAGTGCAAGTGGGAGATTGTTAGTTGTATGTATGCCCTAGAGGCCAGTATTGTACAGATGATGTATATTATATTGGATGCTTGTACATATATAGAGATGACTTTTCTTGCTCGATATGATAGTATGCTATCTGGTTACTCTTTATCTTAACATGTACACTTGTCTCTTTAAAACTGTCTTATAGTTACATGTTGGTAAAGCCCTTAGGATGTATACTTGACTGCCTGGGGACTATGATGCAGATCATAACTAGTGGGGACATGGTAGTCCATAAGTACATCCTTCAAAGTCCCCTAGTCATGGGTGTATCGAGACGGGGCATCGATATACCAGTGTAGACTAGCGTAATATGCTTCTCGACCCATGAGATGGGGATGGATGATCCCATAATCCATTGGTGTTTGACATCAGAGATGGTATACGGGTGCTCAGTGGAGACTGGGTACACTGGACGGACTCGCCGAGAACTCCCAGATGGTTATTATACCTCACGTCAGATGGCAGTTTCTCAGGTGACACTTGTACAGGTTAGTCTGTAGACCCGAGATCGTCATAGTGTCTTGTGTGATTCCCACTGTGATTTGATCTCCACCTTACCACGTCCATGAGGGCGTGCAAAACGGTGGTCTTTGGGTACAGTCCCGAGTCAAATGGAGGCAATGAGCGAATAGGAGGGGGTTTCGTCTCTCCCGGTATTGGGGGGTTGTTGTTTGCGCTGTGCTCGATTGGCCGTAACAGGGAAGTCCCTGGCCAGGGCTGATCAGAGATTTGCTGGTAAGTGTTTACCAGTAGTTTCTCGACCCGTTATGAGCCTCACATCGGCACGACTTATCGGTTATTTGGGGTCTGACGTTTACCACCCCTAGACTTGATATGCGACATTATCAGACGAACAGACCGGACTGTACGGTAAAGTGTTACTGGTTGGATTCACAGGAGTGTGAGCGGGCTAGCTCGTCGATCTTCTGATCGCTCAATACCCGGATGGCCGTTACGTTTAGCAGACCGCTTGCGGCTTGTGGGTGCTTGATATGATTCATCATCTGCTTACCGGCGTTATTGACGAGTCGTTTAGAGTCCTACACAGAGGTTTTCCTGGCTCAAGCGAAACGAAATAGGAGCTCATATGTGATATGTGCGGGGACCGAGAATAATGCGTGTATGTGATTACCGTATTTCATTTCTCGCGATGAATGTTTTTCGATTGGTTTATATGCGATATAAAACCTAGTTATCGAATCGTAGATTGATTCCATAAGTCGATACATTGGATACTAGTCGGTTATGTGCGACATGGGACCAGATCATTGAATCAAGTGTTGATTTAATGATTTAATGTATAATTATATATTTGATATATTACTTTGCATTAACTGGTATTGGTTCACTTTAATAGGATTTTCTCACTTGTAGTTCACAAGTTGTTATATGTGATATACTTTTGTGCAACTACTATGTGTCATGTTTTGATGATGCATGTAGATTGGTTTTTGTGTTAAGACTTAAACCATGGTTTATGATAATAGTTTAGGGGTTTTTATTTATTTACTTATTTATTTTATCTATTCTTTTTTGATAAATAAATAAATGATAAACAAAATTGTTTCTTTTCATGAAGCTTCATGAAGCTTTTGACTACAGTGACCATTTTTGTCATCATCCTTAACCCTAACCATTCTCATTTGACCATGGTTTTATTCTCTACACTTAACCAAGGTTAGAAGATGATAAGTATTGATTTTATTATTCTTTTTTACTCAATACTTATCATATTCTATTTACTTCTTCTTCTTCATCTTCAAGAGAAAAAGCTTGATGCCATCAATGGCATCTTGAGTTCCAAAGTGAGAAATCCAATTCTAAAGTGAACCCACCTCCTATTTCTTCACCCTCTACCTCTTGCCAAGTTGTTTTGGATGTTTTCTTCACAAGTTTCATAAATTTATGAAGTTGGAGCTTGAACTTGTGATGCCTCGACGTAGATCATCTTCGGCATGAAGCCGACGACCTAGTCCGCCCAAATCTCCGATGAAGCCGACGTTTGAGTTCGGGATTCGAGATGGACAGCGAGAGGATGCCTACATGGAGCCAAGGAAGTGGATATCCGGATCTACAAAGGTTGTAGCTTCTTATCTTTAGTTAAGTTGTTAACTAGATTAGCTTTTCGCCTAGATTTCTAGTCAACGATCCGTATTAGGGTTTCTCGGCACCCATAAAATTTGAAATCGGCATGGTTGATGCAACACCCTATAGGCTTTTATCAACATGTATATATATACATATATGAATACTACGCAAAATATATCATTTGTTAAGATAAAGACAAACCAAATAGCGTACTATCATATTAAGCAATACTGTCATGTACATACTTATCCCTAGCATCCTATACAATGAAGGCCTCTAGGGCATATATATCCAACAGTTCCTAGGCCTAAGCTACAATTCCATTATCACACAATGGTAGGAACGAAGTTCATCTCATGAACTAGTGTACATCCAGGCTATTTCTTTGGTAGCATCCTTGGTAGTGATGTATCCAGCCTTTATCGTCTAATCTGCCACGGTATCTTGCTTAGAACTCTTCCAACATACCGTCCCTCCAATGAGGGTAAAGACAATACCTGTGACTGAAATTCAGTCAACCTTATCACCCTGGAAGCTATCCAGTGATTCTCCCCAGGATCTATTGATACCATCTCACTACACCAAGTGAGAATCCTAACATCTATCTAGATCTATCACATAGATCCAAAACCCAGAATTTAGGAGGTATCACCTTGATCCTATATGGAGGATCCTTGTGATAAGAGGAGATTGACCGAGCGTAGCATAGGAAACTCCTTTCTTTTCAAGAGTATGTCATCCACGTACAATACGAGGAACACTACCATACTCCCTACTACCTTTTTGTATATACAAGGTTCATCTACCATTTTGATGAAGTCAAACTCTTTGAATACCACATCAAAACAGACGTTTCAACTCCGCGATGCCTGCTTTAACCCATAAAGCAACTTGCACATGTTTCCGCTACTCCCACTGTCTATGAAACCCTCTGGCTGTGTACTTATTGACGCTCTCTTCTAAATTATTATTTAGAAAAGCAGTCATGACACCCAACCGCCAGATATCGTAGTCATGGTATGTAGCAATTGCAAGGAGGATCTGGATGGAATTAAGCATGGCTCTGAAAGTCTCAACTTTTCCATCTCAGATCTCATAGAATCCAGCCATTCTCATAGAGTCCCCACTCCTGATGGCCTGCTCGAAAATAGTTGGGTCGTCATCTCATGATGCAATCCCCGCTCCCACTGTCATAGAGAAACCGAAGTATCTCTCAGGTGGATGAGGAACCCAACTAGATCGGCGGAGAGGCCGAGGTTCGTTGGGAACTATTGAATCCTTCGGTTCTACCAAATCATCAGCTATAGTTTGTATAGCTGGAATTCCTTCCAGTTCTACTTCATGACCACTAATTTCTTCACAAGAAATTCCTTTTCTAAAAAGGTGGCATGCTGAGAAACAAAACACTTTTTGCTCCTAAGTGCGGTAGAAGATATTCCCTTTCTAATGCTTGGGATATCCAACAAACTTCCATAGAACTGACATTGCGTCAAGCTTGGCCGGATTTTGCTTTTAGACATAGGCCGGACAACCCTAAATCTTAACATCTTTAAGAGATGGGCTCTTCACATACCATATCACATATGGAGTGGTAGGCATTTGATTTGGTTGGAACCCTATTCAATAGGTATGCAGTTTCTCAAGTGCATAACTCCCAATAGGAAATAGGCTACTCAGTAGTACTCATCATAGAGCACACCATATCATATAGGGTGCAATTTGCTCCGCTCCGATACACCGACGTGTTGTGGTGTATACGAAGGAGTAATGCTGAGAGAGAATCTCATTCTCTTTTAGAATAGTCCAGGAATTCCATGCACAAGTATTCTCCTCCCTGATCACATCAAGGGACATAATACTTATACCTATTTTTGGTTCTCTACTTCTAACTTATATTCTTTGAATTTCTCAAAAGATTCAGACTTGTGTTTCAACAGGAACACATGTGCGAATCTTGAGAGATGATCAGCGAATGTAATGAAATATAAAGAACCAATCCTGGCATGTGTAGACAGGGGACCTGCATACATCATCATGTATCAATCCCAAGGGTTCACTAACTCTTTCTCTGTTTCCAATAAACGGAGCTATGGTCATCTTAATTTTGTGAAATGACTGGCAAGTTTCACAAGAAGTAAGTTCAAACTGATTTAAATATGCATCTTGTAAGATTAGATTGGTTATTAATTTATCTAATCAGGATGGCTCCTACTGTTTTTGTCAAATCTTCCTTCAAACCCTAAAAGGAAAGACTAGCCGGGATTAATTACACTCTACAAGTTCGCCAATCTTTCAGCCAGGTCAGTGCTGGTACTTTGAGGGAGGTTCCCCGTGCTTTCGCATGGACCTAATTAAAATAAACCTTGTTTTCCCATGGGCGTAACCCCGTTAACACCTTTCTAGACACCTACTTGATCGGCTAATTGTAATGTGTAAAACTCTCCCAGGAGTAACACTTACTCGCAGAAGGTATGCAATCTCATTGCAAATTTCTACACTTGAAATTCCCGATAATATTTTACCCCTAACCTCCTATGACCTTGACAAAGGCCAACAAACCATAGGATGCTAGTCATGTTCAACCTGTCATTTCCTGATTGAATTAAACCCAGCCACACGACCCTTGACAAAGGACAACAAGGTCGCATGACTACCCTAACTCAATCGCATCATATGCTTATGCAAATAAGCAGTAATCAGCTAAAACACCTACGCCTTGACAAAGGCCAACAAACGCAGCACGAATACCAAATACTACTTATCTGAAATGACGGAGGGCTACGACAGGTTTTTAAGAATACCCTTTGTGTAATGAACTTGATATCGTTATAGAATCGAGTGATTTTAAATGAAGTGTTTTTGAGGCATTTACTAGTTTTGCTAAAGAGGTCACTCCCGGTGAAGGGATCTCGGCTCTTTCCTTATCGAATAAGGTGCTGCATATTCTACAAGGAATACCACTATGCAAAACAAAAATATAAAAGCAATCAAAATAAAAACCGAGTGTGTATCATCTGCCGGTTATTGCTAAAGAGGTCACTCCCGGTGAAGGGATCTCGGCTCTTTCCTTATCGAATAAGGTGATGGATATTCTACAAGGAATACCACGATGCAATGCAAGAACTAGAGCTACCAGTTTTAAAACAAGTTTCTACAACATCTTTAGGTTTCTGTTATTTCATTAATCTCATTAATGAAGTCCCATTTATTTTGCTTCCCAAGCATCACATATGAAACGAAAGCAACAATATATAATTGTCAAGACCCAAAGTTTGGATGTGACCGGCACTTAGATTGTATAATATCTAAAGATATCTACATAACCTGAGTAAGACAAAAACCAAGACCAAAACCCTTTTTGCGGAACTTTAGGAAAATTGGGTTTTTAAGTAAAAATCACAGTTTAAAGTATTTAAGATTCTAACCGTAACTTCCTATTGAAATAATAATAAAAGCAAGTATAAAGTGTTTAATTTGGTTACATCCCTGGTTGGGAGCAACAATGTCAACAGCAGAAATTAATATACAACTTTATATGACATCAATAAGAATCTCAGACATAAGTAAAAGAAATATCATTTAACATAACTAAACGATCTCATCTGCCAAATAACATACATACTACCACCTCTCGTTCTAAGTCATAATACAGGGTTTGATAGAGATATTCTAGATTCAATATACAATACTAAAAGAGAAGGTTACTATATAGGTAACCCACCTAACAAAAGAGGCAATAAAAGCTGATAAGTGGATCTGCACTTCGGCCAACCGTCCGCTCTACCCCTGCAAGGAACTATGGCACAACGGTGGTGAGTTGCCAACTCAGTGAATATAACTAACATATAACGGCTGATAATGTAAATATGATGAACTAGAACTAATTTCAACAATAGTGAATGCGATGTATGATAACAGGTGGAGAAATGAATATGTAATACTCCATGTATGAATCAAAACTGAAATCTCATCAATTATTTTCCAAATCATGTTCATTTTTCCGTGCCTATCATCGACACAAATCTTCGGTGTTTCATCATGCATCATTCCTCGAACGATTCTGTAAACAATAACACCGGTAGGTATCATCTAGATATCCGCCGTGTTCATAACTGTCTCCGGAATCGAGTATTCTCGTTAGGCTCCCCGCCTAAAGTGCGGCTTTCCTGCACCTGGGTCTCGACCGGGTCTACCATGTATCCAACTGTATGCCCATCGAATCAGTCTGGATAAAATTGTAAATCCATAACCGTATGACCCCCAACTCGGTCCGGAATAAAACAAAATCATAAAAACGACATCTCATGGTGGACGTGACACATAATCATGAAAATAACTGATTTTTCATAATAGTATATGAAAACTTAAAACCATAAATCCTCAATAATACAAATGCTTCTTATATCAACTACAAATACTTGATTAAGAAATATGATGTCATATATGCTAATTACTACGACTACTGATACTTAAGGTATGATAAGAATCATTTTTAACAGAATAATTTCTAAGTGTGAAGAGACATGATAATATCGAGGAGGTGTAGTGTAACCTGTAGATATGTGCATGTGTGGCATAACTCGTCGATAATGGTGCAGTGTTCTAGTAAGTATTAATCCCGGAAGTATATATAGATTTAAGAATGCATATGATAAATTTAACATACAAAAGCAAAACTTGTATTTAAACCTAACTACGGGCGTATCATGACATCTTTACAAGATCCTCCGGTAGATATTTAGTCTACTCACCGGAATACATCGTAAACTACTCAGAAATCACCAATCCTTTTCCTTTCCTTGCGGCCTCCGAAGATCCCGTATTTGAATCTAACATCGAAATTTACTTGTATAAGGAAACGGCAAACTCCGATATGGCGAATATGAAAATACAAGTTCTTACGTACTAATTATATTACATACGACTATTTTAAACTATCAAACCCTTATAATAACTAGATTTTAAACCCTCGCTGTTTGCAACAGAAAACTTTAACGCGTTACGAATATCGCGTGTCGTATTTTAGAATTTTTATCCCTTTTCCGATATTAGTTCCCATATTTTATATACAGTTAAATTAACTATTTTAAACAATACAAAATTATCCCAACACATATATAGAGACCTACCCAAAAACCCAAAACACCAAACTCCTTTAAAAATCCGGCGATGCCGGAATTCTCCTATAGTTCTGATCCCCTTGGTTCGTACTCCTAGGGTTTGTCCTAGTTCCAACATACAATATTTAGGAATTGTTTGGTTATGTTGATTTTTCTCTGAATAATAGAAGATTACTACAGAGCTAAGTTTTACAAAAAATACGATATTCGATTTCTAAATTTACAATTACAGAACTATAATCTACTGAGTTAAGGATTTTACCTACTGAAGATGGTTGAAAAGCTTCCTCTAAGACACCCAAGTCTTTAGCTCCTAGCTTGATGGTGGAAATCCTTAGCCTAGTTCTTCTTCTTCACATCTCTTTGCTTTTAATTCTCTTTGTGAGTTCTAAGTGGTTTCTTCCTCTTTGGTTTTGAAATTTCAGAAGTTTAATTTGATTAATTGATCTGAACACCTAATATATATGGTAAAGGGAATGGTAAGGTGTAGGAGGAGATGTCACCAACAAGGGTGTGCCACTCTCATGCAAGGATGAGGTGATGTGTATGTATTATACATGCGAGTAGGATGTATCCTTATATTATCTTTTCAAATTGTTTTAACTTGTGATAAAATTCTGAGCTAAAACAATATCTACCTCTTTTCCACTTACACCCTCACAATTTCAAGTTTACACATTTTCCTAAATTTTTATAAAAAGACCCTTCACTACCTATGTTATTATATAAACACCATTTTCTTAAAATGAAGCTAAACTTATCACTAAAACCCTTGTAATTGATTTATGTTACGTACTAAAATTTCAATTTAATTTGTTTCACATACTGCTTATGAAAATGTCCTATTTTGTTTTAATAACTTTTTAAATTGGCATTTTATTATTTAATTGATTAATTTTATTTATTTCTAAATTTTCAAAATGTTACAATATTCCCCCCTTAAGAAAATTCGGTCCCCGAATTTAAAATCTAACTAGACGTACCTTCAAAAAGATGTGGAAATTTCTTTCGCATCGCATCCTCGGTCTCCCAAGTAATATCCTCACGATTCGTTCCTCGCCAAAGAACCTTTACAGATGGAAGTACCCTTGATCTCAGTTCTTTGCCTGCCGGTCAAGAATAGCTACTGGCGGCACTGTGTAGGATAAATCCGGCTCAAGCTGTAAGGTCTGATGCTGGATCGCGTGAGAAGGATCGTGAAGATACTTGCGAAGCATAGACACGTGAAACACCGGATGCACATCGAGAAAACTCGTTGGAAGTGCTAAACGATAAGCTACATCACCCACTCTCTCCAGAATCTCGTAAGGTCCGACATATCTGGGGCTGAGTTTCCTCTTTTTCCCAAAACCTATTACACCTTTCATCGGAGATACACGAAGGAACACGTGATCTCCCACCTGAAACTCGAGTCTACGACATCGTCAATCTGCATATGATTTCTGTCTGCACTGGGCCGCTCTCATTCTGTCCCGTATCAACTGAATCTTTTCCGTTGTCACCTGTACTATCTGCAGTCCTAAAATGCTACTCTCGCTCAGTTCAGTCCAGCATCGAGTGATCGACATTTCCTCCCATACAAGGCTTCAAAGGGTGCCATCTTGATCGTCTCCTGAAAAATGTTGTTGTACGAGAATTCTATCAAAGGTAAGTGACGGTCCCAACTACCACCGAAATCAAGGCTGCAAACTCGAAGCATATCCTCTAGAGTCTGAATGGTCCGCTCTGACTGACCATCTGTTTATGGGTGAAAAGCTGTACTAAAACTCAATCGTGTACCAAGAGCTTCTTGAATTTTCTGCCATAGCTTGCTGGTAAACTGGGTACCCCTATCGGATACTATGCACGTCGGAACTCCATACAATCGTACAATCTCGTCGATATAAATCTTAGCATACTGCGCAAACCCATACGTCGTCTTCACCGGTAGAAAGTGAGCTGCCTTTGTTAATCTATCTACAATCACCCAGATGGAATCATACCCTCTGCTAGTCCTAGGTATACCCACAATGAAATCCATGGAAATCTGTTCCCATTTCCACTCCGTAATGGGCAAGGGCTGCAACTCTCCTGCCAGCCTCTGGTGCTCGGCCTTGACTTGCTGACAAGTCAAGCATCTTGAAACAAACTCCGCAACATCCCTATTCATTCCTCCCCACCAATAAAACATCCTTCAAGCCATGATACATCTTGTTGGAACCAGGATGAATACTGTATGCTGATCGATAGGCCTCCTCTAAGATCTCACGTCTCAGTCCATTCAAGATGGCACACAAAGACGAGTCCCAAAACGTAATACTCCATGGTCATCTATCACGAACTCCGACTCTCTGCCCTGCCTAACCTGATCCATAATCTCCGATATACGAGCATCTGCGGCTGTGTCTCTCGAATACGATCCAATAATTGAGGAAGGGTGCGAACATGTACTAACTGTCCTCCTGTCAATGTGAACTCAAACTGTACACGGCTATCACATATAATCTGCCAGTCTGTAGAAGACCGTCTCTGTAAGGTGTGCAGTTGAGATAAGCTACCTCCAGGCCTCCGACTCAAAGCATCTTCTACCACATTCGCTTTGCCTGGATGATACATGATCTCACAATCGTAATCCTTCACAAGTTCCATCCATCTACGCTGCCTTAGATTCAGATCCCTCTGCTGAAAATATACTTCAAGCTCTTATGGTCTGTAAAAAAATCTGGCATGACTCTCTATACAAGTAATGCCTCTAAATCTTCAGTGTGAAAATTACAGCAGCCATCTCTAAATCATGAGTGGGGTAGTTCTGCTCATTCCTCTTCAGCAGTCGAGAAGCATAAACTATAACCATGCCATGCTACATCAACACACAGCCTAAACCCACTCGAGAAGCATCACAATACCCAACAAAACCACCAGACCCAGAAGGTAAAGATAAGACTGGTGCAGTCGTCAAGAGAGCCTTCAACTGCTAGAACTCTGCTCATATGCATCTGTCCAATGAAATGGAACTTTTTTCCTAGTCAATCCGGTCAACGGTGCCGCGATCCGAGAAAAATCCTGCACAAAGTCTAGGTAATAACCTGCCAGACCCAAGAAACTACGGACCTCAGTAACTGACACAGGTCTGGGCCAGTGCTGTACCGCTTCGATCTTCTTTAGGTCCACACGTATCCCATCTCTCGTAACTGCGTGACCGAAGAAATCTACACTATCGAGCCAGAAAGTACACTTGGAGAATTTAGTGAACAGCTGATGCTCCTTCAAGTTCTGCAACGAGATGCGCAAATGCTGCTCGTGCTCCTCCCGACTTCGGGAATAAACAAGAATATCATCAATGAATACTACAATGAACTGATCAAGGAATGGCCTGAAGATACGGTTCATCATATCCATGAAAGCGCTGGGGCGTTGGTGAGTCCGAACGACATCACCAGAAACTCGTAATGCCCATATCGTGTGCGAGAAGCAGTCTTCGGAATGTCATCATTCCGAACCCTCAACTGGTGATACCCTAACAGCAAATCAATCCTTGAGAAGTTGCCAGCTCCCTGCAGCTGATCGAACAAGTCATCGATACGAGGTAGTGGATACCTATTTCGCAAAGTAACTTGATTCAGCTGTCTGTAGTCTATGCACAGTCTCATGCTACATCCTTCTTCTTCATAAACAAGACAGGAGCTCTCCACGGCGATACACTTGGACGAACAAGTCCTCCATCTAACAATTCTTGCAACTGGCTTTTGAGTTCCTTCAACTCCGTCGGGGCCATCCGGTAAGGTGGTATAGAAATAAGCCCCGCACCCAAAATCAAGTCAATGAAAAATTCGATATCGCGATCGGGCGGTAATCCTGGTAATCCAGCAGGAAACACATCCGAAATTTCTCGTGTGATCGGAACCTGGTCCAACGGGACATCAGCGACTCCTAAGTTCTGAACAAATGCTAAGAACCAATGACAACCCTTCTTCAAGATTCGTCCCGCACAAAGAGCAAAAATCATGTTGGCAGGAGTTACATTACAGTCTCCCTGCACAACAAAGATCGGTTTACCCGGAAAACCAAATCTTACCGCTTTCCCCCGACAATCTACATAAGCATGAAAAACGGACAACCAATCCATACCAAGAAGTATATCAAAATCTAACATATCCAGGAGAATCAGATCAACTAAAGAATCCTTATCACCAATACGTAATGATCGTGACCTGAATACATGTCGAGCTATAAAAGAATCTC
This sequence comes from Agapanthus africanus, assembly GCA_030015575.1. NCBI lineage: Eukaryota > Viridiplantae > Streptophyta > Magnoliopsida > Asparagales > Amaryllidaceae > Agapanthus > Agapanthus africanus. Next base: position 383,645,281 of record JASDDO010000022.1, on the reverse strand, counting down.
CTACAGGAGTAATCACAACTATAGGTAATTCTAACAACGACAACTCTCTTCCTAGAGAAAGTACATAGTGTGCAAATACGTATGAATGCGTAGAACCGGGATTAAGTAGAATATGCGCGTTTAAGGAACATACTGAAAGAATACCTGTTACGACTGCATTGAATGTCTGGGCATCCTGTGGAGTCAAGTAAAGACCCGAGCATGGTCCCTACTAGCATCCTGACGTCCTTCCTTAGAGTCTACAATTCCTAGCAAAATGCCCTGGACGTCCACAACTAAAACAAGTAGATGGGGGCTTCTGCTCAACGGGGTACGAACAGAATATCTGGCCTTGAGTCCTATTTCGACCAAAACTGCGGCCTTAATTGAATCTGCCTCGACCTCCTCGTCCTCTCGAATTACGACCGTCATGACCACGGCCTCTATGGGCGTTGATCTACCATGGAACAACAACAGGTGTAGGAGGTAATGTGCTCGAAGGAGGTGGTGAAGGTGGTGAAGTCACATGTGAGACCGATGCCTCACCCTGTCGCCTCACGGGACAATCCCTAATAACGTGATACCGAAACCCACACCCGAAAATTCTTTGCACGGTCTACTGGACATATGGTTATAAGTGATAGAACTGATCTATACAGAATCTGCCACGGCCTCTACGAACACGTCTTGGTGCTGATGTATTATTACGAATTTTCCTGGTCTCTGAACACTCGTACATGGAGTAGTGGTCGATCTCCGTGCTCGACTAATCTCCAGCAAGGATCCGATCATTCAGCGCATCTCTTGAACATTTTTCTCCATCCTAGCTATACGATTAATATAGGGTGGATCAATCGGTTCATGAAAGATAGGCATACTGCCTAGGTCTGTCCCCGTTCCAGATGAGCCCGCTCCAATCTCACCTCGAACAGTGGTACTCTGAGTCCCCGTAGTCGTTATTGACATAGCCGCTGGAGTAAAGAACATGATTGATAAAGACATTGCAATCGAATCACAAGATACACTGAATTAAGGAAAGGAGTATGAACAAACATCTCCTAAGGTTACTTAGGCTGAGTATCGTAGCGTAAATATGCCGCGGAACATACGTACGGTACTGCACTCATCCTAATTCACCTACTCCATCAAACCAAAGGTCATCCTACTTAAAGATCTCAAGTCGACTTACCTTAACCTACTACTCGATTCCGTAAAGTTAATCCTAAGCTCTGATACCAACTTTGTCACGACCCAAAGTTTGGATATGTTCGGCACTTAGATTGTATAATATCTAAAGATATCTACACAACCTGAGTAAAGCAAAAACTAAGATCAAAACCCTTTTTGCGGAACTTTAGGAAAATTTTGAGTCATAATACCGGGTCTGATGGAGATATTCTAGATTCAATATACAATACCAAAAGAGAAGGTTACTACATAGGTAACCCACCTAGCAAAAGAGGCGATAAAAGCTGATAAGTGGATCTGCACTGCGGCTAACCGTCCACTCTACCCCTGCAAGGAACTGAGGCACAACGGGGGTGAGTTGCCAACTCAGTGAATATAACTAACATATAACGGCTAATAATATAAATATGTCGAACTAGAACTAACTTCCACAATAGTGAATGCGATGTATGATAACAGGTGGAGGAATGAATATGTAATACACCATGTATGAATCAAAACCGAAATCTCGTCAATTATTTCCCAAATCATGTTCATTTTTCCGTGCCTAACATCGACACAAATCTTTGGTGTTTCATCAGGCATCATTCCTCGAACGATCCTGTAATCAATAACACCGGTCGGTATCATCTAGATATCCGCCGTGTTCATAACTGTCTCCGGAATCGAGTTTCCTCGTTAGGCTCCCGCCGAAAGTGCGGCTTTCCTGCCCCTGGGTCTCGACCAGGTCCACCATGTATCCAACTATATGCCCACCGACTCAGTCTGGATAAAATTGTAAATCCGTAACCGTATGACCCCCAACTCGGTCCGGAATAAAACCAAATCATAAAAAAGACATCTCATGGTGGACGTGACAAATAATCATGAAAATAACTGATTTTTCATAATAGTATATGAAAACTTAAAACCATAAATCCTCAATAATACAAATGCTTCTTATATCAACTACAAATACTTGAATAAGAAATATGATGTCATATATGCTAATTACTACGACTACTGATACTTAAGGTATGATAAGAATCATTTTTAACAGAATAATTTCTAAGTGTGAAGAGACATGATAATATCGAGGAGGTGTAGTGTAACCTGTAGATATGTGCATGTGCGGCATAACTCGTGCAGTGTTCTAGTAAGTATCGGAGTTAGCCCGTGGATAATGGTGCAGTGTTCTAGTAAGTATTAATCCCGGAAGTATATATAGATTTAAGAATGCATATGATAAATTTAACATACAAAAGCAAAACTTGTATTTAAACCTAACTACGGGCGTATCACGACATCTTTACAAGATCCCCCGGTAGATGTTTAGTCTACTCACCAGAATACATCGTAAACTACTCAGAAATCGCCAATCCTTTTTCCTTTCCTTGCGGCCTCCGAAGTTCCCGTATTTGAATCTAACATCGAAATTTACTTGTTTAAGGAAACGGCTAACTCCGATACGGCGAATATGAAAATACAAGTTCTTACGTACTAATTATATTACATACGACTATTTTAAACTATTAAACCCTTATAATAACTAGATTTTAACCCCTCGCTGTTTGCAACAGAAAATTTAAACGCGTTACGAATTACAGTGTCGTATTTTAGAATTTTGATCCCTTTTCCGATATTAGTTCCCAGATTTTGTATACAGTTAAATTGACTATTTTAAACAATACCAAATTATCCCAAAACCTATACAGAGACCTACACAAAAACCCAAAACACCAAACTCCTTTAAAAATCCGGCGACGCCGGAATTCTCCTATAGCTCGCCGGCCAAAATCCGAGCCCCTTGGTTCGTATTCCTAGGGTTTGTTCTAGGTCCAACATACAATATTTAGAAATTGTTTGGTTAAGTTGATTTTTCTCTGAATAATAGCAGATTACTACAGAGCTAAGTTTTACCAAAAATACGATATTAGATTTCTTAATTTACAATTACAGAACTATAATCTACTGAGTTAAGGATTTTACCTACTGAAGATTGTTGAAAAGCTTCCTTTAAGACACCCAAGTCCTTAGCTCCTAGCTTGATGGTGGAAATCCTTAGCCTAGTTCTTCTTCTTCACATCTCTTTGCTTTTAATTCTCTTTGTGAGTTCTAAGTGGTTTCTTCCTCTTAGGTTTTGAAATTTCAGAAGTTTAATTTGATTAATTGATCTGAACACCTAATATATATGGTAAAGGGAATGGTAAGGTGTAGGAGGAGATGTCACCAACAAGGGTGTGCCACTCTCATGCAAGGATGAGGTGATGTGTATGTATTATGCATGAGAGTAGGGTGTATCCTTATATTATCTTTTCAAATTGTTTTAACTTGTGATAAAATTCTGAGCTAAAACATTATCTACCCATTTTCCACTTACACCCTCACAATTTCAAGTTTACACATTTTCCTAAATTTTTACAAAAAGACCCTTCACTACCTGTGTTATTAGATAAACACCATTTTCTTAAAAAAGATAAATATATCACTAAAACCCATGTAATTGATTTATGTTACGTACTAAAATTTCAATTTAATTTGTTTCACATACTACTTATGAAAATGTCCTATTTTGTTTTAATAACTTTTTAAATTGGCATTTTATTATTTAATTGATTAATTTTATTTATTTCTAAATTTTCAAAATGTTATAATAATATATATCATTTATATATAATATAAGCATTCGTCTCAAGCAGTAATAAGATCTCATCATAGAACATTGCAGCAGAAGAACATATATGAAATATTGGATATACTAGGATTTCCGTGTTTTATATTAAGTCTGTATAAAACACGAATTCCACGGTCACTATGAATAGCCAAACCCACATCCCTTGTCCCCTATGAGTGCAGCAAGCAACCCTACAAATTCTAGAGTTAGGAGACCCGGTCTCGACTCCTCGAGATTGTCTCCCACTGGACCCTAGAACCCGGTTACTTGTGCTCCCCGCCTTGGGTCATCCTTATGCGGAAAAATAAATAATATACAATGGTGACATCATGCTCAACCCGGAAGTGCCCCAATAAAAGAATATTACATGAATGAAAATGAAAAACTTTCATCTCACATAAAACCCCCGGCTATTCAAATGCGACGATCCAATTTAACATATTATACCAACACATAACATCACATGTCATCAACGTAAGTAAATACGCGTATCCCAATTGTCGTTGACATATAGCACCGAAACCGGCGATACACCACATATTACATTTACAGTCGCAGAAAAGAAAGTGAAAAACTACAACAGTTGGAATCGGCAACCTTCTTAGACATCATAAACCCAACGTATCACATACTTTGAATTTCATGCCTAACCAAATGAATTCCTTAGACATCACATGCCTAACAATTATATACCCCGCCTTTTAATCTCAATATCGAAAACACTTATCAATATCAAGTCGGGCAATTCAACAAGATTCCCGACATCCTGATCGAATGCTCGTCGGAAACTTTAGTAGATGGCCACACTCCCCGATGCCGTCGACGAAGTGCACAAAGGCGGAACACAGCTGCCGCGAGCACCCGAACGGATGCTTTACGCGATGGGGTTCTCCTACAGTCACTTGGTCGGGGCTATGGGGCGTGGATATCTAGTAAGGTGACCCGGCGAGTATCCGCGTATGCTATATGATTGCGACGGACTTTTGATCACATCAAAATCCCGTGGCAACCGATCAAATGAGACTAAATTGCTAGATTTATAACATTCAAATTAGTTATCTCATAACTACTTTTGTGGATTCCAAATATTGTATCCCATCACATAATATCCGGACGACGTTAAACTCGTTGATCGATTCATCAAATTCCCACAATTTCCCGACAGCTCAACACTTGAGCACAGTTTTAGTAATACCCATAATATGCCACAGTACCTATGCACGAGCCGTAGAAGGGCAAACCCAAGCCTCACTCATGTCGCCATGGAACTACGTCAAACCCTAGGGTTTGACCTCGGTTCCATGATGTCACGACCCGGAAATGGCACGTGACTGGCACTTGAATCATATGAAGTCTATAAAGCAACATCTAATTCAAGTAAGCTAAAATCCCAGAAATCTAAACCATTTTTAAAGAAAGTGTTTTGATAAAATAATCCGAAAATGCGATTTTAAAACATTAAGTCTTTCCTGAAAATTTCCGCAGAGTTTCGTTTGTAAATATTGGCCCCGAACGGGGTACAACATGATAAATATATGCATGAATGATAAAAGGCATCCCCAAGCGGGAGCTAGCTCTTCGTCAATCGACGGTCATAACCACGCAAGCAATATAATATACAACGCCAAGGGCGATGATCAAAACTTAAGGGAAACTCAAAACAACATAAAAACCCATAATAATACAACGCGCGACTCTAAGGTCGAAAGAATATACAACTCTGGTCTCTAAGTCTGAAACAAATATACATGTCTGGTTGATGGAGTTTACTATATACAATGAATAAAATAAAGTACGATGGTAGTCACGATACAAGTGAACCCACCTACCAAAGCAATCACCCAGATTGGAAGCAGTGTGCAGCAAAGCCGTAACGAAATCTGTACGGCAAAACCTGCAAGAACTGTGGCACAACGAGGGTGAGTTGCCAACTCGTGAGTAGAAAACATCACTGAGAAGAAATCGTATGTATGACTCAATCCTAGGTCAATACGATCAATATATATAACCTCCAAATGATAATGTTTTAAGCATGAAAAGGTGGCAAGGGTAAACAGCTATACATAAGTGTAATCCCATGTGCTCGTGTCAGTGCCTCAGGTAGTAATATATTATGTGTATGAGGTATGAATGTGATAATATGAAAATAGAATGCATAATGTATGAGAAAACTGTTTTAATAATTTAGTGAGATTTCTGTATATTTAAAATGAAGTATCATCAATAAACCAATATAAATCAGTGTCTAGCATCGACACAAAACATAAATCCCAATATCAAATATCTCGGGCTCCGGCTATCTGGACTGGCCCATATCATAATATCTCAATACCTCAATACCAATTTCTGGGGCTCCGGCTATCCGGACTGGCCCCTGGGCTCCGGCTATCCGGACTGGCCTAACTCCGATCGGTATCCTCCGGATATCCGACGAGTCACAATACAATCACCGGTCAGCAATGCTCCCCTGTCACAGGCTCAACGCCGATCAACTGCAATCATCTTGTCCCGGGGTACCGCACCGGGTCCACAATGCACCGACAGACAGACTCTACTCCTCCTCGAATTAGGTGTATGATATCGCTCAAAAGCCGAGAAAACTCATGGTGGAAAAATCTCAAAGCATATCATGAGAAAACCGCAACTTTCATTTTAAAATGATTACCAGTTTTATAAAATCTTGCGGTTTCTCCAAATCCATAAATCTTATGGAAAACCAAAATCTCGAGAATAAAAGACAATGAATTTAAGTGCATTGGGCTTTGGCAAATCCGGACTGGCCCTAAATAATAATGCATAACAATGAATAATAAATATGCATGAAGTATCACAGTAATAAATGCGATATCTAAACAAGCGCAATAATGATATGTCGAAACTATCAGCTAACGAGCGATATCAATCAAATAATATTCTCTAAAGTGTACGTGATATGGCAATTACCGATGATGATGTGTGTGAGCCGGCAAGTAAGTGTATGTGGAACATACGCATTATCGGTAATGGTGCTGGTGTCCTGACAGCAAGATTCCAATACTAACATATGAAAGAACAATATAAACATGCAATGCGATGCAAACAGCAAGACTATGCGGGAGATGAATAACAAATACAACAATAAGGAATATGCAATAATGTAACGAGTCAACAAATAATTACAGGTCTAACTAACAGACTAATCATAAGGGTAAGGAAAAACAACCTAAATCTGAGTCGATACATATATACATATAATAGTCGGTGATCCCGCCTCAATAGTATCCCATACGATACCCTATATTATATGATATCCTCGAGTCAAAAGTGCGGATCTATCATCAATATATAGCTCGTACGGTAAATCCTTCGTACGGCATCCTAAATCTGGGTACGGGTCAATATCACATTTACCTCTTTATTCACTTGGTATCCTTATCATTACCTCATGATCTAGGGGTACTGATCTATGTTTAGTACATACTGATACCATCTATATATATGCATGCGTGTTTATGAAAACACCACGCCTAAAGGACCCGCTAAACATCATGTCGTATCTCATATTACGAACCACGTCATATCACCGATCTCATGGCATCCAGCCCAAATCTCATCGACTCATCTCCTAATATCATGTACTGTCCTCATAATCCATGTATATGTATACATATATCTATATATATGTATATATATATATATATATACACATAGTCCCATACCCATGTGTGTGTGCGTGTGCGTGTGTATATATATACATATCCCCATGTACGCACAGGTAAATAAAACTATGCAAGTGTGTGTGCGTGTATGTAAATCTTATTCTAGGGTTCGCGACTAGGAAATTAACTGACGACACTAACATTGAAAGTCTTCTAAAAGCAATTAGCTAAGTATACACATCCTAATAATATCATTTAAGTATATATATCCTTATATATAACATAACGCATTTGCATTCTATACTACGAACTGCGGGGGTGCTATACGCCATCCACTCGACTTTCCCCGTAGATATATATCTACTCACTTGACCCTCGCTTGTTTGAGTCGATGTCGCCATGCCCATCCTTGTTGCTCCGAGCCCACTCGAGGGTACCTACATGTATATCACATGACATTGTAATTCCAAATCGCATATGAAAACCAAATCGACACGCATATCACACAAGGGTTAAAACCCCTGATCTACGCACGCAAGAATAACTAACAACCCTCGACGATTGACGTATGAACGTGAATCGTCCGATAAAATACGAATATCTAAAACTTGAATGGATAAATATCATGAAATACAAGGCATAACAGCGGAGCTCGAGAATTAATGTGTATTCGAATCATAGGAGCTGGTAATCACCGATATGCTCATATCAGCAACTCAAGAAAATGGACCCAGATTTTACCCTAGATCAAATTAGCCAATTTTGCATATGTGGAGGGTCTAGATTACAGATACTGGAGCCATGAAACAAACACGAAGCCATAAGTCCCTAGTCTGGCCGCAATTTGCGGCCAAAATGATTATTTCTGCGGCCATGGATGGGAGTTGGGGTCTCGGGTTTTGGGTAATGCTTCTAGGTTGCCAGCTTGTATCCCAGTCTTTGCTAATTAATTTTTCAGGTCCCCTAGTGTTAGCAGATTTCAAATTCCCGACACAATTTCCACAAAATACGATATCGGGTATTTCTAAGTTTGCTAATTGGGGTTCTAGTCTCTGTTTTAGGTCCAAAATACAATCATTACAGGGGTTAAGGTCGCTATAAGCCTCAATTACACATCACAACTCAAGAATTCCTCAAACCCTAACTAGAAATTTCCAAACTTCACTAAACGACACTATATCGGTTCTAAACAAACATGGATGTAAAAACAATGGAAATACTATGCTAATGGTTAAGATAATACCTCATTTGGCAACTCAAGAATTTTCTTGAGTTGCCCCAAGTGTCCAAAATCCTTGCTTTCTTGGTCCAAAGTGTAGTTAGTGGAATTGTGCATGTTTTTAATGAAGTGAGGATGAGGTTTTGAGTTGATTTTGATGATGAAGTGAGGTGGTGAAAGTGGTGGAGGAGAGGGGGCTGCCATGGGCTTGAGAGGAAGGAGAAAGATGAAGAGAAGAATGAAGGAGGAGAATAGCCATGGTCAAGTTTGACCCCTCAGCCTCTCTCTCTCATGCCCATCCCTCATTTTTTATGTTTTCCTTTTCCTTTTTCTTTACTTTTGTTTTCTTTTCTCTTTTTAAAATTAAAACCATGCATGATAATGAGAAAGAACCATGAAAGAAATGACACAATTGTGAAAAATGACACGGTGCATGTCATGTGCACAAATCCGGCTTAAAGCACGATTAGCGATATTTAATCGCGATTAGTATTAAAATAGTGTATAATAAATCATAAAAACTTATAATTTGCATAAATCACATAAAGCACCCTCATTTCAGTAATTTCTATAATTTTCCAAATTTTTCCCGATTTATCGGTATTTAATTATACCGAAATATTAAAATATTCATTATATTTATTATTTAATTATAAAAATTCCCAAAAATAATATTTTCTTTTTCTGAAATGTTACAGTCTACCCCCCTTAATAAAATTCGGTCACCGAATTTAAATTTAAACCTCTCAAATACTAAAACATTTCAGTAAAAAGATCATGTTGTCGAGGCTCCGAAATCATAATTAGATAAAACACATCGTAGCGCAATGCATGCGCATCAAAAACAAGTATATCAATCAAAAGCAAAACTCCGTCAAGCATCCCGCATTCATCGAAGTCATGGGGAAGACATCAATGTCTAAATCCAATACGAAAACCAACATGATATACATCAAACTATACATGTAACATCATCAAAACATCTGGAAGCAATGCATGCCAAATCTTTTCAAGTCGATGTGTGATGCGCATATCACTGCACAGTGGCGAATGCCTATTGTAGAAAAATAACTATATATATATACCCTTTGTTTAACATACACGTCCCGCCGTTTTGAAAAATAATTTAGAAGGGTTTTCTTGTTTTAAACGTTTCGTGTCATCTTGGACACGTAGGTTAAGATTATAGCTCCCTTTTTGGAAATCCCTTCGATAACTATCAATGCATGCAAAATATATCTAGGTATTGTCCTCTGACTAGTCCTGCTCAGTACGAAAACAAATAGTAAATGTCATAAAAACGTACTGCTCCATAAGAAACCAATCCCAAAACATGCATAAGAATGTCGCGTGCGTCTGGTGCGCACGGAAATCAAAATCCATGAATGTGTCGTACATATGCATAGAACAAAATCTAAGTGCAACGGGTGTGCACGAAACATCTGTCAAGGGCAACGGGTGTGCCTGACTGCAATATCAGGTGCATCTGATATGCATAAAGAATTACGATTTAGTGCATCTGGTGTGCACCAAAATCGCATCTCATATCATGCGCGAAACATGCGCGAAAATCCAATTCAGGTGCATCCATCATGCACGAATAAAATCTAAATCATGTGCATCCAACATGCACGAAATCACGAAATCCAATATCAAGCACCGAACATGCGCAAAATCCAATCAAAGTGCGATAAATATCAAGTATCATAATCGAAATCGATGGTATACAACACATTTCAATCCAAATCCAAATCAGGTATACCGTGGTAAATAATCTCACAACCATGTGCATCAGCGTGCATAAAAGCAAATCAAAATACTAAAAGTGCATGAAAACTATGCCGAAAGCATAAGTCAAATCACATGCATGCCCTAGGCATGAAATCACAATCAATGTCTCGAATGACATCAAAACGAAGTCAGTTGCAACGGTGGTGCACAAAATACGTATCAATGCACTGCAAGCATATGTGAACTATACCGAGTGCGAAAACCAAATCGTGTGCTACTATATGCACAAAATCAACCCAACTGTATGAAATCCATGAAATCATAAACATGTGCAGCCAAGGCACAAAAAAACGATATTAAGTGCAATAACTTTGCACAAATCATAAATCAACACAATAGTGTATAAAGCATATGTCAAATTTAATAACTATGCACAAAATATAAATACCCGGTAGGTGCACGAAAACAAATATCATGAAACTCAGTCATCAAAACTCAATCATGCGAATAGATCACCTGAAATACCGAAATCAAGTATGGCGGAATAGTCCCGCTCAAGCACATCCTCTAAGAATCTGTGGCCAACTATCGTGGTCACTCATAACTTGTCTCGTCGACGATGCCGAACTCTGCCCTGCTGGGTGTGCGCAAAACGACCACTCCTGGGTCCAAGTCTTCTCGTAAGTTATTCCAGAAAGGTTCTGTCGAAGTCTCTCCCAAATCTCGTTTCTGCCGCACTGTCCAGAGGTTATCACCCTTTACTATATCAATTTCTGGTTCCGGAACAGCTACATACTCATCGCGACTCCTTCTGGAAGATATATCTTTATATAACGCCTCTGTATGCATGTCACATATCTGATGTCGGCAGAGTGGAACGTCATCTCGTCGAAATCTCATACGAATCTCATACTCCACTTTCCTATAATGTCAACTGCTTCGAACTCGTCTCTTCGTGGCCGCATGGACAGCGCTCCGACGGCTATACTCATATATGGAGTCTCCCCAGCAATGCATCCCATCACATGATATCTGGAAGATGTCGAACCATTCGATCGATTCGTCAAAACCTCATAATCCCCCAAGAGCACAACATCTTGGGTACAGTATAATAATATCGAGCACATGCCACAGTACCTATGGACCAACCGTAGAAGGGCAAACCCAATCCTCATTAATGGCACCGCTGAACTGCTGCAAACCCTAAGGTTTAAAGGCGTTCTCATGGTCATTATGTCGAGTTAGGGTTTCATTCTTCTAGAGGGTCCGTAGAATCACTTGCATGTTTCTCCAAATACCTTAAACTTGGAAAATGGGTTTCTGATATTCGATCGTCTTTATCGACTCCCAACGTATCTATGCGAAGTCGTCTCTAGCTGGAATCAATCAATCTGATGACCTCGCATCGGGGTAAGCGAACGAACCACATGTCCTAGTCATTCATCCTCGGGTGACTAGCGATCTTCTATCATATCTCTATGTATAAACTCATGCTGCAACAGCTCCAACCATCTGGGCGATATCTCGTCATTCATAGGAGCAACTGGCTCATTCATCTGCACGCTAAACAGTGCCTCAATAATCAAGAATAATCTATGCATTTACTGTTGGATATATGTATGCCCTAAAGGCCATTATATGATAGTGTATGTATTTATACATGTATATATTCAGTGTACATTCTTTCTCGACATGATAGTATGCTATCTGGTTCTTCTTTATCTGACATGTTGATTTGATCATGCTTTTATTCATTCACACATGTTGATAAAGCCCTGAGGATATAGGCTTGACTACTGTGATTATGATAGATATCATACTAGTGGGACATCTGTAGTTTATAAGCATATCCTGGAATGTCCCTAGTCGTAGGTGTATCGAGACGGGGCATCGATATACCAGAGTAGACTAGCGTATTTGATACTAGACCCATATGATGGGCGATGGATGTTCCCACATTCATCGATGTTTGATATCGAGATCATATACGGGTGCTCAGTGGTGACTGGGTACACTGGACGGACTCACCGAGAACTCCTATATGGAATTATATCTATCGTCGGATAGCAGTTCTCAGGTGACACTGGTGCGGGTTAGTCTGTAGACCCGAGATCGTCATAGAGTCTTCTATGTTCTCCCACTGCACTTTGATTACCACCCTACCACGGCTCTACTGAGTCGTGCAAACAGGTGGCCGTTGGGTACAGTCCCGAGACACACGAAGGCGATGAGCGATAGGAGGGGTTTCGTCTTTCCCGGTATTGGGAGTTGATGCTGTGCTGTGTTCGATTGGCTATATCAGTAAGTCCCTGGCCAGGGCTGTTGAGATTTACTGATAAATGTTATCAGTAGTTTCTCGATCTTTTGTAGACCATTCATCGGCATGACTTATTGAGTTATTAGGGTTAACGTTACCATCCCTAGACTCGATATGCAGCATATCTGACGAAGAGACCGGACTGTACGGTAGTGTTGCCGGTTGGCTCGACGGGAGTTGTGACAGGTTCGCTTGTTTTCTTCTGATCGCTCAATACCCGGGTGGCCGTTATGTTTAGCTGACCGCTTGCGGCTTGGGGGTGCTTGATATGATCATCACCCACTGCCGGCGTATTGACGAGTCTTAGAGTCCCACAATGGAGTTACCTAGTCCAGGTGAAACGATGTGGTGCGCATATACGATATGCGCGTGGACCCGGTTAAAATGCGCGTATGAGATACCGCATATTAATTAGGTGGTTTGCTTTTGGTCGGGTCGTATGCGATATGACCGGTTTGTTAAATCAAGTGTTGATTTATCATTGACCATTAGTTTCTCACTTTAAACCCTTTCTTGTCTTTTTTGTATGCATGCATGTATGCATTTATTCTCATTCATGCACATAGGATGTGCATGCACACATAAATGCATACATAATGTTATCATGGTTGTTGATATAGTGGATGGTGGCAATATAAGACTCACACCATTTGTAAAATATATGGATATTAATTTTTGGAAAAAGAAAAATGGAAATGGAAATTGATTATCATGGTTTAATTTTATATTCTTGCACCAACCCTTTGTTTTAACCATGATTCATTTTCCATGGTCATTCTTGTTCCAAATTAAAATATCTAGATATTTTATAACCATGGTTGAGAATGAGAGAGTGAATATATATATATATATATATATATTCATTTTCTCATTTTATTGATATGCTTATCATTATCTTTAGTTTTATAAGCCATCATCTTCTTCCTCCTTTCTCTCTTGCTCTCTAGTTTTCTCAAGTGAGCAAAAGTGTCACCAAGTTAGGATTTTGAAGTGAGAAAACAAACCACATCATCATTCTACACTAGTCTTGCCCATTAGTGTAGAGTGTTAGCTTCCATTTCTTCTCTTGATCTAGTGAAGCTTCAAGCATGGACAAAGAGGACTCCGGGTGGATCGTCGTGGACCTAGAGGATCTCAAGCTGACCTTTTTCCAACCCTCAAGTAGACAAGGAGTCTAGCGTAGGGAGCTACAAAGGTTGTACTCTCAAAACCCTAGCTTTTACTACTTGTGTTCCTGTTAAAGTTTAGTTGCCATAATTTTTCTAGCATGATCTTTAAGTTAGTTTCTTTAGCACCATGTAAATTTTAAATATGGCATGTGTGTTGCCTCCAAACCCTTGTAGTGGTGCTGTAGGAAACCCTTCATGGTATCAGAGCCAAGCTAGAACCTTAGACGACGCTTAGGCGAAGTTAAAACTCCGATCGAACCTCGAAATACGCATTTTAACCCTTCTCTGGACAATTTTTAAAACTGTGTTTTTTCATAATTAAAAATACTTAAAAAATTCAGCAGCAAAATCTAAGCATTTCTGTAAAAAACGATACCATATTCCGTACAAACCACCGCGGAACCGCGGCCATACCCTGCTTGGGCCGCGGATCCGCTGCCATATTGAAGCAATATTTTATCATTTTTGTACAGTAATGTCAAGAACTGTTTGTACATATTTTTGGGTATTTTTAATCAGACTCAAGTGTTGAGTGTTCTGGGGATTGTTTTGGATTCGTTGATTCGATCGGAATATTTAATTTCGTTCTGTTTTCGGGTAATTTAGAAAGTATTAAAAAGTTCGAACGGATATCATTAACTCACTTTTTCCCGGCACGAAAAACTTTCAAGTGTTGAATTTTTTCTCGAGTTTAAATCTTTCGGAAATACGTGCAAGTAACGTGGTGGACCCTCTAGAAGAACACAAAACTTAACTCGATTATGTGACCGTCTGAACTGCCTCTAAATCTTAGGGTTTGGGGCAGTACGGCGTGCCACATGTGAGGCGTTGGCTTGACACTTCTACGGCTGGACCGCTGCTACTGTGACACGTTCCGGGATTTTTGAACTCTGCTCAAGTGTTGAGCTATTAAAGAAATCTTGGGTATTTGATTATTCGATCGGAAAGTTTAATACTGTCTATTTATCTGGAATGTGATACAATATGTGGAATTCATATAGTTAGGCATAAAATGCAAAGTATGTGATATTTCGGATTTACGATGTCTAAAGTGATTGTGGATTCCAAATGTTGTAGTTTTACACTTTCTTTTCTGTGACCGTAAGTGTAGTATGTCGAATATCGCCGGTTTCGTTGCTATACATCAACGACAATCGGGATACGCATACTTACTTACGTTGATGATATATGATATTATGTGTTGCTGAGATATGATGTGCAGGATTGTCGCGATTGAATAGCCGGGTTTTTTTTTATGTGAGATGAGAGTTTTCTTTTCATTCATGTAGAATTCAAATGTAATGTAATATTCTTTTATTTGGGGCACTTCCGGGTTGAGGTTGATGCCACCAGTGTTGTATATTATTTACTTTTCCGCATTAGGATAGACCCAAGGAGGGGAGCACAAGTGACCGGGTTCTGGGGTTCAGTGGGAGGCCATCTCGAGGAGTCGAGACCAGGTCTCCTAAACTCCAGAATTGGTAGGGTCGCTTGCCGCTCTCGTAGGGGTCTAGGGGTGTGGGCTTGGCTATTCATCGCGACTGTGGAATCCGTATTTTCTATTGTTGGCTAAATACTAAATACGGACATCCTAGTATATCCCACATTATATCTGTGTTTCTGCTTCCTGTATACTGTGATGTGATATCTGAGATGAATGATATATTATATATGAGATATATAGTAGACGTTGCTTATGTTTTACACCCGCGCTAGTCCCGTCCCGGTATGCCGTTAGTTAAGTAACGCAACGGTGCATAAGGGAACATTGGGGCGAATGCGGATGGCATAGGCGTACGTTGTATTTTCGTTTCTTTTCTGTGATTGGCTTAAGTACATAAATGATGGGGCTACATTAATATGATTAATGTAAAGAAAATAAACCTAAAAAGATGTTGTAGAATCAGATTTGAAAATCACTCGGCTCTTTATGAAAAAGCTATATTTCAAAACTGCGAAGTTCAAGCCACTCCTTTTGAAAACCATTTGATTCTACGACGATATCAAGTTCAAAGTGTTAAAGATTTTCTTAAAAATCATCTGCAACCATCCGTCATTTTAGGAAGTAGAGTACTTAGTATTCGTACTACGTTTGTTGACTATAGTTAAGGCGTAGTGTACGGTAGCTAAGTGATGTCTTCCTATACTGCATATGATGCAGATTAATTAGGACATTCATGCGACTTTGTTGACCATAGTTAAGGGTCATGTGAGTGGGTCTAATTAATCAAGAAATGACGGGTAGAACTTGACTAGTACTTATGATTTGTTGACCATAGTTAAGGTCATAGGTATTAGGGGTAAAAACCACATCGGGAATTTCAATAGTTGAAATTTGCAATGAGATTGCATACCTTCCATATGATGGTTGGATCCCGATCCCACTGTGGGCAATAGTTGCTCCAAGGAGAGTTTTGCAGTTTACAATTAGCTAACCCATTAGGTGTCTAGAAATGTGTTAACGGGGTACGCCTCTGGGAAGACGAGGTTTACTTTAATTAGGTCCGTGCGAAAGCGTGGGGAACCTCCCTCAAGTACCGACACTGGCCTGGCCGAACGGTTAGCGAAGTTGTAGACTGTAATTAATCCTGGCTAGTTTTCTTTTTAAGGTTTGAAAGAAAAACTTGATTAAAGCAGTGGGAGACATCGATTAGATAAGATAATAACCAATCTGATCTTTGCAAGAGCTTTCGCTGAGTGTATTCTTTTCTCTCTCTTAATGGCAGATACCAATGACTGGACTCAAGCTTCTACTAGATAAAAATAAACTGAATGGGACCAATTATAAAAACTGGCTGAGGAATCTGAACATTGCCTTAACTTATGAAAAGGTATCATATGTCCTCACGGCTTCAGCCCCGACTGTCCCAGGTCCAAAATCCTCAGTTGCGGATATTGAAGTCCGCAAGACATGGGACGCTGACTGTGCCACGGCTAAATGCCTCGCGCTTGCATCGATGGATAACACACATCAAAAGCAGCACGAGAATATGGACATTCACGCCATATTCCTCCATACAAAGGAGTTGTATGGAGAGCAATCCCGCGTATTACGATACGAAGCATCAAAGAAATTGTTTCAGATGCGAATGGCCCCTGGCACACCAGTAGGAGACCATGTTCTGAAGATGATAGCTCTCATAGAAGAGCTTGAGGACCTTGGATGGAAGATGGACAATGAACAATATACGGATATTATTCTGCAGTCCGTCCCTTCCACCTTTGCTCAATTTATAGTTAACTTAAACATGCACAACATGGAGAAGGAACTACCTGAACTCCTTAATATGTTAAGGAGTGCAGAGAGCACACTGAAATCAGTGAAAACTCCCGTTTTGAGTGTTGGGCAATCTTTCTCTTCTCGCCCAAAAGCTAAGGCTAAGGGAAAGATGAAGAAGAAGCCCACCAAGCCTAGGGGTGGAGTTAAAAAGGTTAAGGAGAAGGACAAGTCCAAAGCTGGAGAATCGGGGAAAGGGGAATGTTATCACTGCCACAAAACAAGACATTGGAAGCGCAACTGCACGGAGTACTTAAATCTCAAGAAGAAGCATGGGGATGCTTCCGCTTCAGGTGTGTTTGTGACAGAAAACTGTTTTTCAATAAACTCTGCTTCCTAGGTGTTAGATACCGGTTCAGGTTCTCACATTTGCAATTCTATGCAGGGGCTGAGAAATAGCAAGGTTTTGAAGACGGGTGACCATACTCTCCGCGTTGGAAATGGTTCCAATGTACATACAGTCGCAGTGGGAGAGTATCATTTGGGGTTGCCGTCTGGGTGTATATTGGTTTTGAACCCATGTTATTTTGTACCTAGTATGCTTTGTAATATAATATCCGTTTCTTTGCTAGACAATGAAGGATATAATTTTGTATTGCAGAACAATGTTATGAACATTCACCTGAATCAAATGTTGGTTGGGTATGGTACTCTTAATAACGGGATATACGTCCTAAATCAACACACAGTTTTCAGCATACAACACACTAATAAAAGAAAACTTTCAGAAATAAATGAAGCTTTTCTTTGGCACTGTAGACTTGGTCATATTAACGAAACAAGACTAAACAAGTTACACAAAGATGGATATTTAAACCCTTTTGAATATAAATCTTATGCGACTTGCCAGTCTTGTATCAAGGGTAAAATGACCAAAACTCCGTTTACCGGACACGGAGAAAGAGCTACTGAGCTCCTAGGCCTCATACATAGTGATGTATGTGGGCCAATGTCTACACATGCTAGAGGCGGTTTTTCACACTTCGTTACTTTCACTGACCATTTCTCAAGATTCGGTCATGTATATTTATTAATGCACAAATCCGAAGCTTTCGAGAAATTCACTGAATATAAACTCGAAGTAGAAAAACAAACCGGCTTGAGTATCAAAATGCTTCGATCAGATCGAGGTGGAGAGTATCTCAGTACAGAATTTGCAAACTTCCTAAAAGAGAATGGGATTCTCTCTCAGCTCACTCCTCCTTACACACCACAGCACAACGGTGTGTCTGAACGACGGAATCGGACCCTATTAGATATGGTCTGATCCATGATGAATGATACTGAGTTACCCGTCTCATTTTGGGGGCATGTGTTCATATCATATTTTTGCATTTTTATACCGCCCAATTTTTATCACATTGGTTATCGGTAGGTACTCTTGAGCCGTGTTTGCTAGTCAATTGCAGGATACAAGTTCTCGGCTCTAAACGGTGAAATTTATTGAAAAGCACGACAAAATCCGGATTACTGCCAACCACAGATAAAACACGGGTCTCCGCTCTCTACCCGTATGTTGCCGCACACCAGTTTAAGAGACAAAATGGCAAATCAATGTCATTTTCATGCACAAAGCTCAATGGCAACACAACATCCAACATATCTACGCGGAGCTCGAGGAAATCATGACAAAAAGATCCACATCAAATCACCTTTTGGTCTGCTGGAATTCTGGAAAAATTGTGAAGAGTTTATGAGAAAACACATATACCAAACAGCAGACAACATCAAACCTGGGGACCCCACAAAATCCGAGGAGCCAACTCCTCTACATGGCCGCGGAACCGCGGCATAAGCATGCTTAGGCCGCGGAACCGCGGCCGTAAAGCTTCTGCAGAAGTTCATATTTTGGGGGCATATTGGTAATTTCATATATGGGCAGATTGTTGCCCTAGGTTTCCAGTTCCCTGCCTATAAATAGTCCAGGACTTGCCAAAGCCAAGGGTCCATATTCTTGTATTTATATTTTAGAATACATGTGTTGTTCTTCCCCCTCCTCTCATCTCTTCTCCATTAAAAACTTGTAGTGATCTTTTGTGAGTGAAGAATGAATAAAGGAGTTCTTGTTCTTACCATGCTTATCTTGTTGTAATTGTTAATTATATTTACTTGTATTTTTCATTTGCTAATCTAGTTGTTGTTATTTGTTGTTTGTTTCTTTCTTGTTCTCTTTTTCTTTATCCTTAAAACAACTATGATGCTTAAGCTTGATCCTTGCTAAGATGAGGTCTCAAATAGCTAGTTGTAATCTTCTAACCTTTTTCTTTCTATCTTCCTCCTTTGTTTTATTTTCTTTTCCTTATAATGGGTGAGTAGTTTTCATACTTGTTAGGGTAGGATAAGGAAAGTTTGAGAGAAGGAAATCTCTCTCACTCTTTTCTTCCCCAACATCTTAATTCGGACTCCCGTTAATTGAACCACAATCCGCTCCCTACGGCACCCTATCCTACATGATAGCGGTGATTCCTTAGTGAGACCGGTTGTGGTTGAATTAATCGGAGGTTAAGTCTAAGAGCCAAGAACGGACGGACAAGCACCAAATAGGAAGAACTTATGCGTTGGAAAGCCTAGCTTATACTCGCAAGTTCCTTCCTAGTCGTGCTAATCCCCGTTGTTGCCGATTACCGTAACACCGACATAAGAGTGGCAACGAAAGAAGTGAGCGACTCCTAACTCAAACTAACCTAATCCTAACCCTAACAAGCTCTCTTTATATATCATTTTAGCACATAAGTAATGTAAAAACAAACCTGGACAATTTAACTTAACTCGTTAAAGCACATAGAAAAAGATTCCCATCTCCCTGCGGACGACCCGTACTCAACCGGCTAGCTACAAGCGAAACCGTCTTGATTGCGGTAATAAACATAGCACACAAAAACTCTACCAATCAAATGGCGCCGTTGCCGGGGAGACGGTAGTTTATTTCTTTGTGTAATTTCGGGTTAATTTGTGAATATAAATCTTACCGAAAAACAAAACAAAAAATATACATTGTAAAAAAAATCATCTTGTTATTTTTGATTAGTTTTTGTGCAAGTGTGCAGGATAAAACGAAGTTCGAGTTCAGTGCCAAAGACGTGGGAAGTTAGACCCATATTTCGCGGCTACACCGCGTTTGATCAAAACGGAACCAACGGTCAACTGTGAAATTCTGGAGCAAACCCAGTAAGCAAATCAAGATTCAGGAGCTCCAGACAAGAAGAGGACACCCATCTTAGCATACCACAAAAATTGGAAAACCCACCTCCACCTTACTGCCGCGTAACCGCGGCATAAGCAGGCTTAGGCCGGGGAACCGCGGCCACTTGGTGCAGTCAGGGTGCCAAAATCTCTATGAGTCCTTCTTCTTTCCTCCCCACTCCTCTGAACTCCAATGAACTGTGTTTTCTGCAGCATTCTTTGCGCAAACTCTCTTCCCCCTTCCAATAAATTGTTTTTGTGCAGGATTCTTTGCGCCGCGCTAAAATAAAAATTGTTTGCAGTTGATTGTTACTGCTTTGCATATATTAATACGGACTTTAAGGGGCTTGAAACCAATCCAGATTGGGTGGGGATTTCATCACCCTTCCCAGGACCCCAGAAATCACAAAAAGCATATGCATTGACCATTGCTTAAATTAAAAAAATACTAGACTCAGCCCTAAGGACTTCGCGCTCAATAGGACAGAGGACTAGTTACATGCATCGGTCGTTTATCCTATCCTGACTTTTGCGGTGTCTAGGCAAGTGTGTCCAAGGCAAGTGGTTACTTAATTAGGACCACTACTTACGTAGTGGGGAGCCTCCCACTTACCTGGCACTTACCTGGCCGCAATTGTTGGAGAAGAGGATGTTTGAGGTCCTATTTCTAGCCCTTTGGAACAGTTCGGAGCTGTCTAGCTGACCTAGGTGACCTTAGATCTAGGTGTGATTGTGCATATCTTGTTTGTGATTGCTTGAAGCCGTAAGCCCATACATATTTCTGTAAAGCTCTTTCTAAAAAAGAAAAAAAAAACACAAAACCAAAAACTTTTATAAAAACTTGCCCTTTGTCGCTAGAATCCATTTTTTCACCCACCACCCATCGTATTTCTCTATTGACGTTTTCTTACCCTCACATTCTCCGCTTTGACTATACTAAACTCGTTTAGTGTATATTCACTTGGACTCGGGACACTAGCGCCCGCCTAGTCCGCGTTACGTTAGTCGCTACCGACTACGCGATCGACTCAGACGTCGAAACTTCGTCCACGCCTCTTTCACCCTTACCTTTGCCGGCCAACTCCGACGTTGACCGGAATTCTATTCATACATCTTCACCTTCACCATCACCAACCTCTTCTTCCGCGATGTCAGGATTTAATCCAAACATCTCTTTGACTCTCCCGGGATTGACTCCACCTCCTATGGAGGCAAATAACCCACCACCACCGCCTGTTGTAGCGCCGCAGCGAATCGCGCTCCAGGATCGTTTCTATCCCACCCGTTCTGCACTTCCCACCTGTCTTTCTTTTCCACCGGCCAATGGGGATAATTTTGAAATTAAGCCCCACTTCATTAACATGGTTCCGAAATTTCATGGGCTTGAATCTGAAGATGCCTATATCTTCATCAACAAGTTCCAAAATGTTTGTGCCATGATGAAAACTACCCAGCTGTCGGACGATGCTATACGGCTACGGGTCATTCCGTTCACTTTATGCGATCTTGCTGAAAAATGGCTGTATAGCACCGCTTCCCACTCCATAACCAGTTGGGACGAGTTTGTGAAAGCGTTTCTCAAGAAATTCTATCCGAATCATAAAACTGAAAGGATCCGTAACGAAATCAACCAATTCTCTCAGCTTCCTACTGAACCCTTCTGGAAGTGCTTTGACCGGTATAAAGACCTTCTTGTTCAATGTCCTCACCACGGTATTGAGAAATGACAACTTTACCAAACCTTATACGAGGGCCTGAACCCAGCAACCAAGCAGTTGTTGGAAACCATTTGTCAGGGCCACTTCCTATCGAAATCTGACGAGGAAGCGTGGCAATTCTTCGACGACCTTGCGGAACAAATGCTTCAATGGGAAAGCACTAGACCAACTACTTCTTCTTCTTCCTCCACTTCTACTGGTCAGGCTAAGGTAGGAATTCACCAATTCGATGTCTCTATTGCGATGAAAGCTGAAATGGCTGCAATAATGAGAAAACTTGAAGCGATAGAGAGCAAATTTTCATCTCCTGCTCCTGCCCCTGTTCTTCCCCTTCGTACCATTTATGCTTGTTGTTCCGATCCTTCTCACTTAACCAAAGAGTGTCCTTATAATCCACCATCTCAAGGACAGGATCAGGTTAATGCTGCATTTCAGCAAAGACCGAGGAATGATCCATACTCTTCCACCTACAATCCCGGTTGGAGGAACCACCCTAATTTCGCCTGGAATCAGAATCGGCAACAATTCCAAGGCAACAATTTCCAGAGGCCCGCTCCTCCGCAACAACAAGCGCAACAACAAACTCAACATCAGTTTCAGCAGCCCTTCCAACCCCAACCTTTTCAAAATCAAACGAACAACTTTGCACCCAACAATTCTTTTCCACAAAACAACTTTGTTCCGTCAAACAACGATAAGGTTTCCTCGCTAGAACGAAGTCTGGAGGCGTTCGTTAAACAATCGACACAATCCACCGCCAACATCCAGTCGTCTATTCAGTCTTTGGTGCAACACACTGCTGCACACGGGAAAAGCATCAAGACCATCGAAGCCCAGATTGCATAGCTGAATGCGGCGTTAAGCGAGCGAGAAAAGGGGAAGCTTCCATCTCAACCACTCCCAAATCCCGGTCACCCAGATAATGTACATGTTGCTCTTGAACAACAGAACCATAATGTGAGTGCTGTAACTACATTGAGATCGGGGAGGATGATGCACAACAACATCGGCACAACAATTGAGGATAATGACACCCCAGCCGCTTCTTCTTCTTCTTCTTCGTCTTCTGAGCCTATTCTCCATTCTTCAAAAGGCTCTCCTTCTTCTTCTTCTGCTCTGAACGGACGCACTTCTCACTCCACGAAAACACCATCTCTGGGATCTGTTCCAGCTCCACAATCTCCTCTACAAGCATTAGACTCAACCAAGTTTAGAAACGTCCCATTTCCAAACCGGTTGAGGTCCAATAAACAAAATCCACAAATGGAGAAGATTCTGGATTTGTTTAAGCAGGTTAACATCAACATTCCCCTTTTAGATGTTGTCCAACAAGTCCCGTCCTACGCAAAAATCTTAAAGGACTTGTGCACGAAAAAGAGGAAGTCTCAGGTACCCAAGAAAGTTTTCTTGGCTAGTGCTGTGAGTGATGCTCTTACCCAATCTTTACCGCAAAAACGGAAGGACCCTGGCTGTCCTACGATTTCTATTACCATTGGGGATACGAACACCAACCGCGCACTATTAGATCTTGGTGCCAGTGTTAACCTGCTTCCGTACTCAGTATATGAGTAACTAGGTGTAGGAGAGCTGAAACCCACACACTGCACTCTCCAAATGGCCGACCGATCGATCACCCATCCTAGGGGTGAGCTAGAGGATGTGTTAATCAAGGTTGGGGACTTCATATTCCCCGTTGACTTCATTGTATTAGACACACAGCCTGTAGCTAACCCCTAGAATCAAATTCCGGTGATACTCGGTCGCCCATTCCTTGCAACCTCAAATGCTGTGATCAATTGTCGAAATGGTTCGATGAACCTATCTTTTGGAAACATGACAATTGAACTCAACATTTTTAGGTTGGGGAATGAGCCCTCCGAACCCAATGCTCATATACTAGACGTTCGCTCAATCCAGGAGATCACCCCTGAAGAGTGTGAATTCGAGGAGTTTTTGTTCGATCACGATAACCTTAACGCCACTAGTGCGTTCCTCTTCGAACCTGCTGCTGTTTCTGCGTCCGACAATGACTACGAGTGTTTCACTTTCTCGAACTATCTTAGCCACTCACCACCCGAGTTTGAATCCTTCGAATTTCCGGATGAGTTACCTGAACCATCCAACTCGGTCGCTTACACTCGTTTTGAACCTTTGCTGGAATCCTTTGAGTTCGAGACCTTTTCACCAATCTTGCCTTCAATCGTTTCACCTCCAACGCTCGAACTCAAGCCTTTGCCGTCTTACCTTAAGTACGCTTACTTGGGTGAGAACGAGACCCTCCCTGTTATCATCTCGGCTTCTCTAGCTCCAGAGCAAGAGAAAGCCCTTCTTGCGGTCTTGCACAGCAATATGCAAGCTTTTGGCTGGTCCATGGCGGACATCAAGGGGATTAGTCCCCTGATCGTTGAACATCACATTCATCTGATGGATGATGCCAAACCTGCCAGGGATCCAGAAAGGCGACTCAACCCAGTCATGAAGGAGGCTGTGAAAATGGAAATCGTGAAGTGTCTAGATAGTGGTATCATTTACCCTATCTCTGATAGCCAGTGGGTTAGCCCCATTCACGTTGTCCCCAAGAAATCAGGCATAACGGTCATTACTAACGAGGCGAATAAGTTAATCCCTACTCGCACCCAAACTGGGTGGCGAGCATGCATCGATTACAGAAAACTCAACGCCGCAACGCGGAAAGACCACTTTCCGCTACCTTTCATTGACCAAATGCTTGAACGATTGGCCGGACACGAGTACTACTGCTTTCTTGATGGCTACTCCGGCTATAATCAGATTCCCATCGCCGAAAAAGACCAGGACAAGACCACATTCACTTGTCCTTTCGGCACGTTCGCATATCGTCGCATGCCCTTTGGGTTAAGCAATGCGCCCGCTACCATCCAGCGGTGTATGATGGGAATCTTCTCAGACATGGTGGAGAAATTCCTGGAGATCTTCAAGGACGATTTCTCTATCTTCGGCGATTCCTTTAACGAGTGTTTACTTCATCTTGACGCTGTCCTTACCCGATGTAAGGACAAGAACCTCACATTGAATTGGGAGAAGTGCCACTTCATGGTGCGCGAAGGTATTGTCTTAGGACATATCATTTCGCAAAATGGCATAGAGGTTGACAAAGCGAAGATTGAGGTCATTTCCAATCTCCCTCCTCCCAGATGCGTCCGAGACATCCGAGCCTTCCTTGGCCATGCCGGTTTCTATAGACGGTTCATCAAGGACTTTAGCAAGATTGGTAGGCCCTTGACTCTTCTACTGGCCAAGGACACGCCATTCGACTTCAACTCGAGCTGTGTGGCTGCGTTCGAGTCATTAAAAAGCTCACTCACTTCTGCTCCCGTTCTTTCTTCACCTGACTGGACGCACCCATTTGAGATTATGTGCGATGCATCCGACTTTGCCATTGGTGCTGTCCTTGGACAACACATCAACAAGATGCCGCACGTAATCTATTATGCTAGCCGAACCCTGAACGACGCCCAACTTAATTATACAACAACTGAGAAGGAATTCTTAGCTGTTGTATTTGCTTTAGAAAAGTTCAGGCCCTACCTCATCGGCTCTCCAGTCATTGTCTACACAGACCATTCTGCTCTGGGCCATCTTTTTGCGAAGAAAGATGCAAAATCTCGGCTAATACGTTGGATCCTCTTGCTTCAAGAGTTTGACCTTGTCATTAAGGAAAAAAGAGGATGTGAAAACGTGGTCGCCGACCATCTCTCACGACTTCCTTCTTCGCCGCCGCCTCAACTCCCGATCAACGCCGTTTTTCCGGATGAACAACTATTGACAGTATCTCGCGAACCCTGGTTCGCAGATATTCCGAACTATTTGGCCACAGGGTTACTGCCGACTGAATGGTCAAGTCAGGACAGACTTCTATTCTTATCCCAAGTAAAACACTTTTACTGGGAAGAACCCTATCTGTTCAAGTACTGTCCCGACCAGATTATTCGTCGGTGTGTCCCTGACGATGAATTCAAGAGTGTGCTGTCATTTTGCCACGATCAAGCATGTGGCGGGCATTTTGGCCCCAGAAAGACAGCTGAGAAGATCTTGCAATGTGGTTTCTACTGGCCACAACTCTTCAAAGACGCTCATGACTATTGCAAGACTTGCTCTCGGTGCCAACACTTGGGCCGGATATCCCGGAAGAACGAGATGCCGCTCCAACCAATCTTGGTTGTAGAGATTTTCGATGTTTGGGGGATAGATTTCATGGGGCCGTTTCCTAGCTCTTTTGGGAACCTGTACATCCTTCTCGCTGTTGATTACGTCTCTAAGTGGGTCGATGCTGTGCCCAGCCGGACTAACGACAACAAGGTTGTCGTTAGGTATCTTAAACAAAACATTTTCTCCCGGTTTGGGCACCCCCGAGCGATCATTAGCGACAATGGAACTCATTTATGCAATAAGACTTTCGAGGCCTTGATGCGGAAATATTCCATTAATCATAAGCTATCTACGCCCTACCATCCCCAAACTTGTGGGCAAGCCGAAGTTTCAAATCGGCAAATCAAGCAGATACTGGAGAAGACGGTTTCTAAGAACCGAATGGATTGGTCGTTGAAACTCATTGATGCCCTTTGGGAATTTCGAACGGCTTATAAGACCGATCTTGGCATGTCTCCCTATCGGCTTGTGTACGGAAAGGCTTGCCACCTCCCTGTCGAAATAGTGCATCGCGCATTTTGGGCGATAAAGGAGCTGAATCTGTCTCTCGAAGATGCGGGCAGCCATCGGAAGCTGCAGTTGAACGAATTGAGCGAGCTTAGGGATGAGGCTTACGATAACGCGGTTGTCGTTAAGAACCGAACAAAGGTGTTTCACGATAAACACCTTTTGCGCAAAACTTTCGTACCTGGTCAACAGGTACTGCTTTACGACACCCGGCTACACTTCCATCCAGGAAACCTCAGATCTCGCTGAAAAGGGCCGTATTTTGTGCGGAATGTGTATCCGCATGGCGCTGTGGATTTGGAGAATCCAAAGGACGGTTCATTTTTTAAAGTAAATGGACACCAACTTAAACCGTACCTTAGCGCCGAACCAACAGAGGAGTTCCTGGTCTTACAGGAGCCGGTTTACCCTGCATAATCTTCCTCTGCCTGCCACCAAACTTCGGTTATCCAGCCAAGAACAGTGGACACTGTTCCAAATAAGTTTGGGGGTATGTATATACCTTTTTTGTGGATATTCTTTTCCATTTTTACTATTCTTCTTTTCTTTAAAAATAAAAAAAATGTGTGTATATCTAACCGACAATTTTGACCCTTCAATGATCTCTTCATGCAATGACAGTGAGGACACTGTCTGGTTTAAGTTTGGGGGTACGCTCGGTACGCATTTCTAATCTTCGCATTCATATGTATATTTTGCATCTGCATACTAAAATCCATAAAATCCATAAAAAACAGAAAATTTTCTAAAAATATAAAAACTTTTCTGTCAAGTTAGCTAGTCGGAGAGCTCTGATTCAACATTTCGACGGTTTGGTTTGATAAGATAAGAATAACTAAATCTTATTTTTAGATTTTGAAAACCTGAAAGATAACTCTCCTTTGAAGTTAACTATAGCTGATATACGTCTTTACATCACACTACACGTGTCGTGAGTTTTGGAAATTAGATGACAAGTCTTTTATGTCTAAAAACTTTTAAATGGATAAATGATTTTCTGAGGATCAAATAGGTTTGTTCCGAAATAAGTAATATCAAGAATAGTTTATGAAGTAAAGTGAATACGAAGGAATGTTATTGATGCCTTAATTGGAACTATATCTGAAAAATAACCCATCTGGAACTTGATTGGAATGATTACACATCGAACCTACTAAACACGTCTTTTATCCAAAAAAATAATTGAACTGCAGGTTATATCTCCGTTTGTATTGAATCATCATGATTTTCACGCTAAATTGTCTTTTGTTTTTGGACCTAGGTAACTTGAGTAATTAAGTCCACTGGGGTGTCTCTACACCTAATGCCCTAAAACCAACTGGTTTGGGTGCATTGGCCCAAAGCTCGTTAAGAAGCCTAGAAAGTCCAGATTAAAACAAAGTCAAGCAAGTGTTCTCTCCGAGTTAAAATTCCTAACGGTTCTTTGTGTGGGAATAATCTTGACAAAAGACAGGTTTTTATAAAAAATATTTCTAGCGGAGATATGAAGGTTTTATTCTATGATAAAGACTATTGCACGTTCACAGAGGCGTGTATGAAATGAAAACAAGAAAAGGTGGAGTGAAAAATAAGACCTAGTTTCCTGTTAAGGAAGATAGAAATTCTGAAGTTGAAACCATACTGGAAAACGAAACTTGAAAAATGCTTAACTCTTTATAAAACTTATGTGATCCTTTTAAAATTTTTATCTGGGCTTTATTGTATAACATGATGAGTTTATTTGACCCTTCTGGAACTTAACGACACTATTTACACTGCATGTAAAGACATATAAAATCTTAAGTTAAATAAGAAGCGAGGTGTGAAAAATAAGGGTTCGATAGTATAGACTTAGGATCATAGAATTGTTATTTTCTGAAACAAAACTTTAGGGGTTTGAATCATAGTAATTTTACAAAACTAGCTTGACCGGATTTTGTGGATAGTATCCGCTGAAAACCCTCAGGAGACAACACCCCTCCTACTAGGGACACCTAGAGGTTTAACGGCTTGTTGCACATGCTAAGTGCAATCGCGTTCCCTGCGAAAGTGAGGTTAGGAATTTTTTATGAATAAATTGGCTTTGCTCGGGACGAGCAAATGATAAGTTTGGGGGTATTTGTTCATATCAGATTTTTGCATTTTTATACCGCCCAATTTTTATCACATTGCTTATCGGTAGGTACTCTTGAGCCGTGTTTGCTAGTCAATTGCAAGATACATGTTCTCGGCTCTAAACGGTGAAATTCATGGAAAAGCACAACAAAATCCGGATTACTGCCAACCACAGATAAAACACGGGTCTCCGCTCTCTATCCGTATGTTGCCGCACACCAGTTTAAGAGACAAAATGGCAAATCAATGTCATTTTCATGCACAAAGCTCAATGGCAACACAAGATCCAACATATCTACGCGGAGCTCGAGGAAATCATGACAAAAAGATCCACATCAAATCACCTTTTGGTCTGCTGGAATTCTGGAAAAATTGTGAAGAGTTTATGAGAAAACACATATACCACACAGCAGACAACATCAAACCAGGGGACCCCACAAAATCTGAGGAGCCAACTCCTCTACATGGCCGCGGAACCGCGGCATAAGCATGCTTAGGCCGCGGAACCGCGGCATATGCATGCTTAGGCCGCGGAACTGCGGCCGTATGGTCTCTGCAGAAGTTCATATTTTGGGGGCATATTGGTAATTTCATATATAGGCAGATTGTTGCCCTAGGTTTCCAGTTCCCTGCCTATAAATTGTCCAGAACTTGCCAAAGCCAAGGGTCCATATTCTTGTATTTAGATTTTATAATACATGTGTTGTTCTTCTTCCTCCTCTCATCTCTTCTCCATTAAAAACTTGTAGTGAGCTTTTTTGAGTGAAGAATGAATAAAGGAGTTCTTGTTCTTACCATGCTTATCTTGTTGTAATTGTTAATTATATTTGCTTGTATTTTTCATTTGCTAATCTAGTTGTTGTTATTTGTTGTTTGTTTCTTTCTTGTTCTCTTTTTCTTTATCCTTAAAACAACTATGATGCTTAAGCTTGATCCTTGCCTAGGTGAGGTCTCAAATAGCTAGTTGTAATCTTCTAACCTCTTTCTTTCTATCTTCCTCCTTTGTTTTATTTTCTTTTCCTTATAATGGGTGAGTAGTTTTCATACTTGTTAGTGTAGGATAAGGAAAGTTTGAGAGAAGGAAATCTCTCTCACTCTTTTCTTGCCCAACATCTTAATTCGGACTCCCGTTAATTGAACCACAATCCGCTCCCTACGGCACCCTATCCTACATGATAGCGGTGATTCCTTAGTGAGACCGGTTGTGGTTGAATTAACTGGAGGTTAAGGTTAAGAGCCAAGAACGGACGGACAAGCACCAAAAGGAATAACTTATGCGTTGGAAAGCCTAGCTTATACTCGCAAGTTCCTTCCTAGTCATGCTAATCCCCGTTGTTGCCGATTACCGTAACACCGACATTAAGAGTGGCAACGAAAGAAGTGAGCGACTCCTAACTCAAACTAACATAATCCTAACCCTAACAAGCTCTCTTTATATATCATTTTAGCACATAAGTAATCTAAAAACAAACCTGGACAATTGGACTTAACTCGTTAAAGCACATAGAAAAAGATTCCCATCTCCCTGCGGACGACCCGTACTCAACCGGCTAGCTACAAGCAAA
Organism: Agapanthus africanus; assembly: GCA_030015575.1. Lineage (NCBI taxonomy): Eukaryota > Viridiplantae > Streptophyta > Magnoliopsida > Asparagales > Amaryllidaceae > Agapanthus > Agapanthus africanus. The sequence continues at coordinate 383,614,855 of JASDDO010000022.1, read as the reverse complement.
ACCGTCTTGATTGCGGTAATAAACTTAGCATGCAAAAACTCTACCAATCAGCATGTATTGGAGACTGCAGCGTTTCTACTAAACAGTGTTCCAACCAAAACCGTGTCTACCACACCATATGAGATATGGCATGGGAAGAGACCATCTCTTAAGAGATTTAAGATTTGGGGTTGCCCGGCCTATGTTAAAAAGCAGAATCCGGACAAACTCGAGACACGGTCGGTCATGTGTAATTTTGTGGGGTATCCAAAGAATTCTTATGGATATATATTCTACCACAAGGAGGAACAAAAGGTGTTTGTTTCTCAGTATGCCACATTCTTGGAAAAATAGTTTTTCACAGATAAAGCTGATGGCGATGTGGTAGATCTAGAAGAGGTTCTAGAAACACAAACTACAAATGACGACTTGGTTGAACCGGCTGTTACAATAGAAACTGAGGAACCTCGACCACTCCGTAGGTCTGGTAGGACTTCTCGTCCACCGGAGAGGTACTACAGTTTCCTCATTGATGGTGACAGAGAAGACTGCATCATGGAGGATGATGACCCTACCAGCTTTCAGCAAGCTATCACGACTGGAGACTCTGTGAAGTGGCTGAATGCCATGAGATCCGAAATGGAGTCTATTTACACCAACAAAGTATGGACTTTGGACGTTGTACCCCCTGGGGTAAAACTTGTGGGGTGCAAATGGATCTTTAAAAGAAAGATTGTTGTAGATGGGCAGGTAGAGACCTATAAGGCAAGACTTGTGACGAAGGGTTTTCGTCAAAGACCAGGTTTGGACTATGACGAGACTTTTTCTCCCGTAGCCATGCTTAAATCCATTCGGATCCTACTTGCTATTGCTGCTCACTACGACTATGAAATCTGGCAGATGGACGTTAAAACGGCATTTCTAAATGGAGATTTAGAAGAATGCGTTTATATGGATCAGCCAGAGGGCTTCATTGACAGTGGTAGTAGTGGGAAAGCATGTAGATTGCTTAAATCCATATATGGGTTAAAGCAGGCATCACGGAGTTGGAACATCTATTTCGGTGAAGTTATCAAAGAGTTTGATTTCATCAAAAATCCAGATGAACATTGTGTTTATAAGAAGGCTGTAGGGAGAGCTGTCAAATTCCTCGTATTGTACGTGGATGACATTCTTCTGATAGGAAATGAATTCCTATGGTACAGTCGGTCAAATCTTTCTTATCACTAAGGTTCTCCATGAAGGACCTGGGTGATGCCACATACATTCTGGGCATTAGGATCTATAGGGATAGATCCAAGAGGTTATTGGGATTGTCCCAAACCAGGTACATTAACACCATCCTAAAAAGGTTTAGTATGGAAGACTCCAAGCGGGGTGCCTTACCCGCTTGCCATGGGGTCACTCTCTCTAAGGACTCTTGCCTAAAGACCGATGAAGAGAGAGCTCGCATGAGCATTATACCCTATACTTCGGCAGAAGGATCTATAATGTATGCGATGTTATGTACACGCCCAGATGTAGCTTATGCACTTAGTGTAGTAAGCAGGTATCAATCCAACCCAGGGGAGAATCACTGGATAGCTGTGAAGAACATTCTTAAGTACTTGCGAAGGACTAAAGAATTGTTCTTGGTGTATGGTAATAGAGATCTCTAAATGGAGGCCTTTACCGATTCGAGCTTCCAGAGCGATAAGGACGACAACAAATCTATCTCTGGGTTTGTATTTACCCTCAATGGAGGGGCGGTAAGTTGGAAGAGTTCTAAACAGGATATCCTTGCAGACTCTACGATGGAGGCTGAGTACATTGCTGCAAATGATGCCGCCAAGGAAACCGTCTGGATGAAGAAGTTCGTCTCGGAACTAGGTGTAGTTCCAACCATTATTGATCCAATACCATTGTATTGTGATAATAATGGGGCTTTGGCGTTAGCCAAGGAGCCCAGGTCCCATCAGCGGTCCAGACACATCCTGAGGCGCTTTCATTTGATCCGGGAGATTAAAGATCGCCGCGAGATCGTGATTAGGAGAGTAGACACAAAGAATAACACCGCGGATCCATTCACCAAGGCCCTCCCTCAGCCGCAGCATGAGCGACTTTTTGAGATGTTGGGTATGAGATACGCCAATAACTGGCCTTAGTGTAAGTGGGAGATTGTTGGATATATGTATGCCCTAGAGGCCATTATATGATAGTGGATGTATTTATACATGTAAATATTCAGTGTACATTCTTGCTCGACATGATAGTATGCTATCTGGTTCTGCTTTATCTGATATGTTGATTTGATCATGCTTTTATTCATTCACACATGTTGATAAAGCCCTGAGGATATAGGGTTGACTACTGTGATTATGATAGAGATCATACTAGTGGGACATCTGTAGTTTATAAGCATATCCTGGAATGTCCCTAGTCGTAGGTGTATCGAGACGGGGCATCGATATACCAGAGTAGACTAGCGTAAATAATACTAGACCCATATGATGGGCGATGGATGTTCCCACATTCATCGATGTTTGACATCGAGATCGTATACGGGTGCTCAGTGGTGACTGGGTACACTGGACGGACTCACCGAGAACTCCTATATGGAATTATATCTATCGTCGGATAGCAGTTCTCAGGTAACACTGGTGCAGGTTAGTCTGTAGACCCGAGATCGTCATAGAGTCTTGTATGTTCTCCCACTGTACTTTGATTACCACCCTACCACGGCTCTACTGAGTCGTGCAAACAGGTGGCCATTGGTTACAATCCCGAGACACACGAAGGCGAAGAGCGATAGGAGGGGTTTCGTCTCTCCCGGTATTGGGAGTTGATGTTGTGCTGTGCTCGATTGGCTATATCAGTAAGTCCCTGGCTAGGGCTGTTGAGATTTACTGATAAGTGTTATCAGTAGTTTCTCGATCTGTTGTAGACCATTCATCGGCATGACTTATTGAGTTATTAGGGTCGACGTTACCATCCATAGACTCGATATGCAGCATATCTGACGAAGAGACCGGACTGTACGGTAGTGTTGCCGGTTGGCTCGACGGGAGTTGTGATAGGTTCGCTTGTTTTCTTATGATCGCTCAATACCCGGGTGGCCGTGACGTTTAGCTAACCACTTGCGGCTTGGCGGTGCTTGATATGATCATCACCCACTATCGGCGTATTGACGAGTCTTAGAGTCCCACAATAGAGTTACCTAGTCCAGGCGAAACGATGTGGTACGCATATGCGATATGCGCGTGGACCCGGTTAAAATGCGCGTATGAGATACCGCATATTAATCGGGCGGTTTGCTTTTCGTCGGGTCGTATGCGATATGACCGGTTTGTTAAATCAAGTGTTGATTTATCATTGACCATTAGTTTCTCACTTTAAATCCTTTCTTGTCTTTTTTGTATGCATGCATGTATGCATTTATTCTCATTCATGCACATAGGATGTGCATGCACACATATATGCATACATAATGTTATTATGGTTGTTGATATAGTGGATGGTGGCAATATAAGACTCATACCATTTGTAAAATATGTGGATATTAATTTTTGGAAAAAGAAAATTGGAAATGGAAATTGATTATCATGGTTTAATTTTATATTCTTGCACTAACCCTTTGTTTTAACCATGATTCATTTTCCATGGTCATTCTTGTTCCAAACTAAAATATCTAGATATTTTATAACCATGGTTGAGAATGAGAGAGTGAAAACATATATATATTTTCATTTTGTCATTTTATTGATATGCTTATCATTATCTTGAGTTTTATAAGCCATCATCTTCTTCCTCCTTTCTCTCTTGCTCTCTAGTTTTCTCAAGTGAGCAAAAGAGTCACCAAGTTAGGATTTTGAAGTGAGAAAACAAACCACATCATCATTCTACACTAGTCTTGCCCATTAGTGTAGAGTGTTGGCTTCCATTTCTTCTCTTGATCTAGTGAAGCTTCAAGCTTGGACAAAGAGGACTCCGGGTGGATCGTCGAGGACCTAGAGGATCTCAAGCGGACCTTTTTCTAACCTTCAAGTAGCCAAGGAGTCTAGCGTAGGGAGCTACAAAGGTTTTACTCTCAAAACCCAAGCTTTCACTACTTGTGTTTGTGTTAAAGTTTAGTTGCCCTAATTTTTCTAGCATAATCCTTAAGTTAGTTTCTTTAGCACCATGTAAATTTTAAATATGGCATGTGTGTTGCCTCCAAACACTTGTAGTGGTGCTGTAGGAAACCCTTCATTTACGGCCATCACATTCTGGCTGGCTTCTATAAGTGGCTCAATCGTCTAGTGCTGATCTGCACGTCCGAGTAATATCGTAAAAGCGATCCATCAAACGCTCATGGCGCGAAAACACAATAAGACGACGCCTCTCTATGGAATCGTATGTCCCTAGAATCATGCCCTGGTCAGTCCTCATTCGTGATGAGCTCGTGCTGACAGCGACTCTAGCTGCAGCTCTCTCAGCCCGTATAATGGTGGCAGCAAAACCATAAACCAATATCGATGAGCATAGATCATGAATGAATATAATGTTGTGCAAGGAAATGTACATCCTAAGGCTTCTTAAGCGGAGTAGCGTATAATAAGTATGTCGCGGAACATACACACGGTACGTCACTCTCCTTAAGTCACCTACTCCATCAACCAAGGTCAACCGATGCGACGAAAGTTCGGGTCTAATACCCCCTCGACTAAGTCTACGTTCCGTAAGGTCAAGCCTAGATTCCGTATATATACAAACGCCCTAGGCTTCGCTTAGTCAAATATAGACTTGAACCAAGGTTAACCTAGCGCTCTGATACCAACTTTGTCACGTTCCGGAAATGGCACATGACTGGCACTCGAATCATATGAAGTCTATAGGGCTCCATCTAATTCAAGTAAGCCAAAATCCCAGAAATCTAAACCATTTTTAAAGAAAGTGTTTTGATCAAATAAGTCGAAAATTCGTTTTTCAAACATCAAGTCTTTACTGAAAATTTCGGCAGAGCTTCCTTTGTAAATACTGGCCCCGAACAGGGTACAACATGATAAATATATACATGAATGATAAAAGGCATCCCCAAGCGGGAGCTAGCTCTTCGTCAATCGACGGTCACAACCACGCAAGCAATATAATTTACAACACCAAGGGCGAGGATCAAAACTCAAAGGAAACTCAAAACAACATAAAAACCCATAATAATACAACGCGCGACTTTAAGGTCGAAAGAATATGCAACTCTGGTCTCTAAGTCTGAAACAAATATACATGTCTGGTTGATGGAGTTTACTAGATACAATGAATAAAATAAAGTTTGATGATGGTCACGATACAAGTGAACCCACCTACCAAAGCAATCACCCAGACTGGAAGCAGTGTGCCAGCAAAGCCGTAACGAAACCTGTACGGCAAAACCTGCAAGAACTGTGGCACAACGGGGGTGAGTTGCCAACTCGTGAAAAGAAAACACCACCGAGCAGAAATCTTATGTATGACTCAATCCTAGGTCAATACGATCAATATATATAACCTCAAAATGATAATGTCTGAAGCATGAAAAGGTGGCAAGGGTAAACAACTATACATAAGTGTAATCCCATGTGCTCGTGTCAGTGCCTCAGGTAGCAATATATCATGTGTATGAGGTATGAATATGATAATATGAAAACAGAATGCATCATGTATGAGAAAACTGTTTTCGTAATTTATCGAGATTTATGTATATTTAAAATGAGATATCATCAGTAAACCAATATAAATCAGTGTCTAGCATCGACACAAAACATAAATCCCAATATCAAATATCTCGGGCTCCGGCTATCCGGACTGGCCCATATCATAATATCTCAATACCTCAATATCAATATCTCGGGCTCCAGCTATTCGGACTGGCCCCTGATCTCCGGCTATCCGGACTGGACCAACTCCGATCGGTATCCTCCGGATATCCGACGAGTCACAATACAATCACAAGACAGCAATGCTCCTCTGTCACAGGCTGAACGCCGATCAACTGCGATCTTCTTGTCCCGGGGTACCGCACCAGGTCCACCATGCACCCACAGATGGACTCTACTCCTCCTCGAATTGGGTGTATGATATCGCTCAAGAGCCGAGAAAACTCATGGTGGAAAAATCACAAAGCATATCATGAGAAAACCGCAACTTTCATTTTAAAATGATTATCAGTTTTATAAAATCTTGCGGTTTCTCCAAATCCATAAATCTCATGGAAAACCTAAATCTCGAGAATAAAAGACAATGAATTTAATTGCATTGGGCTTCGGCAAATCCGGACTGGCCCTAAATAATAATGCATGACAATGAATAATAAATATGCATGAAGTATCACAGTAATGAATGCGATATCTAAACTAGCACAATAATGATATGTCGAAACTATCAGCTAACGAGCTATATCAATCAAATAATATTCTTTAAAGTGTACGTGGCATGGCAATTACCGACGATGATGTGTGTGAGCCGGCAAGTAAGTGTATGTGAAACATACGCATCATCGGTAATGGTGCTGGCGTTCTGACAGCATGATTCCAATACTAACATATGAAAGCACAATATAAGCATGCAATGCGATGCGAGCAGCCAGAATATGCGGGAGCTGAATAACAAATACAACAATAAGGAATATAGAATAATATAACGAGTCTACAAAAAATTACAGGTCTAACTAACAGACAAATCATAAGGGTAAGGAAAAACCACCTAAATCTGAGTCGATACATATATACATATAATAGTCGGTGATCCCGCCTCAATAGTATCCCATACGATACCCAATATTATATCACATCCCCGAGTTAAAATTGCGGATCTATCATCAATATATAGTTCGCACGGTAAGTCCATCGTACGGCATCCCAAATCTGGGTACGGTTAAATATCACATTTATCTCTTTATTCACTTGGTATCATTATCATTACCTCATGATCTGGGGGTACTGATCAACGTCTAGTACATACTGATACCATCTATATATATGCATGCGTGTGTATGAAAACAGCACGCCTAAAGGACCCGCTAAACATCGTGTCGTATCTCATAATACGAACCACGTCATATCACCGATCTCATGGCATCCATCGTAAATCTCATCGACTCGTCTACAAATATCATGTACTATCCTCATAATCCATGTATATATATATATACACACACACATAGTCCCATACCCATGTGTGTGTGTGTGTATACATATCCCCATATACGCACAGGTAAATAAAAGTATGCAAGTGTGCGCGCGCGTGTATGTAAATCTTATTCTAGTGTTTGCGACTAGGAAATTAACTAACGACACTATCATTCAAAGTCTTCTAAAACCAATTAGCTAAGTATACATATCCTAATAATATCATTTAAGTATATAAATCCATATATATAACATAACGCATTTGCGTTCTATACTACGAACTGCGGGGGTGCTATAAGCCATCCACCCGACTTCCCCCGTAGATATATATCTACTCACTTGATCCTCGCTTGCTGGAGTCGATGTCGCCATGCCCATTCATGTTGCTCCGAGCCCACTCAAAGGTACCTACATGTATGTCACATGACATTGTTCGAAATCGCATATGTAAACCAAATCGGCACGCGTATCACACATGGGTTAAAACCCATGATCTACGCACGCAAGAATAACTGACAACCCTCGTCGATTTCCGTATGAACGTGAATCGTCCGATAAAATATGAATATCTAAAACTTCAATGCATAAATATCACGAAATACAAGGCAGCAACTCAAGAAAATGGTCCCAGATTTTACCCTAGGTCAAATTAGCCAATTTTGCATATGTGGAGGGTCTAGATTACAGATACTGGAGCCATGAAACAAACACGAAGCCATAAGTCCCTAGTCTGGCCGCATTTTGCGGCCAAAATGATTATTTCTGCGGCCATGGATGGGAGTCGGGGTCTTGGGTTTTGCTAAGTTGCCTGCTTGTATCCCAGTCTTTGCTAAATAATTTTTCAGTTCCCCTAGTGTTAGCAGATTTCAAATTCCTTACACAATTTCCACAAAATACGATATCGGGGATTTCTGAGTTCGCTAATTGGGGTTCTAGTCTCTATTTTAGGTCCAAAATACAATAATTACAGGGGTTTAAGGTCACTATAAGTCTCAACTACACATCACAACTCAAGAATTCCTCAAACCCTAACTAGAAATTTCCAAACTTCACTAAACGACAGTAAATCGGTTCTAAACAAACATGGATGCAAAAGCAATGAAAATACTATGCTAATGGTTAAGAGAATACCTCATTTGGCAACTCAATGATTTTCTTGAGTTGCCTCAAGTGTCCAAAATCCTTGCTTTCTTGGTCCAAAGTGTAGCTAGTGGGATTGTGCATATTTTTAATGAAGTGAGGATGAGCTTTTGAGTTGATTTTGATGATGAAATGAGGTGGTGAAGGTGGTAGAGGAGAGGGGGCTGCCATGCGCTTGAGAGGAAGGAGAAAGATGAAGAGAAGAATGAAGGAGGAAAATAGCCATGGTCAAGTTTGACCCCTCACCCTCTCTCTCTCATGCCCATCCCTCATTTTGTTTATGTTTTCCTTTTCTTTTCTTTTCTTTTATCTTCTTAACATTAAAACCATGCATGATAAAGAGAAAGAACCATGAAACAAATGTAACAAGTGTGAAAAATGACACGGTGCATGTCATGTGCACAAATCCGGCTTAAAGCACGATTAGCGATATTTAATCCCGATTAGCATTAAAATAGTGTATAATAAATCATAAAAACTTATAATTTTCATAAATCACATAAAGCACCCTCATTACAGTAATTTCTATAATTTTCCAAATTTTTCCCGATTTATCAGTATTTAATTATACCGAAATATTAAAATATTCATTATATTTATTATTTAATTATAAAAATTCCAAAAATTAATATTTTATTTTTCTGAAATGTTACACGCGATCCAAAAAAGTTGAGTTAGGGTTTCATTCTTCTAGAGGGTTCAAAGGATCACTTGCCTGTTTTTCCGAATACGTTAAATTTGGAAAAATGGGTTTTTGACATTCGATCAAACTTTTTAACTTCATCTAGACACTATATGAATAACCCGAAACAATATTAAAACTTTGAATACGAAACACTCCGAATTGTTTATAATGTAAGATTATATCACTTGCAAAATTATCAAAAACAAACAATACCTGAAACACCAAAACACAGGCAAAATATCACGGGGGGCTCGGATTTTGGCCGAGATGGGGTAGGTTGTGCTCGGCCAAAAAATCACCAAATTGCCTCAAATTTTTTCAGTGTTCATGTTACATCCCATATAACACTCTGTACTTGTTTGAAAATTTTTTTGACAACATTTTAAAATCGACAGCAAGCAGGTGTTGGCGATGCAAGTTTCGGAGTATTTCGGTTTCGTAATTCTAAAAAAATCCGTATAAATTTCTAGCATGGATCTGATACCACTGCAGGGTTTCCTAGGACGGCAGCAAGGTTTCGGGAGGCATCGTCCATGCCAAATTCCAAAAAAATTGTTCTAGCTAACCCTGACCATGAATCGTTAACTAGAAATCATACGGAAAGTAATGCAAACAACTTTGCAAAAGAAGTGAGCAAGGAATACAAACTTTGTAGACCAGTCCTTCACTTCAATAGCTCCATGTAGTAGTCCCCTTCACTGCGATCGTGAACTCACGACTCTAGAGAGGTTCTCTTGAAGAAACGAACATGCTTGCTTCGAAGACTTCGAGGCCGAATATGATCTGCGTAGAGGAGATACTAACCCAAGCCATCTCTTCACTAACTATGGAATTAGTGAAGCAAACTCCTTATACTAAATGGCAATTAGTAGAGGATAATGAAGTAAGAAGTGGGCTCACTTTAGTTTTCATTTTCTCACAAGAAATCATCACTTTTCATTAAAGCTAGAAAGCTTGAGAGGAAGAAGAAGATGAAGCAAGTGATGAACTCAAGAATGAACTCATGAGGTTACAAATGCAACCATGGTCACAAAATATCGTGCTTAACCATTGTAAAGAATAAACCATACACCAAGATTAAGGGTTGGGTTAAATAAATATCCTAAGTGTAGCGTCTTGAAAAGTCGTTTTGGTGTTTTCCTGAAAATCGGTGAAAATTCGGTATTTTTCCGAAAACTGTCTTTTTTGTTATTTTGCAGTTTAGGGATAATTATACCTAAAATGGATAGGTAATTGCTTGTTTTTAGTAGCTAATGAGTTAATTATGAAATTCTGGTCGTTTAAAAATTTTCCCTAATTTTTCAATTTTTTAATATTATTTTAAGCCGGTAAGAAAATACATTAAATTAGCGATAAATACAAATTTTTCCGGGCTAATTTTAATCTTTAAAATTAGGTTAATTAAAATCTAGTTGTAACATAAATTTTTAGTATTTTACTTTGATTTTTAACAAATTTTTATGATAGGAAACGAATTTATTGAATTTTAAGCTAAAACTTGCAATTTTTGACTTGTAGGGGGTCTTTTTGCATAAAATTTTTTTTGTGCACTCTCTCTCACTCATTCCTCACCTCTAGGCCGGCCCTACCTCAGCAGCAAGCCACAAAAATTTTTCCCTAACTCATTTGCACAAAATGATATGAAAAGGGTTTAAATATATTAAATTGGGTATGGGTTTTTGGTTGAATGGTATGGCTTTGACCTTGACATTTCTCACACTCCCCCACACCTCTCCCCCACTCCTCATCAGCTGAAATTTCAGCTGCAAACAGCAGCCCCCTCCCCCTCCTTGCATCATCTCTTTTCTTCTTCAAAGTTCATCCAAAAATCCTTAAAAATCAACAATTCCTTTTACAATTTCAAAGCAAAACCTTATTCCCTCTCTTCTGAAACCCAAATTGACTCAAATCTTGGAGAAAGATGGCATCTTGGGAGGCTTTAGCATCATAGGGTTTGAACTTTTGAGGTATAACTTCTAATCAAATGGTTACATTGTTGCTTAAGGGTGCTAATTAGAACCTTGAAATTGTTTAGTGTTAAATCTTTACTTAATTCCTAATCTAGTTTTGTTTAAAGAGGGTAGTTTGATATGAACTTGGGTTTTAGCATACCATTACTAGGTTAATTAAATCTTTTTTTCTATCTAGTTATTTTGCTAACCTAATCTAAGAGGTTAATTTTCTTATGTGGGCTTTTAATTGTGTTAATTTAAATTTGTAGTATGGAATTTGATTTGTGATTGCTAATTACAAAAATCAAGAAAAGGGTTTGTGTATGGAAATAGGTTTGAAGCATGGTTATTGTGTTGAAATTATGTGATTGTGGCTAACTAGTTGTGTGGTTGGATGTTTGTGTTGAATTGTGATAACTTTATCGTTAATTTTCGATGTTGCACCAAATTAGCATGTTTTGTGTTTACTAGATTTTTATTTAAATTATGTGATGGATTATTTTCGACATCTTGATGATTGTGTTGGCTTATCCTATGACGTTTAGGATGCGTGTGTGCGGATTTTTGAGTAGTCGGGTTTTAGTTTTGCCGGGCGACCAAATCGGCGATTTTTGGCAGTTTTTGCGATTTTCGCGTATGTTCCGCGCACCTTGTGCACGTTGTACCTAGCTAGTGAACATTAGTAGTTTCGTTTGGGTTTTGCGTCGTTCTTGATATGTAACCTTATGTTTGGTATTGATATAAATTCCAGGTTCGGTCACGGAGACGTCAGACGCGGCACGAAAGGGGAAAGCGGTGATTGGACACAGCTAGCCAGGGATTCCGGTGAGTAGATGTAACATCTACGGGGGACTATCGTTTGATGGAGCAAGCCGCCCGATAGTTTTAGTAACTTACAAGATCCTTAGTGATGTTAGTAATTTGGGGTGAAATACTTATTTGACTATTGCTGCATCCATGCATTATATTGACATACCTATACGAAACCATTTTATAGGACACCTGCACCATTGCCAGGTTTTTATATACAGCACGAGCACTATTCATGCTTACACACACACCCTGGTAATTGCCATGCCACCACACTAGATAACCTTTAAATTTAAACCTTTTAATAATTGATACTTAAACTTGTGCTATTGCCTTTAATTCCTTAAAATGAAACCGTAGGATTGCTATTCATGTGCATATACTTCATCATATTAATTGTTCATGCTTAATCCATTAATCACACATCGCAACTTTATTATTGATACCATATGCATTCATTATCATTGGCATATGCACTTATGAGGATTTCTTAAGATTTTATGATATTTCTGGATTTCGGGGGAAGGCCGCAAAATTTCTAAACTTATTATATTTTTAAAATATGTAAATTGCGGTTTTCTAGTGATGTAAGTGTCGTCCACCATGAGTTTGTTGTGGTTTTGGAAATCCGTGTCGAGGAGTGGAGGAACCGTCACGGGTACATGGTGGGCCCGGTAAGGTACCCCGGGGCAAGAGGAATGTGGTGTTGACGTTGAGCCTGGCAGGGGACGGATTACCTACCAGTGACTGTTTGGGACGGCGGATATCCAGAGGATACCGACCGTGGCCGCTAGATGATGAGATATTGATATTTGAGATGGGTCAGCCGGACGGCTGAGGCCAGAGATACATTGATATGAGATTTGAGACAGTTTTGAGGTGTCGATGCTGGACACATGTTCTTGTTGATCCTATTGGTATTGTGCTGGTATTTCAAAAGACATTTTAAAGGGAAAAACATGATTTCTTATACTTACACATTCAGATCACGAGTTGATTCGCATTGCATTCATACCTGCTAGTATATCCATATTGCATACATACTTGCCATTATGTCCTGCCTTACCTGTATTTAGATGCTAGGATGCTTGTGTGCGTGCATACGATAGCCTTTGTAGATGTTATTTATTACTCACGTGTTCGCAACTCACCCCCCTTGTGCCATAGCCTTTTGCAGGTCCGCTCCGTCAGTACAGTAGCGGCGGGCGCACTTGTTCTTTTGCCTCCTTTGCCTGGACTCGAGTTTTTGCTCCTAGGTGGGTTATATCATTATTTTTGTACCACCTTGTATATTCTTTGTATCTAGTACACTCCATCTACTGTATCTACCAGTATTGTTGTATATTGATCTAGAGATGAGACTGTGAGGTTTGTGGACTTTTATGCTGTATTTTGGGGTCGAGCTCACTTGAGTCGACATGATGTTTTTCTTATGCTTCATTATGATTATTTCGCATGTTGTTGCATTATATTGCGTGGGATTTGTGACCGCCTTGTGGCGAAGAGCTAGCTCCCGCTTGGGGATGCCCTATTTTGTTGGATTCATATATATTTTTGTTGTACCCAGTTTGGGGGCCAGTATTTACAAAGGAGACTCTGCCGAAATTTTCGGAAAAATTGGTATTGTTTTTAAAAAGGGTTTTACATGACTTATTTGATAAACTCGCTTTCAATTGATTGGATTTTCTTCACTCTTTTGCTTAATTGGTTTTGTTTTCTAGGCTTTGGCTTACTTATTTTACGGACGTCTTTAGACGTTTCGTAAACTTAAGTGCCAGTCACGTTCCGTACCCTGCGGGTCGTGACAAAGTTGGTATCAGAGCGATAGGTTTTACCTTTTTGAGTGTAGGATGACCCTTGGTAGATGGAGTAAGTGACTTAAGTAGGGTAACGTAGCGTGTTTATGTCCGCGGCATACTTACGATACGGTACTCCGCCTAAGTGACTTTAGGATATACTTGCTTGAAAATTCCTTCTTCAATTCCGTGTATCCTATGATCCTATTGCACTGTTCTTACTATCCGTTTCCTGTAACAGCCACTATGCCGCCGAAGGCTACGAGGGCACAGAGGGCTGCCGCCAGAGACGAGATTCGAGCTGGCTCGTCCGAGACTAGGACTGAGCAGGGTGGTATGCCTACGCCGCAGGGACAGACCGATCCACCTTCCCCAGGCCGTATGGATAGGCTCGAGACCGGTATGGAGGAGTTGCGACAGATGATGGGAGGCATGCAGGAGCTACATCAGATGGTAGGATCCCTAGTTGCAGCCAGTCGTACACCGAGACCGGATGATGTACCTACTACATCACAGACGACCATGATACCTGCTCCTACTACTACCACCGTGGCCATTCCGGTTTCGCTACAGGATTTCATGAGGCTGAGACCTCCAGTATTCACCGGCACCGAGGAAGCGGAGGACCCACAGACGTTCTTTGACAGTTTAGCCAGGATCTGCCGTTCGCTGAGATGTTCGGATGATCGATGGGTAGAGCTTGAGAGTTTCCGACTAGAGGATCTCGCGTAGACATGGTGGGAGTCAGTCTTGAGAGGTCGAGCTGTAGGTCTACCGCCTATGACTTGGGTCGAGTTTACATCGGTCTTTCTAGCCCGTTTCCTTCCAGAGAGCGTTCGTGACGCCAGAGCTCGCAGCTTCGAGGCCTTAGTCAAGACACCTGGGATGACGGTGTCTGAGTATGGCATTCAGTTTACACAGTTATCCCGATATGCTCAGTATTTGGTGGATACCGAAGAGAAGATGGTGAAGAGGTTCGTACAGGGACTTGATGCCCAGCTATATCTTGCCATTGGCGCCCAGCACTACGACACTTATTCAGCTGCTATGGATACGGTATTGCGGATGGAGGCACGCATATCACAGACTTCGACCGTTTCTGGGCCAAAGAGGATTCGCACCGATGTACCGTCTCAGAGGCAGCGCGCCAGATTCTTTCTGAGAGATAGGCCTGGCAGAGGATTTGGACGGGGACAGTTATATGGTTCTTATCCCTAGGGGCAGCAGCCGTCGCCAGGGTGTTTTGGGTGCGGGAGTTTGCACCATCTTGTCAGAGACTGTCCGGCGAGACGACAGGGAGCAGCGATAGTTCCGCATGTGACCCTGCCACCATCACCACCCCCTCCACAGAGAGCCCTACTTCCTACCACTGGCGATGCTCCACGCCAGTTAGGTGCACCCAGAGGCCGTGGACGCGGCGGTCCTGTTCAGAGAGGACGAGGAGGCAGAGGCCGAGGTCGAGGTCAGCCCTCTATCGGTGGAGGACAGGCCCGAGTTTTTTCTTTGACACCGCAGGATGCGCAGGCATCCAATGCCGTTGTGACAGGTACCTTACCAGTTTGTTCTTTCGACGCCCGGGTAGTATTTGACCCAGGTTCCACACATTCATACGTATCTGCACACTTTGCACCGATGTTGGGCCGTGAGTCGTCGTCGTTAGATCATCCGCTTGTTGTTGTTACTCCGGTAGGCGAGTCGTTTGTCGCTCGGTTTGTATTTCGTTTGTGTTTCGTTCGTATCGGGGAGAGGGATTCATCAGTTGATTTGATTCTCCTCGATATGTTGGACTTTGATGTGCTTCTGGGCATGGATTGGCTAGCCACTTGTTATGCTTCGGTGGACTGCCGTGAGAAGGCAGTCATATTTAGCTTTCCGGGAGAGCCAGTCCTTGTTATTCGGGGAGACCGCAGTGTCACCCTTCCCAGCTTAATTTCGTCTCTTCGCGCTGGTCAGCTCTTGCGGAAGGGATGTCAGGGATTCTTAGCGTTTGTTTGTGATACTCGAGCTGCAGAGGTTCCGTTGGACCGGGTCCCGGTAGTTTGTGAGTTCCCTGATGTTTTCCCTGATGAGCTACCTGGGCTACCGCCTGAGCGCGATGTTGAGTTCTGCATTGATTTGATTCCCGACTCGGGGCCTATTTCTATACCGTCTTATCGGATGGCCCCGGCAGAGCTTCGAGAGCTGAAGGATCAGTTGCAGGATTTGTTAGATAAGGGACTTATTCGACCTAGTGTTTCTCCGTGGGGTGCTCCGGTCCTGTTTGTCAAGAAGAAGGACGGAAGTTTGCGCTTATTTATCGACTACCGCCAGCTGAACAAGGTTACCGTGAGGAACAGATATCCGTTGCCGCGCATTGATGATTTGTTCGACCAGCTTCAGGGTGCGGGGTATTTTTCGAGGATCGACTTGTGATCAGGATACCATCAGCTGCGAGTTCGATAGGAGGATATACCGAGGACAGCTTTCCGCACGCGCTACGGCCACTATGAGTTTTTGGTAATGTCGTTCGGACTCACCAACGCCCCAGCAGCATTCATGGATTTGATGAACCGTACATTCAGGCCGTATCTTGACTTGTTCATCATCGTGTTTATCGACGATATCTTGGTGTACTCCCGGAGCAGAGAGGAGCACGAGCAGCACTTGCGGATTACGTTACAGACTCTGAGGGAGCACCAGCTGTTCGCGAAGTTCTCCAAGTGTGCATTCTGGCTGGACAGCGTCGGATTCTTGGGTCACGTGGTTACGAGAGACGGCATTTGTGTGGACCCGAAGAAGATTGAGGCTGTTCAGCAGTGGCCCCGACCTACATCGGTTACTGAGATCCGTAGTTTTCTAGGCCTGGCGGGCTACTACAGGCGTTTTGTTCAGGACTTCTCCCGTATAGCTTCACCGTTGACCGGTTTGACCCGAAAGGGAGTTCCTTTCGTCTGGACAGAGGAGTGCGAGCGCAGTTTTCAGCAGCTACGGACTTGTTTGACTACGGCGCCGGTATTATCTTTGCCTTCGGGATCAGGCGGATTTGTTTTCTACTGTGATGCTTCGCGAGTGGGATTAGGATGCGTATTGATGCAGCATGGCCGGGTGATCGCTTATGCTTCTCGGCAGTTGAAGAAGCATGAACAGAACTACCCTACTCATGATTTGGAGATGGCTGCAGTGGTCTTTGCACTGAAGATTTGGCGACATTACCTGTACGGCGAGTCGTGTCAGATATTCACCGATCATAAGAGCTTAAAGTACATATTTCAGCAGCGAGACCTGAACCTCAGACAGCGTCGTTGGATGGAGTTGGTGAAAGACTACGACTGCGAGATCTTATATCACCCAGGCAAGGCGAATGTGGTGGCAGATGCGTTGAGTAGGAGGCCCGGGGGTAGTCTATCCTTTTTGCGCGCAGTGCAGAGGCAGTCGTCAGCAGATTGGCCGATGTTATGCGACAGCCGAGTTGAGTTCGAGTTCACTCAGACAGGGGGACAGATCGCGCATTTTCATGCACGCCCACAGTTGCTTGACCGTATATATGAGGCACAGCGCAGTGACGACCGTTGCTCGGAGATCATGGCACAGATGGGACAGGGCAGATTTTCCGAGTTCGTGGTTGACGATCAGGGGATTTTACGATATGGATCTAGACTGTGCGTACCAGATGCTGATGGATTGCGGCGGGACATTCTTGAGGAGGCACACCGATCAGTGTATAGTGTCCATCCCGGTTCCACTAAGATGTACCATGATATGAGAGAGACCTACTGGTGGGACGGGATGAAGAGGGACATTGCGGAGTTTGTATCGAGATGCCTGACTTGTCAGCAAGTCAAGGCCGAGCACCAGAGGCCCGCAGGAGAGCTACAGCCGTTACCCATTCCAGAGTGGAAATGGGAGCAAATTTCGATGGATTTCGTTGTGGGTCTACCCAGGACCAGTCGAGGGTACGACTCCATCTGGGTGATCGTGGATAGATTGACGAAAGCGGCTCACTTACTACCCGTGAAGACCACTTTCAGCTTCGCTCAGTATGCTCAGCTCTATATTGGCGAGATCGTGCGACTACATAGCCTACCGACTTGTATCGTGTCAGATCGATGCACTCAGTTCACCAGCCGACTTTGGCAGAGACTTCTGGAGGCTTTGGGCACTCGTTTGAGCTTCAGCATAGCGTTTCATCCGCAGACCGACGGACAGTCAGAGCGGACCATTCAGACTCTCGAGGACATGCTCAGAGCGTGCATTTTAGACTTTGGTGGTAGCTGGGATCGTCATTTACCTCTAGTGGAGTTCTCCTACAACAACAGCTTCCAGGATACTATTCAGATGGCACCTTTCGAGGCATTGTATGGGAGGAGATGCAGATCGCCCGTCTGTTGGACAGAGCTCAGCGAGAGCAGCATTTTGGGGCCGCAGCTTGTTGAGGAGACGACAGCGAAGATACAGTTGATCCGAGACCGGATGAGAGCGGCTCAAAGCAGGCAGAAATCGTATGCGGACAGGCGCCATCGCAGATTAGAGTTCGCAGTTGGCGACCATGTTTTTCTGAAAGTCTCTCCGATGAAGGGCGTGATGCGTTTTGGGCGAAAGGGGAAGCTTAGCCCTAGATTTGTAGGTCCCTTCAAGATCCTCGAGCTGGTTGGCGCTGTTGCTTATCGTTTGGCTCTTCCTCCCAGCTTTCCCGATGTTCACCCCGTCTTCCATGTTTCGATGCTCCGCAAGTACCTTCACGACCCTTCGCATGCGATTCAGCACCCGACAGTCCAGCTAGAGTGCGACCTTTCTTTTGCAGAGCAGCCGGTGTCCATCCTGGATCGGCAGGTGAAGAAGTTGAGGTCGAAGATTATACCAACCGTCAAGGTCCTTTGGCGTAGCCCGAGCAGCGAGGAGGTTACCTAGGAGATCGAGGGCGAGATGAGGAAGAAATATCCCCATCTCTTCGAAGGTACGCGTAGCTATATTCGTAAATTCGGGGACCGAATTTCTTTAAGGGGGGAAGATTGTAGCGTCTTGAAAAGTCGTTTTGGTGTTTTCCTGAAAATCGGTGAAAATTCGGTATTTTTCCGAAAACCGTCTTTTTTGTTATTTTGCAGTTTAGGGCTAATTATACCTAAAATGGATAGGTAATTGCTTGTTTTTAGTAGCTAATGAGTTAATTATGAAATTCTGGTCGTTTAAAAATTTTCCCAAATTTTTCAATTTTTTAATATTATTTTAAGCCGGTAAGAAAATACATTAAATTTGCAATAAATACAAATTTTTCCGGGCTAATTTTAATCTTTAAAATTAGGTTAATTAAAATCTAGTTGTAACATAAATTTTTAGTATTTTACTTTGATTTTTAACAAATTTTTATGATAGGAAACGAATTTATTGAATTTTAAGCTAAAACTTGCAATTTTTGACTTGTAGGGGGTCTTTTTGCATAAAATTTTTTTTGTGCACTCTCTCTCACTCATTCCTCACCTCTAGGCCGGCCCTACCTCAGCAGCAAGCCACAAAAATTTTTCCCCAACTCATTTGCACAAAATGATATGAAAAGGGTTTTAATATATTAAATTGGGTATGGGTTTTTGGTTGAATGGTATGGCTTTGACCTTGACTTTTCTCACACTCCCCCACACCTCTCCCCCACTCCTCATCAGCTGAAATTTCAGCTGCAAACAGCAGCCCCCTCCCCCTCCTTGCATCATCTCTTTTCTTCTTCAAAGTTCATCCAAAAATCCTTAAAAATCAACAATTCCTTTTACAATTTCAAAGCAAAACCTTATTCCCTCTCTTCTCAAACCCAAATTGACTCAAATCTTGGAGAAAGATGGCATCTTGGGAGGCTTTAGCATCATAGGGTTTGAACTTTTGAGGTATAACTTCTAATCAAATGGTTACATTGTTGCTTAAGGGTGCTAATTAGAACCTTGAAATTGTTTAGTGTTAAATCTTTACTTAATTCCTAATCTAGTTTTGTTTAAAGAGGGTAGTTTGATATGAACTTGGGTTTTAGCATACCATTACTAGGTTAATTAAATCTTTTTTTCTATCTAGTTATTTTGCTAACCTAATCTAAGAGGTTAATTTTCTTATGTGGGCTTTTAATTGTGTTAATTTAAATTTGTAGTATGGAATTTGATTTGTGATTGCTAATTACAAAAATCAAGAAAAGGGTTTGTGTATGGAAATAGGTTTGAAGCATGGTTATTGTGTTGAAATCATGTGATTGTGGCTAACTAGTTGTGTGGTTGGATGTTTGTGTTGAATTGTGATAACTTTATCGTTAATTTTCGATGTTGCACCAAATTAGCAAGTTTTGTGCTTACTAGATTTTAATTTAAATTATGTGATGGATTATTTTCGACATCTTGATGATTGTGTTGGCTTATCCTATGACGTTTAGGATGCGTGTGTGGGGATTTTTGAGTAGTCGTGTTTTAGTTTTGCCGGGCGACCAAATCGGCGATTTTTGGCAGTTTTTGCGATTTTCGCGTATGTTCCGCGCACCTTGTGCACGTTGTACCTAGCTAGTGAACATTAGTAGTTTCGTTTGGGTTTTGCGTCGTTCTTGATATGTAACCTTATGTTTGGTATTGATATAAATTCCAGGTTCGGTCACGGAGACGTCAGACGCGGCACGAAAGGGGAAAGCGGTGATTGGACACAGCTAGCCAGGGATTCCGGTGAGTAGATGTAACATCTACGGGGGACTATCGTTTGATGGAGCAAGCCGCCCGATAGTTTTAGTAACTTACAAGATCCTTAGTGATGTTAGTAATTAGGGGTGAAATACTTATTTGACTATTGCTGCATCCATGCATTATATTGACATACCTATACGAAACCATTTTATAGGACACCTGCACCATTGCCAGGTTTTTATATGCAGCACGAGCACTATTCATGCTTACACACAAACCCTGGTAATTGCCATGCCACCACACTAGATAACCTTTAAATTTAAACCTTTTAATAATTGATACTTAAACTTGTGCTATTGCCTTTAATTCCTTAAAATGAAACCGTAGGATTGCTATTCATGTGCATGTACTTCATCATATTAATTGTTCATGCTTAATCCATTAATCACACATTGCAACTTGATTATTGATACCATATGCATTCATTATCATTGACATATGCACTTATGAGGATTTCTTAAGATTTTATGATATTTCTGGATTTCGGGGGAAAGCCGCAAAATTTCTAAACTTATTATATTTTTAAAATATGTAAATTGCGGTTTTCTAGTGATGTAAGTGTCGTCCACCATGAGTTTGCTGTGGTTTTGGAAATCCGTGTCGAGGAGTTGAGGAACCGTCACGGATACATGGTGGGCCCGGTAAGGTACCCCGGGGAAAGAGGAATGTGGTGTTGACGTTGAGCCTGGCAGGGGACGGATTACCTACCGGTGACTGTTTGGGACGGCGAATATCCAGAGGATACCGACCGTGGCCGCTAGATGATGAGATATTGATATTTGAGATGGGTCAGCCGGACGGCTGAGGCCAGAGATACATTGATATGAGATTTGAGACAGTTTTGAGGTGTCGATGCTGGACACAGGTTCTTGTTGATCCTATTGGTATTGTGCTGGTATTTCAAAAGACATTCTTAGAGGGAAAAACATGATTTCTTATACTTACACATTCAGATCACGAGTTGATTCGCATTGCATTCATACCTGCTAGTATATCCATATTGCATACATACTTGCCATTATGTCCTGCCTTACCTGTATTTAGATGCTAGGATGCTTGTGTGCATTCATACGATAGCCTTTGTAGATGTTATTTATTACTCACGAGTTGGCAACTCACCCCCGTTGTGCCATAGCCTTTTGCAGGTCCGCTCCGTCAGTACAGTAGCGGCGGGCGCACTTGTTCTTTTGCCTCCTTTGCCTGGGCTCGAGGTTTTGCTCCTAGGTGGGTTATATCATTATTTTTGTACCACCTTGTATATTATTTGTATCTAGTACACTCCATCTACTGTATCTACCAGTATTGTTGTATATTGACCTAGAGATGAGACTGTGAGGTTTGTGGACTTTTATGCTGTATTTTGGGGTCGAGCTCACTTGAGTCGACATGATGTTTTTCTTATGCTTCATTATGATTATTTCGCATGTTGTTGCTTTATATTGCGTGGGATTTGTGACCGCCTTGTGGCGAAGAGCTAGCTCCCGCTTGGGGATGCCCTATTTTGTTGGATTCATATATATTTTTGTTGTACCCAGTTTGGGGGCCAGTATTTACAAAGGAGACTCTGCCGAAATTTTCGGAAAAATTGGTATTGTTTTTAAAAAGGGTTTTACATGACTTATTTGATAAACTCGCTTTCAATTGATTGGGTTTTCTTCACTCTTTTGCTTAATTGGTTTTGTTTTCTGGGCTTTGGCTTACTTATTTTACGGACGTCTTTAGACGTTTCGTAAACTTAAGTGCCAGTCACGTTCCGTACCCTGCGGGTCGTGACACTAAGCTAGACAAACAAGTTGACTTGGTCAATTGTTATCTTGTTTGCACAAAATATCTACCATGACTTAAACCAAATGTTTGAATTAGCTTAAAATAAATAAAACCCTAGCTTAACCCTAGCATGGTATAAGTCTCATACATACATATTGCATGTATAACCTAGCATGACACACTTATATATATCACATATATATTTTGTGTCAAAAAAGAAAACAATACATATATCACATATATGTAAAGTATATCATCAAGTAAGAAAAATGAATACTTAAGTGAGCTAATATTAGTTAATGTAATGCAATATATCAAATATATAATTATACATTAAATTATTAAATCAACACTTGATTTAATAATCCGCTCATATCACATATAACCGACTAATATCATATGAATCAACTTATCGAATAAACACTTGATCCGATAACCCGGCTATATCATATATAACTGACCGATATCACATATCGCCAGAATAGAATACGGTATCTCATATCGTATTAATCTCAGTCTCGTACATATTACATATGCGCTCCTACTCTGTTTCGCTTGAGCTAGGAAACCTCTGTGTAGGACTCTAAAGACTCGTCAATACTCCGGCAGTAGGTGATGATCATATCAAACACCCATAAGCCGCAAGCAGTCTGCTAAACGTAACGGCCACCCGGGTATTTAGCGATCAGAAGATCCACAAGCAAGCCTGCTCGTACTCCTGTGAATCTAATCAGTAACACTACCGTACAGTCCGGTCTCTTCGTCTGATATGTCGCATATCACACCCTGGGTTGTATAACGTTAGACCCCAATAGCCTGATAAGTCATGCCGATGCAAGGTCCATATGTAACACCTTAGAATGTGTTTTGTAGCTAATTATATTTTAATGTATGGTTTTTAATAAAAAAAAGTTTACCAAATTAAGTTTCAAATATTTTATCCTATTTATTGAGTATTTTATTAGATTTTTCCTAGGCTTGCACATACTTATGCATGATAACTAGGTTTGTTTTGGGGGTTTAACCATGATTAGCAACATGGTGAACTAACCATTTTTTCCCTAATCTAGTTTAGTATTGTATTAGGTGCTTTTGGGTTTTAAGTATGATAGTTGTTTTAAAAACAAAATGAATTCTTTTGTTATTGGGTTGACTTGTTGAGAGAGAGAGAGAGAGAGGGTGCATTATGAGGCATGATGGCTTGCCCATGCCTTCAATTAATGAAGAGAGAGAGAGATGAGGGGGTTGACTTGTTAGTGTTCTCTCATTCTCACTCATTTCTCTCATCCTCTCACTCTCAAACTCATACATACACACACCCACACAACAGCACAGCAGCAGCAAAAACAACAACAACAACTGAAGCAGCAGCAGCAGAGAAGGAGCAGCAGCAGTGGCAGCAACAACAACAAGATCAGCACTAGCAGCATCAGCAGAAGCTGTAGCAGTAGCAACCCCAGCAACTTGCAGCAAGCTCTCACCTCCTCCATACACTTCTTCACTTGCTACTTAGGGTTATCTAGGGTTTATTTTCTGAACCCATCTCTCTTTTGCTTAGCTTGTGTGCTAATTAGCGTCGGTTTGTGTTAATTAGCTAGTTTAGTGCTAATTATGGTGATTTGTGAGATGTTGTGGCAAATTGATGATTGTGTTGGTAAACCCTACTTATTTAAGTGTTGTTAGGGTCACCTTAACTGAGTTTAATCCTAGATTACGCTGAAATACCATAGGGTTTCCTTTTAGTGCAAATCGGTGTTTTTAAGCGTTATTTGTGACTTTCTGTGATCTGCTATTGACCCTGGACCTTCAGGTTAAAATTGAGAAAACTGGGGCATGTACACTAGGTCTAGATACCACCACCTGAGCACGAAACCATAATTCCAAACAGTGGCCGCAGATTTATTAGGTTTGGCCGCAATTTGCGGCCAAGTAGGGGGCAAGGGTGTTGGGGTTTTGGGTAGGGTACTCTGCTGTGTTGTCTAGTGTTTTGGCATGCCTAGTTTTGTAAGATTTGACCTGTAGGAAAATCTAGGACAATATACCGTTTTTCATGTCCGTTGTGTTTGCGCGATACGCGCGATACGTGAGTTGGTTCTGTGATCCAGCGTATCGCGGCGTGTCGCGATGGTTTTAGACGCGTATACACACGTTTTAGCGTATCGTGCACACGCACGTTTAGTTCGCGACGCGAGTTTCTCGTTTTGGTTCGATATCGCGTTTTGCGGAATATTTGGCTTACATATGATTTCCATGTCATATTTGCAGGTTTGCAGGCAGGGACTACCGACACTACTACAGGGGGGAGCAGATGGTAGGATTCACCTAGCGTGGAGCGTAGGTGAGTAGATTTAACATCTACAGGGAAATCGCCCACATGGCGTTATGCGTCTGGGCTAGGATTCAAATACCTGTCGCATATTCTACGTCATTATTAGAATTGCGCCTTTACCTTATTTCCTTGATATAGTTGTACTGTGACTAGCAGCCGTATGACACTGCACATAATATTGACGGTTCATGTTGCACGAGCACGGATTGTATGCTACACACACACCGTCAATAATTGACATGTCACACACAACCCCTCATAGATACTTTATTGCTTATCATACTTGACATCTAGCTTATCGGTATACCTACAGTGTATCTTACCATTAGTGATAGGTACATCTGCACCTTGCGATACAGCTACGGGTATACCTTGCACATATTTTACTTATACCGGGGGGATATCCTACATATTCTATTTATACCCAGGGGGGTATACGACATATTTTACTTATAGGTAGATACCTACACTTAGCTGTACCTTATTGATTTCGCATACATCTGGTTTCAGCTACATATTTTCATTTATATGCTCGCATTTCAGATATATCGCATATATGTATTT
The DNA here is from genome assembly GCA_030015575.1 of Agapanthus africanus. NCBI lineage: Eukaryota > Viridiplantae > Streptophyta > Magnoliopsida > Asparagales > Amaryllidaceae > Agapanthus > Agapanthus africanus. The sequence goes on along the minus strand of JASDDO010000022.1, from coordinate 383,590,035 downwards.
CTGGATTTGGGAACCGCGGGAGTTCATGAAATTATGCATACATGAAAAACCCGGTTTCCTTGATATGATATTTGCGCAGCCACCATGAGATTTATCGGTTCTGATTATATACTCCATACGAGGTGTGGTTGCCGTATGAGGGTACATGGTGGGGCCCGGTATGGTTCCCCTCGGCAAGAAGATCGATGGATGTTGCCGATTGAGCCTGGAGGCGGGAGAGTACCTACCGGTGACAGTACTGATGAGTCGGCGGGGATCATGGAGATACCGTTGGGAGTCATGTACGTATGCATACGTCGAAAGGCGAGGGTCAGAGCTAGGCACTCGTGCTTTCGGGATAGCGTATGATACGTGATCAGGATTTCTGTGTCAATGCTTGGCACATGGTTTTCATGATATTTCTTTAACACCTTTGTATATATAACAGGGGATTTAGCCGTTGTTATATATACCCTTACACCAATATTAGTGGAATGGGACGCTAATATTTGTGTATTGCCCCCATCATATTTATTTCTGCAAATATATATATTTAGGATGCTAGAATCTTACTTGAGATGTGATTTGGCATATTAGGTGATTCATTGAGATTGGATACAGGTTACCTATGAGATTGTTGATTTGTACATTCGAGATATATGGGATCTATTCGATTTTGTACATTGAGGAGATGTGAGACTTACATGATATGAGAGCCCAACTTAGGGGCCGATTTGAGGATTTGGAATTTGAGTGTCTTGATGGATTGTGATCCTGCCACGATGTCAGGTTTCCGTGGAAATGACATATTCCACCCCATACCTCACACTTATATATTTTATGCACAGTTTCATACATTGGTAGTACCTGTTAGTGTTCCCTCATGATTGCTGCATATCTACTTTCTCATATCCCTATTGCATAGTTATTGCATACTATTATCATGTCATTATTGCTTCACATATTGACTGTACATGCTAGTGTACTTTCCAATATTCTTCATTCACATGACATGTTATTATTGTAATCGCATATCTTAGATTCATGTTGTACGTGCATTCCTGCGATTACCTGCATATGTTATCTACTATTCACGAGTTGGCAACTCACCCCCGTTGTGCCACAGGTGTTTCAGGTTGTTCCCCAGAGTAGTCGAGGCAGGCTATTCAGTATCCATCTATCATCTTTTGCTACAGATACCGCATCAGCTCACAGTACTAATTTGCTTAGGTGGGTTAGATGATTATCTGTATTTCATATTGTACATTCGTTGTATCTTGTACTCTCCATCTACTATTATGTTGTTGACTTAGAGACTTGGTAAGGACGTTATTTTATATTAATTGTGAATTTGTTATCTTTTATATACAGCTTTCTCTCTACTGTCTTTATTTCTTCGCTACGGCGTCGTATATTTGTATTGTATTCATCTTGGCTAGTTTTTACAAAAAAAGGGGTGTTGCCAAAATTTTAAAGAAAGAAAGTAGGACTTTTAAAGAATTTGGGTTGCGATTTCAAATGTTTCAAAAACTTATATTATCTTTTTCCGTATTTTCTTGGTTTAGATTTCTGGGTTTTGGCTTTCTTTTACTGCGTTACGTCTTTAGGCGTTGCGTGGTATTAGGGCTTGTCACGGGCCAATTTCGGGTCGTGACACCATAACGGTTCGAGAAACTACTGATAACATTTACCAGTAGATCTCAACAACCGTGGCCAGGGATTTCCTGTTATGGCCAATCGATCATATCGCAACATCAACTCCCTATACCGGGAGAGACGAAACCCCTCCTATCGCTCATTGCCTCCATGTGACTCGGGACTGTACCCAAAAGACACCGTTTTGCACGTTCTCTTGAACGTGGTAAGGTGAAATTCAAATCACAGTGGGAATAACATAAGACTCTATGACGATCTCGGGTCTACAGACTAACCGATACCGGTGTCACCAGAGAACTGCTATCCGACGATAGGTATAATACCATCTAGAAGTTCTCGGCAAGTCCGTTCAGCGTACCCAGTCTCCACTAAGCACCCGTACACCATCTTTGATGTCAAACACCTATAGATATGGGATCATCCATCGCCCATCATATGGGTCAAGATGCGTATACACTAGTCTACTCTGGAGTATCGAAGCCCGGTCTCGATACTCCCTCGACTAGGAACGGTTATAGGATGTACTCGTTGACTACACTGGCCCCACTAGTATAATTTGCATCATAGCCCTAGTAGTCAAGTACATATTCTAAGGGCTTTATGAACATGTGAGAGCAAGACAGCAAAAAAATAAAGTCCACATGTTAAGATAAAGAGCAACCATATACCATACTATCATGTCGAGCAAGAAAGTCCTCCCTATATGTCCAAGCATCCACTATAATATACATCACATGTATAGTAATGGCCTCTAGGGCATACATATAACTAACAGATTGTACACATGTGCTCATTGGTGAATGGGTACACCGAACAGGACTCGCCGATGACTCCTATGTGGTAGTATACCTATCGTCAGATAGCTGTCCTCTGGTGACACTGGTACAGGTTAGTCTGTAGACCCGAGATCGTCATAGAGTCTTGTGCGGCTTCCACTGTACTTTGATTTCCTCCCTACCATGCTCAAAGGAGACGTGTAAACAGGTGGATTTTGGGTACAGTACCGAGTCGCATGGAGGCCATGATCGATAGGAGGGGTTTCGTCTCTCCCAGTATTGGGGGTTGATGTTGCGCTATGCTCGATTGGCTATAACTGGAAGTCCCTGGCCAGGGCAGCTGCCGATATTTACTGATAAGTGTTATCAGTAGTTTCTCGAACCGTTATAGGCCAGACATCGACATGACTTATCATGTTACTGGGGTCTGATGTTTACCACCCTTAGACATGATATGCTGCATATCAGACAAAGAGACCAGACTGTATGGTAGTGTTACTGATAGGCTTCATGGAGACTAAGGACAAGCTTGCTTGGTGTTCTTCATATCGCTCAATACCCGGGTAGCCGTTACGTCTAGCTAGTACCGCTGACGGCTTGTAGGTAACTGATGTGATCATCACCTACTGCTGGCATATTGACGAGTCTTTATAGCCCCACACAGAAGTTCCCTGGTTCAATCGAAACGAAGTAGGACATATATGTGATATGTATGTGGGCCTGATTAAATACGTGTATGGGATACCGTATTGTAATCTAGCAGTTATCTGTTATCGGTTCGGTTATATGTGATATAATCAGATTATCGAATCAAGTGTTGATTTGATAATGTGATATAAAGATAAATGATATTAGTCGGTCATATGTGATATAACCGGATTATTAAATCAAGTGTTGATTTAATACTGTGATATACATTATATGTGATTTAATTATATCTTAACTAAAATCATTAGCTCACTAATTATTCTTCATAATATATATATTAATATATATGATAAATATATATATATAATGAAGCATGGCTTGAATTTCTATTTTTGAGAAAAATAGAAATGAGGTGGAAAATGAGAGCATGGTTGCAAGCATGGGATTTATTTTTGTTTATTCATATTGACTAACTATTCAAGCATGGTTGCAATTTTATATTGCAAAATTCCATGCTTGAATGAGTAGGGGTCAAGAGTTGCCATTCATTCTTTCTTCATTCTCAACACTTAGACATTTTTCTTGAGTTGCTTCCATGGTTTCTCTCTACCTTCTTCATCCTCATCCTTGCCATGGTTCAAGCTTCAACCCTCACATGTGATGTGAACCAAGAAGCTTGAACACAAACTTGTTAGCTTTTAACATCCCCTACTTCACCATCCTACACTTAACTAGCGATCGAGTATAGCGTGTTTACTACGCTAAAGAGTTTAGTGCAGAGGTAGCTTGTGGTGGAGGGACTTCGCGTGGATCATCTTCGGCACGAAGGTCATCGGAGGAAGCTCGTCCAAAATCTCAAGTGGAGCCTAGTGGAGTCGCGGGACTACTACACAGAGCATATGAAGAGAAGGACTCGAACTACAAAGGTTGTATGCTCTTTTATTCTCTTTAGTTCATCACATCACAAAGGCAAACCCTAATAATCTAGTAAAGATCTTGTAAGTCTAACTTAGCATCTAATAAAATTTAAAATTTGGCATGCTTGATGCCTCTAGAACCTCATGGTGGAGCTAAGGTCGACTTTCATGGTATCAGAGCCAAGTTTGAATATTAGGGTAGCTTGTAGCGACGTTAGAAATCCGTCGTTTTTGTCGCGTAAAAACTGCCGATAAAATAGTTTCAAAATTGATGTTTTGAGTTGTTTGCTCATCCCGCGAGCTTATAGTTTGAACCGAGAAGCCGCGGGGTGGAGCATGAACCCCCTAGGGACACCCCGAGGGGACCATAGGCCAGACCCACACCACAAGACCACCACAAGGTGGCCTTAGGGGTGGGTGACCCGAGTGCACCCCAACTGGGTGGTCTCGGGTCTGCCTACCTTAGGGGGTCACTTCGTAGTGGCCCGCGAGGGTGGATACCCCCCCGAGGTGGGGATAGTTAATTTTGTGATCTTCCGCTCCACGAAGATTCGGGCTGGTTTCAACTCCCGGATTGTCTTAAAATGATCGGTTTTGGAACTTTAGCTCACTGGATTTTTCAAGTCTTGGAAAAATTGGTTAAGTTTACTAATTGCATGCGGAATTCTAATGCCGCGATTACTATACAAGTTTTGTGATGTGTGTGATACAATTATTAGAATCCGGATTAATTAGTTTTCTGAAAACTAGTTAGTATATTTTAAACCTAGTCGTTTAGTCTCAATTGATCGATTGCCATGGATCAAAACTCCGTCGCAATTGCGTATTGTACACGATCACTATGTCAGGAATCTTGTTGAATTATCCAACAACCAATTAAAAAGTTTTTTCAATTTGAGACTAAAATGCAAGTTTTATAAGTTAGGCATGAAATCCGGAATATGAGATATTCCAGGTTTGTGATGTCTAAGGATATTGCGGACTCTAATTATTGAAGTTTTCTGTTTTCTTTTCTGCCACCATAAGTGTAAGATGTGGGGTATCCCAATCTCGTTGCTATATGCCAACAATTTTTATAGATACGCATATTTTCTTACGATGATGATATGTGATATCTTGTGTCGCTGTTGATATGATTTATTGGATCGTCGTGAAAGAATAGCCGAGTTTTTTTTTATGTTAGATGAGCTTTTTTATTTTCATTCATGTAAAATCTGTATGTAATATTCTTTTATTGGGGCACTTACGGATTGAGGATGATGTCTCTATTGTTCTATATTATTTACTTTTCCGCATTAGGATAGACCCAAGGCGGGGAGCACAAGTAACTGGGTTCTAGAGTCCAATGGGAAACCATTTCAAGGAGTTGAGACCAGGTCTCCTAACTCTAGAATTGGCAGGGTTACTTACCGCTCTCGTAGGGGTCTAGGGATGTGGGTTTGGCTATTCATCACGATCGTGGAATCCGTGTTTTACATTACTGGCTAAATTTAAAACACGGAGATCCTAGTATATCCAATATTTCATATGTTGCTTCTGTTGCTTAGTTCTGTGATGTTGATCATATAACTCTGTGAGACGAATGTTCTATTGTATATATGATATGTAATAAACGTTGCTTATGTTTTGCACCCGCGCAAGTCCAGCCCCCACTCTGCCGATAGTTATGTAACCTAACGGTGCATGACGGGGCCCAATGGCGAATGCGGATGACATAAACGTACGTTATATTTTTGTTTCATTTTTCTGTAATATTTAGGAAACATTAATTGATGGGACTTCATTAATGAGATTAATGAAAAGAAAGAAAGCAAAAGATATTGTAGAATCAAATTTTCAAAAAGAGTAGCTCTAGTTTTTGCTTTGCATAGTGGTATTCCTTGATGAATATCCAGCATCTCATTCGATGAGGAAAGAGCCGAGATCCCTTCACCAGGAGTGACCTCTTTAGCGAAACTAGCAAATGCTACAACTCACTCGGTTTTGTCTTTAGATTGCTTCTCTTGTTTTTGCTTTGCATTGTGGCATTCCTGAATATCCTGGAGCTCATTCGATGAGGAAAGAGCCGAGATCCCTTCACCAGGAGTGACCTCTTTAGCGAAACTAGAAAAAGCCTAAAAACACTCATTTTCAAAATCATTATATTGTACAACGATTTCAAGTTCATTACGCTCATGGTTTTCTTAAAAACCTGCATAGCCCTCTCTCATTTCAAATAAGTACTATTTTATTATTCATGCTACGTTTGTTGGCATGCGTCAAGGCGTAGTGTACGGTAGCTGATTAGTGCTTATCTGCTTGCATATGATGCGATTGTATTAGGGTAGTCGTACGACGTTGCTTGGCTTGCGTCAAGGGTCGTACAGATGGGTTTATTCAATCAAGAAATGAAAGGGTTGAACTTGACTAGCGCCCTATGGGTTGTTTTGCCTGCGTCATGGTCATAGGACGCTAGGGGTATAAACCATTATCGGGAATTTGAAGTGTTGAAATTTGCAATGAGATTGCATACTATCTATATGATAGTTGGATCTCGATACCTGCTGCAAATAAGAGTTACTCCTGGGAGAGTTTTGCACTTTATAATTAAATAATCAAGTAGGTGTCTAGAAAGGTGTCAACGGGGTTATGCCTCTAGGGAAACGAGGTTTATTTTAATTAGGTTCGTGCGAAAGCACGGGGAACCTCCCTCGGAGTACCGATACCTGCCTGACTGAACGATTGGAGAACCTGTAGGGTGCAATTAATCCCAGTTAATCTTACCTTTTAGGGTTTGAAGGAAGATTTGATAAAAAATGGTGGGCGCCATCCTGATTAGATAAAATAACCAATCTAATCATGCAAAGATCGGACGCAAAGTGATTATCCTTCTCTCTCTCCTGGTAGCAACCAATGAAATGCCTTAATCCAGATAATAATATAGATGTATTGACCGAACCTACTTATTATGCTGCGCTAGGTTCCGCTCTATCTTATGATTGTCATAAGTCTGGGAAAGGAATAGGGGAATATACAGATTCCCACGCCACCAAAACAAAGAATAATCATGTTGATGCATTGTCTTCGGGTGTGTTCGTAACCAAGAACTGTTTCTCAGTTACCTCTACGTCCTGGGTATTGAATACCGGATCAGGATCCCACACGTAATTTGTTACATGGGCTATAGACAGGTGAAGAACTGGGAAAGGGTGATATGTCTCTAGTAGTAGAGAATGGTGCAATTGTTGCAGCCAAAGCAGTTGGCAGATATCACCTGGTGTTACCAACTGGTAATACATTGATTCTTAGCGATGACTGTTATTTCGTACCAATAAATATTATGAATATTTGCCTAAATCAATTGTTGATTGGGTAAGGTACATTGTATAATAGTATACACAGTTCTAACGTACAGAACACACCAAGAGGAACGGTTCAGAAATGAATGAAGTCTTCTTGTGCCATTGGAGACTGGGTCATATCGATGAAACAAGACAAGCTGAAGTTCCATAAGGATGCATATTTGAATCCATTCGAATTTACATTTTATGAAACTTGCTAGTCATGTCTCAAAGACCAAGGTGACCAAATCTCCGTTTACTGGAAATGGAGAAAGAGCTACTAAACTCTTGGACAGATACATGGTGATGTATGTGGTCCTATGTCTACATATGTCAGGGATGGTTCCGCGTACTTTATTATATTCACAGATGTTCTCTCATGATACGGACATGTGTTCTTGTTGAAACACACAACTGAATCTTTTGAGAATTTCATGGAATATATGTACGAAGAAGAGAACCAGATGGGTAAAGGTATTCAAATCCATCGATATGATCGGGGAGAAGAATACTGGAGCACGGAATTCCGAGACTATTTAAAAGAGAATGAGATTCTCTCTCAGTTTACTCCTCCGTATACACCACAGCACAACGGTATATTAGGGTTGAGGAATCGCACCCTATGAAATATGGTGCGCTCTATGATGAGTACTGCTGAGTTGCCTAATTGCTTTCAGGGACATGCACTTGAGAAGATGCATACCTATTGAATAGAGTTCCGATCAAATCTGTTGCCTACCACTCCATATGTGATATGGAATGGGAAGAGACCATCTCATAAATGAGTTAAGATATGGGGTTGTCCGGCCTATGTTGAAAAGAAAAATCCGGACAAGCCCGAGGCAAGTTCAGTTTTGTGTAAGTTTGTAGGATATCCTAACCATTCGCGAGGGTATATCTTCTAGTACACCGAAGAACAAAAGATATTTTGTTTCTTGACATACCACCTTTTTAGAAAAGGAATTTCTTGTGGAAGAAATTAGTGGCGATGAGGTAGAACTGGAAGAAGTTCCAGCAAAGCAAACTATAACCAAAGATTTGGTGGAACCGGAGGATTCAATAGTCCCCGACGAACCGCAGCCACTCTGCAGATCTAGTTCGGTTCCTCATCCACCTGAGAGATACTACGGTTTTCTCGTAGACGGTGGGAGCGAGGATTGCATCATTTAGATGATGACGCAACTAGTTTCAAGCAGGCCATCACAAGTGGAGACTATGTGAAATGGCTGGATGATATGCGATCTGAGATGGAATCCATATACACCAACGAAGTGTTGACTTTGCATGTTGCTTCTGAAGGAGTAAAACCCATCGGGAGCAAGAGGATCTTTGAGAAAGATAATTTGGTGTAGATGGAAAAGTTGAGACTTTCAAAGCTATGCTTAAGTCTATCAGGATCCTACTGTTGGAGATAGTGCCCTCAGAGTCAATTATTAGATCACAGGCACGTGATTGCAATGATTGAGGGAGGACCTGTCCCAGTCGGACAGTCTTACTCAAGATGATAGTATGCTATCTGCTTTATCTTTATCATCGTGTACTGCTTTAGGTGACCTTACAGGTAACTATTGCGCGTTGACAGAGCCCCTAGGATTCTTGCTTGACTGCCAGCAGTACGCGGGCGATCATATACGTGGGAGTTGGGGTCTATAAGCACATCCTTAAAAGGTCCCTAGTAGAGGGAGTTTCGAGACAGGGCATCGATACTCCAGAGTAGACTAGTGTATACAGTCGAGACCCCGACGAGGGGAGGTGTCTGGTCTCACAAGCCACTGGTATCAGTTGGTTCACCTAAGATGTATACAGGTGCTCATTGGGTTATGAGTACACCGAACAGGACTCGCCGGGAACATGCTAGTTGGTCTTATACCTGACGTCAGATAGCAGTTCCCTGGTGACATGTGTACAGGTTAGTTCATCGACCTGAGATCGTCATTTGTCTCGTGTGAGTTCCCACTGTACTTTGATTACTACCCTACCACGCTCAAAGAAGACGTGCAAACAGGTTTTTGTTGGGTACAGTCCCGAGCCACATGGAAGCAGTGAGCGGATCTGCAGTGGTTCGTCTTTCCCGGTATTGGGGGTGAGGTCGCGCTGTGTCTAGGAGAGCCATTACACGAATTCCTTGGCTAAGGCAGGAGATTTACTTGTTGGTATTCCAATAGTATCTCATGGTGTTCTGGGCTACTCTCCGACACGACTTGTACCGCTTTAGGGGTCTGACTTTTACCAAACCCGTAGGCCCGCCATGCGATGCTCATAGACGAACGGACCGGACTGTACGGATATTGTCACTGACAGGCTCAGTAGGGTGTCAGGATGAGTTCGCTCATCGACGTCCCTTTAGGTCAATACCCGGTAGCCCGTTACGTATGGCTAATACCTCTGACATGCTAGTGGTTAAATCCACAGCCAAAGGATTGACGAGTCTTTAGAGTCCCCCACAGACCGTTTTCTCAAGTTTCGGGAGTAACGCTGTAGAGGCCGTATGGAGATATGGCATGGTTCGATCATATACGTGCGGTATTGCACGGATCATGATCGGACGGATAATACTAGCGGGCTTTGGTTTAAGCCGGATCCTGGTATTGTGCAGTGTAGATTTTGTCTCATTGCATTTGTATTCGGTCGGAATACAAATGCGGGTATGTATATACAGTCGCGGGGTTTTCCTGTAATTTATTACGGGATCAGTTTTCTGAAGTTGCCAGTTTGCTTTCCGTTTCGGCCATTTTCCTTTGTTTCTTTCCTTGGCTGAAAATTGGTGGAAGAGGGCTTATCTGCAATTGTGCAAATTAGCATTGTGGAGGGTGGTCTTTGTATATGGTTGCTTCATGATGGTCCTTGCTTCCTTTGACTTCATTAGTCCATGATTGCTTAACTTTTGGAGTAATCATGGTTGTTGATGATGGGGTTTGATTTGGAGTGAGAGTTTGTTGTGATCATTATATTTCATCATCATCATTTTTCTCTCTCTTGCATGATAGCTTCCCCCCACCTTGACTTTTCTCTCCCCCCCTTTGGGCAAAAGTGTGGCCGGCCACACTTAGTGGAGAGAGGGCATTTCATTTGGTAAGAAAAAAATGTTCATCTCACATCTTTTTGCTTGCTACAAAAATCATTCATCTCCCAAGTTCATTCCTCCACCAAAACCATGGCAACTTCATACCCCAATGAGACATAGAGTTCCACACTATTCTACAGAAATTCTTGGACACGTCGACTCGCCAACTTCGTGCCCGAGTTGCCTCGGTCCACAGGTGGGAGCCCGTAAAATAACCCGGCGATGTGGTGCCCTTCCGACGAAGAGATGAAGACCGGAGATTCCGCGGGGAGATCGGGACGACGACGAGAAGACCGAAGGACACAGATCGCTCGGTATATCTCTCTACCCCTTCTCTAGTTAGCTAGGAGTAGGTTAATGGCCCTATCCGGTTTTTAAAAGTGCGCGGTGGTGCCGGTTTACAAGTTAAGTAAAAGTATCGTTTCCGCATTTTGGCCTCGTTCAGACGGCCGGGGCGCCGCCGTGCACTTACACTGGTATCAGAGCCACGCCATTAACCTACTCTAGCTTGTTCTAACGTGTTTACAAGTTCGATCGAACGGATTTTCCGAAAACCTGATTTCTAATGCACAGTTTCTGTCGAAATTTTATAGTTGTCAAAAAATTATTTGGTGCATTTCAAAAATATAGGCAGGGTTTTCTATGCAATCTGGGAAAATTTGGTGCAGTGTTCCTGTTCAGCCGCGGAACCGCGTCCTTACCCCTGTTTTGGCCGCGGTTCCGCCGCAGAAAAGTGGGATCACTGCACCATATTTCTTCAGTTTGTTGCTGTGTTGGAAATGGGGTTTTTGGTATATTATTTTTGGACCCAGATTTTCTTTGAGTGCTACAGTAGTGCTTGGGGCCCACTTCGGTAAATTTGATCGATCGAAAAATTTAAACATGTTAGTTCACAGTATTTACATTATATCTGCGACCGTGAATGTCATTTGATCGGTAAATCCTGTCTAACTTCTATAGCCCTTTTAGACGGGTTTGCGAACGTGACATTCACATTGATGTTCTGTGTTGTGCTGTGATGTTGCGGATTGGTCGTGGGGGATAGCATGGGAGCAATGTTAGTACAGTTTGGTTGTTTATGTACATTTGATATTGCGGGGCGAGCGTCCGACATGTGGACTGCCGTCACTGCCTGTTTGTATATTATTCTTTTGGGGCACGACCGGGCGGAGGTCGATGTACCCATTATATGTATATTTTACTTTCTGTACTAGGATTACCCCAAGGTGGGGTGCACGGATAGCCGGGTTCTAGAGGACAACGGGACCGCATCTCATGGCATTGAGACGGAGGGGGATTCACTCTAGAATTGGCGGGCTATTCGCCGCACTCGTAGGGGGTACAGGTTGACCCAAGGAGGGGTGCTCAAGTTACCGGATTCCGTGAAGTGCTGGGTGGTCCATTCACGTTGTTGAAGGGGGCTGCCTCGCTTCAGGTTTTGGCGGGTAACTTGCCGCGCCCGTAGGGGTCTAGGATTTCATTGTACAGGCTATCCACACGACCAGGGGAATGCCGGGTTTCAGTAGCGGCTCTATGAAACCCGGGGATCCCAGATATCTGTATTGTTCTGTGATGCTTATTACATTTCTGTGATGTTGCATTTTATCACTCCTTTAGAGAATATTATATATTGATATATATACTAGTAGATGTTGTATATGTTTTGCACCCGCGCTAGTCCAGTCCCCGCTATGTCGTTAGTTAAGTAACCTAACGGGTGATGACGAGACCCAGTGGCGAATGCGGGTGGCATATACGTACATCATTATTTTCGTTCTTTATTGGTGTGATCAATTGATGGGACTGCGTTGATTCGGATCAATGCAAGCTAAACAAACCTATTCTGATGTTGTTGGAACTTTTTTCAAAAATCTGTTATTGCAAGGGCGTTCTCTTTTGTTTTGCATAGTGGTATTCGGTTATGAATATCCAGCACCTCAGTCGACGAGGCAAGGGCCGAGATCCATTCACCGAGAGTGACCCCTTGGACAGAAGTTTGCGTCAGGGCAATAACTTCACTATAGTCGATTACTTTTGCTTTGCATCGTGGTATTCAGTTGGAATATCCTGCACCTCATTCTACGGGGAAAGAGCCGAGATCCCTTCACCGGGAGTGACCTCTTTAGCAATTGTTTTCGCCACTATATTTTTATAAAAGCTATCCGGTTCCTTCAACGATATCAGGTTCATTACGTTAAAGGTTTTCGCCAGAAACCATTCGTAGCCCTCCATCATTTCAGTTAAATATTCGGTAGTATTCAAGCTTTGTATTTTGACTTCACGCAAAGGCATAGTGATTGATAGCTGCCGGATATTTATCTGTTGCATAGATAGAATGCGTTGGTTTGAGACAGTCGTACTGCCATTTTGGCCTACGTCAAGGGTAGGTACTGGTGGGTTCAAATTAACCTGAATATTGATGGGTAGAACTTGACATGTGACTTATGACATTTTGACCTCACACCAAGGTCATAAGAGCATGGGGCAAAATTCCACATCGGGAGCTTCAAAAGAAACTGAAACTTGCCAGATATGCGCATACCTTCTAGAGTGTGATAACATGAGCGGATTTCGTCACGTTATCATGCGATGATAGTTGGATCCCGATTCCCGCTGATGAGTTGGTTTACTCCTCGGGTGATCCCGACTAATTCTTCTTTCAGATTTGGAGGAGAATTTGATGGAACAGTGGGAGATTTCCTGATTAGATAAAGTGATAACCATTCTGATCTAGGTTAGAGTGCACGCTGAGTGTTTCTTTTCTCTCTCTCTTTGGCAGCGACCATGACCCGACCTTTGACTATGACTCAGTGACCAAGATTAACCGAACCTTCTTAAACACTGGCTTTTGGATTGTCAGAGTTGCAAACCTCATTGCCACTCCTACTTTTGCCCTTTTCTCCAGAGCACCCCATATTACTACGAACGTCCACTTCCATTGGACAAAACCATCGTATGGTTATATACGAACTCGAAGGAATTTATTCGAGGATGGTTTCCGGTTCTGGAGAAAACGAATAGGACTATTCAGTTGTCTTTTCCTTTTACCTTCTCTCAGGTTGCGAGTACTCCTTGGTTTAGGAGATAGTACACCTATTACGCAAATTGGATAGTCTTCTTCCAAACCTTAGGCTGGTGCCGAACGGTGGGGAATGAAGAAAACCAATTAGCATAACGATGGTGTACAGAAGGTATTAAGTTAAGACAAATAAAGGGATTAGAAGGAAGGCAAAGTAAATTGCGACTGCTATTCACGACCAAACCAAGTATTTCATTACCACTCCCACTTCACCATTGTATTTCTCCTGAACACTCTGTATCACTACGAAGATCCACAGTTATTTGGATACTCCATCGTATGGTTATATATGAACTCGAAAGGAACTTGTTCCAGTTCGGGGATGGATTCTGGTTCATGAGAAATAGGAATAAGGTTTATTCGGTTGTCTTTTATCTTCACCTTCTCTCGCACCGCGAGTGCTCCTAGGATTAAGACAGTACACCCATTACGCTTATTGGATAGTCTTCTTCCAAACCATAGGCTGGTGCCGAACGGTAGGGAAGGAAGAAAACCATTTAGCCTAAGAGGGTGTACAGAAGGTAATGACTAAAGACATATGAAGGGATGTGGAGAGATGGAAAAGAAATATACGGTTGCAGTTGTGAATCTGGAAGAGGCATTACTAGGAATAATCGGATACCCCTACGAAACATTTACATGTTTCAGTTTCACTGTGTATTGTTAAAAGAAAACTGATTTCCCAATTAGCCCTTGCTCCAGGGTATGTATTTACCAGGTATGATTCTCACATCTGTATTGTTTTACAGATGATGAGTGGGAGTAAGTTATTGGGAATTAGGTGATCATCCTCATTATATCGGAATTCGTTGTAATTGGTGATATTTGAGGAAATCGCCTGGGCTGTTTGCCGGTCGGCAAATATTTGGTTTTGAATATCCGTTGGTATGCACCAATTTCAAATTGATATATCTGTACGTCTATTTTTATAGATTGAGATATACCTTTTTGAAATTATTTCCATGACATTTACCTATATCAGTTGATGGTTAGGTAAGGAGCATTAAACGGCGGTGTAATTCTTCTTAACCATAAGTACAGTTTTCAACCTACGACGCACAGGGTTTGAGTTATTCAACTCAGGAGACTTATACAGAGTATTGTATGTTGTCCAGTGTCCATTAGGACAGAGGGATTGGTCTTTGTACTATATTCGGTTTACTTATGACTTCTCTAGTTCTTAGACAAGTGTTTCGAAGAAACACAAGGTCTGAGTTTTGAGAAGTTATAGGTATATGAATAAAGTAGAGAACCAGATGTTGTAAGTATCGGGATTATTCAAGGTGATCGAAGATGTAGATACTTGTGTATGGTATTCAGTTAATAGTAATGATTAAGAGAACTTGCTTCACTTTCAGGTTACTCATAATTGGATGTACTCCTAAGTTGAGTAACGCTGATCGGCCTCCTTCCATCTAGTTAACATGCACTGGAGACAACTGCATGATTTGAATCTGGTTCAATTAAATCAGTGCCTCTGGTTCTATATTGGATATAGAACAGTTCATATCTTAACGATGCTAAAGTACGGGGAGTTGTCCGGCTTATGCTTAAAGCCAGACTCTGGATAACTCAAGGCACGTTTCTGTAATTGCTGTTTGTGGGTTGACCCAGGCTATGACGAGGGTTGACTTTCCACCATCTGGAAGATCAATAGCGATATTGTTCTTGACTCGCCACAGTTTTAACAAAAATTGATTTTTTCAGAAAACGGTAGTGGGAGTATGGTAGAACTGGAAGTGATTCCAGAACCGCAGACGATTACTGAAAATTTGATAAGAACCTAAAGATTCAATTTAGTTTGACATTCCATTGGCCACTCCGCAGATACGATGAGTAACCTCAGGCACCCGAGAGGTACTCTGGTAGCCTCAAGGACGGTGACAGGGAGGTTCTTGTTTACCCAGACTTGCCATTGCTGTTGTTCCAGGCTGCGAGACCCGGCAGGTGGATGAGTATAGCGTCGTTCTAAACTAGTTTTAGAAGTGTACGTGTATATGACTCTGCCAGAGGGTTGTCGTAGTCAGTGGGAGCAGCGGAAGCATTGGTGGACAAGTGGCTTATGTCTATTTATAGACTAAAGCAGTTGTAGCGGAGATAGATTATCTATTTCTGATATGACAGTCATAGGTTTGACTTCATCAGAATAGGAGATGGATCTGTTAAATAGGTAGTAGGGTGTGATGTCCTGGTATTTGGATGACACACACAGAGTAGGAAGAGAAATTCCTATACTACGGTCGGTTATACTTTGGTTGTCACATAGTGGTTTCTCAACATGGGACTTGGATATAATATCAAGACATTCTGGTTACTGGATCTATGGTTTTAGATCTAGATTTGGGTAGTTTCCCAATCAGGGTACTTAGACAGCATTCTGAA
Organism: Agapanthus africanus; assembly: GCA_030015575.1. Taxonomy (NCBI): domain Eukaryota; kingdom Viridiplantae; phylum Streptophyta; class Magnoliopsida; order Asparagales; family Amaryllidaceae; genus Agapanthus; species Agapanthus africanus. Next base: position 383,574,214 of record JASDDO010000022.1, on the reverse strand, counting down.
GGTGTTTTAGAATGGACGACTCCTGGCACGGTAGTATACCTGCAGGTGATGGAGTCACCCTCTCTAAAGGTGTCTTACAGACTAGAGGGAAGAGGGATGTGCATGATTGGCAGATCACTTGCTTAGGCAATTGAGTCAATCATGAGATGTCAAGTACCACACCAGATGTTGTTTTTTTGAAGTGGATGCAATAAATTGATATTAATCCAATCCTGGAGAAACGGTCGGAAGCAGTTTTAGAACATAAGTGGATGTTCTAGGGATATGATAACAACAGCCTCTTTTGGGAGACGGTTATCATTCCAGGCTTCCAAGGTGACCTGGATGACAGAGTGACTGTCAGAGTTATAGTTTTCTCTCTGATGAGGGGCAGTATTTTGGACAGGTGGTCCAAGCGGATATGGAGGGAGGCATGGCACAGGATACTGATTAAGTTCAGTTGACGATACAGTCTGAGAAGTTTGGATTTGGAGTTAATTTATGAACTAGGTCCCATCAGATATCCATACATACTCTAAGACAGGTATTGCTCATTTCGGGAGATGGCTTTCTCCGCGAACTTGAGATAAAGAGAGACATAGGAAGAAACATTAGGGCGGATCCACTCACAGAGGCTATTCTTCGAATGCATTAGTTTCGCAAACAGGTTTTGTGAGACTAATTAGTAGAGGAGTTGGGTGTTCGGTATCACATGGGCTGTGAGTATGCGACATCGCAATAATTAGCCTTGAGTGAAAGTGGGAGATTGTTGGAGATAGTGCCCTCAGAGTCAATTATTGGATCACAGGCACGTGATTGCAATGATTGAGGGAGGACCTGTCCCAGTAGGACAGTCTTACTCAAGATGATAGTATGCTATCTGGTTTATCTTTATCATCGTGTACTGCTATAGATGACCTTACAGGTCACTATTGCGCTTTGATAGAGCCCCTAGGATTCTTGCTTGACTGCTAGCAGTATGAGGGCGATCATATACGTGGAAGCTGGGGTCTATAAGCACATCCTTAAAAGGTCCCTAGTCGAGGGAGTTTCGAGAAAGGGCATCGATACTCCAGAGTAGACTAGTGTATACAGTCGAGACCCCGACTAGGGGCGGTGGCCGGTCTCAAAAGCCACTGGTGTCAGTTTGTTCACCTAAGATGTATACAGGTGCTCATTGGGATATGAGTACACCGGACAGGACTCGCCGGGAACATGCTAGTTGGTCTTATACCTGACGTCAGATAGAAGTTCCCTGGTGACATGTGTACAGGTTAGTTCATCGACCTGAGATCGTCATTTGTCCCGTGTGAGTTCCCACTGTACTTTGATTACTACCCTACCATGCTCAAAGGAGACGTGCAAACAGGTTTTAGTTGGGTATAGTCCCGAGCCACATGGAGGCAGTGGGCGGATCTGCAAGGGTTCGTCTCTCCCGGTATTGGGGGTGAGGTCGCGCTGTGTCTAGGAGAGCCATTACACGAAGTCCTTGGCCAAGGCAGGAGATTTAATGGTAGGTATTCCAGAAGTATCTCAAGGTGTTCTGGGCTACTCTCCGACATGACTTGTACCGCTTTTGGGGGTCTGACTTTTGCCAACCCCCTAGGCCCGCCATGCGATGCTCATAGACGAACGGACCGGACTGTACGGATATTGTCACTGACAGGCTCAGTAGGGTGTCAGGATGAGTTCGCTCATTGACGTCCCTTTTGGTCAATACCTGGTAGCCCGTTACTTATGGCTAATACCTGTGACGTGCTAGTGGTTAAATCCAAAGCCAAGGGATTGACGAGTCTTTAGAGTCCCCTACAGACCGTTTTCTCAAGTTTCGGACGAAACGCTGTAGAGGCCGTATGGAGATATGGCTGGGTTCGATCATTTACGTGCGGTATTGTACGGATCATGATCGGACGGATAATACTAGCGGGCTTTGGTTTAAGCCGGATCCTGGTATTGTGCATTGTAGATTTTGTCTCATTGCATTTGTATTCGGTCGGAATACAAATGCGGGTATGTATATACAGTCGCGGGGTTTTCCGGTAATTTATTACGGGATCAGTTTTCTGAAGTTGCCAGTTTTCTTTCCGTTTCGGCCATTTTCCTTTGTTTCTTTCCTTGGCTGAAAATTGGTGGAAGAGGGCTTATTTGCAATTGTGCAAACTAGCATTGTGGAGGGTGGTCTTTGTATATGGTTGCTTCATGATGGTCCTTGCTTCCTTTGACTTCATTAGTCCATGATTGCTTGACTTTTGGAGTAATCATGGTTGTTGATGATGGGGTTTGATTTGGAGAGAGAGTTTGTTGTGATCATTATATTTCATCATCATCATTTTTCTCTCTCTTGCATGATAGCTTCCCCCCACACTTGACTTTTCTCTCCCCCCCCGATTGGTCAAAAGAGGGGCCGGCCACACTTAGTGGAGAGAGGGCATTTCATTTGGTAAGAAAAAAATGTTCATCTCACGTCTTTTTGCTTGCTACAAAATCATTCATCTCCCAAGTTCATTCCTCCACCAATACCATGGCAACTTCATACCCCCAATGAGACATAGAGTTCCACACTATTCTACAGCAATTCTTGGGCACGTCGACTCGCCAACTTCGTGCTCGAGTTGCCTCGGTCTAAAGGTGGGAGCCCGTAAAAGAACCCGGTGATGGGGTACCCTTCCGACGAGGAGATGAAGACCGGAGATTCCGCGGGGAGATCGGGACAATGACGAGAAGACCGATGGACACGGATCGCTCGGTATATCTCTCTACCCCTTCTCTAGTTAGCTAGGAGTAGGTTAATGGCCTGATCCGGGATTCAAAAGTGCGCGGTGGAGCCGGTTTACAAGTTAAGTAAAAGTATCGTTTCCGCATTTTGGCCTCGTTCAGACGGCCGGGGCGCCGCCGTGCACTTACACCTATTTGCCATTGCTGCATACCATGACTACTATATTTGGGAGGCTGCACGTCAAAACCGCTTTTCTAAATGGTGATTTAGAAGAGAGCGTGTGTATGACACTGCCAGAGGCCTTCATAGACAGTGGGAGCAGCGGAAGCATATGCAAGCTGCTTAAATCTATCTGCGGGTTAAAGCAGGCATTGCGGAGATGGAACATCTGTTTTGATGAATCTGTCAAAGAGTTTGACTTCATCAAAATGGTAGATGGACCATGTATACAATAAGAAGGTTGTATAGAGTATGGATGTCTTCCTCATATTGTACGCGGATGACATACTCTAGATAGGAAAGGGTGTTCCTATGCTACACTCGGTCAAGCACCTCTTATCACACAGGTTATCCATGAAAGATCTAACTGATGTCTCCTACATCCTGGGGATATAGATCTATAGAGATAGATCTAAAATGGATTTGGGATTGTTCCAATCCAGGTACATAGACACCATGCTAAAAGGGTTTAGTATGGATGATTCTAAGCGTGGTAATGTACCGCTTATTCTGGAATCACTCTCTCTGAAGAGATGTCTTTCGAGACTGATTTGGAGAGGGCTCGCATGTTAGTTATAAATATGCCCTAGAGGCCATTGTTGTACATATGATGTATATTATAGTGGATGCTTGGATATATATAGAGAGGACTTTCTTGCTCGACATGATAGTATGCTATTTGGTTTCACATTGTCTTAACATGTTGACTTGTATTAGTTTATTGTCTTACTCTCACATGTCGATAAAGCCCTTAGGATATGTACTCGACTACCAGGACTATGATGCAGATCATACTAGTGGGGCCAGGGTAGTCCAAGAGTACATTCTATAACTGTTCCTAGTCGAGGGAGCATCGAGACAGGGCATCGATACTCCAGAGTAGACTAGCGTATACGCATCTTGACCCATATGATAGGCGATGGATGATCCTATATCCATCGGTGTTTGACATCAAAGATGGTGTACGGGTGCTCAGTGGAGACTAGGTACACTGAACGGACTCGCCGAGAACTCCTAGATGGTATCATACCTATCGTCAGATAGCAGTTCTCCGGTGACACTGGTACAGGTTAGTCTGTAGACCCGAGATCGTCATAGAGTCTTGTATGATTCCCACTGTGCTTTGATTTCCATCATACCACGTCCAAGAGGGCGTGCAAAATGGTGGCTTTTGGGTATAGTCCCGAATCACATGGAGGCAATGAGCGATAGGAGGTGTTTCGTCTCTCCCGGTATAGGGAGTTGATGTTGTTCAGTGTTCGATTGGCTATAACTGGAAGTCCCTGGCCAGGGCTGATATGGAGTGCTTCTGGTAAGAGTTATCAGTAGTTTCTCGACCCGTTATGAGCTTCATATCGACACGACTTATCGGTTACTGGGGTCTGACGTTTACCACCCATAGACTGGATATGTGACATATCAGACGAAGAGACCGGACTGTACGGTAGTGTTACTGATTGGATTCACAGGAGAATGTATAGGCTTCCTTGTTGATCTTCTGATTGCTCAATACCTGGGTGGCTGTTACGTTTAGCTGACCGCTTGCAGCTTATGGGTGTTTGATATGATCATCACCTATTGCCGGCGTATTGACGATTCTTTAGAGTCCTACACAGAGGTTTCCTGGCTCAGGCAAAACGGAGTAGGAGCACATATGTGATATGTGCGGGACCGAGAATAATACAATATGAGATACCGTAGTCTATTCTCACGATATGAGATATCGGCCGGGTATATGTGATATAGCCGGGTCATCGGATCAAGTGTTGATTCGATGAAATAGTACATGTTATATTAGTCGGTTATATGTAATGTAACCGGGTTATCGGATCAAGTGTGGATTTGATAATTTAATGTATAATTATATATGTGATATATTACATTACGTTAACTAATATAAGCTCGGTTTATTGATTCATTTTCTCTCGGGATAATACATTGATATGTATGCGATATATTTTAATTGTATTATTTTCTTTTGTTACAAAATATATTGTATATGTGATATATAATATTGAAACATGTTAGGGTTACAAATTTAACAAAGGTTTAGGGTTTAAACATGGTTAGGCTTAGCTTTTGCATGAAGCTTCATGAAGCTTTGACTTTGTCTTAAGCTTGATATTTTGTAAAGATATTATTTAACCCAACCTAAACCTTAACCTCTAGTTTATTCTCTACAAGGGTTAACTCTATCATTCTTAACCCTTGGTTGGATTTGTAACCACAACATTAATTCATTATTCATCACAAAAGGTTTCATCTTCGTCTTCCTTTTTGAAAAGCTTACTAGCTTTTGTGTTTGTGATGATATAGTGTGAGAAATTGATAACAAAAGAGAGAGAAATTCCGACTTCATCATCCTCATCTATTCTAGCCACTTAGATTAGGGTGTTCACTTCTCTAATAAGTTGTTTAGTGAAGCGTAAGCTTGGGTTAGAGATTCTTCAAGGTAGATCATCTTAGATCATGAAGACTACAAGCAAGGTGTCTCATTTATCTCATGGAGCCACTCGAGAGTCGGAGTTCATGATGATCACAGCGATGGGTCCTCAACACGGAGCTTATGAAGCGAAGGAATAGACTACAAAGGTTGTAATCCCTATCTCTTAGAAATAAAGTAGTTTACTTGCTCAATGTTTACCCTAATCCTCTAGCAAAGATCCTTGCTTTATGTTGTTCGGCACTTGAAATTTTTTATTTTGGCATGGTTGATGCCTTGTAGAACCTTGTTCTAGTGCCTAGTAACCCTACAGTGGTATCAGAGCCTGGCTAGAGCATTAGGCGACGTGCAGACGAAGTTAAAAGTCCGATCGAACCACGAAACGTCATAAATGACCCCCTCTATGGAAATTTTTTTAAAAGATGGTTTTTTCCTTATTAAAAATACTTAGAAAATTAAGCAGGTGATTCTATGGATAACTGTGAAATACGAACCCCTTATTCCTTCAAGTCGCCGCGGAACCGCGGCAATACCAGGATTTTCGTGGCGGTTCCGCGGCCGTACTTGGGTATCAGGGATAGATATTTCTAGGTAACATCCGTAGGTATTACTACATGCTTCTGGGAATTTTTAATATTACTCAAGTGTTGAGTTTTCTGGAGATCTTATGTATCCGTTGATTCGATCGGAAAGTTTAACATCGTTTATTTTTCCGGATAATTTAGAACGCGTTAAAATGTTCGAATGGATATCAATAACTCACTTTTTCCCGACACGAAAAACTTTCAAGTGTTGGATTTTTTCCAGATTTTGAATCTTTCGGAAAAACATGCAAGCATATCTGTGGACCCTCTAGAAGAACGTAACCTTAACTCGATTATGTGACCGTCAAAACTGACACTGAACCCTAGGGTTTGTGGTAGTTTAGCGTTGCCACATGTGAGGCGTTGGTTTGACCCTTCTATGGCTGGTTCATTACGGCTGTGATATGATCTGGAACCGAACTCTGCTCAAGTGTTGAGCTATTTGGGAAATCTTGGGTGTTTGCTTATTCGATCCGAAAGTTTAACATTGTCTATTTATCTGGAATGTGATACAATATGTAGAATTCATATAGTTAGGCATGAAATCCGTAATATGTGATATTTCGGGTTTACGATGTCTACGATGATGGATTCCAAATGTTGTAGTTTTTCAGTTTCTTTTCTGCGACCGTAAGTTTAGTATGTGGTGTATCGCCGGCTTCGTTGCTATACATCAATAACAATCGGGATACGCATACTTGCTTACGTTGATGATATGAGATATTATGTGTTGCTGTGATATGTTATATTTGATTGTCGTGTTTTGAATAGCCGGGGTTTTTATGTGAGATGAAGGTTTTTATTTTCATTCATGTAAAATTCAAATATATGTAATATTCTTTTATTGGGGAACTTCTGGGTTGAGGATGATGTCACCATCGTATATTATTTACTTTTCCGCATTAGGATAGACCAGAGGAGGGGAGCACAAGTAACCGGGTTCTAGGGTCCAATGGGAGGCCATCTCGAGGAGTCGGACTGGGTCTCCTAACCCTAGAATTGGCAGTGTTGCTTGCCGCTCTCGTAGGGGTCTAGGGATGTGGGTTTGGATATTCATCGCGACCGTGGAATCCGTGTTTTATACATGCTCGATATAAAACACGGACGTCTTAGTATATCCAATATTTCATATGTTATCTTCGGTTGCAATGTTCTGTGATGAGATCATATTACTGCCTGAGACGAATGCTTATACTATATATATATGATGATATATAAATATTACTGCTTTCGTTTCTTCTGTGATGCTTGGGAAGCATAATTGATGGGATTTATTAATGAGATTAATAAAAGAAAAAGAAACCTAAAAGATGTTGTAGAATCAAAGCTTTATAAAAAGGGTAGCTACAATTTTTTCTTTGCACGGCGGTATATATGATATACCCCGCACCTTATTCGATGAGGAAAGAGCCGAGATCCCTTTACCGGGAGTGACCTCTTTTGCAAAACTGGCAGATGCTACAAACTCACGGTTTAGTTTTTGATTCCTTCTATAGTTCTTGCTTTGCATAGTGGTATATGTGATATACCCTGCACCTTATTCGATGTGGAAAGTGCCGAGATCCCTTCACCGGGAGTGACCTCTTTAGTGAAACTAGAAAAGCCTCAAAAACACTCCTTTTCAAAAATCACTTGTTTCTACAACAATATCAAGTTCATTACGCAATAGGTTTTCTGAAAAACCTGTCGTAGCCCTCCGTCATTTCAGATAAGTCCTACTTAGTATTCGTGCTACGTTTGTTGACCTCCGTCAAGATGTATTGTGCGGTAGCTAACTAGTACTTATCTGTTTATGCATATGATACAGATTAGATTAGGGTAGTCGTACGGCCTTGTTGACCTCCGTCAAGGGTCGTGCGGGTGGGTTTGATTCAATCAAGAAATGACGGGTTGAACTTGACTAGCACCCTATGATTTGTTGACCTCCGTCAAGGTCATGGGATGCTTGGGGCAAAATTTAATCGGGAGTTTCAAGTGTTGAAATTTGCAATGAGATTGCATACCTTCTATGAGATAGATCGATCCTGATACCCACTGCGAGTAAGAATTACTCCTGGGAGAGTTTTACAAAGGACAATTAGCCGATCAAGTAGGTGACTAGAAAGGTGTTTACGGAGTTAAGCCTCTGGGAAAACGAGGTTTATTTTAATTAGGTCCGTGCGAAAGCACGGGGAACCTCCCTCAAAGTACCAACACTGACCTGGCTGAAAGATTGGCGAACTTGTAAGGTGTAATTAATCCCGGCTAATCTTACCTTTTAGGGTTTTAAGGAAGATTTAATAAAAAAAACAATAGGAGACATCCTGATTAGATAAGATAAAAACCAATATAATCTTACAAGAGCATACGCTAAAGTGTTTTCTTCTCTCTCTCTCCAGGTAGCGACCATGTAAGGCCTTAATCAAGATAATAACATGGATGTATTGACTGAACCCGCTTTTTATACTGAGCAGGGGAACGTTGGTCCCGCTCCCACTTATAATTGTTATAAGTCCGAGCAGGGAATAGGAGAATATCTGGATTCTTACGCCGCCCAATCGAAGAATAAGCATGTTGATGCATCTTCTTCAGGTGTGTTAGTTATCGAGAGCCGTTTCTCAGTTCACTCTACGTCTTGGATATTAGATACCGGATCTGGATCCCATATATGTAATATGTTACATGGGCTACGTAAAGGTAGGGAACTGGGAGAGGGTGATCATTCCGTAAAAGTCGGGAATGGTGTATATGTTGTAGCCAAAGCAGTTGGCGAATATCACCTTGTGTTACCAAATGGTAATACATTGGTTCTGAACGAATGCTATTACATTCCGACCCTGATATGCAAACTTATATCATTTTCTTTATTGAGCAAAGAAGGATATAATTTTGTAGTACATGATAATGTTATGAACATATTCCTGAATCAAAAGTTGATTGGATCAGGATCGTTAAATAATGGCATATACTTTCTCAACCAAACTACAGTACTTAATATACAAAACACACACAAGAGGAAGAGTTCAGAAATGAACGAATCCTTCTTGTGGCATTGTAGACTAGGTCATATCAATGCGACACGGCTAGCTAAGTTACATAAGGATGGATATTTGAATCCGTTTGAATTTTCATCTTATGACACTTGCCAGTCATGTCTCAAAGGCAAGATGACCAAAACTCCATTTAGTGGACACGGAGAAAGAGTTACAGAACTCTTAGGACTGATACATAGTGATGTATGTGGTCCAATGTCTACACATGCCAGGGATGGTTCTTTGTACTTCATTACGTTCACTGACGATCTCTCAAGATTCGGATATGTGTTCCTGATGAAACACAAATCAGTAGCTTTTGAGAAATTCAAAGAATATACGAAGGAAGTAGAGAACCAAACGGGAAAAAGTATTAAGATCCTACGATCTGATCGAGGAGGAGAATACTTGAGCACTGAGTTCCTAGACTGACTAAAAGAGAATGGGATTCTCTCTCAGCTGACTCCACCCTATACACCACAGCATAATGGTGTATCGGAGCGGAGGAATCGCACCCTATTAGATATGGTGCGCTCTATGATGAGCAATGCTGAGTTACCTATTTCCTTCTGGGGATATGCGCTTGAGACAGCGGCATACCTACTAAATAAAGTTCGACCAAATCTGTGCCTACCACCCCATATGAGATATGGGAAGGGAAAAGACCATATCTTAATTTTGTTAAGATATGGGGTTTCCGGCCTATGTCAAAACAAAAAATCCGGACAAGCTCGGGGCAAGGTCTTTTCTGTGTAAGTTTATTGGATATCCTAAACATTCGTGCGGGTATATCTTCTACCACACCGAGGAACAAAAGGTGTTTGTATCTTGGCATGCCACCTTTTTAGAAAAAGAATTTCTTGAAAAAGAAATTAGTGGCACTGAGGTAGAACTGGAAGAAGTTCCAGCTACACAAACTGCAGCAGAAGATTTGGTAGAACCAGAGGATTCAGTAGTTCCCGACGAACCCCAGCCTCTCCGCCGATCTAGTAGGGTTCCTCATCCACCCGAGAGATACTACGGTTTTCTCATAGACGGTGGGAGCGAGGATTGCATCATGGAAGATGATGACCCGACAAGCTTCGAGCAGGCCATCACGAGTGGAGACTCTGTGAAATGGCTGGATGCAATGCGATCTGAGATGGAATCCATGTACACCAACAAAGTATGGACTTTGGAAGTTGCTCCTGAAGGGGTAAAACCCATTGGGAGAAAATGGATCTTTAAGAAGAAACTTGGTGTAGATGGAAAAGTGGAGACTTTCAAAGCTAGACTTGTTGCAAAGGGTTTTCGTCAACGACGAGGTGTTGATTATGACGAAACCTTTTCTCCAGTGGTTATGCTTAAGTCCATCCGGATCTTACTTGCCATTGCTGCATACCATGACTACGAAATATGGCAAATGGATGTTAAGACCGCCTTTCTAAATGGTGATTTAGAGGAGTGCGTGTACATGACTCAGCCAGAGGGCTTCGTAGATAGTGGGAGCAGCGGAAAGGTGTGCAAGCTGCTTAAATCCATCTACGGTTAAAGCAGGAATCGCGGAGTTGGAACATCTGTTTTGATGTTGTAGTCAAAGAGTTTGACTTCATCAAGAACATAGATGAACCCTGTATATACAAGAAGGTTACAGAGAGTAAGGTTATTTTCCTCGTATTGTACGTGGATGACATACTCTTGATAGGAAATGATGTTCTTATGCAGCACTCGGTCAAGCTCTTCTTATCACATAGATTCTCAATGAAAGATCTAAGTGATGCCACCTTCATTTTGGGGATTAGGATCTATAGAGATAGATCCATGAGGATACTGGGATTGTCCCAATCCAAGTATATTGACACCATACTAAAGAGGCTTAGTATGGAAGAATCCAAGCGTGGGAACCAACCCACGATCTCTTGACTCACTCTCTCCAAAGAGATGTCTCCCAAGACAGATTTGGAGAGAGCTCGCATGCAAGGGATACCCTATGCTTCGGCTGTAGGCTCTATCATGTACACGATACTATGTAGTGTTAGTTATATGTATGCCCTAGAGGCCATTACTGTACATACGATGTATATTGTAGTGGATGCTTGGACATATATAGGGAGGACTTTCTTGCTCGACATGATAGTATGCTATCTGGTTGTACTTTATCTTAACATGTACTCTGATTGTCTCTATGTTACATGTTGATAAAGCCCTTAGGATATGTACTCGACTACTAGGACTATGATGAGATCATACTAGTGGGGCCATGGTAGTCGACGAGTACATCCTATAACTGTTCCTAGTCGAGGGTGTATCGAGACAGGGCATCGATGCACCAGAGTAGACTAGCGTATACGCATCTTGACCCATATGATGGGCGATGGATGATCCCATATCCATCGGTGTTTGACATCAAGGATGGTGTACGGGTGCTCAGTGGAGACTGGGTACACTGGACGGACTCGCCGAGAACTCCCAGATGGTATTATACCATACGTCAGATGGCAGTTCTCCAGTGACACTGGTACAGAGTAGTCTGTTAACCCGAGATCGTCATAGAGTCTTGTGTGATTCCCACTGTGCTTTGATTTCCATCATACCACGTCCAAGAGGGCGTGCAAAAAGGTGGCTTTTGGGTACAGTCCCGAATCATATGGAGGCAATGAGCGATAGGAGGGGATTCGTCTCTCCCGGTATAGGGAGTTGATGTTGTGCTGTGTTCGATTGGCTATAACCGGAAATCCCTGGCCAGGGTTGCTGAGATTTACTGGTAAGTGTTATCAGTAGTTTCTCGAACTGTTATAGACCTCATATCGACACGACTTATCGAGCTACTGGGGTCTGATGTTTTACCACCCCTAGGCGAGATATGCAACATACCAGACGACGAGACCGGACTGTACGGGAGTGTTACTGTTTGGATTCACAGGAGAATGTACAGGCTTGCTTGTTGATCTTTTGAGCGCTCAATACCTGGGTAGCTGTTACGTTTAGCTGACCGCTTGCAGCTTGTGGGTGTTTGATGTGATCATCACCTACTGCCGGCGTATTGACGATTCTTTAGAGTCCTACACAGAGGTTTCTTGACTCAGGCAAAACGGAGTAGGAGCACATATGTGATATGTGCGGGACCGAGGATAATGCGATATGTGATACCGTATTCTATTCTTGCGATATTTGATATCAGCCGGGTCATCGGATCAAGTGTTGATTCGGTGAATCGGTACGGATAAATATTAGTCGGTTATATGCGATATAGCCGGATTATCGGATCAAGTGTTGATTCGATAATTTAATGTATAATAATATATATGATATATTAAATTACATTAACTAATATTAGCTCACTAAAAGATTCTTTTTCTCACTCGGGTAATACATTGATATATATGCGATATATGTTAATTGTATTAGTTTATTTTGGTTACAATAAATATTATATATATGATATATAATATTGTAACATGATATGATAACTAATGCAACATGTTTAGTGGAGTTTAAACATGATTAGGGTTTGGATTAGGGTTAAGCTTTCTAGATGATTCTAGAAGGTTTTGGTTTTGTTTTGGAAAAGATATTTTAGCATGATATTTCTTAACCCAACCACACCTTTTAACCCTAGTTCAATCTCTACAATGGTTACTTGACCATGGTTGCATAATTCATCATTATCTCTTTTGCATTATTCATCACAAAAGGAATTCTATTCATTGTTGATCTTCTTCCTTCTTCTTCTTTTCTTACAAAGCTTTCTTGCTTTGATAATTGTGATGAAAATATGTGAGAAAAAGATAAATAAAGAGAGCAAAAATCCTACTTCATCATCCTCATCTTCCCTTGCCATTTAGATGAGGGTGTTCACATCATTTCATGAGTGTTAGCTTGTGTTAACGAAACTTCAAGGTAGATCATCTTTGTATCGAAGATCGGAAGCAAAGGTTGCATCTTTCTCTTCGTGGAACCTCTCGAGAGTCCGGAACCCGATGATCGCAGCGAAGGGACCACAACACGGAGCATATGAAGTGAAGGACCGGATCTACAAAGGTTGTAATCCCTCTCACTTAGTGTTAAACAGTTTAGCTTGTTTGTTTTCGCCTAATCTCTAGTTTAAAGATCCGTATTCGGGTTGTTCGGCACGGCTAATTTTTTAATCGGGCATGGTTGATGCCTCGTAGAATCTTGTATGCGTGCATAGTAACCCTACAGTGGTATCAGAGCCAAGCTAGAGCTTTAGGCGAAGTCTAGACGAAGTTTAAAGTCCGATCGAACCCGGAAAACCCGATAAAACCCCTTCTCTGGAAATTTTTCAAAACTGTGATTTTTTCCATATTAAAAATACCTAAAAAATTCAGCAGGGAATTGTAAGAAATACTGTGAAGCACGTACGCCTGATTCCACCAAAGCGCGGCGGAACCGCGGCACAAGCATGGCTTGTGCGGCGGTTCCGCGGCCATTTAGTCACTTCAGCATTTGAAATTTGCACAGTAATTCTTATCTTTTAGTGCTGTAGTTTCTGGGAATTTTTAATATTTATTCAACTGTTGAATTTTCTGGGTTGTATTGGGGATTCGATGATTCGATCGGGAACTTTAACTGCGTCTTTGTGTTTGTCCGGGTAATTTTTAGAAACTGTTAAAAAGTTCGAACGAATATCAATAACTCACTTTTTCCCCTGTCGGAAAATTTTTCAAAAGTTGGATTTTTTTTTCTCGGGTTTAAGAACGTTCTAAGTCGTGCATGTAACGCGGTGGACCCTCTACAAGACAACAAACCTTAACTCAATTATGTGACCATCTTGAACTGCCTTTTGAACCTTAGGGTTTGGGGCAGTACGGCGTGCCACATGTGAGGCGTTGGCTTGACCCTTCTACGGCTGGACCATTGGTACTGTGGCATGTGATGGATGTTTTTAAACTGATTTCATGTGTTGAGATATATTGGGGAAATCTTGGGTGTTTGATTATTCGATCAGAAAGTTTAACTTTGTCTATTTATCTGGATTGTGATACAATATTTGGAATCCACAAAAAGTTATAAGATAACTAATTTGAATATTATAAATTTAGCAGTTCAGTCTCAGATGATCGGTTGCCACGGAATTTTGATGTGATCAAAAGTCCGTCGCAATCACGTAGCGTACGCGGATACTCGCCTGGTAAACTTAATAGACAGCCACGCCCCATAGCCCCGACCAAGTGACTGTAGGAGAACCCCGTCGCCAAAAGCATCCGTTCGGGTGCTCGCGGCAGCGGTGTTCCGCCTTAGTGCACTTCGTCGACGACATATGGGGGTGCGGCCGTCTACTAAAGTTTGTGACGAGCATTCGATCGGGAATCTTGTTGAATTGCCCGACTTGATATTGAAAAGAGTTTTCGATAATGAGACTAAAATGTGGGGTTTATAATTGTTAGGCATGCGATGTCTAAGGAATTCATTTAGTTAGGCATGCGATGTCTAAAGAGATTGCGGATTCCAACTATTGTAGTTTTACACTTTCTTTTCTGTGACCGTAAGCGTAGTATGTGGTGTATCGCCGGCTTCGTTGCTATACATCAACGACAATCGGGATACGCATACTTGCTTACGTTGATGATATGAGATATTATGTGTTGCTGTGATATGTTATATTGGATCGTCGCGTTTGAATAGCCGGGGTTTTTTATGTGAGATGAGAGTTTTTCTTTTTCATTCATGTAAAATTCATTTGTATGTAATATTCTTTTATTGGGGCACTTCCAGGTTGCGGAAGATGTCACCGTTGTATATTATTTACTTTTCCGCATTAGGTAGACCCAAGGCGGGGAGCACAAGTAACCGGGTTCTAGGGTCCAGTGGGAGACCATCTCGAGGGGTCGAGACCGGGTCTCCTAACCCTAGAATTGGCAATGTTACTTGCCGCTCTCGTAGGGGTCTAGTGATGTGGGTTAGGCTATTCATCGCGACCGTGGAATCCGTGTTTTATACAGGCTCGTATTAAAAACACGGACGTCCTAGTATATCCAATATTTCATATATGTTTCTTCTGCTGCAATGTTCTGTGATGAGATTATATTACTGCCTGAGACGAATGTTTATATTATATATATGAGATATATGTTATATTGCAGATTTCGTTTCAAATGAGATGCTTGTGAAGCATAATAAAATGGGACTTCATTAATGAAACTAAAAGAAACCTATGATGTTGTAGAAACTTGTTTTAAAAACTGGTAGCTCTAGTTCTTGCTTTGCATAGCGGTGTTCCTTGTAGAACATCCAGCACCTTATTCGATAAGGAAATGACCGAGATCCCTTCACCGGGAGTGACTCCTTTAGCAATAACTGGCAGATGCTACAAACTCGGTTTGTCTTTTGATTGCTTCTATAGTTCTTGCTTTGCACAGTGATATATATGATATATCCCGCACCTCATTCGACGAGGAAAGGGCCGACGATCCCTTCACCGGGAGTGACCCCTTTAGCAAAACTAGAAAAGCCTCAAAAACACTCCATTTAAAATCACTCGATTCTACAACGATATCAAGTTCATTACGCTCAGGGTTTTCAGAAAAACCTGTCGTAGCCCTCCGTCATTTCAGATAAGTCCTACTTAGTATTCGTGCTACGTTTGTTGGCCTGCGTCAAGGCGTAGTGTGCGGTAGCTAACTAGTATTTATCTGTTTATGCATATGATGCAGATTGGATTAGGGTAGTCATGCGACTTTGTTGGCCTGCGTCAAGGGTCGTGCGGGTGGGTTTAATTCAATCAAGAAATGACGGGTTGAACTTGACTAGCGCACTGTGGTTTGTTGGCCTGCGTCAAGGTCATGGGACGCTAGGGGTAAAATATTATTGGGAATTTCAAGTGTTGAAATTTGCAATGAGATTGCTTACCTTCTATGAGATAGTTGGATCCCGATACCCGCTGCGAGTAAGAGTTACTCCTGGGAGAGTTTTACACATTACAATTAGCCGATCAAGTAGGTGTCTAGAAAGGTGTTAACGGGGTTATGCCTCTGGGAAAACGAGGTTTACTTTAATTAGGTTCGTGCGAAAGCACGGGGGACCTCCCTCAAAGTACCGACACTGGCCTGGCTGAAAGATTGGCGAACTTGTAGCGTGTAATTAATCCCGTCTAGTCTTTCCTTTTAGGGTTTGAAGGAAGATTTGATTAAAACAGTGGGAGACATCCTGATTAGATATATTAGATAACCAATCTAATCTTGCAAGAGCATACGCTGAGTGTTTTCTTCTCTCTCTCTCCAGGTAGCGACTATATCACGGATTAATCAAGATAATAAAACGGATATATTAACCGAACCCGCTTGTTATACTGAGCTGGGGAACGTTGGTCCTGCTCCAACTTATAATTGTTATAAGACAGAGCAAGAAATTAGGGAATACCAGATTTCCCGTGCCGCCCAAACGAAGAAAGTGCATGTTGATGCATCATCTTCAGGTGTGTTCATTACACAGAACTGTTTCTCAGTATCCTTTACGTCCTGGGTATGTGATACCGGATCAGGATCCCGTATTTGTAATCTCTTACATGGGCTAAAGATAGGTAGAGAACTGAGAACGGGTGATAAGTTTCATGAGACAGAAAACGGTGCAAGTGTTGCAGCCAAGTCTGTTGGTCACTATCACCCTGTATTACCAGAATACATTGATTCTGAACAAATGTTATTAGATACCGAACCTGATATACAAAATCATATCAGTCTCTTTATTAGTAAAGAAAGGATATAATTTTGTATTGGTGGATAATATTTTGAACATTTCCTGTATCAAGAGTTGATCGGTTCAGGCACGTTATCTAAAAGCATTGATGTTCTAAATCAAACTACAGTTCTTAGTATATGGAACACACACAAGATGAAGAGTTCAGAAATGAAAGAATCCTTCTTGAGGTATTGTAGACTAGGTCATATCAATGTGACCCGACTGGCTGAAGTTACATTCAGATGCATATTTAAATTAGCTTGAATTTACATCTTGTGAAACTTGCCGGTCATGTCACAAAGATAAGATGACCACAGCTCTGTTTATTGGAAACAGAGAAAGAGTTAGTGAACTCTTGGGATTGATACATGCTGATGTATGAAAGTCTCCTGTCTACACATGCCAAGACCGGTTCTTTGTACTTCATTACATTCTCTGATGATCTCTCAAGATTCAGACATATATTCCTGCTGAAACACAAGTCCGAACCTTTTGAGATATTCACATAATATGAGTTAGAAGTAGAGAACCGAAAAATACGGGTAAAAGTATTATGTCCTTTGATGCGATCGAGAAGGAGAATACTTGAGCACAGGAATTCCTGGACTATTCTAAAGGAGAATGAGATTCTCTCTCAGCATTACTCCTCCGTATACACCACAGCACGTCGGTGTATCAGGGTGGAGCAATAGCACCCTATTTGATATGGTGTGCTCTATGATGAGTACTACTGAGTTTCCTATTTCCTTTAGGGAGTTATGCACTTGTGAAGTTGCATACCTATTGAATAGGGTTCAAATCAAATCAGTTGCCTACAACTTCATATGTGATATGGAAAGGGAAGAGCCCATATCTTAAGTTTGTTAAGATTTGGGGTTGTCCGGCCTATGTCTAAAAGCAAAATCTGGACAAGCTCGAGACAAGGTCTGTTATGTAGAACTGGAATGGTTCCAGCTATACAAACTGCAACTGATGATTTGGTAGAACCAAAGGATTCAATAGTTTCCAACGAACCTCAGCCTCTCCGCCGATCTTGTAGGGTTCCTCACCCACCTGAGAGATACCTCGGTTTCTCTATGACAGTGGGAGCGAGGATTGCATCATGAGATGATGACCCAACTAGTTTCGAGCTGCCCATCAGGTGTGAGACTCTGTAAGAATGGCTAGATGCTTAGTGATCTGAGATGGAATCCTTATAAACCAACAAAGTATGGACTTTGGTTGCTTTATCTGAAGGGTTAAATCCCCATCAGGAGCAAGTATATCTTGAGAAGATTACTTGGTGTACATGGAAAAGTTGAGACTTTCAAAGCTATGCTTAAGTCCATCCAGATCCTACTTCCCACGGCTACATACCATGACTACGATATCTGGTGGTTGGGTGTCATGACTGCTTTTCTAAATTATGTTTTAGAAAAAAGCATCTGTAAGTACACAGCCAGAGGGCTTCGTAGACAGTGGGAGCAGCGGAAACGTGTGCAAGATGTTTTATATGATAAAACATGCATCGCGGAGTTGGAACATCTGTTTTGATGTGGTAGTCAAAGAGTTTGACTTCATCAAAATGGTAGATGAATCTTGTATATACAAAAAGGTAGTAGAGAGTATGGTGGTGATCCTCGTAGAGTACGTGGATGACATACTCTTGATAGGGAAGGAGTTTCCTATGCTACGCTTGGTCAATCTCCGCTTATCACAATGATTCTCCATATAGGATCAAAATGATACCTCCTAAATCCTGGGTTTTGGATCTATGAGATAAATCTAATTGGATGTTAGGATACTCACTAGTTGTAGTGAGATGGTATCAATCGATCCTGGGGAGAATCACTGGGAAGGTTCCAGGATGATAAGGACGACTGAATGTCAGTCGCAGGCATTATCTTTACCCTCAGTGGAGGGACGGTATGTTGGAAGAGTTCCAAGCAAGAGACCGTGACTTACTAGACGATTAAAGGCAAGATACATCGTTACCAAGGATGCTACCAAAGAGGCAGTCTGGATATATATAAGTTCATGAGATGAACTTCGTTCTTACCACTGTGTGACAATAGAGTTGTGGCTTTAGCCAAGGAACTACCGTCCAATCAGAAATCCAGATATAATTCTTAGGCAGTATCACCTGATCATGAAGATGGTTGATCTCTAGGGAGATCGAGGTTAGGAGAGTAGACACAGAGGACGACAGCGCGGATCCACTCACAAAGGCCTTTTTCCCAGTAGAGACTTTTATGTGATGGTTAAGTATGAGATACTTCAACCACAGCTAATTGTTGCGTATGTGATACCACAACAGATGGCCCTAGTGCAAGTGGGAGATTGTTAGTTATATGTATGCCCTAGAGGCCATTACTGTACATACGATGTATATTGTAGTGGATGCTTGGACATATATAGGGAGGACTTTCTTGCTCGACATGATAGTATGCTATCTGGTTGTACTTTATCTTAACATGTACTCTGATTGTCTCTATGTTACATGTTGATAAAGCCCTTAGGATATGTACTCGACTACTGGGACTATGATGAGATCATACTAGTGGGGCCATGGTAGTCGACGAGTACATCCTATAACTATTCCTAGTCGAGGGTGTATCGAGACAGGGCATCGATGCACCAGAGTAGACTAGCGTATACGCATCTTGACCCATATGATGGGCGATGGATGATCCCATATCCATCGGTGTTTGACATCAAGGATGGTGTACGGGTGCTCAGTGGAGACTGGGTACACTGGACGGACTCGCCGAGAACTCCCAGATGGTATTATACCATACGTCAGATGGCAGTTCTCCGGTGACACTGGTACAGAGTAGTCTGTTGACCCGAGATCGTCATAGAGTCTTGTGTGATTCCCACTGTGCTTTGATTTCCATCATACCACGTCCAAGAGGTCGTGCAAAAAGGTGGCTTTTGGGTACAGTCCCGAATCATATAGAGGCAATGAGCGATAGGAGGGGATTCGTCTCTCCCGGTATAGGGAGTTGATGTTGTGCTGTGTTCGATTGGCTATAACCGGAAATCCCTGGCCAGGGTTGCTGAGATTTACTGGTAAGTGTTATCAGTAGTTTCTCGAACTGTTATAGACCTCATATCGACACGACTTATCGAGCTACTGGGGTCTGAGGTTTTACCGCCCCTAGGATAGATATGCAACATATCAGACGACGAGACCGGACTGTACGGGAGTGTTACTGTTTGGATTCACAGGAGAATGCACAGGCTTGCTTGTTGATCTTCTGAGCGCTCAATACCTGGGTAGCTGTTACGTTTAGCTGACCGCTTGCAGCTTGTGGGTGTTTGATGTGATCATCACCTACTGCCGGCGTATTGACGATTCTTTAGAGTCCTACACAGAGGTTTCTTGACTCAGGCAAAACGGAGTAGGAGCACATATGTGATATGTGCGGGACCGAGGATAATGCGATATGTGATACCGTATTCTATTCTCGCGATATTTGATATCAGCCGGGTCATCGGATCAAGTGTTGATTCGGTGAATCGGTACGGATAAATATTAGTCGGTTATATGCGATATTGCCGGATTATCGGATCAAGTGTTGATTCGATAATTTAATGTATAATAATATATATGATATATTAAATTACATTAACTAATATTAGTTCACTAAAAGATTCTTTTTCTCACTCGGATAATACATTGATATATATGCGATATATGTTAATTGTATTATTTTATTTTGGTTACAATAAATATTATATATGTGATATATAATATTGTAACATGATATGATAACTAATGCAACATGTTTAGTGGAGTTTAAACATGATTTGGGTTTGGATTAGGGTTAAGCTTTCTAGATGATTCTAGAAGGTTTTGGTTTTGTTTTGGAAAAGATATTTTAGCATGATATTTCTTAACCCAACCACACCTTTTAACCCTAGTTCAATCTCTACAATGGTTACTTGACCATGGTTGCATAATTCATCATTATCTCTTTTGCATTATTCATCACAAAAGGAATTCTATTCATTGTTGATCTTCTTCCTTCTTCTTCTTTTCTTACAAAGATTTCTTGCTTTGATAATTGTGATGAAAATATGTGAGAAAAAGATAAATAAAGAGTGCAAAAATCCTATTTCATCATCCTCATCTTCCCTTGCCATTTAGATGAGGGTGTTCACATCATTTCATGAGTGTTAGCTTGTGTTAACGAAATTTCAAGGTAGATCATCTTTGTATCGAAGATCGGAAGCAAAGGTTGCATCTTTCTCTTCGTGGAACCTCTCGAGAGTCTGGAACCCGATGATCGCAGCGAAGGGACCACAACACGGAGCATATGAAGTGAAGGACCGGATCTACAAAGGTTGTAATCCCTCTCACTTAGTGTTAAACTGTTTAGCTTGTTTGTTTTCGCCTAATCTCTAGTTTAAAGATCCGTATTCGGGTTGTTCGGCACGGCTAATTTTTTAATCGGGCATGGTTGATGCCTCGTAGAATCTTGTATGCGTGCATAGCAACCCTACATGTAGCATACTCACTATGTGTAGTGAGTAGGTATCAAGCAGATCCAAGAGAGAATCACTGGACTGCTGTGAAGAACATTCTCAAGTACTTGAGAAGAACTAAGGAGATGTTCTTGGTGTATGGTAACGAAGAACTCCAGGCGGAGTCCTTTACTGATTCAAGCTTCCAAAGTGATAAGAACTATTCTAAGTCGCAATCGGGATTTGTCTTTACCCTAAATGTAGGGGCGGTTTGTTAGAAGAGTTCCAAGCAAGAAACCGTGACAGACTCGACGATGGAGGCTGAATACATCCCTGCCAACGATGCTGCCAAAGAGGCTGTCTGGATGAAGAAGTTCATCACTGAACATGGTGTGGTTCCTTCCATTGAGCATCCAATACCTTTGTATTGTGATAACAATGGAGCTGTGGCTTTGGCCAAGGAACCCAGGTCCCATCAAAAGTCCAGACATATTCTAAGGTGGTATCACCTGATCCGGGAGATTGTTGATCGCCGCGAGATCGAGGTCAGGAGATTTGACACGAAGGATAACACTGCGGATCCACTCACAAAGGTACCCCAGATAAAATTTGAGAGACACTTCGGAATGTTGGGTATGAGATACTACAACACCTGGCCTTAGTGCAAATGGGAGATTGTTAGTTATATATATGCCCTAGGGGCCATTGTTGTACATATGATGTAGATTATAGTGGATGCTTGGATATATATAGAGAGGACTTTCTTGCTCGATTTGATAGTATGCTATTTGGTTTCACTTTGTCTTAACATGTTGACTTGTATTAGTTTACTGTCTTACTCTCACATGTTGATAAAGCCCTTCGGATATGTACTCGACTACCAGGACTATGATGTAGATCATACTAGTGGGGCCAGGGTAGTCCAAGAGTACATCATATAACTGTTCCTAGTCGAGGGAGTATCGAGACAGAGCATCGATACTCCAGAGTAGACTAGCGCATATGCATCTTGACCCATATGATGGGCGATGGATGATCCCATATCCATCGTTGTTTGACATCAAAGATGGTGTACGGGTGCTCAGTGGAGACTGGGTACACTGAACGGACTCGCCGAGAACTCCTAGATGGTATTATAACTATCGTCAGATAACAGTTCTCCGGTGACACTGGTACAGGTTAGCCTGTAGACCCGAGATCGTCATAGAGTCTTGTGTGATTCCCACTGTGCTTTGATTTCCATCATACCATGTCCAAGAGGGGCATGCAAAACGGTGTCTTTTGGGTACAGTACCGAATCACATGGAGGCAATGAGCGAAGGAGGGATTTTGTTTCTCCCGCTATAGGGAATTGATGTTGTGCAGTGTTCGATTGGCTATAACTGGAAGTTCCTGGCCAGGGCTGATATGGAGTGCTGCTGATAAGAGTTATCAGTAGTTTCTCGACCTGTTATGAGCCTCATATCGACACGATTTGTCGGTTACTGGGGTCTGACGTTTACCATCCCTAGACTGGATATGCGACATATCAGACGCAGAGACCGGACTATACGGTAATGTTACTGATTGGATTCACAGGAGAATGTACAGGCTTGCTTGTTGATCTTCTGATCGCTCAATACCTGGGTGGCTGTTATGTTTAGCTGACCGCTTGCAGCTTGTTGGTGTTTGATATGATCATCACCTACTGTCGGCGTATTGACGATTCTTTAGAGTCCTACACAGAGGTTTCCTGGCTCAGGCAAAATAGAGTAGGAGTACATATGTGATATGTGCGGGACCGAGAATAATACGATATGAGATACCGTATTCTATTCTCGCGATATGAGATATCGGCCGGGTATATGTGATATAGCCGGGTCATCGGATCAAATGTTGATTCGATGAAATAGTACATGTTTTATTAGTCGGTTGTATGTAATATAGCCGGGTTATCGGATCAAGTGTTTCTTCGATAATTTAATGTATAATTATATATGTGATATATTACATTACGTTAACTAATATAAGCTCGCTTTATTTATTCATTTTCTCACGGGATAATACATTGATATGTATGCGATATATGTTAGTTGTATTATTTTCTTTTGTTAAAAAATATATTGTATATGTGATATATAATATTGTAACATGTTAGGGTTACAAATTTAACAAATGTTTAGGGTTTAAACTTGGTTAAGGTTTGGATTAGGGTTATCTTTTGCATGAAGCTTCGATGAAGGTTCATGAAGCTTTGACTTTGTCTTAAGCTTGATATTTTGTGAAGATATTATTTAACCCAACCCAAACCTTAACCTCTAGTTTATTTTCTACAAGTGTTAACTCTATCATTCTTAACCCTTAGTTGGATTTGTAACCACAACAATAATTCATTATTCATCACAAAAGGTTTCATCTTCTTCTCCATTTTTGAAAAGCTTACTAGCTTTCGTGTTTGTGATGATATAGTGTGTGAAATTGAAAGCAAAAGAGAGAAAAATTCCTACTTCATCATCCTCATCTATTCTAGCTACTTAGATTAGGGTGTTCACTTCTCTAATAAGTTGTTTAGTAAAGTGTAAGCTTGGGTTAGAGATTCTTCAAGGTAGGTCATCTTAGATCATGAAGACTACAAGCAAGGTGTCTCATTTACCTCATGGAGCCACGGGAGAGTCGGAGTTCATGATGATCACATCGAAGGGACCTCAACACGGAGCTTATGAAGCGCAGGAATGGACTACAAAGGTTGTAATCCCTATCTCTTAGAAGTAAAGTCGTTTACTTGCTCAATGTTTACCCTAATCCTCTAGCAAAGATCCTTGCTTTACGTTGTTCGGCACTTGAAAAATTTGATTTTGGCATGGTTGATGCCTTGTAGAACCTTGTTCTAGTGCCTAGTAACCCTACATCGCATACAAGGGATACCCTATACTTTAGCAGACGAGTCAATCATGTATGCAATGTTATGTACCAGACCAGATAAAGCTTACTCACTTGGTGTAGTGAATAAGTATCGAAAAGATCTTTGGAAAAACCACTAGACAGCTGAAGATCATTCTTAAGTGCTTAAGAAGGGCTAAAGAGATGTTCTTGGTGTATGGTAATGGTAAAATCCAGATGTAGTCCTTTACTAATTCGAGCTTCCAGAGTAATAAGGACGACTGAAAGTCAGTCTCGGGTTTTGTCTTTACCCTCAGTGGAGGGACGGTATGTTGGAAGGGTTCCAAGATATATACCGTAGCAGACTCTTTGATAGAGGCTAATTACATCGCTACCAACGATGCTTCCAAAAAGGTTGTCTGGATGAATAGAGTTCATGAGATGAAACTAGGTTCTTACCATTGGGCATCTAATACCTGAGTATTGTGATGACAATGGAGCTGTGGCTTTGGCCTAGGAACCCCCGTCCCGTCAGCGATCCAGACATATTATTAGACAATATCACCTGATCAGGGACATAGTTGATCTCCGGGAGATCGAGGTCAGGAGAGTTAACGCAGAGGATAACACAACGAATCCACTCACCAAGGCCATCCCCCAGATGCTATTTGAGAGACTTTTGGGACGTTGGGTATGAGATACTACAACAACTGGACTTAGTGCAAGTGGGAGATTGTTAGGAATATGTATACCTTAGAAGCCATTATTGTACATGTGATGTATATTATAGTGGATTCTTGTAGATATATATAGAGGAATTTCTTGCTCGACATGATAGTATGCTATCTGGTTACTCTTTATCTTAACATGTTGACTGGTATTCTTTAATGTCTTGGTCTCACATGTTGATAAAGCCCTTAGGATATGGGCTTGACTACCAGGACTATGATGAGATCATACTAGTGGGGCCAGGGTGGTCAAAAAGTACATCCTTTAATCAGTTCCTAGTCGAGGGAATATCGAGACTAGGGCATCGATATTCCAGAGTAGAATAGTGTGTATGTTTCTTGACTCTTAACGGGCGATGGTTGATCCCACAACCATTGGTGTGTGACATCAAAGATTGTACACAGGTGCTCATTGGAGAATGGGTACACCAAACAGGACTCACCGATGACTCCTATGTGGTAGTATACCTATCGTCAGATAGTAGTCCTCTGGTGACACTGGTACAGGTTAGTCTGTAGACCCGAGATCGTCATAGAGTCTTGTGGGACACCCACTGTGCTTTGATTTCCTCCCTACCACGCTCAAAGGAGACGTGCAAAAAGGTGGATTTTGGGTACAGTCTCGAGTCGCATGGAGGCAATGACCGATAGGAGGGGTTTTGTCTCTCCTGGTATTGGGGGTTGATGTTGCGCTATGCTCGATTGGCTATAACTGGAAGTCCATGGCCAGGGCTGCTGCCGAGATTTACTGATAAGTGTTATCAGTAATTTCTCGAACCGTTATAGGCCAGACATTGACATGACTTATCACGTTACTGGGGTCTGACATTTACCATCCCTAGACATGATATGCAGCATATCAGACGAAGAGACCGGACTGTACGATAGTGTTACTGATAGGCTTCATAGAGACTATAGACAAGCTTGCTTGTTAATATTCATATCGTTCAATACCCGGGTAGCCGTTTCGTCCAGCTAGTACCGCTGACAGCTTGTAGGTGACTGATGTGATCATCACCTACTGCTGGCATATTGATGAGTCTTTAGAGTCCCACTCAGAAGTTCCCTGGTTCAAGCGAAACGAAGTAGGACACATATGTGATATGTGTGTGGGCCTGATTAAATACGTGTATGTGATACCATATTGTAATCTGGCAGTTATCTGTTATCGGTTCGGTTATATGTGATATAACCAGATTATCGAATCAAGTCTTATTTGATAATGTGATATACAGATAAATGAAATTAGTCGGTCATATGTGATATAACCGGATTATTAAATCAAGTGTTGATTTAATAATTTGATATACATTATATATGATATAATTATATCGTAACTAATATCATTAGCTCATAAATTATTCTTCATAATATATATATTAATATATATATATATATATATTAATATATATATATATATAATGAAGCATGGCTTGAATTTCTATTTTTGAGAAAAAATAGAAATGAGGTGGAAAATAAGAGCATGGTTGCAAGCATGGGATTTATTTTTGTTTATTCATCTTGACTCACTATTCAAGCATGGTTGCAATTTTATATTGCAAAATTCCATGCTTGAATGAGTGGGGGTCAAGAGCCGCCATTCATTCTTAGTTCATTCTCAACACTTAGCCATTTTTCTTGAGTTGCTCCCATGGTTGCTCTATAGCTTCTTCATCCCTCTCCTTGCCATGGTTCAAGCTTCAACCCTCACATGTGATGTGAACCATGAAGCTTGAACACAAACTTGTAAGATTTTAACATCCCCTACTTCACCATCCTACACCTGGCTAGCGATTGTGTTTAGCGTGTTTACTACGCTAAAGAGTTTAGTGTAGAGGAAGGTTGAGGTGGAGGGACTTCGCGTGAATCATCTTCGGCACGAAGGTCATCGGAGGAAGCTCATCCAAATCCTCAAGTGGAGCCTAGTGGAGTCGCGGGACTACTACACGGAGCATGTGAAGAGAAGGACTCGAACTACAAAGGTTGTCTAAGTCCACGTTGCGACCCCCGGTTCTTACGGGGAGGCGGAAACGGTATAAAAATCAAATTTTTAGCGCATGGGGCAACATGGACTAACAAAATCGGGATCTTTTCTAAACTAAACTAGCAAACAAGCTAAAGAGAGTTAGCTACTCGGAAAGATGGTTATACCTAACTTGAACTCCTTCTTCTTGAAAACTTGTAGAGGTTGATGGTTCTTCCTCGTTGCCTTCTTCCGTCAAAGATGGATCCAGCTGAGGGTTCAACCTTCGGGCTCTTTCTCGAACTTTGAGAGAACTAGAATCCTCGGCTTGCCAAACCTTTGATCCTAGAGTGAGTAGAGAGTTTCTAAGGGGTGCTTTTCTTTTAAGGAGAGGGATTCTCAACACATGAGAAGGTTTCTCCTTTTGCTAGAGGAAGAAGAAGATCAAGTGAGGAGAGAGAAGCTAAATGATAGAATGAGCTATCTTTTTCTTTCTTGCAACCATATGGCAAAAGAAAAAGAATTATCAAATTAATAATAATAATGAAAATGAAATAGTTGATGGAAGGTTTAGGAATGACCATTATCATTTCAAACATTAAATGAAAATGCTAGAATCAAAGAGCATCCTTCTTTTGTAATGATGATGGTCAAAACTTCAACCATGGTCAACAAGTCAACCATGGTCAACTAGTCAACAAAAACCAACCATGACACAATTTCATTTTATTAATATTATTAATTGATATAACATAAATCCATTAGGGTTTGGAAAAAGACGACTGTCGACTGTGCATACGCACCCGTTCCGAAACCCTAATGAAAAAACCTCTTCCTCCTCCTCAAACAACTGTGCATACACACCTGCATTCTTGTTCCGAGGAACATGAATACTGAGAGATAAAAGCAACCCCAAAACATATACCAGTATCTGACTCAAACCAGAGCCAGCCAGTAATATTCGTCCGGACTCCAAACGTGCACAAGTGCGCGGATGAGAACGAACCCTGTCGCAAAACCATGCGACCTCTACTCTGTTTTGCCCAGAGGCGAATACCCTATGTGTGGGACTCTAAAGACTCGACACTACGCTGGCAGTGGGTTTAACCACAGACCGCAAGCGGCACTAGCTGTGCGTAACGGTCCCCAGGTAGATGCCGACAAGAAGGATGACGAGGTGAACCCCATCTGAACTCCTACTGAGTCTGAATGTGACAGTCTCCGTACAGTCCAGTCTGTTCGTCTAATACATCGCATGTCGGGCCTAGGGGGCGGTAAAACGTCAGTCCTCTAATAGCGGTACAAGTCGTGTCGGAGTGAAGCCCAAAACACCTTGAGATAACACTGGAAGCCTACCAGTATATCTCGCTTGCCCTGGCCAGGGACTACTCGTGTAATGGCTCTCCTAGACACAGCGCGATGTCAACCCCCAATACCGGGAGAGACGAATCCTGTCTAACCGTCACTGCCTCCAAGTGCTTCGGGACTGTACCCAACTACTACCCGTTTGCACGACTCCTTTGAGCCGTGGTAGGGTAGTAATCAAAGTACAGTGGGAACACACTCGAGGCGAAGTGCCAGTGTCAATCAGCGGACTAAGCTGTACTCATGTCACCTGGGAACTGATAACTGACGATAGGTATAATACCAACCTGTCAGTTCCCGACGAGTCCTGTCCAGTGTACTCGTAACCCAACGAGCACCCGTATACTATCTCCAGTACGACGTACTGATGGCTGTGGGACAGACCATCTCCCACACTGGGATGAGAAGCGCATACGCTAGTCTACTCCGGAGTATCGATGCCCTGTCTCGATAGTCCTACGACTAGGGACCTGTATAAGGATGTGCTTATAGATTACCCAGCCCCCACTAGTGTGATTGCCATCACAACGCTGGTAATCAAGCAAAGATCCTAAGGGCTCCACTAATGCGTATAAGTGATATACTGAAATAAACACAAGTACACATTGAAGTAGAAACAAACCAAGTAGCATACTACTATATTGAGCAAGATTGTTTATACAAGGTGAATATCTCAAGCTTCCATTAAGTAATATACAAACTAGTATGATACAGTAATGGCCTCTAGGGCATATACACTAACAATCTCCCACTTGCACTAAGGCCATGTACTGGTGTATCGAAGACCTATCATCTCGATCAGCCGCTCGAACTGAGTCTGGGGTAAGGCCTTGGTGAATGGATCTGCAGTGTTTTCTTCTGAAGCAACCCTCCGAACCTCGATCTCCTTGCGATCCACGATCTCCCTGATCAGGTGATACCGCCTCAAGATGTGCCTGGATCTCTGATGGGACCTGGGTTCCTTCGCTAAAGCTATAGCCCCGTTGTTGTCGCAATACAGAGGTATTGGGTCAACAATGGACGGAACCACCTGAAGTTCTTTCAAGAACTTCCTCATCCAGACAGCTTCTTTTGCGGCATCAGATGCAGCAATGTATTCCGCTTCCATAGTCGAGTCTGCAACGGTTTCCTGTTTGGAGCTCTTCCAACAGACCGCCCCTCCATTGAGGGTAAAGACGAAACTCGACATGGACTTGGAATCATCCTTGTCACTCTGGAAGCTGGAGTCAGCAAAGGCCTCGATCTGGAGGTCTTTTCCGCCATACACAAAGAACATCTCCTTAGTCCTTCTCATGTACTTGAGAATGTTCTTTACCGCTATCCAGTGTTTCTCCCCACGGTTTGACTGATACCGGCTTACCACACTCAGTGCATAAGCTACATCCGGTCTGGTACACAACATCGCATACATTATAGAGCCTATCGCAGAAGCGTAGGGTATAATAGACATGCGATCCCTCTCCAAATCAGTCTTGGGAGACATCTCTTTAGAGAGGGTGATCCCGTGACAAGCCGGTAGGTTACCGCGCTTGGAATCTTCCATACTGAATCTTTTCACTATGGTGTCGATGTACCTGGACTGAGAAAGTCCTAATATCCTCTTGGATCTATCACGATGGATCCGGATCCCCAGGATGTATGAGGCATCACCCAGGTCTTTCATGGAGAACCTGTGCGACAAGAACCGCTTGACAGATTGTAGCATAGGAATGTCATTTCCTATCAAGAGAATGTCATCCACGTATAAAACGAAGAATACTACAGTTCTCGCTACAAATCTACTATAGATGCATGGTTCATCTGGATTTTTGATAAAGCCAAATTCCTTGACCGTCTCATCAAAACAGATGTTCCAACTCCGCGATGCCTGCTTTAGTCCATAGATGGACTTAAGCAACTTGCACACCTTTCCGCTGCTCCCACTCTGAATGAAACCCTCTGGCTGATCCATATAGACACACTCCTCTAAATTTCCATTCAGAAAAGCGGTCTTTACGTCCATCTGCCAAATCTCATAATCGTGGAAGGCAACAATGGCAAGAAGGATCCGAATGGATTTCAGCATAGCCACTGGAGAAAAGGTTTCGTCATAGTCCAAGCCAGGTCTTTGACGGAAACCCTTTGCTACAAGTCTAGCTTTATAGGTCTCAACCCGTCCATCTACACCAATCTTCCTTTTGAAGATCCACTTGCATCCTACGGGTTTTACCCCGTCTGGAGCAATGTCCAACGTCCATACTTTGTTGGTGTACATGGACTCCATTTCGGTCCGCATTGCATCCAGCCATTTTACCGAGTCAACGCTCTGAACGGCCTGCTGGAAGCTAGTAGGCTCATCATAATCTATGATGCAATCCTCTCTATCCCCGTCTATGAGAAAACCGTAGTATCTCTCGGGCGGATGAGACTGCCTACTACTCCTGCGGAGCGGCGTAGGAATGTCCTGTTCATTTGAACCCTCTGGTTCCACTAAGCTTTCAGTAATAGTCTGTGGTTCTGGAATTTCTTCCAGTTCTACTGCGCTCCCACTTATTTCCTTTTCTAAGAACTGATGTTCCAGAAAATGGGCATTGCGAGAAACAAGGACTTTTTGTTCCTCTACGTAATAGAAAAGATACCCCCTGGAGTTCTTTGGATATCCCACAAACTTGCAGAGTACTGAGCGTGCCTCGAGCTTATCCGTATGCTGCTTTTTGACATAAGCCGGACATCCCCAGATCTTCAGATATTGAAGATAGGGTTTCTTCCCACTCCATAACTCATATGGTGTGGTAGGCACAGTCTTAGTGGGAACTCGGTTCAATAGGTACGCAGCTGATTCTAGCGCATACCCCCAGAATGATCGCGGTAACTCAGCGTTACTCATCATGGACAGTACCATATCCAATAGGGTGCGGTTCCGTCTCTCCGATACACCGTTATGTTGCGGAGTGTATGGAGGAGTAAGCTGAGAGAGAATCCCATTCTCTTTTAAGTAGTTCAGGAACTCGGCACTCAAGTATTCTCCACCTCGATCCGATCTTAGAATCTTGATACTTTTGCCGGTTTGTTTTTCTACCTCATTCTTATATTCCTGGAATTTTCCAAAGGCTTCGGATTTATGTTTCATCAAGAAGACATGTCCGAACCTTGAAAAATCATCCGTAAAAGTAATGAAGTAAAAAACCGCTTCGCGCAAGTGTAGACATTGGACCGCACACATCGCTGTGTACGAGCCCCAAGAGCTCGCTCGCTCTTACTCCGTGTCCAGTGAACGGAGTCTTTGTCATCTTTCCTTTGAGACAGGATTGACAAGTGGCATACGATTGATATTCGAACGGATTCAAATACCCTTCTGTATGTAACTTAGTCAACCTTCTCTCATTGATGTGACCCAGTCTACAATGCCACAAGAAAGCCTGATTGATATCTGGAGACTTTCTTTTGTGTGTATTCTGGACATTAAAAATCTGTGGTTGGTTTAACACGTATATTCCATTGCTCAGTGTACCTGACCCAATCAGAACTTGATTAAGGTGAATGTTTACAACATTACTTACAAACGCAAATTCATAACCTTCTTTAGAAACCAAAGATACAGAAATGATATTACAAGTTGCGTTGGGTACAAAAAAGCAATTACGCAAAACCAAAACATGCCCATCTGACATTCCCAGGTGATAGTCCCCCACGGCTTTAGCATCCATGCTAGCTCCGTTCGCAACTCTGAGGGTCATGTCACCTGCCTTCAAAAACCTACGGTTTCTCAACGCCTGAAAGGAATTACAGATATGAGATCCTGATCCGGTATCCAATACCCAGGAAGTAGAGTTTATAGAAAGACAGTTTTCAATAACATACACACCTGAAGCTGAAGCAGCAACCTGCTTCAGTTCCTGTGTCCTGGCCTTCCAAGCCCTGCAATCTTTCTTCCAGTGTCCACTCTTATGACAATAGAAGCATTCCTCCTTTCCCACAAGCTTCCCCGCAATCATTGTTGCCTTTTCCTTTCCCTTCGTACCCACTTTACTAACACTGCCTCTTGGTTTGGCGGGGGCTTTCTTCCTCTTTCCCTTGGCTTTTGCCTTGGACCTAGAGGAAGAAGATCCTCCTACAAACAAAGCGGGTGTTTCCCTACCTTTCTGTAGGGTGCCCTCTGCGCTCCTCAGCATGTTGAGGAGCTCTGAAAGTTCAACTTCCTTTTCTTGTAAGTTGAAGTTCAGTATAAACTGGGCGTAAGTGGATGGAAGGGACTGGAGAATTAAATCCGTATAGAGTTCACTTTCCAACGTGGTCCCAAGTTCCGCGAGCTCCTCAATGTAGCCAATCATCTTAAGCACGTGGTCCGCTACCGATGATCCGACGGCCAACTTTGCCGAAAACAACTTCTTCGACACTTCGTATCTTGCGATACGAGACTGCTCTCCATACTGTTCTTTTGTATGAAGAAATATGGATTCCAAATCCATATTCTCGTGCCTCCTCTGATGTTCGTTGTCCATAGAGGCAAGCACGAGGCACCTGGCCTTCGCGCAATCAATCTCCCAAGTCTTACGGATTTCCTTATCCGCGACGCTGGAGGTGGGACCTGGGACGGGGGGAGCTTTGGTGGTAAGAAGATACCCCAGCTTGTCGTAAGTGATTACCATTTTGACATTCCTGAGCCAATCTTTGTAGTTTGGCCCTGTCAGTATGTTTTTATCTAGAAGTAACTTAAGTCCAGTCACGTCGAATGGTCGCTGCAATTAGGAGAGAGAGAAGAAACACTTTAGCACGATGCTCTTGCAAGTTTAGAGTGGTTTTTAATTTGTCTAAACTGGATGGCTCCCACTGTCTCTCGAATCCCTCCTCAAACCATAAAGGAAGAACTAGTCGGGATCAATCCCACCGCACAATACTTGCTTAACCGTTCAGCCAGGCCAGTGTCGGTACTTCGAGGGAGGTTTTCCAACGCTTTCGCGAAGTTCCTTAATTAAATAACCTCTTTTCCCTAGGGGCGTAGCCCCGCTAACACCTTTCTAGACACCTACTAGGTTTATAGCATTGATCGTTTAGTGAGAAATTTCCCGAGGAGTAGCATATACTCACAGTAGGATCGGGATCCAAATATCATCGCGTGACGAAACTGAAGGAATCCTACCAGAATCACCACACTCCAAATGGTATGCAAATCTAGCAAGTTTCAGTACTTATGAAACTCCCGATGTGGATTTTTGCCCCATGCTCTTATGACCTTGGCGTGAGATCAAAATGTCATAAGTCACATGTCAAGTTCTTCCCATCATTATCCTGGTTAATTTGAACCAACCCATACCTACCCTTGACGTAGGCCAAAATGGCAGTACGACTGTCTCAAACCAACGCATTCTATCTATGCAACAGATAAATATCCGGTAGCTACCAATCACTATGCCTTGGCGTGAGGTCAAAATACATAGCTTGAATACTACCGTATATTTAACTGAAATGATGGAGGGCTACGAATGGTTTTGGCGAAACCGTGAACGTAGTGAACTTGATATAATCGATGGAACGAGATAGCTTTTAGAAGGAGTGGCTCAAGCTCCGCATTTAAAAGTTAGTTTTGAAAAGAACCGAGTGGTTTTTCGAAAGTGTTCCAACTATTTTAACTTGGTTTATTATCTTGCATTAGTTCTTTTAATGCGCGATATTCTTGCATTAGTTCTTTTAATGCATCCCATCATTTAACCCTACCATTGCAGAAAACAACCAAAATATGACGTACGCTTATGCCATTCGCATTCGCCACGGGGCCCCGTCATCACCCGTTAGGTTACTTAACTAACGACAGAGCGGGGGCTGGGCTAGCGCGGCTGTAAAACATAAGCAACGCCTAAATATTTATAAATATAGCAATGATAGTCATTGCAGATCACAGATGAATACATTGGATATACTAGGAATCCGCAATCCGTTCGAGCCTGCAACGAAAAGCGGATTACACGGTCGCGGTGAATAGCCAATACCCCACCCAAGACCCCTACGGGTGCGGCAAACTACCCGCCAAGTACTCGGCAGTTTGTGCACCCCTCCATGGGTCTATCCTAGGAGCAAAAACAGTAAAAAGAATTATACAATGACGGCTACAACCCCGACTCGGTTGTGCGGCCAAACAAATAATAATATTACATCAATTTACATGTTACAAATGAATGAAAGAAAAACAAAAGCTCATCTCACATCCACCCCGGCTATTCACCCGCGACAGTCCAACACATTCATATACACATTCCAATATCAAACACAGATCACAGAGATGTATAACCCCGACTAATCAACTTATAGCGATTAGGCGACGTTCAATACATACAAACATCACAGATATAACCAACATAGTCAAAGTGTAGTGAAGTTCGATAAAAATACGGATTTATAGGCCTCCAAAAGCAAATTTCTTTTCTGGAAAATCTGGGCACAAAAGACATATCTTAAAAATCCCAAAACCCTACCAGAAGAACACTGCACGAAACAGAACCAGAAGAAGAGACAAAACGGCGGCGGTTCCGCGGCCTAAGCCACCCATTGCCGCGGAACCACGGCGCTTTGAAGGAATCATGCGATCGTATTTCGTGGGTGTTTTCACAAAACCCTGAGCCGATTTTAGGAGTAAAACTTTTTACATTTAGAGCACAAAAAATTTCAACAGAAACTTAGGGTTTTGGTTTTTCCGGTTTTGCGATTTTTCTCGATCGAACTTCCATACACTTTACTACAAAGCTAGTTTAAGTTTAGTTAGGCTCTGATACCAATGTAAGTCCACGTTGCGACCCCCGGTTCTTACGGGGAGGCGGAAACGGTATAAAAATCAAATTTTTAGCGCATGGGGCAACATGGACTAACAAAGTCGGGATCTTTTCTAAACTAAACTAGCAAACAAGCTAAAGAGAGTTAGCTACTCGGAAAGATGGTTATACCTAACTTGAACTCCTTCTTCTTGAAAACTTGTAGAGGTTGATGGTTCTTCCTCGTTGCCTTCTTCCGTCAAAGATGGATCCAGCTGAGGGTTCAACCTTCGGGCTCTTTCTCGAACTTTGAGAGAACTAGAATCCTCGGCTTGCCAAACCTTTGATCCTAGAGTGAGTAGAGAGTTTCTAAGGGGTGCTTTTCTTTTAAGGAGAGGGATTCTCAACACATGAGAAGGTTTCTCCTTTTGCTAGAGGAAGAAGAAGATCAAGTGAGGAGAGAGAAGCTAAATGATAGAATGAGCTATCTTTTTCTTTCTTGCAACCATATGGCAAAAGAAAAAGAATTATCAAATTAATAATAATAATGAAAATGAAATAGTTGATGGAAGGTTTAGGAATGACCATTATCATTTCAAACATTAAATGAAAATGCTAGAATCAAAGAGCATCTTTCTTTTGTAATGATGATGGTCAAAACTTCAACCATGGTCAACAAGTCAACCATGGTCAACTAGTCAACAAAAACCAACCATGACACAATTTCATTTTATTAATATTATTAATTGATATAACATAAATCCATTAGGGTTTGGAAAAAGACGACTGTCGACTGTGCATACGCACCCGTTCCGAAACCCTAATGAAAAAACCTCTTCCTCCTCCTCAAACAACTGTGCATACACACCTGCATTCTTGTTCCGAGGAACATGAATACTGAGAGATAAAAGCAACCCCAAAACATATACCAGTATCTGACTCAAACCAGAGCCAGCCAGTTATATCCGTCCGGACTCCAAACGTGCACAAGTGCGCGGATGAGAACGAACCCTGTCGCAAAACCATGCGACCTCTACTCTGTTTTGCCCAGAGGCGAATACCCTCTGTTTGGGACTCTAAAGACTCGACACTACGCTGGTAGTGGGTTTAACCACAGACCGCAAGCGTCACTAGCTGTGCGTAACGGTCCCCAGGTAGATGCCGACAAGAAGGCTGACGAGGTGAACCCCATCTGAACTCCTACTGAGTCTGAATGTGACAGTCTCCGTACAGTCCGGTCTGTTCGTCTAATACATCGCATGTCGGGCCTAGGGGGCGGTAAAACGTCAGTCCCCTAATAGCGATACAAGTCGTGTCGGAGTGAAGCCCAAAACACCCTGAGATAACACTGGAAGCCTACCAGTATATCTCGCTTGCCCTGGCCAGGGGCTACTCGTGTAATGGCTCTCCTAGACACAGCGCGATGTCAACCCCCAATACCGGGAGAGACGAATCCTGTCTAACCATCACTGCCTCCAAGTGCTTCGGGACTGTACCCAACTAATACCCGTTTGCACGACTCCTTTGAGCCGTGGTAGGGTAGTAATCAAAGTACAGTGGGAACACACTCGAGGCGAAGTGCCAGTGTCAAGTCAGCGGACTAAGTTGTACTCATGTCACCTGGGAACTGATAACTGACGATAGGTATAATACCAACCTGTCAGTTCCCGACGAGTCCTGTCCAGTGTACTCGTAACCCAACGAGCACCCGTATACTATCTCCAGTACGACGTACTGATGGCTTTGGGACAGACCATCTCCCACACTGGGATGAGAAGCGCATACGCTAGTCTACTCCGGAGTATCGATGCCCTGTCTCGATAGTCCTGCGACTAGGGACCTGTATAAGGATGTGCTTATAGATTACCCAGCCCCCACTAGTGTGATTGCCATCACAACGCTGGTAATCAAGCAAAGATCCTAAGGGCTCCACTAATGCGTATAAGTGATATACTGAAATAAACACAAGTACATATTGAAGTAGAAACAAACCAAGTAGCATACTACTATATTGAGCAAGATTGTTTATACAAGGTGAATATCCCAAGCTTCCATTAAGTAATATACAAACTAGTATGATACAGTAATGGCCTCTAGGGCATATACACTTACAGGTTGTATGCTCTTTTATTCTCTTTAGTTCATCACATCACAAAGGCAATCCCTAATAATCTAGTAATGATCTTGTTAGTCTAACTTAGCACCTAATAAAATTTAAAATTTGGCATGCTTGATACCTCTAGAACCTCATGTTGGTGCTAAGGTCGACTTTCAGGGTCTATCCTAATGCGGAAAAATAAATAATATATATGAATGGTGACGTCATCCTCGGGTGTGTTCGTTACCAAGAACTGTTTCTTAGTTAACTTTATGTCCTGGGTATTGGATACCGGATCTGGATCCCACGCATGTAATTTGTTATATCGGCTAAAGAAAGGTAGAGAACTGGAAAACGGTGATATGTCTCTAATAGTAGGGAATGGTGAAATTGTTGCAGCCAAATCAGTTGGCAAATATCACCTTGTATTACCAAGTCCAAAAAAGAATGAGAGTGTATGACAACTCTCTTGATCGCTCACTCATTCAAGCATGGAGTAAATATAAATATTAAATTGCAACCATGCTTGAATAGTGAGTCAATAGAAATAAATAAAAGATTAAAACTAAGCCTCACCATTCCTTCTCATTTTACACTTCTTATCCTATTTTCCAAAAATAGGATTTCATGCCATGCTTGATATAATATATATATATATATATATATATATATATATTATGAAGAATAATTAGTGAGATAATAATATTAGTTAAGATATAATTATATCAAATATAATATATATCACATTATTAAGTGAACCCTTGATTTAATAAACTGGTTAGATCACATATAACCGACTAATATCATTTATCTGTATATCACATTATCAAATCAACACTTGATTCGATAATCCGTTTATATCATATATAACCTAACCGATAACAGAAAACTGCCAGATTACAATACGGCATCACATACTCGTATTTAATCAGGCCGCCACACATATCACATATATGCTCTACTTCGTTTCACTTGAACCAGAAAACTTCTGTGTGGGACTCTAAAGACTCATCAATACACCAGCAGTAAGTGATGATCACATCAATCACCTACAAGGCTTCAGCGGTACTAGCTGGACGTAAAGGCTACCCAGGTATTGAGCGAATAGAAGATCAATAAGAAAGCTTGTCCAAACTCCCATGAATCCTATAGTTAACACTTACCATACAGTCCGGTCTCTTCATCTGATATATCACATATCGAGTCTGGGGGTGGAATCGTCAAACCCTAATAACTTGATAAGTCATACCGATGTATGGCCTATAACGGTATGAGAAACTGCTGATAACACTTGCCAGTAAATCTCATCAACAGCCCTGGCCAGGGACTTACAGTTATAGCCAATCGAGCATAGTGCAACATCAACCCCCAATATCGGGAGAGACGAAACCCCCCTATCGCTCATTTCTTCCATGTGACTCGGGACTGTACCCAAAATCCACCTGTTTGCACGACTCCTTTGTGCCATGGTAAGGAGGAAATCAAAGCACAGTGGGAGCCACACAAGACTCTATGACGATCTCGGGTCTGCAGACTAAGTGTCACTTGAGAACTGCTATTTGACGATATGTATATTACCATCTATGAGTACTCGAGTCCTGATTGGTGTACCCATTCTCTAATGGGCACCTGGGTACAATCTTTGATGTCAAACACCAATGGATATGGGATCAACCAGTTGTGCCACGGCAGCGCCCCGGCCGTCTACTCGAGGCCAAAATGCGGAATCAAAAATTTTCTTAACTTTAACCGGCGCTACCGCGGACAATATAACCCGGATCGTAACCATTAACCAAATGCTAGCTAACAAGAGATGGGAAGAGAGTTATACCAAGCGATCCGTGTCCTTCGGTCTTCGTCTCCACTCCGATCTCCCGCGGAATCTCCGTCCGTCACCTCCTCGTCGGAAAGGGCAGCACGTAGCCGAATTCTTTTACGGGCTCCCACCTCTGGACCAAGGCAACTCGGGTGCGAAGTTGGCTAGCCGACGCGTCCAAGGAGTGCTGTAGACTAGTGTAGAAACTTTGTCTCTTGGGGTTTATGTAGTTGCCATTGATGGAGGAATCAATATGAACTTTGGAGAGGTGAGGGATTTTTGTGGCAAGCATAGAATCAAATGAGATGAATGATACCCTCAAAAAAATGAACTCTCCCTCATCACTTGAAGTGGCCGGCCCCCTCTTTGAACATAATAGTGGAGGAAATCTCAAAACAAGAAGGAAGGTGAGTGTAGGAAAAGAGAATGGGTGACCATAAGATAAAGGTTATGATAACAATATCATATCAACATCAAATCCATCCTAATCCTTTCTAATCTCAATAAAGCAAGCCATCATGAAAAAGCAAAGATGCTTAACCTTTCATAATGCCACAAAAGCAAGAAACCCCTCCACAATAAGTTATTTGCAAACATGCAAATAACCCCCTCCATCGGAAAGTCCGGCCGTGAAGGAACAAAGGAAATCGGTCGGAACGGAATGCAAACTGGCAACTACAGAAAACTGATCCCGTAATAAATTACAAGAAAACCCCGCGACTGCATATACATGCCCGCATTTGTATTCCCACTGAACACAAATGCAAAGAGACAAAATCTACACTGTCTAATACTAGGATCCGTCTTAAACCAAAGCCGGCCAGTAAAATCAGTCCGATCATGATCCGTACAATACCGCACGTATCTGATCGAACCCTGCCATATCTCCATACGGCCTCTACAGCGTTTCGCCCGAAACTTGAGTAACTGAGTGTGGTGGACTCTAAAGACTCGTCAATACTATGGTTGTGGATTTAACCACTAGCACGTCAGAGGTATTAGCCACACATGAAGGGCCACCAGCTATTGACCAAAAGGGACGTCGATGAGCGAACTCATCCTGACACCCTACTGAGCCTGTCAGTGACAATATCCGTACAGACCGGTCCGTTCGTCTATGAGTATCGCATGGCGGGCCTAGGGGTTGGTAAAAGTCAGACCCCCAAAAGCGGTACAAGTCGTGTCGGAGTGTAGCCCAGAACACCCTGAGATACTACTGGAATACCTACCAGTAAATCTCCTGCCTCGGCCGAGGGCTTTGTGTAATGGCTCTCCTAGACACAGCGCGACCTCACCCCCAATACCGGGATAGACGAACCCCATGCAGATCCGCTCACTGCCTCCATGTGGCTCGGGACTGTACCCAACTAAAACCTGTTTGCACGACTCCTTTGAGCCGTGGTAGGGTAGTAATCAAAGCACAGTGGGAACTCACACGAGACACATGACGATCTCAGGTCGATGAACTAACCTGTACACATGTCACCAGGGAACTGCTATCTGACGTATGGTATAATCCCAACTAGCAGGTTCCCGGCGAGTCCTGTCCGGTGTACTCATAACCCAATGAGCACCTGTATACATCTTAGGTGAACCAACTAACACCAGTGGCTTGTGAGACCGGCCACCGCCCCTCGTCGGGGTCTCGACTGTATACACTAGTCTACTAATGGAGTATCGATGCCCAGTCTCGAAACACCCACGACTAGGGACCTTTTAAGGATGTGCTTATAGACCCCAGCTCCCATGTATATGATCGCCCTCATACTGCTGGCAGTCAAGCAAGAATCCTAGGGGCTCTATCAACGTGTAATAGCGACTCGTAAGGTCACCTAAAGCAGTACACGATGATAAATATAAACCAGATAGCATACTATTATCTTGAGTAAGACTGTCCTACTGGGAGAGGTCCTCCCTCAATCATTGCAATCACGTGCCTGTGATCCAATAATTGACTCTGAGGGCACTATCTCCAACAATCTCCCACTTGCACTCAAGGCTAATTATTGCAATGTCGCATACTCACAGCCCGTGTGATACCGAACACCCAACTCCTCTACTAGTCAGTCTCACAAAGCTCATTTGCGAAACAATTGCGTTCGAGGAATAGCCTCAGTGAGTGGATCCGCTGTGATGTTTCTTTCTATGTCTCTCTATATCTCAAGTTCGCGGAGAAAGCCATCTCCCGAAATAAGCAATACCTGTCTCAGAATGTGTCTGGATATCTGATGGGACCTAGCTCATAAATGAACTCCAAATCCAAACTTCTTAGACTGTATCGTCAACCGAACTTAATCAGCACCCTGCGCCATGCCTTCCCTCAGTATCCCCCTGGACCACCTGTCCAGAATACTGCCCCTCATCAGAGGGAAAACTATAACTCTGACATCCACTCTGCCATCCAGGTCACCTTGGAAGCCTGGAATGATAACCGTCTGTAGAACGAGGCTGACGTTATCATATCCCTAGAACACGCACTTATGTCCTAAAACTGCTTCCGATCGTTCCTCCAGGATTGGATTAATATCAACTTACTGCATCTACTGCAAGAACAACATCTGGTGTGGTACTTGACATCTTATGATTGACTCAATTGCCTAAGCAAGTGATCTGCCAATCATACACATCCCTCTCCCCTTTAGTCTGTAAGACACCTTTAGAGAGGGTGACTCCATCACCTGCAGGTACACCACCATGCCAGGAGTCGTCCATTCTAAATACTCTTAGAATGCTGTCTAAGTACCCTGATTGGGAAACCACCCAAATCTAGATCTAAAACCATAGATCTAGTAACCAGAATGTCTGATATAATATCCAAGTCCTGTGTGGAGAAACCACTGTGTGACGACAAAAGTATAACCGATCGTAGTATAGGAATATCACTTCCTACTCTGTGTATGTCATCCAAATACTAGGACATCACACCCTACTACCTTCTTAACAGATCCATCCCCTATTCTGATGAAGCCAAACTTATGACTGTCGCATCAGAAATAGATGATCTATCTCCGCTATATCTGCTTTAGTCTACAAATAGACAAAAGCCACATGTCCATTATGCTTCCGCTGCTCCCACTGACTACGACAACCCTCTGGCAGAGTCATACAGATGTACACTTCTAAAGTTAGTTCAGAACGACGTTATACTCATCCTCCTGCCGGGTCTCACAGTCTGGAACAACAGCAATGGCAAGTCTGGGTAAACAAGAACCTCCCTGTCACCGTACTTGAGCATACCGAAGTACCTCTCGGGTGCCTGAGGTTACCCACTTTATCTGCGGAGTGGCCAATGGAATGTCAAATCAGATTGAATCTTTAAGTTCTTT
This sequence comes from Agapanthus africanus, assembly GCA_030015575.1. Lineage (NCBI taxonomy): Eukaryota > Viridiplantae > Streptophyta > Magnoliopsida > Asparagales > Amaryllidaceae > Agapanthus > Agapanthus africanus. Next base: position 383,532,259 of record JASDDO010000022.1, on the reverse strand, counting down.
ATCAAATCTTCAGTAATCGTTTGCGGTTCTGGAATCACTTCCAGTTCTACCATACTCCCACTACTGTTTTCTGAAAAAATCCATTTCTTTTAAAATTGTGGCGAGTGAAGAACAATATCACTATTGATCTTCCAGATGGTAGAAAGTTAACCCTCGTCATAGCCTGGGTCAACCCGCAAACAGCCATTACAGAAACGTGCCTTGAGTTGTCCAGTGTCTGGTTTTAAGCATAAGCCGGACAACTCCCCGTACCTTAACAATGTCAAGATATGAACTGTTCTATATCCAATATAGAAACGGAGGCACTGATTTAATTGGAACCAGATTCAAATCATGCAGCTGTCTCCAGTGCATGTCAAGTAAATGGAGAGAGGCCGATCAGCATTACTCAACTTAGGAGTGCTTCCAATTATGAGTAACCTGAAAGAGAAACTAGTTCTAATCATTACAATCAACTGAATACCATTCACAAGTATCTACATCTTCGATCACCTTGAAGAATCCCGACACTTGCAATATCTGGTTCTCTACTTTATTCATATACCAATAACTTCTCAAAACTCAGACCCTGTGTTTCTACGAAACACTTGTCTAAGAACTAGAGAAGCCATAAGTAAACAGAATATAGTACGGGGACCAACCCCTCTGTCCTAATGGACACTGGACAATATACAATACTCTGTATAAGTCCCCTGAGTCTAGTAACTCATTCACTTTGTGTCGTAGGTTGAAAACTGTACTTATGGTTAAGAAGAAATACACCGCTGTTTAATGCTCCTTACCTAACCATCCACTGATATAGGTAAATATCATAGACATAATTTCAAAAAGGTATATCTCACTCTATGAAAATAGACGTACAGATATATCAATTTGAAATTGGTGCATAACAATGGATATTCAAAACCAAATATTTGCCGTCTGGCAAACAACCCAGGTGATTTCCTCAAATATCACCAATTACAACGAATCCCGATATAATGAGGATGATCACCTAATTCCCAATAACTTACTCCCACTCATCATCTGTAAAACCATACAGATATGAGAATCATACCTGGTAAATACATACCCTGGAGCAAGTGTCTAATTGGGAAATCGGTTTTCTTTTAACAGTACTCAGTGAAACTGAAACATTGAAATGTTTCGATGGGGTATCCCGGTATTCCTAGTAATGCCTCTTCCATTATCCATATTCACAACTGTAACCGTATAATTCTTTGCCATCTCTCCAAATCCCTTTATATGTCTTTAGTCATTACCTTCTGCACACCCCTTTAGGCCAAATGGTTTTCTTCCTTCCCTACCGTTCGGCACCAGCCTATGGTTTGGAAGAAGACTATCCAATAAGCATAAAGGGTGTACTGTGCTAATCCTAGGAGCACTCGCAATGCAAGAGAAGGTGAAGATAAAAGAAAACCGAATGAACCTTATTCCTATTTCTACTGAACCAGGATCCATCCCCGAACTGGAACAAGTTCCTTTCGAGTTCGTATATAACCATACGATGGATTATCCAATAAACTGGGATCTTCGTAGAAATACAAAGGTGATTTAGGATTGGCGAAGAAATATTTGGTTTGGTCGTGAATAGCAGTCGCAATTTACTTTGCCCTCTTACTAATCCCTTTCTTTGTCTTTACTTAATACCTTCTGTACACCGTTTAGGCTAATTGGTTCTCTTCATTCCCTACCGTTTGGCACCAGCCTAAGGTTTGGAAGAAGACTATCCAATTTGCGTAATAGGTGTACTACTCCTAAACCAAGGAGTACTCGCAATCTGAGAGAGAAGGTAAAAAGAAAAGAAAACTGAATAATCCTATTCGTTTTCTCCAGAACCGGAAACCATCCTCGAATTCCTTCGAGTTCGTATATAACCATACGATGGTTTTGTCCAATGGAAGTGGACGTTCGTAGTAATACGGGGTGTCCTGGAGAAAAGGGTAAAAGCAGGAGTGGCAATGTGGTATGCAACTCTGACAATCCAAAAGCCAGTGTTTAAGAAGGTTCGGTTAATTTTGGTCACTGAGTCATAGTCTAGGGTCGGGTCATGGTCGCTGCCAAAGAGAGAGAGAAAAGAAACACTCAGCATGCACTCTAACCTAGATAAGAATGGTTACCAATTTATCTAATCTGGAAACCTCCCACTGTAACCTTAAATTCTTCCCCAATCCTGAAAGAAGAATTAGTCGGGATCACCCGAGGAGTAAACCAACTCATCAGTGGGAATCGGGATCCAACTATCATCGCATGATAACGTGACGGAATCCACTCACGTTATCACACTCCAGAAGGTATGCGCATGCCAGGCAAGTTTCAGTTTCTTTAGAAACTCCCGATGTATGTTTTTACCCCTAGGACCCAAGTGACCTTGACTGAGCCAACATATCAAAGGATCCTAGTCAAGTTCAACCCGTCATTATCTTGATTGCATTAGACCCACCCGCACCAGTCCTTGACTGAGCCAAAATGACCGTACGACTGTCCTAACCAATCACATATCCATAAGACAGAAAAGCATTACAGAGCTACCGCACACTACGCCTCGGCTGAGCACCACATACGTAGCTCGAATACTAAGCAATACTAATCTGAAATGACGGAGGGCTACGGCTGGTTTTTGGCGAAAAACCATTAACGTAATGAACTTGATATCGTTGAAGGAACCGGATAACCTTTTTATAAAAATATAGTGACGAAAACCTTTGCTAAAGAGGTCACTCCCGGTGAAGGGATCTCGGCTCTTTCCCCGTAGAATGAGGTGCAGGATATTCCAACTGAATACCACGATGCAAAGTAAAAGTAATCGGCTATAGTGAAGTTATTGCCCTGAAGCAAACTTCTGTCCAAGGGGTCACTCCCGGTGAAGGGATCTCGGCCCTTGCCTCGTTGACTGAGGAGCAGGATATTCCAACTGAATACCACGATGCAAAACAAAAGAGAACGCCCTTGCAATAACAGCCTTTTGAAAAGTGTTCCAACAACATCAGAATAGGTTTGTTTAGCTTGCATTGATCCGAATCAACGCAGTCCCATCAATTGATCACACCACAAAGAACGAAAATAATGATGTACGTATATGCCATCCGCATTCGCCACTGGGTCCCGTCATCACCCGTTAGGTTACTTAACTAACGACAGAGCGGGGACTGGACTAGCGCGGATGCAAAACATATACAACATCTACTAGTATATATATAATATATAATTTTCGCTCAAGGCGTGATAAAATGCAACATCACAGAAATGTACAGCATCACAGAACAATACAGATATCTGGAAGCCCCGGGTTTCACAGAGCCGCTGCTGAAACCCGACGTTCCCCTGGTCGTGTGGATAGCCTGTGCAATGAAATCCTAGACCCCTATGGGCGCGGCAAGTTACCCGCCAAAACCTGAAGCGAGGCAGCCCCCTTCAGCAACGTGAATGGACCACCCAGCACTTTACGGAATCCGGTAACATGGGCACCCCTCCTAGGTCAATCCTATACCCCCTACGAGTGCGGCGAATAGCCCGCCAATTCTAGAGTGAAGCCCCCTCAGTCTCAATCCCATGAGATGCGGGCCCGTTGCCCTCTAGAACCCGGCTATCCGTGCACCCCTCCGCGGGGTAATCCTAGTACAGAAAGTAAAATATACATACAACGGGTACATCGACCGCAACCTGGTCGTGCCCCAAAAGAATAATACAAACAGGCAGTGACGGCAGTCCACATGTCGGACGCTCGCCCCGCAATATCAAATGTACATAATACAACAAAATTGTACTAATACTGCAACCAGGCTATCCCCACCGACCGATCCGCAACAACACAGCACAATCACATAACATCAACGTGAATGTCATGTTCGCAAATCCGTCTAACCTGGCTATAGCAGTTAGACAGGATTTACCGATCAAGTGACATTCACGGTCGCAGATATAATGTAAATATTGTGAACTAATGTGTTTAAACTTTTCGATCGATCAAATTTACCGAAGTGGGCCCCAAGCATTACTGTAGCACTTAAAGAAAGTCTAGGCCCAAAAAGAATATTCCAAAAACCCCATTTTCAACCCAGGAGCTCACTGCAAAAATTTGGTCCAATGAATAGTAAAAATGGCCGCATAACCGCGGAAAATACGTGGGTTTGGCCGCGGTTCCGCGGTGGAATACTGAGATCACGCGACCAAATTTTCACAGAATGCTTAGAATTCCCTACACATATCACTGCAATGTACTGAAAAAATTTTGGAGCCAAAAAAATTTCGACAAAAAACTGTGCAAATGAAAATGGGTTTTCGGAAAATCCGTTCGATCGAACTTGTAAACACGTTAGAGCAAGCTGGACTAGGTTAATGGCGTGTCTCTGATACCATGTTGTGCCACGGCAGCGCCCCGGCCGTCTACTCGAGGCCAAAATGCGGAATCAAAAATTTTCTTAACTTTAACCGGCACTACCGCGGACAATATAACCCGGATCGTAACCATTAACCAAATGCTAGCTAACAAGAGATGGGAAGAGAGTTATACCAAGCGATCCGTGTCCTTCGGTCTTCGTCTCCACTCTGATCTCCGGCGGAATCTCCGTCCGTCACCTCCTCGTCGGAAAGGGCACCACGTAGCCGAATTTTTTTACGGGCTCCCACCTCTGGACCGAGGCAACTCGGGCGCGAAGTTAGCTACCCGACGCATCCAAGGAGTGCTGTAGACTAGTGTAGAAATTTTGTCTCTTGGGGTTTATGTAGTTTCCATTGATGGAGGAATCAATATGAACTTTGGAGAGGTGAGGGATTTTTGTGGCAAGCATAGAATCAAATGAGATGAATGATACCCTCAAAAAAAGAACTCTCCCTCATCACTTGAAGTGGCCGACCCCCCTTTGATCAAAATAGTGGAGGAAATCTCAAAACAAGAAGGAAGGTGAGTGTAGGAAAAGAGAATGGGTGACCATAAGCAAAAGCTTATGATAACAATATCATATCAACATCAAATCCATCCTAATCCTTTCTAATCTCAATAAAGCAAGCCACCATGAAAAAGAAATGATACTTAACCTTTCATAATGCCACAAAAGCAAGAAAGCCCTCCACAATAAGTTATTTGCAAACTTGCAAATAACCCCCTCCATCGGGAAGTCCGGCCGTGAAGGAACAAAGGAAAATCGGCCGGAACGGAATGCAAACTGACAACTACAGAAAACTGATCCCGTAATAAATTACAGGAAAACCCCGCGACTGCATATACATGCCCGCATTTGTATTCCCACTGAACACAAATGCAAAGACACAAAATCTACACAGTCTAATACTAGGATCCGGCTTAAACCAAAGCCGGCCAGTAAAATCCGTCCGATCACGATCCGTACAATACCGCACGTATCTGATCGAACCCTGCCATATCTCCATACGGCCTCTACAGCGTTTCGCCCGAAACTTGAGTAACTGAGTATGGTGGACTCTAAAGACTCGTCAATACTATGGCTGTGGATTTAACCACTAGCACGTCAGAGGTATTAGCCATACGTGACGGGCCACCAGCTATTGACCAAAAGGGACGTCAATGAGCGAACTCATCCTGACACCCTACTGAGCCTGTCAGTGACAATATCCGTACAGTCCGGTCCGTTCGTCTATGAGTATCGCATGGCGGGCCTAGGGGGTTGGTAAAAGTCAGACCCCCAAAAGCGGTACAAGTCGTGTCGGAGTGTAGCCCATAACATCCTGAGATACTACTGGAATACCTACCAGTTAATCTCCTGCCTCGGCCGAGGGCTTTGTGTAATGGCTCTCCGAAACACAGCGCGACGTCACCCCCAATACCGGGAGAGACGAACCCCTGCAGATCCGCTCACTGCCTCCATGTGGCTCGGGACTGTACCCAACTAAAACCTGTTTGCACGACTCCTTTGAGCCGTGGTAGGGTAGTAATCAAAGTACAGTGGGAACTCACACGAAACACATGACGATCTCAGGTCGATGAACTAACCAGTACACATGTCACCAGGGAACTGCTATCTGATGTCTGGTATAATCCCAACTAGCAGGTTCCCGGCGAGTCCTGTCCGGTGTACTCATAACCCAATGAGCACCTGTATACATCTTAGGTGAACCAACTGACACCAGTGGCTTGTGAGACCGGCCACCGCCCCTCGTCGGGGTCTCGACTGTATACACTAGTCTACTAATGGAGTATCGATGCCCAGTCTCGAAACTCCCACGACTACGGACCTTTTAAGGATGTGCTTATAGACCCCAGCTCCCACGTATATGATCGCCCTCATACTGCTGGCAGTCAAGCAAGAATCCTAGGGGCTCTATCAACGTGTAATAACGACTCGTAAGGTCACCTAAAGCAGTACACGATGATAAAGATAAACCGGATAGCATACTATCATCTTGAGTAAGACTGTCCTACTGGGACAGGTCCTCCCTCAATCATTGCAATCACGTGACTGTGATCCAATAATTGACTCTGAGGGCACTATCTCCAACACAACCATCGTCCCATACATGGTCAAGAAATGTACACACTAGTCTACTCTGGAATATTGATTCCCTATCTCAACATTCCTTTGACTAGGAACAATTAAAGGATGTGCTTGTGGAGTACCCAGGTCCCAGTATTATGATCTGCTTCATAGTCGTGGTAGTCAATCCTACATCCTAAGGGCTTTATCAACATGTATATGTGAGACGTTATAATAATACCAGTGAACATGTTAATATAAAGACAACCAGATAGTATATTATCATGTCGAGTGAGAAAGTCCTCCATATATATGTTCAAGCATTCACCATATCATACAATAATGGCCTATAGGGCATACATATCACTAACAGGGAGAGGGTACCAGGGGACTCGAGGCGGCGGGGAAAGGGTGGGAAACTTCGGCAGGGGTAGGCAATAGGAAAAAGAAGGCTGTGGGGAAGGGGGAAGTCAATGTTATTATTGTTGTTGGTTGTGTTAGTAATATGTATGCCCTAGAGGCCATTATTGTATGATATAGTGGATGCTTGGACAAATATATAGAGAACTTCCTTGCTCAACATGATAGTATGCTATCTGGTTGCTCTTTATCTTAACATGTACACTTGTATTATTATACTGTCTCTCTGATACATGTTAATAGAGTCTTTAGGATGTTTGCTTGACTACTAAGACTATGATGCGGATCATACTACTGGAACTTTTGTAGTCCATAAGCACATCCTTTAATTGTTCCTAGTCGTGGTGATATCGAGATAGAGCAGCGATATTCCAGAGTAGACTAATGTGTATGTTTCTTGACCCTGTATAGGGCGATGGTTGATCTCATAACCATTGGTGTTTGACATCAAAGATTGTACCCACCTTCAATAGAGAATAGGTACACCGAACAAGACTCGCCGAGAACTCCTAGATGGTACCATACCAATCGTAAGATAGCAGTTCTCTGGTGACACTGGTAATGGTTAGTCTGTAGACCCGAGATCGTCATAGTGTCTTGTGTGGCTCCCACTGTGCTTTGATTTCCTCCCTACCACGGCTCAAACGAATTGTGCAGACAGGTGGATTTTGGGTACAGTCCCGAGTCACATGGAGGCAGTAAGCGATAGGAGGGGTTTTGTCTCTCCCGGAATAGGGAGTTGATGTTGCACTGTGCTCGATTGGCTATAACAGTAAGTCACTAGCCCGGGCTGATGGGATTTACTTGTAAGTGTTATCAGTAGTTTCTCGAACCGTTATGAGCCATATATCGGCACGACTTATCAAGTTACCGGGGTTTGACGATTCTACCCCTAGACTTGATATGCGACATATCAGACGAAGAGACCGGACTGTACGGTATGTGTTACTTATTGGCTTCATGGGAGTTTGGAAAAGCTTTCTTGTTGATCTTCTATTTGCTCAATACCTGGATAGCCGTTACGTTCAGCTTGTACCGCTGATGGCTTATGGGTGACTGATGTAATCATCACCTATTGCTGGCATATTGACAAGTCTTTAGAGTCCCACACAGAAGTTTCATAGTTCAAGCGAAACGAAGTAGGGCACGTATGCTGATATGTGCAGGGGCCTGATTAAATACGAGTATGTGATACCGTATTCTAATCTGGCGATATTTGTTATTGGTTAGGTTATATGTGATATAACCGGATTATTGAATCAAGTGTTGATTTGATAATGTGATATACAGATAAATGATATTAGTCGGTTATATGTGATATAACCGGATTATTAAATCATGTGTTGATTTAATAATTTGATATATATTTATATTTGATATAATTATATATTGACTAATATTATTGCTCACTAATTATTTTCTTAATATATATTAATATATATATTTGATATATATATATATTATGAAGCATGGTTAGAATTTCTATTTTGAGAAAATAGAAATGAGATAGAAAAAGGGGAGACTTTTGAGGAATGGTCTAAAGCATGGCTTGTTCATTTTTTTATTCATTTGAATTATTGGTTTTTAATTCCATGCTTCAATAAGTGATATAAGGAATGAGCCATTCTCTTGACTTGCTCATTTTTTTCATGCTAGCTCATTCTCTAGCTTACTCCTTCTTCTTCCTCCTCCTCCTTCAAGCCCTAACCCTCACATGTGATGTGAACCATAGGGTTTTGGATAAATCCTAAGTGAGCTTAGAACCCCTACTTCATCATCCTACTTTAATCTTGCACTTTGAATTAGGGTGTTTCCTTCACTAATGAAAGATTAGTGAAGAGGTAGCTTGAATTAGAGGAGCTTCGGGTGAATCATCTTCGACACGAAGATCACTAAGGAATCTCGTTCATTCTTCAAGTGGAGCCTAGAGGAGTTGTAGGGACTACTACCCGGAGCTATAGAAGTGAAGGATACGGTCTACAAAGGTTGTAATCTCCATCACTTAGTATAATATTTGTGATATCATTGCTTAAACCCTAATTATCTAGTTAGATTCTAGGTAAGTGTTTCTTAGCACCAAGAAAATTTGAAAATTGCATGCTTGATGCCGGTTTTAACCTCATGGTGGTGCTAGGGCACAATTTTAGTTTGTTGTTGTTAGTGGTGGTGATGTTGGCGCGGAAAGTCTCAGGAAGTTTACGGTTGAGTGTGTGTATGTGTGTGTGTATGTCATGTCCCGTTTCTCAAAAGAGCGGTAGCAGGTACGTAACGAGGCCCGCGACATATTTATTCCAAAAAGGTCATTTCTCACAACAAATATGCTAAGTGTTTATAAGGAACATAAAGTAAAAAAAAATGGCAAGTGAATAAAATCTAACTACTATTTATTACATTCAAAGTTCCACAGAGTTTCAAACTGATACAAAATGTCATAAACAAAATTACAATAACAAAAAGGCCTTAAACAAGAGGCATACAGGAAAGATAAACTGGAATAAACTAGAAGTTTGTTGTTGTGATAATAATGATGATGATCTTGTTCTGATCAAAATATAACAAGCTTAAGCTTATTCCTGGACTTGTAGCGCTGCATTAAATGCTATTGCATGAAAATCCTACAGGGAAATTTTCGCATACTTAAAGCTTACGCTTTATATATTGGAAATTGATTTCCCCTATCTTTCTGAACAGAAAGATTTTTTGCCTTGTCAACAAGAAATCACTCCAATATTTTTCTAAACAAAGAAAGATATTATCTTGTAAACAGGGACCCTTTCATATGTAATCCTACGGTACTTAAGCATCCGAGCTGATATCAATAATATGCAATCAATTCTTTTCATATCTTTCTAATAAAATAAATCAATCAAGTATTTTTATAAACAAAGACAATACTAATTGGGTTAATAAAAATACCTTGCATCAAAATCCAACGGTGCTTAAGTATCTGGGCTGATCATCCAATGATGCGTAAGCATCCAGGCTGAACTTAAGATCAATTAGAGAAATTTCAAAATGAGAGATTTTCTCTACTTGCCCAACAAACTCATACCCTATAAAATGACCCCAAGAGAATGAATTCAACTTGAAAAGAAAAGGCTTAAGCTTTCTGGTTCTCTGTCTTCTAGATTTTCCATCTTTTTTTCACAAAAACCGAGATAAATAGGAGATCATCTCCATTATAAGAACCTTAAGCTTCATTCATGAGAAGTTTAATCTTCATATACATAACTTAAATTCTTTTCTTGATCTTAAGATCCTTAAAATTAAGGGTTTTCCTCGTGAAAATTTATGTTTTCGTAAAGGGATGTCTTTTGATCTTAAGATCTAGGGTTGCAGAAAAGAATCGAACCCTTTATCGCCAAAATGATGAAAAATCACTGAGATACTGAGATCATTATAAAGAAAAGATGAATTTTATACTTCAAATCCCCATGACGTGAACTATGCACCAGATAAAAAAAAATTCAAGATCATAAAGTTGTGACCTCGATGTTGTTAATGACTAAAATAGTCATTAATAGAAGCTTAGGTTTCTCTGAAACTTTGTTGGGGTCAAAAATTACACTTCGGTTGACCATGCCAAAGTTAGTCAACTCACAGCTAAGTGTGCCCAAGCCTAAGTCAGGACCAAGCCTTGAAGGTGCCTACTCCATGCTAAGAATGAAGCAATAAATTAGTTTAATGCATTTTTTAAGAAATAAATGTATGAAAAATGGGCAGAAAGCCAAAATTTTGTAAACCCCATAGCATATGTGCAAAAAGAAATAAGCACATATGGCATGGAGTGGCACAACTGCCATTTGGCAAAGCCCAAAGGGCTATATGTAAACTGTGTAGCCTATAAAGGCAAACATGATGAAAAAATCAAGGAACTTTTTCATTCTCTCAAAAATGTTTAGGGTTCTGTGTCTCCTTCTCCTTCCTCAAGGTTCTAAACCTTCTTCCTTTATCTTGAATTAAATCAAGAGTTTCACTCTTCTTTTTCCAAAACGTAATAGTTTTTCATCATAAAAACCACAAAGGAGAGCTCAGATCTCCCATCCGATCTTCAAAAGGAGAGATTTTTAAGTCCCACCCTCCTTTTTCTCCAAAATCCAGCCAATCTAGAGGAGGAAGAAGAAGACCCATCTCCAAAAATCCCACTTAGGGAAGATCCAAGGCTCAAGAGAAAATCCAGGGCTCAAGGGAGAAGAAAGGGGTCCCCTTTCATCATCTTAAGAGTTTAACTCCACAATATATATATATATATAACAATAATAATAAATCCATTTTTTTAGGAGTTTAACTCCAAAAGTCAACCGGGGAATACAACTCCCTGTATAGGGGCTAAGCCCCTCATCCCTTTTTTTGGAGTTTAACTCCAAAAGTCAACCGAGGAGTACAACTCCCTGTGCAATGGCCAAGTACCTTTTCCCTTTTTTTAGGAGTTTAACTCCAAAAGTCAATCGGGAGTACAACTCCCAGTATAGGGGCTAAGCCCTTTTTTCTGCGGGCGCGTGAGGTGCTGGGGCCCCGTGCCCGCGTGTCGGGAGCCTGGCGCGCAGGCGTCCGACGCGCGAGCGCCCGGCGCCGGCATGTCGGCACATGAGGCCCGCGAGCCGGGCGCCGAGCGCATGAGACGCTGGGCGCATGAGGCGCTGGTGCCCAGTGCCCATGCGTCCTTAGGACGCCACTCACTTTTTTTACTATTATTATTTCCTTTTATACACACTCCACACTCAAAACACATCCTCCGTTAGAAACAAATTTCTAACGGGGCACTGCCCCACAACGCATAAGGGGGCTGCTAGCCCCCTTGACCCCCAACCAACTATCCGGGCAGCGGGACCCCCGTAAACCCTTTGAGGTCACCGATATAATCCAAGACCCCTCAAAACACAACACACGCACTCTGCACATTGAGTTCGCATGACCCGTCAATCAAAGATTCCTTCACTTCAAAGGCGAGAGCTAATTAACGGCATCTTAGTCCACGGCTGCCGGAGATTCGGATCCCCACAATCAATAAACCCCGGCCTGCCCCACACAGGGGAATCTGTACATGCCTGACAAGAGCGCACATTGACACCTTAATGGGGTGACGAAAAACGCGCTACAGATTCTGGCACGCCCAGTGGGACATTTCTCTCCTCCCATATTTCGAGTCAAGCGTTCATGCGAACTCATTTAACATATATACCGATGATTGTACTGAAATAATTTTTTATCTGTGCAGCAATCAACTTTCAACGACGATGTCTTCTTAGATGAATTCAGCTTTCGACGTGACCCCGATCCAGTACGTGGTCATGATAAATGCTCGAGTGGTTCTCCCTGCATGTCTTAATCGGCAATAGGAGGAGCCACCCCATCAATTTGGTTCTGTCATCATCTATCCTGCCGAAAGCGCTCATCTGGCAGAGGTCACGGCAAACCAAGCAGCCAAACCGACCTCCAGGGGAAGGAGGATTAACGTTGTGGTCGCCAAAGCATCCCACCTCAAATGCAGATCCGTATTCGAACGGCTCTCCACTGTTCCAACTGGGGGCAAGGCCGTCAACACTAATGGAGACACAAAGTATCTCTAACAGGCTCAGACGGTGCCCTTGACAATCACATGAGCGGGTGTCTTCTCTGGACTCCCTGTTAATCGGTCTACGGCGGCTTCTTAAAGAGCCGAAACCTACCAAGTTCTCAAAACAGAAAGGTTGAGACAGAAGCGGCTCAGATATCGAGCCAACAAGAAGGCTAGGACTCTGGCCAAGTGGAATCTTGTGTGGTTCCAAGAGCAGGGTTACCCTGTGACGACGACTGAGTCGGCCGTAAAAGTTAGCAATTCCTTTGAACCTCTAAAGCGGGTTCAGAAAAATGCCATGACCACCAGAATAAAGAAGACAGCAGTCCAAACAATGCTACAAAGAGATGTGTCCCGGCCCCAAAATAGACAGCATGACACCATCTCTTCAGGATTCTATCAGGTGCTCTGTACCGTACAAAAACAGCGAGGCAGAGCCAAAAAGGAAGCGCTGGCACCATTCAAGAACCCGGTCGGCCATCCGCCTTTAGTCGATTGCCCGTTACTGAAATAGGAGGGCCACGACAGCGATTCGTGAAATCAGCATCTAATAATAAAAAGATGGCTGGATATGTCATCCATACGGTCTTTATGGCTGGCGGGCATCCCAGCAACAACTTGCATAGAAAAAGCATGGATGGGGCCACCACATTCCAAGCCCAATCTGGCTTGAATATGGTTGCCGCTTCCTAAGATCAGTCACCTCCGCTGGATGGTGAAAAATTCTTGATGAGGCCGATAGGCAAAAAGACCCCTCAGTCCATGTGGAGTCAAGCTCGGACAGCGAGGAAGATCCGACTTTCTGTCCCAGGACTGCAGAGTAAGAGCTGCTTCAGGAGCTTCAGAAACAGCTCAGGAGCAAAGATAAAGAGATGGCCAAGCTCTATTCAAAAATTGAAGACCTAACGAACGTTGTGATGCAGCTCACGGGTCAAATATCTCGGACGCCCCCCAATCAAGTATAAGTCTCTACTCATGAGCCGGGTGATGACAACCCGAAGCAACCGACGCCTGTCCTTTTGGGTCCAAGATTGGGCGAGCCGCACGAAAGCCGGCCACATTCCACTTCTGGGGATGCCTTGGCCCCAGATAGCACCATCCCGCTAACACAAGATCGGATAATGGATTTGGTCACTAGCAAGGTTAGAACATTGGCAGCCGAAGACGAAGCTCAGAATGAAATCGGCAGTAGTGGGCGGCCATATCCCACACAGAATGATCTGATCGAGTTCCCGAGTGGCTACGTCATTCCTATGTTCGGAAGATTTAGCGGGATGGGAAACGCAAATCAGCATGATGCCCACTTTAAAGCGTCGTACGGAAATACAGAGGGCAATGATGCACTCCTTCTTCGTCAGTTTGTCAACAGCCTGACCGGTGTCACTTTCAACCGGTACGCAAGTATACCAGACGGGTTCGTCACTACTTTCGCCCAAATAGAGTCTCTGATTCGGCAAAGATTCATGAGTGTTAGTGAAAAACTCTCCATCGCTGACCTCATGAAAACCAAGCCGGGGAAAAAAGAAAGCAACACGGACTTTATTGCCTGATGGAGCAACCTTAATGTCAAGTGTGAACTGCCATTAGAGCAGGACCGGTCTGTCAGCCTCCTTATTCGGAACCTCAGCAATTGGATGGTCATATTCTTATGTACAACATGCATCAAGACATTTCAAAAGGTGACTGTCACGACCCAAAATATTAGCTCGTGACCAGCAATTAAATCACGCAACGTCTAAAGGCGTAACGTAATTCAAGTAATCTGAAACCCAAAAATCTAAACCTTTTTAAGAAATAAAAGAGGTGAAGTTTTGAAATAAGGTATAATGAAGTAAAATATTTTCTTAAATGCGTAGAAAAAGGAACATGAAAAAATGCAAGTTCATCTTACTAGTTGAAAAACATGTTTCGTCTTTTAAAAAAATTGAGCAGCACCTCCTTTGTATATTTTGATCCAAAACCACAAATACATAATGATAATAAGGCATCCCTAAGAGGGAGCTAGCTCTTCGCCAAAAGGCCGATTCACAACCACGCAAGTAATAAAACAAGTATACGACGCCCAACGATGAAGATCAACACAAAATATAATGAATAAAGCAAGACATCAACCCAATAAGCGAACATAAAACCCATCGCTCAATTTTGCAACTACAAGTCTCATTAAGTCTTACTATTTATACAAATACTAGTTTTGATTGATGGAGTTGACTAGAAACAATAGAAATAATAATACAATAGTGGGCACGATCCAAATGTCCCACCTACCAAAGCAAATCACCCAAATACAGCTGTGTGCCAGCGATGATGCTATTGATCCAAGCGTTCAACCTGTAAGAACTGTGGCACAACGGGGGTGAGTTTCCAACACGTGAGTAGAAAACAACAACAGATAGAAATCGAATAAACAACGATTCCTATGTCAACTATATCATGAAGGTAATACTATATCTAGGGTGACCATAGGTAAATGTGTGCCAACAATATAATAAATGTCTGTATGCATGTGGATAACATCAAACAATCTAATAAATGCCTGTATGCATGTGGATCACATCCAACAATATAATAAATGCCTGCAAGCATGTGGATCATATCCAACAATAAAATAAATGCTTGTATGCATGTAAATATATGAGGATATCAAAAAACGTGTGTCCCTCAATGACACATCAAATCGTGGAACCTGAGTGTCCAATACCGACACTCGAAAACATCATGAAACCCGTGTCCAGCATCAACACGTAAATCAACATATCTCAGGCTCCGGCTATCCAGACTGGCCTGTATCAATCTCATGACTCCGGTCGGTATCCTCCGGATAACCGCCAAGTCCAAAATACTATCGCCGGTAGGTAGTGTTCCCCTGCCAGGCTCAATGCCATCATCTGCGACCATCTTGCCCCGGGGTACCTCACCGGGTCCACCATGCACCCGCTGACGGTTCCTCCCCCTCCTCGAATCGGGTGTATGATATCGCTCTAGAGCCGCGAAAACTCATGGTGCAGTATACAAATATCATATCAAGAGAAGCCGGGTTTTTAAAACAATACATACTTTCTTCTGAAATAACCACGGTTCTCAAATTCAGAAATCTCATGAAAATAGCATATCTCAATGCGTATAATTATAAAGTATGATGTATGCGACATATAACAGAAATATAAGCATATCTGTATATAATGCAGCATGGAACAGTAATATGCACATATCAAGGGAAAACCACTCTTTTAAATGAATCCAGTTTTAAAAATGTATCTTACGGTTCCCCATTTCTCCAAGGTCAAATGCAACATCGTATAAATGTGTATATGTAACTATAGCTAGTAAATTATGCATGGAGTCATATCATGATGCAGCAATTCTACTGTGTAGTAACATGGCAATTATCGACGAAGAAGTGTGTGAGCCGGCAAATCTATGAAAGTATGACATACGCATCATCGATAATGGTGCAGGTGTACTAGCACAGGTATATGAAATGCAATGTAATGACATGAATGTAGCTTAAAGTAAATCGGCTGCTAAAAGCTATAAGGTATACGTATCTAACATGACCGAGTCGGTGAATCTATCCATCGGCCTCCTCTAGTCAAGGTTATAGATCAATCATCAATTAACTCATCACGTACGGCAACTCATCATACGACGTCATTAAACAATTTAGCATCCTAACAACCTATGTGACAAGGAGGGTACGGACCTCACGTCTCATACGACTTATCATTAAAGATTCACAACATGTCTATACCTATATACCTATATCTCCGGTTCACATCCATAACAATCGACTCGCATCTGTATACCGATATATCAATCAAGTCAATTTATCAATCTAAAGGCGTATATTATCAACCTCATGTTATGCCACCATGGTCTCCTATTGGTTCTCTTTTCCACTACTTATCTATATCTATCATATCATGTCACTTAAAGCCTAAACTATAATTTTAAGTCATGGTATATCTTATCTCCTACTAATTCCTTAACCCTATTCATAACTTTCTAATATGGTTTCTCTAGCCATACCCTATAGTTTTCTAGTTTAGGTTTCCTTAACCGTATTCTATAAATTGGTTTCCATCAAAACTTGCGGGGGTGCTATACGCCATCCACCCGACTTCTCCCGTAGATATAGATCTACTCACCTAATCCTTACCCGCCGAAGTCGATGACGCCATGCTCCGTCGTCTCGAAATCCACGCGAAGGTACCTCCAATACATACACAGTCGCAATAGCATTAAAATCAAGTAAGGAAAACCAATACTGCACACGGTGCGCTCATAGGTTAGAACCTATAGCCTACGCGAGCAAAACAATCAAACACCCCTTGTTGTTGACGTACAAACGCCCAACAACTAAATACAATACCAAATACCAAAAACAAGCATTC
Organism: Agapanthus africanus; assembly: GCA_030015575.1. Taxonomy (NCBI): domain Eukaryota; kingdom Viridiplantae; phylum Streptophyta; class Magnoliopsida; order Asparagales; family Amaryllidaceae; genus Agapanthus; species Agapanthus africanus. The sequence continues at coordinate 383,515,439 of JASDDO010000022.1, read as the reverse complement.
GAAATGCAAAAAACATAACCAAAAATCACACAAATGTGCTCCCAGATTTTGACTCTTGTCAATTGGAGCAAAACCAGCAAGTATAGGGTGTTGTACATGGAGTGTGTGAGCTACTGAAACAACCTGGACCCCAAAACCTAACACATGGTCTGCCATTTACCCCTAATTTCCGGTGAGCTCGGCCATTGGTGCTCCGTTGGAGTTCGTCTTTCTACAGTGGGTTCCTAGTGGTTCATCTAGGCCTCTGGTGTTGTTTGCCTCTCTCAGAAACTCCCCGGGTCATCTCAGATTACTTGTAGGCATGCTAAATGTCACAAAACCGACATGGGTGAAATCCTAAATCCGTATTCTATGTTCTAGGCCAGTGAAAACACTACTCAAGTCTTGTAACAGCCACTAGGCATCACTAATTCTCCACAATTTCCCAAACCCTTCTCTTCGGATTTCTAATATCACAATTCCACACAAAATCAACCTATAAACTACACAAGAATGCAAGGAAACTAAAACTAAACTAAAAGGAAGAATTTATACCTCATTTGGGTAACCCAAGAAAACCCTAGCAGTCCAAAGTCATCAAAATCCATCTTTGCTTGGTCCAAAGTGTAGAGGATGGGGATGAGATAAACTTTTATGAAGGGGGTATAGGGTTTTGGTGAGGGAAATGAAATGTATCTTAAGGTTGAAGGTGGAGGGAGATGAGGTTGAAGGAGATGAACAAATAACTGGGGAGGAAAAGAAATGGGGTGGCTGCTCCTCTCTCTCTCCTTCTTATTCTAACCTCACTATCTCTCTCTCCAACAATTTACTCTTTTACCCCTCTTCTCTTTTTATTAAAACCCAAATCATATAATACCCCAAAAACAATACAAGAACACAACATATAATCAAAATGTAACATGACATGGTGCACTAGCCATGGAAAGCTGTAGAAATACGGATTTAGCTTCATCGCGATTAGCAGTGCACTAATCGGGTTTTATCCAAACTGCATATAATAAATTTTAAAAATGCCAAATCCGATAAATATATTTTTAAATGAGTAAATCGTTTTAATCTCCAAATATTTCACAATTATTGGTATATATTTATACCATTTTATAGAAACCCCAATTTCGTAAATCGGGTAGTTTCTGCGAAATATATTATTTTAATATTAAATTCCAAAAATAATATTTTATATTTTCTGAAATGTTAAAATCTTCCCCCTTAAAGAAATTCGGTCCCCGAATTTATATTTAAACCCCAAAATACTAAAACATTTCAGTAATCAACTCAAATCGACGGGGCTCCGAAATCATTGAAGTTATAGAAAAGCCACAGCACATCGCATGCGACTGGAAACGGATATAAAACTCAAAACCGAACTCTATCATGCGTCACGCAAATCATCGGATTTGCATGCATATAATCGAAGTAACAATGGAGATACAGATCTCGAAATCCACTACTGAAATCCAATATGCACAGTCAAATACTATAATACATATATAGCACGCATCCTTGGAAAAATCTTAAAACTGAATAAAACACATGCAAAATCTCTTCTGATTTGCCGTGTGATGCGTAAATCATGGCACAAGAAGGGGCGGAGATCATTTGTAAAGTAGTAATATACCTACATATGTTTTTGCTCAAATTATACGTTCCGCCGTTTATAAAATATCCCGAAAGGTTTTCCCTTATAATGTTCGTGTCGCTCACGGACATGTAAGAACTAGCGAGATTATAGCTCCTTTTTGAAAACCTCTTGTTAAAACTTTTTAATGCATGCAAAGTACTCAGGTACTGTCTTCAGATCAGTCTTGTTTGGCTACTACACGATATAGTGCCCAACATGAAAACAAAGTGCTCAAAAGAAAAATCAGCCTCAAAAGGCGTACCCAACAATCACGTGCGTCTGGTGCGCACGGAAATCAAATCCAATCACAGGTGCCACAATATGCATAAAGCAAAACTATGCAACGGGTGTGCACGAAAGCATATATCCAGTGCAACGGGTGTGCACGACAACAATATCTAGAGTATCTATTGTGCACGAAAATCTCCATCGAGTGCATCCGGTGTGTACAAAATCACATCTCATATCATGCGCCCAACATCCGCAAAAATCCAAATCAGGTGCATCAATGCAAAAAATAACAATCAATAACTCAAATGTGTAAAAAGCAACACCGAGTGTACCAAGGTGTATAAAATCATAAACGTGTGCAACTGCGTGCACAAAACACATATCAATGCACTGCAAGCACATATAAGCTATACTGAGTGCAAAATCAAATGGAGTGCGTACCGCACGCATAAAATCAAATCAACTGTATGAAATCCAGGGATTCATAAACATGTGTAGCCAAGGCACAATCAATATCAAGTGAAATAGATATGCACAAATCGTAAACCAATACAACAGTGTGTAAATCGTATATCAAGTGCGATAACTATGCACAAAAATATAAATACCCAGTAGGTGCAGCCATGGTGCACGAAATCAATATCATGAAACTTATCATCAAAACTCAAATCCATGTGATATAAGCATGATACTCGGATCACAAACGCAAATCGCAACAAATGACATCGAGGTACATCTCTTACAATGTCGAAAAATATCGGTGCGCCCAAAACTGGCAGAGCAAGAACATCCGCTTGCCTCCTGCTCACGGTCTGGCGTCCTCTGTCTCTGGGTCCTCATTTCTCTTGTGGATTACCAATCTCGCAATCCATCGGCTCATCGGTCCGTCCAGTGTGCTAACGGAAATGATTCCGCTTTGCCACTTCTCTGGTCATCTCATGGCTAATTAGTATGACCACTCATAAGCAGTAGGTCACTGGCGTCAGCCTCTGGTCCTCTGAATACACGTCACACATCTGATCATCAGTGCAATCTTATTGCAGCAGTGTCCTGGAAGGAACCTGCTTAGGGTATCTTCCGATCTTGCCTATGCCGAACTATATAGAGGCTGGTACTCTTACAAAATCTTTTCTCGCTTTCTAGACATATGCGTTCTCAGCACAGCTTTTCCTCGGGAACTGGTCGTATCTCACGCCTTTGTATATATATCAGATCTCTAATCTCAACGGGGAGTAACAACAGCTCGTTGACATCTCGCATGAACCTCTTGTTCCACTCGTCTTTATTATCGTTTGCTTCGACGTCACGTCATGCTATCTGCTTACTGCAATTGTCTCGGCTACATTCAATCCGGAATCTCTCACACCGACTTGAAATCGCTAACTCGGTATCTTCATCACTCTATAGAAGATCTCTAGCCGAACAAGTCCTGGGGAACTCGTCTATACCATCGGAGGAATACTCAATACTCGTCCGTTCTCGATCAACTCACAACACATTGGGATGAGGTCCTCTATCTGAAGCTGGTCAACTTACTGGTCTCCTATCACATTATATCAGGACGATGTTAAACTTTTCGATTGATTCATCAAAGTCCTATAATTCCCCGAGAGCTCAACTCTTGAGTACAGTTTAATAATATCCAGGTGTCATGACCCGAAATATTAGCTCGTGACCGGAACTTAAATCACACGACGTCTAAAGGCATAACGTAACTCAAGTAAGCCGAAAACCCGGCAATCTAAACCTTTTATAGAAAATATAAGAGGTGAAGTTTTGAAATAAAGGTATGATGAAAAACAAATCATTTTCTTAAATGCATACATAGTGGAACATGAAAATGCAAGTGGGTTTAGTAGTTGAAAAACATGTTTCGTCTTTTGAAAATTTGGGCAGCACCTCCTTTGTATTTTTTGATCCAAAACTATAACACATGATAATAAAAAAAGGAATCCCCAAGCGGGAGCTAGCTCTTTACCAAACGGCGGATCCACAACCACGCAAAGCATAAATATAAGTATACGACGCCCAACGGCAAAGTTCACCACAAAAGATAAAGAAGTAAGCAAGACATCAACACCACAAGTAACGGAATACACCTTGCTCTAAGTCTCGCAACCACAAGTCTCACTAAGTCTCATTACTTATACAAATACTAGTTTCATTGATGGAGTTGACTAGATATAATATGAAAAATAAATATAAGAGGGGTACGATCCAATATGTACCACCTACCAAAGCAATCACCCGAATACAACTGCGTGCCAACGATGCCGCTACTGATCCAAGCGGTCAACCTGCAAGAACTGTGGCACAACGGTTGTGAGTTGCTGTAGCACCCTAGAATGTGATTAGTGATTATTTATGCTTTAATGTGGGGGTTTTAGTAAAAAGTTTACCAAATCGGTTTCCAATTATTCTATCTGGATTTATGAATATTTTATTAGAATTTAATTTGGACTGTACACACATGTGCATGTTATCTAGGGCTAAGTTTAGGGTTAGGAATAGTTTAAGTAGCCATGATAAACTTAGGCTTTTAATTAAGTTAAATTGAAGTTAGTTTAAATTAAAAATTTGTGTTATGTTTTGGGGTTTGACTTGAGTGAGGAGAGAGAGAGGGAGGGATGGCTTGAAGTATGGCCTCCTAATCTCACCCCCTTTTTCTAAAACCCCCACTCTCTCACACCCTTACACTTCCATTCTTTTCCTCCCTCTCATTTCTCATTCTCACATCTCTCTCTCCCTCTCACTTTCACACACACACAGAACTACAACAACAACATAACAGCAGTAGCATCAGCAACAACAAGCAGTAGCAGCAGCTGCAGCAAGAGCTTACCCCCCCATCTCCTTCTTCTTGTACCTAGGATCACCTAAGGTTTAAATCTTAAACTTAACTTCTTTTCTTTTGCTAAACATGTGTTTATTTAAGCTAATTTAGTGTTTAGTGTAATTTAGTGCTAGATTTGTGATTTAGGTGGAGATTTAGCCAAGTATGGATTTTTATGGTTAAAGTAGCTTAACAAAGTGGTTTTAAGGCCATTTAAACCAAGTTTTTGCCCAGATTTCACTAAAATACCATAGGATTTCAAATTAGTGTTAATTAGCGTTTTAGTATATATTTTTAGCTTTTTGCGATCTACTATTGACCCGAGTGCTTCAGACAAAATCTGAGTTAAATGGAGCATACTCTTTAGACCTTGACCACACACACGAAGCACGGGACCCCAATTCCCCAAATTGGCCGTAAATAAATGGGTTCTGGCCGCAATTTGCGGCCAGATGAGGGCTCTGGGTGTCGGGGTTTGGTCTGGGTGAGTCTGCTACATATTTAAGGTCTTTGATGTATGCAACTTTTTCTAATTCTGCCTGTATCAAAATCTGGAGAAAAATACCGTATTTCCTATACTTTTAAGCTTGCGTGACACGTGTTTTATTTGTGTGGGTTTAGTGGTTGCTGCGTGTCACCGCGTGTCGGGGTAGTTTCAGACGCGTATTCACACGTTTTAGCGTATCGGATTCACACGCGTTTAGTTCGCGACGCGAGTTTCTCGTTTGGTTTTGATATCGCGTTTTTTGCAGGATTTTAGCTTATGTGTATTCTTTGTGTAAATTCTAGGTTCGCAGGCGGGTACGTCAGACGCCGCAAGGAAGGGAAAGCAAGTAGTCGGCTACACTTAGCACGAGACCACGGTGAGTAGATTTAACATCTACAGGGGAATCACCCGCATGGCGTTATGCGTCTGTGCTAGAGATATTAATATTGTCGCATTTTCTATTTTCATATATATAGTTTGCGCATACCCTTATTGCTTAGTGATTGTTGTGCTTCGACTAGTATCCTTAGGACACTGCACATATTATTGATGACTTATGTTGCATGAGAACTGATTGTGTGCCACACACACCGTCAATAATTGCTATGTTACGCACAATACACATACCTATATGATATCGTTTGGTTAAGGACATTGAGACATTGATTCATATTTCTTTACGCATATGACATATAGCATACCCGTATACTTACATGCTTACACATATGCCTTGACATGCTTACATGCTAGTTTCCTGTATACCTATAGGGTATAGCTGCATGTTACCTTTACTTGATGTTATATAGATTCGGAGAATTTATGAACCGCATGTTTTATTTTATAAATTGTTGCAGTTAAATAGCGATTTTTTCTTATATGCTCATATTACTGTTTCACGTGCATATATTATATTCATGGATATGGCTTTGAGATATGGTTTTTCATATGATGTTTTCTGGATTGTTTTACTCCTGCGTATATATATCAGAGGTATGGGACGCTGATATATATATGTATACCCATCGTGTGTGTATATATATATATATATATATATATATATATCAGTGGTATGGGACGCTGATATATATATATATATATATATACATATATATAGACACACACACACACAAATATACTTATTCTTTGTATGTGAGGGACCTATATGGTCGATGAGAGGGGCTTATGTGCCTATGTGCTCGATGTGAGGGGCCTATATGGTCGATGAGAGGGGCCTATGTGCTCGATGTAAGGGGCCTATATGGTCGATGTGTGGGGCATATGTGCTCGAGGCCTATGTGCTTGATATAGTATTTTATATACATCATCCTATTTATTCATGCAATTGTATTTAGGTTATATGAGATTCATTTGATATTGGATTTGGGATATAGGAGATTTATTTGAGATTGGATACAGGACATATATGAGATTGCTGATTTAGTACATTCAGGATATATGAGACTTACATGATATGAGAGCCAATTTGGGGTCCGATTTGAGGATTTGAAATTTGGATTGTCTTGATGGATTTTGGTCCTACCACGGTGTCAGGATTCCGTGGGAATGACATGTTTCATTCCATACTTCACAGTTATCGTTTATGCATTGTTTCATGTGTTAGTTGTACTTGCTTGAGTACCTTTCATGACTGTTGCATATATACATTGTCATATCATTATTGTTTCATGTATTAGTTGTACCTGCTAGTGTTCCTTTCATGATTATTGCATTCATATGATCTCTTATTACTATTAGTTGCACATGTTAGATTCACGCTGTACGTGCATACTTGCGATTACCTTCATATGTTATTTACTAATCACGAGTTGGCAACTCACCCCCGTTGTGCCACAGTGTTTTGCAGGTTGTTCCCAGAGTAGTCGAGGCAGGCTATTCATATATCTCATCATCTTTTGCTGCGGATACCGCTTCAGCTCATAGTGTGCAGTTTTGCTTAGGTGGGTTTTATGGTTATCCGTCTTTTATTTATTGTATATTCGTTGTATCCATGTACTCTCCATCTACTACTTCATGTTTGACTTAGAGACTTGATGTGAGGACGATATTGTATATTATTCTATGACTTGGAGATCTTTTATACAGTTTTCTTTTATCGTCATTTATTTCTTCGCTACGGCGTCGTATATCTGTTGTGGTAGTTGTTTTCCGCCTTTGGGCGTGTATTTGCTCCCGTTTGGGATGCTTTCCTTTTATCTTTGTTGTACTCATTTTTGGGGTTAGCTTTTACAAAGGGGGTGCTGTCAAATTTTTAAAGGAAATAAAGTTGGACTTTTAAAGAATTTGGGTTGAGATTTCAAAGGTTTTGAAAATGTTATTATTTCTTACTACTTTGATGGTTTAGATTGCTTGGTTTTCGGCTTACTTAAATTGCGTTACGCCTGTAGACGTTGCGTAGTTTAAGGGCCGTCACGGGCCAAATTTCGGGTCGTGACAAAGTTGGTATCAGAGCGCTAGGTTTTACCTTTCGGAGTGTAGGATGACCTTGGTATGATGGAATAGGTAGCTTAAAGCAGAGTAATGTACTGTGTGTATGTCCGCGGCATACTCACGATGCGGTACTCCGCCTAAAGTGACGTAAGTACAAAATTTCTTGAAATTCCTTTCTTGATGATTCATATCTTTATGATTCGATTTCCGTGTTCTTATCGAATCTTATTTCCATTTATAGCCTTGCCGCCGATGACTATGGGGACTCAGAGCGATGCAGCGAGGGCCGAGGTCAGGATTGACTCGGGTAGGACGAGGACTTACTGGGATGCCACGCTCGTTGCACAGGAGCAGATGGATCCGCCTTCGACAGATAGTATCGCTAGGCTTGTGGCAGAGATGCAGGACATGCGCCAGACGATGAGTTCATTGGTTGAGGCCGTTCGAGCGCAGCGACAGGAGCTTGTCACCCCTGCTACCCAGTTGTTCCTTGCGATCAGCATGCAGCATTCCGTCACATACATGGCACCAGTGAATGCAGCCGTAGCTGACGAGGCACGCCCTCCAGAGACTTTGGGAGTTCCGGAGCAGAGGACTCGTGCAGATGTGCCAGCCCCGACACAGAGGTTCAGCCGCCGTGACAGATTTCATGACCGCCGTGGGAGTAACAGAGGCTTAGGACGAGGTTGGCCTTTTAGCTCGTATTTTGCTGAGGGTCGACAGCCATGGAGGGGATGCTATCGGTGCAGGGACCTTCATCACCAGATCAGGAGTTGTTCCCTAACACCGCATCAGGGTCGTATACAGAGAGGTCGTGGACGCGGAGGGTTCCCTCAGAGGGGACAGGTTGGCAGAGGAGGAGTTCAGCCAGTTGCGTGTAGGGGGCAGACACGAGGGTTTGCTTCCACTCATCGGGACATGCGGGCGTCCAATGCAGAGTTTTCAGGTATTCTCAATTCGTATGTTCTGTTGTTGTACTTGTTTAATTTACACACTTTGTTCTATGGTTGGGACGAGAGTCGTGTTAGGTAGATTAGCCGTTTGTTGTATTAATTTCTGTCAGCGCTTCTTTTGTTGCACGACACGTATTTCAGTCGTGTGCCAATCGGATAGGAGATAGAGATTCGTCCATCGTTTTGATCCTTCTAGATAAGTTGGATTTGACGTTCTCCTGGACACGGACTGGTTAGCTACGTGCTAGGCGTTTGTGGACTACCGCGAGAAAACAATCAGGTTTGTTTTCCCCGGCAAGTCAGTTCTTGTTGTGCGGGAGGACAGTGGTGCCGCCTCTCACATCTTGAATTCAGCCTTTTTCGCTAGTCGGCTTTTGAGGAAAGGATGTCGAGGATTCTTGGCATTCATTCGTGATACCGGAGCCACAGTGGGGTTTGTTGGACCGGGTTCCTTCGTGCGAGAGTTTTCCCGACGTTGTTCCAGATGAGCCGGCGAAGCTTAGGGAGCTTAAGGATCAGCTGCAGAGTTGTTTGTTGGGGGGCTTGTGCGTCTGAGTGTTTCGCATTGGGGAGCTCCTATTTCTGTTCAGCAAGGAGAGAGATGGCAGTTTGAGGTTGTGTATTGATTGATCGTCAATTGAACCGGCTTACGGAACGGATAGGTATCCTTTGTAAGTCCACGTTACCTCTCCCGGTACTTACGGGCTTGCGGAATGATGAAAAACGATTTTTCAAGAGGTGGTAACATGGACTCAAAATACGGATCTTTGTTAAACAACTAACTAACAACCTAACTAGTGTTTTACCTACTCGGTTAGGGGGCTATACCTTTCTTGAACTCCTTCGTCTTCAACTCTTTCCGATGTACGGATCGGCCTCACCTCGTCTTCTCCTTGCGCCGAAGATGGATCCACCTGAAAGCTTCTACCTTTGGCCTCTTCTTCGAACTTGAAGAAACTAGAACACTTGGTTTGCTAAACCTTGTGAACTAGGATGAGTAGAGAAGTGATTTGTGTTTTCATTTATCTCTAAGGCAATGTTTCTCAACTCATGAGAGGGTGTTGCCTTGAGCTAGAGAGAGAGCAAGAGGAAGAGCAAGAGGGAGAGCTCAAGCAAGAGAGAGAAATGAAATGAGAGAATGAGTAAGTCTTTTGCCATCCAAGCTCTCATAATCCAAAACCATCATAACAAAAATAGTAATCAAGTATTATGTGATGGTTCAAGTCAAAATGGCTATATCATTTCATGCACTCATTTTGCAAGAAGAAACAAGCAGGCAAAAGACTTTGCCATGAAATGATAGCCATTGTCATGATGATGGTCAACTAGTCCAACCTAGTCAACCGGTCAACAAAGTCAACAAGTCAACAAAGTCAACCCCTCAACAACCATGTCACTATAATACTTAATTAATATTATTGTTAATCATATTTCTTATTCTCATTAGGCTTTAGCAAAAAGTTAACAGTCAACAGTCAACAACCCCAATGAGAATCATCTGCCTCTGGCTCTCTGTCAACTGTGCCTACACACCCGCATCCGCGTTCCGAGGAACACGAATAAAAACGAGATAAAACCAATCCCAAAATGTACACTAGGATCTGGCTTAAACCAAAGCCCGCTAGTGTTAACTGTCCGGACCCCAAACGTGCACAAGTGCACGGATGTGACCGAACCCTGTCGCAAAACCACGCGACCTGTCGTAAAACCATGCGACCTCAACTCTTTTGCCAAAAGGTGAATAGCTTCCTGTGTGGGACTCTAAAGACTCGACACTACGCTGGCAGTGGGTTTAACCACAGACCGCAAGCGGTACTAGCTGTGCGTAACGGTCCCCAGGTAGACGCCGACAAGAAGACTGACGAGGTGAAACCCATCTGAACTCCTACTGAGTCTGAATGTGACAATCTCTGTACAGTCCGGTCTGTTCGTCTGATACATCGCATGGCGGGCCTAGGGGGCGGTAAACGTCAGTCCCCTAATAGCGGTACAAGTCGTGTCGGAGTGTAGCCCAGAACACCCTGAGATAGCACTGGAAACCTACCAGTATATCTCTCTTGCCCTGGCCAGGGACTACTCGTGTAATGGCTCTCCTAGACACAGCACGATGTCAACCCCCAATACCGGGAGAGACGAATCCTGTCTAACCGTCACTGCCTCCAAGTGCTTCGGGACTGCACCCAAGTACTACCTGTTTGCACGACTCCTTTGAGCCGTGGTAGGGTAGTAATCAAAGTACAGTGGGAACACACTCGATGCGAAGTGACAGTGTCAAGTCATCGGACTAAGCTGTACTCATGTCACCTGGGAACTGATAACTGACGATAGGTATAGGACCAACCAACAGTTCCCGACGAGTCCTGTCCAGTGTACTCGTAACCCAACGAGCACCCGCATACTATCTCCAGTACGACGTACTGATGGCTGTGGGACAGACCATCTCCCCTTCTGGGATGAGAAGCGCATACGCTAGTCTACTCCGGAGTATCGATGCCCTGTCTCGATAGTCCTACGACTAGGGACCTGTATAAGGATGTGCTTATAGATTACCCAGCCCCCACGAGTGTGACTGCCATCACAACGCTGGTAATCAAGCAAAGATCCTAAGGGCTCTACTAATATGTATAAGCGATATGCTAAAAGAAACACATGCACATATTGAAGTAGAAACAAACCAAGTAGCATACTACCATTTTGAGCAAGATTGTCTATACAACTGTGAATATCCCAAGCTTCCATTAAGTAATATACAAGCTAGTATGATACAGTAATGGCCTCTAGGGCATATACACTAACATCCTTTACCTCGCATTGACGATTTCTTCGATCAGCTCCAGAGTGTGAGACATTTTCTAAGTTTGTTTGGGATCAAGTCATCATTGTTGCGGGTTCGGAGTGATGACATTCCGAAGACTGACTTGTGCGTGCTACGGGCATTGTGTGTTTTGGGTGGTGTCATTGGACTCACCAATACTCTAGCAGCATTCGCAGATTTGATGAACCAGATTTCTACAGGTCGTTCCTCGACCAGTTATTGTTGTGTTATTGACAACATTCTGTTCTATTCAATGTGTCGTGAGGGACAAGAGTAGCACAAGAGGATTTGTTTTGCTGACATTGAGGGATCCTCAACGGTTTGCTAGATTCTCGAAGTGTTCCTTCAAACTTGATTGTGTTAACTCCTAGGTCTTGTAGTTACGGGAGACGGTTTTCGTATGGTTCCGAGGAAGATCGAGGCCGTGCAGCTTTGGCTCAGACTTGTGTATGGGACGGAGGTCCGCAGATTTTTGGGCTTAGCAGGTTTACCGCCGTTTCGTGCATGATTGCTAGTGTAGTGCTGCACCGTTGACTGAACTGACCGGAAGGGAGGTTCCTTTTCTTTAGACTGAGGCATGCGTGCGGAGTTTTCTGCAGTTGAAGACCCAGTTACCAACTGCATCAGCTCTTTCTTGCTTTCTGGTTCGGGCGACCTTGTTGTTTAACTGTGATATTTCGTGAGTGGGGCTCGACCTTGCGTTGATGCGGCATTATAGAGTCATCGCTTTTGCTTCCTTACATTTGGAGGAGGTACTAGCAGGATATCCCACTCATGATCTGGAGATGGCCGCGGTGGTCTTGTGTTGGAGATTTAGAAACACTACTCGTTCGGAGAGTCGTGTTATATTTTCACGGACCACCAGAGCTTAATGTACATCTTCCTGCAGCGGGTTTTGATTGTTGAGACAGTCTTCTACAGATTTACAGTTTTTGTGCGATCGTTGAGTACATCTTAAGTTCGCCTCTACTGAGGGGACAGCTTGCTCATGTCCGCGCCCGACCACTTTTCCTTAATCGCTTTCATGAGGCACTGCCTGCCGATGCTCGGTTGTCAGAAATTCTGGAGCATACTCGGCTGGGTAAAGATTCAGAGACCTTGATTTGTGACAAGGGTGTGCTAAGTTTAGGGACGCGTTTGTGTGCCTGATACTATTGGGCAGAGACGCGAAATCCTAGAGCAGGCACATCAGTCAGCTTTCTGTGTTCATTCATGTTCCACCAACATTTGACGTGACTTGTGAGATAGTTACGGGTGGGCAGGGATGAAGAGTGAAGTTTCGGATTTCGTTTCTAGGTGTCCGTCTTGTTGTGAGTTAAGGTTGAGCATCTGAGACCGGCTGGAGAATTGCAACCTTTAACCATTCCGGAGTGTGAATGGGAGCAGACCTCCACGAATTTTGTTATGGTGTCTACCCAGGACTAGACAGCGTGTGACTCCATTTGGTGTTTGTTGTCCAGTTATACTCGGTTTGCTCAGTTGTTCTTTATTAAGTTTGTGCGTTGCACAGAGTTCCTTCACGCGTGTATCCAATTGAGGCACCCTTTTCGCTTGCCGTCGTGGGCAGGATCTTCCGGAAGCCTTGGGTACTGGTTGAGCTTTAGCTCCGCTTTTCCATCCACAGGACGAGGCTGTGAGAGCGGTCTATACAGACTATGAAAGATGTGCTTATGCATGCGTACTAATTGTCGTCGGCAGTTGGGATCGTCACTTGTTATTGTTAGGGTTCTCCTTCGATAGCAGTTATCAGGAGGCACTCTAATTGGCAACCTTTAGGTTTAGTTGTTAGGTAGTGTCGATCACCAGTCTATTCTTCTGACTCTGCGTAAGTAGGATTTTTAGGACTCCAGCTAGTCTAGAGACTTCGGAGATGATCCAGTTGGTTCAGGTCAGGAGGAGAACAGCCCAGTGCAAACAGAAGTCTTATGCTAACCGTGGTGGTCGCAGACTTGAGTTCACAGTGGGAGATTATGTATTCCTACGGATTTTCCGATAAATGACGTGTTGAGTTTTGGGAAGCTTATTCCAGAATTGTAGGTCCTTTGAGATCCTTAGAGCAAGTTAGTTCCGTTGCCTTTAATTTGGCACTTCCGCCCAAACTATTGAGTATTCACCCCGTATTCCTTGTGTCGATACTTTTCAATTACCTTCATGACCTTTCTCACATGATTCAGCATCAGACCATTTAGTTTGGACGCGATCTTTCGTTCACCAGCAGCCAATTTTGTTAATGGCTCGGCAGGTGAAGAAATTTCGATCAAAGGTCTTGCCATCTGTAAAGGTACTTTGGCGCAGCCCGAATGGTGAAGAGATCACTTGGGAGGCCGAGGTGAGATGCGGAAGAAATTCCCTCATCTCTTTGAAGGTACACGTAGCTATATTTTAAATTCAGGGACGAATTTTCTTTAAGGGGGGAAGATTGTAGCACCCTAGAATGGGATTAGTGATTATTTATGCTTTACTGTGGAGTTTTTAGTAAAAAATTTACCAAATCGGTTTCCAATTATTTTATCTGGATTTATGAATATTTTATTAGAATTTAATTTGGACTGTACATACATGTGCATGTTATCTAGGGCTAAGTTTAGGGTTAGGAATAGTTTAAGTAGCCATGATAAACTTAGGCTTATCATTAAGTTAAATTGAAGTTAGTTTAAATTAAAAATTTGTGTTATGTTTTGGGGTTTGACTTGAGTGAGGAGAGAGAGAGGGAGGGATGGCTTGAAGTATGGCCCTCTTAATCTCACCCTTTTTCTAAAACCCCCACTCTCTCACACCCTCACACTTCCATTCTTTTCCTCCCTCTCATTTCTCATTCTCACATCTCTCTCTCCCTCTCACTTTCACACACATACACAACTACAACAACAACATAGCAGCAGCAGCAACAACAAGTAGTAGCAGCAGCTGCAGCAAAACCTTCCCCCTCCATCTCCTTCTTTTTGTACCTAGGATCACATAAGGTTTAAATCTTAAACTTAACTTCTTTTCTTTTGCTAAACATGTGTTTATTTAAGCTAATTTAGTGTTTAGTGTGATTTAGTGCTAGATTTGTGATTTAGGTGGAGATTTAGCCAAGTATGGATTTTTACGGTTAAAGTAGCTTAACTAAGTGGTTTTAAGGCCATTTAAACCGAGTTTTTGCCCAGATTTCACTAAAATACCATAGGGTTTCAAATTAGTGTTAATTAGCGTTTTAGTGTAGATTTTTAGCTTTTTGGGATTTGCTATTGACCCTAGTGCTTCAGACAAAATCTGAGTTAAATGGAGCATACTCTTTAGACCTTGACCACACACACGAAGCACGGGACCCCAATTCCCCAAATTGGCCGCAAATAAATGGGTTTTGGCCGCAATTTGCGACCAGATGAGGGTTCTGGGTGTCGGGGTTTGGTCTGGGTGAGTCTGCTACATATTTAAGGTCTTTGATGTATGCAACTTTTTCTAATTCTGCCTGTATCAAAATATGGAGCAAAATACCGTATTTCCTATACTTTTAAGCTTGCGCGACACGTATGTTATGTGTGTGGGTTTAGTGGTTGCTGTGTGTCACCGCGTGTCGGGGTAGTTTCAGACGCGTATTCACACGTTTTAGCGTATCGGATTCACAGGCGTTTTGTTCGCGACGCGAGTTTCTCGTTTGGTTTTGATATCGCGTTTTTTTGCAGGATTTTAGTTTATGTGTATTCTTTTTGTAAATTCTAGGTTCGTAGGCAGGTACGTCGGACGCCGCAAGGAAGGGAAAGCAACTAGTCGGCTATACTTAGCACGAGACCACGGTGAGTAGATTTAACATCTACAGGGGAATCGCCCGCATGGCGTTATGCGTCTGGGCTTGAGATATTAATATTGTCCCATTTTCTATTTTCATATATATAATTTGCGTATACCCTTATTGCTTAGTGATTGTTGTGCTTCGACTAATATCCTTAGGACACTGCACATATTATTGACGACTTATGTTGCACGAGCACTGATTGTGTGCCACACACACCGTCAATAATTGCTATGTTACGCACAATACACATACCTATACGATATCGTTTGGTTAGGGACATTGAGACATTGATTCATATTTCTTTACGCATATGACATATAGCATACCCGTATACTTACATGCTTACACAAATGCCTTGACATGCTTACATGGTAGTTACCTGTATACCTATAGGGTATTGTACTATTAGTGATAGGTGCATACACACCTAATGACATAGCTGCATGTTACCTTTACTTGATCTTATATAGATTCGGAGAATTTAGGAACCGCATGTTTTATTTTATAAATTGTTGTAGTTAAATAGCGATTTTTCCTTATATGCTCATATTACTGTTTCATGTGCATATATTATATTCATGGATATGGCTTTGAGATATGGTTTTTCATATGATGTTTTCTGGTTTGTTTTACTCCTGCGTATATATATCAGTGGTATGGGACGCTGATATATATATGTATACCCATTGTATATATATATATCAGTGGTATGGGACGCTGATACACACACACACACACACAAATATACGTATTCTTTGTATGTGAGGGGCCTATATGGTCGATGAGAGGGGCCTATGTGCTCGATGTGAGGGGCCTATATGGTCGATGAGAGGGGCCTATGTGCTCGATGTGAAGGGCCTATATGGTCGATGTGTGGGGCCTATGTGCTCGGGGCCTATGTGCTCGATATAGAATTTTATATACATCATCCTATTTATTCATGCAATTGTATTTAGGTTATATGAGATTCACTTAATATCGGATTTGGGATATAGGAGATTTATTTGAGATTGGATACATGACATATATGAGATTGCTGATTTAGTACATTCAGGATATATGAGACTTACGTGATATGAGAGCCAATTTGGGGGCTGATTTGAGGATTTGGAATTTGGATTGTCTTGATGGATTTTGGTCCTACCACGATGTCAGGATTCCGTGGAAATGACAAGTTTCATTCCATACTTCACAGTTATTTTTTATGCATTGTTTCATGTGTTAGTTGTACCTGCTTGAGTACCTTTCATGACTGTTGCATATATACATTATCATTTCATTATTGTTTCATGTGTTAGTTGTACCTGCTAGTGTACCTTTCATGATTATTGCATTCATATGATCTCTTATTACTATTAGTTGCACATGTTAGATTCGCGCTGTACGTGCAAACTTGCGATTACCTGCATATGTTATTTACTATTCACGAGTTGGTAACTCAACCCCGTTGTGCCACAATGTTTTGCAGGTTTTCCCCCAGAGTAGTCGAGGCAGGCTATTCATCTATCTCATCATCTTTTGCTGCGGATACCGCTTCAGCTCATAGTGTGCAGTTTTGCTTAGGTGGGTTTTGTGGTTATCTGTCTTTTATTTATTGTATATTAGTTGTATCCATGTACTCTCCATCTACTACTTCATGTTTGACTTAGAGACTTGATGTGAGGAAGATATTGTATATTATTCTGTGACTTGGAGATCTTTTATACAGTTTTCTTTTACCGTCTTTTATTTCTTCGCTACGGCGTCGTATATCTGTTGTGGTGGTTGTTTTCCGCCTTTGGGCGTGTATTTGCTCCCGTTTGGGGATGCTTTCCTTTTATCTTTATTGTACCCATTTTTGGGGTTAGTTTTTACAAAGAGGGTGCTGTCAAATTTTTAAAGGAAATAAAGTTGTACTTTTAAAGAATTTGGGTTGAGATTTCAAAGGTTTTGAAAATGCTATTATTTCTTACTACTTTGATGGTTTAGATTGCTGGGATTTCGGCTTACTTAAATTGCGTTACGCCTGTAGACGTTGCGTAGTTTAAGGGCCGTCACGGGCCAAATTTCGGGTCGTGACAGTTGCCAACTCATGAGTAGAAAAACATAAACAAGTAGAAATCGAATAAAATATTGATTTCCTAGGTCAACTATATCATAAAGGTAATACTATGATATCTAGGGTGACCGTAACTGTATATGTGCCAATACTATAAGTAAATGCCTATCAGTATGTGGATATCATCCAACAATATAATCAATGTATGTACGCATGTGGATCTAGTCCAATCATATGATCAATGTACGTATGCAAGTGGATCCCATCCACTTGTCAACCAATGACACAACAACATCATGTTTGTAAATATCATAAAAGCGTATGCATGAGAATATGAGGATATAAATCAACGTGTGTCCCTCGCGACACAACAAATCATGGAACCTAGGTGTCCAGCATCGACATTCGTAACATCATGAAACCTGTGCCCAGTATCGGCACGTAAATCCTCATATCTCTTGGGCTCCGTCAGTCCGGATCGACCCACCGGCTCCGTCAGTCCGGATCGGTCCGTATCATCACTTGACACCAGTCAGTATCTTCCGGATAGCCGCCGGGTCCAACCAATCACCGGTAGGTAGTAGTCCCTCTGCCAGGCTCACCGTCTACAGCACAACAAATCCGTTCTCGCCCCGGGGTACCATAACGGGTCCACCATGTACCCGCAATCAGCCTCATCCAGCTCCTCGAATCGGGTTTCACGTGTCACACGTCTCAGAACCGAGAAAACGCATGGTAGACGCACTGAAATATCATATCAAGAGAAACTGGGTTTTTAAAACAGTACATGCTTTCCTTCAAAATAGCCACGGTTTTAAAATCCAGAAATCTCATGAAAACAGCATATCTCAATGCCTAAAAGCGTAAAGCATGATGTATTCGACATATAACAGAAATGTAAGCATATCCGTGTATCATGCAACATGGAACAGTAATATGCACATATCGAGGGAAAACCGCTCTTTTAAATGAATCCAGTTTAAAATTATATCCCGTGGTTGCCAAATTCTCTAAAGTCCAACGGAACATCGTATAAAAGTGCATATGCAACTATGGCAAGTAAATTACGCAAGGAATCATATCATGATGCAACAATCCTACGGTGTAGTGACATGGCAATTATCGATGATGAAGCGTGTGAGCCGTCCAATTTGTGTACGTGTAACATACGCATCATCGATAATGGTGCAGGTGTACTAGCACAGGTATATCTAATGTAATGAGAATAACATAAATGCAGCATAATGTAATTCATCAGCTAAAAGCTATAAGGTATACGCATCTACATGATCGAGTCGGTGATTCTATTAATCGGTATCCAGCCTCACAACATCACGTACGGTATAATCCGTCGTATGACATTCTTTAATCAAAGGTATGGATCAAACCTCAAGTCAAACTCATCACGTATGGAAAATCATCGTACGGCGGCATTAAACCATCAGGGATCCTAACAACCTATATGACAATGAGGGTACGGACCTAACGTCTCGTACGGCATATCACTCAAGATTCACAACATATATATACATATATATACCTATATCCCAGGCCACATCTATAACCTCTCATATCTGGGGACCGGCAAAGGTATAAATCATCTCATATCGACTCGCATCCGTGTACCATCACATCAATCAATTCATCATATCACATCGTATATTCTTTTCATCACATTTATATTCTACATCAAGTCATCTTACATATACATTCTATCCCATACATCAAATGTCATGATACTCTAAAATTCATACTATTCTAGTATAACTACAATCTATAAGTTGTGATTCACTTCACTTTTCATATCCTTATAGCTTTCATCTCATATCTTCATATGTATATACTCAATCATTCAACTTTAACTATCTTTTTAACCATATTCTTAGTTTTCAAATCTAGGTTTCTACATCTGTACCCTATAGATCGGTTTCCATCAAAAACTTGCAGGGGTGCTATACGCCATCCACCCGACATCCCTCGTAGATATAGATCTACTCATCTTGATCCTCGCTTGCTGGAGTCGATGACGCCACACTCTCCTCGTCGTCTCAAATTCCCAGTGGGGTACCTACAACCAATACACAATCGCAAATGCATATTAAAATCAAAGCGGAAGACCAAAACGGCACACGTTTCGCTCATAGGCTAAAACCTATAGCCATGCATGCAAAACACGATCAATAGCCCTAGCTTTTAACGTTCAAACGCCACACGACCGATTTAAAATATCAAATACCAAAACTCAGGTTAAAACGAAGTCGCAAAACAATACAGTAACTCAAGAAATCAACTACAGATTTTACCCTAGGTGAAATTTGGCAATTTTGCACATGTTAAGGGCCGAGTTTACTGAAGATAAAGCCCTGGACAAAACCCAAACCCAAAATTCCCTGCTCTGGCCGCAAATTGCGGCCAGAAAGGATATATTTGCGGCCTGGGTTAGGAGTTAGGGTCTCGGGTCATTAGGGTATACTCCATATCATCTGCGCATCTCTCTGTATTTGCTAAATAATTTTCAGGTCACCGGGGTGTTAGCAGATCTCTAAAACACATCACAATTCTCAAAATTTCCCGATATCGGTGTTTCTAGGTTGTGAAATGGGGTTTACTCTCAGGTTTAATCCAATATATCATCACTACAGGGGTTGTATGGCCTCTAATAACCTCAATTACACTTCACCACTCAAGAATTTCTCAAAACTCTAACTTGGAATTTTCAAAGTTCACTAAACAACACTTAATCAATTCTAAACATGCATGTACACTAATGTGAATGAATTACTATGCTAATGGCAAGGAAAGTAGCTCATTTGGCAACTCAAGAATTTTCTTGAGTTGGCCCAAGTCTTCAAAATCCAATTTTTCTTGGTCCAAGGTGTTTGTAGTGGGCTTGTGCATCTTTTTTTGTGAAAGGGATATGGAGTTTTTGTGTTGTTGTGGGTGTGTTTGTGAGGGTTGAAGGGGAGGTGAAGGAGAGGACATCCATGAGAGAGGAGGGAGTGAGAATGATGAAGAAAGAATGAGAGAAGAATGCCCATGGTCCAAGGTTGACCCCTCACCCCCTCTCTCTCTCTCTTGCCCATACCCATTTCTTTATCATTTTCTCTTTTCTTTTTCTTTTCTATTTACCCTTCTCATTTAAATTAACAACCTTGCAAGAATATGAATAGGAATCCATGATAAAAATGTAACAAGTGCTAAAATGTGACATGATGCATGTCATGTGCACAAAACCGGATTAATGCAAGATTAGTGATATTTAATCGTGATTCGCATTAAATGGAAATAAAATAAATTATAAGAATTATAATTTGCTTAAATCATATAGAACACCCTAATTTCCGTAATTCCAATAATTTTCGAAATATATTCTACTTTATCGGTATTTAATTATACCGCATACTAAAATATTCACAATATTTATTATTTAATTTTTTAAATTCCCAAAAATAATAATTTGTTTTTGAAATGTTACAATCTTCCCCCCTTAAAAAAATTTAAATTTAAACCCCCAAACACTAAAACATTTCAACAATCAGCTCAAATCAACGGGGCTCCGAAATCACAGAAGATACCGAATAACACAGCGCGTCAAGTGCGCATGAAAATGAGTACAAAACTCAAAAACCGAACTCCGTCATGCGTGCAAATTATCGGATTTGCAAGCATATCCTCGGAGTTACAATAGAGATACAGATCTCGAAATCCACTACTGAAATCCAACGTACACTAGCCAAATACTGTAATATGTATATAGTACGCATCCTTGAAAAATCTTCAAAAATTGAATAAAATACATGCAAAATCTTTTCTGAATCGCCGTGTGGTGCGTAACTTACGGCACAAGTGACGGATGCTCATTTGTAAAATAATAAATATAGTTTCGTATATGTTTCGCTCAGATATACGTCCCGTCCATTTTGAAATATCCTAAAAGGTTTTCCTTTATAAACGTTCGTGTCGCTCATGGACACATAGGAAATAGCGAGACTATAGCTCATTTTTGAAAACCTCTTAGTAACTTTTAATGCATGCAAAGTACTCAAGTATTGTCCTCAGATGAGTCCTATTTGGCTACTACACAAAATAGTGCACATCATGAAAACAAGGTGCTCAAAAGCAAAATTAGCCTCAAAAGGCGTATCCAACAATCACGTGCATCTGGTGCGTACGGAAATCAAATCCAAATACAAGTGTCACAATATGCACAAAAGAAAAAGTAAGTGCAACGGGTGTGCACGAAAGCATCTGTCCAGTGCAACGGGTGTGCACGACAACCACATCAAGTGCGTCTAGAGTGCACGAAAATCCCAATCCTGTGCAACTAACCTGTATGAATGAAAATCCCAATCGAGTGCATCCGGTGTGCATAAAATCACATCTCATATCATACGCCCAATAAGCGTGAAAATCCAAATCAAGTGCATCCATCATGCATGAATGAAATCGAAATCAAGTGCATCCCACATGCACGAATAAAAATCTAAACCAAGTGCATCCAACATGCATAAAAATCCAATACCAAGCACCGAATATGCGCAAAATCCAAGACCAAGCCTGTCCGGTCCATGAAAGTATCTAGTGCAGTAGCATGCACGAAAACGAACGCCAAGTGCCAACGCGCACGAAAACACCAATCTGGTAAAACGAATGCTCAAGGCATAAATCGGGTACAACCAATATACGGAGTATAAATCTAGTGCAATCAACGCACGAAATAACTACCTGATGCAACAAATGCATGAAATACAAATCTAGTGCAATCAGTGCATGAAATACAAATACAATGCATCCAGTGCACGAAATACACAACAGGTGGATCCAGTGCACGAAAACTCATCAATAACTCAAATACGTATAAATGTAACACTGAGTGTACCAAGGTGTATGAAAATCAAAACGTGTGCAACTGCATGCATAAAACACGTATCCATGCACTGCAAGCATATATGAGCTATACCGAGTGCAAAAATCAAATCAACTGTATGAAGTCCATGAAATCATAACCACGTGCTACCAACGCACAAAATCGACATCAAGTGCAATAGATATATACAAATCGTAAATCAACACAACGGTCTATAAATTATATATATCAAGGGCAATAACTATGCACAAAAATATAAATACCCAGTAGGTGCAGCCATGGTGCACGAAAACCAATATCATGAAACTCAATCATCAAAACTCAAATCCAAGCGATATAAGCGCGATACTCGGATCACAAACGCAGATCGCACAAATGACATTGAGGTACACCTCCTATAATGTCGAAAAAAATATCGGTGCGCCCAAAACTGGCAGAGCAAGAACATCTTCTTGCCTCCTGCTCTCGGTCTGGCGTCATCTGTCTATGGGTCCTCATTTCTCTGTGGATTACCAATCTCGCAATCCTTCGGCTCTTCGTCCCGGTCAGGTGTGCTAACGGAAATGATTCCTCTCTGGCACTTCTCTGGTCAACTCTAAGCCAATTATCACGACCACACGTAAAGCAGCACATCACTGGTGTCGGCCTCTGGACTCTGAACACATAAAACAACTGATTCTCGATGCAAATCTTATCGCGGCTGTGTTCTGGAAGGAACTGCTCAAGGTCTCTTCCGATCTCTCCTATGCCGAACTGTACGGAGGTTGGTACTCTTGCATAATCTTTTCTCGCTCTCTGGAGATCTGCGTTTTCTGTACAACACTTCCTCACGAACTGGCTGTATCCCAACACCTCTGTATACATATCAGCTTTCTAATCTCGACGGGGAGTAACCAAAGCTCGTTAACATCTCGCACGAACTTCTTATTCTACTCGTCTTCATTATAGTCCACTTCGACGTCAAGTCATGCTATCAGCGTACTGCAATGGTCCTTAGCTACAGTCAATCCGGAGTCTCTCGTACGGACTCGAAATTGCGGACTCGGTATCTTCATCACTTTGTAGAAGATATCTGGCCGAACAAGTCCTCGGGAAAGCATCCCAACCATCGGAGGAATCCTCAATACTCGTCCGTTCTTGATCAACTCACAACGCATCTGGGTGAGGTCCTTTATCCAAAACTGGTCAATCCGCTGATCCTCTATCAGATTATCCAACTAACGTCATTTCTGGATCGATCTACTCTAGATCTGAATAAGATCCTCCACACTGGAAATCTTCAGCTCAACTAGGCCTACGTCGGCGCATCAATCTGATGAATCACCTTCGTCTCTTAACTCGGGGTAGACTAGCTATCACCTGTCGCAGCTATGCCTGAAAGCTCCAGCGATCTCAGCTCGTAAAGTCTGAAGGCGACATCCTATCAATCTCAGCAACAGCTGGGTCATCTGTCCACACTGTAGACGACATCACAATCTCTGAGGTAGGCTGTACATCAATAGTCCTCTCGCAACTAGCAGCTCTAACAATAGCCCGATCTTCCTTTGTAAAACCAAACACTCTCCTCAACAAGAGGCCACAACACTAACACTATATCGAGGCGTTCCCGTGTCACCAGAAAAACACGACGGTCGGTCCTCGTCCAAGACGAGTTCGCCCTGACCGCATCACTAGCAGCAGCTCAATCTGTGCTAAAATCATGGTGACAGGAACCTCAAGCGTGTGTCGATGAAAATAGATCAAGGGCATGAAAGGAAGCGATAGATCCATAATGGATACATGATCATAAGGAGGAACAGAATCAATGAGAGTATGGTCATTGAAACGAATATAACCAAAGATCTCAAATGGATGTATACCCATGGGTACGAAGAGAATCACAGATCTCAAAATATATACATCTAAAGGTTTCTTAAGTGGAGTATCGTATCGTAAATATGCCGGGGAACATACGTACGATACGTCACTCTACTCAAGCTACCTACTCCATCAATCAGGGTCAGCCTATGAAATGAAAGTTCGGGTCTAATACCCCCCCCACCGTTCAAGCCTAAGTTCCGTAAGGTCAAGCCTAGGTCCCGAAATATATACACGCCCTAGACTCCGCATAGTCAAACATAGACTCGAACCAAGGTTAAACCTAGTGCTCTAATACCAAATTTGTCAGGACCCGAAATATTAACTCGTGACCGGCACTTAAATCACGCGACGTCTAAAGGCGTAACGTAACTCAAGTAAGCCGAAAATCCAACAATCTAAACCTTTTTAAGAAAATATAAGAGGTGAAGTTTTGAAATAAAGGTATGATGAAAAACGAATCATTTTCTTAAATGCATACATAGTAGGACATGAAAATGCAAGTGGTTTTAGTAGTTGAAAAACATGTTTCGTCTTTTGAAAATTTGGGCAATACCTCCTTTGTATTTTTTTACCCAAAATCACAATACATGATAATAATAAAAGGCATCCCCAAGCGGGAGCTAGCTCTTCGCCAAACGGCGGATCCATAACCACGCAAAGCATAAATATAAGTATACGATGCCCAACGGCGAAGTTCACCACAAAAGATAAAGAAGTAAGTAAGACATCAACACCACAGGTATCGGAATACACCTCGCTCTAAGTCTCGTAACCACAAGTCTCACTAAGTCTCATTACTTATACCAATACAAGTTTGATTGATGGAGTTGACTAGATACAATATGGAAATAAATACAAGAGGGGTACGATCCAATATGTGCCACCTACCAAAGCAATCACTCAATGCAACTGCGTGCCAACGATGCCGCTACTGATCCAAACGGTCAACCTGCAAGAACTGTGGCACAACAGGGGTGAGTTGCCAACTCGTGAGTAGAAAAACATCAACAAGTAGAAATCGAATAAAATAACGATTTCCTAGGTCAACTATATCATAAAGGTAATACTATGATATCTATGGTGACCGTAACTGTATATCTACCAGTACTATAAGTAAATGCCTATCAGCATGTGGATATCATCCAACAATATAATCAATGTATGTACGCATGTGGATCTCGTCTAACCATATGATCAATGTACGTATGCAAGTAGATCTCGTCCACGTGTCAACCAATGACACAACAACATCATGCATGTAAAAAACATAAAAGCATATGCATGAAAATATGAGATATAAATCAACGTGTGTCCCTCGCGACACAAAAAATCATGGAACCTGAATGTCCAGTATCGACACTCAAAACATCATGAAACCCGTGCCCAGCATCGGCACGCAAATCCTTATATCTCTCGAGCTCCGTCAGTTCGGA
The DNA here is from genome assembly GCA_030015575.1 of Agapanthus africanus. Lineage (NCBI taxonomy): Eukaryota > Viridiplantae > Streptophyta > Magnoliopsida > Asparagales > Amaryllidaceae > Agapanthus > Agapanthus africanus. The sequence continues at coordinate 383,490,075 of JASDDO010000022.1, read as the reverse complement.
TCATTCCACGGGCTTCGTCAGTCCGGATCGGCCCGTATCATCTCTCGACTCCAGTCGGTATCCTCCGGATAGCCGCCGGGTCCCACTAATCACCGGTAGGTAGTAGTCCCTCTGCCAGGCTCACCGTCTACTGCACAGCAAATCTGTTCTCGTCCCGGGGTACCATACCGGGTCCACCATGTACCCGTAATCGGCCTCATCCAGCTCCTCGAATCGGGTTTCACATGTCACACGTCTCAGAACTGAGAAAACGCATGGTAGACGCACTGAAATATCATATCAAGAGAAACCGGGTTTTTAAAACAGAACATGCTTTCCTTTGCAATAGCCACGGTTATCAAATCCAGAAATCTTATGAAAACAGCATATCTCAATGCATAAAAGCGTAATGCATGATGTATGCGACATATAACGGAAATGTACAAATACCCGTATGTCATGCAACATGGTACAGTAATATGCTCATATCAAGGGAAAACCTATCTTTTAAATGAATCCAGTTTAAAAATATATCCCGCGGTTCCCAAATTCAGTAATGTCCAACGCAACATCGTATAAAGGTGCATATGCAACTATGGCAGGTAAATTATGCAAGAAATCATATCATGATGCAGCAATCCTACTGTGTAGTGACATGGCAATTATCGATGATGGAGTTTTGGGAATCCTTCCGCGCGCGCAAACGCGTATGTTTTGGAAATATATACGTTTTTATGGAAAACGGAATGCGCGCACGGGATCGTTCTCGTTTTAAATATTTATAACCGCAAGTGCGCGACGCGTTGTAGCGAGCCGGCAAGCACGGGTCGATCCGCAGGGAATTGAGTATTAGGTATCGTTGTTTAAGGTTAAAAAATTAACAAATTGGTTGGTTTGTCACAAAAATAAATAAAGAATATGAAAGCAAGAAAACAAGTGTAAGGGAAGAATGGTTGTGGCTTGGTTCGGAAGCTTGAATCGTGACGTTTACCTCTTCACTCCCTTGGTTATGAGTTGTCCAACCTTACCTTGATTCCAGCATGAAGCATGACTTGTCAACGCGGTTGCGGAGCACAAACCGTCAAAGTCCGACATGCGCCGTAAAGCACGAAACGAGTCCGTTTTGGTCACTTACCGTTTGTATGTCCGCGCTTAGGGTATCAACACTAAACACGAGGTTTTGCAAGCATACCGCAACAATGAAAACACAAAGAGGTTAGTGAGAGCAAAAGATATTGGTGTTGAGTTTGCTAAGGGTTTGTGAAGGTATATAGTATATGAAACAAAGAGTTTGCCAAGCTCTTTATCACAACATACCATATCCTAGCTTAGCAACCTTAACACAAAATGGAATTTAAGAGCATGAGACATAAATAAGAGGTGGAGGAGGCAAAGCCTTTCATCTCACCCACACCACAACCAAATAAAAGAATTAGTGAAGCATAATGAAAAGAAAGCAAGTATATAAAAGAAACAACAATGTATTGATCACTTGAGAACAAGATACAAACTTTGGTGACTTTTTCAACCTCCTTAATGAAGCTCTCCAAAGAGAGCTTCAAGAGGGAAGAAGAAGAAGAAACCAAGATGAAGCACAATCACCCTCAAGCTAAACAAAAACAAAGCAAAACACAATTATGAAAAAGAGAAGTGGTATATACATGGTAGCCTCCTTCCTTTGCCCACTGATTTGTATTTATAGGCTCAAAAAAAAATAAACAAATAATAAAAATGAGCTGACGTGGCATCAGGGAAGGGGCTGTGAGAAACTGGGGGCAATTGGGGCAGGTGGGGCCGGCCACACATGTATTGATATCGGCCCAAATCCGAGCTCCAAGGCTCGTTTTTTGTGTGTTGACTTGTTTTGTCCCCCACATCACTCTGATGTTGTTTACTTGGTCAGTAAACGCTTATGGTGCACTCAGGGGTTGGAGGGAAACTTGTAGCTATGAATCACATCAACACTTTATGCATTGAATGCACCATTAATGCACATCACACCATGCCCACTTATGCCATGATTCATGGCTTCCCCATCATGGTCCTTGCCCAGGAGTTTGGTGTGTACACTAGCCTTGTGTTGGACCATTTATACAAAAAGTGTGTACACATCAATTTATTACAAAGGAACTCTTGGGATATCGGTCGGTTTTCAGTTCCGGTTGCAGTGTCGACTCACAGACGATATATCCGTGATTTTGAATGTGTTTCCAGTATTTTATCATGAATACTTGTAAACTATAATTACAGAGCGGACACTGATTAATAGCACCGATATATAAGAAAAGAGATAACGAATGAGCGGTATTAAAATGCAGTTTTCAGTGATGATCAAATACCCCCAAACTTATCTATTGCTCGTCCCGAGCAATACAAAAAATCCTAGCCTCACTTTCGCAGGGAACGCGATTGCACTGAGCACGTGCAACAAGACGTTAAACCTCAAGGTGTTCCTAGTAGGAGGAGTGTTGTCTCTTGAGGGTTTTCAGCGGATTACACCCACAAAATCCAGTCAAGTTAGTTTCATAAGTTAACGTCGATTCTACTCCTACAGTCTAGTGTCTAAGTCAGAAATTCTATCATCTTAAGTAAGAAATATTCAACCCTTATGTTTCACGCCTCCTATCTATTTATCCCTTAGATCCTATACGTATTTATAGTTTAGAAAGATGTCGGTAACTCCTAAGTTTTTCTTCTAAGATCTCAAGTCAGGAATTTTTATCAACTTTACAGAAACATAAGTCTTATTCTTCGTTTTTATCTTTCCTCCAAATATCGATTGTATACCCCTACATGTGTCTGTAAATTTGCACCCCTACGCTTAAGAATTCAAGTCAAGATATAGTACCCTTGCCTTAATACCTAATACTACTTCTTTTCATTAATGGATGGACGGTGTTGCTCATACATCTTTCATGCGACCATTAATACTTCTTGAGGCACTAATAGCCGATTACTGAATGTATGAGCTTAAAGCGTAAATAGCAGTCTCCAGGTCTTGACTTTATTTATTTTTTTTCTTTTATTTTTCTTTTTCTTTTTTTCTTCTTTTCAAGACCGGATATATTTTTCAGTGATGCTCTTTTTGGTGTTTAGCTTTAAATACCGATTTTTCTTTCATACTAGGCTTTCAGGCAAGAGTATTTCTAGGTATCCTCTACTATCCCAAGTTTCAAGGTGCGTGTATGTGCAATTTGTAGGGTATATACTTTCTAAATTTGGTCTCAAGAACAGAAACTATTTTTCAGACTTATCTTTCAGTAAAGCTTCAATACTCTCCCTTCATCTTGACTTAACTAAAGAACTGAACTCAAGATTACCTATTGTAAGGTGTTTTTCGTCACCCCATTAAGATGGGAATACGCGCACGCTTGTCAGGCGTACTACAGATTCCCCCTGCCTAGGGTAGGCCGGGATTTAATGATTGTGGGGATCCGAATCTCCGGTAGCCGCGGACTAAACTGCCGTTAATTACCCCTCGCATTTAGAGCGAGGGAACCTCCGATTGACGGGTTAAACTGGTCATGCAAACTCGATGTGCAGTGTACGTGTGTTGTGTTTTGAAAAGAGGTTTTGGAGATATCGGGAGCCACGCAGAGTTTTTACGGGGGTCCCGCAACCCGGATAGCGGGCTGCGGGTCAAGGGGGCTAGCTGCCCCCTTGCGGGGTGCGGGGCAGCACCCCGTTAGAAATTTTTTTCTAACAGGGACAGTGTCGTGGAGTATGTGTATGTGTACATATATATATATATACATGTATATATAAAAAAGGGAAAAGACATCCAAAGGATGCGTGGGGCAGCACCTTCGGCGTTGTGCGTCTAGGTGCGGTGCGCTCAGGCGCTAGAGTGCCACGTGTCGACACGTGGGCGCTCTGCGCTTGAGCGCAAGCGCGCCACGTGTCGGCACGTGAGCATTTTGCGCTTCAGCGCCTGACGCTCAAGCGCAAGCGCGCCACGTGTCGGCACGTGAGAATTTTGCGCTTCAGCGCCTGACACTCGAGCGCAAGTAGGCCACGTGTCGGCACGGGGGCGACTTGCGCTCGAGCCCTTGCGCTGGAGCGCAAACGCTCCATGTGTCGGCATGGGGGCGACATGCGCTCGAGTGCTTGCGCTTGAGCGCAAGCGCGCCACGTGTCGGCACGCGGGCGCTCTGCGCTTGAGCGCCGGCGAGAAAATGATGCTTTTATCCTAAAAAAAATTTCTCGGAAGAGAAATCAGAGAGGAGTTGGACTCCTGAGTGTGTGTGTGTTTTTTTTGGGTTTAGTGAAAGATGTTCTTCTTCTTCCTTCTCTGTTAGCTGGATCTTGAAGATCAAGAGATATGGGATTTTTAAAAATCTCTTCTTTTTGAGATCTAATGGAAGATCTGAGTTCCCCTTTATGAGTTTTGTGGTGAAAAACTAATTTTTTTTATAAAAAGGAGAGTAAAACTCTTGATTTAATTCAAGAGAAAAAAGAAGGTTTTGGAACCTTGAAGGAGAAAAGATCTCAGATCTGAAAAATTTTGAGAGAGAGAGAAAAGTTATTGGGATTTTTTCATTATCTTTGCCTTTATAGGCCATACACATTACACATAGCTCCTTGGGCTTCACAAAATGGCATTTTGCCTATCCCATGGCTCATGTGCCATTTCTTTTTGCACATAAACCATGGGCTTTACAAAAATTTGACTTTATGCCTATTTTTCTTACATTTATCCATAAAACAAAATAAAAGAAATACAACAAAATTATTTATTTCAAAATTTTATCTTGGCATGGGGGAAGACCGGCCGCTTCAGGTTCGGGCTCGACCCGGGCATGGGCCCACTGGATCTGGGCTTGGGCCCACTTGGCTTGGGGTTGACTTTGACCGGGATGTAAATTTTTACCCCAACAAATTGCCCCCCATCAATAAATGCACACCACATATGTGGTTCGTGTGCATGAAATTGATGGATCTTCTTTCACGTGGAGGCGACTTGATTCGGTTCCCACCTTTTAGGAAGCTGGCACTGCCCTTTTTACGACATGGACGGTCGATGCTGCCATTTTTGCGACTTGGACGGTCGGTTTTGCCTTTTTGGCGACGTAGACGGTCGGTGCTGCCATTTTTGCGACTTGGACGGTCGGTTCTTCCCTTTTTGCGACTTGGACGGTCGATGCTGCCCTTTTAGCGACGTGGACGGTCGGTTTTGCCTTTTTGGCGACGTAGACGGTCGGTGCTGCCATTTTTGCGACTTGGACGGTCGGTTCTTTCCTTTTTGCGAGTTGGACGGTCGATGCTGCCCTTTTAGCGACGTGGACGGTCGGTGCTGCCATTTTAGCCACGTGGACGGTCGATTCTGCCCTTTTTGCGACTTGGACGGTCGGTGCTGCCCTTTTAGCGACGTGGACGGTCGGTGCTGCCCTTTTTGCGACGTGGACGGTCTGTTCTTCCCTTTTTGCGACGTGGACGGTCGGTGCTGCCTTTTTAGCGACGTGGACGGTCGGTGCTTCCCTTTTTGCGACGTGGACGGTCGGTGCTGCCCTTTTTGCGACGTGGACGGTCGGTGCTGCCCCTTTAGCGACGTGGACGGTCGGTTCTGCCCTTTTTGCGAATTGGACGGTCGGTGCTGCCCTTTTAGCGACGTGGACGGTCGGTTCTGCCCTTTTTGCGACTTGGACGGTCGGTGCTGCCCTTTTAGCGACGTGGACGGTCGGTTCTTCCCTTTTTGCGACTTGGACGGTCGATGCTGCCCTTTTAGCGACGTGGACAGTCGATTTTTCCCTTTTCGCGACTTGGACGGTCGATGCAGCCCTTTTAGCGACGTGGACGGTTGATGCTGCCCTTTTTGCGACTTGGACGGTCGATGCTGCCCTTTTTGCAACTTGGACGGTCGATGCTTGATTTGACTTGCTCTGCTTCTTGCAGTGTCAGGGGTAGACTTGACTTGCTCCGCTTCTTGCGGTGTCGAGATTGGATTCTGACTTGCTCCGCTTTCTGCGGTGTCGGAGTGGAAGTTGACTTGTTGATTTTGATTTGGGTTGACATCGGCATCGATATACTGGAATATGGTACTAGGAGCGAATCATCATCTGTCATTGAGATGATTTGGGATTTTGGTTTTTGTTTGGTATCTGCATTGTTGCACTGGAATAATGCCAGGAGCAACTCATCATTTGCCCCGGGAGGATTTGGGAATTGGTTTTTTTTTTTGGGTGGGACTTTGAATGTGGTCTCACCGGTAGGACTTAGGAGAGGTTGGGATTGTTTTACACCCGTGGATTGTATACGGTTTTGCAGGATGTATGATCCAGACCGTAGGGCCGAAAAAATTTCGGGACTTTGTCGGCGTCTGCATCGCTGCACTGGAATATGGTACCAGGAGCGACTCATCATTAGCCGTTGGGGTATGGGATTTGGAATTTTGGTTGGTGTCTGCATCGCCGCACTGGAATATGGTACCAGGAGCGACTCATCATTCGCCATTTGGGGATTGGGGAGCGATGACTTAGGAGACAGGTTTAGATCCCTATCGCCTAAGGCTTTTCAATTTTATGGGCCGTGAGGGTCCCATAAAAGCATTTTCTCCCTACGAGTCGTAAGGATCCCGCAGGTGTATTTTCTCCTTAGGAGTTGTAAGGACTCCTCGGTGTGTTTTTCCTTTATGAGTCGTAAGGATCCCACAAAGGTTTGTTCTCCTCATATATCGTGAGGACAAATGAGTGGGTCTTATCAATGGAGCATCATTCCCAAAGCGGAGACCGGCCGCGTAACTGGTGATTACAGTGGGGCATGGGTATGATGAGAATTATTTGAGCCCGTGGATTGTATACGATAGTTAACTTGGGGACCCACCGTAGGTCCGGGAGAATTTTGAGAAATTGGATTTTGGTTGGCGTCTGCATCGCTGCACTGGAATGTGGTACCAGGAGCGACTCATCATTCGCCGTTTGGGGACTTGGAATTTGGATCTTGTTTGGCATCAGTATTGCTGCACTGGAATAATGCCAGGAGAAACTCATCATTTGCCTTGGGAGGACTTGGAATTTGGGTTTTTGGTCGGCATCAGCACCGCTAACACTGAAGCGAAATGCCAGGAGCGAGACATCATTTGCCGTTGCCCGTTGGGGAATGATGGCTTAGGAGACAGGTTTGGGTCCCTATCACCTAAGGCTTTTCAATTTTATGGGCCATGAGGGTCCCATAAAAGCATTTTCTCCCTGTGAGTCGTAAGGATCCCGCAGGTGTATTTTCTCCTTAAGAATTGTGAGGATTTCTAAGTGTGTCGCTCCTTTGTGAGTCGTAAAGATCTTACGCAGGGGTTTTCTCCTCACAAGGTCGAGAGGACTTTGCGAGTGTATTTCATCTCTTTTCACGAGTTTGCGCCCTTTCGGGTTTTCACAGACTCGCCGGTAGTCTTGCTGTTTTTACTCACGGAGCCCTTTCGGGTTTTCATCCGTGCCCGTTTTGCTTGTGGACATACCGTTTATTTTTTTATTTCTTTTTTTTTTCTTCTTTTTTTTTCTTTTTCTCTTTTTTTTTTGCCGCTGGTGGGACTTTAAAAGTAGACTCACCGGCAGGATTTAGGAGAGATAAGGGTCATTTACGCCCGTGGATTGTATACGGTTTTGCAGGATGTATGATCCAGACCGTAGGGCTAATGTGCTCAATTCGCATGCGACTTGGAGCATTCACGTGTAGTATTTCTTGAGATATCGGCCATTGATGGGTGGCATGGGCCTTTCTCCCATGGCACTTATTAGTTGGTAGGATCCTCCGTCAAACACTTTCTCGATGACGTATGGTCCTTCCCAGTTTGGCTCGAATTTTCCCTTGGCATGTCGATTGGGGATGATCGGTCTTTTGAGGACCAACACCAATTCACCTTTCTTGAAAGCGCGGAGACGGGTTATTTTGTCATAGGCCCATGACAATTGGGCTCGGTATAGCTCCAGACTTTGTTGCACCGCGAGCCTCTTTTCTTCGAGGGCATCGAGTTCTTCAAGTCGAAGGAGCACGTTTTCCTCCTCTGTCAACTCATGCTGAACGACCATTCTTAAGCTTGGAACTTCGACTTCGAGGGGGAGGCCGCCTCCACTCCGAAGAGCAATGAGTATGGAGTGGACTGAGTTAGAGTACGGTGTGTGGTACGATATGCCCATAACGCCTCGTGAAGCTTGAGATTCCAGTTTCTCTTGTTGGCTGAAGCATTTTTCCTCAGGAGCTTGCATAGAGTCTTATTGAAGGCTTCGGCGAGTCCATTGGCTCTTGGATTATAGATGGAGGAATATCTCCAGTCTATCTTGTGCTGGGTAGCGAACCTTAAGATATTGATGCTCTTGAAAGAAGGCACGTTGTCAGAAATGATTCTTCTTGGTGTACCGAAGCGGTATAGAATATTATGCTGGAAGAATGTCAGAATATCTTTTGTCTTGACTTCTTTTAGTGGGACAGCTTCAGCCTATCTGGAGAAGTAATCAGTTGCGGCCAGTATGAACCGGTGGCCTTTGGATGACGGAGGATCAATTGGGTCAACGATGTCGGTGCCCCAGACTTCGAAGGGCCCTGATGCCACCGTAGGATGCAACGGATTGGGATGCTTATGAATGAAATCACCATGGATTTGGCAGATCTGGCATTTCTTTGCATGCTCTCCGCAATCCCGTATCATGGTGGGCCAGTAATACCCAAGCCGTTTGATTTGAAGTCGCATCTTGGGGCCAGATTGGTGAGCACCACAAACGCCCGAGTGAACATCTTTCATGACCTTTTGGGCTTCGGCCAATGACAAACACCTGAGCCAGAGTTGGTCATATGACTTGCGGTATAACGTATCATTTACAAACACGTATCGGAGAGCTCTTTTCTTCAGCTGAATCCTCGCAGATTTTTCTTCGGGCAGCTTGTCGTATCGGAGGTACTCTATGAAGGGTTCTCTCCAATCGGGCTCGTCTTGAACGATCGAAGCATCTTCGGCATGACTGCTCTTTTGTTCCGCGCTTTCCTCTTCTCGTAGAGAGACTGGGGGTAGAATTTGTCGTCTCCTGACTGTGATCAGAATTTTGTCCATGTCAGGATCAGCCAGCTCCTTGGCTAAGCGAGCGAGTACGTCAGCCTTTCCATTCAACGCTCTAGGGACTCTTATTAGTTCAATGTGAGTGAACCGTTTCATGAGTTCCACCACTCGGCCTCTGTACCGAGCTAATTCGGGTTTGTATATCTTATAATTGCCGCTTACTTGGTTGACGACAAGCTGGGAGTCACCGTAAACCCGTAGCCGAAGGATTTCCATTTCTATGGCGAGCTCCAAACCAGCTATCAGAGCTTCATACTCAGCTTCGTTGTTCGTTCGAGGCTCGGTGAGAGCGAAAGAACGCCGTAGGGTTCCCATTGATGGCGTGATGAACACCAATCCTATCCCCACTTTTACCTTCGGGACGCTTGATCTGCCGGATCTCCTTATTGATGAGGCTCCATCGAAGTAGAGCTCCCAACATGGCCCATCTTCCTCGAGGTGCAGCACTTATTCGTCGGGTAACTCAAAATTTAGCGGCGACCCTTCTGGTATGGGATGAGCAGCGAGAAAGTCTGCAAGAGCTTGCCCTTTTACTGCTTTCTGAGGAGTATAAACTATGTCAAACTCAAGTAACATGACAGCCCATCTTGCCATCCTGCCGGGTAGGCTTGCTTTGGTCATCAAGTGTTTGAGCGGGTCGACCTTGGAGATCAGCATAACCCGATGTGCCAGCAGATAGTGCCTCAGCTTCTTCACAACAAATATCAGAGCCAGGCTTTGCTTTTCGATTGGGGAATAATTGTGTTCCGCCCCGACTAGAGTTCGACTGAGGTAGTAGAGGGCATTTTCCTTTCCCTCCTCGTTATTCTGGGCGAGGAGCGCACCGAGTGACTCATCTAGCGCGGCAGTGTAGAGAATCAACGGTTTATTTGGAATGGGAGCGGCCAGCACTGGACGGTGCAACAAGTATTGTTTGATGCTTTCGAACGCTGCTTGACATTCAGCATCCCAGATAAAAGGAGCTCCTTTCTTCATGAGCTTTGTGAAGGGCCTACATCTCCCCGATAAATTTGAGATAAACCTCCGTATATAAGCAAGCTTGCCTTGAAAAGATCTTAGCTGCGTCAGACTCTTCGGAGAGGGCATCTCCATGATGGCCTTTATCTTTGATGAGTCAACTTCGATCCCTCGATGCCGGACTATAAAACCTAGGAATTTTCCCGATGACACGCCAAAAGCACATTTCAGAGGATTCATCTTCAGATCGTATTCCCTCAGCCTGATGAGAAAGGTCCTGAGATCTTTGATATGATCGGCCTTGGCTTTAGTCTTGACGACCAGATCATCAACATAGCATTCGACGACTTTATGGATTAGGTCATCAAAGATATTAGTCATTGCCCTTTGATATGTAGCACCTGCGTTCTTCAGTCCGAATGGCATTACCTTGTAGCAATATATTCCGATCGGGGTTCGAAATGCTGTGTATTTCTCATCCTCAGGCGACATCTTGATCTGATTGTATCCAGACGAGCCATCCATAAAGGTGAACAGCTCGTAATTTGAGGTGTCATCGACCATCATTTCCATGACCGGTAGCGGAAAGTCGTCTTTAGGACATACCTTGTCGAGGTCCCTGAAATCGACACAAACTCGGATCTGCGCATTTTTTTCCTTCACTGGGACTATGCATGCGATCCAGTCTGCATATTTCTCTTCCCTGATGAAGCCGGCATCGATGAGCTTCTTGGTTTCCTCGATGACCTTTTCTTCTAGTTCCCTTCTCATTCTTCGAGGAGCTTGCTTGACTGGCTTAGCATCAGGAGATATAGCCAGCTTATGCACGGCCACTTTAGGGGAAAGGCCAGGCATTTCTTTGTATGTCCACGCGAAGCAGTCGACGAACTCATGCAGCAGGGCAATTATCTGCGCTTTCATTTCCTTTGACAAGAGCGAGCTGATGTAGGTCGGCCTTGGATTATCGGGCGTTCCTAAGTCAATCTTGGTCAGCTCGTCAAAAGTTGCTTGTCCGCCATCTTCGAGCTCTTAAGGAGCTTCTTCTGGCTCGGCTATCTCGTCATCATCATTTGATCTTTTGCTGGCCTCACCAACATGGATCATGTAGCACGCTTTGGAATCAGGTTGAATGTAGCCTACGCCCCGCCTATCTGGAATTCGTCCATCGATGAGTGCTCGGACCTGGGGCGAATACCATAGCCCTTCGTAAAACTTTGCTTCAGACTCCGTTTGATATAACCGGCATCCGCACTTCTTAAAGTATTCCCGCATCTCGGGCGCATAGTATCTGGGATTGAGGACGGCTCTTATGCCTCTCTCATAGGGAAGTCACGCGACAGAAAGATCGTCCGGGTGCACAACGGGGTTTGACCTGTAAAACAGGATGCCCTTCTGTCCATTTTTCCTCCCAGGCACGTAGAAAGTTTTCAGCTGGTCCACGGTAGAGACTGACAATGCGTCGAGCACTTTGCACATCCGTCCCGGCACCCTTGTGATGGACAGGGACCCTTCTGTGACTTCGAAAGTCTCTCGTAGTTTCGCTTGCCGCATGGGGGTCCAATCTGCACAGCTGTTGTACGGCAGGTCCTCTTCTTCTAACTCTTCAGTGTCACTGCCAAGATGAGGGCGGACTTTGCTGCTAGATGGGCCTTCAGTAACAGATTCGTCCGTATCGCTGCCGAAACGAGGGCGAGTTTTACGGAAAGACGGGCTTCCAGCATCGCTACCGAAATGTGGGCGCACTTGGGCGTTTTTACTTTTGAAAGTGACAACCGGCGCAGATTTGCTTTTGAGTCTTGGGGTCAGTCTATCCTTAGTCAGTTGTGGCTTAGCATTTTAGTGGTTCATAAAGTACCGAGAATCTTCATATCGGACTTCATGCACACCGAACGGCTGGATGTCTCCGTCAATGCATCTTTCTTCGCCATTTTTAGTATACTTCATGCATTGATGGAGAGTTGACGGAATGATGCCGTAATCGTGGAGCCATGGCCGCCCCAAGAGAATCTTATAAGACGTGTCGGCGTCGATCACGTATATCTTAGCTTCAGTTTGCAGATCCCCGAATTTGATTGGCAAAGCTATAGAACCCAGAACTTGCTGGCAATTTTGGTTGAAGCCTTGAATGACAATCCTTTACCTTGACAGGTGTCGGACGTCGATTGACAAACTCTTCAGCGTCCGCAAGTTCATGATGTTCACTGAAGACCCCGGATCAATCAATATGCGATTAATCCGATCTCCATCGCTGTACCCGGTCACGTAAAGCGGCCGATTATGCTCAGCCGTTCCCAGTAGCAAGTCTTCATCCTTAAATGTGACTGCGGCGGCATGCAAAGCGAGCTGGGCTTCTTTCAGATTAATTTCCGCAAAGTGAGCCCGATACCGCTCGGGGTTTTGTAGAGCGTGAATGAGAACATCTCTAAGCTCCTTAGATAGGACCAAGGCATCGTAGATGCTCAGGAGAGACGGAAGCTTCCGGAGATGTGCCAAGACATTATAGTCCACCGAGGAAGGACTTATGTTTTCATCAGCCAGTTCTCTGCCATCTTCTTCATTAGCGACTTGTTTTTCCTTCCCTTTTGGGGCGTTGCCCCGATTTGGCGGTAGAGCCCTGCCGCTTATGAGCTGGATTTGATTGGCCGTTGTGGCGAGCTCCTCGTCCTCTTCGGGAAAACAGAGCTCCTCTTCCGAGTCGCTGCCAAGATGGATGGCGTAGCAGGTCACTACTGGGATCTCTTCATTGTAGTCTTCTTCTAACTCCTCCAGAATTTCAGCCGCTTGTACTGGGATGAACTCCTTCAATTGAATCAATGTTCTTTCCTTTTGTTCATATTCTTTGAGAGAATCGATATATTTTTGAATGGTCGATCTCCCTGCAGACTCCTTTTCGCGCCGAGCTGCACTTTTGAGTTTTTTGGACTTTGAGCCTGATGAAGCCGCATTGGCAGCTGGCAGGGTAGGCTTTTTCTGCCCTTCCCATTCCGTCCTGGGCTCTTTCCGAAGTAGCTTTCTCATCTTCTTCGTCTTATTAGATATGTGCGTACTCCATGGAGGCTGCGGCGAGTCGGTCTCATTTCTTAGGGCAGCGGGTTTGGCTGTTTGCTCCCAGAAGGCTTCAGTTTCTGTCTGTATAAAGTTGGTGGTTGCAACTTGATTGTTCACCAACACACTTTTGGACAGCTCGATCTCTCCAGCCTTGTACTGCTTTTTGACCCAGTCTTTGAAGATATAGCAATCCTCGATCGCATGGCTCACTACTCGGTGGTACGGGCAATACAGAGGATTGTCGGTCATTTTTGCTTCTTGGGGTCTTTTCGACTCCGGCAATTGTAGGCCGTTGTTCAAGGCATCTTTAAATATCTTGCGGACCTTGTCCCTTCTGAAAGAGTAAACCTTGTTCTTTTTCTCCTCTAGGTAAGGCCCATCCCCTCCCAGCAATGGCTTTCGAGACCGGTTAGTTTTGGATTCGGCAGCCCTTCGCTTTTCTTCATTGTCAGACGCATTGAAGACATTGGTACTGCTGGAACTCCTGCTTCTACGGTTGTCGTCCCGCTTTCTTTTCCAAGTTTTCTCTCTCTGAGAATCCGGCGGGGACTCTTGCTTCGAGCGTTCTAGCATTTGGACTTTCTTGGTTAGCTCCTGAAATGTCTTGAGGCCCGCCGTACACAAGAATGGGACCATCCAATTGCTGAGGTTCCCAATGAGAAGGCTGACGGACTGGTCCTGCTCCAGCGGCGGTTCGCACTTGACAGTGAGATTACGCCATCGAGCGATAAAGTCGGTGTTGCTTTCATTCTTCCCCGGCTTGGTCCTCACAAGGTCGGCAATGGAGATTTTATCACTGATACTCATGAACCTTTGCCGAAACAGAGATTCCATTTGGGAAAAGGTAATGACGGACCCGTCTGGTATGCTCGCGTACCAGTCGAAAGAGACACCGGTCAGGCTGTTGACAAACTGACGAAGAAGGAGCGCGTCATTGCCCCCTGTATTTCCGCACGATGCTTTGAAGTGGGCGACGTGCTGATTTGCATTCCCCGTTCCATCAAATCTTCCGAACATAGGAATGACGTAGCCGCTTGGGAACTCAATCAGATCGTACTGCGCGGGATATGGTCGCCCACTACTGCCGATTTCTTTCTGAGCTTCAGCTTCGGCCACCAATGTTTTAACCTTGCTGGTGACCAAATCCATTATCCGATCCTGTGTTAGCGGGATAGTGCTATCTGGGGCCAAGGCGTCCACAGAAGCGGAGTGTGGCCGGCTTTCATGTGGCTCGACCAGTCTTGGACCCAAAGGAACAGGCATTGGCTGCCTTGGATTGTCATCACCCGGCTGATTAATAGCGGCTTGTGCTTGATTGGGAGGCGCTCGAGCAATTTGAGCCGTAAGCTGCATCACCATGTTCGTTAATTCGTCAATCTTCGAATAGAGCTTGGCCATCTCTTTATCTTTGCTCCTGAGCTATTTTCGAAGCTCTTAAAGCAGCTCTTGCTCCGCAGTCCTGGGGCGGAAAGTCGTCTCTTCCTCGCTGTCCGAGCATGACTCTGCATGGACCAAGGGGTCTTTCTACCTATCATCCTCATCGAGAGGGTTTTCTTCGTCCAGCGGGGGTGGCTGTTCTTGGGCAGCGACAACCACATTCAGGCTAGATTGGGCTTGGGATGTGGTGGCCCCATCCTTGCTTTTGTTGCGAAGGTTGTCGCTGGGGCGCCCGCCCGCCATATAGATCGTATGGATGATATATCCGGCCGTCTTTCTATCATTGGCAGCTGATTTCACGGATCGCTGTCTTGACCCCCTTGTTTCAGTAGCTGGTAGTCGACTGAAGGCGGCTGGCCTAACCTGGTTCTTGAATGGTGCTGGTGCTTCTTTTCTGGGTTTGCCACGCTGCTTTCGTGCGGCACAGAGTGCTTGATAGACTCTTGAAGAGACAGTGTCATACTTTTTCTGTTGGGGCCGGGACACGTCTCTTTGTGGCACTGTTCGGACCGCTGTCTTCTTGATTCTGGCGGTCATGGCGTTTTTCTGAACCCACTTCAGAGGCTCGAAGGAATTGCTGATTCTTACGTCCGACTCAGCCGTCGTCGCGGGGCGACCCTGCACTTGGAACTTCACAAAATTCCATTTGGCCGAAGTCCTGGCCCTCTTGTTGGCTCGATACCTGAGCCGCTTCTGCCTTAACTTTTCTGCTTTAAGTACCTGGAAGACTTCGGCTCTTTGGGAGGACGCCGTAGACTGGGAGATGGAGGATTTTGGAGATACAATCGATTGTGCACTTGTTGTAGTCATCGCCTGATCTCGTCCGCAACATTTGATGTTTCCCCTCGTACCGGAAGTCTTGCCCCCGACTGGAGCGTCAGAGAGCCGTTCAGACACCGTTTTAAGTTTCGTTTGTGGTGCCTTGGCGATCACAACATTCGGCCTCTTGCCCCTTGAGACCAGCTTGGCCGCCTGCTTTGCTGGGATTTCTGCTAGATGAGCGCTTCCGGCAGGATAGATGATGACGGAACCAAACTGGCGGGGCAGTTCCTCCCACTGTCGACTGAGGTTTGCGGGGAGAACCAAACGAGCGTTGATCTTGACCATGTACGGAATCGGGGTCGCTTTGGAAGATGAATTCGTCTTGGGAGACATTGTCGTTGAAAGTTGATTGCTGCACGAAAAGAAAACATCATTTCAGTATAGGCAATCGATATGTATATTGATTGAGTTCGCATGAACGTTTAACCCGAAATATGGGAGGAGAGAATGGTCCCACCGGGCGTGCCAGAATCTGTAGGGTGTTTTTCGTCATCCCATTGAGATGGGAATACGCGCATGCTTGTCAGGCGTACTACAGATTCCCCCTGCCTAGGGTAGGCAGGGGTTTGATGATTGTGGGGATCCGAATCTCCGAGTTCCGCGGACTAAACTGCCGTTAATTACCCCTCGCCTTTGGAGCGAGGGAACCTCCGATTGACGGGTTAAACTGGTCATGCGAACTCGATGTGCCGTGTACGTGTGTTGTGTTTTGAAGGGGGGGTTTTGGAGATATCGGGAGCCACGCAGAGTTTTTACTGGGGTCCCACTACCCGGATAGCGGGCTGGTGGTCAAGGGGGCTAGCAGCCCCCTTGCGGGATGCGAGGCAGCGCCCCGTTAGAAATTTTTTTCTAGCAGGGACAGTGCCGTAGAGTATGTGTATGTGTACATATGTAAATATATACATGTATATATAAAAAGGGGAAAAGACATCCAAAGGATGCGTGGGGCAGCACCTTCGGCGTTGTGCGCATAGGTGCTGTGCGCTCAGGCGCTAGAGTGCCACGTGTCGGCACGTGGGTGCTCTGCGCTTGAGCGTAAGCGCTCCACGTGTCGGCACGTGAGTATTTTACGCTTCAGCGCCTGACATTCGAGCGCAAGTAGGCCACGTGTCGGCACGGGGGCGACTTGCGCTTGAGCGCTGGGCGCTTGAGCGCAAGCGCGCCACGTGTCGGCACGGGGGCGACTTGCGCTGGAGCGCTTGCGCTGGAGCCAAGCACGCCACGTGTCGGCACCGGGGTGACTTGCGCTCGAGCGCTTACGCTTGAGCGCAAGCGCGCCACGTGTCGGCACGGGGGCAACATGCGCTCGAGCGCTTGCGCTTGAGCGCAAGCGCGCCACGTGTCGGCACGGGGGCGCTTTGGGCTCGAGCGCTGAGCGCTTAAGCGCAAGTGCTCCACGTGTCGGCACGCGGGCACTCTGCGCTTGAGCGCCGGCGAGAAAAAGAGGTTTTTAGCCTAAAAAATATTTCTCGGAAGAGAAATCAGAGAGGAGTTGGACTCCTGAGTTTGTGTGTGTGTTTTTTTTTTGGGTTTAGTGAAAGATGTTCTTCTTCTACCTCCTCTGTTAGCTGGATCTTGAAGATCAAGAAATATGGGATTTTTAAAAATCTCTTCTTTTTGAGATCTAATGGAAGATCTGAGTTCCCCTTTATGGGTTTTGTGGTGAAAAACTAATTTGTTTTATAAAAAGAAGAGTAAAACTCTTGATTTAATTCAAGAGAAAAAAGAAGGTTTTGGAACCTTGAAGAATGAGAAATGATCTCAGATTTGAAATATTTTGAGAGAGAGAGAAAAGTTGTTGGGATTTTTTCATTATCTTTGCCTTTATAGGCCATACACTTTACACATAGCCCCTTGGGCTTCACAAAATGGCATTTTGCCTATCTCATGGCTCATGTGCCATTTCTTTTCGCGCATAAGCCATGGGCTTTACAAAAAATTGGCTTTATGTATATTTTTCTTACATTTATCCATAAAACAAAATAAAAGAAATACAACAAAATTATTTATTACAAAATTTTATCTTGGCATGGGGGAAGGCCGGCCGCTTCAGGTTCGGGCTCGACCCGGGCATGGGCCCACTGGATCTGGGCTTGGGCCCACTTGGCTTGGGGTTGACTTTGATTTTGACTTGGTCAACCGGGGTGTAAATTTTTAGGGTTATTTTTAGGGTTATCAATTCCTAAGCCTAGGATTTAGTTATTTCTAACGTATCAACTAAACTTTCGGACTAAAATCTAAGTTACCCTATTAGCTAACTTGATGAAAAAGTTTTTATATTTTTCGGAAATTTTTCACTTTTTATGGGTTTTTTATGCAATGCAGAATATACACATGATGCAGTACTCACCCCCAAACCTCGGTTTTTTATGCAATGCAGAATATACACATGATGCAGTGCTCACCCCCAAACCTGAGTTTTACGATGTCCTCATCGTTGCCCCGCGTCCGGTAGCTAGACTTAGACACCAGGGTGAGAATTTTATTGAAGAAAAAAGGAAAAAACCTAAGATTAAATACAACATTTACAGGTTAAAAGACTGGGTTAGTGCATAAATTAATACCAGCCACAAAAAGATTTTGTCTATATAATGTAGGGGCTGGTGAAAGAATGAGTATAAAAAGAAGAAAAAGAAAAAGAATATGTATAAGTTAGTTGTTAGTGAAGGGCATGGGCGTGAAAAAATAGGGGTCAGAAGACGCTGAAGGTGAAGATAAAATTTTGAGGAAGTCAATGAGTTGTTTTCTGAATGAATTGTATGTTCAATAAGCGTATGTGGGGTTCCGAAGTCAAGTTCGTTCAAAAACTGGAGTTCATCCGCAAAAAGTTCAGAAAAGGAAAGGTTCAAAAGATGATCCCAAAATGATCCTGACTCCAACTCTCCTAAATTATCAAGTTCATCCGCAAAAATTTCCTCAAAACTCGAGATGAAAGAATAATTTTCAATGTCGTCTTCCACCTGATTATTTTTACTATCCTACACTCATTATTTACACTCGCTCCCAAAAAGATTTTTTCTTTTTCACATTCATAACTGGGTAGGTTCATATCATCAAAAAAAGTAGGTTCCTACCCTAATGTTTCTTCCATAACAATATCACTATGTAATATAAAAATTGTGGGTTCCTGATCGTTGATCTTTTCTAACAATTTATCCCAACCATACCCGTCAAATTCCCAAGGTTCCTCCTCTAAAATTGGAAAGCAGAAATCAGTCGGTTCAAGAATTTCCTCATCGAGTATTATTTCAGTTAAATCAATCTCTAAAGTGACAAGAGGTTCAGTGGATACTTGAAAGCTAGTGTTGGACTGACTTGGAGGGTTTTCTTGTGTGTCCTGGTAGCACTCAGTCAATTCAATCGTATCATCATCTAAGAAATCATCAAAATTTGATTGATCATTTACCTCACTTGGGTGACTCCCTAGATGACAGACATTAACATTATCGGGTTCTGATTGACTGTGCTCACTCCCTAGAATCCTCTCATCTAAATATTTTACTTGTTCCTCTATGTTAGCCAAAGATGGGGCCTGAGCAAGAAATAATTGCTCAGACTACTGTATGAATAGGGCTAACGTAGAAACTGTTTGATTCTCGACTGCAGTCATCACTTCTATACCTTTTTCTAGAGCGGTCAACCTAGCATCCATCTCACTATCATACCCGACAGATGGTTCAACGGTTTTGGGTTGGAGGGGTTGTGATGGTGGTGATGCTATAGCAGTCATTCTGTCGACCTCTTTCTCTAAATTTTTAATCAGTTGGTCAATGGTTGAAGTGGTACTGGGTTCAGGAGTGTTAGGTGGGTGACCGTTATCAAGAATTTGGAACGGTTGGTCACCCCCTTGAAATGGACAATCATCATGAATGTGGAAAGAATTTTGGCAATTTGAACAAATAATTTGGGATTGAGTATAAACAAAAAAATAGGAATCGTGAAAAATTGAATTGAATTGTGTGTCACCCATTTTAACAAGAATTCACAAAAATCAGAAAAACAAAGAATATCACACCCCTAGCAGTCTACGGTATTCTAAGTCAACTAGACCTGCTCAAGAACCTGATTGATGAAGTAAAACTATGTCGAGAAATAGTCTCAAGATATACGGATCATGAATCCATGTAAGTGCAAGAGAGAAGGGGAGGTTTTCCGACGCTTTCGCGAAGGCCCTTAATTAAATAACCCTTTCTCTTCTGGTGGTTGCGCCGTTAACACTTGCCTAGACACCCCGTGAACGATATACCATTAAGCAAAGTTCAAAACACAATTAACCTCTCCTAATGAGCGTGATGTCCTTAGAGTCAAAGTCTAATTGATTTTAATTTACTGAAAGTATGCAAGAATGCAGTTTTGTGATTTGTGGGCTACGGAGAAAAGGTGATGAAATCCTTTACCGTATCTTGTTTTGGTCTTTGTGCCCTTAATTCCGTATTAAAATGCAATGCGCAATCAATAAAAGAATTCAAGAAGTCATGAAATTTAAATAATTCTTTTTCGGTTAAGTATTATGCGCTGCAACAAATACGGTTAGTTCTCTTAATAATTGGCGGCAAAATTGTGCAAAGAATCCTGCAAAAGATAGAGAATTGGATTGCGTCGGATTCGAGAGGAGGTGTTAGGAAATATGTACCAAATGGATTTGGTTTAAGAAAACCCTTTGAAATTGATCCGAGTCGTTGAATGTTCGCTTGCGCGGGTCAAACTACCCGGATCTTTGGCACTAATCTTCCCTAATGTCTTGAAATTGCAATCGAACCTCGCTCCACACGATCGCTGGTCGTAATTCCGCGAAAAACCTAAAATGTCGGAAAATACGATATTTAGTGTCAAAAGAGATACGAATGTCCCAATTCTTGAACACTCAAAATTAGAAAAATCAAACAAGACCAAAAGAGCCAAAACACAGAACTAGAGATCACCAAAAAAGAAAAAACCATAAACTCCTCAAATAGGCCGGCGACGCCGGAATTTTTCTCCATGTCGCCGGATTTTTCAGAGGGTTAGGTGCAAAGAACTTTGGTGTAATCACTAGACTATATTAGTGTTCTAATGGTTTTACTGGATTTTTAAATTGAATTGCATAGTGATAGCAGGTATATAAACAACAGAGAACAAAGGTTAGAAAAATCGTATTTTGTTAGTTTTGAAAAAATTTGTGTTAAAAGTTAGTTTTGTTAGTAGAACCAGAAATAAAAATACTTAGTAACTACAATTACCCGGCAACGGTGCCAAAAACATGTCGGGAATCCTTCCGCGCGCCCAAAAACGTATGTTTTGGAAATGTGTACGTTGTTTGGGAAAACGGAATGCGCGCACGAGATCGTTCTCGTTTTAAATATTTATAACCGCAAGTGCACGGCGCGTTGTAGCGAGCCGGCAAGCACGGGTCGATCCGCAGGGAATTGAGTATTAGGTATCGTTGTTTAAGGTTAACAAATTAACAAATTGGTTGGTTTGTCACAAAAATAAAAAAAGAATATGAAAGCAAGAAAACAAGTGTAAGGGAAGAATGGTTGTGGCTTGGTTCGGAAGCTTGAATCGCGACGTTTACCTCTACACTCCCTTGGTTATGAGTTGTCTGGCCTTACCTTGATTCCGGCATGAAGCACGACTTGTCAACGCGGTTGCGGAGCACAAACCGTCAAAGTCCGACATTCGCCGCAAAGCACAAAACGAGTCCGTTTTGGTCACTTACCGTTTGTATGTCCGCGCTTGGGGTATCAACACTAAACACGAGGTTTTGCAAGCATACCGCAACAATGAAAACACAAAGAGGTTAGTGAGAGCAAAAGATATTGGTGTTGAGTTTGCTAAGGTTTTGTGAAGGTATATAGTATATGAAACAAAGAGTTTGTCAAGCTCTTTATCACAACATACCATATCCTAGCTTAGCAACCTTAACACAAAATGGAATTTAAGCGCATGAGATATAAATAAGTGGTGGAGGAGGCAAATCCTTTCATCTCACTTCCTCACCCACACCACAACCAAATAAACGAATTAGTGAAGCATAATGGAAAGAAAGCAAGTATATAAAAGAAACAACAATGTATTGATCACTTGAGAACAAGATACAAACTTTGGTGACTTGTTCAACCTCCTTAATGAAGCTCTCCAAAGAGAGCTTCAAGAAGGAAGAAGAAGAAGAAACCAAGATGAAGCACACTCACCTTCAAGCTAAACAAAAACAAAGCAAAACACAATTATGAAAAAGAGAAGTGGTATATACATGGTATCCTCCTTCCTTTACCCACTGATCTGTATTTTTAGGCTCAAAATAAAAATAAACAAACAATAAAAATGAGCTGACGTGGCATCAGGGAAGGGGCTGTGAGAAACTAGGGGCAATTGGGGCAGGCCACACATGTATTGATATCGGCCCAAATCCGAGCTCCAAGGCTCGTTTTTTGTGTGTTGGCTTGTTTTGTCCCCCACATCACTCTGATGTTGTTTGCTTGGTAAGTAAACGCTTAGGGTGCACTCAGGGCTTGGTGGGAAACTTGTAGCTATGAATCACATCAACACTTTATGCATTGAATGCACCATTAATGCACATCACACCATGCCCACTTGTGCCATGATTCATGGCTGCCCCATCATGGCCCTAGCCCAAGAGTTTGGTGTGTACACTTGCCTTGTGTTGGACCATTTATACAAAAAGTGTGTACACATCAATTTATTGCAAACGAACTCTTGGGATATCGGTCGGTTTTCAGTTCCGGTTGCAGTGTCAACTCACAGACGATATATCCGTGATTTTGAATGTGTTTCCAGTATTTTATCACGAATACCTGTAAACTGTAATTACAGAGCAGACACTGATTAATAGCACCGATATATAAGAAAAGTGATAACGAATGAGCGGTATTAAAATGCAGTTTTTAGTGATGATCATGAAGTGTGTGAGCCGGCCAATCTGTGTACGTGTAACATACACATCATCGATAATGGTGCAGGAGTACTAGCACATGTATATGTAATGCAATGAGAATAATATAAATACAACATAATGTAAATCATCAGCTAAAAGCTATAAAGTATATGTATCTAAATGATCGAGTTGGTGAATCTATCAATCAGCATCCAGCCTCACAACATCACGTATGGTATAATCCGTCGTACGTCATTCTCTAGTCAAGGGTATGGATCAAACCTCAAGTCAAACTCATCACGTACGGAAAATCATCGTACGGCGGCATTAAACCATCAGGGATCCTATCAACCTATATGACAATGAGGGTACGAACCTAACAACTCGTATGGCATATCACTCAAGATTCACAACAAATATACACATATATATACCTATATCCCAGGCCACATCCATAACCATCTCATATCTGGGGACCGGCAAAGGTATAAATCATCTCATATCGACTCGCATCCGTATACCGTCACATCAATCAAGTCATCATATCACATCATATATTCCATTCATCACATTTATATTCCACATCAAGTCATTTTACATATAAATTCTATCCCATACATCAAATGTCTTGATACTCTAAAATTCATACTATTCTAGTATACCAACAATCTATAAGTCGTGATTCACATTCGCTTTTCATATCCTTATAGCTTTCATCTCATATCTTCATATGTATATATTCAATCATTCATCTTTAACTATTTTTTAACCATATTCCTTGTTTTCAAATCTAGGTTTCTACATCTGTACCCTATAGATCGGTTTCCATCAAAAACTTGCGGGGGTGTTATACGCCATCCACCCGACTTCCTCCGTAGATATAGATCTACTCACCTTGATCCTCGCTTGCTGGAGTCGATGACGCCACGCTCTCCTCGTCGTCTTGAATTCTATGTGGGGAACCTACAACCAATACACAATCGCAAATGCATATTAAAATCAAGGTGGAAGACCAAAACATCAAACGTTTAACTCATAGGTTAAAACATATAGCCTTGCATGCAAAATACGACCAATAGCCTAGCGGTTGACATTCAAACGCCACACGACGAATTTAAAATATCAAATACCAAAACTCAAGTTAAAACGAAGTCGCAAAACAATGCAGCAACTTAAGAAAACAACTCCAGATTTTACCCTAAGAGAAATTAGCCAATTTTGCATATGTTAAGGGCCTAGTTTACTGGAGATAAAGCCTTGGACAAAACACGAACCCAAAATTTCCTTCTCTGGCCGCAAATTGTGGCCAGAAAGGATATATTTGTGGCCTGGGTTAGGAGTTAGGGTCTCGGGTCATTAGGGTATACTCCATATCACCTGCACATCTCTCTGTGTTTGCTAAATAATTTTCAGGTCACCCGGGTGTTAGCAGATCTCTAAAACACATCACAATTCTCAAATTTTCCCGATATCGGGGTTTCTAGGTTTGTGAAATGGGGGTTTACTCTCAAGTTTGATCAAATATATGATCACTATAGGGGTTGTATGGCCTCTAATAATCTCAATTACACTTCACCACTCTAGAATTTCTCAAAACCCTAACTTGGAATTTTCAAAGTTCACTAAACAACACTTAATCGATTCTAAACATGCATGGACACTAATGTGAATGAATTACTATGCTAATGGCAATGAAAGTACCTCATTTGGAAACTCAAGAATTTTCTTGAGTTGACCCAAGTCTTCAAAATCCAATTTTTCTTGGTCCAAGGTGTTTGTACTGGGCTTGTACATCTTTTTTATGAAAGGGATATGGAGTTTTTGTGTTGTTTTGGGTGTGTTTTTGAGGGTTGAAGGGGAGGTGAAGGAGAGGGCAGCCATGAGAGAGGAGGGAGTGAGAATGATGAAGAAATAATGAGAGAAGAATGCCCATGGTCCAAGGATGACCCCTCACCCTCTCTCTCTCTCTCTTGCCCATACCCATTTCTTTATCATTTTCTCTTTTCTTTTTCTTTTCTATTTACCCTTCTCATTTAAATTAACAACCATGCAAGAAATTGAAGCGTAATCCATGATAAAAAATATAACAAGTGCTAAAATGTGACATGATGCATATCATGTGCACAAAACCGGATTAATGCAAGATTAGCGATATTTAATCGCGATTAGCTTTAAATGGAAATAAAATAAATCATAAGAATTATAATTTGCTTAAATCATATAGAACACCCTCATTTCCGTAATTCCTATAATTTTCGAAATAAATTCCACTTTACCGGTATTTAATTATACCGCATACTAAAATATTCACAATATTTATTATTTAATTATTAAAATTCCCAAAAATAATATTTTATTCTTTTTGAAAAGTTACACCAGGACATGCCACAGTACCTATGGACCAGCCGTAGAAGGGCAAACCCAAGCCTCACTGATGGCACCGCTAAACTGCCGCAAACCCTAAGGTTCAAGAGTGGTTTTATGGTCATCATGACGAGTTAGGGTTTCATTCTCCTAAAGGGTCCACAGAATTTCTTGCATGTTCCTCCGAATACTTTAAACTTGGAAAAATGGGTTTCTGACATTCGTTTGAACTTTTAACTGCGCCTAGACAATATGTGAATACCCTTCATCTCTCAACTCAAGATAGACTAGCTATAATCTGTCGTATTTCTGCCTGAAAGCTCCAGCGATCTCAGCTCGTAAAGTATAGAGGCGACATCACATCAATCTCAGCCACAGCTGGGTCATCTGTCTGCACGGTAGACGACAGCACAATCTCTGAGGTAGGCTGTACATAAACAGTCCTCTCACAACTGGCAGCCTATATCAACGGCCCGATCATACGGTGCAAAACCGAACACTCGTCTCAAACGAGAAGTCACAACACCAATACAAAATCGAGACGTTCTCGTGTCACCAGAAAACATGATGGTCAGTCCTCGTTCATGACGAGCTCGCCCTGACCACATCACTAGCAGCAAGCTCAACCTGCGCTCAAACTATGGTGACAGGAACCTCAAGCATGTATCGATGAAACCATATCAATGGACTGAAAGGAATTAACGGATCCAGAATGGATACATGATCATAATGAGGAACAGAATCAATAAGAGTATGATCATGCAAACAAATAGAATCAAAGATCTCAAAATATGTACATCCTAAGGTTTCTTAAGTGGAGTATCGTATCGTAAATATGCCGCGGAACATACTTACGGTATGTCACTCTACTCAAGCTACTTACTCTATCAATCAGGGTCAGCCTATGTAACGAAAGTTCGGGTCTAATACTGTAACACCTTAGGATGCGATTAGGGATTAATTAAGCGATAGTATGGTTTTTAGTAAAAAGTTTACCAAAATGGTTTTCAAATATTTTATAAAAATTAATGAATATTTTATTAGTATTTAATTTGGGCTTGCACACACATGTGCATGTTAACCTAAGGCTAATTTGGGGTTAAACCATGTTATGTAGCCATGGTGTATTAACCCATTTCATTAGGATAATATGAAGTTAATTAATTATATTAGTTTTCAAAATTCAAATATAATTAGTTTCTTTTGGGGTTGACTTGAGAAAATGAGGAGAGAGAGAGCATGATGAGAATGAGCAAGCATCCTTAGCAATTAATGAAGAGAGAGAGAGGGGAGGCATGGCTCCACTAATCTCAACCTCATTTCCAAAACCCTCACTCACTTACACCCTCACACTCCTACTCATTCTCTCACTCTCATTTCTTTCCTTCTTAATAATTCTCACTCCCTCTCATTTTTTTTCCAGCAGCAGCAGCAGCTCCTGCAGTTTCAGCAGCCCCTCCCTCTTCTTCTTTTCTTCTTCTTCTCTTTTCCTTCTTCTTCATTCAATCAAGCTCCAATCTCCATCAAAAATCCATCTTTCTTCACAAAATCTCTTGCTAAACACCCCAAAACACTTCCTTGCTGGTTCTTGAGGCAAGGTCATCAAGTTTGAGCCACCACTAGACCAACTTGAGGTATAAAGTTAAACTCAACTTCCTTTTTTGCTAAACTTGTAGTTTATTTAGCATAATTTACTGTTTAAGTTGGTTTTAGAGCTAGTTTTGTGGTTTAAGTGGAGTTTAGGCTAAGTTAAGGTTTTTATGGCTTAATTAGCTTAACTAAGTGTTATTAGTGTCGTCTAATCCAAGTTTTTACACCAGAATTCACTAAAACACCATATTATATTAATTTAGTGTTAATTAGTGTTTTAGTTAAGATTTGGGTTCTTTTTGAGATCTGCATTTGACCCGGGTGCTTCCGGCAAAAGTTACATTTACTGGAGCTTAGTGACTGGGATAGGAACACACACACGAAGCACGGGACCTCCTTTCCCCTATATGGCCGCAAATTTAATGTTTCTGGCCGCAATTTGCATCCAGAAGGTGGCTGTGGTGTAAGTCGACGTTAGACACCCCACAGGATGCGGGGAGGCGGAATAGGTAAAACAATCATTTTTTTCAAGATAACATCGACTAACTTTACGTATCTTTGCTAAACCCTAACTAACAAACTATCTAGAAGTGCTAAACTACTATGATAGATGATTATACCTCAAGATACTAGTCCTTCTTGTTCACCTCCTCGTCGGCCTCCTCGATGTGATAGAAGATCCACCCGAGAGTTCCTCCTCCAAGCTTTTACCTCTCACTTAAGGTAACTAAGTGGCTAGGATTGCTAATCTAAGCGACCTAGAAGATATAGAAGTGGATTAAGGATCTATTATGAAGCATAAAATATCTTGCACAAATATATTGCACAAATATCTTCATGCTTCATTTAATACAAATGAATGAATCATCTAATGAGTCATTAAAACAATTAATGCTTCATTAACTCATTTGGATGAATCATCTCATGAGTCACTAATTCATTTAATGCAAATTACACATAAGCTCTCCACCTTACCTTTCTTCTAGAAGCTTCTCGACTAATTACGAGAATGCCCCTACCATCCGTAAAACACAAATATTCTGAGACTGCATAAATCCAATAATCCAATACTAGAATCTGGCTTAAACTAAAGCCCGCTAGTATAATCTGTCCGAACATCATACGTGCACAAGTACACGTATATGTCCGAACCCTGTCGTAAAACCATACGACCTCTATATCGTTTCTCCTGAAGCAGGGAAACTCTCTGTGTGGGACTCTAAAGACTCGACACTACGCTGGCAGTGGGTTTAACCACAGGACGCAAGCGGCACTAGCTATACGTAACGGTCCCCAGGTAGATGTCGATAAGAAAGCCGATTAGGAAACCCATCCGAACTCCTACTGAGCCTGATGTGAGAATCTCCATACAGTCCGGTCTTTTCGTCTAAGACTATCGCATATCAGGCCTAGGGGCGACAAGCGTCAGTCCCCTAAAAGCTGTATAAGTCATGTCGGTGTGAAGCCCATTACACCTTAAGAAGCTACTGGAAATCCTACCAGTAAATCTTGTTTGCCCTGGCCAGGGACTTTGTGTAATGGCTCTCCAAACACAGTGCGATATCAACTCCCAATACCTGGAGAGACGAGTCCTATCTAACCGCCACTGCTTCCAAGTGCTTCGGGACTGCACCCAACTGCTACCTATTTGCATGACTGTTTTGAGCCGTGGTAGGGTAGCAATCTAAGAACAGTAAGAACACACTCGAGACGAAGTAGCAGTAATGAGTCAATGGACTATGCTGTACTCATGTCACCTGGGAACTGTTAACTGACGACGGGTATAATACCAACCAACAGTTCCCTACGAATCATGTCCGGTGTACCCGTAACCCAACGAGCACCTGCATACTATCTCCAGTACAGTGTACTAATGGCTGTGGAACAGACCATCTCCCCTGCTGGGATGAGAAGTGTATACACTAGTCTACTCTGGAGTATCGATGCCCTATCTCGATAATCCAACGACTAGGGACCTGAAAAAGGATGTGATTGTAGACTACCCAACTCCCACTAGTGTGACTGCCATTACAACGCTGGTAGTCAAGCAAGATCCTAAGGGCTCTATCAATATGTATTCGCGATATGCTAAAAGAAACATATACACTTATTAAGATAGATATAAACCAAGTAGTATACTACAATGTTGAGCAAGACTGTTAATACAACTGTGAATATCCCAAGCTTCCATTAAGTAATATACAAGCTAGTATGATACAATAATGGCTCCTAGGGCATATACACTAACAATCTCCCACTTGCACTAGGGCCATATACTGGCATATCGAAGACCTATCATCTCGAATAGCCTCTCGAACTGTGTCTGAGGTAAGGCCTTTGTGAATGGATCTACAGTGTTCTCCTCTGTAGCAACTCTTCGGACCTCGATCTCCTGGCGATCTATGATTTCCCTGATCATGTGATACCGCTTTAAGATGTGTCTGGACTTCTGATGGTACCTGGGTTCCTTCGCTAAAGCTATAGCGCCGTTGTTGTCACAATACAGCGGTATTGGATTAACAATGGTAGGAACCACCTGAAGTTCTGTTAGGAACTTCTTCATCCAGACTGCTTCTTTTGCGGCATCGCAACCAGCTATATACCCCGCTTCCACCGTCGAGTCAGCTACGTTGTCCTTCTTGGAACTCTTCCAGCACACCGCCCCTCCATTAAGGGTAAAGACATAACCTGACATGGACTTGGAGTCATCCTTGTCACTCTTGAAGCTGGAGTCAGCAAAAGCCTCGATCTGGAGGTCTTTTCCACCGTAAACCAAGAACGTATCCTTAGTCCTTCTCAAGTACTTAAGAATGTTCTTTATTGTTATCCAGTGCTTCTCCCCTGGGTCTGACTGATACCGGCTTACCACGCTCAGTACGTAAGCTATATCTGGTCTGGTACACAACATCGCAAACATTATAGAGCCTACCACAGAAGCGTAGGGTATAACGGACTTGCGATCCCTTTCCAAAATGAGTCTTAGGAGACATCTCTTTGGATAAGGTGATTCCGTGACAAGCCGGTAAATTACCGCGCTTAGAATCTTCCATGCTGAATCTTTTCAGTATAGTGTTGATATAACTAGACTGCGAAAGTCCCAACAACCTCTTAAATCTATCACGATAGATCTGGATTCCTATATTGTAAGAGGAATCACCCAGGTCTTTCATGGAGAAACTGTGTGACAAGAATCCTTTGACAGATTGTAGCATAAGAATGTCATTTCCTATCAATAAAATGTCATCCACGTACAAGACGAGGAATACGACAGTTCGTGCTACAATTTTACTATATATACATGGTTTATCTGGATTTTTGATAAAGTCATATTCTTTGACCATTTCATCAAAACAGATGTTCCAACTCCGCGATGTCTGATTTAGTCCATAAATGCACTTAAGCAACTTGCACACTTTCCCGCTGCTCCCACTCTGATTGAAACCTTCTGGCCGATCCATATAGACGCACTCTTCTAAATTACCATTTAGAAAAGCCATCTTTACGTCCATCTTCCAGATCTCATAATCATGGAAGGCCACAATGGCAAGAAGGATCCGAATGGATTTGAGCATAGCCACTAGAGAAAAAGTTTCGTCATAGTCCAAACCAGGTCTTTGACGAAAACCCTTTGCAACAGTCTAGCCTTATAGGTTTCTACCTGTCCATCTACACCAATCTTTTTCTTGAAGATCCACTTCCATCCTATGGGTTTTACCCCATCTAGAGCAAAGTCCAAAGTCCATACGTTGTTGGTGTACATGGACTCCATCTCGGTCCGCATTGCATCCAGCCATCTTACTGTTAGTGTATATGCCCTAGAGGCCATTACTGTATCATACTAGTTTGTATATTACTTAATGGAAGCTTGGGATATTCACAGTTGTATATACAATCTTGCTCGAAATGGTAGTATTCTACTTGGTTTGTCTCTGCTTTAATATGTGCATGTGTTTCTTTTAGCATATTGCTGATATACATATTAGTAGAGCCCTTAGGATCTTTGCTTGATTACCGGCGTTGTGATGGCGCTCACACTCGTGGGAGCTGGGTGATCTATAAGCACATCCTTATACAGGTCCCTAGTCGTTGGACTATCGAGACAGGGCATCGATACTCCGGAGTAGACCAGCGTATGCGCTTCTCATCCCAGTATGGGAGACGGTCTGTCCCACAGCCGTCAGTACGTCGTACTTGAGATAGTATACGGGTGCTCGTTGGGTTACGAGTACACTGGACAGGACTCGTCGGGAACTGTTGGTTGGTATTATACCTATCGTCAGTTATCAGTTCCCAGGTGACATGAGTACAGCTTAGTCCGTTGACTTGACACTGTTACTTCGCCTCGAGTGTGTTCCCACTGCACTTTGATTACTACCCTCCCACGGCTCAAATGAGTCGTGCAAACAGGTAGTTTTTGGGTGCAGTCCCGAAGCACTTGGAGGCAGTGACGGTTAGACAGGATTCGTCTCTCCCGGTATTGGGGGTTGACATCGCGCTGTGTCCAGGAGAGCCATTACACGAGTAGTCCCTGGCCAGGGCAAGCGAGATATACTGGTAGGTTTCCAGTGTTATCTCAGGGTGTTCTGGGCTTCACTCCGGCATGACTTGTACCGCTATTAGGGGACTGACGTTCACAGCCCCCCCAGGCCCGCCATGCGATGTATCAGACGAACAGACCGGACTGTATGGAGATTGTCACATACAGGCTCAGTAGGAGTTCAGATGGGGTTCACCTCGTCAGTCTTCTTATCGACATCTACCTGGGGACCGTTACGTACAGCTAGTGCCGCTTGCGGTCTGTGGTTAAACCTACTGCCAGCGTAGTGTCGAGTCTTTAGAGTCCTACACAGAGAGCTATTCTCCTTTAGGCAAAATGAGTAGAGGTCGCATGGTTTTGCGACAGGGTTCGTTCACATCCGCGCACTTGTGCACGTTTGCTGTCCGGACAGTATATACTAGCGGGCTTTGGTTTAAGCCGTATCCTAGTATATGATTTGGGATTGGTTTTTCTCATTGTATTCGTGTTCCTCGGATCACGAATGCGGGTGCGTATGCACAGTTGCTTGAGACAGAGGGAGAGGACCTTGATTAGGGTTAATGGCTATTGTCATTTTATTAACCCTAATGTTTATGTGTGTATTATTGTTAATTGATAATTAGTTTAATAATTGTGCATGGTTATGGATGTTGACTATTTGACTTCCTTGACTTGTTGACCTAGGTTGACACTTTGACCATCATCATTTCTTTTGGAAGATGCTTTTTGATCCTTGCAAATTGAAATGATAATGGTCATGTCATGATTAACCATGACAATTATCTAGCTAATTATTTAATTAGAATAATATACACATATTAGTGAGAAGGCTTGATATTATTCTCATTCTCTCATTTCATTTCTCTCTCTTGTTTTTCCTCTCCCTCAAGCTCTCCCCTCTCATGTGTTGAGAAACACTTGAGCTTGAGAAAAACCCTGTCTTGATCTTCTCTACTCTCATCTAGGGTTCAAGTATTAGCACTTCTTGCACCCTAGTTACTCCTAGCTTGGAGTTGAAGCCAAAGGTTGAGGCTTTCGGGTGGATCTTTCTTTGACGGGAGAAGACGACAAGGTGACCTCCTTCCACTACTTCTAGGAGCAAGGAGAGAAGGACAAAAAGACCAAAAGTATAACCTTTCTAGCTCTTAGCTAGTTATTCGTTAGCTTTAGCAAGTTTTTGTTTAGCAAAGATCCTTCTAAGCATAGTCCATGTTGCCTAAGCTCATAAAAATCCGATTTTTATTCCGTTTTCCGCCTCCCCGTAAGTACCGGGGTGGGCAACGTGGACTTACAGTGGTATCAGAGCCTAACTAAACATAAACTAGCTAAGTAGTGAAGTGTGTCGAAGTTCGAAACGTAAAAATCGAAAAAAAACCAAGTTTTAAAAACCCTAGTTTCTGTAAAAAAAAATTCTGGTCAAAACAGAATTTGTTATACTGCTAAAATCGTCTCAGGGTTTTTTAAAGATAACCACAAAACCCGGTCCAGTGAGTCGTCTAAACCGCCGCGTTTCCACGGCAATAGCAAGCTATTGCCGCGGAACCGCCGCCGTTTGGACTCCTCACTGGGTCGAGTTTGGTGCATTGTATCTCTGGCTTGGTTTTTGTATTTTTGAGATATGTTATATGTGCCCAGTTTTTCCAGAATAGAAATTTATTTTTGGGGGCCTATAAATCCGTATTTTTTTTCGAACTTCAATACACTTTGACTACAAAGGTTATATCTGTGATGTTTGGATGTATTGAACGTCGGCTAATCGCTATATGTCGATTAGTCGGGGTTATACATCTCTGTGATCTGTGATTGATACTGGTTTGTGTATATGAATGGGTTGGATTGTCGCGGGTGAATAGCCGGGGTGGATGTGAGATGAGTATTGCTTTTCTTTCATTCATTTGTAATATGTAAATTGATGTAATATTATTATTTGTTTGGCCGCACAACCGGGTCGGGGTTGTAGCCGTCATTGTATAATTCTTTTTACTGTTTTTGCTCCTAGGATAGACCCATGGAGGGGTGCACAAACTACCGGGTATCTCGAAGTGCCGAGTGGCCTACTCACGGTGGTGAGGGAGGTTGCTTCGCTTCGGGTACTTGGCGGGTAGTTTGCCGCACCTGTAGGGGTCTTGGGTGGGGTATTTGGCTATTCACCGCGACCGTGTAATCCGCTTTTCGTTGCAGGCTCGAACGGATTGCGGATTCCTAGTATATCCGATGTATTCATCTGTGATCTGTAATGTCTATCATTGCTATAAATTTATATATGATAACTATTTAGGCGTTGCTTATGTTTTACAGCCGCGCTAGCCCAGCCCCCGCTCTGTCGTTAGTTAAGTAACCTAACGGGTGATGACGGGGCCCCGTGGCGAATGCGAATGGCATAAGCGTACGTCATATTTTGGTTGTTTTCTACAATGGTAGGATTAAATGATGGGATGCATTAAAAAACTAATGCAAGAAAATAAACCAAGTAAAAGTCGATTGGAACACTTTGAAAACCACTCGGTTCTTTTCAAAACTAAACTTTTAAACGCGGAGCTTGAACCACTCCTTTTAAAAGCTATTCCGTTCCATCGATTAGATCAAGTTCACTACGTTCACGGTTTCGCCAAAACCATTCGTAGCCCTCCGTCATTCCACATGAATGGTCAAAAAGTATTCAAGCTATGTATTTTGGCCAAAGTCAAGGCATAGTGATTGGTAGCTATTGGGTATTCATGTGCAGCATAGATAGATGCGTTGGTTTGGGACAGTCGTGCTGCCATTTTGGCCAAAGTCAAGGGTAGGTACGGGTGGGTCCAAATTAACCAGGAGAATGACGGGTAGAACTTGACATGTGACTTATGATATTTTGGCCAAAGTCAAGGTCATAAGAGCATGGGGAAAAAATCCACATCGGGAGTTTCATAAGTACTGAAACTTGCTAGCTTTGCATACCATTTGGAGTGTGATGATTCTGGTAGGATCCCTTCGGTTTTATCACGCGATGATATTTGGATCCTGATCCTACTGTGAGTATATGCTACTCCTCGGGAAAACTCTCACTTAACGATCAATGCTATAAACTTAGTAGGTGTCTAGAAAGGTGTTAGCGGGGCTACGCCCACAGGGAAAAGAGGTTACTTAATTAAAGAACTTCGCGAAAGCGTTGGAAAACCTCCCTCGAAGTACCGACACTGGCCTGGCTGAACGGTTAAGCAAGTATTGTACGGTGAGAGTGATCCTGACTAATCCTTTCTTTACGGTTTGAGAATGGATTCGAGAGACAGTGGGAGCCATCCAGTTTAGACAAATTAAAAACCACTCTAAACTTGCAAGAGCATCATGCTAAAGTGTTTCTTTTCTCTCTCCTAATTGCAGCGACCATTCAACATGACCGGACTTAAGTTATTACTAGATAAAAACATATTGACAGGGCCAAACTACAAAGATTGGCTCAGGAATGTCAAGATGGCAATCACTTACGACAAGTTGGGGTATGTCCTTACCACTAAAGCTCCCCCTGTCCCAGGTCCCACCTCCAGCGTCGCGGATAAGGAAATCCGTAAGACATGGGAGATAGATTGCGCGAAGGCCAAATGCTTCGTATTAGCCTCGATGGAAAATGAACATCAGAGGAGGCATGAGAATATGGACCTAGAGTCTATAATTCTTCATACAAAAGAACTGTATGGGGAGCAGTCTCGTATCGCAAGATACGAAGTGTCGAAGAAGTTGTTTTCGGCAAGGTTGGCCGTCGGATCATCGGTAGCGTAACACATGCTTAAGATGATTGGCTACATTGAGGAGCTCGCGGACCTTGGGACCACGTTGGAGAATGAACTCTATACTGATTTGATTCTCCAGTCCCTTCCTTCCACTTACGCCC
Source organism: Agapanthus africanus (assembly GCA_030015575.1). Classification (NCBI taxonomy): domain Eukaryota; kingdom Viridiplantae; phylum Streptophyta; class Magnoliopsida; order Asparagales; family Amaryllidaceae; genus Agapanthus; species Agapanthus africanus. Next base: position 383,455,559 of record JASDDO010000022.1, on the reverse strand, counting down.
AGTTTATTCTTAACTTCAACATGCAAGGAAAGGAGGTAGAACTTTCCGAACTTCTGAACATGTTGAGGAGTGCTGAGGGAACCCTACAGAAAGGTAGGGAGACATCCACTTTGTTTGTAGGAGGATCTTCCTCTTCTAGATCCAAGGCGAAAGCCAAGGGTAAGAAGAAGAAAGCCCCCGCCAAACCAAGAGGCGGTGTCGGTAAAGTGGATACGAAGGGAAAAGGTAAAGCAACAAAAATAGCGGGGAAGCTAGTGGGGAAGGAAGAATGCTTCTATTGTCACAAAAGTGGTCACTGGAAACAGGATTGCAAGGCTTGGAAAGCCAGAACACAGGATTTGAAGCGAGTTGCAGCTTCAGCTTCAGGTGTGTATGTTATTGAAAACTGTCTATCAATAAACTCTACTTCCTGGGTATTGGATACCGGATCAGGATCTCATATCTGTAATTCTTTGCAGGCGTTGAGAAAGCGTAGAGTTTTGAAGGCAGGTGACATGACCCTCAGAGTTGCGAACGGTGCTAGTATGGATGCTGAGGCCGTGGGGGACTATCACCTGGGATTGTCGGATGGACATTTTTTGGTTTTGCGTAGTTGTTATTATGTACCAAATGCAACCTGTAATATCATTTCTGTATCTTTATTATCTAAAGAAGGTTATGAATTTGCATTTGTAAGTAATGTAGTGAACATTCACCTTAATCAAGCTTTGATTGGGTCAGTTACATTGAACAACGGTATATACGTATTAAACCAACCACAGATTTTCAATGTCCAGAATACACACAAAAGAAAGTCTCCAGAAATCAATAAAACTTTCTTATAGCATTGTAGACTGGGTCACATCAATGAGAGAAGGTTGACTAAGTTATACACAGAAGGATATTTGGATTCGTTCGAATATCAATCGTATGCAACTTGTCAATCCTGTCTCAAGGGAAAGATGACAAAGACTCCGTTTACTGGACACGGAGAATGAGCGAGCGAGCTCTTGGGACTCGTACACAGCGACGTGTGCGGTCCAATGTCTACACATGCGCGAAGCGGTTATTCTTACTTCATTACTTTTACGGATGACTTTTCAAGGTACGGTTATGTCTTCTTAATGAAACATAAATCCGAGGCTTTTGAAAAATTCCAGGAATATAAGAATGAAGTAGAAAAACAAACAGGCAAAAGTATAAAGACACTGAGATCTGATCGAGGTGGTGAATACTTGAGTGCCGAGTTCCTGGGTTACTTAAAAGAGAATGGAATTCTCTCTCAGTTTACTCCTCCATACACTCCGCAACATAATGGTGTATCGGAGAGACGGAACCGAACCCTATTGGATATGGTACGGTCCATGATGAGTAACGCTGAGTTGCCGTGATCGTTTTGGGGATATGCACTAGAATCAGCTGCATACCTTTTGAACCGGGTTCCAACTAAGACTGTGCCTACTAAACCATATCAGATGTGGTGTGGGAAGAGACCCTATCGTAATCACATTAAGACATGGGGATGTCCAGCTTTTGTAAAAAAGAAGCATGCGGACAAGCTCGAGGCACGCTCAGTACAGTGCAAGTTTATGGGATAACCAAAGAGCTCCAAGGGATATTACTTCTATTGCGAAGAGGAACAAAAAGTACTTGTTTCTCGTCATGCCCACTTTCTAGAACACCAGTTCATAGAAAAAGAATTAAGTGGGAGCACAATAGAACTGGAAGAAATTCCAGAACCACGAGCTATTACTGAAAGCTTGGTTGAACCAGAGGGTTCGAAAGATCAGGACATTCCCACGCCACTCCGCAGGAGTAGTAGGCAGTCTCATCCGCCCGAGAGATACTACGGTTTTCTCATTGACGGGGATAGAGAGGATTGCATCATAGACTGTGATGAGCCTACTAGCTTCCAGCAAGCCATTCAGAGCGTCGACTCGGTAAAATGGCTGGATGCAATGCGGACCGAGATGGAGTCCATGTACACCAACAAAGTATGGACGTTGGACATTGCTCCAGATGGGGTAAAACCCGTAGGATGCAAGTGGATCTTCAAAAGGAAGATTGGTGTAGATGGACAGGTTGAGACCTATAAAGCTAGACTGGTTGCAAATGGTTTTCGTCAGCGACCTGGTTTGGACTATGACGAAACCTTTTCTCCAGTGGCTATGCTGAAATCCATTCGGATCCTTCTTGCCATTGCTTGTTAGTGTTTATGCCCTAGAAGGCCATTACTGTATCATACTAGCTTGTATATTACTTAATGGAAGCTTGGGATATTCACATGTATATAACAGTCTTGCTAAACATGGTAGTATGCTACTTGGTTTTTCTATCTTAATATGTGAGTATACGTATTGATAGAGCTCTTAGGATCTTGCTTGTCTACCAGCGTTGTGATGGCAGTCACACTAGTGGGGGCTGGGTAGTCTACAAGCACATCCTTATTCAGGTCCCTGGTCGTTGGATTATCGAGACAGAGCATCGATACTCCGGAGTAGACTAGTGTATACGCTTCTCATCCCAGTTGGGGAGATGGTCTGTCCCACAGCCGTCAGTACGTGGTACTGGAGATAGTATACAGGTGCTCGTTAGGTTACGGGTACACCGGACAGGACTCACAGGGAACTGTTGGTTGGTTTGATACCAGTCGTCAGTAAACAGTTCCCAGGTGACATGAGTACAGCGTAGTCCGCAGACTTGACACTGCTACTTCGCCTCGAGTGTGTCCCACTGTTCTTAGATTGCTACCCTACCACGGCTCTATGGAGTCGTGCAAACAGGTAGCAGTTGGGTGCAGTCCCGAGCACTTGGAGGGAGTGGCGGTTAGACAGGATTCGTCCCTCCCGGTATTGGGAGTAGATATCGTGCTGTGTCAGAGTGCCATTACGCAAAGTCCCTGGCCAGGGCAAGCGAGATTTGCTGGTAGGTTCCAGCAGTTTCTCAGGGTGTAATGGGCTTTACTCCGACACGACTTATACCGCTATTAGGGGACTGACGCTTGCCGCCCCCCTAGGCCCGATATGCGATAGTCTTGGACGAACGGACCGGACTGTATGGAGATTGTCACATCAGACTCAGTAGGAGTTCGGATGGGTTTTCTCATCGGCTTTCTTATCGACAACTACCTGGGGACCGTTACGTACAGCTAGTGCCGCTTGCGGTCTGTGGTTAAACCCACTGCCAGCGTAGTAGTCGAGTCTCTAGAGTCCCACACAGAGAGTTTCCTACTCCAGGCGAAACGATATAGAGGTTGCATGGTTTTGCGACAAAGGGTTCGGACGCATACGTGCGTTTACGCACGTACGACTTTCGGACAGTTTTTACCAGCCGGCTTTGGTTTAAGCCAGTTACTGGTATCCGGTTATTGGATTTATACAGTCTAAAGTTTTTCCGTATTTTTGCGGATTGGAGGGGCGTTCTCGTAATTACTCGAGAAGCTTCTAGAAGATGTGACTAAGGAGGTTTCTTTTGGATAAGAGAGTGAGTCATGGTGGTGATTCATTCACTTCATTAATGCACATTTATTGCTTAATGACTCATGCTTATGAATCATCACAAGATATTTTATGAAGCATGCTTATTCATTTCCTTTATTGATTATTCTAAAATGAGAATGCTTCATAATATTATGATACACTCTCTCTCTTCTCTCATTATCTTATCACACATTCTCTCTCCTCAAGCTCTCATCTTCAAGATACTAATCCTTAATCCTCATGTGTTGAGATCAAAGGTTTAGTTAGACTAAACAATCCATAACCTTCACTCTATATCATCCTCTCATCTTTGATTAGCAATCAAAGTTGATTAGTTACCTCAAGTTAGAGGTTTAGCTTGGAGTTTCGCTCTCGGGTGGATCGTCTACTACCTAGAGAAGGTCGAGGAGAACAAAGGAGGACGTAAAGAAGAAGGACCGGTTTCATTAGGTATAATCCCTAATCACTTGTGAAAAGAAACTCATAGGATACGGTTATTTAGAGTTTAGCTTCGATTTAAGCGGTTAGTCGATGTTCGTTCCTTAAACTTGATCGTTTTTGTAAAATCAGCCTCCCCATAAGTACCGGGGTGTACTACATCGACTTACAGTGGTATCAGAGCCTCGCTAAACAATAAATAACTTAATCGCAAATTTGTACGAATTTCGAACGGAAAAACGAAGCCGGAAAACCCTAATAAAAATCAGTTTCTGTCGAATCCAAAATGATGTCCTAAAATTTTTCAGGGATGTTCAGAAAGCTTGACATGGGTCCAGGAGAACACCCAAGAAAATTGGGCCCATGACTCGGCTAAAGCGCCGCGGAAGCGCGGCGAATCCCACCGATCCGCCGCGGTTCCGCCGCCGAGTTGCCGAGTCATGATCCCAAATTTTTTGTGTGGGTCCCCTGTGATATTTAGTGTTTTCTGGAATATTTAATAATTGCTCAGGTTACTGTTTAACAGAGCAGATTTTGGAGCAATATTGATGTTGTTTATTGGATCGAATTGTACAGTATTTGCGTATTGGATTATATCTGTGATTGTTTAATGTGTTCGTAAACCTCCCCCAACTGCTAGTATGTCGGTTGGCAGGGGGTTGCACATTTCTGAAATGGTTATATCTATTTGTGCATATAAACTGTATTGGACTGTTGTGGTGTATAGCCGGGGTTAGCAATGGGTTATTGAATAATTCATTTGTTGTAAATGTAATTTGTTGTAATATTATTTTTGCGGGGCACTTCCAGGTTGCGGTCGTAGCCACCGTTGTATTATTTCATTTTACTGTTTTTACTCCTAGGACTGACCCAAGGTGGGGTACACAGACTGCCGGGTGGGTAGTTTGCCGTACCCGTAGGGGTCGAGGGTGGGGTAACGGCTATTCATCACAACTTTGTAATCTGTCTTTTCTTGCAGGCTCAAAAGAAATACAGATTGCTTGCAAATCCAATATTGTTTATCTGTGTTCTGGAATGAATATCATTGCGTCAGACGAATGTACAATATCTATATTTATTATAGCTATTTAGACGTCACTTATGTTTTACACCCGCGCTAGCCCAGCCCTCGCTCTGTCGTTAGTTAAGTAACCTAACGGGTGATGACGGGACCCCGTGGCGAATGCGGATGGCATAAGAGGACGTTATATTTTCGTTGTTTTCTGCAATGATAGGTTAATGATGGGACGCATTATCTATAATGCAAAGTAAAACAAACCAAAGTTTAAATCGTTGGAACAATTTAAAAGAAACCACTCGGTTATTTTTAAAACAGATATTTTTAAATGCGGAGTCTTAACCACTCCTTTTAAAAGCTATCAGGTTCCTTCGGTTATATCAAGTTCACTACGTTCACGGTTTCGCCAAAACCATTCGTAGCCCTCCGTCATTTCATCTGGGTATTCAGTAGTATTCAAGCTATGTATTTTGACCTAACGCCAAGGCATAGTGTTTGGTAGCTGCTGGATATTCATTTGTTGCATAGATAGATGAGTTAGTTTGGGACAGTCGTATTATCATTTTGGCCGAACGTCAAGGATATATACGGATGGGTTCAAATTGACAAGATAATGATGGGTAGAACTTGACATGTGACTTATGACATTTTGACCTAACGCCAAGGTCATAAGAGCATGGGGCAAAAACTAAATATCGGGAATTTCTAAAGAAACTGAAATTTGCAAAGAGATGCATACCATTTGGAGTTTGATGAATGTTGGTAGGATTCCTTCAACATTATCATACGATGATATTTGGATCCCGATCCTACTGTGAGTATATGCTACTTATCAGGATATTCGTCGCTTAACGATCAATGCTATAAACCTAGTAGGTGTCCAGAAAAGTGTCAGAGGGGTTACGCCCCCAGAGAAAAGAGGTTATTTAATTAAGGAACTTCGCGAAAGCGTTGGAAAACCTCCCTCGAAGTATCGACACCGGCCTGGCTGAACGGTTAAGCAAGTATTGTACGGTGAGAATAGTCTTGGCTAATTCTTCTTTTATGGTTTGAGGAAGGATTCGAGAAACAGTGGGAGCCATCCAGTTTAGATAAACTAAAAACCACTCTAAACTTGCAAGAGCATCATGCTAAAGAGTTTTCTTCTCTCTCTCCTAATTGCAGCGACCCTGAAAATGACTGGACTTAAGTTACTTTTAGAGAAAAATATACTGACGGGGCCAAACTATACAGATTGGCTGCGGAATGTCAAGATGGCTTTGACCTATGACAAACTGGGGTACGTCCTCACCGCTACAGCACCTGCTGTCCTTGGTCCCAAATCCAGCAATGCGGATAAGGAAATCCGCAAAACCTGGGATTTAGATTGCGCGAGAGCCAAGTGCATCGTGCTTGCCTCGATGAACAATGAACATCAGAGGAGGCACGAGGATATGTCCCTAGATGGCATATTTCTCCATACAAAGGAACTTTATGGAGAGCAATCTCGTATAGCAAGATACGAGACCTCTAAGAAACTGTTTCGAGCGAGGTTGGCTGTCGGGTCATCAGTAGGTGAACATGTCCTACAGATGATCGGCTATATTGAAGAGCTCGCGGACCTTGGGACGACTTTGGATAATGAGCTCTATACAGACCTTGTTCTCCAGTCCCTTCCTCCCACCTACGCCCAGTTTATCCTCAACTTCAATCTTCAAGGAAAAGAAGTTGAACTTGCGGAACTCCTGAACATGTTAAGGAGTGCAGAGGGCACCTTGCAGAAGGCAAGGGAAACACCCGCTATGTTTGTTGGCGGTTCATCTTCTTCCGGGTCCAAGGCTAGGGCCAAAGGAAGGAAGAAGAAGGCCGCACCCAGACCTAGAGGAGGTGTTAGTAAGGTGGGAAAGAAGGGAAAGAAAAAGTTTACAGCACCTGTAGTTGGCCTGGATGAGTGCTTCCATTGTCACAGGAAAGGGCACTGGAAGAAGGATTGCAAGGCGTGGAACGCCAAGAACCTGGAACCGAAGCAAGCTGTGGCTTCGACTTCAGGTGTGTTTGTAATTGAGAATTGTCTGTCGATCAACTCTACTTCCTGGGTATTAGATACCGGATCAGGATCTCATATTTGCAATTCATTGCAGGCACTGAGAAACCGTAGAGTGCTGAAGGAAGGTGATATGATCCTCAGGGTTGCTAACGGAGCTAGCGTGGGAGCTGCGTCCGTCGGGGATTATCACCTAGGATTGACAAGTGGACACATTTTGGTTTTACATAACTGTTATTTTGTACCCAGCTTAACGTGTAATATCATATCAGTTTCCTTGTTATCAAATAAAGGTTATGATTTCATGTTTGTAAGAGATGTTGTCAACATCCACCTTAATCATGGTTTGATTGGGTCCGGTACTCTAAATAACGGCATATATGTGTTAAACCAACTCCAAATTTTCAATGTCCAGAACACACTAAAAAGAAAGTCTCCAGATTTAAATAAAGCTTTCTTATGGCATTGTAGACTGGGTCACATCAATGAGAGAAGGTTGACTAAGTTGCATAGAGAAGGATATTTGGACACGTTCGAATATCAAACTTATGACACTTGTCAATCTTGTCTCAAAGGAAAGATGACAAAGACTCCATTCACTGGACAAGGAGTAAGAGCGAGCGAGCTCTTAGGACTCATACACAGTGATGTATGCGGTCCAATGTCTACTCATGCGAGAGGTGGTTTTTCCTATTTCATTACTTTCACGGATGATTACTCAAGATACGGATTCATTTATCTGATGAAACATAAATCCGAGGCTTTTGAGAAATTCCAGGAGTATAAGAATGAAGTAGAAAACCAAACCGGCAAAAGTATTAAGACACTAAGATCTGATCGAGGTGGTGAATACTTGAGTGCCGAGTTCCTAGGTTACCTAAAAGAGAAAGGAATTCTCTCTCAGCTTACTCCTCCATACACTCCACAGCACAACGGTGTATCGGAGAGACGGAATCGAACCCTATTGGATATGGTACGATCCATGATGAGTAATGCTGAGTTACCGCGATCTTTCTGGGGACATGCGCTAGAATCAGCGGCATATCTTTTGAACATGGTACCTACCAAGACTGTGCCTACCACTCCATATCAGATGTGGAGTGGGAAGAAACCCCATCTACAGTATATAAAGATTTGGGGATGTCCAGCTTTTGTTAAAAAGCAGCATGTGGACAAGCTCGAGGCACGATCAGTAAAGTGTTTGTTTGTGGGATATCCAAAGCACTCCAGGGGATATCTATTCTATTACGCAGAGGAACAGAAGGTATTTGTTTCTCGTAATGCCCATTTTCTAGAACATCAGTTTTTAGAAAAGGAATCAAGTGGGAGCGAAATAGAACTGGAAGAAATTCCAGAACCACAAACTGCTACTGAAAGTTTGGTAGAACCAGAGGTTCAAGAAGAACAGAACATTCCCGCACCCCTCCGCAGGAGTAGTAGGCCGTCTCGTCCGCCTGAGAGATACTACGGTTTTCTCATAGACGGGGATAGAGAGGATTGCATCATAGATGATGATGAACCTACTGACTTCCAGCAGGCCATCCAGAGCGGCGACTCGGTACGATGGCTAGATGCAATGCGGACCGAAATGGAGTCCATGTACACCAACAAAGTATGGACTTTGGACTTTGCTCCAGATGGGGTAAAACCCATAGGATGCAAATGGATCTTCAAGAAAAAGATTGGTGTAGATGGACAGGTGGAAACCTATAAGGCTAGACTTGTTGCAAAGGGTTTTCGTCAAAGACCTGGTTTGGACTATGACGAAACTTTTTCTCCAGTGGCTATGCTCAAATCCATTCGGGTCCTTCTTGCTATTGCTACCTTCCATGATTATGAAATCTGGCAGATGGACGTAAAGACGGCTTTTCTGAATGGAAATTTAGAAGAGAGCGTCTATATGGTCAGCCAGAGGGTTTCAATCAGAGTGAGAGCAGCGGGAAAGTATGCAAGCTGCTTAAGTCTATTTATGGACTAAAGCAGGCATCGCGGAGTTGGAACATCTGTTTTGATGAGACAGTCAAAGAATATGACTTTATCAAAAATCCAGATGAACCGTGCATATATAGTAAAGTTGTGGCCAGAAGTGTCGTATTCCTCGTCTTGTACGTGGATGACATTCTATTGATAGGAAATGACATTCCTATGCTACAATCTGTCAAAGGATTCTTGTCACACAGGTTCTCCATGAAAGACCTGGGTGATGCCTCTTACATTCTGGGGATCCGGATCTATCGTGATAGATCCAAGAGGATGTTGGGACTTTCGCAGTCCAGGTATATCGACACTGTACTGAAAAGATTCAGTATGGAAGATTCAAAGCGCGGTAATCTACCGGCTTGTCATGGAATCACCCTCTCCAAAGAGATGTCTCCCAAGACTGATTTGGAAAGGGAACGCATGTCTATTATACCCTACGCTTCTGCGGTAGGCTCTATAATGTATGCGATGTTGTGTACTAGACCAGATGCAGCTTACGCACTGAGCGTGGTAAGCCGGTATCAGTCAGACCCAGGGGAGAAACACTGGATAGCAGTAAAGAACATTCTCAAGTACCTGAGGAGGACTAAGGAGATGTTCTTGGTTTACGGCGGAAAAGACCTCAGGTTGGAGGCCTTTGCTGATTCCGGCTTCCAGAGTGATAAGGACGATTCCAAGTCCATGTCGGGATATGTCTTTACCCTCAATGGAGGGGCGGTGTGCTGGAAGAGCTCCAAGCAGGACACCGTTGCTGACTCGACGATGGAAGCGGAGTATATAGCTGCTTGCGATGCCGCAAAAGAAGCAGTCTGGATGAAGAAGTTCCTAACAGAACTTCAGGTGGTTCCTACCATAGTTGATCCAATACCTCTGTATTGCGACAACAACGGAGCTATAGCTTTAGCGAAAGAACCAAGGTCCCATCAGAAGTCCAGACACATCTTGAGGCGGTATCACCTGATCAGGGAGATCATTGATCGTCAGGAGATCGAGGTTCGGAGAGTTGCTTCAGAAGAGAACATTGCTGATCCATTCACGAAGGCCCTTCCTCAGATTCAGTTCGAGAGGCTACTCGAGATCATTGGTCTACGATATGCCAGTACATGGCCCTAGTGCAAGTGGGAGATTGTTAGTGTTTATGCCCTAGAAGGCCATTACTGTATCATACTAGCTTGTATATTACTTAATGGAAGCTTGGGATATTCACATGTATATAACAGTCTTGCTAAACATGGTAGTATGCTACTTGGTTTTTCTATCTTAATATGTGAGTATACGTATTGATAGAGCTCTTAGGATCTTGCTTGTCTACCAGCGTTGTGATGGCAGTCACACTAGTGGGGGCTGGGTAGTCTACAAGCACATCCTTATTCAGGTCCCTGGTCGTTGGATTATCGAGACAGAGCATCGATACTCCGGAGTAGACTAGTGTATACGCTTCTCATCCCAGTTGGGGAGATGGTCTGTCCCACAGCCGTCAGTACGTGGTACTGGAGATAGTATACAGGTGCTCGTTAGGTTACGGGTACACCGGACAGGACTCACAGGGAACTGTTGGTTGGTTTGATACCAGTCGTCAGTAAACAGTTCCCAGGTGACATGAGTACAGCGTAGTCCGCAGACTTGACACTGCTACTTCGCCTCGAGTGTGTCCCACTGTTCTTAGATTGCTACCCTACCACGGCTCTATGGAGTCGTGCAAACAGGTAGCAGTTGGGTGCAGTCCCGAGCACTTGGAGGCAGTGGCGGTTAGACAGGATTCGTCCCTCCCGGTATTGGGAGTAGATATCGTGCTGTGTCAGAGAGCCATTACGCAAAGTCCCTGGCCAGGGCAAGCGAGATTTGCTGGTAGGTTCCAGCAGTTTCTCAGGGTGTAATGGGCTTTACTCCGACACGACTTATACCGCTATTAGGGGACTGACGCTTGCCGCCCCCCTAGGCCCGATATGCGATAGTCTTGGACGAACGGACCGGACTGTATGGAGATTGTCACATCAGACTCAGTAGGAGTTCGGATGGGTTTTCTCATCGGCCTTCTTATCGACAACTACCTGGGGACCGTTACGTACAGCTAGTGCCGCTTGCGGTCTGTGGTTAAACCCACTGCCAGCGTAGTAGTCGAGTCTCTAGAGTCCCACACAGAGAGTTTCCTACTCCAGGCGAAACGATATAGAGGTTGCATGGTTTTGCGACAAAGGGTTCGGACGCATACGTGCGTTTACGCACGTACGACTTTCGGACAGTTTTTACCAGCCGGCTTTGGTTTAAGCCAGTTACTGGTATCCGGTTATTGGATTTATACAGTCTAAAGTTTTTCCGTATTTTTGCGGATTGGAGGGGCGTTCTCGTAATTACTCGAGAAGCTTCTAGAAGATGTGACTAAGGAGGTTTCTTTTGGATAAGAGAGTGAGTCATGGTGGTGATTCATTCACTTCATTAATGCACATTTATTGCTTAATGACTCATGCTTATGAATCATCACAAGATATTTTATGAAGCATGCTTATTCATTTCCTTTATTGATTATTCTAAAATGAGAATGCTTCATAATATTATGATACACTCTCTCTCTTCTCTCATTATCTTATCACACATTCTCTCTCCTCAAGCTCTCATCTTCAAGATACTAATCCTTAATCCTCATGTGTTGAGATCAAAGGTTTAGTTAGACTAAACAATCCATAACCTTCACTCTATATCATCCTCTCATCTTTGATTAGCAATCAAAGTTGATTAGTTACCTCAAGTTAGAGGTTTAGCTTGGAGTTTCGCTCTCGGGTGGATCGTCTACTACCTAGAGAAGGTCGAGGAGAACAAAGGAGGACGTAAAGAAGAAGGACCGGTTTCATTAGGTATAATCCCTAATCACTTGTGAAAAGAAACTCATAGGATACGGTTATTTAGAGTTTAGCTTCGATTTAAGCGGTTAGTCGATGTTCGTTCCTTAAACTTGATCGTTTTTGTAAAATCCGCCTCCCCACAAGTACTGGGGTGTACTACATCGACTTACATTGCTGCCTTCCACGATTATGAGATTTGGCAGATGGACGTAAAGACAGCTTTTCTAAATGGTCATTTAGAGGAGTGTGTCTATATGGATCAGCCAGAGGGTTTCATTCAGAGTGGGAGCAGCGGAAAGGTGTTCAAGTTGCTTAAGTCCATTTATGGAATAAAGCAGGCATCGCGGAGTTGGAACATCTGTTTTGATGAGACGGTCAAGGAATTTGGCTTTATCAAAAATCTAGATGAACCATGCATCTATTGTAGATTTGTAGCGAGAACTGTAGTATTCCTCGTTTTATACGTGGATGACATTCTCTTAATAGGAAATGACATTCTTATGCTACAATCTGTCAAGGGGTTCTTGTCACACAGGTTCTCCATGAAAGACCTGGGTTATGCCTCATACATTCTGGGTATCCGGATCTACCGTGACAGATCCAAGAGGATATTAGGACTTTCGCAGTCCAGGTACATCGACGCCATACTGAAGAGATTCAGTATGGAAGATTCTAAGCGCGGTAATCTACCGGATTGTCACGGGATCACCCTCTCCAAAGAGATGTCTCCCAAGACAGATTTGGAGAGGGATCGCATGTCTCTTATACTCTACGCTTCCGCGGTAGGCTCTATAATGTATGCGATGTTGTGTACCAGACCGGATGTGGCTTATGCACTGAGTGTGGTAAGCAGGTATCAGTCAAACCCAGGGGAGAAACATTGGATAGCAGTAAAGAACATTCTCAAGTACCTGAGAAGGACTAAGGAGATGTTCTTGGTGTATGGCGGAAAAGACCTCCAGATTGAGGCCTTTGCTGACTCCAGCTTCCAGAGTGACAAGGATGATTCCAAGTCCATGTCGGGTTTTGTCTTTACCCTCAATGGAGGGGCGGTGTGTTGGAAGAGCTCCAAACAGGAAACCGTTGCTGACTCGACGATGGAAGCGGAATACATCGCTGCATCTGATGCCGCAAAAGAAGCTGTCTGGATGAGGAAGTTCTTGAGAGAACTTCAGGTGGTTCCGTCCATTGTTGACCCAATACCTCTGTATTGCGACAACAACGGGCTATAGCTTTAGCGAAGGAACCCAGATCCCATCAGAAATCCAGACACATCTTAAGGCGGTATCACCTGATCAGGGAGATCGTGGATCGCCAGGAGATCGAGGTCCGGAGAGTTGCATCAGAGGATAACACAGCAGATCCATTCACCAAGGCCTTGCCCCAGACTCAGTTCGAGCGGCTGATCGAGATGATAGGTCTTCGATACGCCAGTACATGGCCTTAGTGCAAGTGGGAGATTGTTAGTGTATATGCCCTAGAGGCCATTACTGTATCATACTAGTTTGTATATTACTTAATGGAAGATTGGGATATTCACAGTTGTATATACAATCTTGCTCGAAATGGTAGTATGCTACTTGGTTTGTCTCTGCTTTAATATGTGCATGTGTTTCTTTTTGCATATTGCTGATATACATATTAGTAGAGCCCTTAGGATCTTTGCTTGATTACCGGCGTTGTGATGGCGCTCACACTCGTGGGAGCTGGGTGATCTATAAGCACATCCTTATACAGGTCCCTGGTCGTTGGACTATCGAGACAGGGCATCGATACTCCGGAGTAGACTAGCATATGCGCTTCTCATCCCAGTGTGGGAGACGGTCTGTCCCACAGCCGTCAGTATGTCGTACTTGAGATAGTATACGGGTGCTCGTTAGGTAACGAGTGTTGGAGATAGTGCCCTCAGAGTCAATTATTGGATCACAGGCACGTGATTGCAATGATTGAGGGAGGACCTATCCCGGTAGGACAGTCTTACTCGAGATGATAGTATGCTATCTGGTTTATCTTTATCATCGTGTACTGCTTTAGGTGATCTGACATGTCGCTATTACACGTTGATAGAGCCCCTAGGATTCTTGCTTGACTACCAGCAGTATGATGGCGATCATATACGTGGGAGCTGGTAGTCTATAAGCACATCCTCAAAAGGTCCCTAGTCGTAGGAGTTTCGAGACAGGGCATCGATACTCCATTAGTAGACTAGTGTATACAATCGAGACCCCGACGAGGGGCGGTGGACGGTCTCACAAGCCACTGGTGTCAGTTGGTTCACCTAAGATGTATACAGGTGCTCATTGGGTTATGAGTAAACCAGACAGGACTCGCTGGGAACCTTCTAGTTGGTCTTATACCAGATGTCAGATAGCAGTTCCCTGGTGACATGTGTACATGTTAGTTCATCGACCTGAGATCGTCATTTGTCTCGTGTGAGTTCCCACTGTGCTTTGATTACTACCCTACCACGGCTCAAAGGAGTCGTGCAAACAGGTTTTAGTTGGGTACAGTCCCGAGCCACATGGAGGCAGTGAGCGGATCTGCAGGGGTTCGTCTCTCCCGGTATTGGCGGTGAGGTCACGCTGTGTCTAGGAGAGCCATTACACAAAGCTCTCGGCCGAGGCAGGAGATTTACTGGTAGGTATTCCAGTAGTATCTCAGGGTGTTCTGGGCTACGCTCCGACACGACTTGTATCGCTTTTGGGGGTCTGACTTTTACCACCCCCTAGGCCCGCCATGCGATACTCATAGACGAACGGACCGGACTGTACGGATATTGTCACTGACAGGCTCAGTTGGGTGTCGGGGTGAGCTTCCTCATCGATGTCCCATTTGGTCAATAGCTGGTGGCCCGTCACGTATTGGCTTATACCTCTGACGTTCTAGTGGTTAAATCCACAGCCATAGTATTGACGAGTCTTTAGAGTCCACCACACTCAGTTACTCAAGTTTCGGGCGAAACGCTATAGAGGCCGTATGGAGATATGGCAGGGTTCGATCAGATACGTGCGGTATTGCACGGATCGTGGATCGGACGGTTTTTACTAGCCGGCTTTGGCTTAAGCCGGATTCTAGTATTTGATAGTGTAGTTTTGTCTCTTTGCATTTGTGTTCAGTGGAATACAAATGCGGGCATGTATTTGCAGTAGTGGGGTTTTCCGTATTTTATTACGGGATCAGTTTTTCTGAAGTTGCCAGTTCGCATTCCCGTTCCAGGCCGGTTTTCCTTCATTCCTTCTCGGTCGGACTTTCTTGATGGAGGGTGTTAATTGCATGTTTGCAATTAACTTACTAGTGGAGGGCTTCCTTGCATATTGTGCCTTTGTCATCATGAGATGCTTTTAGCATCTCTTTCACTTGCTTTCTCATGATGGTTTTGATGAAAGGATTGATTAGTGAGATGAGTGAGAAAGGATGTGAGGTTTATATTATCCTTTTTTATATATTGTTTTTCTATGATCATATACATATTGGTGTGCCATTCTTTTTTTCCTCTCTCCAATCTCATTCTTGAGATGAGGGGCCAGCCACATAGGAGAGAAGAGGGGAGATTTTTCAAGTGTGTGAAATTTGCTTCATCTTCTTCTTCTTGCTACCAAAATTCCTAAGCATATTTTCCTTAGTTGTTTTCTTCACCTCCACAACATCAAAGGCAACTTCAAGAACCCCAAAAGAGACATGCTTCTACACTATTCTATAGCAAGCCTTGGACGCGTCGGCTAGCCACTTCGCGCCCGAGTTGCCTCGGTCAAGAGGCGGGAGCCCGTAAATGATTCCGGCTACGTGGTGCCCTTTCCGACGAGCGAGGATGGGGACGGAGATTCGCGGGGAGATCGGAGTGGAGACGAAGACCGAAGGACACGGATCGCTTGGTATATCTCTCACCCCATCTCTAGTTAGCTAGTATAGGTTAATGGTTTACGATTCCGGGTTTTCATTGTCCGCGGTAGCGCCGGTTTCCTAGTATGGAAAAATTTTGATTCCGCATTTTGGCCTCGGTAAGATGGTCGGGGCGCTGCCGTGGCGCAACATGGTATCAGAGCCACGCCATTAACCTTACCTAGCTTCGTTTGATGTGTTTGCGTTTCCGATCGACCAAAATTTCCAAAAACCGTATTTTTCTTGCACAATCAGTTTCTGTCGAAATTTTTTGGAGTCTAAAAATTTTTCAGGTGGTCTCAGACTGATGTGCAGGGAGTTCTAAGAATACTGCAAAAATTTGGTAAAGCGATTCCTCCGTACGACCGCGGAAGAGCGGCCAAAACCCCTTCTGGCCGCGCTTCCGCCGCAGGAGTCTGGGTTCGCGTGATTATTTTTTTGCAGTGGGCTTATGGGCTGTAATTAGGGGTTTTTGGATATTAAAATTGGGGCACCAGGTTTTCTGTGAGTGCTACAGTTTTGATTGGGGGCCCACTTGTTATTTTTTTGGTCAATCGGAAAATTTTAAACACATTTTTCAACAGTATTTACATTATATCTGCGACCGTGAATGTCACTCGATCGGTAAATCCGGTCTAACTGCTATAGCCGGTTAGACGGATTTGCGAACGTGACTTTCACGTTGATGTTCTATGTTTATGCTGTGATGTTGCGTATCGGTCGTGGGGATAGCCTGGATGCAATGCTAGTACAGTTTTGTTGTATTATGTACATTTGATATTGCGGGGGCGAGCGTCCGACATGTGGACTGCCGTCACTGCCTGTTTGTATTATTCTTTTGGGGCACGACCTGGTTGCGGTCGATGTACCCGGTATATGTATATTTTTATTTTCTGTACTAGGATTACCCCGCGGAGGGGTGCTCGGATAGCCGGGTTCTAGAGGGCAACGGGCCCGCATCTCATGGCATTGAGACGGAGGGGGCCTCACTCTAGGATTGGCGGGCTATTCGCCGCACTCGTAGGGGGTATAGGTTGACCAAGGAGGGGTGCCCAAGTTACCGGATTCCATGAAGTGCTGGGTGGTCATTCACGGGGCAGAAGGGGGCTGCCTCGCTTCAGGTTTGGCGGGTGACTTGCCGCGCCCGTAGGGGTCTAGGATTTCATTGCACAGGCTATCCACACGACCAGGGGAACGTCGGGTTTCAGCAGCGGCTCTGTGAAACCCGGGCTTCCAGATATCTGTATTGATCTGTGTTGCTATACATTTCTATGTGATGTTGCATTTTTATCATGCCTTGAGCGAAATATAATATATTGGTATATATATTAGTAGATGTTGTATATGTTTTACATCCGCGCTAGTCCAGTCCCCGCTCTGCCGTTAGTTAGCTAACCTAACGGGTGATGACGGGACCCAGTGGCGAATGCGGATGGCATATACGTACATCAGTATATTTTCGTTCTTTGTGGTGTGATTAATTGATGGGACTGCGTTGATTCGGATCAATGCAAGATTAACAAACCTATTCTGATGTTGTTGGAACATTTTTCATAAAGCTGTTATTGCAAGGACGTTCACTTTTGTTTTGCATCGTGGTATTCATTTGGAATATCCTGCTCCTCAGTCGACGAGGCAAGGGCCGAGATCCCTTCACCGGGAGTGACCCCTTGGACAGAAGTTTGCGTCAGGGCATTAACTTCACTATAGCCGATTACTTTTGCTTTGCATCGTGGTATTCAGTTGGAATATCCTACACCTCATTCTACGGGGAAAGAACCGAGATCCCTTCACCGGGAGTGACCTCTTTAGCAAAGGCTTTCGTCACTATATTTTTATAAAAACTATGCAGTTCCTTCAACGATATCAAGTTCATTACGTTAAAGGTTTTTCGCCAAAAACCAGCCGTAGCCCTCCGTCATTTCCTACAGGTATTATTTGGTATTCGTGCTGCGTTTGTTGACCTAGTCAAGACGTAGTGTTCGGTAGCTAAGTGTTACTTGTTTGTTGCATAAGTGGGATTGGTTAGGACAGTCGTGCGGCCTTGTTGACCTAGTCAAGGGCACGTACGGGTGGATTTAATGCAATCCAGAATAATGACGGGTTGAACTTGACTGGCAGTTTATGGTTTGTTGACCTAGTCAAGGTCATAAACCGCTTGGGGTAAAAACTCACATCGGGAGTTTCAAAAGAACTGAAACTTGCCAGGCATGCGCATACCTTCTGGAGTGTGGTGACTTGAGTGGATTCCGTCAAGTTATCATGTGATGATAGTTGGATCCCGATTCCCACTGATGAGTTAGTTTACTCCTCGGGTGACCCCGACTAATTCTTCTTTCAGGTTTGGAGGAGAATTTGAGGTACAGTGGGAGGTTTCCAGATTAGATAGAGTGATAACCATTCTGATCTAGGTTAGAGTGCACGCTGAGTGTTTCTTTTCTCTCTCTCTGGCAGCGACCATTGACCCGACCCTAAGATTATGACTCAGTGACCAAGTTGACCGAACCTTCTTAAAACAGGCTTTTGGATTGTCGGAGTTGCAGACCTCATTGCCACTCCTACTTTTACCCTTTTCTCTAGGACACCCCGCATTACTGCGAACGTCCACTTCCATTGGACAAAACCATCGTATGGTTATATACGAACTCGAAGGACTTCGAGGATGGTTTCTGGTTCTGGAGAAAACGAATAGGATTATTCAGTTGTCTTTTCTTTTCACCTTCTCTCATTGGCGAGTACTCCTTGGTTTAGGAGATAGTACACCTATTACGCAAATTGGATAGTCTTCTTCCAAACCTTAGGCTGGTGCCGAACGGTGGGGAATGAAGAAAACCAGTTAGCCTAAACGGTGTACAGAAGGTATTAAGATTAAGACAAAGCAAGGGATTAGTAAGAGGGCAAAGTAAATTGCGACTGATATTCACGACCAAACCAAGTATTTCTTCGCCAATCCTAAATCACCTTTGTATTTCTCCAGGACACTCCGTATCACTACGTAGATCTACAGTTTATTGGATACTCCATCGTATGGTTATATACGAACTCGAAAGGAACTTGTTCCAGTTCGGGGATGGATTCTGGTTCAGGAGAAATAGGAATAAAGTACATTCAGGTGTCTTTTATCTTCACCTTCTCTCGTATTGCGGGTGTTCCTAGGGTTGGGACAGTACACCCTTTATGCTTTTTGGATAGTCTTCTTCCAAACCATAGGCTGGTGCCGAACGGTAGGGAGGGAAGAAAACCATTTGGCCTAAAGGGGTGTACAGAAGGTAATGACTAAAGACATATAAAGGGATTTGGACAGATGGCAAAGAGATATACGGTTACAGTTGTGAATCTGGATAATGGAAGAGGCATTACTAGGAATACCAGGATACCCCAACGAAACATTTCGATGTTTCAGTTTCACTGTGTACTGTTAGTGGAAAACTGATTTCCCGATTAGACACTTACCCCAGGGTATGTATTTACCAGGTATGATTCTCACATCTGTATGGTTTTACAGATGATGAGTAGGAGTAAGTTATTGGGAATTGGGTGATCATCCTCATTATATCGGGATTCGTTGTAATCGGTGATATTTGAGAAGATCATCTGGGCTGTTTGCCGGTCGGCAAATATTTGGTTTTCAATATCCGCTGTTGTGCACCAATTTCAAATTGATATATCTGTACGTCTATTTTCATAGAGTGAGATATACCTTTTGATATTATGTCGATGACATTTACCTATATCAGTGGATGGTTAGGTAAGGAGCATTAAACAGCGGTGTAATTCTTCTTAACCATAAGTACAGTTTTCAACCTACGACACACAGTGAATGAGTTGTTAGACTCAGCGAACTTATATAGAGTATTGTATATTGTCCAGCGTCCATCAGGACAGAGGGGTTGGTCCTCGTACTATATTCTGTTTACTTTTAACTTCTCTAGCTCTTAGACATGTGTTTCGAAGAAACACAGGGTCTAAGTTTTGAGGAGTTATAGGTATTTGAATAGAGTAGAGAACCAGGTGTAGCAAGTATCGGGATTCTTCAAAGTGATCGAAGATGTAGATACTTGTCTATGGTATTCAGTTGATAGTAATGATAAAGAGATATTGCTTCTCTTTTCAGGTTACTCATAATTGGAAGCATTCCTAAGTTGAGTAACGCTGATCGGCCTCCTTCCATTTAGTTGACATGCACTGGTGACAGCTGCATGATTTGAATTTGGTTAAATTAAATCAGTGCCTCTGTTTCTATATTGGATATAGAACAGTTCATATCTTAACGATGTTAAGGTACGGGGAGTTGTCCGGCTTATGATTAAAACCAGACACTGGACAACTCAAGGCACGTTTCCGTAATGGCTGTTTGCGGGTTGACCCAGGCTATGACGAGGGTTGACTTTCTACCATCTGGAAGATCAATAGAGATATTGTTCTAGACTCGCCACAGTTTTATTAAAAATGGATTTTTTCAAAAACAGTAGTGGGAGTATGGTAGAACTGGAAGTGATTCCAGAACCGCAAACGATTACTGAAGATTTGATAAGGAACCTAAAGATTCAATCTGTTGGCCACTCCGCAGATAGGGTGGGTAACTTCAGGCACCCGAGAGGTACTCCGGTAGCCTCAAGGACGGTGACAGGGAAGTTCTTGTTTACCCACACTTGCCATTGTTGTTGTTCCAGGCTGCGAGACCCGGCAGGAGGATGAGTATAGCGTCGTTCTAAACTTGCTTTGGAAGTGCACGTCTATATGACTCTGCCAGAGGGTTGTCGTAGTCAGTGGGAGCAGCGGAAGCATTGGTGGACATCAGGCTTATGTCTATTTATAGACTAAAGCAGATGTAGCGGAGATAGATCATCTATTTCTGATGTGACAGTCATAGGTTTGACGTCATCAGAATAGGGGATGGATCTGTTGAGAAAGTAGTAGGGTGTGATATCCTGGTATTTGGATGACATACACAGAGTAGGAAAAGAAACTCCTATACTACGATCGGTTATACTTTGGTCGTCACACAGTGTTTTCTCCACATAGGACTTGGATATTATATCAGACATTCTGGTTACTGGATCTATGGTTTTAGATCTAGATTTGGGTGGTTTCCCAATCTGGGTACCTTGACAGCATTCTAAAAGTATTTAGAATGGACGACTCCTAGCATGGTAGTGTACCTGCAGGTGATGGAGTCACCCTCTCTAAAGGTGTCTTACAGACTAAAGGGGAGAGGGATACGCATGATTGACAGATCACTTGCTTAGGCAATTGAGTCAATCATGAGATGTCAAGTACCACACCAGATGTTGTTCTTGCACTAGGTGCAATAAGTTGACATTGATCCAATCCTGGAGAAACAGTCGGAAGCAGTTTTAGAACATAAGTGGATGTTCTAGGGATATGATAACGACAGCCTTATTTAGGAGACAGTTATCATTCCAGGCTTCCAAGGTGACCTGGATGGCAGAGTGGCTGTCAGAGTTATAGTTTTCCTTCTGACGAGGGGCAGTATTTTGGACAGATGGTCCAAGGAAATACTGAGGGTAGCATGGCGCAGGATACTGATTAAGTTCAGTTGACGATACAGTCTAAGAAGTTTGGATTTGGAGTTCATTTATGAGCTAGGTCCCATCAGACATCCAGACGTTCTAAGACAGGTATTGCTCATTTCGGGAGATGGGTTTCTCCGCGAACTTGAGATATAGAGAGACATAGAAAGAAACGTCACAGCGGATCCACTCACTGAGGCTATTCCTCGAACGCAATAGTTTCGCAAACGGGCTTTGTGAGACTGACTAGTAGAGGAGTTGGGTGTTCGGTATCACACGGGCTGTGAGTATGCGGCATCGCAATAATTAGCCTTGAGTGCAAGTGGGAGATTGTTGGAGATAGTGCCCTCAGAGTCAATTATTGGATCACAGGCACGTGATTGCAATGATTGAGGGAGGACCTATCCCGGTAGGACAGTCTTACTCGAGATGATAGTATGCTATCTGGTTTATCTTTATCATCGTGTACTGCTTTAGGTGACCTGACATGTCGCTATTACACGTTGATAGAGCCCCTAGGATTCTTGCTTGACTACCAGCAGTATGATGGCGATCATATACGTGGGAGCTGGTAGTCTATAAGCACATCCTCAAAAGGTCCCTAGTCGTAGGAGTTTCGAGACAGGGCATCGATACTCCATTAGTAGACTAGTGTATACAGTCGAGACCCCGACGAGGGGCGGTGGCCGGTCTCACAAGCCACTGGTGTCAGTTGGTTCACCTAAGATGTATACAGGTGCTCATTGGGTTATGAGTACACCGGACAGGACTCGCTGGGAACCTGCTAGTTGGTCTTATACCAGATGTCAGATAGCAGTTCCCTGGTGACATGTGTACAGGTTAGTTCGTCGACCTGAGATCGTCATTTGTCTCGTGTGAGTTCCCACTGTGCTTTGATTACTAC
Organism: Agapanthus africanus; assembly: GCA_030015575.1. NCBI lineage: Eukaryota > Viridiplantae > Streptophyta > Magnoliopsida > Asparagales > Amaryllidaceae > Agapanthus > Agapanthus africanus. Next base: position 383,433,485 of record JASDDO010000022.1, on the reverse strand, counting down.
CTACCACGGCTCAAAGGAGTCGTGCAAACAGGTTTTAGTTGGGTACAGTCCCGAGCCACATGGAGGCAGTGAGCGGATCTGCAGGGGTTCGTCTCTCCCGGTATTGGGGGTGAGGTCGCGCTGTGTCTAGGAGAGCCATTACACAAAGCCCTCGGCCGAGGCAGGAGATTTACTGGTAGGTATTCCAGTAGTATCTCAGGGTGTTCTGGGCTACGCTCCGACACGACTTGTACCGCTTTTGGGGGTCTGACTTTTACCAACCCCCTAGGCCCGCCATGCGATACTCATAGACGAACGGACCGGACTGTACGGATATTGTCACTGACAGGCTCAGTTGGGTGTCGGGGTGAGCTTCCTCATCGATGTCCCATTTGGTCAATAGCTGGTAGCCCGTCACGTATTGGCTTATACCTCTGACGTGCTAGTGGTTAAATCCACAGCCATAGTATTGACGAGTCTTTAGAGTCCACCACACTCAGTTACTCAAGTTTCGGGCGAAACGCTATAGAGGCCGTATGGAGATATGACAGGGTTCGATCAGATACGTGCGGTATTGCACGGATCGTTGATCGGACGGTTTTTACTAGCCGGCTTTGGCTTAAGCCGGATTCTAGTATTTGATAGTGTAGTTTTGTCTCTTTGCATTTGTGTTCAGTGGGAATACAAATGCGGGCATGTATTTGCAGTAGTGGGTTTTTCCCGTATTTTATTACGGGATCAGTTTTTCTGAAGTTGCCAGTTCGCATTCCATTCCTGCCGGTTTTCCTTCATTCCTTCTCGGTCGGACTTTCTTGATGGAGGGTGTTAATTGCATGTTTGCAATTAACTTACTAGTGGAGGGCTTCCTTGCATATTGTGCCTTTGTCATCATGAGATGCTTTTAGCATCTCTTCACTTGCTTTCTCATGATGGTTTTGATGAAAGGATTGATTAGTGAGATGAGTGAGAAAGGATGTGAGGTTTATATTATCCTTTTTTATATATTGTTTTTCTATGATCATATACATATTGGTGTGCCATTCTTTTTTTCCTCTCTCCAATCTCATTCTTGAGATGAGGGGCCGGCCACATAGGAGAGAAGAGGGAAGATTTTTCAAAGTGTGAGAAATTTGCTTCATCTTCTTCTTCTTGCTACCAAAATTCCTAAGCATATTTCCTTAGTTGTTTTCTTCACCTCCACAACATCAAAGGCAACTTCAAGAACCCCAAAAGAGACATGCTTCTACACTATTCTATAGCAAGCCTTGGACGCGTCGGCTAGCCAACTTCGCGCCCGAGTTGCCTCGGTCAAGAGGCGGGAGCCCGTAAAAGATTCCGGCTACGTGGTGCCCTTTCCGACGAGCGAGGAGGTGACGGAGATTCCGCGGGAGATCGGAGTGGAGACGAAGACCGAAGGACACGGATCGCTTGGTATATCTCTCACCCCATCTCTAGTTAGCTAGTATAGGTTAATGGTTTACGATCCGGGTTTTCATTGTCCGCGGTAGCCCCGGTTTCCGAGTATGGAAAAATTTTGATTCCGCATTTTGGCCTCGGTAAGACGGCCGGGGCGCTGCCGTGGCGCAACAACGAGTACACTGGACAGGACTCGTCGGGAACTGTTGGTTTTTATTATACCTATCGTCAGTTATCAGTTCCCAGGTGACATGAGTACAGCTTAGTCCGTTGACTTGACACTGTCACTTCGCCTCGAGTGTGTTCCCACTGCACTTTGATTACTACCCTACCACGGCTCAAATGAGTCATGCAAACAGGTAGTTATTGGGTGCAGTCCCGAAGCACTTGGAGGCAGTGACGGTTAGACAGGATTCGTCTCTCCCGGTATTGGGGGTTGACATCGCGCTGTGTCCAGGAGAGCCATTACACGAGTAGTCCCTGGCCAGGGCAAGCGAGATATACTGGTAGGTTTCCAGTGTTATCTCAGGGTGTTCTGGGCTTCACTCCGGCACGACTTGTACCGCTATTAGGGGACTGACGTTCACCGCCCCCCTAGGCCCGCCATGCGATGTATCAGACGAACAGACCGGACTGTACGGAGATTGTCACATACAGGCTCAGTAGGAGTTCAGATGGGGTTCACCTCGTCAGTTTTCTTATCGACATCTACCTGGGGACCGTTACGTACAGCTAGTGCCGCTTGCGGTCTGTGGTTAAACCTACTGCCAGCGTAGTGTCGAGTCTTTAGAGTCCCACACAGAGAGCTATTCGCCTTTAGGCAAAATGAGTAGAGGTCGCATGGTTTTGCGACAGGGTTCGTTCACATCCGCGCACTTGTACACGTTTGCTGTACGGACAGTATATACTAGCGGGCTTTGGTTTAAGCCGGATCCTAGTATATGATTTGGGATTGGTTTTTCTCATTGTATTCGTGTTCCTCGGATCACGAATGCGGGTGCGTATGCACAGTTGCTTGAGACAGAGGGAGAGGACCTTGATTAGGGTTAATGGCTATTGTCATTTTATTAACCCTAATGTTTATGTGTGTATTATTGTTAATTGATAATTAGTTTAATAATTGTGCATGGTTATGGATGTTGACTATTTGACTTCCTTGACTTGTTGACCTAGGTTGACACTTTGACCATCATCATTTCTTTTGGAAGATGCTTTTTGATCCTTGCAAATTGAAATGATAATGGTCATGTCATGATTAACCATGACAATTATCTAGCTAATTATTTAATTAGAATATTACACACATATTAGTGGCTTGATATTATTCTCATTCTCTCATTTCATTTCTCTCTCTTGTTTTTCCTCTCCCTCAAGCTCTCCCCTCTCATGTGTTGAGAAACACTTGAGCTTGAGAAAAACCCTCTCTTGATCTTCTCTACTCTCATCTAGGGTTCAAGTATTAGCACTTCTTGCACCCTAGTTACTCCTAGCTTGGAGTTGAAGCCAAAGGTTGAGGCTTTCGGGTGGATCTTTCTTTGACGGGAGAAGACGACAAGGTGACCTCCTTCCACTACTTCTAGGAGCAAGGAGAGAAGGACAAAAAGACCAAAGGCATAACCTTTCTAGCTCTTAGCTAGTTATTAGTTAGCTTTAGCAAGTTTTTGTTTAGCAAAGATCCTTCTAAGCAAAGTCAATGTTGCCTAAGCTCATAAAAATCCGATTTTTATTCCGTTTTCCGCCTCCCAGTAAGTACCGGGGTGGGCAACGTGGACTTACACTTACCGAGTTGTCGCTCTGGATGGCCTGCTGGAAGCTATTAGGTTCATCATTATCAATGACGCAATCCTCTCTATCCCCGTCTATGAGATAACCGTAGTATCTCTCAGGAGGATGAGACGGCCTACTACTCCTGCGGAGGGGTGCGGGAATGTCCTGTTCTTCTGGAACTTCTGGCTCTACCAAACTTTCAGTAGTATTTTGTAGTTCTGGAATTTCTTCCAGTTCTATTGCGCTCCCACTTGTTTCCTTTTCTAAAAATTGCTGTTCTAGAAAATGGGCATTACGAGAAACAAAAACCTTTTGTTCCTCTGCGTAATAGAAAAAATACCCCTTGGAGTTCTTTGGATATCCCACAAACTTACACTGTACTGAGCGTGCCTCGAGTTTGTCTGTTTACTTCTTTTTAACAAAAGTCGGACATCCCCATATCTTCAGATACTGAAGATAGGGTTTCTTCCCACTCCACATCTGATATGTTGTGGTAGGTACAGTCTTGGTAGGAACCATGTTCAAAAGATATGCAGCTGATTCTAGTGCATAACCCCAGAAAGATCGCGGTAACTCAACATTACTCATCATAGAACGTACCATATCCAATAGGGTTCGGTTCCCTCTCTCCGATACACCGTTATGTTGTGGAGTGTATGGAGGAGTAAGCTGAGAGAGAATTCCTTTCTCTTTTAGGTAACCCAGGAACTCGGCACTTAAGTATTCACCACCTCGATCAGATCTCAGTGTCTTGATACTTTTGCAGGTTTGGTTTTCTACTTCATTCTTATATTCTAGGAATTTCTCAATGGCCTCGGATTTATGTTTCATCAAGAAAATGAATCCATACCTAGAGAAATCATCGGTAAAAGTAATGAAATATGAAAAACCGCCTCTTGCATGTGTAGACATTGGACCACATACATCGCTGTGTATGAGTCATAAGAGCTCGCTCGCTCTTACTCCATGTCCAGTGAATGGATTCTTTGTCATCATTCCTTTGAGACATGATTGACAAGTGGCATAAGATTGATATTCGAACGGATCTAAATATCTTTCTCTATGTAACTTAGTTAACCTTGTCTCATTGATGTGACCTAGTCTACAATACCATAAGAAAGCCTGATTTATATCTGGAGACTTTCCTTTTAGTGTGTTCTGGACATTGAAAATTTATAATTGGTTTAACACGTATATACCGTTATCAAGTGTACCGGACCCAATCAAACCATGATTAAGGTGGATGTTAACAACATCGCTTACAAACGTGAAATCATAACCTTCTTTTGATAACAACGATACTGAAATGATATTACACGTTAAACTAGGTACATAAAAACAGTTGCGCAAAACCAAAATATGTCCACTCGTCAATCCATGGTGATAATCCCCTACGGACACAGCATTAACGCTAGCTCCGTTAGCAACCTGGAGGGTCATATCACCAACCTTCAGCACTCTACGGTTTCTCAGTGCCTGCAATGAATTGCATATATGAGATCCTGATCCGGTATCCAATAACCAGGAAGTAGATGTAACATTTCAGAAAATATAAAATATTATTTCTCGAATTTAATATTAAAATAATATTTTTCCCGAAAACTGCCAGATTTGCGAAATTGGGGTTTTCGAAAAAAGGTATAAATATATACCAATAATTATGAAATAAATGGAAATTAAAATGATTTATTTATTTAATTATATAATTAAAGGATTTGGCATTTTTAAAATTTATTTTATGCAGTTTTGATAAAAAAAAACCCGATTAGTGCACTGCTAATCGCGATTAAGCCAAATCCGCGTTTTTACAGTTTCTATGGTTAGTGCACCATGACATGTTTCATTTTGTGACATGTTTCATTTCATTTGGGCTATATATTATGGTTTATTGGTGGAGAGAAAAGAAAAGAGAAATGATTGGGGAGAAAGTCAAAAAAGGGACATAATGATGACTTAGAGAGAGAGAGAGAGAAGGTGTGAGTATGTGAGAGAGAGGGAGGGGGCTGCTGCCATTTCCAAATCCCCCAATCTTTTTCCCCTCTTAATCTTTCTCAAGCCATTTCCCTCCACTTAGAATCCCTAGATCCATCTCCAATTAATCCCCAAAACCCTACACTCCCTTCATAAAAGTTAATCCCCTCTTCACCCTCTACGCATTGGACCAAGCAAAATTCGATTTTGGTGAATTTGGTCGAGCTAGGGCTTTCTTGGGTTGCCATGGTGGTATATCTCTTTCTATGTTAGTTTAGTTTGAATTCCTATCATTTCGGTTTAAATTAGAACTCGTTTAGCGATGTATGAAATCACTAGTAAAGGTTTGAGTGTTGTTTGAAATTGGGTGATGCCTAGCGGCTGTTAACTAGACTTGGGTGATATTTAGTGACCTGGACCAGACCATAGAAACCCAAAACACGGATTTAGAAACCCCGAAATCAGATAAATGTGTGATTTTAGAGGGTATTTTGGAATCTGGAGCAACCCGGGAACACTAGAGATGATTTTGGGATTACTGGGAGTCATGCAGGCACCTAGGAAACTACCACCAAGACCTGAGCCCCATCCCCTGCACCCAGGCCGCAGATTTATCCATTCTGGCCGCAATTTGCGGCTAGAGCAGGGAAATAAGGTCCCAGATTTGGTCCATGGCTCTTTTTGTACTAAATTAGACCCCTCCTATATGCAGTTTTGGCAAATTGTCACCTGGGGAAAATCTGGAAGCATTTTGGTGTGTTTTAGGCTGTGTTTTTCGTATTTTAAAATGCACTTTCTTGATATTTGGATTTGTATTTGGTTGTCGGATGTTTGTACATCGACAACAGGGATTGTTTGATTGATTTGCACGTTTAGGCCATAGGTTCTAACCTATAAGCACACCGTGCGCCATATCGGTTTTCTGGATTCGATTTTAATACGTATTGCGATTGTCTATTATTGTAGGTACCCTCGTATGGATTCCGAGGCGAAGGAGCGCGGCGTCATCGATTTCGACGAGCGAAGACCAGGTGAGTGGATCTATATCCACGAGGGAAGTCGGGTGGATGCATATAGCACCCCCCGCAATGTATTGATGGAAAAACTGATTATAGAATATGGTTAGGAAAAACTAGATTAAGAAACTAAGGTTAGAATGAGATAGCTATGTAACCATATTAGAAACTAGAGGATAGTTAGAAGTGATATGTTACGACTATCATAGGATTGCGTTTAGCGATATTGCCGTTTAGGGTACTGTAGGATTAGATAGTCAATGTAGATGCGTCATCCGAACCATACCTTTTTCTAAACCGAAGAATCGTATGTATCTTTTAAATATGTACCTTGAGGGATGTTACGGATTTTCAAATAATATCTTTTCCTTAAAACACCATAACCCCTATTTTCAAAACTACGATTCGCTTCTTTTAAAAATCTGCTTGTATGGTTCGGGTGTGTTTGCTAGATTAGATACCTATACTTATAGTAGAGATAGAAAGTTTAGGTAAACTCGACTTGATATGAGTTATAAATGCGATGAAAAGAATATAAGACGGATATGATGATATGTTGGTATACGGATGCGAGTCGATCGAGATGATTTATACCCTGCCGGTCCCCTGATATGAGATTATTGCGGATGTGAACCGGGACATAGGTAGATGGATATATATACATTTATAGAATTTTGTAAATCATGGATGATGGGCCGCATGTTATATTAGGCCGTACCCTCTTTTGTCGTATAGGATCCCTATTAGCTTTATGCCGCCGCATGATGATTTTCCGTCCGTGATGAGTTTGACTTGATGATGATCCATACCCTTGATTAGAGGTTGCCGTACGTTGGATTATACCGTACGTGATATTGTTAGGCTGGATGCCGATTGATAGATTCCCCGACTCGGTCATATTAGATACGTATACCCGTCAGCATTTGCATATGATTTACCTTATGCTGCATTCATATTATTTCCATTGCATTGCTTATACCTGTGCTAGTACACTTGCACTATTATCGATGATGCGTATGTTACACGTACACATATTTGCCGGCTCACACACTTCATCATCGATAATTGCCATGTCACTACACAGTAGGGTTGCTGCATCATGACATATACATTAATACATCCATACTTGTTGATATACACATTCGTATATCCATATTGGTGTACATATACCTTGATACACCCATACTTGTGCACATACATATTGTATATTCATATTTGTGCACACATACATGGTACATCTATACTTGCGCATATACAAATTGTACCTACATAGATAGCTGGTTTTATTAGAAAATTGGGAACCGCATGTTATACTTTAAAAACTGAAATCATTTTAAAAGAGAGGTTTTCCCCTTAATATGTCAGATCATTGTTCCATGTTGCATGATACACGGATATGCTCGCATATTTTTTTATATGTCGCATACATCATGCTCTATTACTTTACGCATTGAGATATGCTGTTTTCATGAGATTTCTGGATTTGAGAACCGTCGTCATTTTAAAAGAAAGCATGTACTGTTTTAAAAACCCGATTTCTCTTGATATGATATTTCAGTGCATCCACCATGCGTTTTCTCGGTTCTGAGACGTGTGACATGTGGAACCCGATTCGAGGAGTGGACAAGGCCGATTGCGGGTACATGGTGGACCCGGTATAGTACCCCGGGGAGAGAACGGATCTGCTGTGTAGCTAGACGGTGAGCCTGGCAGAGGGACCACTACCTACCAGTGATTGCTTGGACCAGGCGGTTATCCGGAGGATACTGACCAGAGTCGATAGATGGATACGGGATGACCCGTACTGCCGGGGCCGAGGGCCGATTCCGCAGACGGAGCCCGTGGGCCGATCCGGACTAACGGAGCCCGATATATGAGGATTTACATGCCGATGCTGGGCACGGTTTTCATGATGTTTTCGAGTGTCGATGCTAGGCACTCAGGTTCCATGATTTTGATGTGTCGGGAGGGACACCGGTGATTTATATCCTCATACTTCCATGCACACCCCTTTAAGATATTACGTGCATGCAGACATTGATTTTAGTTGGAAGAGATCCACATGCATACATGCCTTGATTATGGTTGGACGAGATCCATATACATGCATTGATTATTACTGTTGGATGTTATCCACATGCATATAGGTATTGACTACCTTGTTGGCACATATACAGACCCGGTCACCCTAAATATCATAGTATTATCTTTATGATATAGTTGACCTAGGAGTCGTTGTTTATTCGATTTCAATATGTTGATATATTTCTACTCACGAGTTGGTAACTCACCCCCGTTGTGCCACAGTTCTTGCAGGTTGACCGCTTGGATCAGTAGCGGCTTCGCTGGCACACAATTGTATTCGGGTGTTTTGCATTGGTAGGTGGGATATTTGTATCCTTCCCACTCTTGTATCTATATTTCATATTGTATCTAGTTAACTCCATCAATCAAAAGTTGTAATTGTATAAGTGATGAGACTTAGTGAGACATGTAGTTGCGAGATTTGAGCGATGGGTTTTATATTCACTTTTGGGGTTATATTTGCTCATTTCTTTATCTTTTTGTGGTGAACTTCGTCGTTTAGCGAAGAGCTAGCTCCCGCTTGGTGATGCCATTATTCTTATTATGTATTTGTTGTTTTGGATCAAAATATACAAAGGAGGTGCTGCCAAAATTTTTAAAAAGACGAAACAAGTTTTCAAACTAGTAAATTTCACTTGCATCATTCATGTTCCTTTTCTATGCATTAAGAAAACTTGATTTCATATACCTTTATTTCAAAACCTCACCTCCTTTATTTTTCTAAAAGGTTTAGATTTCTGGGTTTCACTTACTTGAATCCGTTAAGCCTTTAGACGTTGCGTGATTCAAGTGCTGGTCACGAGCTGATTTTTCGGGTCGTGACAAAGTTGGTATCAGAGCGCTAGGTTTAACCTTGTTTCGAGTCTATGTTTGACTATGCGGAGTCTAGGGCGGGTATGTATTTCGGAACCTAGGCTTGACCATACAGAACTTAGACTTGAACGGGGGGGGGTATTAGACCCGAACTTTTGTTTCATAGACTGACCCTGATTGATGGAGTAGGTAGCATGAGTTGAGTGGCGTAACGTACATATGTTCCGCGGCATATTTACGATACGATACTCCACTTAAGAAACCTTAGGATGTACATATTTTTGAGATCAGTGATTCTTTTCGTATCCATGATTATACATCCATTTGAGATCCTTGATTCTATTTGTTTTCATGATCATACCTTCTTAGATGATGTTCCGTCTTATGATCATGTATCCATTCTGGATCTGTCGTTTCCTCTCATGCCGTTGATCTGCTTTCTTCTATACTCGATGGAGCTTCCTGTCACCATAGTTTGAGTGCAGTTTGAGCTGCTGCTAGTGTTGCGGTCGGGACGAGCTCATCTGGTACGAGGGCCGACCATTGTGTTTTCTGGTGACATGGGAACGTCTCGAGTTAGTATTGATGATTGTGACCTCTTGTAGAGGCGTGTGCTTGGTTTTACACCGGATGATTGGGCCATTGTTAGAGCTGCTAGTTGCAAGAGGACTGTTGATGTACAACATACCTCAAAGATTTTGATGTCGCCTACCGTGCAGACAGGTGACCCAGCTGTTGCTGAGATCATGGGATGTCGCTTCCAGAGCTTACGAGCTAAGACCGCCGGAGCTACCAAGAAGAAATGCGACAGATGATAGCTAGTCTACCCCGATTTGAGAGACGAAGGTGATTCGTCAGAGTGATGCGCCGGAGCAGGCCCAGTTGAGTTGAAGATTCCATTGTGGAGAGTCGTACTCAGATCTAGAGCAAACCGATCCAGAGATGACCGCCGATGTATCGCCTTTCCTGGAGGATTTAGGCATTGCTTAGCATGAGAGCGGGGAATATTCACATATTGTACAGGCGAAGCTAAAAGGTTCGAACGAGTGTCGGAAAGCCATTTTCCCAAGTTTAAAGTGTTCGGAGGAACATGCAAGTAATTCTGTGGGCCCTCTAGAAGAATGAAACCCTAACTCGACATGATGACCATGGAACCGCTTTGAACCTTAGGGTTCGTAGCAGTTTAGCGGTGCCATCATTGAGGCTTGGGTTTGCCCTTCTACGGCTGGTCCAGAGGTGCTGTGGTATGTACCAGATATTTTTAGACTGCGCTCAGGTGTTGAGCCTTCGGGAAATTTTGGGACCTTGATGACTCGATCGAAAAGTTTGACGTCGTCCATATATCATATGATAAGAGATCAGCAAGCTGACAAGCTTTGGATGGAGGACCTCACCCAGATGCATTGTGAGTTGATCGAGGACGGACGAATATTGAGTATTCCTCCGATGGTTGGGACGAGTTTCCGAGGACGTGTTCGGCCAGATATCTTCTACCGAGTGATGAAGATACCGAGTTTGTGACTTCGAGTCCGTGTGAGAAACCTCGGGTTGACCGTGGCCGAGAACAGTTGCAGTACGCAGATAGCATGGCTTGACATCATAGTGGACGACGATAAAGACAAGTGGAACCAGAGGTTCGTGCGAGACGCTGACGAGCTGTCATTACTTCCCGTCGAGACTAGAGACCTGATATGCTTACAGAGGCATTGGGATACGGCCAGTTTTGGAGGAAATGTGTGCGGAACACACAGATGTCCAGAAAACGAGAAAGGATTATGTAAGAGTACCAGCCTCCATACAGTTCGGCAGGCAAGATGGGAAGAGACCTTGAGCAGGATTCCTTCTAGGACACTGCTGCAATGAGATTTGCACCCAGGATCAGTTGTGTCACGAGTATTCAGAGAGCTAGAGGACGACGCCAGCAACATGCTGCTTTACGAGTGGTCATGATGATTGACCGAAGGATGACCAGAGAAGTGGTAGAGAGAAATCGTCTCCGTTAGCACACCTGACCGGGCCGATGAGCCGATGGATTGCGAGATTTGTAAATCCACAGAGAAGATAAGGACCCAGAGACCGAGGATGCCAGACCGTGAGCTGGAGGCAAGCGGATGTTCTTGTTCTGCCAGTTTCTAGGCGCACCGATTTATTTCTCGACATTGTAGGAGGTGTACCTCGATGTCCTTTGTTGCGATTTGCGTTTGTGATCGGAGTATCACGCTTTTATTGCTTGGATTTGAGTTTTGATGACGAGTTTCCTGATATTGATTTCGTGCACCATGGTTGCACCTACTGAGTATTTACATTTTGCGCATAGTTATCGCACCTGATATTTATTTTACACACCGTTGTGTTGATTTGCGATTTGTGCATGCTTATTGCGTTTGATGTCGATTTTATACCTACATAGCATGTGTTTGTGATTTCGTGGATTTCATACGGATGATTTGATTTTTGCACTCGGTATAGTTTATATGTGCTTGTAGTGCATTGATACGTATTTTGTGCACCTCAGTTGCACCGACTTCATTTTGATGTCATTTGAGATATTTATTGTGATTTCATACTTAGGGCATGCATATGACTTGATATATGCTTTCGGCATAGTTTTCATGCACTTTTAGTATTTGATTTACTTTTGTGCACATTGATGCACATGGTTGTGCAATTATATACCATGGTATACCTGATTTGGATTTGGATTGAAATGTGTTGTATACCGTCGATTCGATTTTGATACTCGATATTGTTTTGTGCTCCTTGTGCACCTGATTGGATTCTTGTGCATAACAAATGCACCCGATATTGTTGTCGTGCACACCCGTTGCACTGGACAGATGCTTTCGTGCACACCCGTCACACGTAGTTTTGGGCTTTTGTGCATATTGTGGCACATGTATTTGGATTTGATTTCCATGCACACCAGACGCATGTGATTATTGGATACGCCTTTTGAGGCTGATTTTGCTTTTGAGCACTTGTTTTCATGTTGAGCACTATATGGTGTAGTGGCTAAACAGGACTGGTCTGAGGACAGGACCTGAGTACTTTTCATGCATTAAAAGCGTACCAAGAGGTTTTTGAAAAAGGAGCTATAGTCTCGCTATTTCCTACGTGTCCGTGAGCGACACGAACGTTTATAAAGGAAAAACCTTTTGGGATATTTCGAAAACGACGGAACGTGTATTTAAGAAAACATATATGGAAATATATTATTATTTTAAATAAGCGTCCGTCAGTTATGCCGTGAGTTACGCATCCACGCGGCGATTTAGAAAAGATTTTGCATGTATTTTATTCAGATTTTAGAGTTTTCAAGATGCGTACTATACACGTATTATAGTATTTGACTAGTGTATATTGGATTTCAGTAGTGGATTTCGAGATCTGCATCTCCATTGTAACTCCGAGGATATACGTGCAAATCAGATGATTTGCGTAACGCTTGACGAAGTTCGATTTTGAGTTTTGACTCATTTTTATGCGCGCATGACGCGCCGTGTTATTTCTGCGATTTCCATGATTTCGGAGCCCCGTTGTTTTGAGCCGATTATTGAAATATTTTAGATTTTGTGGTTTAAATTTAAATTCGGGGACCGAATTTATTTAAGGGAGGAAGATTGTAATATTTCAAAAAATATAAAATATTATTTCTGAAATTTAATATTAAAATAATATTTTTTCCGAAAACTGCCCGATTTGCGAAATTAGGGTTTTCGAAAAAAGGTATAAATATATACCAATAATTATGAAATAAATGGAAATTAAAATGATTTATTCATTTAATTATATAATTAAAGGATTTGGCATTTTTAAAATTTATTTTATGTAGTTTTGATAAAAACCCGATTAGTGCACTGCTAATCGCGATTAAGCAAAACGTGTTTTTACAGTTTCCATGGTTAATGCACCATGACATGTTTCATTTTGTGACATGTTTCATTTCATTTGGGCTATATATTATGGTTTATTGGTGGGGAGAAAAGAAAAGAGAAATGATTGGGGAGAAAGTCAAAAAGGGGACATAATGATGACTTGGAGAGAGAGAAAGAAGGCGTGAGTATGTGAGAAAGAGGGAGGGGGATGCTGCCATTTCCAAATACCCCCATCTTTTTCCCCTCTTCATCTTTCTCAAACCATTTCCCTCCACTTAGAATCTCTTGATCCATCTCCAATTAATCCCCAAAACCCTACACTCCCTTCACAAAAGTTAATCCCCTCTTCACCCTCTACGCATTGGACCAAGAAAAATTCAATTTTGGTGAATTTGGTTGAGCTAGGGCTTTCTTGGGTTGCCATGGGAGGTATATATCTTTCTATGTTAGTGTTAGTGTATATGCCCTAGAGGCCATTACTGTATCATACTAGTATGTATATTACTTAATGGATGCTTGGGATATTCACCTTGTATATACAATCTTGCTCAAAATAGTAGTATGCTACTTGGTTTATTTCTACTTCAATGTGTACATGTGTTTATCTTTGTATATTGCTTATACACATTAGTGGAGCCCTTAGGATCTTTGCTTGATTACCAGCGATGTGATGGCCGTCACACTAGTGGGGCTGGGTAATCTAGAAGCACATCCTTATGCAGGTCCCTGGTCACAGGACTATCGAGACAGGGCATCGATACTCCGGAGTAGACCAGCGCATGCGCTTCTCATCCCAGTGTGGGAGACGGTCTGTCCCACAGCCGTCAGTACGTCGTACTTGAGATAGTATGCGGGTGCCCGTTAGGTTACGGGTACACTGGACAGGACTCGTCGGGAACTGACAGGTTGGTATTATACCTATCGTCAGTCATCAGTTCCCAGGTGACATGAGTACAGCTTAGTCCGCTGACTTGACACTGGCACTTCGCCTCGAGTGTGTTCCCACTGCACTTTGATCACTACCCTACCACGGCTCAAAGGAGTCGAGCAAACAGGTGGTGGTTGGGTGCAGTCCCGAAGCACTTGGAGGCAGTGACGGTTAGACAGGATTCGTCTCTCCCGGTATTGGGGGTTGACATCGCGCTGTGTCTAGGAGAGCCATTACATGAGTAGTCCCTGGCCAGGGCAAACGAGATATACTGGTAGGTTTCCAGTGTTATCTCAGGGTGTTTTAGGCTTCGCTCCGGCACGACTTGTACCGCTATTGGGGGACTGACGTTTACCGCCCCCTAGGCCCGCCATGCGATGTATCAGACGAACAGACCGGACTGTACGGAGAATGTCACACTCAGGCTCAGTAGGAGTTCAGATGGGTTTCGCCTCGTCGGTCTTCTTGTCGGCATTACCTGGGGACCGTTACGCACAGCTAGTGCCGCTTGCGGTCTGTGGTTAAACCCACTGCCAGCGTAGTGTCGAGTCTTTAGAGTCCCACACAGAAAGCTTTTCGCCTTTAGGCAAAAGAGTAGAGGTCGCATGGTATTGCGACAGGTCGCATGGTTTTGCGACAGGGTTCGGTCACATCCGTGCACTTGTGCACGTACAGTGTCCGGACAGTTTACACTAGCGGGCTTTGGTTTAAGCCAGATCCTAGTGTACTTTATGGGATTGGATTTATCCAGTTTGCATTCGTGTTCCTCGGAACGCGGATGCGGGTGTGTATGCACAGTTGACAGGGAGGCACAGACAGCGGATTCTCATTAGGGTTGTTGACAGTTGACCGTTGACTTTTGACTTTTTGCTCAACCCTAATGAGAATATGATATGTGATTAACTATTATATTAATTAAGTATTATGGTGATATGGTTGTTGACTTGTTGACTTTTGTTGACTTGTTGACTTTGTTGACTTGTTGACTTTTGTTGACTTGTTGACCGGTTGACTAGGCTTGACTAGTTGACCATCATGATAACCATGGTTATCATTTCATGCCAAAGACTTTTTTCTTGCTTATTCATTTGAGTAAAATGAGTGCATGACATGATAAGGTTATGGTTGCTTCCTACCATCACATAAGACTTTTTTGATATGATGAGTTATCATTTCTTTTGGATTATGAGAGGATGAGAGACAAAAGAGTTGCTCATTCTTTCTTGCTCATTCTCTCTCTTGTTCTTGAGCTCTCCTCTTGCTCTCACCCTCAACCTCTTGCTCCCTCTCTTGATCTATGGTTCTCTTGTCTCATGAGTTGAGAATCAAGAACCATAGATAAAATCCCATTCTAAATCATCTCTACTCATTCTAGTTCACTAGGTTTAGCAAACCAAGTGAACTAGTTTCTTCAAAGAACGAAGAAGGAGCTAAAGGTTGGAGCTTTCAAGTGGATCTATCTTCGGCGTACGGAGACGACGAGAAGGAGCCATCGGATCACCACCGGAGCTTGAAGAGAAGGAGTTCAAGAAAAGCTAGGTATAACCATCTTCATCCGAGTAGCTAAATCTCTTTAGCTTAGTATGCTAGTTTTAGTTTAGGTAAAGATCCCGACCTAGCATAGTCCATGTTGCCTCTTGCGTTAAAATTTTGATTTTATACCGTTTCCGCCTCCCCGTAAGAACCGGGGGTCGCAACGTGGACTTACAGTGGTATCAGAGCCTAACTAAACTTAAACTAGCTTGGTAGTGAAGTGTAACGAAGTTCGGAACCGGAAAAATCCAAAAACCAAACTTTTTCAAAATCCTATTTTCTGTTGAAATTTTTTCTGGTCAAAACAAGTTTTGTTACACACCTAAATTCGGCTCAGGGTTTTGTTAGAACACCCATGAAAAACGGTCCACTGTTTCGTTCAAACCGCCGCGGTTCCGCGGCACGAGGTAGGCATGTGCCGTGGAACCGCCGCCGTTTGTCGTCTTCTGTGCGTCATTTTTCGTGCAGTGTATGTCTGTGTTGGTTTTGGGATTTTTGAGATATATTATATGTGCCCAGATTTTCCAGAAAAGAAATTTCCTTTTGGGGTCCTATAATTCCGTATTTTTTCCGAACTTCACTGCATTTTGACTATGATGGTTATATCTGTGTTGTTTGCATGTATTGAACGTCGGCTAATCGCTATAAGTCGATTAGTCGGGGTTATACATGATCTGTAATGTGCTGGAATGTGTATATAAATATGTTGGATTGTCGCGGGTGAATAGCCGGGGGTTGTGAGACGAGAGTTTTCTTTTCTTGCAATTCATGTAAATTTGTAAATTGATGTAATAATTATTTGTATGGCCGCACAACCGGGTCGGGGTTGTAGCCGTCATTGTATAATTTCTTTTTACTGTTTTTGCTCCTAGGATAGACCCATGGAGGGGTGCACAAACTACCGGGTATGCCGAAGTGTCGAGTGGCCTACTCATGGTGATGAGGGAGGTTGCTACGCTTCGGGTACTTGGCGGGTAGTTTGCCGCACCCGTAGGGGTCTTGGGTGGGGTATTGGCTATTCACCGTGACCGTGTAATCTGTTTTTGTTACAGGCTCGTACAAATTACAGATTCCTAGTATATCCAATGTATTTATCTGTGATCTGAAATGTCTATCATTGCTTTCTATTTAGGCGTTGCTTATGTTTTACAGACGCGCTAGCCCAGCCCCCGCTCTGTCGTTAGTTAAGTAACCTAACGGGTAATGACGGGGCCCAGTGGCGAATGCGAATGGCATAAGCGTACGTCATATTTTGGTTGTTTTCTGCAATGGTAGGATTAAATGATGGGACGCATTAAAAGAACTAATGCAAGAATATCACGCATTAAAAGAACTAATGCAAGATAATAAACCAAGTTAAAGTCGTTGGAACATTTTCGAAAAACCACTCGGTTCTTTTCAAAACCAACTTTTAAATACGGAGCTTGAGCCACTCCTTTTAAAAGCTATCTCGTTCCATCGACCAAATCAAGTTCACTACGTTCACGGTTTTGCCAAAACCATTCGTAGCCCTCCGTCGTTTCGTATGAATATTCAATAGTATTCAAGCTGTATTTGTTGACCTTTGTCAAGGCATAGTGATTGGTAGCTGTTGGGTATTCATATGTAGCATAGATAGATGCGTTGGTTTGGGACATTCGCATTACCTTGTTGACCTTCGTCAAGGGTATATACGGGTGGATTCAAATTGACCTGGATAATGACGGGCAGAACTTGACATGTGACTTATGATTTGTTGACCTTCGTCAAGGTCATAAGAGCATGGGGTAAAAATCCACATCGGGAGTTTCATAAGTACTGAAACTTGCTAGATTTGCATACCATTTGGAGTGTGGTGATTCTGGTAGGATTCCTTCAGTTTCGTCACACGATGATATTTGGATCCCGATCCTACTGTGAGTATATGCTACTCCTCGGGAAATTTCTCGCTTAACGATCAATGCTATAAACCTAGTAGGTGCCTAGAAAGGTGTTAGCGGGGCTACGCCCCCAGGGAAAAGAGGTTCTCTAATTAAGGAACTTCGTGAAAGCGTTGGAAAACCTCCCTCGAAGTACCGACACCAGCCTGGCCGAACGGTTAAGCAAGTATTGTACGGTGGGATTGATTCTGACTAATTCTTCCTTTATGGTTTGAGGAGGGATTCGAGAAACAGTGGGAGCCATCCTGTTTAGACAAACTAAAAACCACTCTAAACTTGCAAGAGCATCATGCTGAGTGTTTCTTCTTCTCTCCAAATTGCAGCGACCAATCAACATGACTGGACTTAAGTTACTCCTAGATAAAAACAAACTGACAGGGCCAAACTACAAAGATTGGCTCAGGAATGTTAAGATAGCAATCACTTATGACAAGCTGGGGTATCTTCTTACCACCAAAGCTCCCCTTGTCCCTGGTCCAACTTCCAGTGTCGCGGATAAGGAAATCCGCAAGACTTGGGAGATTGATAGCGCGAAGGCCAAGTGCCTCTTGCTTGCCTCGATGGACAACGAACATCAGAGGAGGCATGAGAATATGGACATGGAATCCATATTGCTCCATACAAAAGAACTGTATGGAGAGCAATCTCGTATCGCAAGATACGAAGCGTCGAGAAAGTTATTTTCGACAAGAATGGCCGTCGGATCATCAGTAGCCGAGCACGTGCTAAAGATGATCGGCTACATTGAGGAGCTCGCTGACCTAGGGATCACATTGGAGAGTGAGCTATATACAGATATAGTTCTCCAGTCCCTTCCTTCCACTTACGCCCAGTTTATACTGAACTTCAACCTACAAGAAAAAGAGGTTGAACTTTCAGAGCTCCTCAACATGCTGAGGAGCGCAGAGGGCACCCTACAGAAAGGTAGGGATACATCCACTTTGTTTGTAGGAGGATCATCTTCTTCTAGGTCTAAGGCGAAAGCCAAGGGAAAGAAGAAGAAGGCCCCCGCCAAACCAAGGGGCGGTGTAAGTAAAGTGGATACGAAGGGAAAAGGTAAAGCAACAAAGATAGCGGGGAAGCTTGTGGATAAGGAAGAATGCTTCTATTGTCATAAGAAAGGACACTGGAAGAATGATTGCAGGGCCTGGAAGGCCAGAACACAGGAATTGAAGCAGGTTGCAGCTTCAGCTTCAGGTGTGTATGTTATTGAAAACTGTCTTTCAATAAACTCTACTTCATGGGTATTGGATACCGGATCAGGATCTCATATCTGTAATTCTTTGCAGGCGTTGAGAAACCGTAGGGTTTTGAAGGAAGGTGACATGACCCTCAGAGTTGCGAACGGAGCTAGCATGGATGCTAAAGCCGTGGGGGACTATCACCTGGGAATGTCAGATGGACATCTTTTGGTTTTGCGTAATTGCTTTTTTGTACCCAACGCAACTTGTAATATCATTTCTGTATCTTTAGTTTCTAAAGAAGGTTATGAATTTGCGTTTGTAAGTAATGTTGTAAACATTCACCTTAATCAAGTTCTGATTGGGTCAGGTACATTGAGTAATGGTATATACGTATTGAACCAACCACAGATTTTTAATGTCCAGAATACACACAAAAGAAAGTCTCCAGAAATAAATCAGACTTTCTTATGGCATTGTAGATTGGGTCACATCAATGAGAGAAGGTTGACGAAGTTACATACAGAAGGGTATTTGAATGCGTTCGAATATCAGTCGTATGCCACTTGTCAATCCTGTCTCAAAGGAAAGATGACAAAGACTCCGTTTACTGGACATGGAGTAAGAGCGAGCGAGCTCTTGGGACTCGTACACAGTGACGTGTGCGGTCCAATGTCTACACATGCCCGAAGCGGACATTCTTACTTCATTACTTTTACGGATGACTTCTCGAGGTACGGTTATGTCTTCTTAATGAAACATAAGTCCGAGGCCTTTGGAAAATTCCAGGAGTATAAGAATGAAGTAGAGAAACAGACCGGCAAAAGTATTAAGATTCTAAGATCGGATCGAGGTGGAGAATACTTAAGTGCCGAATTCCTGAATTACTTAAAAGAGAATGGTATTCTCTCTCAGCTTACTCCTCCATACACTCCGCAACATAACGGTGTATCGGAGAGACGGAACCGAACCCTATTGGATATGGTTCGGTCCATGATGAGTAACGCTGAGTTACCGCGATCATTCTGGGGATATGCAATAGAAGCAGCTGCGTATCTCTTGAACAAGGCTCCCACCAAGACTGTGCCTACCACCCCATATGAGATGTGGACTGGGAAGAAACCCTGTCTTAAGTATCTTAAGGTATGGGGATGTCCAGCTTTTGTAAAAAGGCAGCATGCGGACAAGCTTGAGGCACGTTCAGTACAGTGTAAGTTTGTGGGATACCCAAGGAACTCCAGGGGGTATCTTTTCTATTCCGCTGAGGAACAAAAGGTTTTTGTTTCTCAGCATGCCCGCTTCTTGGAAACTGAGTTTTTGGAAACCCAGATAAGTGGGAGCACAATAGAACTGGAAGAAGTTCCAGAACCACAGACTATTACTGAAAGTTTGGTGGAACCAGAGGGTTCAACAGAACAGGACATTCCTACGCCGCTCCGCAGAAGTAGTAGGCAGTCTCATCCGCCCGAGAGATACTACGGTTTTCTCATAGACGGGGATAGAGAGGATTGCATCATAGATTATGATGAGCCTACTAGCTTCCAGCAGGCCGTTCAGAGCGTTGACTCAGTGAAATGGCTGGATGCAATGCGGACCGAAATGGAGTCCATGTACACCAACAAGGTATGGACGTTGGACATTGCTCCAGACGGGGTAAAACCCGTAGGATGCAAGTGGATCTTCAAAAGGAAGATTGGTGTAGATGGACAGGTTGAGACCTATAAAGCTAGGCTGGTAGCAAAGGGTTTTCGTCAAAGACCTGGCTTAGACTATGACGAAACCTTTTCTCCAGTAGCCATGCTGAAATCCATTCGGATCCTTCTTGCCATTGCTGCCTTCCACGATTATGAGATTTGGCAAATGGACGTAAAGACAACTTTTCTAAATGGAAATTTGGAGGAGTGTGTCTATATGGACCAGCCAGAGGGTTTCATTCAGAGTGGGAGCAGCGGAAAGGTGTGCAAGTTGCTTAAGTCCATCTATGGACTAAAGCAGGCATCGCGGAGTTGGAACATCTGTTTTGATGAGACAGTCAAAGAATTTGGCTTTATCAAAAATCCAGATGAACCATGCATCTATAGTAGATTTGTAGCGAGAACTGCAGTATTCCTCGTTTTATACGTGGATGACATTCTCTTAATAGGAAATGACATTCCTATGCAACAATCTGTCAAGGGGTTCTTGTCACACAGGTTCTCCATGAAAGACCTGGGTGATGCCTCATACATTCTGGGTATCCGGATCTACCGTGACAGATCCAAGAGGATATTAGGACTTTCACAGTCCAGGTACATCGACACCATACTGAAGAGATTCAGTATGGAAGATTCCAAGCGCGGTAACCTACCGGCTTGTCACGGGATCACCCTCTCTAAAGAGATGTCTCCCAAGACTGATTTGGAGAGGGATCGCATGTCTATTATACCCTACGCTTCTGCGGTAGGCTCTATAATGTATGCGATGTTGTGTACCAGACCGGATGTAGCTTATGCATTGAGTGTGGTAAGCCG
Source organism: Agapanthus africanus (assembly GCA_030015575.1). NCBI lineage: Eukaryota > Viridiplantae > Streptophyta > Magnoliopsida > Asparagales > Amaryllidaceae > Agapanthus > Agapanthus africanus. The sequence goes on along the minus strand of JASDDO010000022.1, from coordinate 383,412,492 downwards.
GTATCAGTCAAACCCTGGGGAGAAACATTGGATAGCGGTAAAGAACATTCTCAAGTACCTGAGAAGGACTAAGGAGATGTTCTTGGTGTATGGCGGAAAGGACCTCCAGATCGAGGCCTTTGCTGACTCCAGCTTCCAGAGTGACAAGGATGATTCCAAGTCCATGTCGGGTTTTGTCTTCACCCTCAATGGAGGGGCGGTGTGTTGGAAGAGTTCCAAACAGGAAACCGTTGCAGACTCGACGATGGAAGCGGAATACATCGCTGCATCAGATGCCGCAAAAGAAGCTGTCTGGATGAGGAAGTTCTTGAAAGAACTTCAGGTGGTTCCGTCCATTGTTGATCCAATACCTCTGTATTGCGACAACAACGGGGCTATAGCTTTAGCGAAGGAACCCAGGTCCCATCAGAGATCCAGGCACATCTTGAGGCGGTATCACCTGATCAGGGAGATCGTGGATCGCCAGGAGATCGAGGTTCGGAGAGTCGCTTCAGAAGACAACACTGCAGATCCATTCACCAAGGCCCTACCCCAGACTCAGTTCGAGCGGCTGATCGAGATGATAGGTCTTCGATACGCCAGTACATGGCCTTAGTGCAAGTGGGAGATTGTTAGTGTATATGCCCTAGAGGCCATTACTGTATCATACTAGTATGTATATTACTTAATGGATGCTTGGGATATTCACCTTGTATATACAATCTTGCTCAAAATAGTAGTATGCTACTTGGTTTATTTCTACTTCAATGTGTACATGTGTTTATCTTTGTATATTGCTTATACACATTAGTGGAGCCCTTAGGATCTTTGCTTGATTACCAGCGATGTGATGGCCGTCACACTAGTGGGGCTGGGTAATCTAGAAGCACATCCTTATGCAGGTCCCTGGTCACAGGACTATCGAGACAGGGCATCGATACTCCGGAGTAGACCAGCGCATGCGCTTCTCATCCCAGTGTGGGAGACGGTCTGTCCCACAGCCGTCAGTACGTCGTACTTGAGATAGTATGCGGGTGCCCGTTAGGTTACGGGTACACTGGACAGGACTCGTCGGGAACTGACAGGTTGGTATTATACCTATCGTCAGTCATCAGTTCCCAGGTGACATGAGTACAGCTTAGTCCGCTGACTTGACACTGGCACTTCGCCTCGAGTGTGTTCCCACAGCACTTTGATCACTACCCTACCACGGCTCAAAGGAGTCGTGCAAACAGGTGGTGGTTGGGTGCAGTCCCGAAGCACTTGGAGGCAGTGACGGTTAGACAGGATTCGTCTCTCCCGGTATTGGGGGTTGACATCGCGCTGTATCTAGGAGAGCCATTACACGAGTAGTCCCTGGCCAGGGCAAACGAGATATACTGGTAGGTTTCCAGTGTTATCTCAGGGTGTTTTGGGCTTCGCTCCGGCACGACTTGTACCGCTATTGGGGGACTGACGTTTACCGCCCCCTAGGCCCGCCATGCGATGTATCAGACGAACAGACCGGACTGTACGGAGAATGTCACACTCAGGCTCAATAGGAGTTCAGATGGGTTTCGCCTCGTCGGTCTTCTTGTCGGCATTACCTGGGGACCGTTACGCACAGCTAGTGCCGCTTGCGGTCTGTGGTTAAACCCACTGCCAGCGTAGTGTCGAGTCTTTAGAGTCCCACACAGAAAGCTTTTCGCCTTTAGGCAAAAGAGTAGAGGTCGCATGGTATTGCGACAGGTCGCATGGTTTTGCGACAGGGTTCGGTCACATCCGTGCACTTGTGCACGTACAGTGTCCGGACAGTTTACACTAGCGGGCTTTGGTTTAAGCCAGATCCTAGTGTACTTTATGGGATTGGATTTATCCAGTTTGCATTCGTGTTCCTCGGAACGCGGATGCGGGTGTGTATGCACAGTTGACAGGGAGGCACAGACAGCGGATTCTCATTAGGGTTGTTGACAGTTGACCGTTGACTTTTGACTTTTTGCTCAACCCTAATGAGAATATGATATGTGATTAACTATTATATTAATTAAGTATTATGGTGATATGGTTGTTGACTTGTTGACTTTTGTTGACTTGTTGACTTTGTTGACTTGTTGACTTTTGTAGACTTGTTGACCGGTTGACTAGGCTTGACTAGTTGACCATCATGATAACCATGGTTATCATTTCATGCCAAAGACTTTTTTCTTGCTTATTCATTTGAGTAAAATGAGTGCATGACATGATAAGGTTATGGTTGCTTCCTACCATCACATAAGACTTTTTTGATATGATGAGTTATCATTTCTTTTGGATTATGAGAGGGTGAGAGACAAAAGAGTTGCTCATTCTTTCTTGCTCATTCTCTCTCTTGTTCTTGAGCTCTCCTCTTGCTCTCACCCTCAACCTCTTGCTCCCTCTCTTGATCTATGGTTCTCTTGTCTCATGAGTTGAGAATCAAGAACCATAGATAAAATCCTATTCTAAATCATCTCTACTCATTCTAGTTCACTAGGTTTAGCAAACCAAGTGAACTAGTTTCTTCAAAGAACGAAGAAGGAGCTAAAGGTTGGAGCTTTCAAGTGGATCTATCTTCGGCGTACGGAGACGACGAGAAGGAGCCATCGGATCACCACCGGAGCTTGAAGAGAAGGAGTTCAAGAAAAGCTAGGTATAACCATCTTCATCCGAGTAGCTAAATCTCTTTAGCTTAGTATGCTAGTTTTAGTTTAGGTAAAGATCCCGACCTAGCATAGTCCATGTTGCCTCTTGCGTTAAAATTTTGATTTTATACCGTTTCCGCCTCCCCGTAAGAACCGGGGGTCGCAACGTGGACTTACAGTTAGTTTAGTTTGAATTCCTAGCATTTCAGTTTAAATTAGAACTCGTTTAGCGATGTATGAAATCACTAGTAAAGGTTTGAGTGTTGTTTGAAATTGGGTGATGTCTAGTGGCTGTTAACTAGACTTGGGTGATATTTAGTGACCTGGACCAGACCTTACAAACCCAAAACACGTATTTATAAACCCCGACATCGGATAAATGTGTGATTTTAGAGGGTATTTTGGAATCTGGAGCAACCCGGGGACACTAGAGATGATTTCGGGATTACTGGGAGTCGTGAAGGCACCTAGGAAGCTACCACCAAGACCTGAGCCCCATCCCCTGCACCCAGGCCGCAGATTTATCCATTCTGGCCGCAATTTGCGGCTAGAGCAGGGAAATAAGGTCCCAGATTTGGTCCATGGCTCTTTTTGCACTAAATTAGACCCTTCCTATATGCAGTTTTGGCTAATTGTCACCTGGGGAAAATCTGGAAGCATTTTGGTGTGTTTTAGGCTGTGTTTTTCGTATTTTAAAATGCACTTTCTTGATATTTGGATTTGTATTTGGTTGTCGGATGTTTGTACATCGACAACAGGGATTGTTTGATTGATTTGCACGTTTAGGCCATAGGTTCTAACCTATGAGCACACCGTGCGCCATATCGGTTTTCTAGATTCGATTTTAATACGTATTGGGATTGTCTATTATTGTAGGTACCCTCGTATGGATTCCGAGGCGAAGGAGCGCGGCTTAATCGATTTTGACGAGCGAAGACCAGGTGAGTGGATCTATATCCACGGGGGAAGTCGGGTGGATGCATATAGCACCCCCCGCAATGTATTGATGGAAAAACTGATTATAGAATATGGTTAGGAAAGACTAGATTAAGAAACTAAGGTTAGAATGAGATAGCTATCTAACCATATTAGAAACTAGAGGATAGTTAGAAGTGATATGTTACGACTATCATAGGATTGCGTTTAGCGATATTGCCGTTTAGGGTACTATAGGATTAGATAGTCAATGTAGATGCGTCATCCGAACCATACCTTTTTCTAAACCGAAGAATCGTATGTATCTTTTAAATATGTACCTTGAGGGATGTTACGGATTTTCAAATAATATCTTTTCCTTAAAACACCATAACCCCTATTTTCAAAACTACGATTCGCTTCTTTTAAAAATCTGCTTGTATGGTTCGTGTGTGTTTGCTAGATTAGATACCTATACTTATAGTAGAGATAGAAAGTTTAGGTAAACTCGGCTTGATATGAGTTATAAATGCGATGAAAAGAATATAATACGGATATGATGATATGTTGTTATACGGATGCGAGTCGATCGAGATGATTTATACCATGCCGGTCCCCTGATATGAGATTATTGCGGATGTGAACCGGGACATAGGTAGATGGATATATATACATTTATAGAATGTTCTGAATCATGGATGATGGGTCGTATGCTATATTAGGCCGTACCCTCTTTTGTCGTATAGGATCCATATTAGCTTTATGCCGCCGCACGATGATTTTCCGTGCGTGATGAGTTTGACTTGATGATGATCCATACCCTTGACTAGAGGTTGCCCTACGATGGATTATACCGTACGCGATATTGTTAGGCTGGATGCCGATTGATAGATTCCCCGACTCGGTCATATTAGATACGTATACCCGTCAGCATTTGCATATGATTTACCTTATGCTGCATTCATATTATTTCCATTGCATTGCTTATACCTGTGCTAGTACACTTGCACCATTATCGATGATGCGTATGTTACACGTACACGTATTTGCCGGCTAACACACTTCATCATCGATAATTTCCATGTCACTACAAAGTAGGGTTGCTGCATCATGACATATACATTGATACATCCATACTTGCGGATATACATATTCGTATATCCATATTGGTGTACATATACCTTGATACACCCATACTTGTGCACATACACAATGTATATTCATATTTGTGCACACATACATGGTACATCTATACTTGCGCATATACATATTTTACCTATATAGATAGCTGGTTTTATTGGAAAATTGGGAACCACATGTTATACTTTAAAAACTGGAATCATTTTAAAAGAGCGATTTTCCCCTTAATATGTCATATCACTGTTCCATGTTGCATGATACACGAATATGCTCGCATTTCTTTTTATATGTCGCATACCTCATGCTCTATTACTTTACGCATTGAGATATGCTGTTTTCATGAGATTTCTGGATTTGAGAACAGTGGTCATTTTAAAAGAAAGATGTACTGTTTTAAAAACCCGGTTTCTCTTGATATGATATTTCAGTGCGTCCACCAACTGTTTTCTTCGGTTCTGAGATGTGTGACATGTGGAACCCGATTCGAGGAGTGGACGAGGCCGATTGCAAGTACATGGTGGACCCGGTATGGTACCCCGAGGCGAGAACGGATCTGCTGTGTAGCTAGACGGTGAGCCTGGCAGAGGGACCACTACCTACCGGTGATTGGTTGGACCTGGCGGTTATCTGGAGGATACTGACCAGAGTCGATAGATGGATACGGGATGACCCGTACTGCCGAGGCCGAGGGTCGATTCGGCAGACGGAGCCCGTGGGCCGATCCGGACTGACGGAGCACGATATCTGAGGATTTACGTGCCGATGCTGGGCACGGTTTTCATGATGTTTTCGAGTGTCGATGTTAGGCACTCAGGTTCCATGATTTTGATTTGTCGGGAGGGACACCGGTGATTTATATCCTCATACTTCCATGCACACCCCTTTATGATATTACGTGCATGCAGACATTGATTTTAGTTGGACGAGATACACATGCATACATGCCTTGATTATGGTTGGACGAGATCCATATACATGCATTCATTATTACTGATGGATGTTATCCACATGAATATAGGTATTGACTGCCTTGTTGGCACATATACTGACCCGGCCACCCTAGATATCATAGTATAACCTTTATGATATAGTTGACCTAGGAGTCGTTGTTTATTCGATTTCTATCTGTTGATATTTTTCTACTCACGAGTTGGCAACTCACCCCCGTTGTGCCACAGTTCTTGCAGGTTGACCGCTTGGATCAGTAGCGGCTTCACTGGCACACAGTTGCATTCGGGTGTTTTGCATTAGTAGGTGGGATATTTGTATCATTCCCACTCTTGTATCTATATTTCATATTGTATCTAGTTAACTCCATCAATCAAAAGTTGTAATTGTATAAGTGATGAGACTTAGTGAGACTTGTAGTTGCGAGATTTGAGCGATGGGTTTTATATTCACTTTTGGGGTTATATTTGCTCATTTCTTTATCTTTTTGTGGTGAACTTCGCCGTTGAGCGTCGTATACTTATTTATACTGTATTGCGTGGTTGTGATCCGCTGTTTGGCGAAGAGCTAGCTCCCGCTTGGGGATGCCATTATTCTTATTATGTATATGTGGTTTTGGATCAAAACATACAAAGGAGGTGCTGCCAAAATTTTTAAAAAGACGAAACAAGTTTTCAAACAAGTAAACTTGACTTGCATCATTCATGTTCCTTTTCTATGTATTAAGAAAACTTGATTTCATATACCTTTATTTCAAAACCTCACCTCCTTTATTTTTCTAAAAGGTTTAGATTTCTGGGTTTCTGCTTACTTGAATTCTGTTACGCCTTTAGTCGTTGCGTGATTCAAGTGCTGGTCATGAGCTGATATTTCGGGTCGTGACAGTAGAGTTGATTGATAGACAATTTTCAATTACAAACACACCTGAAGCCGAAGCCACAACTTGCCTCGGGTCCTGGTTCTTGGCAATCCAAGCATTGCAATCCTTCTTCCAATGGCCTTTCCTATGTCAGTGGAAGCACTCGTCCTTTGCTACTACTGGCACCACAACCATTGCCTTTCCCTTGACTCCCACCTTACCAACACCACCTCTCGGTTTGGTAGCAGCCAACTTCTTCCTTCCTTTGGCCCTTGCCTTGGACATGGAAGAGGAAGCACGACGAACAAATATAGTGGGTGTTTCCCTTGCCTTCTGCAAGGTGCCCTCTGCACTCCTCAAGATGTTAAGGAGTTCTGGAAGTTCAACTTCTTTACGTTGAATGTTGAAATTCAAGATAAACTGGGCGTAGGTGGAAGGAAGGGACTGGAGAATCAAGTCTGTATACAGCTCGTTCTCTAATGTTGTCCCGAGGTCTGCAAGCTCTTCAATATAACCAATCATCTTAAGGACAAGTTCCCCTACAGATGATCCGACGTCCATCCTCGACTGAAAGAAGTTCTTCAAGGTCTCGTATCTAGCTATACGAGATCGCTCTCCATACAGTTCCTTGGTGTGGAGAAATATGGATTCTAGATCTATATTATCGTGCCTCCTCTGATGTTCACTATTCATAGTGGCAAGCACGATGCACTTGGCCTTCGCGCAGTCTAACTCCCAGGTCATGCGGATTTTCTTATCCGCGACACTGGATTCAGGACCTGGGACGACAGGGGACTTTGTAGTAAGGACATACCCCAATTTGTCATAGGTAATAACCATCTTAACATTCCGGAACCAATTTTTATAGTTTTGCCCTGTCAAAATATTTTTATCTAATAATAACTTAAGGCCTGTTATGTTCTGGGCCGCTGCAATGAGAGAGAGAGGGAACACTTTAGCATGATGCTCTTGCAAGTTAGAGTGGTTTTTAGTTTATCTAAACAGGATGGCTCCCACTGTTTCTCGAATTCCTCCTCAAACCATAAAGGAAGAACTAGTCAGGACTATTCTCACCGTACAATACTTGCTTAACCGTTCAGCCAGGCCGGTGTCGGTACTTCGAGGGAGGTTTTACGACGCTTTCGCGAACTTCCTTAAATAAATAACCTCTTTTCTCTGGGAGCGTAGCCCCGCTGACACCTTTCTCTACACCTACTTGGTTTATAGCATTGATCGTTAAGTGAAAGAATCTCCTGATGAGTAGCATATACTCACAGTACGATCGGGATCCAAATATCATCGTGTGATAAAGCTGAAGGAATCCTACCAAAATTATCACACTCTAAATGGTATGCAATCTCTCAGCAAGGTTTAGTTTTTTTTGAAACTCCCGATATGGATTTCTGCCCCATGCTCTTATGACCTTGGCGTTGGTCAAAATGTCATAAGTCACATGTCAAGTTCTACCTATCATTATTTTCTTAATTTGAACCCATCCGTACATACCCCTGACGTTGGCCAAATGGCAGTATGATTGTCCCAAACTAACTCATCTATCTATGCAACAAATGAATACCCAGCAGCTACCAAACACTATGCCTTGGCATTTGTCAAAATACATAGCTTGAATACTACTGAATACCCAAATGAAATGACGGAGGGCTACGAATGGTTTTGGCGAAACCGTGAACGTAGTGAACTTGATATGATCGAAGGAACCTGATAGCTTTTAAAAGGAGTGGTTTAAGCTCCGCAATTAAAAAAATATCTTCTGTTTTAAAATAACCGAGTGGTTTCTTTTAAACTGTTCCAACGATTCAACTTTGGTTTATTTTCTTTGCATTAATATAATGCATCCCATCAATTAACCTATCATTGCAGAAAACAACAAAAATACAATGTCCTCTTATACCATCCGCATTCGCCACTGGGCCTCGTCATTTACCCGTTAGGTTACTTAACTAACGACAGAGCGGGGGCTGGGCTAGCGCGGGTGCAAAACATAAGTGACGCCTACTAGATATCATATATAGATATTGTACATTCGTCAGATGCAATAATAGGCATTCCAGATCACAGATGAACATATTGGATTTTCTAGGAATCCGCATTCCTTTTGAGCCTGCAAAGAAAGACGGATTATATAGTCGCGATGAATAGCCAAAACCCCACCATAGACCCTACGGGTACGGCAAACTACTCGTCAAGTACCCGAAGTGAAGCGGTCTCCCTCAACGACGTGAGTAGGCCACTAAACACTTCAAAGTACCCGGTAGTTTGTGCACCTCATCTTGGGTCTATCCTAGGAGCAGAAAACAGTAAATGAAATAATACAACGGTGGCTACAACCTCAACCCGGATGTGCCCTGCAAAAGAATATTAAAAAAAATTACAATTTACATTTGAATGAAAGAAACACTCGTCTCACATCCCCGGCTATCCATTCACGACAATCCAACAAGTTTATATTCACAAACTAGTAAAAACCATTACAGAAATGTGCAACCCCTGCTAACCGACATACTAGCAGTTAGGGGAGGTTTACGAACACATTAAACAAAACACAGATATAATCCAGTTAGCTAAACATCTTAGAATTTCGATCATGCAATACTTATGAATCCACTCCAAACAATTCTCTGTGCACATAAAACCTGAGCAGAAACAAATCATCCCATAAAATACAACATCAACACAGAAAAATAACAGAGCAAATTTGGGTTGACTCGGTGTCAACTCGGCCGCGGATCCGCGGCGGATCGCTTGGATCGGCCGCGGTTCCGCGGTGGTTTGGACGAGTCACGATCCCAAATTTCTTCACAATTCTTAAAAAACCCTGCTTGTATTTTTAAAGGTCCCTGAAAAAAAATTGACCCCGTTTTAAAATCGGCAGAAACTATGTGAAAATGTCGTTTTTTTGGGTTCGTTTTGCGATAAAATTTCTAAAGGCTTTGCTAACATGTTGGTTATGGTTTAGCTAGGCTCTGATACCACTGTAAGTCGACGTTTGACATCCTACAGGATGCAGGGACGCGGAATAGGTAAAACAATCATTTTGTTCAAGTTAATATCGACAAACTTTACGGATCTTTGCTAAACCCTAACTAACAAACTATATAGAAGTGCTAAACTACTATGATAGATGATTATACCTCAAGATACTACTCCTTCTTGTTCTTGTTGGTGATAGTGCCCTAAGAGTCAATTATTGGATCGCAGGTACGTGATTGCAATGATTGTGGAGGACCTATACCGGGAGGAAAGTCTTACTCGAGATGATAGTTTGCTATCTGGTTTGCCTTTATCAGTCGGGTACATGTTCAGGTGACTGATTACATGTTACACTTTGATAGAGCCCTTAGGATCTTGCTTTACTACCAACAGTATGATGGCGATCATATACGTGAGAGTTGGGTGGTTTATACGCATATCCTTAATTGTGGTCCCTAGTCGTGGGAATTTCGAGACAGGGCATCGATACTCCGGAGTAGACTAGTGTATATAGTCGAGACCCCGACGAGGGGCGGTGGCCGGTCTCACAAGCCACTGGTGTCAGTTGGATCACCTAAGATGTATACAGGTGCTCATTGGGTTATGAGTACACCGGACAGGACTCGCCGGGAATCTGCTAGTTAGTACTATACCTATCGTCAAATAGCAGTTCCCTGGTGACATGTGTACAGGTTAGTTCATCGACCTGAGGTCGTCATTTGTCTCGTGTGAGTTCCCACTGTGCTTTGATTTCTACCCTACCACGGCTCAAAGGAGTCGTGCAAACAGGTAGTTTTTTGGTACAGTCCCGAGCCACATGGAGGCACGTGAGCGGATCGGCAGGGGATTCGTCTCTCCCGGTATTGGGGGCGAGATCGTGCTGTGTCTAGGAGAGCCATTACACAAAGCCCACGGCCGTGGCAGGAGATTTACCGGTAGGTACTCCAGTAGTATCTCAGGGTGTTATTGGGCTACACTCCGACACGACTTATACTGCTATTGGGGGTCTGACGTTACTAGCCCCCTAGGCAGATATGCGATACTCATAGACGAACAGACCGGACTGTATATACATTGTCACTGTTAGGCTCAGTAGGATTTCCGGATGAGTTCACTCATCGGCCTCCCTTGAGGTCAGTCCATAGGTAGCCGTTACGCATAGCTAGTGCCGCTGACGGTTTGTGGTTAAACCCACTGCCAGGGTACTGACGAGTCATTAGAGTCCCCCACAGATAGTTTCCCAAGTTCAGACGAAACGTTGTAGAGGCCGTATGGTTTTATGGCAGGGTTCGAAAATGCACGTGCGTTTACGCACGTGTCAGATTTCGTGCAGATGATACTGGTCGGCTTTGGTTTAAGCCGGATCCGAGTATTATATTAAGTACATATAATATCTTTGTCTCAGTTGCATTTGTATTCGGTCGTAATACAAATGCTGGTATATTTATACAGTTACGGGGTTATCCTGAAATTCGTTTTGGGATCGCTTTTGGAAGTTGCCAGTTTCCTGTTTTCTATCAGCCGTCTTTTAACATTCAGTTAAAGACGGATTTGTCTTTTCTTGAGATGAGTGTGGATGCTTCTAGAAGGTTCTAGAAGTGGTGAGGTGGCTAATGAGTCATCTTGACATTAAATGGTGCATTAAAGACTTGATGATGAGTTATAATGACTCATGCTTTAAGCTTTAATGTTCTTGTTTACTTAAGGATATTTCTTCATGATCTTTTCTCTTATGGTCACCCCCCCTCTCCTACACTCACCCTCCACCTCCTTTTATAGTGGCCGGCCACCATTGTGAGAGAGAGAGAGAGATTGATTTCATTTTTTGTGGAAAAGACTATAGTTTTAGGGTGCATGGAAATTTCATAGTCTTTTTCATTCCATCACCCGATTCGAGTGGCAACTTCATTTACCGATCATCCACGGCTTTGGATGAAGTGAGACAAAATAATCTATTCATTCTCGACATCATTCTTGGTCGTCTCTTTTAGCAAACTTGACGACCGGGTTGCCTCGAGTCAGAGGCGGGAGCCCGTTTAAAGAATCGTTGACGTGGTACCACCTGGACGAGGAGATCGGAGATCGACGAGATCGGAGCAGCCGCAACGGAACGTGGGATGATGGTTAAAGAACGAAGGACTCGGATCGTTCGGTATACCTTTCTACTCTCTTTACAGTTTGTTAGTTTAGCAATAATGGAAGATCCGGGTTATAGTATACGATAGCGTCTGTTAAAAAGTTTTGTTCCGCATTTGGCGTCAGTTTGACGGTCGGGGCGCTACCGTAGACTTACAGTGGTATCAGAGCCTCACCATTTTTGTAACGTTTTGAAAATCGTTTCGGTGAAATTTCAAAAAAAATCGGTAAAATAAGGTGGTTTTCTGTAAAAAGTCAAAATACAAATATCTTATTATAAAAATTAAATATACACATTCTAGCTATGTAATTGCTATTATTTGGTGTTTATTGAGCCGCTGGTGAAATTTCAAATTTTCTGAAAAAAAATATTATTTTATTATTATTTTAAGCCGTCACTAATACATTTAATTAGGGAAAATTACAAATTGGAATGAGTTGAAACAAATTTTGTGCATCATAAAACATTAAATAAAAATTTATCATGTGGTTTTTGGAACGAAATCATTTGCGAAAACGGTTTTGAAATTATTGAAGAAAAAAGGTTTTTTTTTAGCGTAAATGGATGTTTGGGGTATTGTATTTATCATTTTTCATCACCCCACACCCGTACCCACACCCACACACCCCCACTTACTCCCCCCATGGCTGAATTCAGCAGCCCCCTCACTTTTTCCCCACTTGGTTTGCAAAGGGAAAAGAAATAAAAGAAAAGATTAGAAAATAGATAAAGTAGTTAAACTTTGACCTTACCTTGACCTTGACTTTCCTCCCTTGCATTTTCCTCACCTCACCTCTCTCTCTCCTCCCCAAAATTTGGCCGAGCCTCCCTTCTTCACTGCTGCAACAGCCCCTCCCCTCTTCTCATTCTCATTTCACCTCAAAATTCTTCACAAAATGCCCAAAAATCAACACAAAAAATCCCACAAAATCCAAATCAAAACCCTACCCATTTTTCCCTAGCCTATCTAGTATGGATCTTGATGAAAAGAAGCTAATTTTGGAGGGCTAAGTTTGCTTGTGGGATCTTCAAATTGTTGGGTATAAATTCTAACCCTTTGGTAAATTGTTAGTTAATTACTTTAATCTAGTTATTAAGTGTTTAATTAGGTTTTAAATTGGTTCTAATTGCATGATTGGAAATTCAAGAAAATGGTTGTGATCAAATTAGTGTGTTTATCATTAGATTATGGTTATGATGAGTAGATTAACATGTTAATGCTATGCTAAAACTAATCTGATTGCTAATTTGCTAATTGTATCATTTAAAATGTCCAAATTAAGTTTTTAGCAAACTAGGTTTTGTAATTTAATTGCAAATGTGAGATTTAAATCTAGTTAGGGTTTTATATCTTTTGAACATGGTTTAAGGGTGTAATTTATCATATTAAGGCATGTTAAATCAAACCTAGTAGCTAGTTTGCAAATTGTATTTTAGAATTTTACTATTTAAGCTAAATTGCAAACTAGAATTTTGGGATTTATGGAAATGAGTAAGTTTAAAATCTAGTAATGGTTTGGGTGGCTTAGTTAAGATATTTAGTGAGCATTGTAGCCACTAAAATCATTAAAACATTTAGTTTTGTACTAAAATGGAAAAGTTTGCTTACTAGGTTTTCGGAAAAATAGCTTTTAAAGTGAGTTTGAGGTTTTTGTGAATTCTAACCTATTTCATATTATAATTAGTGTTTGTGAATGCGCAAATGGGTGCGTTTGGGTTTTTCTCGATGGTTTGACGTTTGGACATCGACATCGAGTGTTGGTTTGGCTATTTTTACATGCGTAGGTGATAGGTTTAGACCTATGTGTGATACGCGTGCCGATTTGGTTTTCGTATGCCGTTTCGATCTCGAATTTAGTTTTAATGCAATATGGTGCGTTATGATATGTAGGTACCCCCACGTGGACTTCGAGACGACAAGCAAGCGCGTGGCGACGTCGGCACCGGCGAGCGAGGACCAGGTGAGTAGATTTATATCTACGGGGAGAAGTCGGGTAGATGGCGTATAGCACCCCCGCAGTTCGTGGTGATGTATACGAATACGTATACACACACACACATATATATATATATATATTGTTTGAGTTATTGATGATAAATATGGATATTTGGTGTTCTTGGATGATTGAGTGCCGCGAAACTCTAGAGTAGCGGTCGCACACACTTGCACACACCCATCCATACTTGCATACTTTCTTCTTTCTTTTGTGCACATACGGGAATATATAGTTATGTGTTCACATAGGTTTAGGACTATGTGTTCACATACGGATTTGGGGATGATACTTGGGATTGAGATGTGTCGATGAGATTTGTGTTGAGATTGTGATATCGGTGATATGGCAGGATTCGTACTTGAGGTACGTCCTGGTGTTATAGCGAATCTTGGGGCGACGATACGGATGAATAGTATTATAAATAGGTGGTCGACATGTGATCGTGATAGGAGATTTGTTATGCTAGGATATTGGTCCTAGGCTGTATTGGGCGATGTATATCCCTTGATGATGATATGTGCTGATGATATCGGTTTGTACGAGACTGTCGATCAGTAGTCAGATCATGACTATATTGATGATATTAATATTGTACTAGACATAGGTCAGTACCTTAGACTATGATCTTTGATAAAGAGGATACCGGATGAATAGTGTGATGAATATGATTTTGACCCGTACCCAAATTTGGGATGTCGTACGACGGATTTACGTACGAGCTATATTGATGATTGATCCGCACTCTTGACTTGGGATGCCTGATTATAGATATGGTATCGGATATGATATTATTGAGGCGGGATCACCGACTATACATATACAGGTATGTATATGTATCGACTCAGATGATAGGCGGTTTCCTTACCTGTAGTTCAGCTTGTTAGTTCAGCCGTATAGTTTAGTGTAGTTGTTACATTAGATTAGACTTCTTACCTATTTCAAAAACTAACGAATCGTGGGCATTTTTAAAGACAGCTCAAGGGAATCTACGGATATTTCAAAAACGACGTATCTTTTCATAAAAACACCGTAGCCCCTATTTTCAAAACCCCATGATTCGTGTTATTTCAAAAGGCACCATTCGTAGGACTTATATTAGATTATTGCAGATTAGTTATCGTTGTGTCTAGTATTCAGCTCCCGCACATTATTGTTGTTCGCTCTGCCTCGCATATTTATTTTGCTGCATATTCCATTATTGATATCATGTTGTTAGGACACCAGCACCATTACCGATGATGCGTATGTACCACGTACACCTACTTGCCGGCTCACACACATCTTCATCGGTAATTGCCATGTCACGTACACTTTAGAGAATATAATTGCTTGACTTAGATTGTTAGCTAGTAGTGTTGACATGATATTAGTGTACTTCCCTTATATGCCATATTAGACATTGTAGTTATTACCTACCACTTCATGCATACTGTTATTCAGTTGTTCATGCCTAGTTCATTATCATTGACATATGCACTTGTGATGATTTCTTGAGATTTATGATATTTCTGGATTTCGGGGAAAGCCGCAAAATTTACAACTTATGATCTTTTAAAATATAAAATGTTGCGGTTTTCTAGTGATGTAAAGTGTCGTCCACCATGAGTTTGCTGTGGTTTTGGAGATCCGTGTCGAGGAGTGGAGGAACCGTCACGGGTACATGGTGGGCCCGGTATGGTACCCCGGGGCAAGAGGAATGTGGTGTTGACGTTGAGCCTGGCTGGGGAGCACTACCTACCGGTGATATTACCCGACGCGTCGGATATCCGGAGGATACCGTCGTGGTCTTGAGATGGATGGTAGGGGCCGGTCTGGACTGACGGCGCCCTAGATATTGAGATTGAGACATTGATATTTCAAGACAGTGAGATTTATGCTTTGTGTCGATGCTAGACACTGTTGATACTGATTTCATTTATGATACCTCAGTTTAAAAATACGAAGGAAATCTCACTAATTTATGAAAACAGTTTCTTCATTTACATGTATTCTGTTTCATGCATGCATACCTCATTCATATGATATATTGCTACCTGAGGCACTGACACGGGCATATGAGTTTACACTCGGGTTAGATATTTACCCTAGCCATTGTTATAGGCTGCATGTTATATATATTTGAGGATATATTATGATCATTGACCTAGGATTGCGTTATTTATGCGATTTCTGTGCGTAGATGTTTTTCTATTCACGAGTTGGCAACTCACCCCCGTTGTGCCCCAGTTTCTTGCAGGTTGCCGTACAGGTTCATTACGGCTTTGCGGGCATAGTTTCATTCGGTGATTTGCTAGTAGGTGGGTTTACTTGTATCATACCCCCATTATTTATCTTGTATATCATTATTCTGTTGTATCTAGAATTCCATCAACCAACCATGTATTTATTGAGATAAAGACCAGTGTTGGTTATTCTTTCGACCTTAGAGTCGCTCGTTATTTTTCTGGTGGTTTTGAGTTCCCTTTTGAGTTTTGATCCTCGCCGTTGGCGTTGTATATTATATTGTTTGTGTGGTTGTGACCGTCATTTGACGAAGAGCTAGCTCCCGCTTGGGGATGCCCTTTTCTTGATTTCGTATACTATTCATGTTGTATCCCGTTTGGGGGCCAGTAATTACAAAGGAGACTCTGCCGAAATTTTCAGTAAATTTTTGGATGTTTTAAAAACCGCATAATTCGGCTTATGCTATTGAAATTACTTGCTTAAGTTGTTTTTCCTGCACTCTACTATTTTTCTTGGTTTGGATTTCTGGGTTTTCGGTTTACTTAGATTACGTATGCCTCGAGACGTTCGTAGTTTAAGTGCCGGTCATGTTCCGTACTTTCGGGCCGTGACAAAGTTGGTATCAGAGCGTTAGGTTTTACCTTCGGAGCGTAGGATGACCCTTGGTTGATGGAATAGGTGACTAAAGTAGAGTGACGTACCGTGAGTATGTTCCGCGGCATACTTACGATACGCTACTCCACTTAAGAAGCCTTAGGATGTACATTTCCTTGTTCGGTATTATATTCCTTCCTGATCTAGCCTCATCGGTACCAGTTTGGTTTTGCTGCCACGATTACGGGCAGGGAGAGCTACGGCTAGAGTTGCGGTCAGCACGAGCTCGGCACGAACGAGGACTGACCACGGCATGATTTCGGCGACACCCGATTATAGAGAGGTGTCTTTTGACTGTGTTCCCGCGCCACGAGCGTTTGGCGGATCGCCTTTATGAGGTTACTCGGATGTGCTGATCGACATTAGAGGATTGAGCTAATGATAGAGGCCAGCCAGATCTTGATGACCGTTGGTGTGTTGCTTATTCATGATGATCGAGGCACTGTTCGGCGTGCAGACGAGCGAGCCAGTTATTGCTGCGAACGATGAGGTATTGCCCCAGATGCTGGAGTTAGTGTAGAACGAGTTGTACTAAGAAATGATAGAAGGTCGCTAGTCATCGTGGATAAATGACTAGGACATGTGGATCGTTCGCCTAACCCGATGCGAGGTCATCAGATAGATGGATTCCAGCTAGAGACGACTTCACGTGGAGACGTTGGGAGTCGACAGAGACGATCGAATGTCAGAAACCTATTATTCCAAGTTTAGGATAGTCGGAATGACATGCAGGCAATTCTATGGTCCCTCTAGAAGAATGAAACCCTAACTCGACTTAATGACCGTGTGAAAGCCTTGGAACCTTAGGGTTTGCGGCAGTTCTGCGGCGCCATTAGTGAGGCTTGGGTTTGCCCTTCTACGGCTGGACCACCGATGCTGTGGTATGTACTCAATACTATTAAACTGTACCCAAGATGTTGAGCTCTTGGGGGATTATGAGGTTTTGACGACTCGATCGGATGGTTCGACTTCAATCGGATGCTAGGTGGTGAGATGCATTCTTGGGAGACTCCAGGTACGAGGATAGCCGTTGGAGCTCAGTCCATGCAGCGGCGACGAGACGAGTCCAAGCAGACGACATTAGAGAAAAGTGGAATAAGAAGTTCGCACCAGATCTAGATGAGATGGCGTTCCACTCCGCCGACATCAGAGAGGTGTTGCGCATGCCGAGGCATGGTACTTGGACTTACCTTCCAGAAGGAGTCGCGATGAGTATGCAGTCGTTCCAGAGCAAGGTGCAGATATAGGAAAGGACAATGACTTCCGGACAGTTGGCAGAGACGAGACATGGAAGAGACCGTGAGCAGGATTCCTTCCAGGATACTGCTGCGATGATACTTGCACCCAGGATCAAATGTGTCACGTGCATTCAGAGAGCCAGAGGCCGACGCCAGTGATATGCTGCCTTGACAGGGCCGATGAGCCGATGGATTGTGAGATTGGTAATCCACGGAGAAGACTTGGACCCAGGAGTGGTCATGGTTACGCACACCGGAAGGACAGAGTTCAGGATCATCGACGAGACGTCCCATTAGTGACCGCGACAGTTGGCTCGAGATTCTTAGAGTATGCACTTGAGCGATACTATTCCGCCATTATTGATTTCGATGTTTTGGGTGATTTATTCGTATGATTTAATTTTGATGATTGAGGATTTACGATCTTTGCACAGTGTTGCACTTGATATCGTTTTCGTGCTTTAGTTTCACATATTTGTGATTTTATGGTTTTAGACATTTGAGTTGATTTTGTACATATGCACGCACACGATTTGGTTCCTTCACTCTGTATAGTTTATATATGCTTGTAGTGCAGTGATACGCCTTTTGTGCACTTAGATGCACTGGACTTCGATTTCGATTGTGATACTCGATATTTGTTTTGTGCACCTTATGCACCTGATTGATTTTGCGCACGTTCGGCGCTTGATATTGGATTTCATGATTTCGTGCACGATGGATGCACCTGATTTAGATTTTCGCGCATGTTGAGCGCTTGTCTTGAGATGCGATTTTGGTGCACACCAGATGCACTAAATCGAGATTTGTCGTGCATGTCAGATGCACCTGATTTTGCTGTCAGGCACACATGTTGCCTACGACAGATGTTTCGTGCACACCCGATGCACTTAGATGTTGTTTCTATGCGCATGTATGGCACATTCATGGATTTTGGTTTCCGTGCGCACCAGACGCACGTAGCATTCATGTGCATATTTTGGGATTGATTTCTTATAGAGCAGTACGTTTTTATGATATTGCTATGTGTTTTCGTACTGAGAAGGACTAGTCAGAGGACAGTACCTGAATATATTTTG
The DNA here is from genome assembly GCA_030015575.1 of Agapanthus africanus. Taxonomy (NCBI): domain Eukaryota; kingdom Viridiplantae; phylum Streptophyta; class Magnoliopsida; order Asparagales; family Amaryllidaceae; genus Agapanthus; species Agapanthus africanus. The sequence goes on along the minus strand of JASDDO010000022.1, from coordinate 383,393,693 downwards.
CATGCATTGATAGTTATTGAAGGGATTTCCAAAAAGCGAGCTATAGCCTCAGTATTTACCTACGTGTCTGATATGACACGAAATGTTTAAAACAAGGAGACCCTTCTAAATTGTTTCCAAAACGGCGGAACATAGATTTCAAACAAAGGTATATATATATATAGTTATTTTCTTATGATAGACGTCCGCCACTGTGCAGTGTTATACGCGTTGCACAGCGACTTAAAGAGATTTGGCATGCATTTCTTTCAGATACTTACAGATATAGATTCGATATTTACATGTATAGTTTCGAGTATGTCATATTGGTTTTGATTTGGATTTGGCATTGATGTCTTCTCCATGACTCCGATGATTGCGGGATGCTTGACGGAGTTTTGATTTGAGTTATATACTCATTTTTCAAGCGCATGCGCTGCGCTACGATTTGTTGTATGTATTTACAATTTCGGAGCCCCGACGACTTAATGAGTTTTCTTAGATGTTTTAGTATTTGGGGGAGTTTGAATTTAAATTTGGGGACCGAATTTCTTTAAGGGGGGAAGATTGTAATGTTTTGAAAATCGTTTCGGTGAAATTTCAAAACAAATCGGTAAAATAAGGGGGTTTTCTGTAAAAAGTCAAAATACAAATATCTTATTATAAAAATTAAATATACACATTCTAGCTATGTAATTGCTATTATTTGGTGTTTATTGAGCCGCTGGTGAAATTTCAAATTTTCTGAAAAAAATATTATTTTATTATTATTTTAAGCCGTCACTAATACATTTAATTAGGGAAAATTACAAATTGGAATGAGTTGAAAAAAATTTTGTGCATCATAAAACATTAAATAAAAATTTATCATGTGGTTTTTGGAACGAAATCATTTGCCAAAACGGTTTTGAAATTATTGAAGAAAAAAGGCTTTTTTTTAGCGTAAATGGATGTTTGGGGTATTGTATTTATCATTTTTCATCTCTCCACACCCGTACCCACACCCACACACCCCCACTTACTCCCCCCATGGCTGAATTCAGCAGCCCCCTCACTTTTTCCCCACTTGGTTTGCAAAGGGAAAAGAAATAAAAGAAAAGATTAGAAAATAGATAAAGTAGTTAGACTTTGACCTTACCTTGACCTTGACTTTCCTCCCTTGCATTTTCCTCACCTCACCTCTCTCTCTCCTCCCCAAAATTTGGCCGAGCCTCCCTTCTTCACTGCTGCAATAGCCCCTCCCCTCTTCTCATTCTCATTTCACCTCAAAATTCTTCACAAAATGCCCAAAAATCAACACCAAAAATCCCACAAAATCCAAATCAAAACCCTACCCATTTTCCCCTAGCCTATCTAGTAAAGATCTTGATGAAAAGAAGCTAATTTTGGAGGGCTAAGTTTGCTTGTGGGATCTTCAAATTGTTGGGTATAAATTCTAACCCTTTGGTAAATTGTTAGTTAATTACTTTAATCTAGTTATTAAGTGTTTAATTAGGTTTTAAATTGGTTCTAATTGCATGATTGGAAATTCAAGAAAATGGTTGTGATCAAATTAGTGTGTTTATCATTAGATTATGGTAATGATGAGTAGATTAACATGTTAATGCTATGCTAAAACTAATCTGATTGCTAATTTGCTAATTGTAACATTTAAAATGTCCAAATTAAGTTTTTAGCAAACTAGGTTTTGTAATTTAATTGCAAATGTGAGATTTAAATCTAGTTAGGGTTTTATATCTTTTGAACATGGTTTAAGGGTGTAATTTATCATATTAAGGCATGTTAAATCAAACCTAGTAGCTAGTTTGCAAATTGTATTTTAGAATTTTACTATTTAAGCTAAATTGCAAACTAGAATTTTGGGATTTATGGAAATGAGTAAGTTTAAAATCTAGTAATGGTTTGGGTGGCTTAGTTAAGATATTTAGTGAGCATTGTAGCCACTAAAATCATTAAAACATTTAGTTTTGTACTAAAATGGAAAAGTTTGCTTACTAGGTTTTCGGAAAAATAGCTTTTAAAGTGAGTTTGAGGTTTTTGTGAATTCTAACCTATTTCATATTATAATTAGTCTTTGTGAATGCGAAAATGGGTGCGTTTGGGTTTTTCTCGATGGTTTGACGTTTGGACATCGACATCGAGTGTTGGTTTGGCTATTTTTGCATGCGTAGGTGATAAGTTTAGATCTATGTGTGATACGCGTGCCGATTTGGTTTTCGTATGCCGTTTCGATCTCGAATTTAGTTTTAATGCGATATGGTGCGTTATGATATGTAGGTACCCCCACATGGACTTCGAGACGACAAGCAAGCGCGTGGCGACGTCGGCACCGGCGAGCGAGGACCAGGTGAGTAGATTTATATCTACGGGGAGAAGTCGGGTGGATGGCGTATAGCACCCCCGCAGTTCGTGGTGATGTATACGAATACGTATACACACACACACACACACACACACACACACATATATATATATATATATTGTTTGAGTTATTGATGATAAATATGGATATTTGGTGTTCTTGGATGATTGAGTGCCGTGAAACCCTAGAGTAGCGGTCGCACACACTTGCACACACCCATCCATACTTGCATACTTTCTTCTTTCTTTTGTGCACATACGGGAATATATAGTTATGTGTTCACATAGGTTTAGGACTATGTGTTCACATACGGATTTGGGGATGATACTTGGGATTGAGATGAGTCGATGAGATTTGTGTTGAGATTGTGATATCGGTGATATGGCAGGATTCGTACTTGAGGTACGTCCTGGTGTTATAGCGAATCTTGGGGCGACGATATGGATGAATAGTATTATAAATAGGTGGTCGACATGTGATCGTGATAGGAGATGTGTTATGCTAGGATATTGGTCCTAGGCTGTATTGGGCGATGTATATCCCTTGATGATGATATGTGCTGATGATATCGGTTTGTACGAGACTGTCGATCAGTAGTCAGATCATGACTATATTGATGATATTAGTATTGTACTAGACATAGGTCAGTACCTTAGACTATGATCTTTGATAAAGAGGATACCGGATGAATAGTGTGATGAATATGATTTTGACCCGTACCCAGATTTGGGATGCCGTACGACGGATTTACGTACGAGCTATATTGATGATTGATCCGCACTCTTGACTTGGGATGCCTGATTATAGATATGGTATCGGATATGATATTATTGAAGCGGGATCACCGACTATACATATACAGGTATGTATATGTATCGACTCAGATGATAGGCGGTTTCCTTACCTGTAGTTCAGCTTGTTAGTTCAGCCGTATAGTTTAGTGTATTTGTTAGATTAGATTAGACTTCTTACCTATTTCAAAAACTAACGAATCGTGGGCATTTTCAAAGACAGCTCAAGGGAATCTACGGATATTTCAAAAACGACGTATCTTTTCATAAAAACACCGTAGCCCCTATTTTCAAAACCCCATGATTCGTGTTATTTCAAAAGGCACCATTCGTAGGACTTATATTAGATTATTGCAGATTAGTTATCGTTGTGTCTAGTATTCAGCTCCCGCACATTATTGTTGTTCGCTCTGCCTCGCATATTTATTTTGCTGCATATTCCATTATTGATATCATGTTGTTAGGACACCAGCACCATTACCGATGATGCGTATGTACCACGTACACCTACTTGCCGGCTCACACACATCTTCATCGGTAATTGCCATGTCACGTACACTTTAGAGAATATAATTGCTTGACTTAGATTGTTAGCTAGTAGTGTTGACATGATATTAGTGTACTTCCCTTATATGCCATATTAGACATTGTAGTTATTACCTACCACTTCATGCATACTGTTATTCAGTTGTTCATGCCTAGTTCATTATCATTGACATATGCACTTGTGATGATTTCTTGAGATTTATGATATTTCTGGATTTCGGGGAAAGCCGCAAAATTTACAACTTATGATCTTTTAAAATATAAAATGTTGCGGTTTTCTAGTGATGTAAAGTGTCGTCCACCATGAGTTTGCTGTGGTTTTGGAGATCCGTGTCGAGGAGTGGAGGAACCGTCACGGGTACATGGTGGGCCTGGTATGGTATCCCGGGGCAAGAGGAATGTGGTGTTGACGTTGAGCCTGGCTGGGGAGCACTACCTACCGGTGATATTACCCGACGCGTCGGATATCCGGAGGATACCGTCGTGGTCTTGAGATGGATGGTAGGGGCCGGTCTGGACTGACGGCGCCCTAGATATTGAGATTGAGACATTGATATTTCGAGACAGTGAGATTTATGCTTTGTGTCGATGCTTGACACTGTTGATACAGATTTCATTTATGATACCTCAGTTTAAAAATACGAAGGAAATCTCACTAATTTATGAAAACAATTTCTTCATTTACATGAATTCTGTTTCATGCATGCATACCTCATTCATATGATATATTGCTACCTGAGGCACTGACACGGGCACATGAGTTTACACTCGGGTTAGATATTTACCCTAGCCATTGTTATAGGCTGCATGTTATATATTTGAGGATATATTATGATCATTGACCTAGGATTGCGTTATTTATGCGATTTCTGTGCGTAGATGTTTTTCTATTCACGAGTTGGCAACTCACCCCCGTTGTGCCCCAGTTTCTTGCAGGTTGCCGTACAGGTTCATTACGGCTTTGCGGGCATAGTTTCATTCGGTGATTTGCTAGTAGGTGGGTTTACTTGTATCATACCCCCATTATTTATCTTGTATATCATTATTCTGTTGTATCTAGAATTCCATCAACCAACCATGTATTTATTGAGATAAAGACCAGTGTTGGTTATTCTTTCGACCTTAGAGTCGCTCGTTATTTTTCTGGTGGTTTTGAGTTCCCTTTTGAGTTTTGATCCTCGCCGTTGGCGTTGTATATTATATTGTTTGTGTGGTTGTGACCGTCGTTTGACGAAGAGCTAGCTCCAGCTTGGGGATGCCCTTTTCTTGATTTCGTATACTATTCATGTTGTATCCCGTTTGGGGGCCAGTAATTACAAAGGAGACTCTGCCGAAATTTTCAGTAAATTTTTGGATGTTTTAAAAACCGCATAATTCGGCTTATGCTATTGAAATTACTTGCTTAAGTTGTTTTTCCAGCACTCTACTATTTTTCTTGGTTTGGATTTCTGGGTTTTCGGTTTACTTAGATTACGTACGCCTCGAGACGTTCGTAGTTTAAGTGCCGGTCATGTTCCGTACTTTCGGGCCGTGACAATTTTGCTATACTAACTTTTACTAACGCGTTTAAAACATCCATCGAACCAGATATCGAAAAACACAATTTTCAAGCTTCACAGTTTCTGTCGATTTTAAATGATGTCATAAAATTATTCTACATATCTCAGAAATCTGTGCAGGGTTTTATAAGAACACCTTACAAATTTGGGCTCATGAATCGACAAGACTGCCGCGAAATCGCGGCCAAACCCATGGTTTGGCCGCGCATCCGCGGCCATTCTGTGTGATCATGCCCGCAAACTTGCACAGTGTATTCTTCTCTGGAAATTGGGGTTTTTGGTACATATCTTTTGGGCCCAGATTTTGTTACTGTTCACCAGTTGTTCGTGGGGCCCACTTTGTGATATTTAGTCAATCGAAATTTAAACATGTTAGTTTACAGTGCTTACATTATATCTCCGACCGGGAATGTCATTTGATCGGTAAACCGCGTCTGATTGCTATAGTTCTTTTAGACGGGTTTGCGAACGTGACATTCGCGTTGATGTTCTGTGTTGTGCTGTGATGTTGCGGATTTGTTGTGCTGGATAGCAGTGTGCAATGGTAGTGCAGTTTGGATTTATTTGTACATTTGATATTGCGAGGCGAGCGTCCAACATGTGGACTGTCGTCTCAGCCTGTTGTATAATATTCTTTTGGGGAACGACCAGGTTGCAGTCGATATACCTGTTGTACTATTTTTCATTACTGTACTAGGTTTTGCCCCGTGACGGAGTGCACGGATAGCCGGGTACTGGGGGGCAACGGGTCCACATCTCATGGCTTTGAGAGGCAGAGGGGCCTCACTCTAGAATTGGCAGACTATTCGCCGCACTCGTAGGGGGTACAGGTTGACCCAAGGAGGGGTGCTCAAGATTGCCGGATTCCATGAAGTGCAGGGTGGTCCATTCACTTTGCTGTAGGGGGCTGCCTCGCTTCAGGTTTTGGCGGGTAACTTGCCGCACCCGTAGGGGTCTAGGTTTCATTGCACAGGCTATCCACACCACCAGGGGAACGTCGAGTTTCAGCAGCGGCTCTGTGAAACTCGGGGATCCCAGATTATCTGTATTGTTCTGTGATGCTTATTACTTTTCTGTAATGTTGCATATTATCACGCCTGGAGCGATTATTGTATATTGGTTTATATACTATTAGATGTTGTATATGTTTTACACCCGCGCTAGTCCAGTCCCTGCTCTGTCGTTAGTTATGTAACCTAACGGGTGATGACGGGACCCAGTAACGAATGCGGATGGCATATGCGTACATTTTATTTTCGTTCTTTTCTGGTGTGATTGATTGATGGGACTGCGTTGATTCTGATCAATGCAAAGTAAAACAAACATGTTTGCAGTTGTTGGAACAAATTTAAAAAGTGTTATTGCAAAGACGTTTCCTTTTTTTATGCATAGCGGTATTCAGTGGAATATCCTGCATCTCATTTGACGGGGCAAGGGCCGATATCCCTTCACCGGGACTGACCCCTTGGGCAGAAGATTGCGTCAGGGTAATAACTTCACTATAGTCGATTACAAGTTGCTTAGCATCGCGGTATTCAGTGGAATATCCTGCACCTCATTCCACGAGGAAAGAGCCGAGATCCCTTCACCGGGAGTGACCTCTTTAGCAAAAGGTTTTCGCCACTATATTTTAAAAAAGGCTATCAGGTTCCTTCAGCGATATCAAGTTCGTTACGTTAAAGATTTTTCACCAAAAACCAGCCGTAGCCCTCCATCACTTCTTTTGGGTATTCAGTAGTATTCAAGCTATGCATTTTAGCCAAAGTTAAGGCACAGTGTTTGGTAGCTGTTGGGTATTCATTTGTTGCATAGATAGATGAGTTGGTTTGGGACAGTCGTTCTGCCATTTGGCCAAAGCCAGGGGCATGTGTGGGTGGGTACAAATTGACAAGATAGTGACGGGTAGAACTTCGCATGTGACTTATGACATTTTGACCAAAGCCAAGGTTATAAGAGCATGGGGCAAAAATCATATCAGGAGTTTCTAAAGAAACTAAAACTTGCCAAGTATGCGCATACCTTCTGGAGTATGAGTAACGTGGATGCATTCCATCACGTTATCATGCGATGAGAGTTGGATCCCGATTCCCACTGATGAGTTGGTTTACTCTTCGGGTGATCCCGATTGATTCTTCTTTCAGGTTTGGAGGAGAATTTGACAGGACAGTAGGAGGTTTCCAGATTAGATAAAGTGATAACCATCCGGATCTAGGTTAGAGTGCACGCTGAGTGTTTCTTTTCTCTCTCTCTCTAGCAGCGACCTTTGACCGACCCTAGACTATGACTCAGTGACCAAGTTGACCGAACCTTCTTAAAATACTGGCTTTTGGATTGTCTATGTTGCATAAGTCATTGCCACTCCTTCTTTTGCCCTTTGCATTTCTCAGAACACCCGTATTACTACGGACATCCACTTCCATTGGATAAATCCATCGTATGGTTATATACGAACTCGAAGGGACTTCTTCGAGGATGGATCCAGGTTCAGGAGAAATAGAATAGGTTTATTCAGTTGTCTTTTATTATCACCTTCTCTCAGGTTGAGAGGGCTCCTTGGTTTAGGAGAGTACACCTATTACGCTTATTGGATAGTCTTATTCCAAACCATAGACAGGTGCCGAAAGGTAAGGAATGAAGAAAACCAATTAGCCTAAGTAGGGTGTGCAGAAGGTAATATGTAAAGACAAAATAAAGGGATTAGAAAAAGGGCAAAGTAAATTGCAACTGATATCATTCACGACCAAACCGCGTACTTCATCGCCACTCCTATTTCACCTTTAACAGAATAAGGTATTATTCAGTTGTCTTTTATCATCACCTTCTCTCGAGATGCGAGTACTTCTTGGTTTAGGAGGGTACACCTATTATGCTTACTGGATAGTCTTCTTCCAAACCATAGGCTGGTGCCGAACGGTAGGAAAGGAAGAAAACCATTTAGCCTAACGATGGTTTACAGAAGGTAATGACTAAAGACAAATAAAGGGATTTGGAGAGATGGCAAAGAAATATACGGTTAAAGTCATGAATTGGATTATAGAAGAGGTATTGCTAGGAATACCAGGATACCCCTACGAAACATTTTCATGTTTCAGTGCATTGTTAAAGGAAAACTGTTTTCTCGATTAGATACTTACTCCAAGGGTATGTATTTACCAGGTTTCATTCTCATATCTGTATGGTTTTACAGATGATGAGTGGGAGTAAGTTATTGGGAATTAGGTGATCATCCTCATTATATCGGAATTCGTTGTAATTGGTGATATTTGAGGAAATCGCCAGGGTACAGTTTTCAACCTACGACGCACAGGTTATGAGTTGCTTAACTCAGCAGACTTATACAGAGTATTGTATGTTGTTTAGTGTCCATCAGGACAAAGGGGTAGGTCCTCGTACTATGTTCTGTTTACTTATAACTTCTCTAGTTTTTAGACAAGTGTTTTGTAGAAATACAAGGTCTAAGTTTTGAGAAGTTGTGGGTATAAGAATAAAGTAGAGAACCAGGTGTCACAAGTATCAGGATTCTTCAAAGAGATCAAAGATGTAGATTCTTGTGATTGGTATTCAGATGATAGTGATGGTTTTGAGAAACGTGTTTCTCTTTCAGGTTACTCATAATTGGATGGATTCCTAAGTTGAGTAATGCTGATTAGCCTCTTTCCATTAAGTTGATATGCACTGGAGACAGCTGCATGTTTTGAATATGGTTCCAATTAAATAAGTGCCAAAGTTTCTATATTGGATATAGAATGGATCATGCCTTAAAAGATGTTAAGGTACGGGGAGTTGTCTAGCTTATGCTTAAAACCAGACTCTGGATAACTCAGGGCACGTTTCTGTAATGGCTGTTTATGGGTTGACCCTAGCTATGACGAGGGTTGATATTCTACCATTTGGAAGATCAATAGTGATATTGTTCTTGACTCGCCACAGTTTTAGGAAAATGGACTTTTTTCAGAAAACAGTAGTGGGAGTATGGTAGAACTGGAAGTGATTCCAGAACCGCGAACGATTACGGAAAATTTAATAGGACCTATATATTCAATTAGGTTTGACATTCCATTAGCCACTCCGCAGATATGGTGGGTAACCTCAGACACCCGAGAGGTACTCCGGTAGCCTCAAGGACGGTGACAGGGAGGTTCTTGTTTACCCATACTTGACACTACTGTTGTTCCAGGCTATGAGACTCGGTAGGAGGGTTGTCGTAGTCAGTGGGAGCATCGGAAGCATAGTGGGCAAGATGCTTATGTCTATTTATAGACTTGAGCAGTTATAGCGGAGATAGATCATCTAGTTTTGATGTGAAAGTCATGGGTTTGACTTCAATCAGAATAGGGGATGGATCTGTTAAGAAGGTAGTCGGGTGTGATGTCATTTGGATGACATACACAGAGTAGGAAGTAAAATTCCTATACTACGATCGGTTGTGCTGTGGTTGTCACACAGTTGTTTCTCCAGACAGGATATGGATATAATATTTGACATTCTGGTTTCTAGATCTATGGTTTTAGATCTGGATTTGGGTAGTTTCCCAATGTGGGTACTTTGACAGTATTCTAATGGTTTTTAGAATAGATGACTCCTGGCATGGTGGTGTACCTGCAAGTGATGGAGTCACCCTCTCTAAAGGTGTCTTACAGACTAAAGGGGAGAGGGATGCGCATGATTGGCAGATCACTTGCTTAGGCAATTGAGTCAATCATGAGATGTCAAGTACCACACCAGATGTTGTTTTTGCACTAGATGCAATAAGTTTGTATTAATCCAATCCTGGAGAAACATAAAGAAGCAGTTTTAGAACATAAGTACATGTTCTACGGATTTGATGACAGCAGCCTCCTTCGGGAGACGATTATCATTCCAGGCTTCAAAGGTGACAAATATGACAGAGTGATTGTCAGAGTTATAGTTTTCCCTTTGACAAAGGACAGTATTATGGACAGGTGGTCCAAGAGAATACTGTGGGAGGCATGGTGCCGGATACTGATTTGGTTCAGTGATCGATACAGTCTAAGAAGTTTGAATTTGGAGTTCATTTATGAACAAGGTCCTATCAGATATCCAGACATATTCTAAGACAGGTATTACTCAATTCGGGAGATGGCTTTCTCCGCGAACTTGAGATTTAGAGAGATATAGAAAGGAACATCTAGGCGGATCCACTCACTGAGGCTATTTCTCGAACACAATAGTTTTACAAATGGGCTTTGTGAAACTGATTAGTAGAGGATTTGGATGTTCGGTTTCACACGGGCTGTGAGTAGTCGACATCGCAATAATTAGCCTTGAGTGCAAGTGGGAGATTGTTGGTGATAGTTCCCTCAGAGTCAATTATTGGATCGCAGGTACGTGATTGCAATGATTGCGGAGGACCTATACCGGGAGGACAGTCTTACTCGAGATAATAGTTTGCTATCTAGTTTGCCTTTATCAGTCGTGTACATGTTCAGGTGACTGATTACATATTACACTTTGATAGAGCCCTTTGGATCTTTCTTTACTACCAACAGTATGATGGCGATCATATACGTGAGAGTTGGGTGGTTTATACGCATATCCTTAATTGTGGTCCCTAGTCGTGGGAGTTTCGAGACAGGACATCGATACTCCGGAGTAGACTAATGTATACAGTCGAGACCCCGACGAGGGGCGGTGGCCAGTCACACAAGCCACTGGTGTCAGTGGGATCACCTAAGATGTATACAGGTGCTCATTGGGTTATGAGTACACCGGACAGGACTCGCCGGGAATCTGCTAGTTAGTACTATACCTATCGTCAGATAGCAGTTCCCTGGTGACATGTGTACAGGTTAGTTCATCGACCTGAGGTCGTCATTTGTCTCGTGTGAGTTCCCACTGTGCTTTGATTTCTACCCTACCACGGCTCAAAGGAGTCATGCAAACAGGTAGTTTTGGGGTACAGTCCCGAGCCACATGGAGGCACGTGAGTGGATCGGCAGGGGATTCGTATCTCCCGGTATTGGGGGCTAGATCGTGCTGTGTCTAGAAGAGCCATTACACAAAGCCCATGGCCGTGGCAGGAGATTTACTGGTAGGTACTCCAGTAGTATCTCAGGGTGTTATTGGGCTACACTCCGACACGACTTATACTGCTATTAGGGGTCTGACGTTACTAGCCCCCTAGGCAGATATGCGATACTCATAGACGAACGGACCGGACTGTATATACATTGTCACTGTTAGGCTCAGTAGGGTTTCCGGATGAGTTCGCTCATCGGCCTCCCTTGAGGTCAGTCCATGGGCAGCCGTTACGCATAGCTAGTGCCGCTGACGGTTTGTGGTTAAACCCACTGCCAAGGTACTGACGAGTCATTAGAGTCCCCCACAGACAGTTTCCCAAGTTCGGAAGAAACGTTGTAGAGGCCGTATGGTTTTATGGCAGGGTTCGAAAATGCACGTGCGTTTACGCACGTGTCAGATTTCGGGCAGATGATACTGGTCGGCTTTGGTTTAAGCCGGATCCGAGTATTATATTGAGTAGATATAATATCTTTGTCTCAGTTGCATTTGTATTCGGTCGTAATACAAATGCGGGTATATTTATACAGTTACGGGGTTATCCTGAAATTCGTTTCGGGATCGCTTTTGGAAGTTTCCAGTTTCCTGTTTTCTATCAGCCGTCCTTTAACATTCGGTTAAAGACGGATTTGTCTTTTCTTGAGATGAGTATGGATGCTTCTAGAAGGTTCTAGAAGTGGTGAGGTGGCTAATGAGTCATCTTGACATTAAATGGTGCATTAAAGACTTGATGATGTGTTATAATGACTCATGCTTTAAGCTTTAATGTTCTTGTTTCCTTAAGGATATTTCTTCATGATCTTTTCTCTTATGGTCACCCCCCCTCTCCTACACTCACCCTCCACCTCTTTTTATAGTGGCCGGCCACCATTGTGAGAGAGAGAGATTGATTTCATTTTTGGTAGAAAAGACTATAGTTTTAGGGTGCATGGAAATTTCATAGTCTTTTTCATTCCATCACCCGATTCGAGTGGCAACTTCATTTACCGATCGTCCACGGCTTTGGGCGAAGTGAGACAAAGTAATCTATTCATTCTCTACATCATTCTTGGTCGTCTCTTTTAGCAAACTTGACGACCGAGTTGCCTCGAGTCAGAGGCGGGAGCCCGTTTAAAGAATCGTTGACGTGGTGCCACCTGGACGAGGAGATCGGAGATCAACGAGATCGGAGCAGCCGCAACGGAGCATGGGATGATGGTTAAAGAACGAAGGACTCGGATCGTTTGGTATAACCTTTCTACTCTCTTTACAGTTTGTTAGTTTAGAAATAATGGCAGATCCGGGTTATAGTATACGATAGGGTCAGTTAAAAAGTTTTGTTCCGCATTTGGCGTCAGTTTGACGGCCGGGGCGCTACCGTAGACTTACAGTTCTTGTTTTTCACTTCCTCGTCGGCCTCCTCGATGTGATAGAAGATCCACCCGAGAGTTCCTCCTTCAAGCTTTAACCACTCATTTGAGGTTACTAAGTGGCTTGGATTGCTAATCTAAGCGACCTAGAAGATATAGAAGTGGATTAAGGATCTATTAGTCTTGCTAACCCATGGGATCTCAACACATGAGAGGATTTGGGCTAGGTTTAAGAAGATGAGAGCTTGAGGAGAGAGAATGTGTTTTTGAGAATGAAATGAAAAATAACTCATTTGTGTATATATAATGAAGCATAAAATATCTTGCACAAATATTTTACACAAATATCTTCATGCTTCATTTAATACAAATGAATGAATCATCTAATGAGTCATTAAAACAATTAATGCCTCATTAACTCATTTGGATGAATCATCTCATGAGTCACTAATTCATTTAATGCAAATTACATTTAAGCTCTCCACCTCACCTTTCTTCTAGAAGCTTCTCGACTAATTACGAGAATGCCCCTACCATCCGTAAAACACGGATATTCTGAGACTGCATAAATCCAATAATACAATACTAGAATCTGGCTTAAAATAAAGCCCGCTAGTATAACCTGTCCGAACATCATACGTGTACATCATACGTGCACAAGTACACGTATATGTCCGAACCCTGTCGTAAAACCATACGACCTCTATATCGTTTCGCCTGATGAAAGGAAACTCTCTGTGTGGGACTTTAAAGACTCGACACTACGCTGGCAGTTGGTTTAACCACAGGCCACAAGCGGCACTAGCTATACGTAACGGTCCCCTGGTAGATGTCGATAAGAAGGCCGATGAGGAAACCCATCCGAACTCCTACTGAGCCTGATGAGACAATCTCCGTACAGTCCGGTCTGTTCGTCTAAGACTATCGCATATCGGGCCTAGGGGGCGGCAAGCGTCAGTCCCCTAAAAGCTGTATAAGTTGTGTCGAAATGAAGCCCATTACACCTTGAGAAGCTACTGGAAATCCTACAAGTAAATCTCGTTTGCCCTAGGCAGGGACTTTCCGTAATGGCTCTCTAAACACAGTGCGATATCAATTCCCAATACCGGGAGAGACGAATCCTATCTAACCGCCACTGCCTCCAAGTACTTCGGGACTGCATCCAACTGCTACCTGTTTGCACGACTCCTTTGAGCCGTGGTAGGGTAGCAATTTAAGAACAGTGGGAACACACTCGAGACGAAGCAGCAGTATCAAGTCAACGGACTATGCTGTACTCATGTCATCTGGGAACTGTTAACTGACGACGGGTATAATACCAACCAACAGTTACCTGCGAGTCCTGTCCGGTGTACCCATAACCCAACGAGCACCTGCATACTATCTCCAGTACAACGTACTAATGGCTGTGGAACAGACCATCTCCCCTCCTGGGATGAGAAGCGTATACACTAGTCTACTCTAGAGTATCGATGCCCTGTCTCGATAATCCTACGACTAGGGACCTAAAAAAGGATGTGCTTGTAGACTATCCAGCTCCCACTAGTGTGACTGCCATTACAACGCTGGTAGTCAAGCAAGATCCTAAGGGCACAATCAATATGTATTCGCGATATGCTAAAAGAAACATATACACATATTAAGATAGATATTAACCAAGTAGCATACTACTATGTTGAGCATGACTGTTAATACAACTGTGAAAATCCCAAGCTTCCATTAAGTAATATACAAGCTAGTATGATACAATAATGGCCCCTAGGGCATATACACTAACATGTGGGTGTCGGGGCTTCTTATGTTAGTGTCTGCTATGTTTTGTAGGTCTTTGGTATATACAAATTTTCTTATTTCATCTCGTATCAAAATCTGGAACCTATTTCCTTGTTTTTAGCACTTTTAAACTTACACGACACGTAAGTTATGTGTGTGGGTTTTGTGGTTGCTGTGTGTCGCAGCGTGTCAGGGTGGTTTCAGACGTTTGTACACACGTTTTGGGGTATCAGATGCATACGCGTTTAGCTTGCGACGCGAGTTTCTCGTTTGGTTTTGATATCGCGTTTTTGCAGGATTTTAGCCTTATGTGTGTTGCTTTGTGTAAATTCTATGGTCGCAGGCGGGGACTTCGGATGCCGCGAAGAAGGGGAAGCAGGTGGTCGGATACACGTAGATCGAGATCACCGGTGAGTAGATTTAACATCTACGGGGAAATTGCCCGTATGGCGTTATGCGTCAGGGCTTGATAGGATATTGTAGTCGCGTGTAATATTCGTATATATATTGGTTGTGCATATGTACCATTGTAGCATACCCTTCTTTTGTTGCATATAAACATAGTATTTATGAAACACCGCACTGTACTAACGGTTCATGCTGCACAAGCACTAATTGCATGCTACACTCACACCGTTAGTAATTGACATGACACTCGCACTATAAATTTGCTATGAACCATACATCGTTTACCTTACCTCACCATTGATGATTAGACATGATTCTGTTCATACATATTGTACACTCATACTTGCGTATATACCACTTGTACATCCATAGTGGCACACATACATATTGTACACTCATACTTGCGTATATACCTCTTGTACATCAATATTGGCGCACATACATATTGTACACTCATACATGCGTATAGACCACTTGTGCTTCCATACCTACATCCATACTTATTGCACATATATAGATGATGCTGACTTTGGTTTTGGAGAATTGGGGACCGCACGAGATATTTTCAGAACTGGATCCATTTAAAAGAGTGGTTTTCCCTTAATATGTCATATCACTGTTCCATGTTGCATGATATTCATATACGCTTACACTTGTATCATATTTCTCTTACATCATGCTTTATGATTTTACGCATTGAGATATGCTGTTTTCATGAGATTTCTGGATTTGAGAACCGTGGCTATTTGAAATGAAAGCATGTACTATTTTAAAAAAAACGGTTTGTCTTGATATGATATTTCAGTATGTCCACCATGCATTTTCTCGGTTCTGAGACGTGTGACATGTGAAACCCGATTCGAGGAGCTGGATGAGACCGATTACGGGTACATGGTGGACCCGGTAGGTACCTAGGGCAAGAAAGGGATGTCGTGCAGTAGACGATGAGCCTGGCAGAGGGATCACTATATACCGGTGATTGGTTGGACCTGGCGGTTATCCGGAGGGTACTGACCAGAGTCGAGAGATGGTAATGGGCCGACCCGTACTGCCGGGGCCGAGGGCCAATTCCGCAGACGGAGCCCGTGGGCCGTTCCGGACTGACGGAGCCGCATACATGAGGATTTGCGTGTCGATGTTGGACATGAGTATTTCATGATATTTTCGAGTGCCGACGTTTGGCACTCATGTTTCCATGAGATTTACAGGATTTGAGGGCCGATTAGATTGACGGCGCCTGAGTTTTTGGGATTTAGGGTGAATTTGGTAGACACCGGGTTTTTCCACGATGATGATTCGTGTAGATGATATTCTATCACATGCTCAACATTCATTGATATACATTGCATCCTGTAGTTGAAGTACTTGATAGAGTACCGTGCATGATTATTGCATACCCAGATTATCGTATTGATGTTATTAGATTGCACATGTTAGTGTATCGCAGTACCTGCATACCCGCAATCACCTGTATATATTATTTACTATTCACGAGTTGGCAAATCACCCCCGTTGTGCCACAGTGTTTTGCAGGTTGTCCCTCTGAGTAGTCACGGTTGGGCTACATCATTGTATCTTTTGTTGCAGATCCCGCTACAGTTTGGCGTGTTGGCCATTTTGCTGATAGGTTGGATGCGAGTATCCGTTTATATTTCATTGTACATTCTACTGTATCTAGTACTCTCCATCTACCATATCATGTATTGACTTAGAGACCAGTTGTGAGGAAGACGCTGTATATTATTTGTACTCTGGATGTCGAGCTCGTGCGAGCCGACTTATTCATGCAGTTTTATCGTTTATGTTGTTTTTCACTTATTTTGTTCATTTCTTCGCTACGGCGTCGTATACTATTTCTCGTGGTGATTGTTGTCGCCGTTGGGCGTGTTGCTCCCGTTTGGGGATGCTTTATTCTTATTATCAGTCGTTTTACTTATATCATGTGTTGTACCCGTTTTTGGGGCTAGTTTTTACAAAGGTGGTGCTGCCAAAATTTTTAAGAAAATAACTTTAACTTTAATGACTTTTACTCGAGGTTTCCAAATGTTTTTAACAAATGTTTTCATCACATTCTTCTTTGATGGTTTAGATTTCTGGGTTTTCGGTTTACTTAAATTGCGCTACGCATGTAGACGTTCCGCAGTTTAAGTGCCGGTCACGGGCCGAACTTGGGTCGTGGCAAAGTTGGTATCAGAGCGAGGTTTTACATTTCGGAGAGTAGGATGACCTTGGTATGATGGAGTAGGTAGCTGAAGCAGAGTGGCGTAGCGTGTGTATGTTCTGTGGTATACTCACGACACTGTACTTCGCCTAAGTGACCTTAGGACTTATTGGTTGGGATTCCTTCGTGATTATATACATTCTTGTGATTCGATTTCTGTATTCTTATCGAATCTTGTTTCATTTCCAGCCATTATGCCACCGAAGACTACGAGGGCATAGAGAGCGGCCGTGAGAGCCGAGATTAGAGTTGACTCGTCTGAGACGAGGACTGACCCGGGCGGCACGCCCTTTATACCGGAGCAGATCGTTACCCCTTCGACAGACTATATTGCTATGCTAGGAGCCGGTATGCAGGATTTGCGCCAGATGATGGGGTCGTTAGTTGAGGCCGTTCGAGTGCATAGACAGGAGGTTGTTCCAACTGCTACGGGGACTGCGATGGTACCTACAATTCAGGCAGTTGCACCTGTAGCCACAGAGGTTATCACAGTATCGCTATCTGAAATTATGAGGCTGAAGCCTCCGGTCTTCACAGGCACCGATGCTGCCGAGGATCCGCAGTCTTTTATTAATCGGATGGCCAGGATATGCCGTTCACTAAGATACTCCGACGCAAGATGGATAGAGTTCGCGAGCTTTCGTCTAGAAGGCCTTGCGCAGAAGTGGTGCGAGTCGGTAAAGAAGGGCAGAGCAACAGGTCTTCCTCCTATGACCTGGACTGAGTTCGTGACGGTGTTTCTTGTCCGTTTCCTTCCACAGAGTGTCAGAGATTCTCGAGCGCGCAGGTTCAAGTCATTACGCCAGACGCCGGATATGACGGTGGCGGAGTATGATGTGCAGTTCACCGAGCTATCTGTATATGCTCCGTATTTGGTAGCTACTAAGGAGATGCAGGTCAATAGGTTTGTTCGAGGCCTTCTTACCCCGCTGTTTCTTGCGATCAGCGCACAGCATTGCAAGACCTATGCAGCAACTGTAGATTCATCCCTATTAGTCGAGGAGCACTTTGCTGAGACTTCGGTGGTTCCGGAACCAAAGAGGGTTCGTACCGATACATTAGCACAGAGACAGCCGTTTAGATGGCGCGACAGGTTTCGTTCAGGTACGGGGGGTAGCAGAGGCTCGGGACAAGGCTAGTTATTCAGCTATTATCCCCGGAAGGGCCAGCAGTCATCATCTGGATGTTTCCGATGCAGGAGTACTTATCATCGTGTTTGAGATTGTCCAGAGCCACGTGAGGGCGAGACAGCAGTACCGTATGTCACCTTACCGCCTTCACCACCTCAGAGAGCATTGCCTCTTGCACCTGTTGTTACTCCTCGTCAGACTTATGCACCGAGAGGTCGCGGTCGCGGAGGGTTCGTTCAGAGAGGACGGGGTGACCGAGGCAGAGGACAGCCAGTTGCCGGCAGAGGACGGCCAGTCACAGGTAGAGGGCAGGCACGGGTGTTTTCTTTGACGCATCAGGACGCGCAGGCGTCCAATGCAGTGTTTTCAGTTGCCCTATCAGTATGTTCTTTTGATGCACACATGTTGTTTGATCTGGGGTCTACACACTCGTATGTCTCTACGCACTTTGTGTCGAGTTTGGGCAGAGAGTCGGGTTTGCTTGATCAGCCGCTTGTTATGACCACTCCTGTTGGCGAGTTGTTTTTTGTGAGACACGTGTTTAAGTCGTGTGTTGTCTATTTGGGTGAGAGAGAGTTGCCTGTCGACTTGATCCTTCTTGAGATGTTGGACTTCGACGTTCTCCTAGGCATGGACTGGTTAACCACGTGCTACGCGTCTGTGGATTGCCGCGAGAAGACAGTTAGGTTTTGTTTTCCCGGTGAGTCGGCTTTTATTGTGCAGGGGGACCGTGGTGCCGCCCCTCACAGTTTGATTTCGTCTCTTCGCGCTGGACAGCTCTTGAGGATGGGGTGTCAGGGATTTCTTGCGTATGTTCACGATACTAGAGCTACGAAGGTTCCGTTGGACCAGGTCCCGATTGTTAGTGAGTTCCCTGATGTTTTCCCTAACGAGCTTCCTGGGCTACCGACTGAGTGGGATATTGTGTTCTGCATTGACTTAATTCCCGGCACGGAGCCTATTTCCATACTGCCTTATCGGATGGCCCCGGTGGAGCTTAGAGATCTGAAGAGTCAGTTGCAGGATTTGTTAGATAAAGGGCTTATTCGACCTGGTGTGTCTCCTTGGGGTGCTCCAGTCCTGTTCGTCAAGAAGAAGGAAGGCAGTTTGCGCTTGTGTATTGATTACTGCCAGATGAACCATGTTACTATACGGAACAGATATCCCTTACCACGTATCGATGATTTACTCGACCAGCTTCATGGTGCGGGACACTTTTCGAGGATTGACTTGAGATCAGGCTACCATCAGTTGCGGGTTCGGCAGGAGGATATTCCGACGATGGCTTATCGCACGCGTTACGGGCACTATGAGTTTTTGGTGATGTCGTTCGGACTCACCAATGCCCCAGCAGCGTTTATGTACTTGATGAACCGAATTTTCAGGCGTATCTTGATCAGTTCATTATCGTATTTATTGACGACATCTTAGTGTATTTCCGGAGCCGAGAGGAGCACGAGCAGCACCCGCGGATCACATTGCAGACTTTGAGAGAGCACCAGCTGTTCGTGAAATTACCCAAGTGCGCATTTTAGCTTGACAGCGTTGATTTCATGGGTCACGTGATTACGAGAGATGGTATATGTTTGGACCCGAAGAAGATCGAGGCCGTTCAGCATTGGCCCAGACCAGCATCAGTTACTAAGATCCGCAGCTTTCTAGGCCTGGCCGGCTACTATCGACGTTTTGTTCAGGACTTCTCCCGTATCGCTGCACCGTTGACCGGGTTGACCCGGAAAGGAGTTCCTTTTGATTGGACCGAGACGAGCGAGCTGAGCTTCCAGCAGTTGAAGACTCGTCTGACTACTGCACCAGTGTTGTCATTGCCTTCGGGACCGGGCGGATTTGTTGTTTATTGTGACGCTTCTCGAGTAGGACTAGCTTGCGTGTTGATGTAGCACGACAGGGTTATCGCGTATTCTTCTCGGCAGCTGAAGAAACACATACAGAATTATCCTACTCACGATTTAGAGATGGCTACAGTGGTGTTTGGACTTAAGATCTGGAGACATTACTTATACGGCGAGTCGTGCCAGATATTTACGGATCACAAGAGCTTGAAGTACATATTTCAGCAGCGAGACCTGAATCTGAGACAGCGCCGTTGGATGGAGCTAGTGAAAGACTATGATTGCGAGATCTTTAGTCATCCGGGCAAGGCGAACGTAGTGGCAGATGCCTTGAGTCGGAGGCCCGGAGGTAGTTTATCTTGTTTGAGCGCCGTGCAGAGGTATTCGTCAGTAGATTGGCAGATTCTTTGCGACAGCCGAGTGCAGTTCGAGTTTACTCCGACCGGGGGACAGCTTGCGCATATTCAGGGATGTCCGCAGTTGATCGACCGTATCCAAGAGGCGCAGCCCAGTGATGACCGTCTTTTAGAGATCATGGAGCAGGTTAGACAGGGCATAGATTCCATGTTCGTGATCGATGATCAGGGGGTACTATGATTTGCGAATCGACTGTGCGTACCAGACTCTGAGGGGCTGCGGCGCGAAATTCTTGAGGAGGCACATAGATCGATATACAGCGTTCATCCAGGTTCCACCAAGATGTGCCATGATCTGAGAGACGTTTACTGGTGGGACGGACTGAAGAGGACGTCACAGACTTCGTATCGAGATGCCTGACTTGTCAGCAAGTTAAGGCCGAGCACTAGAGGCCCGCGGGGGAGTTGCAGCCTTTGCCAATTCCGGAGTGGAAATGGGAGCAGATTTCTATGGACTTCATTATGGGTCTACCCAGGACCAGTCGAGGGTATGACTCCATTTTGGTGATCGTGGATCGATTGACGAAAGAGCCTCACTTTTTGCCAGTGAAGACCACTTTTGGATTTGCTCAGTATGCCCAGATATACATAGATGAGATCGTGCGATTGCATGGCGTCCTGACTTGTATCGTTTCCGACCGAGGCACCCATTTCACCAGCCGACTATGGCAGAGACTTCAGTAGGCGTTGGGCACCCGATTGAGTTTCAGCACAGCATTTCATCCGCAGACCGACGGACAGTCAGAGCGGACTATTCAGACTCTTGAGGACATGCTCCGAGCGTGCGTTTTAGATTTCGGTGGTAGCTGGGATCATCATTTACCCTTAGTAGAGGTCTCCTACAACAAAAGATTCCAGGAGACGATCTAGATGGCACCTTTCGAGGCTCTATATGGAAGGACATGTCGATCGCCCGTTTGTTGGACAGAGCTCAGCGAGAGCAGTATCTTGGGGCCGCAGATCGTACAGGAGAAGACCGAGAAGATACAGTTGATTCGTGATCGGATGAGAGCGGCCCAGAGTAGGCAGAAATCGCATGCTGATAGACGTCGTCGCAGACTCGAGTTCGCGTTGGCGATCATGTTTTTCTGAGGGTCTCTTCGATGAATGGCGTGATGAGATTTGGACGAAAGGGGAAGCTTTGTCCCAGATTTTTGGGTCCCTTCAAGATCCTCGAGCATGTCAGTGCAGTTGGGTATCGTTTGGCTCTTCCACCCAGCTTTCCGGACGTTCACCCCGTATTCCATGTATCGATGCTTCGCAGATACCTTCATGACCCTTCTCACATGATTCAGCATCAGACCGGTCATCTTGAGCGTGATCTTTCGTTCACCGAGCAGCCAGTAGTGATATTGGAGCGGCAGGTGAAGAAACATCGATCAATGGTCTTGCCATCTGTGAAGGTTATTTGGCGCAGCCCGAATGGCGAAGAGATCACTTGGGAGGCCGAGGGTGAGATGCGGAAGAAATTCCCTCATCTTTTTGAAGGTACGCGTAGCTATATTTTAAATTCGGGGACGAATTTCTATAAGGGGGGAAGATTGTAACACCTTAGGATTCGATTAGGGATTAATTAAGCGATAGTATGGTTTTTAGTAAAAAGTTTACCAAAATGGTTTTGAAATATTTTATAAAAATTAATGAATATTTTATTAGTATTTAATTTAGGCTTGCACACACATGTGCATATTAACCTAGGGCTAATTTGGGGTTAAACCATGTTATGTAGCCATGGTGTATTAACCCATTATATTAGGATAATATGAAGTTAATTAAGTATATTAGTTTTCAGAAGTAAAATATAATTAGTTTCTTTTGGGGTTTGACTTGAGAAAATGAGGAGAGAGAGAGGGCATGATGAGAATGAGCAAGCATGCTTGGCAATTAATGAAGAGAGAGAGGAGGCATGGCTCCACTAAGCTCACCCTCATTTCCAAAACCCTCACTCACTTTCACCCTAACACTCCCACTCATTCTCTCACTCTCATTTCTTTCCTTCATAATAGTTCTCACTCCCTCTCTTTTTTTTCCAGCAGCAGCAGCAGCTCCTGCAGTTTCAGCAGCCTCTCCCTTTTCTTCTTTTCTTCTTCTTCTCTTTTCCTTCTTCTTCATTCATTCAAGCTCCAATCTCCATCAAAAATCCATCTTTCTTCACAAAATCTCTTGCTAAACACCCCAAAAGACTTCCTTGCTGGTTTTTGAGGCAAGGTCATCATGTTAGTAAACCAACTTGAGGTATAAAGTAAACCTCAACTTCCTTTTTTGCTAAACTTGTATTTTATTTAGCGTAATTTAGTGTTTAAGTTGATTTTAGTGCTAGTTTTGTTGTTTAAGTGCAGTTTAGGCCAAGTTAAGATTTTTATGGCTTAATTAGCTTAACTAAGTGTTATTAGTGTCGTCTAATCCAAGTTTTTGCACCAGATTTCACTAAAAAACCATATTGTATTAATTTAGTATTAATTAGCGTTTTAGTTAAGATTTGGGTTCTTTTTGAGATCTGCTTTTGACCCGGGTGCTTCAGGAAAAAGTTGCACTTACTGGAGCTTAGTGACTGGGATAGGACCACACACCCGAAGCACGCGACCCCCTCTCCCCTATATGGCCGCAGATTTAATGTTTCTGGCCATAATTTGCGGCCAGAAGGAGGGTGTGGGTGTCGGGGCTTCTTCTGTTAGTGTCTGCTAGGTTTTGTAGCTCTTTGGTATATACAACTTTTCTTATTTCAGCTCGTATCAAAATCTGGAACCTATTTCCTTATTTTTAGCACTTTTAAACTTACGCGACACGTACGTTATGTGTGTGCGTTTGGTGGTTGTGTGTGTCGCAGCGTGTCAGGGTGGTTTCAAACGTTTGTACACACGTTTTAGGGTATCGGATGCACACGCGTTTAGCTTGCGACGCGAGTTTCTCGTTTGGTTTTGATATCGCGTTTTTGCAGGATTTTAGCCTTATGTGTGTTGCTTTATGTAAATTCTAGGGTCGCGGGAGGGGACATCGGATGCCGCGAAGAAGGGGAAGCGGGTGGTCGGATACATGTTGATCGAGATCACCGGTCAATAGATTTAACAACTACGGGGAAATTGCCCGTATTGCGTTATGCGTCAGGGCTTGATAGGATATTCTAGTCGCGTGTTATATTCGTATATATATTGGTTGTGTATATGTACCATTAGAGCATACCCCTCTTTTGTTGCATATAGACATACTATTTATGAAACACCGAATTGTACTAACGGTTCATGCTGCACGAGCACTAATTGCATGCTACACTCAAACCGTTAGTAATTGCCATGACACTCGCACTATAGATTTGCAATGAACCATACATCGTTTAGCTTACCTCACCATTGATGATTAGACATGATTCTGTTCATACATATGGTACACTCATACTTGCGTATATACCACGTGTACATCCATAGTGTCGCACATACAGATTGTACATTCATACTTGCGTATATACCACTTGTACATCTATATTGGCGCACATACATATTATACACTCATACATGCATATATACCACTTGTGCATCCATACCTACATCCATACTTATGGCACATATATAGATGATGCTGACTTTGGTTTTGGAGAATTGGGGACCACATGAGATATTTTCAGAACTGGATCCATTTAAAAGAGTGGTTTTCCCTTAATATGTCATATCACTGTTCTATGTTTCATGATATTCGGATACGCTTACACTTCTATCATATGTCGCAAACATCATGGTTTATGATTTTACGCATTGAGGTATTCTGTTTTCATGAGATTTCGGGATTTGAGAACCGTGGCTATTTCAAAAGAAAGCATGTACTGTTTTTAAAAAAAAACCGGTTTATCTTGATATGATAATTCACTACGTCCACCATTCGTTTTCTCGGTTCTGAGACGTGTGACATGTGAAACCCGATTCGAGGAGCTGGATGAGGTTGATTGCGGGTACATGGTAGACACGGTAAGGTACCCCGGGCCAAGAAAGGGATGTCGCGCAGTAGACAGTTTTGCAATCTACACAATCCGCAGCAAGGTTATAAACTTCTATTCAATCTTTGGTGCAAAACTGTGCCTCACACGATCAAAGCATCAAATCTATTGAGGCACAAATTGCACAACTCAATGCTGCGTTAAAAGAGCGAGAAAAAGGAAAGCTTCCTTCCCAACCACTGCGAAATCCCGGTCACACACATGTAACATATGAACAGCAGAATCATTACATAAATGTTGTGACCACATTGAGATCCGGAAAAGTGTTGCAAAATAATATGGGAATTAACAATGACACCCCTGCCGGTGGTCCTTCTTCTTCTTCACCTTCTTCTTCTTCTTCTTCTTCTTCTTCGTTAGAGCTTATTCTTCATCCTTCACACGGCTCTACTTCTTCTAGCTCGAACGGACCCACTTCTGACAACACGAACACATCTACACGGGATCCGTTCCAACTCCACAATCTGATCCGCAAAAATTGGACTCAACAACTTTTCAAAATGTCCCTTTTCCAAACCGGTTGAGATCCAATAAACCAACTCCACAAATGGAGAAGATTGTAGAGTTGTTCAAATAGGTTAGCATAAATATCCCTCTCTTGGATGCAATCCAACAGGTTCCTTCATATGCAAAAATCTTAAAGAACTTATGCACCAAAAAGAGCAAGTCACAAGTACCAAAGAAAGTTTTCGTGGCCAGTGCTGTTAGCGATGCTCTTGTCCAATCTTTACCCCAAAAGCACAAGAACCCCGGTTGTCCTACTATTTCGATAACAATTGGGGACAAGAACAACAATAGAGCACTATTAGATCTTGGTGCTAGTGTCAATTTGCTACCTTATTCTGTGTATGAGAAATTAAGTGTTGGAGAGTTTAAGCCCACTCATTGTACTCTCCAAATGGCCGACCGATCCATCACCCATCCTAGAGGGGAGTTGAAGGATGTGTTAATTAGAGTAGCGGATTTTATTTTCCCTTTGACTTTATTGTTATGGATACACAACCTATCGCTAACCCACGAAGTCAAATTCCGGTGATACTTGGTCGACCATTCCTTGCAACTTCTAATGCAGTGATCAATTGTCGTAATGGTTCAATGAATCTATCTTTTGGAAATATGACAATTGAAGTCAACATTTTTAAGTTGGGAAATCAGCCTGCCGAGCCTAATTCTAGCGTACTTGATGTTTGCTCGATCAATGATATCGCGGAGGAGGACTGTGAGTTCGAAAACTTTATATTTGATCACAGCAGTGTTGACGCCACTAGTGCGTTCCTCCTATAATCCGACACAGCTTTCACGGCGGACAACAATTATGAGTGTTTCACCTTTATAGACGATTTTGAAGACTCACCACCCGAGTTTGAGTCTTTTGCTTTTTCGGATGAGTTAGCTGAACCATCCCACTCGGTTGCGTACACTCGATTTGAACCGTTGATGGAATCCTTCGAGTTTGAAACAGTTACACCATTGTTACCATCAATTGTTTCACCTCCTAAACTCGAACTAATGCTTTTGCCATCGCACCTTAAATATGCTTATCTAGGTGAAAATGAGACCCTTCCCGTTATCATATCGGCCTCTCTAGCTCTCGAGCAAGAGAAGGCCCTTTTAATGGTCTTACAAAATAATCGGCAAGCTTTTGGCTGGTCTATGGCGGACATCAAGGGGATTAGTCCCCTCATAGTTGAACATCATATACACTTGATGGATGATGCCAAGCCGGTAATGGATCCACAAAGACGCCTCAACCCCATAATGAAAGAGGCTGTCAAGAAGGAGATTGTTAAATGTATTGATAGTGGTATCATTTACCCTATCTCGGATAGCCAATGGGTTAGCCCCATTCATGTTGTGCCAAAGAAATCGGGCATCACGGTCATTACCAATGAGGCAAATGAGTTAATTCCCACTCGCACCAAAACGGGGTGGCGAGTTTGCATCGTCTATAGAAAACTCAATACCGCGACAAGGAAAGACCACTTTCCATTACCTTTCATTGACCAAATGCTAGAACGATTGGCTGGGCACGAGTTCTACTGCTTTTTGGATGGCTATTCCGGCTATAACCAAGTTCCCATCGCCAAAGAGGATCAAGACAAGACCACATTTACTTGTCCTTTTGGCACTTTTGCTTAACGTCGCATGCCCTTTGTGTTATGCAATGCACCCGCTACATTTCAGCGGTGTATGATGGGAATCTTTTCAGACATGGTTGAAAAGTTTTTGGAGATATTTATGGATGATTTCTCCATTTTTGGTGACTCCTTCGACGAGTGTTTACTACATCTTGACGCGGTTCTTACCCGCTGTAGGGATAAGAACCTAACTTTAAATTGGGAGAAGTGACACTCTATGGTACGAGAATTCATTGCCTTAGGACATGTCATCTCGCAAAACGGCAGAGAAGTTGATAGAGCCAAAATTGAGGTCATTTTTAATCTTCCTCCTCCTAAATGCGTCAAAGACATCCGAGCTTTCCTTGGCCACCATGGTTTTTATAGACGGTTTGTTAGTTATATGTATGCCTTAGAGGCCATTACTGTACATAGGATGTATATTGTAGTGGATGCTGGGACATATATAGGTAGGATTTTCTTGCTCGACATGATAGTACGCTATCTGGTTGCTCTTTATCTTAACATGTATAATTGTTGTCTCTCTATTACATGTTGATAAAGCCCTTAGGATGTGTACTCGACTTCCAGGACTATGATGTAGATCATACTAGTGGGGCCTGGGTAGTCAATGAGTACATCCTTCAATGTTCCTAGTCGTAGGAATATCGAGACGGGGCATCGATATTCCAGAATAGACTAGCGTATATCTTCTCGACCCATGTGATGGGCGATGGATGATCCCATATCCATTGGTGTTTGACATCAGAGATGGTATGCGGGTGCTCAGTGGTGACTGGGTACACTGAACGGACTCGCCGAGAACTCCCAGATGGTATTATACCTCACGTCAGATGGCAGTTCTCTGGTGACACTGGTACAGCTTAGTCTGTTGACCCGAGATTGTCATAGAGTCTTGTGTGTCTCCCACTGTGCTTTGATTTCCACCCTACCACGACTCTACTGAGTCATGCAAACAGGTGGTTTTTGGGTACAGTCCCGATTCACATGGAGGCAATGAGCGATAGGAGGGGATTCGTCTCTCCCGGTATTGGGGGTTGATGTTGCGCTATGCTCGACTGGCCATAACTGGAAATCCCTGGCCAAGGTTGCACTGATTTACTGGTAAGTGTTATCAGTAGTTTCATGCTTGTTAAGGACCTTACATCGGCATGACTTATCAAGCTACTGGGGTCTGACGTTTATCACCCCTAGACGAGATATGCGACATATCAGACGAACAGACCAGACTGTGCGGTAAGTGTTGCTGGTTGGATTCACAGGAGTGTGAGCGGGCTTGCTCGTTGATCTTCTGATCGCTCAATACCCGGGTGGCCGTTACGTTTAGAAGACCACTTGCGGGTTGTGGGTGTTTGACATGATCATCACCTACTGCCGGCGTATTGAAGAGTCTTTAGAGTCCTACACAGAGGTTTCCTGGCTCAAGCAAAACGAAATAGGAGCGCATATGAGATATGTACGGGACCGAGAACAATACCAGTATTTGATACTGAATTCTATTCTCGCGATTTGTATCATCGGACGGTTATATAAGATATTGCCGGGTTACCGAATCAAATATTGATTCGATATATTGATACACTTGATATTAGTCGGTTATATGCAGTATGACCGGATCATTAAATCAAGTGTTGATTTAATGATTTAATGTTTAATTATATATTTGATATATTACTTTACATTAACTAGTATTGGTTCACTTAAGATTATTTTTCTCACTAGATTGTGGACATTGTATATATGATATAAGTTTGTGCACTAGTTTGTATCATGTTTGATGATAAATGCAAACTTGGGTATGTGTATGCTTTAAACCATGTTTAGGTTAATGGTTAGGGTTTTAACTTATTTATTTATTTTATTTATTCCTCTTTGGCAAAAAATAAAATGCTGGTTTTCTTTCTTTGCTTTAAGCTTCATGAAGCTTCTTAGCATCTTTGACCATTTTGTTTTTTCCTTTAAGCTAACTATTACACCTAAACCCTAGTTTATTCTCTACATGTGTTAACTTCACCCATGGTAGCATTATGATAAGTATTCACTTGATTTATTATTTTTAAGAATAATTCTTTTTCCTTCTTCTTCTTCATGAAGAAAAGAAAACCTTTCTTGAAAATTTCAAGTGATGAAATCAAGTGAGAAATCCAAATCCAAAGTGAACTCACTTCCTATTTCTTCATCCTCTACCACTTGCCATGTTGTATAGGGCGTTATCTTCACAAGTTTCATGACCTAGTGAAGATGGAGCTTGGGTTTGAGTCGCCTCGACGTAGATCATCTTCGGCATCGAAGTCAACGACCTAGACCGATCATTTCTCCGATGAAACCAACGCTAGAGTCCGGGATCCGGTTGATCGCAGCGGAGGGACGTCATCACGGAGCTAAAGAAGTGGAGGACCGGATCTACAAAGGTTGTAGTCCCTTTCACTTATTAGTAAAGTTGTTTGCTAGTTTTTAGTTTCGCCTATCCTCTAGTTAACGATCTTGCATAGGGTTTCTCGGCACATAAATTTTTGAATTTGGCATGGTTGATGCCTTGTGGAACCTCATGAGTGTGCCTAGGAACCCTACAGTGGTATCAGAGCCTAGCTAGAGCTTTAGGCGATGTGTAGACGAAGTTAGAAACCCGATCGAACCCCGAAACCCTAAACTTGACCCCTCTCTGTACAATTTCTGAACTTGTGGATTTTTGTGAATTAAAAATGCTCAGAAAATAGAGCAGGAAATTCTAAGAACAACTGCAGAAAACGAAGCCCTTACTCTACTGTAGCGCCGCGGAACCGCGGCCTTACCCTGCTATTGGCGGCGGTTCCGCGGCCGTATGTACTGATTAGGGGTTCATTTTTATACAGTAATACCCATAGCAGTTTCCTCTGTTCTCTTGGAATTTTTAATTTACATTCAACAATTGAATTTTCTGGGTTGTTTTGGGGACTCGATGTTTCGATCGGATTGTTTAACTTTGTTTTTTGTTTTTCCGGGTAATTTTAGAACATGTTAAAAAGTTCGACCGGATATAAATACCCACTTTTTCCCCTGCCGAGAAATTTCCAATTGTTGGATTTTTCCGTTGTTTAAGATCGTTCTAAGTAGTGCAAGTAACGCGATGGACCCTCTAGAAGACAACAAACCTTAACTCGATTATGTGACCGTCTTGAACCGCCCTTTGAACCTTAGGGTTTAGGGCAGTACGGCGTGCCACATGTGAGGCGTTGGCTTGACCCTTCTACGGCTGGACCGTTGGTACTGTGGCATGAAGTGAATGTTTTTAAACTTATTTCATGTGTTGAGCTGTTTCGGGAAAACTTGGATGTTTTGAATGTTCGATCGAAAAGTTTAACATTTTCTATTGATCTGGAATGTGATACAATATTTGGAATCCACAAATAGTTATGAGATAACTGATTTGAAATGTTATAAACATAGCACTTTAGTCTCACTTGATCAGTTGCCGCGGAATTTTGATGTGATCAAAAGTCCGTCGCAATCACGTTGCGTACACGGATACTCGCCGGATAATCTTAATAGACTGCTACACCCCATAGCCCCGACCAAGTGACTGTAGGAGAACCCCGTCGCCGAAAGCATCCGTTCGGGTGCTCGCTGCAGCGGTGTTCCGCCTTAGTGCACTTCTTCGATGGTATCGGGGGTGCGGCCGTCTACTAAAGTTTGCGACGAGCATTCGTTCAGGATGTCGGGAATCTTGTTGAATTGCCCGACTTGATATTGAAAAGAGTTTTCGATTTTGAGACTAAAATGCAGGGTTTATAATTGTTAGGCATGCGATGTCTAAGGAATTCATTTGGTTAGGCATGCGATGTCTATGAAGATTGCGGATTCCAACTGTTGTAGTTTTACACTTTCTTTTCTGCCACCGTAAGTGTAATATGTGATATCGCCGGTTTCGTTGCTATATGTCAATGACAATTGGGATGGGCATATTTACTTACGTTGATGACATGTGATGTTATGTGTTGCTGTATATGTTATATTGGATCGTCGTGTTTGAATAGCCGGGGGGTTTTATGTAAGATGAGTGTTTTTCTTTTTCATTCATGTAAAAAACTTGTATGTAATATTCTTTTATTAGGACACTTCCGGGTTGAGGTTGATGTCGCCAGTGTTGTATATTATTTACTTTTCCGCATTATGATAGACCCAAGGCGGGGAGCATAAGTAACCGGGTTCTAGGGTCTAGTGGGAGACCATCTCGAGGAGTCGAGTCCGGGTCTCCTAACTCTAGAATTGGTAGGGTTGCTTGCCGATCTCGTAGGGGTCTAGGGGTGTAGGATTGGCTATTCATCACGACCGTGGAATCCGTGTTTTATACAGGCTCAAAATAAAACACGGACGTCGTAGTATATCCAATATTTCATATGATATTTTCTGCTGCGTTATCTGTGATGTGATCATGTGATATGTTCAGATTGATACTGTATATAGTATATATGATATATTATATAGACGTTGCTTATGTTTTACACCCGCCCTAGCCCTGCCCTGCTCTGCCGTTAGTTACCTAACCTAACGGTGCAGACGGGACATCAAGGCGAATGCAGATGGCATAAGTGTATGTTGTATTTATCTGTGATGTTTAGGTGAACTTAAATGATGGGACATTCATTAATGAGATTAATGAAAGAAAATAAACCTAAAAGATGTTGTGGAATCGAATTTCAAAAATAAAATTAGGTAGCTCTAGTTGTTGTTTTGCATAGCGGTGTTCCTTGTAGAACATCCAGCACCTTATTCGATAAGGAAAGAGCCGACGATCCTTTCACCGGGAGTGACCTCTTTAGCAATAACTAGCAGATGCTACAACCTTCGGTTTGTCTTTTGACTGCTTTTCCAGTTCATGCTTTGCACAGCGGTATATATGATATATCTTGCACCTTATTCGATGAGGAAAGGGCCGACGATCCCTTCACCGGGAGTGACCCTTTTAGCAAAACTAGAAAAGCCTCAAAAACACTCCATTTAAAACCATTTGATTCCGCAACAAGATCAAGTTCAGATCGTTAAAGGTT
Organism: Agapanthus africanus; assembly: GCA_030015575.1. NCBI lineage: Eukaryota > Viridiplantae > Streptophyta > Magnoliopsida > Asparagales > Amaryllidaceae > Agapanthus > Agapanthus africanus. Next base: position 383,362,120 of record JASDDO010000022.1, on the reverse strand, counting down.
TTCTTAAAAACCATCTGCAACCCTCCGTCATTTTAGGAAGTAGAGTACTTAGTATTCGTGTTGTGTTTGTTGACCATAGTCAAGGCACAGTGTACGGTAGCTAAGTGATGTCTTCCTATACCGCATATGATGCGATTAGTTAGGACAGTCATGTGGCTTTGTTGACCTTAGCCAAGGGTCATGTGGGTGGGTCTAATTAATCACGAAATGACGGGTAGAACTTGACTAGTGCTTATAATTTGTTGACCTTAGCCAATGTCATAAGTGCTAGGGGTAAAAACCTTTATCAGGAGTTTCAAGTGTTGAAATTTGCAATGAGATTGCATACCTTCTATATATAATAGTTGGATCCTGATACCCACTGCGAGTAATTGTTACTCCTGGGAGAGTTTTGCACTTTACAATTAGCCGATCAAGTAGGTGTCTAGAAAGGTGTCAACGGGGTTACGCCCCTGGGATAACGAGGTTTACTTTAATTAGGTCCGTACGAAAGCACGGGGAACCTCCCTCAAAGTACCGGCACTGGCCTCGCTGAAAGATTGGCGAACTTGTAAAGTGTAATTAATCCCGGCTAGTCTTTACTTTTAGGGTTTGAAGGAAGGTTTGATAAAAACAGTGGGAGCCATCCTGATTAGATAAAATATATAACCAATCTAATCTTGCAAGGGCGCACGCAGAGTGTTTTCTTCTCTCTCTCTCTCTCCAGGTAGCGACCATGTCACGCCTTAATCAAGATAATAATATGGATGTATTGACCGAACCCGCTTGTTATAATGAGCTGGGGAACGTTGGTCCCGCACCAACTTATAATTGTTATAAGACAGAGCAGGAAATAGGGGAATACCAGATTTCCCGTGCCGCCCAAACGAAGAAAGTGCATGAAATGCATCTCCTTCGGGTGTGTTCATTACAAAGAACTGTTTCTCTGTATCCTCTACGTCCTTGGTATTTGATACCGGATCAGGATCCTAGATATGAATCTGTTACATGGGCTACAGAAAGGTAGAGAACTGAGAACGGGTGATAAGTTTCATGAGACAGAAAACGGTGCAAGTGTTGCAGCCAAGTCTGTTGGTCACTATCACCCTGTATTTCCAAATACATAGATTCTGAACAAATGTTATTAGATACCGAACATGATATACAACATCATATCAGTATCTTTATTTACTAAAGAAGGATATAATTCTGTATTGTTGGATAATGTTTTGAACATTTCCTATATCAATAGTTGATCGGTTCAGGCACGTTATCTAAAAGCATTGATGTTCTAAATCAAACTACAGTTCTTAGTATACAGAACACACACGAGAGGAAGAGTTCAGAAATGAACGAATTCTTCTTGAGACATTGTAGACTAGGTCATATCAGTACGACCCGACTAGCTAAGTTACATTTAGATGCATATTTAAATCAGTTTAAATTTACATCTTATGAAACTTGCCAGTCATGTCACAAAGATAAGATGACCATAGCTCTGTTTACTTGAAACAGAGAAAGAGTTAGTGAATTCTTGGGACTGATACATAGTGATGTATAGAGGTCCCCAGTCTACATATGCCAAGACTGGTTCTTTGTACTTCCTTACAATCACTGATGATCTCTCAAGATTCGGACACATGTTCCTGTTGAAACACATGTCTAAAGCTTTTGAGAAATTCAATGAATATAAGTTAGAAGTAGAAAACCAATAAAGGTATAAGTATTATGTCCTATGATGAGATCAGGGAGGAGAATACTTGTGCATGGAATTCTTGGACTATTCTAAAGGAGAATGAGATTCCCTCTCAGTGTTACTCCTCTGAATACACCACAGCACAACGGTGTATCGGGGCGGAGCAATCACACCCTATATGATATGGTGCGCTCTATGATGAGTACTACTGAGTTACCTATTTCTTTTTCGGGGTTGTGCACTTGAGAAGCTGCATACCTATTGAATTAGATTCCAATCAAATCACTGTCTACCACTCCATATGAGATATGGTATGGGAAGAGCCCATCTCTTAAGCTAGTTAAGATTTGGGATTGTCCGGCCTATGTCAACAGCAAAATCCGGACAAGATCGAGGCAAGGTCAGTTCTGTAGAACTGGAAGGATTTCCAGCTATACAAACTACAACTAATGATTTGATAGAACCAAAGGATTCAATAGTCCCCAACGAACCTCAGCCTCTCCGCCGATCTAGCAGGGTTCCTCATCCGCCTGAGAGATACTTTGGTTTCTCGATGACAGTGGGAGTGGGGATTGCATCATGAGATGATGACCCAACTAGTTTCGAGCAGGCCATCGAGAGTAGGGACTCTGTAAGAATGGCTGGATGCTTAGTGATCTGAGATGGAATCCATGTACACCAACAAAGTATGGACTTTGGCTGCTATATCTGAAGGGTTAAATCCCCATCAGGAGCAAGTATATCTTGAGAAGATTACTTGGTGTAGATGAAAAAGTTGAGACTTTCAAATCTAGACTTGTTAAAGTTTATCGACATCGGCCAGGCGTGGATAATGATGAAACCTTTTCCAGTGGCTGTGCTTAAGTCCATCCGGATCCTACTTCACATTGCTACGTACCATCAATACGATATCTGGTGGTTGGGTGTCATGACTGCTTTTCTAAATATTGATTTAGAAGAGTGCGTCTATAAGTACACAGCCAGAGGGCTTCGTAGACAGTGGTAACAGCGAAAACGTGTGCAAGTTGCTTTACAGAATAAAGCAGGCATCGGGAGTTAGAACATCTGTTTTGATGTGGTAGTCAAAGAGTTTGACTTCATCAAAATGGTAGATGAACCTTGTACATAAAAAAAGGTAGTAGAGAGTAAGGTGGTCATCCTCGTATTGTACGCGGACAACATACTCTTGATAGGAAAAGAGTTTCCTATGCTACGCTCGGTCAATTTCCTCTTATCACATGGATTCTCCACATAGGATCAAAGTGATACCTCCTAAATCCTGGGTTTTGCATCTATAAGATAGATCTAAATGGATGTTAGGATTCTCACTAGTTGTAGTGAGATGGTATCAATCGATCCTGGGGAGAATCACTGGAAAAGTTCCAGGGTGATAAGGACGACTGAATGTCAGTCGCAGGCATTGTCTTTACCCTCAATGGAGGGACGGTATGTTGGAAGAGTTCCAAGCTAAATACCGTGGCAGACTAGACGATAAAGGCTGGTGACATCGCTATCAAAGATACTACCAAAGAGGAAGTTTGGGTGTATATTAGTTCATGAGATGAACTAGGTTCCTACCATCGTGTGACAATGGAAGTGTGGCTTTGGCCCAGGAACCCCGGTCCCATCAGTAACCCGGACATATTCTGAGGCAGCATCACCTGATCATGGAGATAGTTGATCTCCAGGGTGATCGAGGTTAGGAGAATAGACTCAGAGGACAACACGGCGGATCCACTTACAAAGGTCTTTTCCCAAAGAGAGACTTTTATGGGATGGTTGAGTATTAGATACTGCAACCACTGCTACAGATGGCCCTAGTGTAAGTGGGAGATTGTTAGTTATATGTATGCCTTAGAGGCCATTACTGTACATAGGATGTATATTGTAGTGGATGCTGGGATATATATAGGTAGGACTTTCTTGCTCGACATGATAATACGCTATCTGGTTGCTCTTTATCTTAACATGTATAATTGCTGTCTCTCTATTACATGTTGATAAAGCCCTTAGGATGTGTACTCGACTTCCAGGACTATGATGTAGATCATACTAGTGGGGCCTGGGTAGTAAATGAGTACATCCTTCAATGTTCCTAGTCGTGGGAATATCGAGACTGGGCATCGATATTCCAGAGTAAACTAGCGTGTATCTTCTCGACCCATGTGATGGGCGATGGATGATCCCATATCCATTGGTGTTTGACATCAGAGATGGTATGCGGGTGCTCAGTGGTGACTGGGTACACTGAACGGACTCGCCGAGAACTCCCAGATGGTATTATACCTCACGTCAGATGGCAGTTCTCTGGTGACACTGGTACAGCTTAGTCTGTTGACACGAGATCGTCATAGAGTCTTGTGTATCTCCCACTGTACTTTAATTTCCACTCTACCACGGCTCTACTGAGTCATGCAAACAGGTGGTTTTTGGGTACTGTCCCGATTCACATGGAGGCAATGAGCGATAGGAGGGGATTCGTCTCTCCCGGTATTGGGGGTTGATGTTGCGCTATGCTCGACTGGCCATAACTGGAAATCCCTGGCCAGGGTTGCACTGATTTACTGGTAAGTGTTATCAGTAGTTTCATGCTTGTTATGGACCTTACATCGGCATGACTTATTAAGCTACTGGGGTCTGACGTTTACCACCCCTAGGCGAGATATGCGAGATATCAGACGAACAGACCGGACTGTGCGGTAAGTGTTGCTGGTTGGATTCACAGGAGTGTGAGCGGGCTTGCTCGTTGATCTTCTGATCGCTCAATACCCGGGTGGCCGTTACGTTTAGCAGACCGCTTGCGGCTTGTGGGTGTTTGATATGATCATCACCTACTGCAGGCGTATTGACGAGTCTTTAGAGTCCTAAACAGAGGTTTCCTGGCTCAAGCGAAATCAAATAGGAGCGCATATGAGATATGTACGGGACCGAGAACAATACCAGTATGTGATACTGAATTCTATTCTCGCGATTTGTATCATCGGACGGTTATATAAGATATAGCCGGGTTACCAAATTAAATGTTGATTCGATATATTGATACACTTGATATTAGTCGGTTATATGCAGTATGACCGGATCATTAAATCAAGTGTTGATTTAATGATTTAATGTATAATTATATATTTGATATATTACTTTACATTAACTAGTATTGGTTCACTTAAGATTATTTTTCTCATTAGATTGTGCACATTGTATATATGATATAAGTTTGTGCACTAGTTTGTATCATGTTTGATGATACATGCAAACTTAGGTGTGTGTATGCTTTAAACCATGTTTAGGTTAATGGTTAGGGTTTTAACTTATTTATTTATTTTATTTATTCCTTTTTGGCAAAAATTAAAATGGTGGTTTTCTTTCTTTGCTTTAAGCTTCATGAAGCTTCTTAGCATCTTTGACCATTTTGTTTTTTCCTTTAACCTAACCATTACACCTAAACCCTAGTTTATTCTCTACATGTGGTAACTTCACCCATGGTTGAATTATGATAAGTATTCACTTGATTTATTATTTTCAAGAATAATTCCTTTTCCTTCTTCTTCTTCATGAAGAAAAGAAAACCTTTCTTGAAAATTTCAAGTGATGAAATCAAGTGAGAAATCCAAATCCAAAGTGAACCCACTTCCTATTTCTTCATCCTCTACCACTTGCCATGTTGTATAGGGTGTTATCTTCACAAGTTTCATGACCTAGTGAAGATGGAGCTTGGGTTTGAGTCGCCTCGACGTAGATCATCTTCGGCATCGAAGTCAACGACCTAGCCCGATCATTTCTCCGATGAAACCAACGCTAAAGTCTGGGATTCGGTTGATCGCAGCGGAGGGACGTCATCACGGAGCTAAAGAAGTAGAGGACCGGATCTACAAAGGTTGTAGTCCCTTTCACTTATTAGTAAAGTTGTTTGCTAGTTTTTAGTTTCGCCTATCCTCTAGTTAACGATCTTGCATAGGGTTTCTCGGCACATAAATTTTTGAATTTGGTATGGTTGATGCCTTATGGAACCTCATGAGTGTGCCTAGGAACCCTACACGGTTCATCAAGGATTTTAGCAAGATTGCTAGACCCTTGACTCTCTTATTGGCCAAGTACACAACATTTGATTTTGACTCAACTTGCATGGAAGCTTTCAAGTCATTGAAACACTCTCTCATTTCTACGCCCATTCTTTCATCTCCAGACTGGACGCATCCCTTCGAAATTATGTGCGACGCATCAGATTTTGCCTTTGGTGCTGTTCTTGGACAGCACATTAACAATATGCCGCACGTGATTTATTACGCTAGCCGTACACTAAATGAGGCCCAACTAAACTACACAACAACAGAAAAAGAGTTTTTAGAAGTTGTGTTTGCACTTGAAAAATTCCGGCCTTATTTAATCGGCTCTCCGGTTATTGTGTATACGGACAATTCAGCTCTTCGCCACCTTTTTGCGAAGAAGGATGCTAAATCGAGGCTAATACGTTGGATCCTCTTGCTACAAGAGTTTGACCTTGTCATAAGGGACAAAAGAGGATGTGAAAACGTGTGGCCGATCACCTTTCACGACTCCCTTCTTTGCCTACACTTGAACTTCCAATCACTGATGCTTTTCCCGATGAGCAACTCTTGACCGTTTCTTGCGAACCATGGTTCGCTGATATCGTAAACAATTTGGCCACCGGCTTGATACCTAAAGATTGGTCGAAACAGGATAAACTTCAATTCTTGTCCCAACCAAAGCATTTTTACTGGGATGAACCATATCTTTTTAAATACTGTTCCGACCAAATCATTCGTCGGTGTGTACCGGAAAACGAGTTTAAGAGTGTGCTGTCCTTTTGCCACGATCAAGCATGTGGCGGGCACTTTGGCCCAAAGAAGACAGCCGAGAAAATCTTGCAGTGTGGTTTCTATTGGCCACAACTCTTTAAGGATGCATATGAATATTGCAAGACATGCTCCCGGTGCCAACACTTAGGCCGGATATCACGGAGAAACGAAATGCCGCTCCAACCAATTTTGGTTGTGGATGTTTTTGATGTTTGGGGTATTGACTTCATGGGACCATTTCCTAATTCTTTTGTGAATGTGTATATTCTTTTGGCTGTTGACTACGTTTCAAAGTGGGTCGAGGCTGTACCGAACCGAACGAATGACAACAAGATTGTCGTTCGATTTCTTAAAGTGCATATCTTTTCTCGATTTGGGCACCCTCGAGCGATAATAAGTGATAATGGTTCTCACTTTTGCAATAGGACTTTTGTGTCCTTAATGCGCAAATATTCTATTACCCATAAGCTGTCAACGCCATACCATCCCCAAACATGTGGGCAAGCCGAGGTTTCAAATCGGCAAATCAAGCAAATCTTGGAGAAAACGGTTTCTAAAAACCGTAAATATTGGTCACTCAAACTGATCGATGCACTATGGGCTATCCGTACTGCATACAAGACCGATCTTGGTATGTCTTCATACCGGCTTGTTTACGGGAAGTGTTGCCACCTCTCAGTTGAGATTGAGCATAAGGCATTTTGGGCAATCAAAGAGTTGAATTTATCATTAGGAGATGCGGGCAGCAATCGAAAGCTGCAGTTAAATGAACTAGAAGAGCTGCGGGATAAGGCTTATGATAATGCCGTAATTGTTAAAAACCGTACTAAGGTGTTCCACGATAAACACCTTTTGCGAAAAATATTTAAACCTGGTCAACAGGTTTTACTCTATGACACTCAGTAACATTATCACCCCGACAAGCTCCGTTATAGGTAGAAAGGGCCATTTGTAGTTTATACCGTTTATCCGCACGGTGCGGTCAATCTTGAAAATCCGGAGGACGGTACTTTATTCAAAGTAAATGGATATCGATTAAAACCGTTCCTCACAGCGGACCCATCGGAGGAGCTCCTGTTTTTGCAGGAACCGATCTACACCGATTAAATCTCCTCCACTTTCACCTCCAAATTTCCAATCAATTTTTCCAAAACTGTATTTCAAATAAGTTTGGGGGTGTGTATTATTTCTAAATACATAAATACAAAATACCATAAAAAATAAAAAAAAATTGCAAAACAAAAAAAAATGGACCTTTTTGTAAAATTTCAGAATTAATAAATAAACAAATAATTTATTTAGAGATAATTTCCTCCTTTTGGAGGGTTTTTTCTGCAAATTTCCATCTTCCCCCCTATATAAAGAACCGAGCATTCTCTGCTTCTCACCCTTATTTTAACATCCTCACAAACCCTAGCGTCGCCAGAATTTTTTCGCAGCATGATGGACTGCTATATGGTCGAGGACTGCCCCGGCGGAAAATGTATCCGCTCGCACCCCTAGCTCTAGCTCGACATCGAGCGAGGGCGAAATGACACCTCAAGAGCATGCACGATTAATGAGGAGAGCTGTGAGGGGAATTGATTCTTTAAGGGAAGAGTTTAGAGCGACGGCAAGGGAACACGACTGTCGACTGACGGAGGTTGAGAGGGGTATTCAAACCCTGTTGGCTAGGGAAGAGCGAACACGTTCACGCTCGAGAGCGCGACGTGGGGCCGAGCAGTGAGGGCACTGCTTTGCTTAAGTTTGGGGGAGATGGTGGTGAATATAGTTATCTTTTGCATTGCATTGCATATTTTAATTTTTGTATATATTTTTTTCTTTTTCTTTTGCATATCTAAATTTTGCATTGCATCCTTATATAAAAATCATAAAAATTGAAAAATATGAAGAAAAAAATATATATAGAAAAAGAAAAACCCATAAAAAATTGAAAATTTCAAAAAAAAAATAAAAATTAATGTATTCAATTTTGGCTGTATTTGACTTAAGTTTGATAAATAGGTCAACTGGTTAGGAAAAACTAGATCTTAGACTTAGTAAATTAAAACCCTAAAAATAACCTTTCTTAAAGTTTAACGGTAGAAAGTATATGTCTTTGTAGTTTATTTAGAAATAGGCAAATTTTGGGTTTACTTCTTGGGCTAAGTCGAAACAAAGGAAAAGTATTGATATTTTTATTAGAGTATAAGTTTGAAAAATAATTCCTATCTTAAGTCTAGATTCTGAAAATGTATACCCTACAATTTGCACAATCACACACCTTGAAATTTGGAATAGTAGAAGAGACCTTGAAATGCTCTTATCTAAAGTCCTTAGTACGAAGAGAAAAAAAATCAAGTGTGAATAAAGAACAAAAAATGAACAATGGTTTTTTTGATTACTTAAGGCTAAAAAATAGAAAACTATTTAGCGAGGGTGCTTCATCACCTAGTGCCTTAGACCAACTGGTTTGGGAGTCACTACTAAAGCCTTGGGTATTGCAAGACTAGGAATTACACTTTAAAGTGCAAACGCATTTTGTAATCGGTCGTTGGTACCTCAAGAAGTATTAACGGTCGCATGAAGAATGTGTAAGCAAAATTCAATTAAAAATTCACCAATTAATAAGTGCTTTGGACAACGGACAAGAGTATGATTGCTTGATTTGAATTTCCATGTATAGAGGTGATATATACACACATGTGGGGGTATGTGATTGGAGTTTAGATGAGAGAAAGGGGTGAAGAATAGAACTTGTATCTTTAGTAAAGTTGATAAAAATTCATAAGTGGAGATGGAACCCTAGAAGGAAAACTTAAGAGATGCCGAATGCTAAGTAGGTCTGAAAACGTATATAATCTTAAGTTAAATGATGAGAAAATGTTAAGAATATAGGTGGATAATTTACAAGTCGACGAAAATAGAATTCCTTGTTAGAAAACCTAATTGAAGAACAAAAGTCGAAAAGCCGAATTGATAGGATTTTGTGGGTAGTATCCGCTGAAAACCCTCAGGAGACAACACTCCTCCTACTAGGGACACCTAGAGGTTTAACGGTTTGTTGCACGAGCTCAGTGCAATCACGACTCCCTGCGAAAGTGAGGTTAGGTTTTTGTCGAGAATAAAACTAGGTTTGCTCGAGGACGAGCAAAATATATGTTTGGGGGTATTTGTTCATATCATAATATTGCAATATTATATTCCCCATTCTTATGCATTTTACAAATAAACAGGCGTTTTTGACCCATGTCTGCTGCATAGTACAGGTTATAGGTTCTTGGAACAAAAACAGTGAAAAAGATAAAAGACGATGCAGAAGTGAGACTTTGACCTACAAACAGAAGGATCTTGATCAATCCTACACAAAAGATTAGTTCACAAAGTACAAGGCAACGCAAGGTCCAAGATTACAAAGCGAACGGTTAAAAGTCCAATGTAATTGTTCACTAGGAGATCTGGAAGAAACCTAGAACCCATTTTGATAAACGTACTGAAGAAATAGGAAGCCCAAAAATCCCAGAAGCAGCACACAAAAATTCATCATTCAAGACCAATATTGGGCCGTGGAACCGCGGCCCAACCACTGCTGCGACCGCGGTTCCGCGGCCATCTAGAGCTCGGGGAGAATAATTTTTTTACCAAAATGCGGAGGCGACGCTGACTAGTCTTCCTAGGGGTATTTTTGTAAATGCAGAAGTGCAGGAATTGTATACCTAGGGTTTTCTATGTCCTATAAATAGAAACCCAATTCATTGTGTTAGTTCATGCCTCTTTTCATCAATAAAATTTCAGATTTCTTTTGAAGTTTTGAGAGCATCAATTCGTAAGTAGGTTTATTTTTCTGCCCTAATTTTAGTTTTAATTTCTGCCCTAGGTAATTTCTTTTCTTGCCCTAGTTTAATATAGTTTAGAATTTTATTAATTCACATTAGATCTTTCATCTCTTAAATCAAAACAAAATAAAAATTATGTCTTTCGTAGATCCCTCAATGAGCGAGTAGTTTCCTCGCTAGTTAGGGTTAGGAATAGGGAAGGGTTTGAGAGATGAAGATCTCTCATCTCTTTCTTTGCCAATCTCTTATGAACAATTAGGACTCCATGTATACTTTCTTATTCCGCTCCCTACGGCATTCTACCCACGAGGTAACGGTGATACCGTAGTATAAAGGACCGGATTTGAATGTTTTCCATAGAGGTTAGGGTAAGAATTGATAAAGGACGGACAAGGATCTAGAGGAAGAAACATATTCCCAATCATCCTAATCCCCTTTATTAATAATTACCATAACTCCTAATATGATATCTAATTTAAGGCATTGAAAGAGGTGTAGATCTTTATTTACCAAACATTACCTAAACCTAATCCTAGCAAGTTTCCTAATCCTAGTATAACCCAACTTAGTTTTTAGATTTAATTAAAATTTCCAACACCTTTTGGAATTAGCTCGTAAGAACATTTAGGAGATTTACAACATCCCTGTGGACCGACCCGTATTCACCGTCTAGCTACCAAGCGACGGCATTTGATTTGGAGAGATTTTATAGATCAAAGATATAAGTTACCGCAATCAAGAACGGCGTCGCTTGGTAGCTAGCCGGTGAATACGGGTCGGTCCACAGGGATGTTGTAAATCTCCTAAATGTTCTTACGAGCTAATTCCAAAGGGTGTTGGATTTTTTAATTAAATCTAAAAACTAAGTTGAGTTATACTAGGATTAGGAAACTTGCTAGGATTAGGTTTAGGCAATGTTTGGTAAATAAAGATCTACACCTCTTTCAATGCCTTAAATTAGATATCGTATTAGGAGTTATGGTAATTATTAATAAAGGGGATTAGGATGATTGGGAAGATGTTTCTTCCTCTAGATCCTTGTCCGTTCTTTATCAATCCTTACCCTAACCTCCATGGAAAACATTCAAATCCGGTCCTTTATACTACGGTATCACCGTTTCCTCGTGGGTAGAGTGCCGTAGGGAGCGGAATAAGAAAGTATGCATGGAGTCCTAATTGTTCATAAAAGATTGGCAAAGAAAGAGATGAGAGATCTTCATCTCTCAAACCTTTCCCCATTCCTAACCCTAACAAACGAGGAAACTACTCGCTCATTGAGGGATCTACGAAATACATAATTTTTATTTTGTTTTGATTTAAGAGATGAAAAATCTACTGCGGATTAATAAAATTCTAAACTATATTAAACTAGGGCAAGAAAAGAAATTACCTAGTGCAAAAATTAAAACTAAAACTAGGGCAGAAAAATAAACCTACTTACGAATTGATGCTCTCAAAACTTCAAAAGAAATCTGAAATTTTATTGATGAAAAGAGGCATGAACTAATACAATGAATTGGGTCTCTATTTATAGGACATAGAAAACCCTAGGTTTACAATTCCCGCACGTCTGCATTTACAAAAATACCCCTAGGAAGACCGGTCAAAGCCACCAAGAATTATGGTAAAAAAATATTTTCACAATATGCTCTAGATGGCCGCGGAACTACGGCCACAGCAGGGGTTGGGCTGCGGTTCCGCGGCCCAATAGGAAGATCCTCTGTTGATTCTTTGTGGGCTGCTTCTGGGATTCTTGGGCTTCCTGTTTCTTTGGTTATTTCTTTAAAATAGCATCTGGTTCTCTTCCAGATTTTCTGTTGAATAATTGTGGTGGACTTTAACCGTGGCTTCACGATCATGGACCTTGTGCTGCCTTGTACTTTGTGAACTTTATCTTTTATGTAGGCTTGATCAAGATCCTTCTATTTGTTGGTTGTAGTTCCACTTTTGCATCGTCTTTTATCGTTTTCACTGTTTTAGATCCAAGAACCTGTAACCTGTACTATGTAGCAGACATGGTTCAAAAGCACCTGTTTATTTGTAAAAAGAACAAGAATGGGGAATATAATAATTCAATATTATGGTATGAACAAATACCCCCAAACTTATCTTTTGCTCGTCTTCGAGCAAACTTAGTTTTATTCTCGACAAAAAAAAAAACCTAACCTCACTTTCGCAGGGAAACGCGATTGCACTGAGTTCGTGCAACAAGCCGTTAAACCTCTAGGTGTCCCTAGTAGGAGGAGTGTTGTCTCCTGAGGGTTTTCAGCGGATACTACCCACAAAATCCTATCAATTCGGCCCATTGACTTTAATTCTCCAATTAGGTTTTCTAACAAGGAATTCTATTATCGTCGACTCGTAAATTATCCACCCATATTCTTCACACTTCCCTATCATCTAACTTAAGATTATATATGTTCTGCAGATCTACTTAGCTTTCGGCATCTCTTAAGTTTTCCTTCTAGGGTTTCATCTCCACTTAAGAATTTTTATCATCTCTATTAAAGATACAAGTTCTATTCTTCACTCCTCTCTCTTATCTAAATCCCAATCACATATCCCTACGTGTGTGTATATATCACCCTTACACTCGGAAATTCAAATCAAGCAATCATACTCTTGTCCGTTGTCCAAAGCACTTCTTAATTGGTGAATTTTTATGAATTTTTGCTTACACATCCTTCATGTGACCGTTAATACTTCTTGAGGTACCAACAACCGATTACAAAATGCGTTTGCACTTTAAAGCATACTTCCTAGTCTTGTAACACCTAAGGCTTTTTAGCAGTACTCCCAAACCAGTTGGTAGGTGATGAAGCACCCTCGCTAAATATTTTTCTATTTTTGCAGCCTTAAGTAATCACAAAAACCAGTGTTCATTTTTTTTTCTTTATTCACACTTGTATATATATATATTTTTTCATCGTACTAAGGACTTTAGACAAGAGCATTTCAAGGTCTCTTGTACTATTCCATGTTTTAAGGTGCGTGATTGTGCAATTTGTAGGGTATACATTTTCAGAATCTAGACTTAAACTAGGAATTATTTTACAAACTTATACTCTAATAAAAATATTAATACTTTTCCTTTGTTTTGACTTTTCCTAAGAAGTGAACTCAAAATTTGCCTATTTCTAAATAAACTACAAAGATATATTCTACCGTTAAACTTTAAGGAAGGTTATTTTTAGAGTTTTTAATTTACTAAGTCTAAGATCTAGTTGTTCCTAGCCAGTTAACCTATTTGTCAAACTTAAGTCAAATACGGCCAAAATTGAATACATTAATTTTTATAATTTTTAAAATTTTCAAATTTTTATGGGTTTTCAAATAAGTATGCAAATGCAAAAAATGTACACATGAATGCGAAGGAAGAAGGCTTACCGAGCATACCCCCAAACTTAAACTTGACAGTGTCCTCAGTGTCATGCTACACCAAGAGGGTCAAAATGCCGGCTCCCCTGTTTATTTATTTGCAAAAAAAAATTATTTTTATTTTTATTTTTATTTTGTTAAAAGAAAAAACAAAATATATATACAACAAGGTTCCCCCCAAACTTAAGCAAGGCCTTACACAAGCCAAATGTTAGCACAAACCATTCAAAAATTCTATCATGATAATGGTAGAGTTGGTGAAAGAATGGGGTGTAGAGAAATGAGATGAGAAGCACACGAGACCGTGTCGAGATAGAAGCAGTATACGGTCTCGATGGAGGAGAAGAATGGCGGGAGGGGAAAAGAAATGGTAGTGGTTCTACTTCTTCAAGTGGAGGTTGATTAATCACAAAATTCGTATCGTTTAAGAATGCGAGTTAGTCGGCTAAAATATCTTCGAAACTGTCATCGAAGGTCCAATTGAAAATTATCGAACTCAAAATATCGGATTGTGATTCATCAACACTTGGCATCATTAAAGGAAGACTAGTAGAACCAAAGAAAGTGGGAATACGAACTTGAGGGTGGGGGTGGAGTGTTTAAATTAGCACAATTTATAATGACCGATGTGTAAAAAAAGATTGTGCTAATCTATCAACCCGCGGAAAAATGAGAATTAATCCCTCAAGATTCGTGAGCAAACAAGGGTACGTCGAACTTGGTATTGGAGATGAAAGCGTAACGGTCTCTTGCAAGGTCGGAATGAGTACAGAGGGAAGTGAGTAAGGAAGGGTATCAGTTAAAGATTCAGGAGGGTGTACACAATCAGCGGAAGGGACATGATGAATTGGGAAATCCGACTCATCAAACAAAACTGGTTCCTCCTCAATAATTTCCTCAAAATTTTGCATGTCCATGCCATTATCATCAAAATCAAGACGCATATGAAGTTCGGGAGAAACATTTAATGACTCGGGATGATAAATTGGACATAAAATTTCAATCAAATCGACGAGTTCATTATCCAAAATATTCCCGGCGTCTATATCCTCAATCAAATGAAAATCAATTTTTTCTGACACCTCATCAAAAGCATGGATATTTATCAATTCAGGTTCTAGATTGGAGGTGTAAAGATCGAAAGGATTAAGTGTGGTTTCACTCGAAAGAGATTCTTCACAATCTGGAAAATCAAGCACTACAAAGTCACACAACTCGTTAGATGTTTTATTTTTAACTTGTGAATCATTTGGGACGATCGATGGAAAACCGGAGTTGTGGGCTTCAATTGGGTATGGGTAGGTTTGATTTGGAAATGAGTAGAACTCACTCGCTCCTCTCAAATTCTCACTCTGTCCAACCGCCTCCTCGTACATTGGAATTTTTGGAGCTAGTTGTAAACTAGCTACCGATTCACTAGGTTGCATAAGGGCGGCCATGGACGCATCCATATTCCTCACCATTTTGTTTGTTGCTAAAATATAAGCTTCCAAAGACCGTTCTAAACTAGACATGGGTTGTGAAGGGGTTTCGGTAAAAGATTCGAAATGGTTTTGATACGTGAAACTCCCAAATGGCTGTGTAGAAGCAATGTCTAGTGATGGTGGGAAAGTCGGGTAAGACTGGTAGGAATTGGATGGTTGGACCGGAATATGATCAACATTTGGATAAAAAGGTGAATGGACTTGTTGATCCCTAGAACTGGATGTGTGGAGAGGAGTGAAAGATCGGCTACGAGATTGTGCACTATGCTCAGCAATAGACATCGGTTTAGGAGTTAGAATAGGACTCGAAAAAGTGGTGTCAACATACGACGGTGGTGAAGGTTGACATGGTTGACACAAAGTGGATTGCAATGTCGAACTGTTTCTCCTAGAAGCTTCTATTTGATCTTTCAAAGAAATTTTGGGTGTGGAGGGATCGTCCTTAAATCGACCGAAACAATTGACGTACGAGGCAAAGTTAGGATCAGGATACCAAAGTTCGGCAAGAGATTTATGAGGTGGGGTACCCATGATGTAAGAGGGAGAAGAGAAATTGTTAGTTATATGTATGCCCTAGAGGCCATTACTGTACATGGGATGTATATTGTAGTGGATGCTGGGACATATATAGGTAGGATTTTTTTGCTCGACATGATAGTACGCTATATGGTTGCTCTTTATCTTAACATGTATACTTGCAGTCTCTCTATTGCATGTTGATAAAGCTCTTAGGATGTGTGCTCGACTTCTAGGACTATGATGCAGATCATACTAGTGGGGCCTGGGTAGTCAATGAGTACATCCTTCAATGTTCCTAGTCATGGAAATATCGAGACGGGGCATCGATATTCCAGAGTAGACTAGCGTATATCTTCTCGACCCATGTGATGGGCGATGGATGATCCCATATCCATTAGTGTTTGAGATCAGAGATGGTATGCGGGTTCTCAGTGGAGACTGGGTACACTGAACGGACTCGCCGAGAACTCCCAGATGGTATTATACCTCACGTCAGATGGCAGTTCTCTGGTGACACTGGTACAGCTTAGTCTGTTGACCCGAGATCGTCATAGAGTCTTGTGTGTCTCCCACTGTGCTTTGATTTCTACCCTACCATGGCTCTACTGAGTCGTGCAAACAGGTGGTTTTTGGGTACAGTCCCGATTCACATGGAGGCAATGAGCGATAGGAGGGGATTCGTCTCTCCCGGAATTGGGGGTTGATGTTGCGCTATGCTCGACTGGCCATAACTGGAAATCCCTGGCAAGGGTTGCACTAATTTACTCATAAGTGTTATCAGTAGTTTCTTGCTTGTTATGGACCTTACATCTGCATGACTTATCGAGCTACCGGGGTCTGACGTTTACCACCCCTAGGCGAGATATGCGACATATCTGACGAACAGACCGGACTGTGAGGTAAGTGTTCCTGGTTGGATTCACAGGAGTGTGAGCGGGCTTGCTCGTTGATCTTCTGATCGCTCAATACCCAGATGGCCGTTACGTTTAGCAGACCGCTTGCGGCTTGTGGGTGTTTGATATGATAATCACCTACTGCCGGCGTATTGACGAGTCTTTAGAGTCCTACACAGGGGTTTCCTGGCTCAAGCGAAACGAAATAGGAGCGCATATGAGATATGTGCGTGACCGAGAATAATACCAGTATGTGATACTGTATTCTATTCTCGCGATTTGTATCATCGGACGGTTATATATGATATAGCCGGGATACCGAATCAAATGTTTATTCGATATATTGATACACTTGATACTAGTCGGTTATATGCAATATGACCGGATCGTTAAATCAAGTGTTGATTTAATGATTTAATGTATAATTATATATTTGATATATTAATTTACATTAACTAGTATTAGTTCACTTAAGATTGATTTTCTCACTTGTTGTGCATAAGTTGTATATATGATATATGTTTGTGCACTAGATTGTATCATGTTTGATGATACATGCAAACTTGGGTGTGTGTATGACTTATACCAAGTTTAGGTTAATGGTTAGGGTTTTATTTTCTTTATTTATTTTGGAAAAACTAAATGGTGGCTTTTCTTCTTTTGGCTTGAATCTTCATGAAGCTTCATAGCATCTTTGAAAAGTCTAGCCATTTTGTTTTGTTCATTAACCTAACCATTAGCCTAAACTCTAGTTTAGTCTCTACATGAGTTTACTCACCCATGGTTGCTAAATGATAGACTTCACTTGAATTTTCATTTAGAGATAATTCATTATTCATTCCCTTCTTCTTCTTCTTCTTCATGAAGTGAAGAAAGCTTTCTTGAAAATTCCAAGTGAAGAAATCAAGTGAGAAATCTAATTCTAAAGTGAACCCACTTCCTATTTCTTCATCCTCTACAACTTGCCATGTTGTAGAGTGTGTTATTTTCACAAGTTTCATGACCTAGTGAAGATGGAGTTTGAGTTTGAGTCGCCTCGACGTAGATCATCTTCGGCATCGAAGTCAACGACCTAGCACGCTTATTTCTCCGACGAAACCAACGCTAGAGTCCGGGATCCCGATGATCGCAGCGGAGGGACGTCAACACGTAGCTATGGAAGTGGATGACCGGATCTACAAAGGTTGTATTCCCATTCACTTGTAGTTAAAGTAGTTAACTTGCTTGCTTTCGCCTTACCTCTAGTAACGATCTTGCATTAGGGTTTCTCGGCACATGGAAAATGTTTGATTTTGGCATGGTTGATGCCTTGTGTAACCTCTTGAGTGTGCCTAGGATCCCTACAGTGGTATCATAGCCTAGCTAGAGCTTTAGGCGAAGTGTAGACGAAGCTAGAAACCCGATCGAACCCCGAAACCCTAAACTACACCCCTCTCTGTACATTTTCTAAAAATGTGTTTTTTTATGAATTAAAAATGCTCAGAAAAACAAGCAGGAAAAACTAAGAATTACTGTGAAGTACGGTCCACTAAGTCAATTATTTGACCGGGGAACCGCGGCTAAACCAACGGTTTGGCGGCGGTTCCGCGGCCAAAATTGTGACTTAGTCCCTGAAATTTCATGTAATTATTCTTAGGTCCTTTCTTGTTATTTTTTTCTGGGAATTTTTTAATTCCACTCAAGTGTTGAGTTGTCTAGGGTTGTATTGGGGACTCGATGATTCGATCGGATTATTTAACTTTTTTTATTCTTTCCGGGTAATTTTAGAACGTGTTAAAATGTTCGACCGGATATCAATATCTCACCTTTTCCCCTGCCGAAAAATTTCCAAGTGTTGGATTTTTTCCGTAGTTTAAGAACGTCTAAGTAGTGAAAGTAACGCGATGGACCCTCTAGAAGAAAACAAACCTTAACTCGATTATGTGACCGTCTTGAACTTCCTTTTGAACCTTAGGGTTTGGGGCAGTACGGTGTGCCACATGTGAGGCGTTGGCTTGACCCTTCTACGGCTGGACCGTTGGTACTGTGGCATGAAGTGGATGTTTTCAAACTTATTTCAAGTGTTGAGCTCTTCAGGAAAACTTGGGTGTTTGATTGTTCGATCGGAAAGTTTAACATTGTATTTTTATCTGGAATGTGATACAATAATTGGAATCAACAACATTTGAATGTTATAGACATGGCAGTTTAGTCTCACTTGATCGGTTGCCACGGGATTTTGATGTGATCAAAATTCCGTCGCAATCACATTGTGTACGCGGATACTCGCCAGTAAACTTAATAGACAGCCACGCCCCATAGCCCCGACCAAGTGACTGTAGAAGAACCCCGTCGCCAAAAGCATCCGTTCGGGTGCTCGCGGCAGCGGTGTTCCGCCTTAGTCCACTTCGTCGACGGCATCCGGGGGTGCGGCCGTTTACTAAACTTTGCAACGAGCATTCGTTCAGGATGTCGGGAATCTTGTTGAATTGCCCGACTTGATATTGAAAAGAGTTTTCGACAATGAGACTAAAATGCGGGGTTTATAATTGTTAGGCATGCGATGTCTAAGGAATTCATTTGGTTAGGCATGCGATGTCTGAAGAGGTTGCGGATTCCAACTGTTGTAGTTTTACACATTCTTTTCTGCGACCGTAAGTGTAATATGTGATATCGCCGGTTTCGTTGCTATATGTCAACGATAATTGGGATGTGCATATTTACTTACGTTGATGACATGTGATGTTATGTGTTGCTGGATATGTTATATTGGATCGTCATGTTTGAATAGCCGGGGGTTTTTATGTGAGATGAGTGTTTTTTCATTTTTCATTCATGTAAAAAACTTGTATGTAATATTCTTTTATTGGGGCACTTCTGCGTTGAGGTTGATGTCACCATTGTATATTATTTACTTTTCCGCATTAGGATAGACCCAAGGCGGGGAGCACAAGTAACCGGGTTCTAGGGTCCAGTGGGAGACCATCTCGAGGAGTCGAGTCCGGGTCTCCTAACTCTAGAATTGGTAGGGTTACTTGCCGCTCTCGTAGGGGTCTAAGGGTGTGGGATTGGCTATTCATCTCGACCGTGGAATCCGTGTTTTATACAGGCTCAAAATAAAACACGGACGTCCTAGTATATCCAATATTTCATATGATTTTTTCTGCTGCGTTATCTATGATGTGATCATGTGATTTGTTCAGATGGATACTGTATATACTATATATTATATATTATATAGACGTTGCTTATGTTTTACACCCGCGCTAGCCCTGCCCCGCTCTGCCGTTAGTTACCTAACCTAACGGTGCAAACGGGACATCGAGGCGAATGCGGATGGCATAAGCGTACGTTGTATTTATCTGTGATGTTTAGGTGGACTTAAATGATGGGACATTCATTAATGAGATTAAAGAAAGAAAATAAACCTAAAAGATGTTGTGGAATCGAATTTCAAAAATAAAACAGGTAGCTACAGTTCTTGCTTTGCATCGCGGTGTTCCTTGTAGAACATCCTGCACCTTATTCGATAAGGAAAGGGCCGAGATCCCTTCACCGGGAGTGACCCCTTTGGCAATAACTGGCAGATGCTACAACCCTCAGTTTTTCTTTTGATTGCTTATATAGTTTTTGCTTTGCAAAGCGGTATATGTGATATATCCTGCACCTTATTCGATGAGGAAAGGGCTGACGATCCTTTCACCGGGAGTGACCCGTTTAGAAAAACTAGAAATGCCTCAAAAACACTCCATTTAAAAACCATTTGATTCTGCAGCGAGATCAAGTTCAAAGCATTAAAGGTTTTCTTAAAAACCATCCGCAACCCTCCGTCATTTTAGGAAATAGAGTACTTAGTATTCGTGCTGTGTTTGTTGACCATAGTCAAGGCACAGTGAACGGTAGCTAAGTGATGTCTTCCTACACCGCATATGATACGATTAGTTAGGACAGTCGCGTGACTTTGTTGACCTTAGTTAAGGGTCATGTGGGTGGGTCTAATTAATCACGAAATGACGGGTAGAACTTGACTAGTACATATGATTTGTTGACCATAGTTAAGGTCATAAGTGCTAGGGGTAAAAACCTTTATCGGGAGTTTCAAGTGTTGAAATTTGCAATGAGATTGCATACCTTCTATATGATAGTTGGATCCCGATACCCACTGCGAGTAATTTTTACTCCTGGGAGAGTTTTGTACTTTACAATTAGCCGATCAAGTAGGTGTCTAGAAAGGTGTCAACGGGGTTACGCACCTGGGAAAACGAGGTTTACTTTAATTAGGTCGGTGCGAAAGCACGGGAAACCTCCCTCAAATTACTGGCACTGGCCTGGCTGAAAGATTGGCGAACTTGTAGAGTGTAATTAATCCTGGCTAGTCTTTCCTATTAGGGTTTGAAGGAAGATTTGATAAAAACAGTGGGAGCCATCCTGATTAGATAAAATAAATAACCAATCTAATCTTGCAAGAGCGCATGCAGAGTGTTTTCTTCTCTCTCTCTCCAGGTAGCGACCATGTCACGCCTTAATCAAGATAATAATATGGATGTATTGACCGAACCCGCTTGTTATACTGAGCTGGGGAACGTTGGTCCCGCTCCAACTTATAATTGTTATAAGACCGAGCAGGAAATAGGGGAATACCAGAATTTCCGTGCCGTCCAAACGAACAAAGTGCATTATGATGCATCTTCTTCGGGTGCGTTCATTACAAATATGTGTTTCTCTGTATCCTCTACGTCCTGGGTATTAGATAACGGATCAGGATCCCAGATATGTAATCTGTTACATAGGACTACAGAAAGGTAGAGAACTGAGAACGGGTGATAAGTTTCATGAGACAGAAAACGGTGCAAGTGTTGCAGCCAAGTCTGTTGGTCACTATCACCCTGTATTACCAAAATACACTGATTCTGAATGAATGTTATTAGATACCGAACCTGATATACAACATCATATCAGTCTCTTTATTTACTAAAGAAGGATATAATTTTGTATTGTTGGATAACGTTTTGAACATTTCCTATCTCAATAGTTGATTGGATCAGGCACGTTATCTAAAAGCATATACATTCAAAATCAGACCACAGTTCTTAACGTACAGAACACACACAAGAGGAAGAGTTCAGAAATGAACGATTCCTTCTTGAGGCATTGTAGACTAGGTCATACCAATGCGACCCAACTAGCTAAGTTACATTTAGATGCATATTTAAATCAGTTTAAATTTACATCTTATGAAACTTTCCAGTCATGTCACAAAGATAAGATGAACATAGCTCCGTTTATTGGAAACAGCGAAAGAGTCAGTGAACTCTTGGGACTGATACATAGTGATGTATAAAGTGTTGGAGATAGTGCCCTCAGAGTCAATTATTGGATCACAGGCACGTGATTGCAATGATTGAGGGAGGACCTATCCCGGAAGGACAGTCTTACTCGAGATGATAGTATGCTATCTGGTTTATCTTTATCATCGTGTACTGCTTTAGGTGACCTGGCATGTCGCTATTACACGTTGATAGAGCCCCTAGGATTCTTGCTTGACTACCGGCAGTATGATGGCGATCATATACGTGGGAGCTGGTAGTCTATAAGCACATCCTTAAAAGGTCCCTAGTCGTAGGAGTTTCGAGACAGGGCATCGATTCTCCAGAGTAGACTAGTGTATACAGTCGAGACCCCGACGAGGGGCGGTGGCCGGTCTCACAAGCCACTGGTGTCAGTTGGTTCACCTAAGATGTATACAGGTGCTCATTGGGTTATGAGTACACCGGACAGGACTCGCCGGGAACATGCTAGTTGGTCTTATACCTGACGTCAGACAGCAGTTCCCTGGTGACATGTGTACAGGTTAGTTCATCGACCTGAGGATCGTCATTTGTCTCGTGTGAGTTCCCACTGTGCTTTGATTACTACCCTACCACGGCTCAAAGCAGTCGTGCAAACAGGTTTTAGTTGGGTACAGTCCCGAGCCACATGGAGGCAGTGAGCGGATCTTCAGGGGTTCGTCTCTCCCGGTATTGGGGGTGAGGTCGCGCTGTGTCTAGGAGAGCCATTACGCAAAGCCCTCGGCCGAGGCTGGAGATTTACTGGTAGGTATTCCAGTAGTATCTCAGGGCGTTCTGGGCTACACTCCGACACGACTTGTACCGCTTTTGGGGGTCTGTCTTTTACCAACCTCCTAGGCCCGACATGCGATGATCATAGACGAACGGACCGGACTGTACGGATATTGTCACTGACAGGCTCAGTAGGGTGTCAGGATGAGTTCGCTCATCGACGTCCCTTTTGGTCAATAGCTGGTGGCCCGTCACGTATTGGCTAATACCTCTGACGTGCTAGTGATTAAATCCACAGCCATAGTATTGATGAGTCTTTAGAGTCCACCACACTTTCAGTTACTTAAGCTTTCGGGTGAAACGCTGTAGAGGCCGTATGGAGATATGGCAGGGTCCGATCAGATACGTACGGTATTGCACGGATCAGGATCGGACAGTTTTGTACTAGTGGCCATATGGTTATATGGCAGGGTTCGATCAGATACGTGCGGTATTGCACGGATCAGGATCGAACGGTTCTTACTAGCCGGCTTTAGTTTAAGCCGGTCCTAGTTTAGTACAGTGTAGATTTTGTCTCATTGCATTTGTATCCGGTCGGAATACAGATGCGGGTGTGTATGCACAGTATCGGGGTTTTCCTGTAATTTATTACGGGACCAGTTTTCTGGAGTTGCCAGTTTGCATTCCGTTCCGGCCGGTTTTCGTTTGTTCTTTCCCGGCCGGACTTTTCCGATGGAGGGGGTAATTTGCAGTTTTGCAAATTACATTTGTGGAGGGGGTTTCTTGCATATGTATTTATTATGATATGCTAAGCATCTTTCTTCCATCACTTGCATTAAATGAGATTTGAGAGGGTATGGTTTGGATGTAAGTTTGAAATGATTATGTTTGTGGTGTGGTCACCTCTTCTCTTTTTCCTACACTCACCTTCCTTCTAAGGTGAGGTATTCACATTACCTCCTCCACCATTCTCATTTGAGATGATAAGTTTTTCCATTAGAAAAGAGAGAAGAAGAAAAAGAAAAGAGAAAAAGAAAAAGAATGAGAGAGTTCATCTTAGTTTTGGGAGGAATTCTTCATCTCCTTCTTCTTCTTGTTTTGGAAAAATGAAAGCACCATTTTTCCTAATCCCATTCCTCCATCAAGGCAACTACAAACCCTAAAAAGAGACAAGCATCTTCTACACTACATTCTACAGCACATCTTGAGCATGTCGAGTTGCCGGCTTCATGCGCGAGTTGCTTCGGTATTGAGGCGGGAGCCCGTAAAAGAAGAAGGCGATGTGGTGCCCTTTCTGGCGAGGAGGCGACGATGTGGAGGCAACACTTTCCGCGGGAGATCGGGACGATGGAGATGAAGACCGGAGGACTCGGATCAGTCGGTATACTTCTCTTCCCCTCTCTTGTTAGCTAGCTTAGGTTAATGGTAAACGATCCGGGTTTTTCATTGTCCGCGGTAGCGCCGGTTTCCGAGTAAGGAAAATTTTTATTCCGCATTTTGGCCTCGAGCAAGAGGCCGGGGCGCTGCCGTGGTGCAACATGGTATCAGAGCCACGCCATTAACCTTATCTAGCTTCGTTTGATGTGTTTTTCAGTTCCGATCGACCGAAATTTCCAAAAACCGTATTTTTCTAGCACATCAGTTTCTGTCGAAATTTTTTGGAGTCTAAAAATTTTTCAGGTGGTCTCAGAATGATGTGCAGGGAGTTCGAAGAACACTGGAAAAATTTGGTAACATGATTCCTCTGTACGACCGCAGAAGGGCGGCCATAACCCTCTTTTGGCCGCTCTTCCGCCGCAGGTTTGGGGGTTCGTGTGATTATTTTTTTGTAGTGGGCTTATGGGCTTAAATTAGGGGTTTTGAAATATTAAAAATGGGCCCAGGTTTTCTCTGAGTGCTTCAGTTTTGATTGGGGGCCCACTTGTTAATTTTTGGTCAATCGGAAAATTTTAAACACATTTTTCACAGTATTTACATTATATCTACGACCGTGAATGTCACTCGATCGGTAAATCCGGTCTAACTGCTATAGCCCGGTTAGACGGATTTGCGAACGTGACTTTCACGTTGATGTTCTTTGTTTATGCTGTGATGTTGCGGATCGGTCGTGGGGATAGCCTGGATGCAATGCTAGTACAGTGTTGTTGTATTATGTACATTTGATATTGCGGGGCGAGCGTCCGACATGTGGACTGCCGTCATTGCCCGTTTGTATTATTCTTTTGGGGCACGACCTGGTTGCGGTCGATGTACCCGGTGTATGTATATTTTACTTTCTGTACTAGGATTACCCCGCGGAGGGGTGCACGGATAGCCGGGTTCTAGAGGGCAACGGGCCCGCATCTCATGGCATTGAGACGGAGGGGGCTTCACTCTAGGATTGGCGGGCTATTCGCCGCACTCATAGGGGGTACAGGTTGACCCAGGAGGGGTGCCCAAGTTACCGGATTCCGTGAAGTGCTGGGTGGTCCATTCACGGTGCTGAAGGGGGCTGCCTCGCTTCAGGTTTTGGCGGGTGACTTGCCGCGCCCGTAGGGGTCTAGGATTTCATTGCACAGGCTATCCACACGACCAGGGGAACGTCGGGTTTCAGCAGCGGCTCTGTGAAACCCGGGGCTTCCAGATATCTGTATTGTTCTGTGATGCTGTACATTTCTGTGATGTTGCATTTTATCACGCCATGAGCGAAATATAATATATTGGTATATATATTAGTAGATGTTGTATATGTTTTGCATCCGCGCTAGTCCAGTCCCCGCTCTGTCGTTAGTTAAGTAACCTAACGGGTGATGACGGGACCCAGTGGCGAATGCGGATGGCATATACGTACATCATTATTTTCGTTCTTTATTGGTGTGATCATTTGATGGGACTGCGTTGATTCGGATCAATGCAAGATAAACAAACCTATTCTGATGTTGTTGGAACATTTTTCAAAAAGCTGTTATTGCAAGGACGTTCACTTTTGTTTTGCATCGTGGTATTCATTTGGAATATCCTGCTCCTCAGTCGACGAGGCAAGGGCCGAGATCCCTTCACCGGGAGTGACCCCTTGGACAGAAGTTTGCGTCAGGGCATTAACTTCACTATAGCCGATTACTTTTGCTTTGCATCGTGGTATTCAGTTGGAATATCCTGCACCTCATTCTACGGGGAAAGAGCCGAGATCCCTTCACCGGGAGTGACCTCTTTAGTAAAGGTTTTCGTCACTATATTTTTATAAAAAGTTATCCAGTTCCTTCAATGATATCAAGTTCATTACGTTAAAGGTTTTTCGCCAAAAGCCATTCGTAGCCCTCCGTCATTTCGGATTAGTATTACATAGTATTCGCGCTGCGTTTGTCGTTGCTATTCGCCGAGGCGTAGTGTGCGGTAGCTTTGTTGTGCTATTCTGTCGCATGGATATGTGGATTGGTTAGGACAGTCGTACGATTTTGTTGATTATTCGTCAAGGGTCGTGCGGGTGGGTTTAACGCAATCAAGATAATGACGGGTTGAACTTGACTAGGACCTTTTGATTTGTTGATTATTCGTCAAGGTCACTTGGGTCCTAAGGGTAAAAATCACATCGGGAGTTTCAAAAGAACTGAAACTTGCCAGGCATGCGCATACCTTTTGGAGTGTGGTGACTTGAGTGGATTCCGTCAAGTTATCATGCGATGATAGTTGGATCCCGATTCCCACTGATGAGTTATTTTACTCCTCGGGTGACCCCGACTAATTCTTCTTTCAGGTTTGGAGGAGAATTTGAGGTACAGTGGGAGGTTTCCAGATTAGACAAAGTGATAACCATTCTGATCTAGGTTAGAGTGCACGCTGAGTGTTTCTTTTCTCTCTCTCTTAGGCAGCGACCATTGACCCGACCCTGGACTATGACTCAGTGACCAAGTTGACCGAACCTTCTTAACACTGGCTTTTGGATTGTCAGAGTTGCAGACCTCTTTGCCACTCCTACTTTTACCCTTTTCTCCAGGACACCCCGCATTACTGCGAACGTCCACTTCCATTGGACAAAACCATCGTATGGTTAGATACGAACTCGAAGGACTTCGAGGATGGTTTCCGGTTCTGGAGAAAACGGATAGGACTATTCAGTTGTCTTTTCTTTTCACCTTCTCTCAGGTTGCGAGTACTCCTTGGTTTAGGAGTAGTACACCTATTACGCAAATTGGATAGTCTTCTTCCAAACCATAGGCTGGTGCCGACCGGTAGGGAATGAAGAAAACCAGTTAGCCTAAACGGTGTACAGAAGGTATTAAGTTAAGACAAAGCAAGGGATTAGTAGGAGGGCAAAGTAAATTGCGACTGATATTCACGACCAAACCAAGTATTTCTTCGCCAATCCTAAATCACCTTTGTTTTTCTCCAGGACACTCCGTATCACTACGAAGATCCACAGTTTATTTGGATACTCCATCGTATGGTTATATACGAACTTGAAAGGAACTTGTTCCAGTTCGGGGATGGATTCTGGTTCAGGAGAAATAGGAATAAAGTACATTCAGGTGTCTTTTATCTTCACCTTCTCTCGCATTGCGAGTGTTCCTAGGATTAGGACAGTACACCCTTTATGCTTTTTGGATAGTCTTCTTCCAAACCATAGGCTGGTGCCGAACGGTAGGGAAGGAAGAAAACCATTTGGCCTAAAGGGGTGTGCAGACGGTAATGACTAAAGACATATAAAGGGATTTGGACAGATGGCAAAGAGATATACGGTTACAGTTGTGAATCTGGATGATGGAAGAGGCATTACTAGGAATACCAGGATACCCCAACGAAACATTTCAATATTTCAGTTTCACTGTGTACTGTTAATGGAAAACTGATTTCCCGATTAGACACTTACTCCAGGGTATGTATTTACCAGGTATGATTCTCACATCTGTATGGTTTTACAGATGATGAGTGGGAGTAAGTTATTGGGAATTAGGTGATCATC
Organism: Agapanthus africanus; assembly: GCA_030015575.1. Classification (NCBI taxonomy): domain Eukaryota; kingdom Viridiplantae; phylum Streptophyta; class Magnoliopsida; order Asparagales; family Amaryllidaceae; genus Agapanthus; species Agapanthus africanus. The sequence goes on along the minus strand of JASDDO010000022.1, from coordinate 383,334,562 downwards.
CTCATTATTTAAGGAAGTCACCTGGGTTGTTTGCCGGACGGCAATTATTTGGTTTTGAATATCCGCTGTTGTGCACCAATTTCAAATTGATATATCTGTACGTCTATTTTTATAGAGTGAGATATTCCTTTTGAAGTTATGTCGATGACATTTACCTATATCAGTGGATGGTTAGGTAAGGAGCATTAAACAGCGGTGTAATTCTTCTTAACCATAAGTACAGTTTTCAACCTACGACACACAGTGAAAGAGTTGTTAGACTCAGCGGACTTATACAGAGTATTGTATGTTGTCCAGTGTCCATTAGGACAGAGGGGTTGGTCCTCGTACTATATTCGGTTTACTTATGACTTCTCTAGTTTTTAGACAGGTGTTTCGTGGAAACACAGGGTCCGAATTTTGAGAAGTTATAGGTATTTGGATAAAGTAGAGAACCAGGTATTGCAAGTATCGGGATTCTTCAAAGAGATTGAAGATGTAGATACTTGTGTATGGTATTCAGTTGATAGTAATGATAAAGAGAAATTGCTTCTCTTTCAGGTTACTCATAATTGGAAGGATTCCTAAGTTGAGTAACGCTGATCGGCCTCCTTCCATTTAGTTGACATGCACTGGAGACAGCTGCATGATTTGAATCTGGTTCAATTTAAATCAGTGCCTTTGGTTCTATATTGGATATAGAACAGTTCATATCTTAACGATGTTAAGGTACGGGGAGTTGTCCGGCTTATGCTTAAAACCAGACACTGGACAACTCAAGGCACGTTTCTGTAATGGCTGTTTGTGGGTTGACCCAGGCTATGACGAGGGTTGACTTTCTACTATCTGGATGAACAATAGCAATATTGTTCTAGACTCGCCACAGTTTTTATTAAAAAAATGGATTTTTTCAGAAAATGTAGTGGGAGTATGGTAGAACTGGAAGTGATTCCAGAACCGCAAACGATTACTGAAGATTTGATAAGGAACCTAAAGATTCAATCTGGTTTGACATTCCATTGGCCACTCCGCAGATACGGTGGGTAACTTCAGGCACCCGAGAGGTACTCCGGTAGCCTTAAGGACGGTGACAGGGAAGTTCTTGTTTACCCACACTTGCCATTGCTGTTGTTCCAGGCTGCGAGACCCGGCAGGAGGATGAGTATAGCGTCGTTCTAAACTAGCTTTGGAAGTGCACGTCTATATGACTCTGCCAGAGGGTTGTCGTAGTCAGTAGGAGCAGCGGAAGCATTGGTGGACATCAGGCTTATGTCTATTTATAGACTAAAGCAGATGTAGCGGAGATAGATCATCTATTTCTGATGTGACAGTCATAGGTTTGACGTCATCAGAATAAGGGATGGATCTGTTGAGAAGGTAGTAGGAAGTGATATTCCTATATTACGATCGGTTATACTTTGGTCGTCACACAGTGTTTTCTCCGTATGGGATTTGGACATTATGTCAGACATTCTGGTTACTAGATCTATGGTTTTAGATCTAGATTTGGGTGGTTTCCCAATCTGGGTACCTTGACAGCATTCTATGAGTATTTAGAATGGATGACTCCTGACGCGGTAGTGTACCTGCAGTTGATGGAGTCACCCTCTCTAAAGGTGTCTTATAGACTAAAGGGGAGAGGGATACTCATGATTGGCAGATCACTTGCTTAGGCAATTGAGTCAATCATGAGATGTCAAGTACCACACCAGATGTTGTTCTTGCACTAGATGCAATAAGTTGATATTGATCCAATCCTGGAGAAACAGTCGGAAGCAGTCTTAGAACATAAGTGGATGTTCTAGGGATATGATAACGACAGCCTCATTTAGGAGACAGTTATCATTCCAGGCTTCCAAGGTGACATGGACGACAAGGAGGTTGTCAGAGTTATAGTTTTCCTTCTGACGAGGGGCAGTATTTTGGACAGGTGGTCCAAGGCAATACTGAGGGTGGCATGGCGCAGGATACTGATTAAGTTCAGTTGACGATACAGTCTAAGAAGTTTGGATTTGGAGTTCATTTATGAGCTAGGTCCCATCAGACATCCAGACATTCTAAGACAGGTATTGCTCATTTCGGGAGATGGCTTTCTCCGCGAACTTGAGATATAGAGAGACATAGAAAGAAACATCACAGCGGATCCACTCACTGAGGCTATTCCTCGAACGCAATAGTTTCGCAAACGAGGTTTGTGAGACTGACTAGTAGAGGAGTTGGGTGTTCGGTATCACACGGGCTGTGAGTATACGGCATCGCAATAATTGGCCTTGAGTGCAAGTGGGAGATTGTTGGAGATAGTGCCCTCAGAGTCAATTATTGGATCACAGGCATGTGATTGCAATGATTGAGGGAGGACCTATCCCGGAAGGACAGTCTTACTCGAGATGATAGTATGCTATCTGGTTTATCTTTATCATCGTGTACTGCTTTAGGTGACCTGGCATGTCGCTATTACACGTTGATAGAGCCCCTAGGATTCTTTCTTGACTACCGGCAGTATGATGGCGATCATATACGTGGGAGCTGGTAGTCTATAAGCACATCCTTAAAAGGTCCCTAGTCGTAGGAGTTTCCAGACAGGGCATCGATTCTCCAGAGTAGACTAGTGTATACAGTCGAGACCCCGACGAGGGGCGGTGGCCGGTCTCACAAGCCACTGGTGTCAGTTGGTTCACCTAAGATGTATACAGGTGCTCATTGGGTTATGAGTACACCGACAGGACTCGCCGGGAACATGCTAGTTGGTCTTATACCTGACGTCAGATAGCAGTTCCCTGGTGACATGTGTACAGGTTAGTTCATCGACCTGAGGATCGTCATTTGTCTCGTGTGAGTTCCCACTGTGCTTTGATTACTACCCTACCATGGCTCAAAGGAGTCGTGCAAACAGGTTTTAGTTGGGTACAGTCCCGAGCCACATGGAGGCAGTAAGCGGATCTTCAGGGGTTCGTCTCTCCCGGTATTGGGGGTGAGGTCGCGCTGTGTCTAGGAGAGCCATTACGCAAAGCCCTCGGCCGAGGCAGGAGATTTACTGGTAGGTATTCCAGTAGTATCTCAGGGCGTTCTGAGCTACACTCCGACACGACTTGTACCGCTTTTGGGGGTCTGACTTTTACCAACCCCCTAGGCCCGACATGAGATGCTCATAGACGAACGGACCGGACTGTACGGATATTGTCACTGACAGGCTTAGTAGGGTGTCAGGATGAGTTCGCTCATCGACGTCCCTTTTGGTCAATAGCTGGTGGCCCGTCACGTATTGGCTAATACCTCTGACGTGCTAGTGGTTAAATCCACAGCCATAGTATTGACGAGTCTTTAGAGTCCACCACACTTTCAGTTACTCAAGCTTTCGGGCGAAACGCCGTAGAGGCCGTATGGAGATATGGCAGGGTCCGATCAGATACGTGCGGTATTGCACGGATCAGGATCAGACAGTTTTGTACTAGTGGCCGTATGGTTATATGGCAGGGTTCGATCAGATACGTGCGGTATTGCACGGATCAGGATCGAACGGTTCTTACTAGCCGGCTTTAGTTTAAGCCGGTCCTAGTTTAGTACAGTGTAGATTTTGTCTCATTGCATTTGTATCCGGTCGGAATACAGATGCGGGTGTGTATGCACAGTATCGGGGTTTTCCTGTAATTTATTACGGGACCAGTTTTCTGGAGTTGCCAGTTTGCACTCCGTTCCGGCCGGTTTTCGTTTGTTCTTTCCCGGCCGGACTTTTCCGATGGAGGGGGTAATTTGCAGTTTTGCAAATTACATTTGTGGAGGGGGTTTCTTGCATATGTATTTATTATGATATGCTAAGCATCTTTCTTCCATCACTTGCATTAAATGAGATTTGAGAGGGTATGGTTTGGATGTAAGTTTGAAATGATTATGTTTGTGGTGTGGTCACCTCTTCTCTTTTTCCTACACTCACCTTCCTTCTAAGGTGAGGTATTCATATTACCTCCTCCACCATTCTCATTTGAGATGATAAGTTTTTCCATTAGAAAAGAGTGAAGAAGAAAAAGAAAAGAGAAAAAGAAAAAGAATGAGAGAGTTCATCTTAGTTTTGGGAGGAATTCTTCATCTCCTTCTTCTTCTTGTTTTGGAAAAATGAAAGCACCATTTTTCCCAATCCCGTTCCTCCATCAAGGCAACTACAAACCCTAAAAAGAGACAAGCATCTTCTACACTACATTCTACAGCACATCTTGAGCATGTCGAGTTGCCGGCTTCATGCGCGAGTTGCCTCGGTATTGAGGCGGGAGCCCGTAAAAGAAGAAGGCGATGTGGTGCCCTTTCCGGCGAGGAGGCGACGATGTGGAGGCAACACTTTCCGCGGGAGATCGGGACGATGGAGATGAAGATCGGAGGACTCGGATCAGTCGGTATACTTCTCTTCCCCTCTCTTGTTAGCTAGCTTAGGTTAATGGTAAACGATCCGGGTTTTTCATTGTCCGCGGTAGCGCCGGTTTCCGAGTAAGGAAAATTTTTATTCCGCATTTTGGCCTCGAGCAAGAGGCCGGGGCGCTGCCGTGGCGCAACATAAAGGTCCCCAGTCTACATATGCCAGGACTGGTTCTTTGTACTTCCTTACATTCACTAATGATCTCTTAAGATTCGGACACATGTTCCTGTTGAAACACATGTCTGAAGCTTTTAAGAAATTCAAAGAATATAAGTTTGAAGTAAAGAACCAAAAAGGGTTATAAGTATTATGTCTTTTGATGTGATCAGGGAGGAGAATACTTGAGGACGGGATTCCTGGACTATTCTAAAGGAGAATGAGATTCTCTCTCAGCATTACTCCTCCGTATACACCACAGCACGTCGGTGTATCGGGGTGGAGCAATCACACCCTATATGATATGGTGCGCTCTATGATGAGTACTGTTGAGTTACCTGTTTCCTTTTAGGGGCTTATGCACTTAAGAAGCTGCATACTTATTTGAATTAGGTTCGAATCAGATCACTGCCTACCACTCCATATAAGATATGCTATGGGAACAGCCTATCTCTTAAGTAAGTTAAGATTTGGGATTGTCCGGCCTATGTCAAAAGCAAAATCCGGACAAGATCGAGGCAAGGTCACTTCTGTAGAACTGGAAGGAGTTCCAGTTATACAAACTACAGATGATGATTTGATAGAACCAAAGGATTCAATGGTCCCCGACGAACCTCAGCCTCTCCGCCGATCTAGCAGGGTTTCTCATCCTCCTGAGAGATACTTTGGTTTCACGATGACAGTGGGAGCGAGGATTGCATCATGAGATGATGACCCAACTAGTTTCGAGCAGGCAATCGAGAGTAGGGACTCTGTAAGAATGGTTGGATGCTTAGCGATCTGAGATGGAATCCATGTACACCAACAAAGTATGGACTTTGGATGCTGTATCTGAAGGGTTAAATCCCCATCAGGAGCAAGTATATCTTGAGAAGATTACTTGGTGTAGATGGAAAAGTTGAGACTTTCAAAGCTAGACTTGTTAATGGTTTTAATCATCGACCTGGCGTGGATAATGATGAAACCTTTTCCAGTGGCTATGCTTAAGTCCATCCGGATCCTACTTAACATTGCTGCATACCATGACTACGATATCCGGTGGTTCGGTGTCATGACTATTTTTCTAAATTCTGATTTAGAAGAGAACATCTATAAGTACATAGCCAGAGGGCTTCGTAAACAGTGGGAGCAGCGGAAAGATGTGCAAGTTGCTTTACAGGTTAAAGCAGGCATCACGGAGTTGGAACGTCTGTTTTGATGTGGTAGTCAAAGTGTTTGACTTCATCAAAATGGTAGATGAACCTTGTATATACAAAAAGGTAGTAGAGAGTAAGGTGTCCGTCCTCGTATTGTACGTGGACAACATACTCTTGATATGAAAAGAGTTTCCTATGCAACGATCGGTCAATCTCCACTTATCACATGGATTCTCCATATAGGATCAAAGTGATACCTCCTAAATCCTGGGTTTTGGATCTATGAGATAGATCTAAATGGATGTTAGGATTCTCACTAGTTGCAGTGAGATGGTATCAGTTGATCCTGGGGAGAATCACTGGAAAGGTTCCAGGGTGATAAGGACGACAGAATGTCAGTCGCAGGCATTGTCTTTACCCTCGGTGGAGGGACGGTATGTTGGAAGAGTTCCAAGCTTTATACCGTGGTAAACTAGATGATAAAGGCTGGTGACATCGCTATTAAAGATACTACCAAAGAGGCAGTTTAGGTGAATATTGGTTCATAAGATGAACTAGGTTCCTACCATTGTGTGACAATGGAAGTGTGGCTTTGGCCCAGGAACCCCGATCCTATCAGCGACCCAGACATATTCTGAGGCAGCATCACCTGATCATGGAGATAGTTGATCTCCAGGGTGATCGAGGTTTGGAGAGTAGACTCAAAGGACAACACGACGAATCGACTCACAAAGGCATTTTCCCAGAGAGAGACTTATATGGGATGGTTGAGTATGTGATACTGCAACAACTGCTACAGATGGCCCTAGTGCAAGTGGGAGATTGTTAGTTATATGTATACCCTAGAGGCCATTACTGTACATGGGATGTATATTGTAGTGGATGCTGGGACATATATAGGTAGGACTTTCTTGCTCGACATGATAGTACGCTATATGGTTGCTCTTTATCTTAACATGTATACTTGCAGTCTCTCTATTGCATGTTGATAAAACCCTTAGGATGTGTGCTCGACTTCCAGGACTATGATGCAGATCATACTAGTGGGGCCTGGGTAGTCAATGAGTACATCCTTCAATGTTCCTAGTCGTGGGAATATCGAGACGGGGCATCGATATTCCAGAGTAGACTAGCGTATATCTTCTCGACCCATGTGATGGGCGATGGATGATCCCATATCCATTGGTGTTTGACATCAGAGATGGTATGCGGGTGCTCAGTGGAGACTGGGTACACTGAACGGACTCGCCGAGAACTCCCAGATGGTATTATACCTCACGTCAGATGGCAGTTCTCTGGTGACACTGGTACAGCTTAGTCTGTTGACCCGAGATCATCATAGAGTCTTATGTATCTCCCATTGTGCTTTGATTTCCACCCTACCACGGCTCTAATGAGTCGTGCAAACATGTGGTTTTTGGGTACAGTCCCGATTCACATGGAGGCAATGAGCGATAGGAGGGGATTCGTCTCTCCCGGTATTGGAGGTTGATGTTGCGCTATGCTCGACTGGCCATAACTGGAAATCCCTGGCCAGGGTTGCACTGATTTACTGGTAAGTGTTATCAGTAGTTTCATGCTTGTTATGGACCTTACATCGGCATGACTTATCGAGCTACTGTGGTCTGACGTTTACCACCCCTAGGCGAGATATGCGACATATCAGACGAACAGACCGGACTGTCCGGTAAGTGTTACTGGTTGGATTCACAGGATTGTGAGCGGGCTTGCTCGTTGATCTTCTGATCGCTCAATACCCGGGTGGCCGTTACGTTTAGCAGACCGCTTGCGGCTTGTGGGTGTTTGATATGATCATCACCTACTGCCGGCGTATTAACGAGTCTTTAGAGTCCTACACAGGGGTTTCCTGGCTCAAGCGAAACGAAATAGGAGCGCATATGAGATATGTGCGGGACCGAGAATAATACCAGTATGTGATACTGTATTTTATTCTCGCGATTTGTATCATCGGACGGTTATATGTGATATAGCCGGGATACCGAATCAAATGTTGATTCGATATATTGATACACTTGATACTAGTCGGTTATATGCAATTTGACCGGATCGTTAAATCAAGTGTTGATTTAATGATTTAATGTATAATTATATATTTGATATATTAATTTACATTAACTAGTATTAGTTCACTTAAGATTGATTTTCTCACTTGGTGTGCACAAGTTGTATATATGATATATGTTTGTGCAGTAGATTGTATCATGTTTGATGATACATGCAAACTTGGGTGTGTGTATGACTTACACCAAGTTTAGGCTAATGGTTAGGGTTTTATTTTCTTTATTTATTTTGGAAAAACTAAATGGTGTTTTTTCTTCTTTTGGCTTGAATCTTCATAGCATCTTTGAAAAGTTTAGCCATTTTGTTTTGTTCATTAACCTAACCATTAGCCTAAACTCTAGTTTAGTCTCTACATGAGTTTACTCACCCATGGTTGCTAAATGATAGACTTCACTTGAATTTTCTTTTAGAGATAATTCATTATTCATTTCCTTCTTCTTCTTCTTCATGAAGTGAAGAAAGCTTTGTTGAAAATTCCAAGTGAAGAAATCAAGTGAGAAATCCAATTCTAAAGTGAACCCACTTCCTATTTCTTCATCCTCAACAACTTGCCATGTAGTAGAGTGTGTTATCTTCACAAGTTTCATGACCTAGTGAAGATGGAGTTTGAGTTTGAGTCGCCTCGACGTAGATCATCTTCGGCATCGAAGTCAACGACCTAGCACGCTTATTTCTCCGAGTAGACCAACGCTAGAGTCCGGGATCCCGATGATCGCAGTGGAGGGACGTCAACACGGAGCTATGGAAGTGGATGACCGGATCTACAAAGGTTGTATTTCCATTCACTTGTAGTTAAAGTAGTTAACTTGCTTGCTTTCGCCTTACCTCTAGTAACGATCTTGCATTAGGGTTTCTTAGCACATGGAAAAAGTTTGATTTTGGCATGGTTGATGCCTTATGTAACCTCTTGAGTGTGCCCAGGATCCCTACAGAAAGAAGATTGGGGTGCACGTGTCACGACTCGAAATTCGGTCCGTAACCGGCACTTAAATTACGTAACGTCTCCAGGCGTACGTAACTTAAGTAAGCCGAAAACCCAGAAATCTAAACCACCCAAGAATGGATCAACGGAGAAAACATAATTTAAAAGTATTAGTGTTGCCATTTAAAATCTCTAACTCTAGTTTTCGTTTATAAAAATTTCGGCAGCACCTCCTTTGTAAAACTGGCCCCGTAAACGGGTACAACACAGATAATATATAAAACATCCCAAGTGGGAGAAAAATCACGCCCACCGGCGGAGACAATCACCACAACAAGTATACGACGCCAAAGCGAAGAAATATCAAAGAGAACGACTATATCAAGAAGTAAACATATCCACAACAACCTGCTTCTACGAGCACGGTTCCCAAAACCAATATAATACATCACTGATATCTCACAAGTCGTCTCTAAGTCATATACAACAAGGGTAGATGGAGAATACTAGATCCAACAAATGATATACAATGTACAACGGATAACCGCAAACCCACCTATAATGCAACGGCCCCACTGCCCAAGGTAGCGGTATCCACAAAAGTAATGATGATAAGCTGCCCCGCCGTGACTACTCAAAGGGTAAGTCCTGCAAAAAACTGTGGCACAACGGGGGTGAGTTGCCAACTCGTGAATAGTAATTAACATCATACAGTAATCGCAAGTATGCACTAACATCAATGATCAATAACATGTGAACTGATAGCATGAGTATGACAATATGAATATACAACTATCATGATATCCATATCAATATAATACTGAGTGCGGCAAGTAAATAATCTCATGCGCATATCATCAGCATGAAAAACACGGTGTATCTCAACAACACCCAAATCCCAAATACTCAGATCGGCCCTCAAATCGGCCCCTCAAATCCTGTACCTCTCGTGAAACCCGAGTGTCAAACATCGACACCCAAAAACATAATATCCATACGTTCCTCGAAAACCAAGTATCCTACCTCGATACTTGCGTTTTCACGTATCGGTCTTTCTGATATCCATACGTTCCTCGAAACCAAGTATCCCACCTCGATACTTGCGTTTCCACGTATCGGTCTGTCAACCCCATATATCTCTCGGAAATTAAGTGCCCACATCGACACCTTAATTTCCCATATCGCATCTCAAATGCATAAGTCCATATAATGTATCTCGCGGATCCCAAGAATCCAAATCCAGAATACATATATATACAGCGTCCCATACCACTGATATATATGCAATACAAATCATAAAAATCCAAATCCAAATACATATATATACGGCGTCCCATACCACCGATATATATGCTATAAAAACTGTAATATCTACATCCAGAATACATATATACACGGCGTCCCATACCACCGATATATATGCTATGATAACTGTAATATCTACATCCAGAATACATATATACATAGCGTCCCATACCACTGATATATATGCAATACAACTGATCATATAACAATAGCAAGGTATATGTGCTAACAAGTAATATAGCATGGTATATGTGCTAACAAGTAATATAGCATGGTATATGTGCTAACAAGTAATATAGCATGGTATATGTGCTAACAAGTAATATAGCATGGTATATGTGCTAACAAGTAATATAGCAGGGTATACATATGAGCATGTAGGTATATAGGTATGTTCTATGTAACATGTACCATCGCACAAGTATAACTGTTTAATGTCGCTAACTACTAGCAAGGTATATGAATTAGCAATTGTGTTGTGCCTATCATGTCAATTATCAACAGTGTGTGTGTAGCATATCATTGGTGCTCGTGCAACATGGACTGTCGATAATAGTGCAGTGTACATCAGATATAATATCATGCACTACAAGTAACTATATGCAATGTGAATCATGCAATGTCTCTATATAAGCAAATAGGCATACGGCTAATATCATATCATATCTAGCCCCGACGCGTAGCGCCATACGGGCGATTCCCCGTAGATGTTAAATCTACTCACACTGTGGTCTTCAGCTATGAAAATCCGACCACCTGCTTCCCTTTGTTCGCAGCGTCTGAAGTCCCCGCTTGCGACGCTATAATATCACAAACACAAGAAATAATGCGAATATCTTAGAAGCAATCTCAATAACGCAAAACTACGTATAATAAAACGCATCAACGCACTAAACCCCATCACGAATACACGTCTAACGCAAACACCCGAAACGATACCTAAACCCAAACTGAGCACGTCGCAGCACGACACACGACTCGTGTCGCAACACGTAACACGCGAACTCAAAACACACGATTATAGGTAATCGATCCCAGATTTTGCATACTGCATTTACTAACAAAATCAACAGTACCTAACAACCCCAAATAACAGCAGACAACTACCACAGAAGACCCACCCCAAAATCTCCCCAAGTCGGCCGGCGTCGCCGGCCCCCTCTTCGAAGCTCGCCGGCCCAGACCGGCGGGGTGGCCCCCGTCTCTTGGGTGGTGTCTCAGGTCAACCTGCACATCACTCTAAAGTTGTTGCTTTCATCACTAAAATCCCCAGATCAAAGCAGATACCAATATCACTAAAAATACACTAAAAACCCGATATCGCCTCAAACGATATAAACTACGTTCTACGCAGAATTTAACGATCAAACCCACACAAAAACTACAATTTAACAGTAGAGGGGTTATACCTAGCAACTTTGTTCTCAAGTCCAAGCTTTTCCCCTCTCCAAGTGATCAAGATCAAGAAAATCCCAAGCTTTTGGTATTTTTGAGTATAGGTTTCAGAATTTTGAGAGTTTTGTGAGTTTTGATTGATAAAGTATGAGGAATAATGGAGCAAGAGCAGTAGAGGGAGAGGGAAATTCGGCCAAGGGAGTGAGGTGGATGATTGAGAGGGTTTCCTAGCAATTACCTACACTTATTGCTCATTAAACACACTTGCACACATACACACACATGCATGCATCTACTCACTTCTCTTTTCTTTTCTTTTTCAATTAATTCCAAGTTTAAACCTAGGCCACACACTAATCCCCTAGGTGAAGTGAGAAGGATTTCTAACTTAGAAGTTTTAAACCAAAGATTGCAAACGGAAATTTTCCCAAAATTTGAATACCGCATTAAAATAATATTAAAAATTGGGAAAAACCAAAATGAACCAAAACGTCCCATATACTCCCAAAGTTCGCGCACTAGCTTTATTTTAGCTAATCTAGGTGCTGGCAAGTCTATATGGTCGTTTGTTCACAGTCGGGTAAAAACGGAAAATACCGACAAACTTACCCTAAAACGGACGAAATCGCATAACGATTTCCAAAACGTTACAATCTCCCCCCCTTATAGAAATTCGGTCCCCGAATTACAATTTCATACTAAAACGTACCTTCAAAAAGATAAGGGAATCTCTCCCGCATCTCGCTCTCGATCTCCCAAGTGATCTCCTCACCAGTCGGACTACGCCACAGAACCTTTACAGAAGGCAAGTCCCTAGACCGAAGCTTCTTCACCTGCCGATCCAAAATAACTATCGGCTGCTCGGTGAACGAAAGATCACGCTCAAGCTGAACGGTCTCGTGCTGAATCATATGAGAAGGATCATGAAGGTATCTACGAAGCATCGACACATGAAAAACGGGGTGAACATCCGGAAAACTAGGCGGGAGCGCTAAACGATAAGCAACCGAACCTACTCGCTCAAGGATCTCGAAAGGACCTACAAATCTGGGACTGAGCTTCCCTCTCTTCCCAAATCGCATAACGCCCTTCATCGGAGAAATCTTCAGGAATACATGATCTCCCACTGCGAACTCAAGTCTGCGACGACGACGGTCGGCATAAGACTTCTGCCTGCACTGGGCTGCTCTCATCCTGTCCTGAATCAGCTGGATCTTCTCCGTAGTCTCCTGAACAAGCTGGGGTCCCAAAACCAAACTCTCACTAAGCTCGGTCCAACAGACTGGCGATCGACACTTCCTACCATATAAAGCCTCAAAAGGTGCCATCTGAATAGTCTCCTGAAAGCTGTTATTATAGGAGAACTCAATCAACGGTAAGTGACGATCCCAACTGCCCCCAAAATCAAGCACACATGCACGGAGCATATCCTCCAGAGTCTGAATAGTCCGCTCCGTCTGACCATCTGTCTGCGGATGAAAAGCGGTGCTAAAACTCAATCTGGTACCCAAAGCTTCCTGAAGCTTCTGCCATAGACGGCTAGTAAACTGGGTACCTCTGTCGGATACTATGCATGTGGGAACACCGTGCAAACGCACAATCTCATCTATATAAAGCTGAGCGTACTGAGCATAGCCGAAAGTGGTCTTCACTGGAAGGAAGTGAGCCGCTTTCGTCAACCGGTCTACAACAACCCAAATGGAGTCATACCCTCTACTGGTCCTGGGTAGACCCACAATAAAGTCCATGGAAATCTGCTCCCATTTCTACTCCGGAATGGGTAAAGGCTGCAACTCTCCAGCCGGTCTCTGATGCTCAGCCTTGACTTGCTGACAAGTCAGGCACCTCGAAACGAAGTCCGAAATATCGCGCTTCATCCCTTCCCACCAGTAGTAGTCTCTCAAGTCTCGATACATCTTGGTGGAACCTGGATGAACGCTAAAAGTCGACTGATGTGCCTGCTCTAGGATCTCGCGTCTCAACCCATCAACATCCGGTACACACAAGCGAGTCCCGCATCGTAGCACACCCTGGTCATCAATCATGAACTCCGAAACTGTACCCCGTCGAACAAGCTCAAGAATCTCAGACAAACGAGCATCACTGGGTTGCGCCTCACGAATACGATCAACAAGTAGAGGACGGGCGCGGACATGAGCAAACTGTCCCCCAGTGGAGGTAAACTCGAACTGCACTCAACTATCACACAAGAGCTGCCAATCTGCAGAAGACTGACACCGAACGGCGCTCAGCTGGGACAAGCTACCCATGGGCCTACGACTCAAAGCATCGGCTACTACATTCGCCCTGCCCGGGTGATAAAGGATCTCACAATCATAATCCTTCACTAGCTCCATCCATCGGCGCTGTCTCAGGTTCAGATCTCTCTGCTGGAAGATGTACTTCAGACTCTTGTGATCCGTGAAGATCTGACACGACTCCCCATACAAGTAGTGCCTCCAGATCTTCAACGCAAATACTACCGCAGCCATCTCCAGATCGTGAGTGGGGTAATTCTGCTCGTGCTTCTTCAGCTGCCTAGAAGCATATGCAATCACCCTATCATGCTGCATCAAAACACAGCCGAGCCCCACTCGAGAAGCATCACAATACACAACGTAGCCTCCCGATCCAGAAGGTAAAGAAAGAACTGGTGCTGTCGTCAACCGAGTCTTCAACTCCTGAAAACTCTGCTCGCACGCATCAGTCCAGAGAAAAGGAACCCCCTTCCGGGTCAATCCAGTCAGCGGTGCAGCGATACTCGAAAAATCCTGCACAAAACGGCGATAATAACCAGCTAAGCCCAAAAAGCTGCGGACCTCAGTCACCGATACAGGTCTGGGCCAAAGCTGTACAGCCTCGATCTTCCTCGGGTCCACAAGAATCCCATCACTAGTCACCACATGACCCAGGAAGTCCACTCGATCAAGCCAAAACGCGCACTTTGAGAATTTAGCATACAGCTGGTGCTCTCTCAATATCTGCAAAGTAATCCCCAAGTGCTGCTCATGCTCCTCTCGACTCCTAGAGTACACCAGTATGTCATCAATAAACACGATAATGAACTGGTCGAGGAACGGCCTGAAAATCCGGTTCATCAGATCCATGAACGCTGCTGGCGCATTGGTGAGTCCGAACGACATCACCAAAAACTCATAATGCCCATAGCGTGTACGAAAAGCAGTCTTCGGAATATCATCATCCCGAACCCGTAACTGATGATAACCCGAACGCAAATCAATTTTCGAAAAATGTTTCGCACCCTGGAGCTGATCGAATAAATCGTCAATGCGGGGTAAAGGATACCTGTTCCGCACCGTAACACGGTTCAACTGACGATAATCCACACATAGCCTCAAACTGCCGTCCTTCTTCTTGACGAACAGAATAGGAGCTCCCCACGGCGAAACACTCGGACGCACAAGTCCCAAATCAAGCAACACTTGCAATTGATCTTTAAGCTCTCTAAGCTCTTCCGGAGCCATCCGATAAGGCGGAATAGAAATAGGCTCCGTGCCAGGAATCAGATCAATGCAAAACTCAATATCGCGCTCTGGCGGCATCCCAGGTAACTCATCGGGAAAGACATCGGGAAACTCTCGCACGGTAGAAACCTGGTCCAACAACTCCACTGTGGCTCCAGTATCATGAATGAACGCCAAGAATCCCCGACATCCCCTCCTCAAAAGCCGACTAGCGCACAAAACAGAAATCAAGCAGTGAGGGGCGGCAGTACGGTCCCCCTGCACAACCAACACCGACTCGCCGGGAAAACAAAATCTAACTGTCTTCTCGCGGCAGTCCACGGACGCATAGCAAGTAGCTAGCCAATCCATGCCCAACAAAACGTCGAAGTCCAACATCTCCAGAAGGATCAAGTCGACGGGCAGATCTCTGTCACCAATATGGACGACACAAGATCGAAACACATAACGCGCAACAAACGACTCTCCCACAGGAGTAGTCACGATCAGCGGCTGATCCAGCAAACACGACTCTAGGCCTAACCTCGGCACGAAGTGCGTAGAAACATACGAATGCGTGGATCCCGGATCAAAAAGAACATGCGCATCATAAGAACATACAGAAAGAGTACCTGAAACCACGGCATTGGACGCCTGAGCGTCCTGGTGAGTCAAGGCAAAAACCCTAGCCTGACCTCTACCTGCTACTGGCTGTCCTCTGCCTCTGCCACCTCGTCCTCTCGGTACAAAACCTCCGCGACCACGACCTCGCTGAACAGGAGTCTGACGTGGCGCAACAACTGGAACAAGAGGCAACGCTCTCTGAGGTGGAGAAGGTGGTAAGGTAATCTGCGGTACAGCTGACTCGTTCACACGCGGCTCCGTACAATCTCGAACCCGATGACCCAAACTACCACACCGGTAACATCCAGAAACAAACTGCCGATCATCTTGAGGGTAAGAACCATAAAGTCGACCTCGTCCCGAACCGCCACTATCAGAACGAAAACTGTCTCGACGTCTAAACGTCTGCCTCGCTGCCGGATCACCCATACGAACTCTCTTCGGTCCCGGAACAACTGATAACTCAGCTAGACGCTCCTCTACCGAAAGAGCTGCATCCACCGCTGCCGCATACGTGTCACAATGCTGAACACTGATGGCTAAGAATATCTGGGTAAGTAGGCCTCGAACAAACCTCTTCACCCTCATCTCCTCAGTCGCCACCAGGTATGGAGCATATATCGACAGCTCAGTAAACAATACATCATAATCCGACACCGTCATCCCCGGCGTCTGACGTAAAGACTCAAATCTGCGCGCTCGCGCATCTCTAACGCTCGGTGGAAGAAAACGAACGAGAAAAGACGTCACAAACTCAGCCCAGGTCATAGGAGCAAGACCAGCGGCTCTGCCTCTCTCCAACGACTCACACCACTTCTGGGCCATACCCTCCAGACGAAAACTGGCAAACTCCACCCATCTCTCGTCGGAACATCGGAGTGAGCGACAAATCCTGGCCATCCGGTCGATAAACGACTGCGGATCCTCGGTAACATCTGTACCCGTAAACACCGGAGGTCTCAGCCTCATGAAATCTGTCAACGACACAGCAATAACCCCCGGAGCTGCAACTGTGACTATCGGAACTGTAGGTACCATCGTGGCCTCCGCAGCGGGTGGAACAACCGCCTGCCCCTGCGCTCGGATGGTCTCTACCAAAGTCCCCACAATCTGGCGCAGATCCTGCATACCAGCTCGAATCATAGCAATATACTCCGGTACAACAGGCGTACCATCCCGGTCAGTCCTCGCCTCAGGCGAGTCAACTCTGACCTCGGCCCTCGCGGCCGCTCTCTGAGCCCTCGTAGTCTTCGGCGGCATATGGGCTATAAATTGAAATAAGATTCGATAAGGAAACGGAAATCGAATCACAAGATGTATATCAATCACGGAAGGAATATCAATCAACAAGTCCTAAGGTCACTTAGGCGGAGTACCGTGTCGTAAGTATGCCGCGGAACATACACACGCTACGTCACTCTGCTTAAGCCACCTACTCCATCATACCAAGGTCATCCTAGACTCCGAAAGGTAAAACCTAACGCTCTGATACCAACTTTGTCACGACCCGAAATTCGGTCCGTAACCGGCACTTAAATTACGTAACGTCTCCAGGCGTACGTAACTTAAGTAAGCCGAAAACCCAGAAATCTAAACCACCCAAGAATGGATCAACGGAGAAAACATAATTTAAAAGTATTAGTGTTGCCATTTAAAATCTCTAACTCTAGTTTTCGTTGATAAAAATTTCGGCAGCACCTCCTTTGTAAAACTGGCCCCGTAAACGGGTACAACACAGATAATATATAAAACATCCCAAGTGGGAGAAAAATCACGCCCACCGGCGGAGACAATCACCACAACAAGTATACGACGCCAAAGCGAAGAAATATCAAAGAGAACGACTATATCAAGAAGTAAACATATCCACCACAACCTGCTTCTACGAGCACGGTTCCCAAAACCAATATAATACATCACTGATATCTCACAAGTCGTCTCTAAGTCATATACAACAAGGGTAGATGGAGAATACTAGATCCAACAAATGATATACAATGTACAACGGATAACCGCAAACCCACCTATAATGCAACGGCCTCACTGCCCAAGGTAGCGGTATCCACAAAAGTAATGATGATAAGCTGCCCCGCCGCGACTACTCAGAGGGTAAGTCCTGCAAAAAACTGTGGCACAACAGGGGTGAGTTGCCAACTCGTGAATAGTAATTAACATCATACAGTAATCGCAAGTATGCACTAACATCAATGATCAATAACATGTGAACTGATAGCATGAGTATGACAATATGAATATACAACTATCATGATATCCATATCAATATAATACTGAGTGCGGAAAGTAAATAATCTCATGCGCATATCATCAGCATGAAAAACACGGTGTATCTCAACAACACCCAAATCCCAAATACTCAGATCGGCCCTCAAATCGGCCCCTCAAATCCTGTACCTCTCGTGAAACCCGAGTGTCAAACATCGACACCCAAAAACATAATATCCATACGTTCCTCGAAAACCAAGTATCCTACCTCGATACTTGCGTTTTCAAGTATCGGTCTTTCTGATATCCATACGTTCCTCGAAACCAAGTATCCCACCTCGATACTTGCGTTTCCACGTATCGGTCTGTCAACCCCATATATCTCTCGGAAATTAAGTGCCCACATCGATACCTTAATTTCCCATATCGCATCTCAAATGCATAAGTCCATATAATGTATCTCGCGGATCCCAAGAATCCAAATCCAGAATACATATATATACAGCGTCCCATACCACTGATATATATGCAATACAAATCATAAAAATCCAAATCCAAATACATATATATACGGCGTCCCATACCACCGATATATATGCTATAAAAACTGTAATATCTACATCCAGAATACATATATACACGGCGTCCCATACCACCGATATATATGCTATGATAACTGTAATATCTACATCCAGAATACATATATACACAGCGTCCCATACCACTGATATATATGCAATACAACTGATCATATAACAATAGCAAGGTATATGTGCTAACAAGTAATATAGCATGGTATATGTGCTAACAAGTAATATAGCATGGTATATGTGCTAACAAGTAATATAGCAGGGTATACATATGAGCATGTAGGTATATAGGTATGTTCTATGTAACATGTACCATCGCACAAGTATAACTGTTTAATGTCGCTAACTACTAGCAAGGTATATGAATTAGCAATTGTGTTGTGCCTATCATGTCAATTATCAACAGTGTGTGTGTAGCATATCATTGGTGCTCGTGCAACATGGACTGTCGATAATAGTGCAGTGTACATCAGATATAATATCATGCACTACAAGTAACTATATGCAATGTGAATCATGCAATGTCTCTATATAAGCAAATAGGCATACGGCTAATATCATATCATATCTAGCCCCGACGCGTAGCGCCATACGGGCGATTCCCCGTAGATGTTAAATCTACTCACACTGTGGTCTTCAGCTATGAAAATCCGACCACCTGCTTCCCTTTGTTCGCAGCGTCTGAAGTCCCCGCTTGCGACGCTATAATATCACAAACACAAGAAATAATGCGAATATCTTAGAAGCAATCTCAATAACGCAAAACTACGTATAATAAAACGCATCAACGCACTAAACCCCATCACGAATACACGTCTAACGCAAACACCCGAAACGATACCTAAACCCAAACTGAGCACGTCGCAGCACGACACACGACTCGTGTCGCAACACGTAACACGCGAACTCAAAACACACGATTATAGGTAATCGATCCCAGATTTTGCATACTGCATTTACTAACAAAATCAACAGTACCTAACAACCCTAAATAACAGCAGACAACTACCACAGAAGACCCACCCCAAAATCTCCCCAAGTCGGCCGGCGTCGCCGGCCCCCTCTTCGAAGCTCGCCGGCCCAGACCGGCGGGGTGGCCCCCATCTCCTGGGTGGTGTCTCAGGTCAACCTGCACATCACTCTAAAGTTGTTGCTTTCATCACTAAAATCCCCAGATCAAAGCAGATACCAATATCACTAAAAATACACTAAAAACCCGATATCGCCTCAAACGATATAAACTACGTTCTACGCAGAATTTAACGATCAAACCCACACAAAAACTACAATTTAACAGTAGAGGGGTTATACCTAGCAACTTTGTTCTCAAGTCCAAGCTTTCCCCCTCTCCAAGTGATCAAGATCAAGAAAATCCCAAGCTTTTGGTATTTTTGAGTATAGGTTTCAGAATTTTGAGAGTTTTGTGAGTTTTGATTGATAAAGTATGAGGAATAATGGAGCAAGAGCAGTAGAGGGAGAGGGAAATTCGGCCAAGGGAGTGAGGTGGATGATTGAGAGGGTTTCCTAGCAATTACCTACACTTATTGCTCATTAAACACACTTGCACACATACACACACATGCATGCATCTACTCACTTCTCTTTTCTTTTCTTTTTCAATTAATTCCAAGTTTAAACCTAGGCCACACACTAATCCCCTAGGTGAAGTGAGAAGGATTTCTAACTTAGAAGTTTTAAAGCAAAGATTGCAAACGGAAATTTTCCCAAAATTTGAATACCGCATTAAAATAATATTAAAAATTGGGAAAA
The DNA here is from genome assembly GCA_030015575.1 of Agapanthus africanus. Lineage (NCBI taxonomy): Eukaryota > Viridiplantae > Streptophyta > Magnoliopsida > Asparagales > Amaryllidaceae > Agapanthus > Agapanthus africanus. Next base: position 383,314,511 of record JASDDO010000022.1, on the reverse strand, counting down.
ACCAAAATGAACCAAAACGTCCCATATACTCCCAAAGTTCGCGCACTAGCTTTATTTTAGCTAATCTAGGTGCTGGCAAGTCTATATGGTCGTTTGTTCACAGTCGGGTAAAAACGGAAAATACCGACAAACTTACCCTAAAACGGACCAAATCGCATAACGATTTCCAAAACGTTACAGCACGGATTTCTTAGCTTAAAAATTTCCTTTTTGTAATTTCGGGTTAATATAAAATATAAAAACCATAAAAATTGAAAAAATCAAAAATATAAAAATCCTATCATCTTTTATTGTTTGAAGGGTTTCTTGTGTGAATCATTGCAGGATCGACGGATCTGGAAAAATCCAGAGAGCGAAAGAGAAATTGGTAGATCAGAATAGAGGGGGATTTCCACAACAGAACAACACAATTTTTCTCGGGATCTGAAGCCTCCACAGAGCCGCCTTTTCGCCGCCGTACCCCTGTCAAAACCGCGGATCCGCGGCTTGTTGATCTCCTCACCGCGTGAATTTTGCACCGTTTGTTCTCTCATTCTCCCCTCTGCAACCTAAAATATATCTTTTGCCAAATTTTCTGCAGGATTCTTTGCGCTAAAAAAATCTTCCCCCTTCCAATAATTGATTTTCCGCAGGATTCTTTGCGCCGCGCTAAACAATAATTGATTGCTAGTGATTTACTGCTTTGCATATTTTAATCAGACTTTAAGGGGCTTTTGACCAATTCAGATTGGGTAGGGATTTCATCACCCTTCCCAGGACCCCAGAAATCACTTAAAGCATTTGCATTGACCATTCTTAATTAAAAAATACTAGACTCAGCCCTAAGGACGTCGCGCTCAATAGTACAGAGGACTAATTATAGGCATCAGCCGTTAATCCTAACCTGACTTTGCGGTGTCTAGGCAAGTGTGTCTAAGGCGAGTGGTTACTTAATTAGGGCCACTACTTGTAGTGGAGAGCCTCCCACTCACCTGGCACTTACTTGGCCGCAATTGGCAGTGAAGAGGCGGTTTGAGGTTCTATTTCTAGCCCTTTGGAACAGTTAGGAGCGGTCTAGCTGACCTAGGTGACCCGAGATCTAGGCCTGATTGTGCAATTGTGGTTGATTGCATTTGTGTCAAAAGTCTCTTTTCAAAAAATCTTTTTTCAAAAATCTCACATAAAAAAGGAAAAATCTTTTCAAAACTTGCAACTTGTCACTAAAGAAATCTTTGCACTCACTTACACCACTTCTTCTCATTGACTTTTTCTTACCTCCATATTCTGTCTTTCATCTTTTGACTACACTACCTCTTTAGTGTATGTCTGGTTGGACTAGGGGCACTAGCGCCCAATTAGTCCGTGTTTCATTGGTACCTACCAACGAACCTTTCGACTCCGAAGTCGAAATCCTTTCCACTTCTTCACTTTCACCTTCAAATTCTTCTTCCGAAGGTATGTCGGGATACAATCCCAACAACACCTTACCGACGGGACTGATTCTACCTCCGTTAGGTGCGAATAACCCGAATCACCCGCCTGTTGAAGCGCCCCAACGAGTCGCGCTCCAGGAACTTTTCTACCCAAGCCGCACTAACCTACCTACTTGTCTTTCCTTTCTACCGGCAAATGGGGACAATTTTGAGATCAAACCCCACTTCATCAATATGCTGCCAAAGTTTCATGGATTAGAATCCGAAGATGCTTATATCTTTATCAACAAATTCCAAAACGTTTGAGCTATGATGAAAACAACCCAATTAAGCGACGATGCTATAAGACTAAGGGTCATTCCTTTCACCTTATGTGACTTAGCCGAGAAGTGGCTATACAACACAGCGTCGCATTCAATTAAGAATTGGGAAGAGTTTGTGAAAGCCTTTCTTAAAAAGTTCTATCCTCATCACAAAACTGGTAGAATCCGTAATGAGATTATACAATTTTCCCAGCTTCCATCCGAACCATTTTGGAAGTGTTTTGAAAGATTCAAAGACCTACTCGTTCAATGCCCTCACCATGGGATCGAAAATTGGCAACTTTGCCAAACATTATGCGAGGGATTGAACCCGGCAATGAAGCAGTTGCTAGAAACCATTTGTCATGGTCACTTTCTAACCAAATCTAGTGACGAAGCGTGGCAGTTTATCGAGGATCTTAGTGAACAAACAATTCAGTGGGAGAGCACCAAGACCACATCATCTTCTTCTATTGGTTAAAATAGGGCAGGCATACATCACTTAGATATGTTGATTGCTATGAAGGCCGAGATGGCCGCTCTTACGAAAAAGCTAGAAGCGATTGAGACCAAAATCTCATCGCTTTCTCGTTCCCCTGTTGTGCCTCCACGAACTGTTTGTGCTTGTTGTTCGGATCCATCACATCTCACCGAAGAGTGTCCTTACAATGCATCTATCCAAGGACATGATCAAGTCAATGCTGCCTTTCAGCAACGATAAAGAAATGATCCATACTCTTTGACATACAATCCGGGTTGGAAGAGTCACCCAAATTTCGCTTGGAACCAAAATCAACACTTCCAAGGAAACAACAATTTTCAAAGGTCTCCTCCTCCACAACAACAAGCACATCCACAAACTCAATTTCATCAACCTTTCCAACAGCAACCTTACCCTAATCAAATGAACAATTTTGTACCCAACAATTTTGTTCCACCTCAAAATGACAAGGTTAACTCGCTCGAAAGAAGTCTAGAAGCGTTCGTAAAGCAATCTACACAATCCGCAGCAAGGTTAGAAACTTCTATTCAATCTTTGGTGCAAAACAGTGCCTTACACGATCAAAGCATCAAATCTATTAAGGTACAGATTGCACAACTCAATGCTGCGTTAAAAGAGCGAGAAAAAGGAAATCTTCCGTCTCAACCACTGCCAAATCCTGGTCACGCACATGTAACATATGAACAGCAGAATCATAACATAAATGCTGTAACCACGTTGAGATCCGGAAAAGTGTTGCAAAGTAATGTGGGAATTAACAATGACACCCCTGTCGATGGTCCTTCTTGTTCTTCACCTTCTTCTTCTTCTTCTTCTTCATTAGAGCCTATTCTTCATCCTTCACACGACTCTACTTCTTCTAGCTCGAACGGACCCACTTCTCACAACACGAACACATCTACACGGGGATCCGTTCCAACTCCACAATCTGATCCGCAAAAATTGGACTCAACAACTTTTCAAAATGTCCCTTTTCCAAACCGGTTGAGATCCAATAAACCAACTCCACAAATAGAGAAGATTGTAGAGTTGTTCAAACAGGTTAGCATAAATATCCCTCTCTTGGATGCAATCCAACAAGTTTCTTCATATGCAAAAATCTTAAAGGACTTATGCACCAAAAAGAGGAAGTCACAAGTACCAAAGAAAGTTTTCGTGGCTAGTGCTGTTAGCGATGCTCTTGTCCAATCTTTACCTCAAAACCACAAGGACCCCGGTTGTCCTACTATTTCGATAACAATTGGGGACAAGAACATCAATAGAGCACTATTAGATCTTGGTGCTAGTGTCAATTTGCTACCTTATTCTATGTACGAGCAATTAGGCGTTGGAGAGCTTAAGCCCACTCATTGTACTCTCCAAATGGCCGACCGATCCATCACCCATCCTAGGGGAGAGTTGGAGGATGTGCTAATTAGAGTAGGGGATTTCATTTTCCCCGTTGAATTTATTATTATGGATACACAACCTGTCGCTAACCCCCGTAGTCAAATTCCGGTGATACTTGGTCGACCATTGCTTGTGACTTCTAATGCAGTGATCAATTGTCGTAATGGTTCAATGAATCTATCTTTTAGCAATATGACAATTGAACTCAAGATTTTTAAGTTGGGAAATCAGCCTGCCGAGCCTAATTCTAGCGTACTTGATGTTTGCTCGATCAATGAGATCGCGGAGGAGGACTGTGAGTTCGAAAATTTTATGTTTGATCACAGCAGTGTTGACGCCACTAGTGCGTTCCTCCTAGAATCCGACACAGCTTTCACGGCGGACAATGATTATGAGTGTTTCACCTTTGGAGACGATTTTGAAGACTTACCACCCGATTGAGTCTTTTGCTTTTTCGGATGAGTTAGTTGAACCATCTGACTCGGTTGCGTACACTCGATTTGAACCGTTGATGGAATCCTTCGAGTTTGAAACAGTTACACCATTGTTACCATCAATTGTTTCACCTCCTAAACTCGAACTAAAGCTTTTGCCGTCGCACCTTAAATATGCTTATCTAGGTGAAAATGAGACCCTTCCCGTTATCATATCGGCCGCTCTAGCTCTCGAGCAATAGAAGGCCCTTTTAATGGTCTTACAAAATAATCGGCAAGCTTTTGGCTGGTCTATGGCGGACATCAAGGGGATTAGTCCCCTCATAGTTGAACATCATATACACTTGATGGATGATGCCAAGCAGGTAAGGGATCCACAAAGACGCCTCAACCCCATAATGAAAGAGGCTGTCAAGATGGAGATTGTTAAATGTCTTGATAGTGGTATCATTTGCCCTATCGAGGATAGCCAATGGGTTAGCCCCATTCATGTTGTGCCAAAGAAATCGGGCATCACGGTCATTACCAATGAGGCAAATGAGTTAATTCCCACTCGCACCCAAACTGGGTGGCGAGTTTGCATCGACTATAGAAAACTCAATGCCGCGACAAGGAAAGACCACTTTCCTTTACCTTTCATTGACCAAATGCTAGAACGATTGGCTGGGCACGAGTTCTACTGCTTTATGGATGGCTATTCCGGCTATAACCAAGTTCCCATCGCCAAAGAGGATCAAGATAAGACCACATTTACTTGTCCTTTTGGCACTTTTGCTTATCGTCGCATGCCCTTTGGGTTATGCAATGCACCCGCTATATTTCAGCGGTGTATGATGGGAATCTTTTCAGACATGGTTGAAAAGTTTTTGGAGATCTTTATGGATGATTTCTCCATTTTTGGTGACTCCTTCGACGAGTGTTTACTACATCTTGACGTGGTTCTTACCCGCTGTAGGGATAAGAACCTAACTTTAAATTGGGAAAAGTGCCACTTTATGGTACAAGAAGGCATTGTCTTAGGACATGTCATCTCGCAAAACGGCATAGAGGTTGATAGAGCCAAAATTGAGGTCATTTCTAATCTTCCTCTTCCTAAATGCGCCAAAGACATCCGAGCCACGCTGGTTTTTATAGACGGTTCATCAAGGATTTTAGCAAGATTGCTAGACCCTTGACTCTCTTATTGGCCAAGGACACAACATTTGATTTTGACTCAACTTGCATAGAAGCGTTCGAGTCATTGAAACGCTCTCTCATTTCTGCGCCCATTCTTTCATCTCCAGACTGGACGCATCCCTTCGAAATTATGTGCGACGCATCAGATTTTGCTATTGGTGCTATTCTTGGACAACAAATTAACAAGATGCCGCACGTGATTTATTACGCTAGCCATACACTAAATAAGGCCCAACTAAACTACACAACAACAGAAAAAGAGTTTTTAGCAGTTGTGTTTGCACTTGAAAAATTCCGGCCTTATTTAATCGGTTCTCCAGTTATTGTGTATACGGACCATTCAGCTCTTCGCCACCTTTTTGCGAAAAAGGATGCTAAATCGAGGCTAATACGGGATCCTCTTGCTACAAGAGTTTGACCTTGTCATAAGGGACAAAAGAGGATGTGAAAACGTAGTGGCTGATCACCTTTCACGACTCCCTTCTTCGCCTACACTTGAACTTCCAATCACTGATGCTTTTCCCGATGAGCAACTCTTGACCGTTTCTTGCGAACCATGGTTCGCTGATATCCTAAACTATTTGGCCACCGGCTTGGTACCTAAAGATTTGTCGAAACAGGATAAACTTCGATTCTTGTCCCAAGCAAAGCATTTTTACTGGGATGAACCTTATCTTTTTGAATATTGTTCCGACCAAATCATTCGTCGGTGTGTACCGGAAAACGAGTTTAAGAGTGTGCTGTCCTTTTGCCACGATCAAGCATGTGGCGGGCACTTTGGCCCAAAGAAGACAACCGAGAAAATCTTGCAGTGTGGTTTCTATTGTCCACGACTCTTTAAGGATGCATATGAATACTGCAAGACATGCTCCCGGTGCCAACACTTGGGCCGGATATCGCGGAGAAACAAAATGCCGCTCCAACCAATTTTGGTTGTGGATGTTTTTTATGTTTGGGGTATTGACTTCATGGGACCATTTCCTAATTCTTTTGTGAATGTGTATATTCTTTTGGATATTGACTACGTTTCAAAGTGGGTCGAGGCTGTGCCGAGCCGAACGAATGACAACAAGGTTGTCGTTTGATTTCTTAAAGAGCATATCTTTTCTCGATTTGGGCACCCTCGAGCGATAATAAGTGATAATGGTTCTCACTTTTGCAATAGAACTTTTGAGTCCTTAATGCGCAAATATTCTATTACCCACAAGATGTCAACGCCATACCATCCCCAAACATGTGGGCAAGCCGAGGTTTTGAATCGGCAAATCAAGCAAATCTTGGAGAAAACGGTTTCTAAAAACCGTAAAGATTGGACACTCAAACTGATCGATGCACCATGGGCTTTCCTTACTGCATACAAGACCGGTCTTGGTATGTCTCCATACCGGCTTGTTTACGGGAATGCTTGCCACCTCCCAGTTGAGATTGAGCATAAGGCATTTTGGGCAATCAAAGAGTTGAATTTATCATTAGGAGATGCGGGCAGCAATCGAAAGCTGCAGTTAAATGAACTAGAAGAGCTGCGTGATAAGGCTTATGATAATGCCGTAATTGTTAAAAACCGAACTAAGGTGTTCCACGATAAACACCTTTTGTGAAAAACATTTAAACCTGGTCAACAGGTTTTACTCTATGACACTCGGTTACATTATCACCCCGGCAAGCTCCGCTCTAGGTGGAAAGGGCCATTTGTAGTCCGTACCGTTTATCCGCACGGTGCGGTCGATCTTGAAAATCCATAGGACGGTACTTTATTCAAAGTAAATGGACATCGATTAAAACCGTTCCTCACAGCGGACCCATCGGAGGAGCTCCTGTTTTTGCAGGAGCTGATCTACACCGATTAAATCTCCTCCACTTTCACCCCCGAATTTCCAATCAATTTTTCCAAAACTGTATTTCAAATAAGTTTGGGGGTGTGTATTATTTGTAAATACATAAATACAAAATACCATAAAAAATAAAAAAAAATTGCAAAACAATAAAAAAAAAATTTGGACCTTTTTGTAAAATTTCAGAATTAATAAATAAATAAATAATTTATTTAGAGATAATTTCCTCCTTTTGGATGGTTTTTTCTGCAAATTTCCATCTTTTCCCCCCCTATATAAAGAACCGAGCATTCTCTGCTTCTCACCCTTATTTTAACATCCTCACAAACCCTAGCGCCGCCAGAATTTTTTCCGCAGCACGATTGACTGCTATATGGTCGAGGACTGACCCGGCGGAAAATGTACCCGCTCGTACCCCTAGCTCTAGCTCGACATCGAGCGAGGGCGAAATGACACCTCAAGAGCTTGCACGATTAATGAGGAGAGTTGTGAGGGGAATTGATTCTTTAAGGGAAGAGTTTAGAGCGACGACAAGGGAACACGACCGTCGACTGACGGAGGTTGAGAGGGGTATTCAAACCCTGTTGGCTAGGGAAGAGCGAACACGTTCACGCTCGAGAGCGCGACGTAGGGCCGAGCAGTGAGGGCACTGCTTTGCTTAAGTTTGGGGGAGATGGTGGTGAATATAGTTATCTTTTGCATTGCATTGCATATTTTAATTTTTTTAAATATTTTTTTCTTTTTCTTTTGCATTGCATCCGTATATAAAAATCATAAAAATTGAAAAATATGAAGAAAAAAAAATATAGAAAAAGAAAAACCCAAAAAAAATTGAAAGTTTCAAAAAAAAATTATAAAAATTAATGTATTCAATTTTGGCTGTATTTGACTTAAGTTTGATAAATAGGTCAACTAGCTAGGAAAAACTAGATCTTAGACATAGTAAATTAAAAACCCTAAAAATAACCTTTCTTAAAGTTTAACGGTAGAAAGTATATGTCTTTGTAGTTTATTTAGATATAGGCAAATTTTGGGTTCACTTCTTGGGCTAAGTCGAAACAAAGGAAAAGTATTGATATTTTTATTAGAGTATAAGTTTGAAAAATAATTACTAGCTTAAGTCTAGATTCTGAAAATGTATACCCTACAATTTGCACAATCACGCACCTTGAAACTTGGAATAGTAGAAGAGACCATAAAATGCTCTTATCTAAAGTCCTTAGTACGAAGATAATAAAAAAATTCAAGTGTGAATAAAGAAAAAAAAAATGAACACTGGTTTTTGTGATTACTTAAGGCTAAAAAATAGAAAAATATTTAGCGAGGGTGCTTCATCACCTAGTGCCTTAGATCAACTGGTTTGGGAGTCACTGCTAAAATGCCTTAGGTGTTACAAGACTAGAAATTACGCTTTAAAGTGCAAACGCATTTTGTAATCGGTCGTTGGTACCTCAAGAAGTATTAACGGTCGCATGAAGGATGTGTAAGCAAAATTCAATTAAAAATTCACCAATTAATAAGTGCTTTGGACAACGGACAAGTGTATGATTGCTTGATTTGAATTTCCCAGTGTAGGGGTGATATATACACACACGTGGGGGTATGTGATTGGAGTTTAGATGAGAGAAAGGAGTGAATAATAAAACTTGTACCTTTAGTAGAGTTGATAAAAATTCCTAAGTAGAGATGGAACCCTAGAAGGAAAACTTAAGAGATGCCGAAAGCTAAGTAGGTCTGCAGAACGTATATAATCTTAAGTTAAATGATGAGAAAGTGTGAAGAATATGGGTGGATAATTTACAAGTCGACGATAATAGAATTCCTTGTTAGAAAACCTAATTGGAGAAAAAAAGTCGAAAAGCCGAATTGATAGAATTTTGTGGGTAGTATCCGCTGAAAACCCTAAAGAGACAACACTCCTCCTACTAGGGACACCTAGAGGTTTAACGGCTTGTTGCACGAGCTCAGTGCAATCGCGATTCCCTGCGAAAGTGAGGTTAGGTTTTTGTCGAGAATAAAACTAGGTTTGCTCGAGGACGAGCAAAAGATAAGTTTGGGGGTATTTGTTCATATCATAATATTGCAATATTATATTCCCCATTCTTATGCATTTTACAAATAAACAGGTGCTTTTGACCCATATCTGCTGCATAGTACAGGTTACAGGTTCTTGGAGCAAAAACAGTGAAAAAGATAAAAGACGATGCAAAAAGGAGACTTTGACCAATAAACAGAAGGATCTTGATCAAGCCTACACAAAAGATTAGTTCACAAAGTACAAGGCAACGCAAGGTCCAAGATTACAAAGCGAACGGTTAAAATACCAGTGCAATTGTTCACAGGGAGATCTGGAAGAAACCTAGAAGCCATTTTGATAAACGTACTGAAGAAATAGGAAGCCCAAAAAGCCCAGAAGCAGCACACAAAAATTCAGCATTCAAGACCAATATTGGGCCGCGGAACCGCCGCCCAACCCCTGTTGTGGCCGCGGTTCCGCGGCCATCTAGAGCCCGGAGAGAATAATTTTTTTACCAAAATGCGGAGGCAGTGCTGACTAGTCTTCCTAGGGTTTCTTTTGTAAATGCAGACGTGCGGGAATTGTAAACCTAGGGTTTTCTATGTCCTATAAATAGAGACCCAATTCATTGTATTAGTTCATGCCTCTTTTCATCAATAAAATTTCAGATTTCTTTTGAAGTTTTAAGAGCATCAATTCGTAAGTAGGTTTATTTTTCTGCCCTAGTTTTAGTTTTAATTTCTGCCCTAGGTAATTTCTTTTCTTGCCCTAGTTTAATATAGTTTAGAATTTTATTAATTCGCAGTAGATCTTTCATCTCTTAAATCAAAACAAAATAAAAATTATGTCCTTCGTAGATCCCTCAATGAGCGAGTAGTTTCCTCGCTAGTTAGGGTTAGAAATAGGGAAGGGTTTGAGAGATGAAGATCTCTCATCTCTTTCTTTGCCAATCTCTTATGAACAATTAGGACTCCATGCATACTTTCTTATTCTGCTCCTTACGGCACTCTACCCACGAGGTAACGGTGATACCGTAGTATAAAGGACCAGATTTGAATGTTTTCCATGGAGGTTAGGGTAAGGATTGATAAAGGACGGACAAGGATCTAGAGGAAGAAGCATCTTCCCAATCATCCTAATCCCCTTTATAATAATTACCATAACTCCTAATATGATATCTAATTTAAGGCATTGAAAGAGGTGTTGATCTTTATTTACCAAACTTTTCCTAAACCTAATCCTAGCAAGTTTCCTAATCCTAGTATAACTCAACTTAGTTTTTAGATTTAATTAAAAGATCCAACACCCTTTGGAATTTGCTCGTAAGAACATTTAGGAGATTTGCAACATCCCTGTGGACCGACCCGTATTCATCGGCTAGTTACCAAGCGATGCCGTTCATGATTGCGGTAACTTATATCTTTGATTGCGGTAAGGTACCACGTTGCCTTGTACTTTGTAAACTAATCTTTTGTGTAGGCTTGATCAATATCCTTCTGTTTGTTGGTCAAAGTCTCACTTTTGCATCGTCTTTTATCTTTTTCACTGTTTTTGCTCCAAGAACCTGTAACCTGTACTATGCAGCAGACATGGGTCGAAAACACCTGTTTATTTGTAAAATGCATAAGAATGGGGAATATATTATTGCAATATTATGATATGAACACCTGGCAGAGGGATCACTACCTACCGGTGATTGGTTGGACCTGGCGGTTATCCGGAGGATACTGACCAGAGTCGAGAGATGGATATGGGTCGACCAGTACTGCCGGGGCCGAGGGCCGATTCCGCAGACGGAGACCGTGGGCCGATCCGGAATGACGGAGCCTGATTGTAACGTTTTCAAAATCGTTTTGCAAATTTTCCGTTTTTAGGGTAAAATAGTCGGTGTTTTCCATTTTAACCCGATTTTGATCAAACTTCTGTATAAACTTGTCGGCACCTAATTTAGCTAGAATAAAGCTAGTGCACTGACTTTGGGGGTCAATGGGATGTTTTGGTTCACATAGAATTCCCCAATTAAATATTATTTTAATTCTTTATTTGTGCACTTTATTTGTGGTAATTACATTTTGGCTTGGGTTAATTACTACTAATGTGGTTTTATACTAATCTAATCACTAGATATTTTGTTAAACCATTCATTCCAAATATCTAGATATTTGGTGTTTAAAATGAACTTTTAAAGAAAAGAAAAGAAAGAAAAGGTGTCATTTTTGCATTTAATGAGCATTTAATGAATTTTGCTAGAACTTTCTTCTTCTTTTTGCACAAAACACCCCCCACTCCCTCATGGCCGGCCTCCCTCATTCCTTGCTGCCCTCTTCTTCTTCTCACCTCATTTCATCATTTTCTAGCATAAATAAATTATCAAAAATCCAAATAAATGCATACAAACTTAAATATAATTATTTCCCATCATTCTTCTTCACAAAACATGCTTGGATCTTCATTCTAGTGAGAATATTGGAGGCTAAAGTTTGGATTGTTCTTGTTTCAAATCTTGTCTCTTTGATTTTATAAACCCTAACCCTAATTTCTTTTGTGGTATTATTACTTTAATTAGCTTAATTATATGTTTAAATTAAGCTTTTAAATTCATATTTGGAAATTCTAGTAAGGGTTTTGTTAATCAAATTAGGGTTTTGATAAGTGAAATGGTTAGTTGATAATATTAGACAAATAAAAACTTAACCTACTTGCTAGATTTGTTAAATGATATTTTCCTAATTATCTAATTAGCTTAATTACTAACTAGATTTTTACTAAATCCTAATTAGTCAAGATTAAAATTCTAGTAAAGGTATGAATGGTTTAATCTTGCTAATTAGTGATGTTTGTAAATTCTAGTTTGGTAAAAAATTGTAGTTTGGTGCTAAAATGTTATATGTTGCTTACTAGATTTCGGTAAGTTTTAGGCGTGGGTTTCTTTTGACGTTGCGACGTTAATTATATTGATTCCATGTTTATTAGTGTGTTGTGAATGCGTAATCGGTACGATCAGGGTCTAGACTTGGTAGTTGTATCACTTTGCATTCCTAGCTAGGGTCGTGCCGATGACGTTCGTGTCATTGTGTAGCTTCTGCTCTTGAGTTCATTTCGTAGTATCACTACGCACGTTAGCCGCTAAACGGAAACTCGAGAGTATATTTGGAGTTGGTGCGTCGGTTAAACGTAGTTGAACGTATTTTTAGTCGATTGCTTATATACGCTTGTTATATTATTATATGTGTTCAGGATCGCAGGAGGGGACTTCGGGCGCTGCGAACAGAGGAAAGCGATGGTAGGCTTTACTTAGCCAGGATGGTTGGTGAGTAGATTTAACATCTACAGAGGAATCGCCCGCATGTCGTTATGCGTCTGGGCAAGAGATGTTATGAATTGTCGCATATTCTATTTCATATATAGAGTTGCGCCTACACCTTATTGCTTAGTTATTTGTTGTGCCTAGACTTGTACCTTTAGGACACTACACTATTATTGACGGCTAATGTTGCACGAGCACTGATTGTATGCCACACACACCGTCAATAATTACCATGACAAGCACAACACACATACCTATATGATATTGTTTGGTTAGGGACATTGAGACATTGATTCATATTTCTTTATGCATATGACATATAGCATACCTGTATACCTACATTCTTATACATATGCCTTGACATGCTTACATGCTAGTTACCTGTATACGTATAAGGTATTGTATCATTAACGGTAGGTACATACACACATAATTACATAGCTACAAGTATACCTTGCATACATACTTCATTTATACCTGGAAGGTTTATTACATCATTACTTATAGGTAGATGCATATACCTTGCTATATGATTGAAAGAGTTTCAGTTAACCGCAATCAAGACGGTGTCGCTTTGCAGCTAGCCGGTTGAGCACGGGTCGATCCACAGGGAGACGGAGCGTTTAATATTCTTGTCGTTACGAGTTAATGCACGTGGGTGGAATTGTTCTTATCTACCCTATGTGTTATATGCACAAGTAAAGTTGTTAGGAAAAGATATGAAAGTGTAAGCTAAGGAAATCCGTATTCAAAACCTTTGAGCCGAGTTTTGACCAATTGAAGCTAGAGCAATCGGCAACAACGTGGATTAGGGGATTTAAGCATGGTATTCGTGGAATCAGGCTTATTGACCCTTGTCCTTCCGTTCTTGTCTCTTGCTTTCGCCTCCGTCCAAACCGAAAGCAACCGGTCGCGGTTAGGAATCACCGTTACCTTGGTAGGGTAGGGTGCCTAACGGAGCGCTTGCGTAACGTTTGGGCGGGGTTCAAAGGAAAATTACGGGAAAAGGAAATGGGTAACGGAAATCTTAACTTACAAACTCGGTTTCTTTTCCTAACAACATGTATTCACAACCATTCATAAAACAAACCAAAAAGAGGGAACAAAAGAGAAGATAAACAAAGGGAAGAAAAGATTACAAGCAAGTAATTAAAGTGCATGGAATTTAAGTGCATGAAAGTAAAGCATGAATGTAAAGCAAGTAATAAAAAGCAAGAAGGAAACTACTAAGAACCATGGAACCAAATACAAGACATGGGTTCAATAACCAAATCTTAAACTTGCAAGCTAAATCAAAAGGTTGCAAGATCAAGAAGAGGCAAAGAACTTATGATGAATGAAGTCACAAAAAAGAGAAGAGCTTTATTGATTCCATATGAAGATACAACCCTTGAGATCAATAACCAACCCTTAAACCTTCAAGCTCAATGAAGAGGTTGAAAGATCAAGAGAAGGCAAGAATCTCAAGGGGAAGCTAAGCAAAAGAATGATACAATGTATGGCAAAATTGGACTTCTTCTCACTTACCCAATGGTTTCCTTTTATAGGCAAAACAAGACATTTCCTTTAATTTGAATTTGAATGCACCCAAAGTTTGGAGGGAAGTTTGAATCTTTGAATTTTTGAATCACATCAACACTTTATGCATTAAATGCACCATACCCACTCGTGCTTTGTGCTTGTCCCTCTCGTGCTTTGTGCTTGTCCTTCTCGTACTTTGTGCTTGTCCAAGACACGAATGACCACTGTCATATGTCTTGTCTCTGGAGCCGGTACGTGGCACTGGACGGATACAGATGACTGGAACCCGGATTTTATCTGTCCGTGATAGATGTTCTGGATATTGGCAGACTGGAAACCTATAACCTGTAAATATGTAGCAAACACGGATTAAAAGCACCTATCTATAAACAAACGAGCATAAGAATAGGCGGTATAAAATGAAGTTTTCTGTGTTGAACAAATACCCCCAAACTTATCTTTTGCTCGTCCCGAGCAAAACCATTTATTCACAGAAGAGAATCCTAACCGCACTTTCGCAGGGAACGCGATTGCATTGAGCGTTTGCAACAAGCCGTTAAACCTCTAGGTGTCCCTAGTTGGAGGAGTGTTGTCTCCTGAGGGTTTTCAGCGGATTCCACCTACAAAATCCCGTCAAGTTAGTTTCATAAGCCAACATCGATTCTACTCCTAGAGTTTAGTATCTAGGTTAAAAATTCTATTATCCTAAGTTAGAAATATTCAACCCTTATGTTTCACGCCTCTAATCTATTTAACCCCAGATCATATACGTCCAAAAAAGTTTAGAAAGATGTTGGTATCTGCTGAGTTTTCCTTCTAAAGTGCGGTCTCAAATCAGGGATTTTTATCAACTTTACGGAAACATAAGTCTTATTCTTTATTTCTATCTTTTATCCAAACATCGATTGTATACCCCTACGTGTGTGTCAATTTGCACCCCTACACTCAAGAATTCAATTCAAGCTATAGTACCCTTGCCCTATTACCTAATAATACTTCTTTTCATTAAATGATGGACGGTGTTGCTCATACACCTTTCATACGACTATTAATGCTTCTTGAGGCAATAACGGCCGATTACTGAATGTATGGGCTTAAAGCGTAAATAGCAGTCTTCATGTCTTGACTTTATTTATTTTTCTTTCTTTTTTTTCTTTTTCAAGACCGGATATATTTTTCAATGATTCTCTTTTGGTGTTTAGCTTTAAATACCATTTTTTCTTTCATACTAGGCTTTCAGGCAAGAGTATTTCTAGGTATCATCTACTATCCCAAGTTTCAAGGTGCGTGTATGTGCAATTGTAGGGTATATACTTTCTAAATTTGGACTTAAGAATAGAAACTATTTTTCAGACTTATCCTTCAGTAAAGCTTCAATACTTTCCCCTCATCTTGACTTAACTCAAGAACTGAACTCAAGATTACCTACTTCTATAAAAAAAACTGTAAGGACGTATAATCACCAAGTTTAAACAGAATGAGGGTTCTCTTTAGGGTTTTCAGTTCCTAAGCCTAGGATTTAGTTATTTCTAACGTATCAACTAAGCTTTCAGAATAAAAATCTAAGTTACCCTATTAGCTAACTTGACAACAAATTTTTTATATTTTTGGAAAAAAATTCGATTTTTGTGGGTTTTTGATAAGGTATGTAAATGCAGAATATACAAATGAATGCGAAGGAAAAAAGCTTACCGAGCACACCCCCAAACTTAAACTTGACAGTGCCCTCACTGTCAGGCTACACCAAGAGGGTCAAAATTGTCGGCGTTCCCCAAAAACAAATTATATACAAAACAAAAAGAAAAGGCAAAAATGTATACACAAAAAGTGTCCTCCCCCAAACTTAAGTAAAACAGTGTTTCCACTGTTAAGCGTTGAAGTTCAGGATTAGGGGGGAAAGAACAGTATTAATCTATACAAGGCCTTACACAGGCCAAAAGTTAACACCAACCATTCAAAAATTCTATCTCTGTAATATGCGGGTTGGTGAAAGAAGGTGAAGAGGAAAGAAATGGAGCATACGCGAGACCGTATGGGGATAGAAGCGGAATACGGTCTCGGTATATGAGAAGAAGAATGGCGGAAGGGAAAAAGAAATGGATTACGAACTTGAGGGTGAAAATGGAGTGAATAGATTAGCACAATTTGTGATGAACGATGTGTGAAAAGCGATTGTGCTAATCTATCAACCCGTCGGAAAATGGGATCAAATCCCTCAAGATTCGTGAGAAAATATGGGTACGCCGAACTTGGTAAACCAGACATAGTAAATGAAAGTGATACGGTTTCTTGCATGGTCAGAACGATGGAAAAAATGGAGGGAAGTGCTTGAGGAAGGGTAACGGTTAATGGTTCAGAAGGGTGTACACAGTCAATTAAAGGAACAGGATGAATTGGAAAATCTGACTCATCAATTAAAACTAGTTCATCCTCAGTACTATCCTTAATAGTCTCCTCAAAATTCAGCTTATCCATGCAAATTTCATCAAAATCTAGACGCATATTGGGTTCGGGAAAAACATTTAATGACTCGGGATGATGAATTGGAGAGAAAAACTCAGCCAAATCTGCAGGTTCATCATCCAAAATATCCCCAGCGTCGATATCCTCAATCAAGTGAAAATCATTTTTCTCAGACACCTCATCAAGAGCATGTATATCAATCAATTCAGGTTCTAGAGTGGAGGTGTAGAGATCAAAAGGATTGGGTGTGGTTTCACTCGAAAGGGTCCCTTCACAATCAGGTAAATCAAACACTACAAAGTCGCACAACTCATTAATTCTTCTATCTTCAATCGGTGAATCGTTTGGAATACTAGATAGACATTCAAAACCGGAGTTGTGGAATTCAGTTTGCAATGGGTAGGTTTGATTTGGAAGGGTGTACAGCTCACAATCTCCACTCAAATTCTCAGCCTGTCTTACCGCCTCTTCATACATTGGAAAATTTGGAGCTAGTTGGAAACTAGCTACCGGGTCACTAGGTTGTATGAGGGCGGCCATGGACGCATTCAAATCCATCATCTGTTGGTATGACGCTACCCTAAAGTCTTCCAACGACTGCTCCAGACTAGACATGGGTTGTGAAGGGGTTTCAGTAAAAGATTCAAAGTTGTTTGGATACTGGAAACTCCTAAATGACGGTTCAGAAGCAATGTCTAGGGAAGGCGCCAAAGTTGGGTAGGACTGGTAGTAATTGAATGGTTGGATAGGAGAAGGATCAACATTTGGATATAAAGGTGATTGGAATTGTTGATCAAAAGAATTGGCAGTGGTGAAAGGAGTGAAAGATCGGCTTCGGGATTGTTCAATATGTTCAGCGATAGACATAGGTCGTGGAGTTACAACTGGACTTGAAAAAGGAGTATCAACGTATGAAGATGGTGAAGGTTGAAACGGTTGATACAAAGTGCATTGCGGAGTCCAATTGGTAGTCCTAGATACGTCTATCCGATCTTTCAATGAACTTTTGGGCATAGAGGGGTCGTTCGAAATTCGGCCAAAGCAAGAACCGTAGGAAGTTATGTCTGGTTATGGGTACCAAAGTTCGGCAAGAGTTTTGCGAGGTGGGGTACCCTTGATATGAAGAGAAGAAGAAGAAGAAAAGAAAAGGAAGGGAAAGAATGTGAAATTATTATTTTTATATATTTTTTTAATAAGTTAGTTATTAACAAAAGAATGAAATATACATACAAAAAGAATCTGGACAAAAAATAATCACGGCGCAAAAATACCACGCACCTAATCGGTCTAGGATTCACCTAGGTCAACTAGACCTGCTCAAGAACTTGATTGTCGAAGTAAAATTGTGTCGAGAAACGGGCTCAAGATACACTGATCACGAGGCCAGGTATGTGCAGAGATAAGCGGAGGTTTTCCGACGCTTTCGCGAAGGTCCTTAATTAAATAACCCTTTCTCTTTTGGCGGTTTCGCCGTTAACACTTTCTTAGACACCCCGTAAACAATATACCGTTAAGCGAGGTTCTAAACACAGTTAACTTCTCCTAGTGAGCGTGAAGTCCTTAAGGCTTAAATTCTAGTTTCTTTTAAAATTTGTGCGGGTAAATGTTATGATCAAGTTCGTGATTTGTGGGCCACGGAAAAGGTGATGAAATCCTTTACCGTATGTTGTGGGGTTCGCTTGCCCTTAAGTTCGTATTAATGTATGCAATGTGCAAATCAATAAAAATTCTATAAAGAATCAAACAATTGTTTTTTTTAGTTTAAGCTCGGCACTACAACAAATACGGGTTAGTTAATTTTGGCGTTTGCTAGCGAACTTGCAAAGAATCCTGCAAAGATGTTATATTGAATGCGTCGGATTTGAGAAGAAGGTGTTAGTAAAGTAATTACCGTTATGTTTTTGGGTTAGGAAACCCCCGTTGAATCAAATCCGGTAAGTTTGAAAAAGTTCGCTTGCACGGGTCAAACTACCCAGATCTTTGGCACTGTACTTCGTAACCACCTTAACTTTGAATGTGCACTTTGCTCCCCACGCTCGCTGTTCGCAAATCCACAAAAATCTACAAATGTCGGAAAAAATGGATATTAGTGAGGAAAAGCGATACGAATGCCCAAATACCTGCACACTAAAAATTATAAAAAACAAACAATAACAATAAGACAAAAATAGAACACTGGAGCACAGGGGAAAACTTGGAGACAAGATGATGAGGTACGGCCGGCGACGCCGGAATTGGAGGGTGTTTCGCCGGATTTCCAAGGGATTTGGGGCTCCAAATTTCAACAGCAATCACAGTGTTCTACTAATGCCACACTGGTATTGTTTATCTTTTCAGATGAGTTACAGAGTGCAAGCAGGTCAAATTCCAGAGAACAAAAAGATGTTAGTTTGTGTTAGTTTTTGTTTTGGTTTTTGAAATTTTTATGTTGTTTTGAAAATAGGGTTAGTTGTATAGATGGAATGTATAATGATTAACCTGAAATAACAAGAAATAAAGCGTTACCGTCTCCCCGACAAAGGCGCCATTTGATTGAAATAGTTTCAGTTAACCCCAATCAAGACGGTGTCGCTTTGCAGCTAGCCGGTTGAGCACGGGTCGATCCACAGGGAGACGGAGCGTTTAATATTCTTGTCGTTACGAGTTAATGCACGTGGGTGGAATTTTTCTTATCTACCCTATGTGTTATATGCACAAGTAAAGTTGTTAGGAAAAGATATGAAAGTGTAAGCTAAGGAAATCCGTATTCAAAACCTTTGAGCCGAGTCTTGACCAATTAAAGCTAGAGCAATCGGCAACAACGTGGATTAGGGGATTTAAGCATGGTATTCGTGGAATCCGGCTTATTGACCCTTGTCCTTCCGTTCTTGTCTCTTTCTTTCGCCTTCGGCCAAACCGAAAGCAACCGGTCGCTGTTAGGAATCACCGTTACCTTGGTAGGGTGGGGTGCGTAACGGAGCGCTTGCGTAACGTTTGGGCGGAGTTCAAAGGAAAATTACGGGAAAAGGAAATGGGTAACGGAAATCTTAACTTACAAAATTGGTTTCTTTGCCTAACAACATGTATTCACAACCATTCACAAAACTAACCAAAAAGAGAGAACAAAAGAGAAGATAAACAAAGAGAAGAAAAGATTACAAGCAAGTAATTAAAGTGCATGGAATTTAAGTGCATGAAAGTAAAGCATGAATGTAAAGAAAGTAATAAAAAGCAAGAAGGAAACTACTAAGAACCACGGAACCAAATACAAGACATGGGTTCAATAACCAAATCTTAAACTTGCAAGCTCAATCAAAAGGTTGCAAGATCAAGAAGAGGCAAAGAACTCATGATGAATGAAGTCACAAAAAAGAGAAGAGCTTTATTGATTCCATATGAAGATACAACCCTTGAGATCAATAACCAACCCTTAAACCTTCAAGCTCAATAAAGAGGTTGAAAGATCAAGAGAAGGCAAGGATCTCAAGGGGAAGCTAAGCAAAAGAATGATACAATGTATGGCAAAATTGGACTTCTTCTCACTTACCCAATGGTTTCCTTTTATAGGCAAAACAAGACATTTCTTTTAATTTGAATTTGAATGCACCCAAAGTTTGGAGGGAAGTTTGAATCTTTGAATTTTTGAATCACATCAACACTTTATGCATTGAATGCACCATACCCACTCGTGCTTTGTGCTTTTCCCTCTCGTGCTCTGTGCTTGTCCCTCTCGTGCTTTGTGCTTGTCCCTCTCGTGCTTTGTTCTTGTCCGAGACACGAATGACCACTGTCATATGTCTTGTCTGTGGAGCTGGTACGTGGCACTGGACGGATACAGATGAATGGAACCCGGCTTTTATCTGTCTGTGACAGATGTTCTGTATATTGGCAGACTGGAAACCTGTAACCTGTAAATATGTAGCAAACACGGATTAAAAGCACTTATCTATAAACAAACGAGCATAAGAATAGGCGGTATAAAATGCAGTTTTCTGTGTTGAACACTATACCTTTATGTTTACACATATATCTGGCCATAGCTACTTGTTTACCTTTATTTGATGTTATATAGATTTAGAGGAATTAGAAACCGCATGATATTTATACTAACTTGTTGCAGTTAAATAGAGGCTTTTCCTTTATATGCTCCCATTTCAGTTTTATGTTGCGTAAATTATATTCATGGATTTTCGCGTTGAGATATGGATTTTTCACGATGTTTTCTGGATTTGAGGACCGTGGTAGTTTCATGAAATTATGCATTATTTGAAAAACCCGGTTTCTCTTGATATGATATTTCAGCAGCCACCATGAGATTTATCGGTTCTGATATATATACCCCATGCGAGGAGCGTCGTGGGCCGTATGAGGGTACAAGGGGGGGCCCGGAGGTACCCCGAGGTAAGACGATTGAAGGACCTTCCTGATTGAGCCTGGTAGGGGAACCATACCATCCGGTGACAGTACCAATGACTCGGCGGTTATCGTGGGGATACCGACGGGAGTCATGTGCGTATTGATACGTCGAGAGGCGAGGGTCAGAGCTAGGCTCTCGAGCTTTCGGTATAGCGTATAATACTTACCAATCAGGATGCCAGTCGTGGTGACAGCACCTGATAGATCAACATTTCTGTGTCGATCCTTAACACATTGGTTTCATGATATTTTACTCCTAAGTATATATAATAGTGGACTGAGACGTTGTTATATATATATATATATATATATATTACTGGAATGGGACGCTAATATATATAAACATATATATATAATAGTGGAATGGAACGCTAATATATATGTATACATATCAATTAAATACATCATCATAATTATTCATGCAAATATATTTACGACATATGGGATTCACTTGATGTTGGATACAGGATTTATATGAGATTCACTTGATATTGGATACAGGATATATGAGATTTACTTGATTTTGTACATTCAGGATATGTGATATTTGCTGATATTGTACATTCAGGATTTGTGAGGCTTACATGATATGAGATCCAATTTGGGGGCTGATTTGAGGAATTGGGATTTGGATTGTCTTGATGGACTTTGGTCCTACCACGATGTCAGGATTCCGTGGAAATGACATGTTTCATTCCATACTCCACATTTATTGTCTATTCACTGCTTCATGTATTAGTAGTACCTGATAGAGTACCTTCCATGACTGTTGCATTCACATACTTTATTTTATATGCATTGCTTTATGTATTAGTTGTACCTGCTAGAGTACCTTTCATGATTGTTGCATATATACATTGTCATATCATCGCTTCATGTATTAGTTGTACCTGATATAGTACCTTACTTGATTGTTGCATATAGATTGTCATATTATTGCTTTATGTATTAGATGTACCCGCTAGAGTATCTTTCATGACTATTGCATTCATATGACCATTTATTTCTTAGCTTACATATGTTAGATTCGCGCTGTAAGTGCATACTTGTGATTACCTGCTTATGTTATTTACTATTCATGAGTTGGCAACTCACCCCCGTTGTGCCACAGTGATTGCAGGTTGTTCCAAAAGAGTAGTCGAGGAAGGCTATTCATCTATCACAGCATCTTTTGCAGCTAATACCGCTTCGGCTCACTGTGTGCAGTTTTGCTTAGGTGGGTTTTACGGTTATCCAAGGTTGTTTATTGTATATTCGTTGTATCCATGTACTCTCCATCTACCATTATCTTTTATGACTTAAAGACTTGATATGAGAACGATTTTGTATATTATTTTGTGACTTGGAGGTCTTTTATGCTGTTTTACTTCTATCGTCTTTTATTTCTTCGCTACGGTGTCGAATATCTGTTGTGGTGGTTGTTTTCCGCCGTTGGGCGTGGATTTGCTCCCGTTGGGGATGCTTTACTTATATTTATGTTGTTCCCATTTTTGGGGTTGGTTTTTATAAAGGTGGTGCTGCAGCAATTTTAAAGGAAATAAAGTTGGACTTTTAAAGAATTTGGGTTGAGATTTTAAAGGTTTTAAAAATTATTCTTATTTCTTACTACTTTTAATGGTTTAGATTGCTGGGTTTTCGGCTTACTTAAATTGTGTTACGCCTATAGACGTTGCGTAGTTTAAGGGCCGTCACGTGCCAATTTCGGGTCGTGACAAAGTTGGTATTAGAGCCGGTCCCTCAAAAGTAGGTATGTGGTTCGAGGACGAACCATTGTTCTAAGTGGGGGGGAATGTAATACCCCAGGTGGAGTTAGGGCTGAATACCACCTACCCCGTGAGAAGTGAGATGTTATCCGGTATCGAGGTGGAGATGTAATCGATACGAATGCACATGGGGACCCACCAGAACAATGAGGAGTATCGAAATCCATTTCGAAAGTGGGCACGATCTGAACTATAAATGGAATGATACCACTCTTATAACACAGAGGCGCCTTTTGGATGAATCGGAACTCCGGAGTTTGAAAAACTCCGTAGTTAAGCGTGCTTGAGCCAGAGAAATTCTGGGATGGGTGCCCTACTGGGAAGTAGCCCCGGGTTCATTCAAAGGGACAAAACAGTGCGGCTTCGTCCAGAGCGGACAATACCATCTGTGTTTGAGGTTGGGTCGTGACAAATATGGTATCAGAGCGCTCGGTTTACCTTTCGGAGTGTAGGATGACCTTGGTATGATGGAGTAGGTAGCTTAAGCAGAGTAACGTAGTGTGTGTATGTCCGCAGCATACTCACGACGCGGTACTCCGCCCAAAGTGACCTAAGTACAAATTGCTTGAAATTCCTTCCTTGATGATACATATCCTTGTGATTCGATTTCCGTGTTCATATCGAATTTTATTTCTATTATATCCTTTGCCGCCGATGACTATGGGGACTCAAAGAGGTGCAGCGAGGGCCGAGGTCAGAGTGACTCGTGTGGAACGAGGACTGACCAGGATGGCACATTCGTTGCACTGAGTAGATGGATCCGCCTTCGACAGATCGTATCGCTAGGCTTGTGGCAGATATACAGGACATGGGTGACCTACTGGGAAGTAGCCCCGGGTTCATTCAAAGGGACAAAACAGTGCGGCTTCGTCCAGAGCGGACAATACCATCTGTGTTTGATGTTGGGTCGTGGCAAATATGGTATCAGAGCGCTCGGTTTACCTTTCGGAGTGTAGGATGACCTTGGTATGATGGAGTAAGTAGCTTAAGCAGAGTAACGTAGTGTGTGTATGTCCGCAGCATACTCACGACGAGGTACTCCGCCCAAAGTGACCTAAGTACAAATTGCTTGAAATTCCTTCCTTGATGATACATATCCTTGTGATTCGATTTCCGTGTTCATATCGAATTTTATTTCTATTATATCCTTTGCCGCCGATGACTATGGGGACTCAAAGAGGTGCAGCGAGGGCCGAGGTCAGAGTGACTCGTGTGGAACGAGGAATGACCTGGATGGCACATTCATTGCACTGGAGTAGATGGATCCGCCTTCGACAGATCGTATCGCTAGGCTTGTGGCAGATATACAGGACATGCGCCATACGATGAGTTCATTGGTTGAGGCCATTCGAGCGCAGCGACAGGGGGTTGTCACCCCTGTTACCCAGTTGTTCCTTGCGGTCAATACAAAGCATTTCGTCACCTACATAGCACCAGTGGATGGATCCCCAGTTGACAAGGCACGTCTTCTAGAGACTTTGGGAGTTCCGGAATAGTGGAGGACTCGTACCGGTGTACCAGCCCAGAGACAGAGGCGTATTGGCCGAGACAGATTTTGTGCCCGTCGCGGGAGTAGCGGAGGCTTGGGACGAGGACAGTCGTTCTTCTCTCATCCCCAGGAGGGTCAGCAGTCATCGCGTGGATGTTTCTGGTGTGGGAGCCTTCATCACCTCATCTGGAATTGTTCCTTAGCACCGCGTCAGACTCATCCTCGGAGAGGTCATAGTCGCGAAGGGTTCGCTCAGAGGGGACAGGTTAGCAGAGGTGGATTTCAGCCAGTTGCGGGTAGAGGGTGGCAGACACGAGAGTTTATTTCTACTCATCGGGACGCGCGGGCGTCCAATGCAGAGTTTTCAGGTATTCTAAATTCATATGTTCTTATGTGCACTTGTTTGTTTTACACACTTTGTGCCGTGGTTGGTCCGAGAGTCGGTTAGCTAGATCAGCCATTTGTTGTGTTAACTTCTGTCAGCAATTCTTTTGTTGCGCGACACGTGTTTCAGTCGTGTGCCAATTGGATAGGAGATAAAGATTCGTTCGCCGTTGTGATCCTTCTAGAGATGTTGGATTTGACGTTCTCCTGGGCACGGACTGGTTAGCTATGTGCTAGGTGTAACGTTTCAAAATAATAAAATATTATTTTTAGGAATTTTTATAATTTAATATTATTTTAATGAATATTTTAATATTCTGGTATAATTAAATACAAATAAATGGGGAAAAATTATGGAAAATTCTAAAATAGGGTATTTTATGGAATTATGCCATTTTTAAGTTTTTATGATTAGTTATGTGCTAATTTAGTGCTAATCGCGATTAAAAATCGCAAATCGGATTTTTAGCATTTTTGTGCAAAATGTGCACATATCATTTTCCACACTTGTTACATGTTTTGGAGATATGGTCGCTTAGGGTTTTGCCTTGAGTGAGAAGGAAGAGAAAAGGAAAAGAAAAAGAAAAAGAAAAGACAAAGGTTTCATGAGAGAGAGAGACACCAAGTCAACCTTCACCTTTTTGAACCATACTCCTATCTTTTTGCTTCTCATTTTCTCTCTCCCCTCTCCATGAGCTCCTGCTGCTCCTGCTCCCTCTCCCACTCTCTCCCTCTTCACAAAAACCCTAGATCCACCATGAAATCAACCCCAAAACCCTATTCCCATTTCACAAAAAATGTTCCAGAGCTCACTAGCTACACATTGAACCTAGCAAGATTGGATTTGGAGGACTTTGAGCAACTCAAGAATTTTCTTGAGTTGCCAAAGGAGGTAAATTGGACCTATTAGAGTAGTATTTCATTTCTTGTGCATCAATTCTAGTTTCATGTCGATATGGTGTCGTTTGGTGGATTTGTGAATCTTCAAGTTAGGGTTTAGGTGAGATCTGAAATCAAAAGTGAAATTGAGGCTCGTGGCGACCCTAGAACCCCTGGTGTGATGATAGATTGAACCAAACCTGAAGCTAAAACACAGAATACGGATTTATGAGACGATGTCGGGGGAAAAACTGTGAATCTGTGATCGTATTTAGGAATCTGATATCACTCCGAGAACCCTAAAATAAAATTGAGTTGACAGTGAGATGTGCAGGCACCCTGGAACCACCACACCAAACCCTAGCCCACAACTCCAATTCCCGGACGCAGATAAATCCCATCTGGCCGCAAATTGCGGCCATAGCAGGGGGTTTGGTCTCGTTTTTGGTGCATGGCCCTATTTCCAGTAGTCTTGACCCATGGCATGTGCAATTTTGTCTGGTTCCAATCAGGGTAAAATCTGGGTTGATTTTCCTATGTTGGTGCATGGTTTATGACTTATTTTAGCATGGATTTTGGTATTTGGTGATTCGTTTCTGTCGGGTGGCGTTTGGACGTCAACGACAAGTGGATAATGATCGTGTTTACATGCGAGACGATAGGTTTTTACCTATGCGAGTAGCGTGTGCTGTTTTGGTTTTCCGATGTGATTTTCATGTTCTTTAGCGTTTGTGATATACTTGTAGGTACCCTACGTGATGTTGAGGCGAAGAAGATGAAAATGGCGACATCGGCATCGGCACACGAGAAGCAAGGTGAGTAGATTTATATCTACGGGGAGAAGTCGGGTGGATGGCGTATAGCACCCCCGCAGTCCGTGGTGATGTATACGAATACGTATACACACATATATTTATTATGTGTTATTTAGGATTAGTGATGGTAATAATGGATTATTGATGATACGGATGTATTGGTTTAGTATAGTGCGAAACCCTAGAGTAGTGGTTGCACCCACACATACACATACACATATACTTGCATACATTCTTTCATTTATCTGTGCGCATATGGAGGTGTGTATATCTACACATGGATATGGGACTATGTGTCCATATACGGGATTTGAGGATGATATGTGGGATTGAGATGAGTCGAGGAGTATTGATTTTAGGTCGTGAGATCGGCGGTATGACAGAGTTCGTATTCGAGATACGACACGATGACTTAGCGGGTCTTTTGACGAAGTGTTTCATACACGTGCATGTATATATTGATGATGTCGTTTATACTAGGCTTAGGTCATTACCCCAGATTTGGGATGCTGTACGACGATTTACCGTACGAGCTTTGTATTGATGTTAGATCCGCACTCATGACTTGAAGATGTTATATGATATACTGTATCGTACGTGATACTATTGAGGCGGGATCACCGACTATTGTATATATATGTATCTATTGACTCAGATTTAGGTGGTTTTCATACCCCTCCCGATTGACTTGATTGTTGGGTCCGTAGTTCGCATAGTAGGCGTTAGACTAGACCCGAGTCATACCTATTTCAAAACTAACGAATCGGGGATATTTTAAAGATAGGCAAAAGGGATTCTACGGATATTTTCAAACGAAACATCTTTTCTTAAAACACCGTAGCCCTTATTTTACCAAAAACCCCGATTCGTCTAATTTCAAAAGGCAAGGCTGCATGATATATTTATTGAGATAGAGTCTGTACTGTTGCGTTGATTATTCGATTCCGCATACTCATGCTATTTGCATTGCATTGCTTGTGTTTATTGATATATTACAGTCATACTACTAGGACACCAGCACCATTATCGATGATGCGTATGTTCCACGTACACTTGTTTGACGGCTCACACACTTCATCATCGATAATTGCCATGTCACTACACTGTAGTACTGTTGCATTCAGGATATGATTCTTGCATGACAGACTGATGTGCTTACATTTCTTTTACATGTCACATACACCATGCTTTCTGATTATACGCATTGAGAGTTGCTATTTCCATGATATTTCTGGATTTTGGGAACCGTGGGTATTTCAAAAGAGAATATGTCATTGCTTTAAAAACCCGATTACCCTTGATATGATATTTCAGTGCGTTCGCCATGTGTTTTCTCGGTGCTGAGAGCGACATGTGAAACCCGATTCGAGGACTGGACGAGCCGATTGCGGGTACATGGTGGACCCGGTATGGTTCCCCTCGACAAGATGATCGAAGGACTTTGCCGATTGAGCCTGGAGGTGGGCGAGTACCTACCGTTGATTGGTTGGACCTGGCGGTTATCCAGAGGATACCGACCAGAGTCGATAGATGGATATGGGCGTACTGCTGGGGCCGAGGGCCGATTCCGCAGATGGAGCCCGATATATGAGGATTTACGTGCCGATGCTGGGCACAGTTTTCATGATGTTTTCGAGTGTCGATGCTGGACACTCCGGTTCGATAATTTTGACGTGTCGTGAGAGACACAGGAGATTTATATCCTCATATTTCCATGCATATGCTGATGATATTTTCATGCATGATGGTTATTGTCATTGGGTGACGAGTGGACGGGATCCACGTACATGCAGATACATTGATCATACCTCATATTTATGATATGCTATTACCTGAGGCACTGGCACGAGCACTTGGCAGTACACTCATGTATAGAGATTACATTGCCAGTTTAGCATGCTTCAGGCTTATTCATATTGAGGTTTATTTATATCTGATTGTATTGACCTAGGATGGGTCGTACATTCGATCTCTGCTTATAGATATTTTCTATTCATGAGTTGGCAACTCACCCCCGTTGTGCCACAGTTCTTGCAGGTTTTTGCTGTACAGATTCCATAGCGGTTTTTCTGGCACACTGCTTCCATACGGGTGACTTGCTTGGGTAGGTGGGTTCTTTTGCATCAGAACCACCCTTGTACATATACTTTTCAGTTGTATCTAGAAATTCCATCAACCAAAACTTGTATATTGTTTCAGACTTAGACACAGTGATGTATTATTTTGACCTTAGAGTCGCGCTTGTAGTATTATGGTTTTCTGGTTGTTTTGAGTTTCTTTTTGGGTTTTGATCCTCGCCCTTTGGCGTTGTATATTATTATTGCTTGCGTGGTTGTGACCGTCGATTGACGAAGAGCTAGCTCCTGCTTGGCGATGCCTTTTATCATTTCATATATATTATTCTTGTTGTACCCCGTTCGGGGCCAGTTTTTACAAAGGAAACTCTGCCGAAATTTTCAGAAAAGACTACACATTTTTAAAATGCATTTTCGGCTTAGTTATTTGAAAACTTTGATTTCAAACATTCTTTCTCTACTTATTAAAAACCAGTTCCTTTATTTACTCTTTAAATGGTTTTAGATTGCTTTTGGCTTACTTGGATCAGATGGAGTCCTATAGACTTCATATGGTTCAAGGGCCAGTCACGTACTCTTTCGGGTCGTGACACTAGGCGTCTGTGGACTGCCGCAAGGAAAACAGTCAGGTTTTGTTTTACCGGCGAGTCAGTTCTCGTTGTGCAGGAGGACAGTGGTGCCGCCTCTCACTGCTTGAATTCAGCCTTTTTCGCTAGTCGGCTTTTGAGGAGTGGATATCGAGGATTCTTGGCGTTCATTCATGATACTGAAGCCACGGTGGGATTGTTGGACCGGGTTCCTATCGTGCGAGAGTTTTCCGACGTTGTTCCAGATGAGCCGGCGGAGCTTAGGGAGCTGAAGGATCAGCTGCAGAGTTGTTTGTTGGGGCGTGTGCGTCTGAGTGTTTCGCGTTGGGGAGCTCCTATTCTGTTCATCAGGAGAAGGATGACTGTTGAGGTTGTGTATTGATGGATCGTCAATTG
Organism: Agapanthus africanus; assembly: GCA_030015575.1. NCBI lineage: Eukaryota > Viridiplantae > Streptophyta > Magnoliopsida > Asparagales > Amaryllidaceae > Agapanthus > Agapanthus africanus. The sequence continues at coordinate 383,285,373 of JASDDO010000022.1, read as the reverse complement.
AACCGGCTTACGGTGCGGATAGGTATCCTTTACCTCGCATTGACGATTTCTTCGATCAGCTCCAGAGTGCGAGACATTTTCTAAGTTTGTTTGGGATCTGGTCATCATTTGTTGCGGGTTCGGAGTGATGTCATTCCGAAGACTGCTTTTGTGCGTGCTATGGGCTTTATGTGTTTTGGTGGTGTCGTTGGACTCACCAATTCCCTAGCAACATTCGTAGATATGATGAACCAGATTTCTTCAGGCCGTTCCTCGACCAGTTTATTGTTATGTCGTTGATGACATTCTGGTCTATTCCAATGTGTCGTGAGGAACAGGAGCAGCACTTGAGGATTTGTTCTGCAGATACTGGGAGAGCACCAGCTGTTTTCTAAATTCTCGGAGTGTTCCTTTAGGCTTGATTGTGTTGACTCCTAGGTCTTGTAGTTACGGGAGAAGGTTTTCATATGGTCCCGAGGAAGATCGAGGCCGTACAGCTTTGGCCCAGACTTGTGTATGGACGGAGGTCCGCAGATCTTTGGGCTTAGCGGGTTTTTACCGTCGTTTCGTGCAGGATTGCTAGTGTATTGCTGCACCGTTGACTGGACTGACCAGAAAGGAGGTTCTTTTTCTTTGGACTGAGGCATGTGTACGGAGTTTTCAGCAGTTGGAGATTCGGTTGACAACTGCACCAGTTCTTTTTTTGCTTTCTGGTTCGGGCGACTTTGTTGTTTAACTGTGATGTTTCGTGAGAGGGGCTCGATTTTGCGCTGATGTGGCACTATAGAGTTATCGCTTATGCTTCCCGACAGTTGGAGGAAGTACGAGCAGGATTCCCACTCATGATCTGGAGATGGCCGCGATGGTCGTGCGTTGAAGATCTAAAGAAACTACTTGTTCGGAGAGTCGTGTCAGATTTTCACGGACCACCAGAGCTTAATGTACATCTTCCTGCAGCGGGTTTTGATTATTGAGACGGTCTTCTGCAGATTTACAGTTCTTGTGTGATCGTTGAGTATAACTTTTGTTCGCCTCTACTGAGGGGACAGCTTGCTCATATCCGCGCCCGACCACTTTTCCTTAATTGCTTTCGCGAGGCACAGCCCGCCGATTCTCGTTCGTCAGAGATTCTTGAGCATACTCGGCTGGGTAAAGATTCGGAGTCCGTGATTTATGACCAGATGTGCTACGTTTAGGGATGCGTTTGTGTGTACCTGTTGTTGATGGGCAGAGACGCGAAATCCTAAAGCAAGCACTTCAGTCAGCTTTCGGTGTTCATTCAAGTTCCACCAATTTGTAGCATGACTTGTGAGATAGTTACGGGTGGACAGGGATGAAGAGTGAAGTTTTGGATTTCGTTTCAAGGTGTCTGTCTTGTTGTGAGCTAAGGTTGAGCATCTGAGACCGGCTGGAGAGTTGCAACCTTTAACCGTTCCGGAATGGGAATGGGAGCAGATCTCCACGAATTTCGTTATGGTGTTTACCCAGGTCTGGTCAGGGTATGACTCCATTTGGGTGTTTGTTGTCCGGTTTTCTCAGTTTTCTCTGTTGTTCTTTGTTAAGATTATGCGTTTGTTCGGAGTTCCTTTATGTGTTTTATCCAATGGAGGCACCCTGTTCTCTTGCCGTCTTGGGCAGAAGCTTCAGGAAGCCTTGGACTGGTGAGCTTTAGCTCCGCTTTCCATCCGTTGGCTGGTGGTTAGACAGAACGGACTATACAGACTCTGGGTAATATTCTTGTTGTGTGCGTACTTTATTGTCGGTAGTTGGGATCGTCACTTGCCATTGTTAGGATTCTCCTTCGATAGCAGTTATCAGGAGACATTCTAATTGGCAACCTTTAGGTTTTGTTTGGTAGGTCGTGTCGATCGCCTGTCTGTTTTTCTGACTCTGCGAAAGTAGGATTTTTGGACCCCGGCTAGTCTAGTGACTATGGAGATGATCCAGTTGGTTCTGGTCGGGATGAGAGCAGCCCAGTGCAAACAGAGGTCTTATGCCGACCGTGGTGATCGCAGACTTGAGTTCGCAGTGGGATATCATATATTCCTACGGGTTTTTGCGATGAATGACGTGCTGGGTTTTGGGAAGCTTATCCCAGGATTGTATGTCCTTTTGAGATCCTTAAGCGAGTTAGTTCAGTTGCCTATAAATTGGCGCTTCCGCCCAGATTATTGAGTATTCACCCCGTATTTCCTTGTGTCGATACTTTGCAAATAACTTCATGACCTTTCTCACATAATTCAGCACTAGACCATTTATTTAGGATGCGATCTTTTCGTTCACCGGCAGCCAAGTGTGTTAATGGCTCGGCAGGTGGAGAAACTTTGGTCAAGGGTCTTGCCATCTATGGAGGGTTTTCTTGGACGTAGTCGTATAGTTAGGTGATCACTTGGGAGGCTGCGAGCGAGATTTGAGAGTTTTGTACTCATCTCTTTGAAGGTACGCTTAGTAAGAATTTTAAATTTGGGGACCGAATTTCTTTAAGGGGGAAGATTGTAACGTTTTAGAAACCGTTTTGAAAATTTTCCGTTTTTAGGGTAAAATAATCGGTGTTTTCCGTTTTAACCCGATTGTGATCAAACTTCTGTATAGACTTATCGACACCTAGTTTAGCTACAATAAAGCTAGTGCGAAGACTTTAGGGATCAATGGGAAGTTTTGGTTCAGATAGAATTTTTCCCTAATTAAATATTATTTTAATGCTTTATTTGTGCACTTTATTAGTGGTAATTACTTTTTGGCTTGGGTTAATTACTAGAAATGTGATTTTATGCTAATCTAATCACTAGAAATTTTGTTAAACCATTCATTCCAAATATCTAGATATTTTGTGTTTAAAATGAATTTTTAAAGAAAAGAAAACAAAGAAAAGGTGCCATTTTTGCATTTAATGAATTTTGCTAGAACTTTCTTCTTCTTTTTGCACAAAACACCCCCCACCCCCTAATGGCCAGCCTCCCTCATTCCTTGCTGCCCTCTTCTTCTTCTTACCTCATTTCATCATTTTCTAGCACAAATAAATCATCAAAAATCCAAGTAAATTCATTCAAACTCAAATATAATCATTTCCCATCATTCTTCTTCACAAAACTTGCTTGGATTTTCATTCTAGTGAGGATTTTGGAGGCTAAAGTTTGGATTGTTCTTGTTTCAATCTTGACTCTTTGATGGTATAAACCCTAACCCTAATTTCTTTTGTGGTATTATTACTTTAATTATCTTAATTACATGTTCAAATTAAGCTTTTAAATTCATATTTGGAAATTCTTGTAAAGGTTTTGTTAATAAAATTAGGGTTTTGATAAGTGAAATGGTTAGTTGTTAATATTTGACAAACAAAAACTTAACCTACTTGCTAGATTTGTTAAATGATATTTTCCTAAATATCTAATTAGCTTAATTACTAACTAGATGTTTACTAAATCCTAATTAGGCAATATTAAAATTCTAGTAAAGGTATGAATGATTTAATCTTGCTTTAGTGATGTTTGTAAATTCTAGTTTGGTAAAAAGTTGTAGTTTGGTGCTAAAATGTTATATGTTGCTTACTAGATTTCGGTAAGTTTTAGGCGTGGGTTTCTTTTAACGTTGCGACGCTAATTATATTGATTCCACGTTTATTAGTGTGTTGTGAATGCGTGATCGGTACGATCAGGGTCTAGGCTTGGTAGTTGTATCGCTTTGCGTTCCTAGCTAGGGTTGTTGCGATGTCGTTCGTGTCTTTGTGGAGCTTTTGCTCTTGAGTTCGTTTCGTAGTGTCGCTATGCACGTTAGCCGCTAAACGAACACTCGAGAGTATGTTTGGAGTTGGTGCGTCGGTTAAACGTAGTTGTACGTATTTTAGGTCGATTGCTTATATACGCTTGTTATATTGTTATATGTGTTCAGGATCGCAGGCGGGGACTTCAGGCGCTGCGAACAGTGGAAAGCGAGTGGTAGGCTTTACTTAGCCAGGACGGTTGGTGAGTAGATTTAACATCTACAGGGGAATCGCCCGCATGGCGTTATGCGTCTGGGCTAGAGATGTTATGAATTGTCGCATATTCTATTTCATATATAGAGTTGCACATACACCTCATTGCTTAGTTATTTGTTGTGCTTGGACTTGTACCTTTAGGACACTGCACTATTATTGACGGCTCATGTTGCACGAGCACTGATTGTATGCCACACACACCGTCAATAATTGCCATGACACGCACAACACACATACCTATATGATATTGTTTGGTTTGGGACATTGAGACATCGATTCATATTTCTTTATGCATATGACATATAGCATATCTGTATACCTACATGCTTACACATATGTCTTGACATGCTTACATGGTAGTTACCTGTATACCTATAGGGTATTGTACCATTAGCGATAGGTACATAGACACATAATGACATAGCTACATGTATACCTTGCATACATACTTCACTTATACCTGGAGGGTATATTACATCATTACTTATAGGTAGATGCATATACCTTGTTATACCTTTATGTTTACACATATATCTGGCCATAGCTACATGTTCACCTTTATTTTATGTTATATATACTTGGAGGAATTAGGAACCGCATGATATTTATATTAACTTGTTGCAGTTAAATAGCGGCTTTTCCTTTATATGCTTGCATTTCAGTTCTATGTTGCGTATATTATACTGATGGATTTTCGCATTGAGATATGAATTTTTAATGATATTTCCTTGATTTGAGGACCGTGGTAGTTTCATGAAATTATACATTATTTGAAAAACCTGGTTTCTCTTGATATGATATTTCAGCACCCACCATGAGATTTATCGGTCCTGATATATATACCCTATACGAGGAGCGTCGTGGGCCGTATGAGGGTACATGGTGGGGCCCGGAGGTACCCCGGGGCAAGACGATTGAAGGACCTAGCCGATTGAGCCTGACAGGGGAACCATACCATCCGGTGACAGTACCAATGACTCGCCGGTTATCGTGGGGATACCGATGGGAGTCATGTGCGTATGGATACGTCGAGAGGCGAGGGTCATAGCTAGGCACTCGAGCTTTCGGTACAGCGTATGATACGTACCTATCATGGTGCCAGTCGTGGTGACAGCACCTGATAGATTAGCATTTCTGTGTCGATGCTTGACACATTGGTTTCAGGATATTTTACTCCTAAGTATATATAACAGTGGAATGGGACGTTGTTACATATGCATATATATATATATATATATTAGTGGAATGTGACTCTAATATATATGTATACATATCAATTATATACATCATCATAATTATTCATGCAAATATACTTAGGACATATGGGATTCACTTGATATTGGATTCAGGATATATGAGATTCACTTGATGTTGGATACATGATTTATATGAGATTCACTTGATGTTGGATACAGGATTTATATGAGATTCACTTGATATTGGATACAGGATATATGAGATTTACTTGATTTTGTACATTCAGGACATATGAGATTTGTTGATATTCTACATTAAGGATTTGTGAGACTTACATGATATGAGAGACAATTTGGGGGCTGATTTGAGGAATTGGGATTTGGATTGTCTTGATGGACTTTGGTCCTACCACGATGTCAGGATTCCGTTGAAATGACATTGTGACATTTCAAAAAAGATAAAATGTTAATTTTGGGAATTTTTATAATTTAATATTATTTTATTGAATATTTTAATATTTTGGAATTATTAAATACAAATAAATGGGGAAAAATTTTGGAAAATTTTGGAAAATTCTAAAATAGGGTAAATTAGAGAATTATGACATTTTAAAGTTTTTGTGATTAATTTGACACTAATTTAGTGCTAATCGCGATTAAAAATCGCTAATCGGTTTTTAGCTTTTTGTGCAACACATGCACATATCACTTTTTCACACTTGTGCATTTTCTTGCCATGCTTTTCATTTGGGTTTACTATTTGAGTGAGAAGGGTTTTAAAAGGAAAAAGAAAAGGAAAAGAATAAAGAAATGGGTAGTTGGTGAGAGAGAGAGAGGTATGGGCTTCATTGACTGAGGACTTAACCATTTCTCCCCTCATTTCCCTCCCTCTTCTACCTTCTCCTGCTGCTGCTCCTGCACCTCCTTTCCCTCCCCTCTTCAAGCTCCAAAACACCTCTAAAACAACCACAAAACCCAATCTCCATTTCATTAAATGTGTGCACAATCCCTAGATCTACACTTGGTGCTAAAGAAGCAAGGATTTTGGCCACTAGGGGCAACTCAAGAAAATTCTTGAGTTGCCAAATGAGGTATTTTCTGGACCTTAAACTTAGTTTATGCATTTCCTTTACCCTCATATTAAGATCGAATCGATATTGTGTGATATTGTGGACTTGCGGATAACCTAGTTAGGGTTGTGATGATTTATGGGTTGTAATATGGAATTGAGGTCAGTAGAGGTTATACCATCACCCTAGTGTATGAATTGGAAATCCAAAACCTGAAGCTTAAACCATAATATGGATTTTAGAAACCGATATCGGGGAATTTATGAAATCTGTGAAGGGTATATTGAATCTGCTATCACCCGAGACACCCTAAATTAAAATTGATTGGACAGTGACACCTGCAGGCACCCAGGAAGCTAACCCCAAGACCCAAGCTCCCACTTCTTCTTCCCGGCAGCCAATTTATCACCATTGGCCGCAAATTGCGGCCTGGGTCCCACCATTTTGGCTCGTATTGGTTCTGTAGCTCCTACATGTTCATGTTAGACCCCTGGTATATATAGATTTGTATAAAGTGACCTAGGGTAAAATCTGGGACATATTTCCTAAGTTTCTGTTTTAGATTCATGTTTCCGTATTCCGTATTTTTAATTCTGCAATTGTGGATTGTGTTTTGCCTCGACTATTTGGCGTTTATACGACGATATAGAGGATGTGTTGATGGTTTTGAAGGCGTGCCATGGGTTTTAACCTATAGGCCTCTTATCGTATCATTTTGGATTTCATGTGCCGTTTTAGCTTTGATTTGGTTTTAATGCGCATATACGATATTTTGATGTGTAGGTACCCCATGAAGACTTCGGGACGACAAGCAAGCGCGTCGCGACGTCCACAAATGGAGACGCTAGGTGAGTAGATTATATCTACTGGGGGAAGTCGGGTGGATGGCGTATAGCACCCCCGCAGTCCGTAGTTGTTATTATATATGATAGTTAGGTGTATTATGGATAGTGTAGGGTTAGAAGTGACTAGTGTAGTTCATAGTCGCGAACCCTAGAATAGAATTACACCTACACGCACACCCTTGCATATTACTTATACTGGCACTGTGTTGATGATATTGGATGACTTTGGAGATGAGTCAATGAAATTGGGCTTTGTGCCGCGAGATCGGTGATGTGATATGATTCGTATTTAGGATACGAAATGTGATTCTTGCGGGCTTGGGATGTGTGTTTACCCCCGCATGCATACTTTATTGATGGTATCGATTTATACTAGACATAGAATAGTACCCCAGATTATATGATATGTTGATAGTGATACCTGAAGTGTGATGAGATAGTGTGATATTGACCCGTACCCAGCTATTGGGATGCCGTACGACGATTTACCGTATGAGCTTTACATTGATGATAGATCCGCACTCATGACTTGAGGATGTCATATGATATACTGTATCGTACGCGATACTATTGAGGCGGAATCATCGACTATTATATCTATATATATATCGACTCAGATGTTAGGCGGTTTCCTTACCTGTAGCTCAGCTTGTTAGTTCAGCTGTATAGTTTAGTGTAGTTGTTAGAATAGATTAGACTCCTATCTATTTCAAAACTAGCGGGTCGTGGGTATTTTAAAAGACAGGTCAAGGGATCTACGGACATTTCAAAAGGCGTATCTTTTCATAAAAACACCGTAGCCCCTATTTTCAAAACCCCATGATTCGTGATATTTCAAAAGGCACCATTTGTAGGACTTATATTAGATTAATGCAGATTAGTTATAGTTGCGTCTAGATTCAGCTCCCACTTTTTTTGTGGTTCGCTTTGCATCACATTCTTATATTATGTTTCATACTCCATTATTGATATCATGCTGTTAGGACACCAGCACCATTACCGATGTTGCGTATGTACCACGTACACTTACTTGCCGGCTCACACACATCTTCATCGGTCACGTAAACCTTAGAAAATACTATTGCTTGACATAACCTATTAGCTAATAGTTTAGACATTGTAGTTATTACCGGCTACTTCATGCATACTGATATTCATTGTTATGCCGCATTCATGGATTCTCATGCATATATTCACTATTTTACGTGTTACTGAGGTTTTGGATATGGATTTCCGTGAGATTTTCTGGATTTGGAGGAAAACCGCAAAAACACAGATAAACATTTTCTCTCTTTTAAAATAAAAAGTGCGGTTTTCCCATGATGTATGAGTCGTCCACCATGAGTTTGCTGATGGATTTGGAAACCCGATTCGAGGAGACGGATGAATCGTTTCGGGTACATGGTGGACCCGGTGCGGTACCCCGGGGTAAGATGAATGTGGTGATGACGTTGAGCCTGGCAGGGGAGCACTACCGACCGGTGATTTTACCTGACGCGTCGGATATCCGGAGGATACCGTCGTGGTCTTGAGATTGATGGTAGGGGCCGGTCTGGACTGACGGCGCCCTAGATTTTGTGATTGGGATACAGAGATATCGGGATATTTGGATTACGTTTTGTGCCGATGTTAGGCACTGTTTTATGCTGATTTCATTATGATACCTCATTTTAAAAATTCAAAGGAAATCTCACTAAAGTATGAAAACAGTTTCTTCATTTACATGTATTATGTTCTCATGCATTCATACCTCATTCTTATGTTATATTGCTACCTGAGGCACTTACACAGGCACAGGAGATTACACTCGGGTTAGATATTTACCCTAGCCTTGTTATAGGCTGCATGTTTTATATTGAGGATTTTGTACTGATCGTTTTGACCTAGGATTATGTCTTGCGTTCGGTTTCTGCTTGTAGTTATTCTCTATTCACGAGTTGGCAACTCACCCCCGTTGTGCCACAGTTCTTGCAGGTTTTGCCGTACAGGTTCCTTTGCGGCATTTCTGGCACATTGCTTCCTTGCGGGTGAACTGCATTTGGTAGGTGGTTCCTTTTGCATCAAAACCACCATTGTACTTATATTATTCTTTGTATCTAGAATTTCCATCAACCAAATTTGTTTATTGTTTCAGACTCAGACTTTAGTGATGTTTTATTTGGCCTTAGAGTCGCGCTTAGTAGTATTGCGGTTTTCATGCTTACTGTGTTTCTTTTGGATCGATCCTCGCCTTTCGGCGTTGTATATTATATTGCATGTGTGGTTGTGACCGTCAATTGACGAAGAGGTAGCTCCCGCTTGGGGATGACTTTTATCATTGTATATATGTTATGCTTGTTGTATCCCGTTCGGGGCCAGTATTTACAAAAGAAACTCTGCCGAAATTTTTAGAAATGACTTTGCCTTTTAAAAATGCACCTTCGGCTTAGTTATTTAAAAACCTCGACTTCAAACATATTTTCCTTCACTTCTTTAAACCAGTTTTCTTCACTTACTCTTAAAATGGTTTTAGATTTCTGGGCTTTGGCTTACTTGGATCAGATGGAGTCCTATAGATTTCATATGGTTCGAGGGCCAGTCACGTGCTCTTTCGGGTCGTGACAAAGTTGGTATCAGAGCGCTAGGTTGACCTTGGTTCGAGTCTAAGTTTGACTATGTGGAGCTTAGGGCGTTTATATATATACGGAACTTAGGCTTGACCTTACGGAACTTAAACTTAGTCGAGGGGGTATTAGACCCGAACTTTCGTCGTATAGGATGACCCTTGGTTGATGGAATAGGTGACTAAAGTAGAGTGACGTACCGTTGGTATGTTCCGCGGCATACTTACGACACGCCACTCCGCTTAAGAAACCTTAGGATGTACATATTTTCGAGATCAGTGTTTCTCTTTATATCCATGATTATACATCCATTTGAGATCCCCGATTCTATTAGTCCATGATCATACCTTCATTGATGCTGTTCCTTCTTATGATCGTGTATCCACTCTGGATCTGTTGTTTCCTTTCTTGCCATTGATCTGCTCTCTTCGATACTCGATTGAGGTTCCTGTCGCCATATTTGAGCGCAGTTTGGGCTGCTGCTAGGGTTACGGTCAGTGCGAGCTCGTCTGGTACGAGGGCTGACCATTGTGTTTTCTGGTGACATGGGAACGTCTCGAGTTAGTATTGATGACTGTGACCTCAAGTGGAGGCGAGTGCTTGGTTTTGCACCGGATGATCGGGCCATTGTTAGAGCTGCCAGTTGAGAGAGGACTGTTGATGTACATCATACCTCAGAGATTATGATGTCGCCTACCGTACAGACAGAGGGACCAGCTGTTGCTGAGATTGACGGGATGTCGCTTTCGGAGCTTACGAGCTTAGATTGTTGGAGCTTCCAGACAGATATGAGACAGATTATAGCTAGTCTACTCGATTTGAGAGACGAAGGTGATTCGTCCGATTTATGCACCGGAGCGGGCCCAGTTGAGTTGAAGATTTCCAGTGTGGAGAGTCTTACTCAGATCTAGAGCAGACCGATTCAGAGATGACCGCCAATGTGTCGTCTTTCCTGGAGGATTGAGGCGCTGTTCGGCGTGCAGGTGAATGAGCCAGTTGCTGCTGCAAATGACGAGATATCGCCCAGATGGTTGGAGCTGCTGCAGCGTGAGCATATACTTAGAGAGATGATAGCGAGTCGCCAGTCACCTGAGGATGAATGACTAGGACATTTGGTTCGTCCGTTTACCGATGCGAGGTCATCAGATAGATTGATTCCAGCTAAAGACGACTTCACGCAGATTCGTTGAGAGTCGATTGAGACGATCGAATGTCAGGAGCCCATTTTCCAAGTTTAAAGTATACGGAAAGACATGCAGGTGATTCTATGGACCCTCTAGAAGAATGAAACCCTAACTCGACTTAATGACCGTGTGAAAGCCTTTGAACCTTAGGGTTTACGGCAGTTCCGCGGCGCCATTAGTGAGGCTTGGGTTTGCCCTTCTAGGCTGGACCACCGACGCTGAGGCATGTACTCGATACTATTAAACTGTACTCAAGATGTTGATCTCTTGGGGGATTATAAGGTTCTGACGAGTCGATCGAATGTTTCGACATCATTCGGATATCATGTGATGGGATGCATTGCTTGGGAGACTCCAGATACGAGTATAGCCGTTGGAGCATAGTCCATGCAGCCACGATGAGACTGTAAGTGCACGGCGGCGCCCCGGCCGTCAATCCGACGGCCAAACGCGGAAACGGTGATAAACTTAAATTTTGCGGACTTAGCAAACCGGCACCACCACGCACTAAACCCCGGATCGTGCCATTAAACTAAATCTAGCTAACTACAAAGAGAAGGGGAAGAGATATACCGACGATCCAAGTCCTCCGGGCTTCATCTCCACTCCGATCTCCTCGCGGGATCTCCATCCGTCTCCTCCTCGTCGGAAAGGGCACCACGAAGCCGGATACTTTTACGGGCTCCCACCTCAATACCGAGGCAACTCGCGCATGAAGCCGGCAACTCGACATGCTCAAGATATGCTGTAGGAAGTGTAGTGTAGAATCATAGCTCACTTTGGGGTTGGTTGCCATAGATGGAGGAATCGGATTAGGAAAAATGGTACTTTCATTTTTCCAAAACAAGAAGAAGAAGGAGATGAAGAATTCCTCCCAAAACTAAGATGAACTCTCTCATTCTTTTTCTTTCTCTCTTTTCTTTTTCTTCTTTCTTTCTTTCTACCATTTTTCATCAAGTGAGAAGAATAAGGTGGAGGAATGAATATGAAGCATAACCATAGAAGGAAGGTGAGTGTAGGAAAAGTAGAAAGGTGACTATATCCTAAACATCATCATAACAATCTTTCTTATCAACCTCAAATCCTTTCTAATCTCATTAATACAAATCAAGTGATGGTTGAAAAGAAAAGATGCTTTCATAATTAATCATCTTGCAAATAAGTCCTCCACAAAGTGTTATTTGCAAAACTGCAAATAACCCCCTCCATCAGAAAAGTCCGGCCGGGAAAGAACAAAGGAAAACCGGCCGGAACGGAAAGCAAACTGGCAACTCCAGAAAACTGGTCCCGTAATAAATTACAGGATAACCCCGATACTGTGCATACACACCTGCATTTGTATTCCGTCCGGATATAAATGCAAAGAGACAAAATCTACACTGTACTATACTAGGATCGGCTTAAACCAAAGCCGGCTAGTAAAATCCGTTCGATCCTGATCCGTGCAATACCGCACGTATCTGATCGAACGCTGCCATATAACTATACGGCCACTAGTACAAATCGTCCGATCCTGATCCGTGCAATACCGCACGTATCTGATCGGACCCTGCCATATCTCCATACGGCCTCTACAGCGTTTCGCCCGAAAGCTTGAGTAACTGAAAGTGTGGTGGACTCTAAAGACTCGTCAATACTATGGCTGTGGATTTAACCACTAGCACGTCAGAGGTATAAGCCAATACATGACGGGCCACCAGCTATTGACTAAAAGGGACGTCGATGAGGAAGCTCACCCCGACACCCAACTGAGCCTGTCAGTGACAATAACCGTGCAGTCCGGTCCGTTCGTCTATGAGCATCGCATGGCGGGCCTAGGGGGTTGGTAAAAGTCAGACCCCCAAAAGCGGTACAAGTCGTGTCGGAGTGTAGCCCAGAACACCCTGAGATACTACTGGAATACCTACCAGTAAATCTCCTGCCTTGGCCAAGGTCTTTGTGTAATGTCTCTCCTAGACATAGCGCGACCTCACCCCCAATACCGGGAGAGACGAACCCCTGAAGATACGCTCACTGCCTCCATGTGGCTCGGGACTGTACCCAACTAAAACCTGTTTGCACGACTCCTTTGAGCCGTGGTAGGGTAGTAATCAAAGTACAGTGGGAACTCACACGAGACAAATGACGATCCCCAGGTCGATGAACTAACCTGTACACATGTCACCTGGGAACTGCTATCTGACGTCAGGTATAAGACCAACTAGCATGTTCCCGGCGAGTCCTGTCCGGTGTACTCATAACCCAATGAGCACCTGTATACATCTTAGGTGATCCAACTGACACCAATGGCTTGTGAGACCGGCCACCGCCCCTCGTCGGGGTCTCGACTGTATACACTAATCTACTCTGGAGTATCGATGCCCTCTCTCGAAACTCCCACGACTAGGGACCTTTTAAGGATGTGCTTATAGACTCCAGCTCTCACTTATATGATCGCCCTCATACTGCTGGCAGTCAAGCAAGAATCCTAGGGGCTCTATCAACGTGCAATAGCGACATGTCAGGTCACCTAAAGCAGTACACGATGATAAAGGTAAACCAGATAGCATACTATCATCTTGAGTAAGACTGTCCTACCGGGATAGGTCCTCCCTCAATCATTGCAATCACGTGCCTGTGATCCAATAATCGACTCTGAGGGCACTATCTCCAACAATCTCCCACTTGCACTCAAGGCTAATTATTGCGATGTCGCATACTCACAGCCCGTGTGATACTGAACACCCAACTCCTCTACTAGTCAATCTCACAAAACTCGTTTGCGAAACTATTGCGTTCGAGGAATAGCCTCAGTGAGTGGATCCGCCAAGATGTTTCTATCTATGTCTCTCTATATCTCAAGTTCGCGGAGAAACCCATCTCCCGAAATGAGCAATACCTGTCTTAGAATGTGTCTGGATGTCTGATGGGACCTAGCTCATGAATGAACTTCAAATCCAAACTTCTTAGACTGTATTGTTAACTGAACTTAATCAGTATCCTGCGCCATGCCACCCTCAGTATTGCCTTGGACCACCTGTCCAAAATACTGCCCCTCGTCAGAGGGAAAAACTATAACTCTGACAACCTCCTTGTCGTCCAGGTCACCTTGGAAGCCTGGAATGATAACCGTCTCCTAAAAGAGGCAGCCGTTATCATATCCCTAGAACAGCCACTTATGTTCTAAAACTGCTTCCGACTGTTTCTCCAGGATTGGATCAATATCAACTTATTGCATCTAGTGCAAGAACAACATCTGGTGTGGTACTTGACATCTCATGATTGACTCAATTGCCTAAGCAAGTGATCTGCCAATCATGCACATCCCTCTCTACTTTAGTCTAAAAGACACCTTTAGAGAGGGCGACTCCATTACTTGCAGGTACACTACCGTGCCAGGAGTCGTCCATTCTAAATACTCATAGAATGCTGTCAAGGTACCCAGATTAGGAAATCACCCAAATCTAGATCTAAAACCATAGATCTAGTAACCAGTATGTCTGATATAATGTCCAAGTCCTTTGTGGAGAAAAAAACTGTGTGACGACCAAAGTATAACCGATCGTAGTACAGGAATATCACTTCCTACTACCTTCTCAACAGATCCATCCCCTATTCTGATGACGTCAAACCTATGACTGTCGCATCAGAAATAGATGATCTATCTCCGCTATATCTGCTTTAGTCTATAAATAGACATAAGCCTGATGTCCACCAATGCTTCCGCTGCTCCCACTGACTACGACAACCCTCTGGTAGAGTCATATAGACGTGCACTTCCAAAGCAAGTTTAGAACGACGCTATACTCATCCTCCTGCCGGGTCTCGCAGCCTGGAACAACAGCAATGGCAAGTGTGGGTAAACAAGAACTTCCCTGTCACCGTCCTTGAGGCTACCGGAGTACCTCTCGGGTGCCTGAAGTTACCCATCTTATCTGCGGAGTGGCCAATGGAATGTCAAAATAGATTGAATCTTTAGGTTCCTTATCAAATCTTCAGTAATCGTTTGCGGTTCTGGAATCACTTCCAGTTCTACCATACTCCCACTGCTGTTTTTGAAAAATCCATTTTTAATAAAACTGTGGCGAGTCTAGAACAATATTTTTATTGATCTGCCAGATGGTAGAAAGTCAACCCTCGTCATAGCCTGGGTCAACCCACAAACAGCCATTACAGAAACGTGCCTTGAGTTATCCAGAGTCTGGTTTTAATCATAAGCCAGACAACTCCCCGTACCTTAACAACGTTAAGATATGAACTGTTCTATATCCAATATAGAACCAGAGGCACTGATTTAATTGAACCAGATTCAAATCATGCAGCTGTCTCCAGTGCATGTCAACTAAATGGAGAGAGGCCGATCAGCATTACTCAACTTAGGAATGCTTCCAATTATGAGTAACCCGAAAGAGAAGCAAGTTCTCTTAACCATTACTATCAACTGAATACCATGTACAAGTATCTACATCTTCGATCACTTTGAAGAATCCCGATACTTGCAACACCTGGTTCTCTACTTTATTCTTATACCTATAACTACTCAAAACTTCGACCCTGTGTTTCTACGAAGCACCTGTCTAAGAACTAGAGAAGTCATAAGTAAACAGAATACAGTACGAGGACCAACCCCTCTGTCCTAGTGGACACTGGACAATATGCAATACTATGTATAAGTCCCTGAGTCTTGCGACTCAATCACTGTGTGTCGTAGGTTAAAAACTGTACTTTTGGTTAAGAAGAATTACACCGTTGTTCAATGCTCCTTACCTAACCATCCACTGATATAGGTAAATGTCATCGACATAATATCAAAAGGTATATCTCACTCTATGAAAATAGACGTACAGATATATCAATTTGAAATTGGTGCACAACAGCGGATATTCAAAACCAAATATTTGCCGACCGGCAAATAGCCCAGATGATCTCCTCAAACATCACCGATTACAACGAATCCCGATATAATGAGGATGATCACCCAATTCCCAATGACTTACTCCCACTCATCATCTGTAAAACCATACAGATGTGAGAATCAAACCTGGTAAATACATACCCTGGAGTAAGTGTCTAACCGGGAAATCAGTTTTCTTTTAACATTACACAGTGAGACTGAAACATTGAAATGTTTCGATGGGGTATCCCGGTATTCCTAGTAATGCCTCTTCCAGGTTCACGACTGTAACCGTATAGTTCTTTGCCACCTCTCCAAATCCCTTCATATGTCTTTAGTCTTTACCTTCTGTACACCCCTTTAGGCCAAATGGTTTTCTTCCTTCTCTACCGTTCGGCACCAGCCTATGGTTTGGAAGAAGACTATCCAAAAGCATAAAGGGTGTACTGTCCTAATCCTAGGAGCACTCGCATCGCGAGAGAAGGTGAAGATAAAAGACACCTGAATGTACTTTATTCCTATTTCTCCTGAACCAGGATCCATCCCCGAACTGGAACGAGTTCCTTTCGAGTTCGTATATAACCATACGATGGATTATCCAATAAAATGGGATCTTCGTAATGATACGGAGTGTCCTGGAGAAATACAAAGGTGATTTAGGATTGGCGAAGGAATACATGGTTTGGTCGTGAATATCTGTTGCAATTTACTTTGCCCTCTTACTAATCCCTTACTTTGTCTTAACTTAATACCTTCTGTACACCGTTTAGGCTAATTGGCTTTCTTCCTTCCCTACCGGTCGGCACCAGCCTATGGTTTGGAAGAAGACTATCCAATTTGCGTAATAGGTGTACTACTCCTAAACCAAGGAGTACTCGCAACCTGAGAGAGGGTGAAAAGAAAAGACAACTGAATAGTCCTATCCGTTTTCTCCAGAACCGGAAACCATCCTCGAATAAATCCCTTCGAGTTCGTATCTAACCATACGATGGTTTTGTCCAATGGAAGTGGACGTTCGTAGTAAAACGGGGTGTCCTGGAGAAAAGGGTAAAAGCAGGAGTGGCAATGAGGTTTGCAACTCTGACAATCCAAAAGCCAGTGTTAAGTAGGTTCCGTCAACTTGGTCACTGAGTCATAGTCTAGGGTCGGGTCAAACGTCGCTGCCAAAGAGAGAGAGAAAAGAAACACTCAGCGTGCACTCTATCCTAGATCAGAATGGTTACCAATTTATCTAATCTGGAAAACTCCCACTGTACCTCAAATTCTCCTCCAAACCTGAAAGAAGAATTAGTCGGGGTCACCCGAGGAGTAAACCAACTCATCAGTGGGAATCGGGATCCAACTATCATTGCATGATAACGTGACGGAATCCGCTCACGGTATCATACTCCAGAAGGTATGCGCATATCTGGCAAGTTTCAGTACTTTTGAAACTCCCGATGTGATTTCTGCCCCATGCTCTTATGACCTTGGCGAAGGTCAACAAATCATAAGTCACATGTCAAGTTCTACCCGTCATTATCCAGGTTAATTTGAATCCACCCGTACAAGCCCTTGACGAAGGTCAACAAGGCTATACGACTGTCCCAAACCAACGCATCTATCTATGCAACAGAAAAGCAACAAGCAGCTACCATACACTATGCCTTGACGAAGGTCAACAAACATAGCATGAATACTACGTGCTACCCGTCTGAAATGACGGAGGGCTACGAATGGTTTCTGGCGAAAACCTTTAATGTAAAGAACTTGATATCGTCGAAGGAACGGATAGCTTTTTAAAATATAGTGACGAAAACCGTTGCTAAAGAGGTCACTCCCGGTAAAGGGATCTCGGCTCTTTCCCCGTAGAATGGGGTGCAGGATATTCCAAATGAATACCGCGATGCAAAGCAAAAGTAATCGGCTATAGTGAAGTTAATGCCCTGACGCAAACTTCTGTCCAAGGGGTCACTCCCGGTGAAGGGATCTCGGCCCTTGCCTCGTCGACTGAGGAGCAGGATATTCCAAATGAATACCACGATGCAAAACAAAAGTGAACGTCCTTGCAATAACAGCTTTTTGAAAAAGTGTTCCAACAACATCAGATTAGGTTTGTTTTTAACTTGCATTGATCCGAATCAATGCAGTCCCATCAATTGATCACACCACAAAGAACGAAAATATACTGATGTACGTATATGCCATCCGCATTCGCCACTGGGTCCCGTCATTACCCGTTAGGTTAGCTTACTAACGACAGAGCGGGGACTGGACTAGCGCGGATGAAAAACATATACAACATCTACTAATATATAAACCAATATATTATATTTCGCTCAAGGCGTGAAAAGAAATGCAACATCACAGAAATGTACAGCATCACAGAACAATACAGATATCTGGGATCCCCGGGTTTCACAGAGCCACTACTGAAACCCGACGTTCCCCTGGTCGTGTGGATAGCCTGTGCAATGAAAACCTAGACCCCTACGGGCGCGGCAAGTCACCCGCAAAAACCTGAAGCGAGGCAGCCCCCTTCAGCACCGTGAATGGACCACCCAGCACTGCACGGAATTCGGTAACTTGGGCACCCCTCCTGGGTCAACCTGTACCCCCTACGAGTGCGGCGAATAGCCCGCCAATCCCAGAGTGAAGCCCCCTCCGTCTCAATGCCATGAGATGCGGGCTTGTTGCCCTCCAGGACGCTGCTATCCGTGCACCCCACCGCGGGGTAATCCTAGTACATAATGTAAAATATACATACACCGGGTACATCGACCGCAACCAGGTCGTGCCCCAAAAGAATAATACAAACAGGCAGTGACGGCAGTCCACATGTCGGACGCTCGCCCCGCAATATCAAATGTACATAATACAACAACACTGTACTAGCATTGCATCCAGGCTATCCCCACGACCGATCCTCAACATCACAGCATAAACATAGAACATCAACGTGAAAGTCACGTTCGCAAATCCGTCTAACCGGGCTATAGCAGTTAGACCGGATTTACCGATCGAGTGACATTCACGGTCGCAGATATAATGTAAATACTGTGAAAAATGTATTTAAAATTTTCCAATTGATCAAACAATTAACAAGTGGGCCCCAAAGAAAACTGTAGCACTCACAGAAATAATTGGCCCAACTTTAACATTCCAAAACCCCTAATTACAGCCCATAAGCCCACTGCAAAAAAATAATCACACGACCTCACAATTCTGCGGCGGAAGCGCGGCCAAAAGGGTGTTTTGGCCGCCCTTCCGCGGTCGTACGGACGAGTCGTGTCACCAAATTTTTGCAGTTTTCTTAGAACTCCTTGCACATCATTCTGAGACCACCGGAAAAATTTTTAGACTCCAAAAAATTTCGACAGAAACTGATGTGCTAGAAAAATACGGTTTTTGGAAATTTCGGTCGATCGGAACTGATAAACACATTACACAAAGCTAGACTACGTTAATGGCCTGGCTCTGATACCACTGTAAGTGCACGGCGGCGCCCCGGCCGTCAATCCGACGGCCAAACGCGGAAACGGTGATAAACTTAAATTTTGCGGACTTAGCAAACCGGCACCACCACGCACTAAACCCCGGATCGTGCCATTAAACTAAATCTAGCTAACTACAAAGAGAAGGGGAAGAGATATACCGACGATCCAAGTCCTCCGGTCTTCATCTCCACTCCGATCTCCTCGCGGGATCTCCGTCCGTCTCCTCCTCGTCGGAAAGGGCACCACGAAGCCGGATACTTTTACGGGCTCCCACCTCAATACCGAGGCAACTCGCGCATGAAGCCGGCAACTCGACATGCTCAAGATATGCTGTAGGAAGTGTAGTGTAGAATCATAGCTCACTTTGGGGTTGGTTGCCATAGATGGAGGAATCGGATTAGGAAAAATGGTACTTTCATTTTTCCAAAACAAGAAGAAGAAGGAGATGAAGAATTCCTCCCAAAACTAAGATGAACTCTCTCATTCTTTTTCTTTCTCTCTTTTCTTTTTCTTCTTTCTTTCTTTCTACCATTTTTCATCAAGTGAGAAGAATAAGGTGGAGGAATGAATATGAAGCATAACCATAGAAGGAAGGTGAGTGTAGGAAAAGTAGAAAGGTGACTATATCCTAAACATCATCATAACAATCTTTCTTATCAACCTCAAATCCTTTCTAATCTCATTAATACAAATCAAGTGATGGTTGAAAAGAAAAGATGCTTTCATAATTAATCATCTTGCAAATAAGTCCTCCACAAAGTGTTATTTGCAAAACTGCAAATAACCCCCTCCATCAGAAAAGTCCGGCCGGGAAAGAACAAAGGAAAACCGGCCGGAACGGAAAGCAAACTAGCAACTCCAGAAAACTGGTCCCGTAATAAATTACAGGATAACCCCGATACTGTGCATACACACCTGCATTTGTATTCCGTCCGGATACAAATGCAAAGAGACAAAATCTACACTGTACTATACTAGGATCAGCTTAAACCAAAGCCGGCTAGTAAAATCCGTTCGATCCTGATCCGTGCAATACCGCACGTATCTGATCGAACGCTGCCATATAACTATACGGCCACTAGTACAAATCGTCCGATCCTGATCCGTGCAATACCGCACGTATCTGATCGGACCCTGCCATATCTCCATACGGCCTCTACAGCGTTTCGCCCGAAAGCTTGAGTAACTGAAAGTGTGGTGGACTCTAAAGACTCGTCAATACTATGGCTGTGGATTTAACCACTAGCACGTCAGAGGTATAAGCCAATACGTGACGGGCCACCAGCTATTGACTAAAAGGGACGTCGATGAGGAAGCTCACCCCGACACCCAACTGAGCCTGTCAGTGACAATAACCGTGCAGTCCGGTCCGTTCGTCTATGAGCATCGCATGGCGGGCCTAGGGGGTTGGTAAAAGTCAGACCCCCAAAAGCGGTACAAGTCGTGTCGGAGTGTAGCCCAGAACACCCTGAGATACTACTGGAATACCTACCAGTAAATCTCCTGCCTTGGCCAAGGTCTTTGTGTAATGGCTCTCCTAGACACAGCACGACCTCACCCCCAATACCGGGAGAGACGAACCCCTGAAGATACGCTCACTGCCTCCATGTGGCTCGGGACTGTACCCAACTAAAACCTGTTTGCACGACTCCTTTGAGCCGTGGTAGGGTAGTAATCAAAGTACAGTGGGAACTCACACGAGACAAATGACGATCCCCAGGTCGATGAACTAACCTGTACACATGTCACCTGGGAACTGCTATCTGACGTCAGGTATAAGACCAACTAGCATGTTCCCGGCGAGTCCTGTCCGGTGTACTCATAACCCAATGAGCACCTGTATACATCTTAGGTGATCCAACTGACACCAATGGCTTGTGAGACCGGCCACCGCCCCTCGTCGGGGTCTCGACTGTATACACTAATCTACTCTGGAGTATCGATGCCCTGTCTCGAAACTCCCACGACTAGGGACCTTTTAAGGATGTGCTTATAGACTCCAGCTCTCACTTATATGATCGCCCTCATACTGCTGGCAGTCAAGCAAGAATCCTAGGGGCTCTATCAACGTGCAATAGCGACATGTCAGGTCACCTAAAGCAGTACACGATGATAAAGGTAAACCAGATAGCATACTATCATCTTGAGTAAGACTGTCCTACCGGGATAGGTCCTCCCTCAATCATTGCAATCACGTGCCTGTGATCCAATAATCGACTCTGAGGGCACTATCTCCAACAGAGACGAGTCCGAATCAGTCGACATTGAAGCAGAGTGAAGAAAAGAGTTCGTAAGAGATTTCGACGAGATGACGTCCCACTCCGCTGACATTAGAGATGTGATACGCACCCAGAGGCGTTGTATATGGATATATCTTCCAGAAAGAAGCGCGATAAGTATGCAGCCGTTCCGGAACAAGAATTTGCTTCAGCAAGGGATGATGACTTCTGGGCAATTCGGCAGGGATGAGATTTGAGAGAGACTTCGACATGACCTTTCTGGAATACTATACGAGAAGACCTGACCCAGGAATGGTCATATTGCGCACAACCAGCAGGCCAGAGTTAGCATTGTCGACGAGGTAGTTAACCAGATTCGGATAAAGGAACTTACCCAGATGCGTTGCGAATCGATCAAGGACGGACGAGTATTGAGTATTCCTCCGATGGTTGGGACGTGTTCCCGAGGACCTGTTCGGCCTGACATCTTCTACAGAATGATGAAGCTACAAAGTACGCGATTTCGAGTCCGTGTGAGAGACTTCAGATTGACCGTGGCCGAGAATAGTGCAGTGCGTAGATATGCATGGCGTGACGTCATAGTGGACGACGATAGAGACAGGTGGAACCAGAGGTTCGGGCGAGACGCTGACGAGCTGTCATTGCTTCCCGTCGAGACCAGAGGTCAAATATGCTTACAGAGGCATTGGGATGCAACCAGATTCCGAGAAATATTGTGTTGAGGACACAGATGTCTATCGAGTGAGAAGAGATTATGCAGGAGAGCCAGCCTCTGTACAGTTCGGCATAGGCAAGATCGGAAGAGACCTTGAGCAGGATTCCTTCCATGACATTGCTGCAATGATGGTTGCACCCAGGATCAGATATGTGACGTGCATTCAGAGAGCCAGAGGCCGACGCCAGTGATGGGCTGCCTCACGAGTGGTCGTGAGGATTGACCGATAGGTGACCAGAGAAGTGCCAGAACGGAATCGTCCCCGTTAGAACACATGACAGGGCCGATGAGCCGATTGACTGCGAGATAGGTAATCCTCAGAGAAGATAAGGACCCAGAGTCAGAGGGCGCCAGACCGTGAGCAAGAGGCAAGTAGATATCTTGCGCTGCTAGCAGTGGATGCACCGACTCCTTCTCGACCTCGAAGGAGGAACTACCGACGACGGTACTATGATTTGTGATTTTGTGATTCGATTATCACGTATCCGTCATTTTGGATTTCGGTATTTTGGGCGTTCTGTTTGCATGATTTAGTTTTGATGACTGAGTTTCATGATATTTGTTTCATGCACCCACTGGATATTTATATTTTGCGCATAGTTATTACATTCGAGGTTTTGATTGTGAATTCACGCCCACCTTATACAGTGATTTGATTTACACTTCCAGCAGAGTTTTCATGCACTTTTAGTGTTTTGATATACGATTTTGGTGCACGCCAGATGCACTAAATCGGGATTCTTCGTGCATGTTACATGCACCTGATTTGGTTGCTGTCAGGCACACACGTTGCCTATGACAGATGTTTCGTGCACACCCGTTGCACCTAAATGTTGTTTTGTACACCTGTATGACACATATATGGATTTTGATTCCTTGCGCACCAGACGCATAGGATATTCTCTATGTATTGATGTCTTCGGAGCCCCGACAAATTGGAGTATTACAAAAATTGTTTTAGTATTGGGGGTTTAAATTTAAATTCGGGGACCGAATTTCTTTAAGGGGGGTAGATTGTGACATTTCAAAAAAGATAAAATGTTAATTTTGGGAATTTTTATAATTTAATATTATTTTATTGAATATTTTAATATTTTGGAATTATTAAATACAAATAAATGGGGAAAAATTTTGGAAAATTTTGGAAAATTCTAAAATAGGGTAAATTAGAGAATTATGAAATTTTAAAGTTTTTGTGATTAATTTGACACTAATTTAGTGCTAATCGCGATTAAAAATCGCTAATCGGTTTTTAGCTTTTTGTGCAACACATGCACATATCACTTTTTCACACTTGTGCATTTTCTTGCCATGCTTTTCATTTGGGTTTACTATTTGAGTGAGAAGGGTTTTAAAAGGAAAAAGAAAAGGAAAAGAATAAAGAAATGGGTAGTTGGTGAGAGAGAGAGAGGTATGGGCTTCATTGACTAAGGACTTAACCATTTCTCCCCTCATTTCCCTCCCTCTTCTCCCTTCTCCTGCTGCTGCTCCTGCACCTCCTTTCCCTCCCCTCTTCAAGCTCCAAAACACCTCTAAAACAACCCCAAAACCCAATCTCTATTTCATTAAATGTGTGCACAATCCCTAGATCTACACTTGGTGCTAAAGAATCAAGGATTTTGGCCACTAGGGGCAACTCAAGAAAATTCTTGAGTTGCCAAATGAGGTATTTTCTGGACCTTAAACTTAGTTTATGCATTTCCTTTACCCTCATATTAAGATCGAACCGATATTGTGTGATATTGTGGACTTGTGGATAACCTAGTTAGGGTTGTCATGATTTATGGGTTGTAATATGGAATTGAGGTCAGTAGAGGTTATACCATCACCCTAGTGTATGAATTGGAAATCCAAAACCTGAAGCTTAAACCATAATACGGATTTTAGAAACCGATATCGGGGAATTTATGAAATCTGTGAAGGGTATATTGAATCTGCTATCACCCGAGACACCCTAAATTAAAATTGATTGGACAGTGACACGTGCAGGCACCCAGGAAGCTAACCCCAAGACCCCAGCTCCCACTTCTTCTTCCCGGCCGCCACTTTATCCCCATTGGCCGCAAATTGCGGCCTGGGTCCCACCATTTTGGCTTGTATTGGTTCTGTAGCTCCTACATGTTCATGTTAGACCCCTGGTATATATAGATTTGTATAAAGTGGCCTAGGGTAAAATCTGGGACATATTTCCTAAGTTGCTGTTTTAGATTCATGTTTCCGTATTCCGTATTTTTAATTCTGCAATTGTGGATTGTGTTTTGCCTCGACTATTTGGCGTTTATACGACGATATAGAGGATGTGTTGATGGTTTTGAAGGCGTGCCATGGGTTTTAACCTATAGGCCTCTTATCGTATCATTTTGGATTTCATGTGCCGTTTTAGCTTTGATTTGGTTTTAATGCGCATATACGATATTTTGATGTGTAGGTACCCCATGAAGACTTCGGGACGACAAGCAAGCGCGTCGCGACGTCCACAAATGGAGACGCTAGGTGAGTAGATTATATCTACTGGGGGAAGTCGGGTGGATGGCGTATAGCACCCCCGCAGTCCGTAGTTGTTATTATATATGATAGTTATGTGTATTATGGATAGTGTAGGGTTAGAAGTGACTTGTGTAGTTCATAGTCGCGAACCCTAGAATAGAATTACACCTACACGCACACCCTTGCATATTACTTATACTGGCACTGTGTTGATGATATTGGATGACTTTGGAGATGAGTCAATGAAATTAGGCTTTGTGCCGCGAGATCGGTGATGTGATATGATTCGTATTTGGGATACGAAATGTGATTCTTGCGGGCTTGGGATGTGTGTTTACCCCCGCATGCATACTTTATTGATGGTATCGATTTATACTAGACATAGAATAGTACCCCAGATTATATGATATGTTGATAGTGATACCTGAAGTGTGATGAGATAGTGTGATATTGACCCGTACCCAGCTATTGGGATGCCGTACGACGATTTACCGTATGAGCTTTACATTGATGATAGATCCGCACTCATGACTTGAGGATGTCATATGATATACTGTATCGTACGCGATACTATTGAGGCGGAATCACCGACTATTATATCTATATATATATCGACTCAGATGTTAGGCGGTTTCCTTACCTGTAGCTCAGCTTGTTAGTTCAGCTGTATAGTTTAGTGTAGTTGTTAGAATAGATTAGACTCCTACCTATTTCAAAACTAGCGGGTCGTGGGTGTTTTAAAAGACAGGTCAAGGGATCTACGGACATTTCAAAAGGCGTATCTTTTCATAAAAACACCGTAGCCCCTATTTTCAAAACCCCATGATTCGTGATATTTCAAAAGGCACCATTTGTAGGACTTATATTAGATTAATGCAGATTAGTTATAGTTGCGTCTAGATTCAGCTCCCACTTTTTTTGTGGTTCGCTTTGCATCACATTCTTATATTATGTTTCATACTCCATTATTGATATCATGCTGTTAGGACACCAGCACCATTACCGATGTTGCGTATGTACCACGTACACTTACTTGCCGGCTTACACACATCTTCATCGGTCACGTACACCTTAGAAAATACTATTGCTTGACATAACCTATTATCTAATAGTTTAGACATTGTAGTTATTACCTGCTACTTCATGCATACTGATATTCATTGTTATGCCGCATTCATGGATTCTCATGCATATATTCACTATTTTACGTGTTACTGAGGTTTTGGATTTGGATTTCCATGAGATTTTCTGGATTTAGAGGAAAACCGCAAAAACACAGATAAACATTTTCTCTCTTTTAAAATAAAAAGTGCGGTTTTCCCATGATGTATGAGTCGTCCACCATAAGTTTGCTGATGGATTTGGAAACCCGATTCGAGGAGACGGATGAACCGTTTCGGGTACATGGTGGACCCGGTGCGGTACCCCGGGGCAAGATGAATGTGGTGATGACGTTGAGCCTGGCAGGGGAGCACTACCGACCGGTGATTTTACCTGACGCGTCGGATATACGGAGGATACCGTCGTGGTATTGAGATTGATGGTAGGGGCCGGTCTGGACTGACGGCGCCCTAGATTTTGTGATTGGGATACAGAGATATCGGGATATTTGGATTGCGTTTTGTGCCGATGTTAGGCACTGTTTTATGCTGATTTCATTATGATACCTCATTTTAAAAATACAAAGGAAATCTCACTAAAGTATGAAAACAGTTTCTTCATTTACATGTATTATGTTCTCATGCATTCATACCTCATTCTTATGTTATATTGCTACCTGAGGCACTGACACAAGCACAGGAGATTACACTCGGGTTAGGTATTTACCCTAGCCTTGTTATAGGCTGCATGTTTTATATTGAGGATTTTGTACTGATCGTTTTGACCTAGGATTATGTCTTGCGTTCGGTTTCTGCTTGTAGTTATTCTCTATTCACGAGTTGGCAACTCACCCCCGTTGTGCCACAGGTCTTGCAGGTTTTGCCGTACAGGTTCCTTTGCGGCATTTCTGGCACATTGCTTCCTTGCGGGTGAACTGCATTTGGTAGGTGGTTCCTTTTGCATCAAAACCACCATTGTACTTATATTATTCTTTGTATCTAGAATTTCCATCAACCAAATTTGTTTATTGTTTCAGACTCAGACTTTAGTGATGTTTTATTTGGCCTTAGAGTCGCGCTTAGTAGTATTGCGGTTTTCATGCTTACTGTGTTTCTTTTGGATCGATCCTCGCCTTTCGGCGTTGTATATTATATTGCATGTGTGGTTGTGACCGTCAATTGACGAAGAGGTAGCTCTCGCTTGGGGATGCCTTTTATCATTGTATATATGTTATGCTTGTTGTATCCCGTTCGGGGCCAGTATTTACAAAAGAAACTCTGCCGAAATTTTTAGAAAAGACTTTACCTTTTAAAAATGCACCTTCGGCTTAGTTATTTAAAAACCTCGACTTCAAACATATTTTACTTCACTTCTTTAAACCAGTTTTCTTCACTTACTCTTAAAATGGTTTTAGATTTATGGGCTTTGGCTTACTTGGATCAGATGGAGTCCTATAGATTTCATATGGTTCGAGGGCCAGTCACGTGCTCTTTCGGGTCGTGACAGACATGTTTCATTCCATACTCCACATTTATTGTTTATGCACTTCTTCATGCATTAGTAGTACCTGATAAACTACCTTCCATGACTGTTGCATTCACATACTTTATTTTATATGCCTTGCTTCATGTATTAGTTGTACCTGCTAGAGTACCTTTCATGACGGTTGCATATATACATTGTCATATCATCGCTTCATGTATTAGCTGTACTTGATATAGTACTTTACGTGATTGTTGCATACAGATTGTCATATTTTTACTTTATGTATTAGATGTACCTGTAGGGTTAGTATAGCACCTTAGCAAGGTTTAGGAAGGCATCACACATGCCATATTGAAATTTTTGGGTTGCTAAACAAACCCTAACCAAAATCTTAACTAGAGACTTAGGGTAAATATGCATGTAAACAACTTTACATCTAAGAGAGAGGGATTACAACTTTTGTAGTCCGTTCCTTCGCTTCATAAGCTCCGAGTAGTATCCATTTGCCGCGATCCATGATCTCCCGTACTCAAGAGAGGCCCCACAAGTCGAACGATCCATTCTTGCTTGAAGTCTTCCTTTTCGAAGATGACCTACCTTAAAGAATCTCAAGATCAAGCTTTTACTTCTCTAATCAAGTATTAGTGAAGTGAACACCCTAATCTAAGTGGCTAGAATAGATGAGGATGATGAAGTAGGAATTTTGCTCTCTTTTGTTTTCATTTTCTCACTTTAAATCATCACAAATCAAAAAGCTAGAAAGTTTTTTCAAAGAGGAAGAAGAAGAAGGAATCTTTTGTGATGAATAATGAATTAATTGTGATGGTTACAAATCAACCTTGGGTTTAGAATGAAGGCTTAACCCTTGTAGAGATTTAACTAGGGTAAAGGGTTTGGGTTGGGTTAAGAAATATCTACACAAAATATCTTTACAAAATATCTAAGCTTAAAACAAAATAAATCTTCTAGAAGTTTCATGAAAAAGCTAACCAAAATGCTAACCCAAATCAAACCCTAACTTTTTTAATCTCTACAAATCATGTTGTATTTGTAATCATAACTTGTTACAATATTATATATCACATGTATAATATATTTTGCAACAAAAGAAAATAATACAATTAACATATATCGCATATATATCAAAGTATTATCCGGTGAGAAAATGAATCAATAAAGCGAGCTTGTATTAGTTAATGTAATGTAATATATCACATATATAATTATACATTAAATTATCGAATCGACACTTGATCCGACAATCCAGCTATATTGCATATAACCGACTAATATAACATGTACCAATTCATCAAATCAACACTTGATCCGATGACCCGGCTATATCACATATACCCGGCCGATATCATATATCGCGAGAATATAATATGGTATTTCATATCGTATTATTCTCGGTCCCGCACACATCACATATGTGCTCCTACTCCGTTTTGCCTGAGCCAAGAAACCTCTGTGTAGGACTCTAAAGAATCGTCAATACGCCGACAGTAGGTGATGATCATATCAAACACCCACAAGCTGCAAGCGGTCAGCTAAACGTAACAACCACCCAGGTATTGAGCAATCAGAAGATCAACAAGCAAGCTTGTACATTCTCCTGTGAATCCAATCAATAACACTCCCGTACAGTCTGGTCTCTTCGTCTGATTTGTCGCATATCCAGTCTAGGGGTGGTGAACGTCAGACCCCAGTAACCGATAAGTCATGTCGATATGAGGTCCATAACAGTTCCAGAAACTTCTGATAACACTTACCAGTAAATCTCAGCAACCCTGGCCAGGGATTTCCAGCTATAGCCAATCGAACACAGCGCAACATCAACTCCCTATACCGGGAGAGACGAAACCCCTCCTATCGCTCATTGCCTCCATGTGATTCGGGACTGTACCCAAAGGCCACCGTTTTGCACGTCCTCTTGGACATCGTATGATGGAAATCAAAGCACAGTGGGAATCACACAAGACTCTATGACGATCTCGGGTCTACAGACTAACCTGTACCAGTGTCACCAGAGAACTTCCATCTGACGTGAGGTATAATATCATCTGGGAGTTCTCGGCGAGTCCGTCCAGTGTACCCAGTCTCCAATGAGCACCCGTATACTGTCTCTGATGTCAAACACCAATGGATATGGGATCATCCATCGCTCATGATCTGCATTATAGTCCTGGTAGTCAAGTACTCATCCTAAGGGCTTTATCAACATGTAACATAGAGACTATCTGAGTACATGTTAAGATAAAGAGCAACCAGATAGCATACTATCATGTCGAGAAAGAAAGTCCTCCATATATATATCCAAGCATCCACTACTATATACATCGCCTGTACAGTAATGGCCTCTAGGGCATACATATTACTAACAATCTCCCACTTGCACTAGGGCCATATGTTGTAGTATCTCATACCCAACAATCAGCTGTGGTTGAAGTATCTCATACTTAACCATCCCATAAAAGTCTCTACTGGGAAATAGGCCTTTGTCAGTGGATCCGCGTTGTTGTCCTCTGTGTCTACTCTCCTAACCTGGATCTCCCTGGAGATCAACATCTCCATGATCAGGCGATACTGCCTAAGAATATGTCTGGATCTCTGATGGGATGGGGGTTCCTTGGCATAAGCCAAAATTCCATTGTCACATAATGGTAGGAACGAAGTTCATCTCATGAACTAAAATATATTCAGACTTCCTCTTTGGTAGTATCCTTGGTAACGATGTATCTTACTTTTAATCGTCTAGTATGTCACGGTATATAGCTTGGAACTCTTCCAACATACCGTCCATCCACTGAGGGTAAAGACAATGCCTGTGACTGACATTCAGTCTTCCTTATCACCCTGGAACCTCTCCAGTGATTCTCCCCAGGATCAATTGATACCATCTCACTACAACTTGTGAGAATCCTAACATCCAATTAAATCTATCTTATAGATCCATAACCCGGGATTTAGGAGGTATCACCTTGATCCTATATGGAGAATCTTTGTGATAAGAGGATATTGACCGAGCGTAGCATAGGAAACTCCTTCCCTATCAAAAGTATGCCATCCACGTACTATACGAGGATCACCACCATACCCCCTACTACTTTTTTGTATATACTATGTTCATCTACCATTTTGATGAAGTCAAAATCTTTGACTACCACATCAAAACAGACGTTCCAACTCCGCGATGCCTGCTTTATCCCATAAAGCAACTTGCATACGTTTCCGCTGCTCCCACTGTCTACGAAGCCCTCTGGCTATGTACTTATAGATGCTTTCTTCTAAATCAATATTTAGAAAAGCAGTCATGACACCCAACCGCCAGATATCGTAGTCATGGTATATAGAAATTGCAAGTAGGATCTGGATGGACTTAAGCATAGCTTTGAAAGTCTCAACTTTTCC
The DNA here is from genome assembly GCA_030015575.1 of Agapanthus africanus. Taxonomy (NCBI): domain Eukaryota; kingdom Viridiplantae; phylum Streptophyta; class Magnoliopsida; order Asparagales; family Amaryllidaceae; genus Agapanthus; species Agapanthus africanus. The sequence goes on along the minus strand of JASDDO010000022.1, from coordinate 383,254,732 downwards.
ATGTACACCAAGTAATCTTCTCAAGATATACTTGCTTCTGATGGGGATTTAACCCTTCAGATAAAGCAACCAAAGTCCATACTTTGTTGTTGTACATCGATTCCATCTCAGATCACTAAGCATCCAGCCATTCTTACAAAGTCCCCACTCTTGATGGCCTGCTCGAAACAAGTTGGGTCATCATCTTATGATGCAATCCTCACTCCCACTGTCATAGAGAAACCGAAGTATCTCTGAGGTGGATGAGGAACCCTACTAGATCGACGGAGAGGCTGAGATTCGCTAGAAACTATTGAATCCTTCGGGTTTACCAAATCATCAGCTGCAGTTTGTATAGCTAGAACTTTTTCTAGTTCTACCTCACGACTACTAATTTTTCACAAGAAATTCCCTTTCCAAAAGGTGGCATGCTGAGAAACAAAACACCTTTTGCTCCCCAGTTTGGTAGAATATATTCCCTTGCGAATGCTTAGGATATCCAACAAACTTCCACAGAACTGACCTTGCCTCGAGTTTGTCCGGATTTTTCTTTGGACAACCCCAAATCTTAGTATCCTTAAGAGATGGGCTCTTTCTATACCATATCACATATGGAGTGGTAGGTACCTGATTTGGTTGGAACCCTATTCAATAGGTATGCAGCTTCTCCAGTGCATAACCCCCAAAAGGAAATAGGTAACTCAGTAGTACTCTTCATAGAGCACACCTTATCACATAGGGTGCGATTGCTCCGTCCCGATATACCAATGTACTGTGGTGTATACGGAGGAGTAATGCTGAGAGATAATCTCATTCTCCTTTAGAATAGTCCAGGAATCCCGTGCTCAAGTATTCTCCTCCCTGATCACATCAAAGGACATAATACTTATACCCGTTTTGGTTCTCTACTTCTGAAGTACAAAGAACCAGTCCTGGCATGTGTAGACAGGAGACCTCATACATCATCATGAATCAATCCCAAGAGTTTACTAACTCTTTCTCTGTTTCCAATAAACAGAGCTATGGTCATCTTATCTTTGTGACATGACTGGCAAGTTTCAAAAGATGTAAATTCAAACTAATTTAAATATGCATCTAAATGTAACTTAGCTAGTCGGGTCACATTGATATGACCTGGTCTACAAAACCTCAAGAAGGATTCGTTCATTTCTGAACTCTTTCTCTTGTATGTGTTCTGTACATTAAGAACTTTGGTGTGATTTAGAAAGTCTATGCTTTTAGATAACGTGCCTGAACTGATCAACTCTTGATATAGGAAATGTTCAAAACATTATCCAACAATAAAAAATTATATCCTTCTTTATTAAATAAAGATACTGATATGATGTTGTATATCAGGTTCGGTATCTAATAACATTCATTCAGAATCAATGTATTTGTTAATACAGGGTGATAACTGCCAACAGACCTGGCTTGCAACAATTGCACCGTTTCCAACTCTTGAAACTTATCACCCGTTCTCAGTTCTCTGTAATGAACATACCCGAAGAAGATGCATCAGCATGTACTTTCTTCGTTTGGGCGGCACGGGAATCCTAGTAATCCCCTATTTCCTGCTTGGTCTTATAACAATTATAAGTTGGAGCGGGACTAACTTCCCCTAGCACAGTATAACAAGCGGGTTCGGTCAATACATCCGTATTTTTATCTTGATTAAGGCATGACATAGTCGCAACTAGGAGAGAGAGCCAAGAAATCACTTAGTGTGCGCTCTTGTAAGATTAGATTGGTTATTAATATATCTAATCAGGATGGCTCCCACTATTTTAGTCAAATCTTCCTTCAAACCATAAAAGGAAAGACTAGCCGGGATTAATTACACGCTACAAGTTCGCCAATCTTTCAGCCAGGCTAGTGCCGGTACATTGAGGGAGGTTCCCCGTGCTTTCGCACAGACCTAATTAAATCAAACCTCGTTTTCCCACGGGCATAACCCCGTTGACACCTTTCTAGACACCTTCTTGATCGGCTATTTGTAATGTGTAAAACTCTCCCAGGAGTAACTCTTACTCACAGTGGGTATCGGGATCCAACTATCTCATAGGACGTATGCAATCTCATTGCAAATTTCAACTCTTGAAATTCCCAATAATATTTTTTTACCCCTAGTACCTATGACCTTGGCTATGGTCAACATATCATAAGCACTAGTCAAGTTCTATTCGTCATTTCGTGTTTAATTAGACCCACCCACATGACCCTCGGCTATGGTCGACATAATCATGTGACTGTCCTAACTAATCGCATCATATGTTGTATAGGAAAAAAATCACTTAGCTACCGTACACTACGCCTTGGCTATGGTCGATATACGCAGCACGAATACTAAGTATTCTATTTCCTAAAATGACGGAGGGCTACGCAGGTTTTTAAGAAAACCATGAGCGTAATGAACTTGATATCTTTGTAAAATCAAGTGATTTTGAAAAAGGAGTGTTTTTGAGGCTTTTCTAATCTCGCTAAAGAGGTCACTCCCTGTGAAGGGATCTCGGCTTTTTCCTCATCGAATAAGGTGCAGGATATTTCGTAAATACCGCTGTGCAAAGCAAGAACTATAGAAGCAATCAAAAACAAAACCGTGAGTTTGTAGTAAATGCTAGTTTCGCTAAAGAGGTCACTCCCGGTGAAGGGATCTCGGCTCTTTCCTTATCGAATAAGGTGCTGGATATTCTACAAGGAATACCGCTATGCAAAGAAAGAACTAGAGCTACCAATTTTTAAACAAGTTTCTACAACATCTTTAGGTTTCTTTTTCTTTCATTAGTCTCATTAATGAAGTCACATTTTATTATGCTTCACAAGCATCACATTTGAAACGAAATCAGCAATATAACATATATCTCATATATATAATATAAACATTCATCTCAGGCAGTAATATGATCTCATCACAGAACATTGCAGCAGAAGAACATATATGAAATATTGGATATACTAGGTTGTCCGTGTTTTATTGTGAGCCTGTATAAAACACGGATTCCACGGTCGTGATGAATAGCCAAACCCACATCCCTAGACCCCTACGAGAGCGGAAAGTAACCCTGCCAGTTCTAGAGTTAGGAGACCCGGTCTCGACTCCTCGAGATGGTCTACCACTGGACCCTAGAACCAGGTTACTTGTGCTCCCCGCCTTGGGTCTATCCTAATGCGGATAAGTAAATAATATACAATGGTGACATCATCCTCAACCCGGAAGTGCCCTAATAAAAGAATATTACATACAATTGAATTTTACATGAATGAAAAAGAAAAACTCTCATCTCACATAAAACCCCTGGCTATTCAAAACACGACGATCCAATATAACATATCACAGCAACACATAATATCTCATATCATCAACGTAAGAATGTATGCGTATCCTGATTGTCGTTGATGTATAGAAACGTAGCCGGCGATACACCACATACTATGCTTACGGTCACAGAAAAGAAAGTGTAAATCTACAACATTTGGAATCCACAATCACTTTAAACATCTTAAATCCGAAATATCATATACTTCGCATTTCATGCCTAACTATATGAATTCCACATATTGTATCACATTCCAGATAAATAGACAATGTTAAACTTTCCGATCGAATAAGCAAACACCCAAGATTTCCCAAATAGCTCAACACTTGAGCGGAGTTCAAAACTCCCAGAACATGTCACAGCCCCAATGAACCAGCCGTAGAAGGGTCAAACCAACGCCTCACATGTGGCAACGCTAAACTACCACAAACCCTAGGGTTCAGTGGAAGTTTTGACGGTCACATAATCGAGTTAAGGTTACGTTCTTCTAAAGGGTCCACAGATACGCTTGCATGATTTCCCGAAAGTTTTAAATTCATGAAAAAATCCAACACTTGAAAATTTTCCGACAAGGGAAAAAGTGAGTTATTGAAATCCGTTCGAACTTTTTAACACGTTCTAAATTACCCGAAAAACTAAACAATGTTAAACTTTCCGATCGAATCAACGAATTCTTAAGATCTCCAGAACACTCAACACTTGAGTAATATTAAAAATACCAAGAAGCATGTAGTAATACCTACGGATATTACCTAGAAACATCTATCCCTAATACCCAAGTACGGCCGCGGAACCGCCGCGCAAAGCATGGTATTGCCGCGGTTCCGCGGCGACTTGTGGGAATTAGGAGTTCGTATTTCACAGTAATCCTTAGAATTCCCTGCTTAATTTTCTGAGTATTATTAAGACGGAAAAAACCAACTTTTTAGAAAATTTCCAGAGAGGGGGTCAAAAACGATGTTTCGGGGTTCGATCGGACTTTTAAGTTCATCTAGACAAACGCCTAAAGCTCTAGCTTGGCACTAATACCACTGTAGGGTTAGTATAGCACCTTAGCAAGGTTTAGGAAGCCATCACACATGCCATATTGATATTTTTGGGGTGCTAAACAAACCGTAACCAAGATCTTAACTAGAGACTTAGGGTAAACATGCATGTAAACAACTTTACATCTAAGAGAGAGGGATTACAACCTTTGTAGTCCATTCCTTCGCTTCATAAGCTCCGAGTAGTAGTCCCTTTGACACGATCCATGATCTTCAGGACTCAAGAGAGGATCCACAAGTCGAACGATCCATTCTTGCTTGAAATCTTCCTTTTCGAAGATGATCTACCTTGAAGAATCTCAAGATCAAGCTTTTACTTCTCTAATCAAGTATTAGTGAAGTGAACACCCTAATCTAAGTGGATAGAATAGATGAGGATGATGAAGTAGGAATTTTGCTCTCTTTTGTTTTCATTTTCTCACTTTAAATCATCACAAGTCAAAATGCTAGAAATCTTTTTCAAGGAGGAGGAAGAAGAAGAAGAAATCTTTTGTGATGAATAATGAATTAATTGTGATGGTTACAAATCAACCTTGGGTTAAGAATGAAGGCTTAACCCTTGTAGATATTTAATTAGGGTAAAGGGTTTGGGTTGGGTTAAGAAATATCTACACAAAATATCTTTACAAAATATCTAAGATTAAAATAAAATAAAGCTTCTAGAAGCTTCATGAAAAAGCTAACTCAAATGCTAACCCAAATCAAACCCTAACTTGTTTAATCTCCACAAATCATGTTGTATTTGTAATCATAACTTGTTACAATATTATATATCACATGTATAATATATTTTGCAGCAAAAGAAAATAATACAATTAACATAATCGCATATATGTCAAAATATTATCCGGTGAGAAAATGAATCAATAAAGCGAGTTTATATTAGTTAACGTAATGTAATATATCACATATATAATTATACATTAAATTATCGAATCGACACTTGATCCGACAATCCGGCTATATTGCATATAACCGACTAATATAACATGTACCAATTCATCGAATCAACACTTGATCCGATGGCCCGGCTATATCACATATACCCGGCCGATATCATATATCGCGAGAATAGAATATGGTATCTCATATCGTATTATTCTCGGTCTCGCACACATCACATATGTGCTCCTACTCCGTTTTGCCTGAGCCAGGAAACCTATGTGTAGGACTCTAAAGAATCGTCAATACGCCGGCAGTAGGTGATGATCATATCAAACACCCATAAGTTGCAAGCGGTCAGCTAAACGTAACAGCCACCTAGGTATTGAGCAATCAAAAGATCAACAAGCAAGCCTGTACATTCTCCTGCGAATCCAATTAGTAACACTCCCGTACAGTCCGGTCTCTTCGTCTGATATGTCGCATATCCAGTCTAGGGGTGGTAAACGTCAGACCCCAGTAACCGATAAGTCGTGTCGATATGAGGTCCATAACAGTTCGAGAAACTACTGATAACAATTACCAGTAAATCTCAGCAACCCTGGCCAGGGATTTCCAGCTATAGCCAATCGAACACAGCGCAACATCAACTCCTTATACCGGGAGAGACGAAACCCTTCCTATCGCTCATTGCCTCCATGCGATTCGGGACTGTACCCAAAAGCCACGATTTTGCACGTCCTCTTAGACGTGGTATGATGGAAATCAAAGCACAGTGGGAATCACACAAGACTCTATGACGATCTCGGGTCTACAAACTAATCTGTACCAGTGTCACCAGAGAACTGCCATCTGACGTGAGGTATAATATCATCTGGGAGTTCTCGGCGAGTCCGTCCAGTGTACCCAGTCTCCACTGAGCACTCGTATACTGTCTCTGATGTCAAACAACAATGGATATGGGATCATCCATCGTCCATCTACATGGGTCAAGAAGCATACGCTAGTCTACTCTGGTATATCGATGCCCTGTCTCGATACAACTACGACTAGGAACATTTGAAGGATGTACTTAGCGACTACACTGTCCCCACTAGTATGATCTGCATCATAGTCCTGGTAGTCAAGTACTCATCTTAAGGCCTTTATCAACAAGTAACATAGAGACTATCTGAGTAAATGTTGAGATAAAGAGCAACCAGATAGCATAATATCACGTCGAGCAAGAAATTCCTCCATATATATGTCCAAGCATCCACTACTATATACATCGCATGTACAGTAATGGCCTCTAGGGCATACATATTACTAACAGTACCTGCTAGAGTATCTTTCATGACTATTGCATTCAAATGACCATTTATTTCTTAGCTTACATATGTTAGATTCACGCAGTACGTACATACTTACGATTACCTGCTTATGTCATTTACTATTCACGAGTTGACAACTCACCCCCGTTGTGCCACATTGTTTGCAGGTTGTTCCCTAGAGTAGTCGAGGCAGGCTATTCATCTATCACATCATCTTTTGCAGCGATACCGCTTCGGCACACAGTGTGCAGTTTTGCTTAGGTGGGTTTTGCGGTTATCCAAGGTTGTTTATTGTATATTCGTTGTATCCATGTACTCTCCATCTACCATTATCTTGTATGACTTAAAGACTTGATGTGAGGACAATGTTGTATATTATTTTTTGATTTGGAGGTCTTTTATGCAGTTTTACTTCTATCGTCTTTTATTTCTTCGCTACGGCATCGTATATTTGTTGTGGTGGTTGTTTTCTGCCGTTGGGCGTGGATTTTCTCCCGTTGGGGATGCTTTACTTATATTTATGTTGTACCCATTTTTGGGGTTGGTTTTTACAAAGGAGATGCTGTCGAAATTTTAAAGGAAATAAAGTTGGACTTTTAAAGAATTTGGGTTGATATTTTAAAGGTTTTAAAAATTGTTCTTATTTCTTACTACTTTTGATGGTTTCGATTGCTGGGTTTTCGGCTTACTTAAATTGCGTTACGCCTGTAGACGTTGCGTAGTTTAAGGGCCGTCACGTGCCAATTTCGGGTCGTGACACCGATATATGAGGATTTGCATGTCGATATTGGACACGATTATTTCATGGTATTTTCGAGTGCCTATGTTGGGCACTCATGTTCCATAAGATTTATAGGATTTGAGGGCCGATTAGATTGACGGCGCCTGATTTTTTGGGATTTAGGGTGTATTTGGTAGACACCGGGTTTTTCCACGATGTTGATTCGTGTAGATGATATTCTATCCCATGCTCAGCATTCATTGATATACATTGCATTCTGTAGTTGATGTACTTGATAGAGTACCGCGCATGATTATTGCATACCCAGATTATCGTATTGATGTTATCAGATTACACATGTTAGAGTATCGCAATACGCGCATACCAGCGATTACCTGTATATGTTATTTACTATTCACGAGTTGGCTTGTGCCACAGTGTTTTGCAGGTTGGCCCTCAGAGCAGTCGCCGCAAGGCTACATCATTGTATCTTTTGTTGCGGATCCCGCTACAGTTTGGTGTGTGGGCCATTTTGCTGATAGGTGGGTTGCGGGTATCCGTTTATATTTCATTGCACATTCTACTGTATCTAGTACTCTCCATCTACCATATCATGTATTGACTTAGAGACCAGTTGTATATTATTTGTACTCTGGATGTCGAGCTCGTGCGAACCGACTTTCTTCATGCAGTTTTATTGTTTATGTTGTTTTTCACTTATTTTGTTCGTTTCTTCGCTACGGCGTCGTATACTATTTCTCGTGGTGATTGTTGTCGCCGTTGGGTGTGTTTCTCCCAATTGGGGATGCTTTATTCTTATTATCAGTCGTTTTACTTATACCATGTGTTGTACCCGTTTTCGGGGCTAGTTTTTACAAAGGAGGTGCTACCGAAATTTTTAAGAAAATAACTTAAACTTTAATGACTTTTACTCGAGGTTTCCAAATGTTTTTAACAAATGTTTTCATCACTTTCTTCTTTGATGGTTTAGATTTCTGGGTTCTCGGTTTACTCAAATTGCGCTACACCTGTAAACGTTCCGCGGTTTAAGTGCCGGTCACAGGCCGAACTTGGGTCGTGACAAATACCCCATGTCCAAGTCTAAGTTCCGTAAGGTCAAGCCTTGGTTCCGAAATAGATTACGCCCCAGACTCCACATAGTCAAACCTAAACTCGAACAAAGGTTAAACCTATTGCTCTGATACCAATTTTATCACGACCCGAAATATTAGCTCATGGCCAGCACTTAAATCACGCAACGTCTAAAGGCGTAACGTAATTCAAGTAAGCTGAAACCCAAAAATCTATACCTTTTTAAGAAATAAAAGAGGTGAAATTTTGAAATAAGGTATAATGAAGTAAAATGTTTTCTTAAATGCATAGCAAAGGGAACATGAAAAAATACAAGTTCATCTTACTAGTTGAAAAACATGTTTCGTCTTTTAAAAAAATTGGGCAGCACCTCCTTTGTATATTTTGATCCAAAACTACAAATACATAATGATAATAAGGCATCCCCAAGCGGGAGCTAGCTCTTTGCCAAACGGCGGATTCACAACCACGAAATTAATAAAACAAGTATACGACGCCCAACGGCGAAGATCAACACAAAATATAATGAATAAAGCAAGACATCAACCCAATAAGCGAACATAAAACCCATCGCTCAATCTCGCAACTACAAGTCTCACTAAGTCTTACTATTTATACAAATACTAGTTTTGATTGATGGAGTTGACTAGATACAATAGAAATAATAATACAATAGTGGGCACGATCCAAATGTCCCACCTACCAAAGCAAATCACCCAAATGTAGCTGTGTGCCAGCGATGACGCTAATGATCCAAGCGGTCAACCTGTAAGAACTGTGGCACAATGGGGGTGTGGAAAATATCAACAGGTAGAAATCGAATAAACAACGATTTCTAGGTCAACTATATCATGAAGGTAATACAGTGATATCTAGGTTGACCGTATCTAAATGTGTGCCAACAATATAATAAATGTCTGTATGCATGTGGATAACATCCAACAATATAATAAATGCATGTATGCATGTGTATCACATCTAACAATAAAATAAATGCCTGTATGCATGTAAATAAAATAAATGCCTGTATGCATGTAAATATACGAGGATATCAAAGAGTGTACACATCAAATCGTGGAACCTGAGTGTCCAACACCGACACTCGAAAACATCATGAAACCCGTGACCAGCATCGACACGTAAATCCTCATATCTCAGGCTCCGGCTATCCGAACTGGCCTGTATCCATCTCATGACTCCGGTCGGTATCCTACGGATAACCGCCAGGTCCAAATACTATCACAGGTAGGTAGTGTTCCCCTGCCATGCTCAACGCCATCATCTACGACCATCTTGCCCCGGTGCACCTCACCGAGTCCACCATGCACCCGCAGACGGTTCCTCCTCCTCCTCGAATCGTGTCACGACCCAAAATGGTACGCGACTGGCACTTGAATCATATAAAGTCTATATGACCCCATCTAATTCAAGTAAGCCGAGAAATCTCAGAAATCTAAACCATTTTAAGGAAGAAGTAAAGAAAACTAGTTTCAAAACAAGTGTTTTTAAATAACATAAGCCGAATATGCATTTTAAAAATCTCAAGTCTTTTCTAAAAATTTCGGCAGAGTTTCCTTTGTAAATACTGGCCCAAATGGGGTACAACATGAAAAATATATACATCAATGATAAAATGCATCCCCAAGCGGGAGCTAGCTCTTTGTCAATCGACGGTCACAACCACGCGAGCAATATAATATACAACGCCGAAGGGAGAGGATCAAAACTCAAAAGGAAAGTCAAAATCATCAAGAAAACCATAATACTACAACGCGCGACTCTAAGGTCGAAATAATACACAACTGGTTTTCTAAGTCTGAAACAAATATACAAGTCTGGTTGATGGAATTACTAGATACAACTGATTAAAATAAATACAAAGCTGGTAACGATGCGAGTGAACCCACCTACCAAAACAATCACCAAGAAAGGAAGCAGTGTGCTAGAAAGCCGCAATGAAACCTGTATGGCAAAACCTGCAAGAACTGTGGCACAACGGGGATGAGTTGCCAACTCGTGAGTAGAAAACATCACAGAGCAGAAATCGTATGTATGACTCAATTCTAGATCAAACGATCAGTAATAATATATCCTCAATATGAATAAGTCTGAAGCAAGATAAGGTGGCAAGGGTAAACATCTATACATAAGTGCAGTACCAAGTGCTCGTGCCAGTGCCTCAGGTAGCAACATATTATAAATATGAGGTAAGGTCAATGTAATCAACAGGAATCAATGTCAACTATATCATGAAGTCTATGAGTATGTGGGTATCATCCAACTATATAATCAATGCCTGTATGCATGTGGATCTCGTCCACGTGTCAATTAATGACACACAAACATCATGTATGTAAATATCATAAAGCATATGCATGGAAGTATGAGGATATAAATCAACGCGTGTCCCTCACGACACATCAAAATCATGGAACCCGAGTGTCCAGCATCAACACTCGAAACATCATGAAACCTGTTCCCAGCATCAGCACGTAAATCCTCATATATATATATATATATATATATATATATATATATAGGGCTCCGTCTGTCCGGATCGGCCCGTATCATCTCTCAACTCCGGTCAGTATCCTCCGGATATCCGCCGAGCTCAAATACAATCACCGGTAGGTAGTAGTCCCACTTCCAGGCTCACCGTCTGCAGCACAGCAATCCGTTCTCACCCCGGAGTACCATACCGGGTCCACCATGTACCCGCAATCGGTCTCATCCAACTCCTCGAATCGGGTTTAACATGTCTTCCATCTCAGAACCGAGAAATCACATGGTGGACGTACAGAAATATCATATCAAAGGAAACCGGGATTTTGAAAAAATACATACTCTCTTTTGAAATAACCACGGTTCCCAAATCCAGAAATCTCATGAAAACAATTATTTCAATGCGTATAATCTAAAGCATGATGTATGCGACATATAACAGAAATGTAAGCATATCTGAATATCATGAAACATGGAACAGTAATATACACATATCGAGAGAAAACCACTCTTTTAAAATGAATCCAGTTTTAAAATATATCTTGCGGTTCCCAAATCTCCAAAATCAAGCCACTATGTATGTGCAAATACGTATGTATGCAAGTATGGGTGTACAATATGTGTGTACGCAAGTATGAGTGTACAATATGTATGTACGCAAGTATGACTGTACAATATGTATATACACAAGTATGTCATGCAAGGGGTCATATTCTGATGCAACAATCCTACTGTGTAGTGACATGGCAATTATCGATGATGAAGTGTGTGAGCCGGCAAGCATGTGTACGTGGAACATAGGCATCATCGATAATGGTGCTGGTGTCCTGACAGCATGGGTTTAATATAACAATAAACACATTTAAACATGCAATGCGATGCGAATAGCAAGAATATGCGGAAAATGAATAATAAACACAACAGTGAAGAATCTACATCAATATATATATATATAAATATATAAATATATATATCATACAGTTTTGCCATTTGAAATAACACGAATCGTGGGGTTTAGAAAAATAAGGGCTACGGTGTTTTTAAGAAAAGATGCGTCTTTTGAAAATATCCGTAGAATCCCTTGACCTGTCTTAAAAATACTCACGATTCGTTAGTTTTGAAAAAGGTATGACTCGGGTCTAGTCTAATATCTACTAAGTAAACTACAGTTCTAACTAACAAGCTAATCGAAAGGGTATGGAATTCACCTAAATCTGAGTCGATATATATATACATATAATAGTCGGTGATCCCGCCTCAACAGTATCACATAAGATACAATATACAATATGACATCCTCGAGTCAAGAGTGGGGATCTATCATCAATATATAGCTCGTACGTAAATCCGTCGTACGGCATCCTAAATCTGGGTACGGGTCGAATCTCACATTTATCTCATCAATTATCTGGTATCCTTATCATCATATCTTATAAACCGGGGTACTGATCTAAGTCTAGTACAAACTGATACCATCGATATATATATATGCGTGTATGAAAACACACGTCTAAAGGCCCACCAAAATCTCATGCCGTATCTCATAATACGAATCATATCATATCACCGATCTTATGGCAACATGCCCAATCTCACCGACTCATCTCCAAATATAATCCACTATCCTCATCATCCAAGTGTAGGTATACATGTATATATACACATCGTCCCATACCTATGTGTGTGTATATATATACGTATCCCCATATACGCACAAGTATAAAAAGTAATCATGTGGGTGAGTGTGGGTGTAAACCTATTCTAGGGTTCGCAACTAAGAAGCTATACCAGTTTACTTCTAAAAAACCTAATCTAACTATTTAACACCTAAACATATCTTGAATATCCATGTCACACTTAAAAGATATCATATATATAGTATATATATAGCATACTATACATCGAACTGCGGGGATGTTATACGCCATCCACCCGACTTCCCCTGTAGATATAATCTACTCACCTTGCTTCTTGTATGCCGATGCCGATGTCGCCATCATCAGCATCAATGTCTCGACATCATGTGGGGTACCTACACATATAATCCAATCGCAATGCGTATTAAAATCCAATCGAAAAAACCCAAAACGGCACACGCTACGCTCATAGGTAAAAACCTATAGCCTCGCATGCAAACACAACCAATAACCCTAGTCGTTGATGTTCAAACGACACACGACGAAAACGAATTATCAAATACCAATATCCATGTTAAATCAAGTCGTAAAACAATGCGCCAACACAAGAAAATGATCCCAGTTTTTACCCTAGGTGAAATTAGCCAATTTTGCATATATGGAGGGTCTATTTTACAGAAGATAAAGACCTGGAACAAGCACGAACCCAAACTGGAATGCTCAGGCCGCAATTTGCGGCCTAAAGGGATAAATTTGTGGCCAAAAGAGGGAATTGGGGTCCTGGGTTTTGGTGGTACACTTCAGGTTGCCTGCATATCACTCTGTGGTTGTTAAATAATTTTCAGAGGCTCCGGGTGATAGCAGATACCAAAATACATCACAATTTCCATAAAATCTGCAGATGTCGGGGTTTTCAAAGTTTGGGTTTGGCTTTATACTCTCGGGTTTTAGCCTAAATGTTATTACTAAGGGGGGGTTTAAGGTCACTACTAAGTCAATTAAACTATCCCAAATCAAATTCCCTTCAAACCCTAACTAGGGATTTTCAAAGTTCACCAAACCGCATCAAAACACCTCTAAACTTGTATGGGTGCTAAGGAAACCTAAATACAATATTAAGAGTGCAGAATTTACCTCATTTGGCAACTCAAGAACTTTCTTGAGTTGCCCCAAGTCTCCAAAAGCCGATTTTTCTTGGTCCAAAGTGTTTCCCTTGAGCTTGTGCACCTTTTTTAATGAAAGGAGAGTATGGTTTTGATGTGTTTATTGTAATTAAATGAAGAGATAGAGGGGGTTGGAGGAAGGAGGCAACATCCATGATAGGAGATGAAGATGAGATGATGAAGATGAAGGAATGGCTAAGTCAAAGAAACCCCACTCACTCTCTCTCTCTCTCTCTTGCCCATACCTCCCATACTCCTTTGTTTATTCATTTTCCATTTTCCATTTTCTTTTCTTTTCTTTTGTTTTCTTTTCTTCTCTTTGAAATAGTAAACCCATAACAAATAACCATACACCCGAAATCATGTAGGAAAAAAATGTAACAAGTGTTAAAATGACATGGGCTTGTCATGTGCAGAATAAACACGCTTAAAGTCCGATTAGCGATTTTTAATCGTGATTAGCACAAAATTAGTGTATAATAAATCATAAAATTTCATAATTTGCATAAAGCACCCTCTTTTTAGTAATTTCCATAATTTTTCCCAATTTATCGGTATTTAATTATACCGCCTTATTAAAATATTCATTATTTTATTATTTAATTACAAAAATTCCCAAAAAATAATATTTTATTTTTTTGAAATGTTACAATATTCCCCCCTTAAAGAAATTCGGTCCCCGAATTTAAATTTAAATTTAAACCCATCGAATACTAAAACATTTCAGTAAAAAGTTCAAGCCGTCGGGGTCCCGAAACCATCAATACATAAAACGCATCATAGCGCAATGCATGCGCATGAACAATGAGAAGATAACTCTAAAACAACCCTCCATCAAGCATCCCGCAATCATCGGAGTCATGGTGAAGACACAAATGTCAAATCTAAAACGAAACCAATATTATATACATCAAAACTATATATGTAAACATCTGAAGGAAATACATGCCAAACCTTTTTAAGTCGTTGTGCGATGCGCATAACACTGCACAGTGGCGGACGTCTATTGTAAGAAAATAATCATATATGTATATATCTTTTTTTTAATATGCACGTCCCGCCGTTTTTGAAAACAATTTAGAAGGGTTTCCTTGTTTTAAACGTTTGGTGTCATATCAGACACGTAGGTAAATACTGAGACTATAGCTCCCTTTTTAGAAATCCCTTCGATAACTATCAAAGCATGCAAAATATATCTAGGTACTGTCCTCTGACTAGTCCTGCTCAGTATGAAAACAAATAGAAAATATCATAAAAACGTACTGCTCCATAAGAAATAAATCCCAAAATGTGCATATGAATGCTACGTGCGTCTGGTGCGCACGGAAATCAAAATCCATATGTGTGCTATACATGTGCACAGAAACAACATTTGAGTGCAACGGGTGTGCACGAAACACCAGTCAGAGACAACGTGTGTGCCTGACAGCAAACTCAGGTGCATCGGATATGCACGAAGAATCTCGATGTAGTGCCTCTGGTGTGCACCAAAATCGCATCTCATAACATGCGCCCAACATGCGCGAAAATCCAAATAAGGTACATCCATCATGCACGAATAAAATCTAAATCATGTGCATCCAACATGCACGAAATCACGAAATCCAATATCAAGCGCCGAACATGCGCAATATCCAATCCAAGCATGCCAAATATGCTCAAGAATCCGAATCAAATGCACGGAGTGCACGAAATTAACATCAATATCATAATCGATATCTATGATATACAATAAACCTTAATCCAAAATAGGTATACCGCGCTATATAATCTCACAACCATGTGCATCAGTGTGCACAAATCAAATCAAAACACTTAAAGTGCATGAAAACTATGCCGAAAGCATAACTCAAATCACATGCATAACATAGGCGTGAAATCAAAATCAACATAACGGTGTATAAAGCATATCTCAAGTGTAATAACTATGCACAAAATATAAATACCCAGTAGGTGCAACCATGGTGCACGAAAACAAATATCATGAAACTCGGTCATCAAGACTAAATCATGCGAATAGACTACCCAAAATACCGAAATCCAAGGTGACAGATATGTGATAATCGAATCACCGAATCACAAATCATAAATACCGTCGTCGATATTTCCTCCTTCAAAGTCGAGAAGGTGTCGGTGCATCCAATGCTAGCAGAGCAAGTTATCTACTTGCCTCCTGTTCATGGCCTGTCTTCTGGCGCCGTGAGGCTCCTGTCTCTCACTGCAGATTGCTAAGTGCATAGCTCCTCAGCTCAACGGTTCAATATGGAATGACGACGGAAACAGTCCCACTCTGGCACATCCTCGACAGATCTCTGGCCAACTATCTCGTCGACGATGCCGAACTCTGGCCTGCTGGGTGTGCGGAATATGACCGCTCCTGGGTCCAAGTCTTCTCGCATAGTATCCCAGAAAGGTCCTGTCGAGGTCTCTCCTAAATCTCATTTCTGCCGAATTACCCGGAAGTCATCTTCCTTTACTAAATCTATTTCTTGTTCTGGAACGGTTGCATACTCATAGCAACTCCTTCAAGAAGATATATCAATAATCAACGCCTCTGCATGTGTATCACATCTCTGACGTCGGCGGAGTAGAACATCATCTCGTCGAAATCTCGTGCAAACTCTTTACTCCACTTTTCTCTGATGTCGACTGCTTCGGACTCGTCTCATCGTGGCTGCATGGACAGTGCTCCGACGGCTATACTCGTATCTGGAGTCTCCCAAGCAATGCATCCCATTACATGATATCTGAAAGATGTTAAGCCTTTCGATCGATTTGTCAAAACCTCATAATCCCCCAAGAGCTCAACATCTTGAATACAATTTAATAGTATTCCAGAACATTCCACAGCACCTGTGGACCAACCGTAGAAGGGCAAACCCAAGCCTTACAAATGGCACCACTAAACTACCGCAAACCCTAAGGTTCAAAGGCGTTCCATGGTCATTACGTCGAGTCAGGGTTTCATTCCTCTAGAGGGTCCATAGCATTACTTGCATTTGTCTCTGGATACTTTAAACTTGGAAAATGGGATTCTGACATTCGATCGTCTCCATCGACTCTCAACGTACCTGCTTGAAGTCATCTCTAGCTGGAATCAATCTATCTGATGACCTCGCATCGGGATAAGCGAACGAACCATATGTCCTAGTCATTCTTCCTCGGACGACTAGCGACCTTCTATCATATCTCAAGTACAATTCGTATTGCAATAGCTCCAACATCTGGGGTGATATCTCATCATTCGCAGCAACAACTAGCTCATTCGTTTGCACGCTGAACAGTGCCTCAATCATCACGAATAAGCGATACATTAATGTTCATCACATTCTAGCTGGCCTCTATCAGTGGCTCAATCCTCTGGTGCTGATCTGTACGTCCGAGAAATCTCGTAAAAGCGATCCGTCAACGCTCATGGCGCGAAAACACAATAAAACGATGCTTCTATGCAATCGTATGTCCCTGGAATCGTGCCATGGTCAGTCCTCGTCTATGACGAGCTCATGCTGACGCAACTCTAGCCGTAGCTCTCTCTGCCCGTGCAATCGTGGCAGCAAAATCATAACCAATATCGATGAGGATAGATCAGGAATGAATATAATACTGTGCAAGGAAATGTACATCCTAAGGCTCCTTAAGTGGAGTAGCGTATCGTAAGTATGCTGCGGAACATACACACGATATGTCACTCTACTGAAGTCACCTACTCTATCAACCAAGGTCAACCTATGCGACGAAAATTCGGGTCTAATACCCCGTAGAC
Source organism: Agapanthus africanus (assembly GCA_030015575.1). Taxonomy (NCBI): domain Eukaryota; kingdom Viridiplantae; phylum Streptophyta; class Magnoliopsida; order Asparagales; family Amaryllidaceae; genus Agapanthus; species Agapanthus africanus. The sequence continues at coordinate 383,237,317 of JASDDO010000022.1, read as the reverse complement.
TAAGTCTAAGTTCCGTAAGGTCAAGCCTAAGTTCCGAATATATACAAACGCTCTAGGCTCCGCATAGTCAAACTTACACTCGAACCAAGGTTAAACTAGCGCTCTGATACCAACTTTGTCACGACCCGAAATGGTACGCTACTGGCACTTGAATCATATGAAGTTTATAGGACCCCATCTAATTCAAGTAAGCCAAGAAATCCCAGAAATCTAAACCATTTTAAGGAATAAGTAAAGAAAACAAGTTTTAAAACAAGTTTTAAAACAAGAGTTTTTAAATAACATAAGCCGAATATGCATTTTAAAAATCTCAAGTCTTTTTTAAAAATTTCGGCAGAGTTTCCTTTGTAAATACTGGCCCAAACGGGGTACAACATGAATAATATATACATCAATGATAAAAAGCATCCCCAAGCGTGTGCTAGCTCTTCGTCAATCGACGGTCACAACCACGCAAGAAATATAATATACAACGTCGAAGGGCGAGGATCAAAACTCAAAAGAAAACTCAAAATCATCAAGAAAACCATAAAACTACAACACGCGACTCTAAGGTCGAAATAATACACAACTGGTTTTCTAAGACTGAAACAAATATACAAGTCTGGTTGATGGAATTACTAGATACAACTGATTAAAATAAATACAACGGTGGCCACGATGCGAGTGAACCCCACCTACCAAAGAAATCACCCAGAAAGGAAGTAGTGTGCCAGAAAGCCGCAATGAAACCTGCACGGCAAAACCTGCAAGAACTATGGCATAACGAGGGTGAGTTTCTAACTCGTGACTAGAAAACATCACAGAGTAGAAATCGTATGTATGACTCAATCCTAGGTCAAATGATCAGTAATAATATATTCTCAATATGAATAAGTCTGAAGCGTGATAAGATGGCAAGGGTAAACATCTATACATAAGTGTAGTACTAAGTGCTTGTGCCAGTGCCTCAGGTAGCAACATATCATAAATATGAGGTAATGTCAATGTAATCAACAGGAATCAATGTCAACTATATCATGAAGTCTATAAGTATGTGGGTATCATCCAACTGTATAATCAATGCCTGTATGCATGTGGATCTCGTCGACGTGTCAATCAATAACACAAAAACATCATGCATGTAAATATCATAAAGCATATCCATGGAAGTATGAGGATATAAATCAACGCGTGTCCCTCGCGACACATCAAAATCATGGAACCTGAGTGTCCAGCATCAACTCTCGAAACATCATGAAACCTGTGCCCAGCATCGGCACGCAAATCCTGATATATATATAGGGCTCCGTCAGTCCGGATCGGCCCGTATCATCTCTCAACTCCGGTCGGTATCCTCCGGATATCCGCCGAGCTCAAATACAATCACCGGTAGGTAGTAGTCCCACTGCCAGGCTCACCGTCTGCAAGACAGCAATCCGTTCTCGCCCCGGGGTACCATACCTGGTCCACCATGTACCATCAATCGGTCTCATCCAACTCCTCGAATCGGGTTTCACATGTTATACATCTCAGAACCGAGAAAACACATGGTGGACGCACTGAAATATCACATCAAGGGAAACCGGGTTTTTAAAACAATACATACTCTCTTTTGAAATAACCACGGTTCCTAAATCCAGAAATCTCACGAAAACAAGTATCTCAATGCGTATAATCTAAAGCATGATGTATGCGACATATAACAGAAAAGTAAGCATATCTGTATATCATGCAACATGCAACAGTAATATGCACATATCGAGGGAAAACCGCTCTTTTAAAATGAATCCAGTTTTAAAATATATCTTGCGGTTCCCAAATCTCCAAAATCTTGCTAGAATCATCTATGTATGTGCAAATACGTATGTATGCAAGTATAGGTGTACAATATGTGTGTAAGCAAGTATGAGTGTACAATAAGTATGTACGCAATTTTGAGCGTACAATATCTATGTACATAAGTATGTCATGCAAGGGGTCATATCCTGATGCAACAATCCTACTGTATAGTGACATGGCAATTATCGATGATGAAGTGTGTGAGCCGGCAAGCAGCTGTACGTGGAACATACGCATCATCGATAACGGTGCTGGTGTCCTGAAAGCATGGGTTTAATATAACAATAAACACATTTAAACATGCAATGTGATGCGAATAGCAAGAATATGCGGAAAATGAATAATAAACACAACAGTGAAGAATCTACATCAATATATATATATATATATCATACAGTTTTGCCATATGAAATAACACGAATCGTGGGGTTTAGAAAAATAAGGGCTACTGTGTTTTTAAGGAAAGATGCGTCTTTTGAAAATATCTGTAGAATCCCTCGACCTGTCTTAAAATACTCACGATTTGTTAGTTTTGAAATAGGTATGACTTGGGTCTAGTCTAACATCTACTAAGTAAACTACAGATCTAACTAACAAGCTAATCGAAAGGGTATGGAAACCACTTAAATCTGAGTCGATATATATATATATATATATATATATATATATATATATAGAGAGAGAGAGAGACATATATATACATATAATAGTCGGTGATCCCGCCTCAATAGTATCACATACGATACAATATACAATATGACATCCTTGAGTCAAGAGTGGGGATCTATCATCAATATATAGCTCGTACGTAAATCCGTCGTACGGCATCCCAAATCTGGGTACGGGTCGAATCTCATATTTATCTCATCAATTATCTGTTATCCTTATCATCATATCCCATGAACTGGGGTACTGATCTAAGTCTAGTACAAGCTGATACCATCGATATATAAATGCGTGTATGAAAACACACGCCCAAAGGCCCGCAAAAATCTTATGTCGTACCTCATAATACGAATCACATCATATCACCGATCTCATGGCACCATGCCTAATCTCACCGTCTCATCTCTAAATATCATCCACTATCCTCATCATCCAAGTGTTGGTATACGTGTATATATACACATCGTTCCATACCTATGTGTGTATATATATACGTATCCACGTATACACACAAGTATAAAAAGTAAACATGTTTGTGTGGGGGGGGTATAAACCTATTCTAGGGTTCGCAACTAAGAAGCTATACCAATTTACTTCTAAAACCCTAATCTATCTATTTAACACCTAAACATATCTTGAATATCCATGTCACACTTAAAAGATATCAAATATATAGTATATATATAGCATATTTTACATCGAACTGCGGGGGTGATATACGCCATCCACCCGACTTCCCCCGTAGATATAATCTACTCACCTTGCTTCTTGTGTGCCGATGCCGATGTCGCCATCTTCATCCTCAACGTCTTGACATCAAGTGGGGTACCTACACATATAATCCAATCGCAATGCGTATTAAAATCCAATCGGAAAAACCAAAAATGGCACACGCTACGCTCATACGTAAAAACCTATAGCCTCTGTAACGTTTTAGAAATCATTTTGCGAATTTTTCCGTTTTAGGGCAAAATTGCCGGTATTTTTCGTTTTAACCCGATTTCGATCAAACTTCTGTAAAACCTTACCGGCACCTAATTTAGCTAAAATAAAGCTTGTGCGCGAACTTTGGGGGTATATGGGAGGTTTTGGTTCAGATAGAATTTTTCCCAAATAAAATATTAATTTAGCCGGTAAAATATGCACATAAATCGGGAAATTTCTTCTAAATGAAAATTCTTGGAAATCATCAGTACAATTATTTTGGAAGATTCTTTTCTAAATATCTAGATATTTTTTTTGTGCAAAAGGTATTGAATTAAAGAAGAAAAGAAAATGAAAGAAAATGTGGCATTTGTAATTAATGATGCATTTATTGTTCTTTTGCTAGAACTTTCTCATTTCTTCTTCACAAAACCCCCTCCTCCTTCATGTGGCCGGCTCTCTCTCTCTCTTCTTGGCTGCCCTCATTTTTCCAACCCTATTTTCATCTCATTTTTGCTTCACAAAATCATGAAAAATCCAAATAATTCATAGAAAATCAAAAATAAACATTTCCCTTCATTCTTTAGCTTTATTCTTGCTTGGATCTTCAAGAAAGATAACATTTTGGAGGCTATTTGGATGATCTTGTTGCAAATTTCCAAAATCTAGTTTGAGGTATAAAACCCTAACCCTAATCTCTAATTGTTACTTAATACTTTATGCTAGCTTAATTAGATATTAATTTAAGCTTTAAATTTCATGTTTCAAAATTCTAGAAATTGTTTTTGATATTCAAGTTAAGGTTAAAGCTTGATTTAAGTGTTTAATGTTTAATTGAAGTGTTAATTTGTGATTAGGAAAAGCTTAACCTAGTAGAAAATGATAATTATTGTTAATGAATACTTTGTTTAATTATGAAATATTGCTTACTAGGTTTTTGCTAAAACTTATTTTGCAAGTGTTAAAAATATAGAAATGGTTTGGATAGCTTAGTTAAGCTATTATAAGGTGTTTGTAATCGCTAGATATGCGTTAGCTTGAAACTAGTGCGAAATATTGCGATAAGTTGTTTACTAGGTTTCGGGGTTTTTCCGACGTGCTTTCAATTGGTCGCTGCGAGATTATATCTATTATATTCCTCGCATTTAGTTGTGTTGTGTTGCGCGATCAGGAAGATCGGAGTCTAGACTTAGTGTTTCGTAGTTTAGCGACCCTAGTTAGGGTTTTTGACCGACGTCGTGCGCGTTAGATGCGCTAATTGCGCAGTGTAATTTTCAGGGCGTTATTCTTGCGTTTCTTTGTCTTTTCGTCGAGGTAGGATATTTAGCTTATGTGATATGTTTGTGAAATTTCTGGTTCGCAGGCGGGGACTTCGGACGCTACGACAAAGGGAAAACAGGTTGTAGGTTTTACTTAGCCAGGAGCGTTGGTGAGTAGATTTAACATCTACAGGGGATTCGCCCGCATGGCGTTATGCGTCTGGGCTAGAAATGATTTGACTTGTAGCATTCTATTTCATATTTAGAATTGCGCATTCACCATACTGCTTAGTTAATTATTGTGCTTGGACAAGTACCCTTAAGACACTGCACAATTATTGATGACTCATGTTGCACGAGCACTGATTGTATGCCACACACACCGTTAATAACTATCATATCACGCACAACCCACTTATAGATGTGATATTGTTTGGTTCAGAACATTGGGACATTGATTCATATTTCTTATCGCATATGATATATATATAGCATACCTGGATACCTACATGCTTACACATATGCCTTGACATACTTACATGCTAGTTACCCATATACTTATAGGATAGTGTACCTTTAGTGATAGCTATATACATATATGAGACATAGCTACATGTACATCTGGTATATATACATATACATGGAGGGTATTATGGATAGGTATAGAGACATACCTTGCAACAGATACTTTTACATCATACATACTTACATATGGACACACATATCGTGCTATACCGACATGGTTACGCTTACCTTGTTATAGCTACATGTTCACCTGTATATGATGTTGCATCTGATTTCGGAGAAATCAGGAACCACATGATATATTTAATCACTTGTTGCAGTTAAATAGAGGTTTTCCTTTATATGCTCATATTACTGTTTCATGTTTGCATATATTACATCCATGGATTTCATATGATATTCTCTGATATTTTTTTACTCCTAAGTATATATAACAGTGGAATGGGACGCTGTTATATATGCCTATACAAATATATTAGTGGAATGGGATGCTAATATATGTGTATTGATTCATGCATTTATACTTATTCATTACTTGATGTTTTCTGGATTTGAGGACTGTGGTTGTTTCATGAAATTATGCAAGTATTCTTATTCTTTACTTGATATTAGGATGCATCCACTCAGAGATTTGTTTTAAACCGATACGGGATCGAGAGTGTTGATGTTGGGGCACTTAAGATTCAGAGGACATATATACCGATACGTGGAACACAAGTGTCGAGGTGAGACACTTGGGTTTCGAGGAATGTATAGAAATTGAGAAAGACCGATACGTGGATCACGGGTGTCGATACCGGACACTTACGATTCGAGGAACGTATGGATTTGAGTATTTCTGTGTCGATGCTTGACACTTGTTTCATGATGTTTTTGGGTGTCGATGTTGGACACTCTCTTTATATGAAACTTACTAGATTCAGGATATATGATGTTCACTTGATGTTGGATTCAGGATATATGAGATTTATTTGATATTATACATTCAGGATTTGTGAGACTTACATGATATGAGAGCCAATTTGGGGGATGATTTGAGGAATTGGGATTTGGATTGTCTTGATGGACTTTGGTCCTACCACGATTTCAAGATTCCGTGGAAATGACATGTTTCATTCCATACTCCACATATATTGTTTATGCACTGCTTCATATATTAGTTGTACCTGATAGAGTACTTTTCATGACTGTTGCATATATACAATGTCATATCATCGCTTCATGTATTAGTTGTACCTGATAGAGTACCTTACATGATTTTTGCATACAGATTGTCATATTACTGCTTCATGTATTAGTGATACCTGCTAGTGTACCTTTCATGACTATTGCACACATATGACTTTTATTGCTATTATTTGCTTATATTAGATTCACGCTGTACGTGCATACTTGCGATTTCCTGCATATGTTATTTACTATTAACGAGTTGGCAACTCACCCCCGTTGTGCCACAGGGTTTTGCAGGTTATTTCCCCAGAGCAGTCGAGGCAGGCTATTCATCTATCACATCATCTTTTGCAGCGGATACTGTTTCGGCTCACGGTGTGCAGTTTTGCTTAGGTGGGTTTTGCGGTTATCCAAGGTTGTTTATTTTATATTCGTTGTATCCTGTACTCTCCATCTACCATTATCTTGTATGACTTAGAGACTTGATATGAGGACGATATTGTATATTTTAGGGACTTGGATGTCTTCTATACAGTTTTACTTATATCGTCTTTTATTTCTTCGCTAAGGCGTTGTATATCTGTTGTGGTGATTGTTTTCTGCCGTTGGGCATGGATTTGCTCCCGTTGGGGATGCTTTACTTATATTTATGTTGTACACATTTTTGGGGTTGGTTTTTACAAAGGAGGTGCTGCCAAAATTTTCAAGAAAATAAATTGGACTTAAAGAATTTATACTTGAGATTTTCAAAAGTTTAAACAATGTTTCTTATCTTTTCTTGTCTTTTAATGATTTAGATTTCTGGGTTTTGGCTTTCTTTTACTGCGTTACGCCTGTAGACGTTGCGTAGTATTAGGGCCGTCACGTGCCAATTTCGGGTCATGACAAAGTTGGTATCAAAGCCCTAGGTTTTACCTTTCGGAGTGTAGGATGACATTGGTATGATGGAGTAGATAGCTTAAGCAGAGTAACGTAGTGTGTGTATGTCTGCGGCATACCCACGATGCGGTACTCCGCCTAAAGTGACCTAAGTACAAATTGTTTGAAATTCCTTCCTTGATATATATCCTTGAGATTCGATTTCCGTGTTCATATCGAATCCTATCTCTATTTATAGCCTTTTCCGCCGACGACTATGGGGACCCAGTATGATGCAGCGAGGGCCGAGGTCAGAGTTGACTCGGGTGGGTCAAGGACTGACCAGGATGGCTCGCTCGTTGCACAGGAGCAGACGGATCCGCCTTCGACAGATAGTATCGCTAGGCTTGTTGCAGAGATGCAGGACATGCGCCAGACTACGAGTTCATTTGTTGAGACCGTTCGAGCACAGCGATAGGAGGTTGTCACCCCTGTTACTCAGTTGTTCCTTGCAATCAGCATGCAGCATTTCGTCACCTACATAGCACCAGTTGATGCAGCCCTAATTGACGAGGCACGTATTCCAGAGACTTTGTGAGTTCCAGAACCATGGAGGACTCGTACCGGTGTACCAGCCCAGAGACAGAGCCCTAGTCGTCGAGACAGCTTTCGTGGCCGTTGCGGGAATAGCAGAGGTTTGGGACGAGGAGAGTCGTGTTAGGTAGATCAGCCGTTTTTTGTGTTAATTTCTATCAGCGATTCTTTTGTTGCGCAACACGTATTTCAGTCGTGTGCCAATTGGTTAGGAGATTCGTCCGTCGTTGTGATCCTTCTAGAGATGTTGGATTTGACGTCCTCCTGGGCACGGACTGGTTAGCTACGTGCTAGGCGTCTGTAGACTGCCGTGAGAAAACAGTCAGGTTTTGTTTTGCCGGTGAGTCAGTTCTTGTTGTGCGGGTGGACAGTGCTGCCGCCTCTCACAGCTTGAATTCAGCCTTTTTCGCTAGTTGTCTTTTGAGGAGAGGATTTCGAGGATTCTTGGCATTCATTCATGATACCGGAGCCACAGTGGGTTTGTTGGACCGTCTTTCCTTCGTGCGGGAGTTTTCCGACGTTGTTCCAGATGAGCCGGCGAAGCTTAGGGAGCTTAAGGATCTGCTGCAGAGTTGCTAGATAGGTGGGGATTGTGTGTCTGCGTGTTTCGCATTGGGGAGCTCCTATTTCTGTTCGTCAAGGTGAAAGACGGCAGTTTGAGGTTTTATATTGATTGATCGTCAATTGAACCGGCTTACGGTGCGGATAGGTATCCTTTACCTCACATTGACGATTTCATCGATCAGCTTCCGAGTGCGAGACATTTTCTAAGTTTGTTCGGGATCAGGTCATCATTGTTGCGGGTTCGGAGTGATGACATTTCGAAAACTGCCTTGTGCCAGCTACGAGCTTTATGCGTTTTGGTGGTGTCGTTGGACTCACCAATGCCCTAGCAGCATTCGTAGATATGATGAACCAGATTTCTTCAGGCCGTTCCTCGACCAGCTGTTGTTGTGTTATTGACGACATTCTGGTCTATTCAATGAGTCGTGAGGGACAGGAGTAGCACTTGAGGATTTGTTTTGCAGACATTGGGAGAGCCCCGGCGGTTTAATAGATTCTCGGAGTGTTCCTTCAGGCTTGTTTGTGTTGACTCCTAGGTCTTGTAGTTATGGGAGACGGTTTTTGTATGGTCCCGAGGAAGATCGAGGTCGTACAGCTTTGGCCCAGACTTGTGTACGGACGGAGTTCCGCATATTTTTGGGCTTAGCAGGTAGTTACCGCCGTTTCGTGCAGTATTACTAATGTATCGCTGCACCGTTGACTGGACTGACCGGAATGGAGGTTCCTTTTTCTTTGGACTGAGGCATGCGTGCGGAGTTTTCGGCAGTTGAAGACCCGGTTAACAACTGCATCAGTTCTTTCTTTGCTTCTGGTTCGGGCGACTTTGTTGTTTAACTGTGATGTTTCACGAGTGGGGATCGATTGTGTACTGAGGTGGCACATTCGAGTTATCACTTTTGCTTCCCGACATTTGGAGGAAGTACGAGCAGGATATCCCACTCATGATCTGGAGATGGCCGCGGTGGTCGTGCATTGAAGATCTGAGGGCATTACTTGTTCGGAGAGTCGTGTCAGATGTTCACGGACCACCAGAGTTTAATGTACTTCTTCCTGCAGGGGGTTTTGATTGTTGAGACAGTCTTTTGCAGATTTGCAGCTCTTGTGCGATCGTTGAGTACAGCTTAAGTTCGCCGCTACTGAGGGGACAGCTTGCTCATGTCCGCGCCCGACCACATTTCCTTAATCGCTTTCGCGAGGCACTGCTCGCCGATGCTCGTTCTTCAGAGATACTTAAGCATACTTCGCTGGGTAATGATTCAGAGTCCTTGATTTGTGACAAGGGTGTGCGAAGTTTAGGGACGCGTTTGTGTTCCTGATACTATTGGGTAGAGACGTGAAATCCTAGAGCAGGCACATCTGTCAACTCTATGTACTCATTCAAGTTCCACCAGCATTTGACGTGACTTGTGAGATAGTTACGGGTGGGCAGGGATGTAAAGAGTAGTTTCGGATTTCGTTTCAAGGTGTCTGTCTTGTTGTGTGCTAAGGTTGAGCATCTGAGACCGGCTGGAGAGTTGCAACCTTTAACCGTTCCGAAGTGGTAATGGGAGCAGATCTCCATGAATTTCGTTATGGTGTCTACCCAGGTTTAGTCAGGGTGTGACTCCATTTGGATGTTTGACGTCCGGTTATACTCAGTTTGCTCAGTTGTCCATTGTTAAGTTGTGCGTTGCATGGAGTTCCTTCATGAGTCATATCCAAGTATGGCACCCTATTCGCTTGCCGTCTTGGGCAGGAACTTCAGGAAGCCTTGGGTACTGGTTGAGCTTTAGCTCCGTTTTTCCATCCGCAGGATGATGGTTTTGTGAGAGCGGGCTATACCGAATCTGGAGGATATGCTTATGCGTACGTATTATTTGTTATCGGCAGTTGCCATTGTTTGGATTCTCCTTCGATAGCTGTTATCAGGAGTCACTCCAATTGGCAACCTTTAAGTTTTGTTTGTTAGGTGGTGTCGATCTCCAGTCTGTTTTTCTGACTCTGCGAGATTAGGATTTTTGGACCCCAGCTAGTCTAGAGACATTGGAGATGATCCAGTTGGTTCAGGTCGGGATGAAGACAGCCCAGTGCAGACAGAGGTCTTATGCCGACCGTTGTGGTCACAGACTTGAGCTCGCAGTGGGAGCTCATATATTCCTGCGGATTTTTCCGATGAATGACGTGTTGAGTTTTGGGAAGTATCCCAGAATTGTAGGTCCTTTTAAGATCCTTCAAGTGAGTTAGTTCCGTTGCCTTTAATTTGGCACTTCCGCCCAGATTATTGAGTGTTCATCCCGTATTCCTTGCGTCGGTACTTTGCAATTACCTTCATGACCTTTCTCACATGATTCGGCACCAGACCATTTGGCTTGGACGCGATCATTTCGTTCACCGGCAGCCAATTGTGTTAATGGCTCGGCAGGTGGAGAAACTTCGGTCAAGGGTCTTGCCATCTGTAAAGGGTTTTCTTGGACGTAGTCGTATAGTGAGGTGCTCACTTGGAAGGCTGCGGGCGAGATTTGGAAGTTTTGTAATCATCTCTTTGAAGGAACGCTTAGTAAAAATTTTAAATTCGGGGATGAATTTTTATAAGGTGGGGGAGGGGGAGATTGTAACGTTTTAGAAATCGTTTTGCGAATTTTTCCGTTTTAGGGCAAAATTGTCGGTATTTTCCGTTTTAACCCGATTTCGATAAAACTTCCGTAGAAACTTACCGGCACATATTTTAGCTAAAATAAAGCATGTGCGCGAACTTTGGGGGTATATGGGAGGTTTTGGTTCAGATAGAATTTTTCCCAAATAAAATATTATTTTAGCCGGTAAAATACGCACGTAAATCGGGAAATCTCTTCTAAATGAAAATTCTTGGAAATCATCACTACAATTATTTTGGAAGATTCTTTTCTAAATATCTAGATATTTTTTTTGTGCAAAAGGTTTTGAATTAAAAAAGAAAAGAAAATGAAAGAAAAGGTGGCATTTGTAATTAATGATGCTTTTATTGTTCTTTTGCTAGAACTTTCTCCTTTCTTCTTCACAAAACCCCCTCCTCCTTCATGTGGCCGGCCCTCTCTCTCTCTCTCTCCTTGGCTGCCCTCATTTTTCCAACCTTATTTTCATCTCATTTTTGCTTCACAAAATCATGAAAATTCCAAATAATTCATAGAAAATCAAAAATAAACATTTCCCTTCATTCTTTAGCTTTATTCTTGCTTGGATCTTCAAGAAAGATAACATTTTGGAGGCTATTTGGATGATCTTGTTGCAAATTTCCAAAATCTAGTTTGAGGTATATAAACAACCCTCTCTTGATTTTTATAACCATCAATTAAATCCAATTTCACACTTGAACAACATAATTTAACACATATCGATGTCCACTTAAGCAAAGTAATCTCATAAATTAAGTTTGCATAAAACTAGATAACAAAATAACTTAATTAACTAATTAATGGTTTTCTAAACCCTAATTAAAAGTCAAGCCATTAACTAAAAAAAAACTAGATTAGGATTTAGCTATAATTTTAATATTAACATAACATGCAAGTCCTAATTAGCATACTTTAACTACAATTTAACCATTTGATTAGAAGTTATACCTCCAAAGTTCAATCCTAAGCTTGCTCAATCCTCCCAAGACACCTCCTTTCTCCAAGATTTAAACCAATTTGGGCTTGAAAAGAGATAGAATAAGGTTTTGTGTTGAATTTGTGAAGAAAATTAGGGATTCCGGTGGATTTTTGGATGAAATTGAAGCAAAAAGGAGATGAAGAATTTGGGGAAAAAGAAAAGGGGGCTGCTGCTGGTTGTCTCGGCCAAGTGGGAAGGGAGTGGGGGAGAATGGTGTGGGATTGAGGAATTTTCTCCAAGTCAAAGCCCATTCCATTCACAAGTACACCATACTCTAAATTACAATATTTTAATCCTTTCTTCACTCCATTCACAATAGTTAAAGTCAAATAGAGGGGGATGGGGCTGCTCCAGCAGTGGTGGGGCCGACCTTAGGGGGTGGGGGTGAGTGGGAGTGAATACAAAAAGGTTCTATGCAAAAAAGACCCCCCCCCCCCCCACAAGTACATATTTGCAAGTTTTAGCTCAAAAAAAATTATATTTTTGTTTTCCATCATAAAAATTTGTTAAAACTTAAAATAAAATACTAAAAATTTATGTTACAACTAGATTTTAATTAACATGATTTTAAAGCTTAATTTTAGCCCATTTAAATTTGTATTTATCGCTAATTTAATGTATTTTCTTAACGGCTTAAAATAATATTAAAAAATTGAAAAAAGGGAAAAAATTTTAAATGACCAAAATTTCATAAGTAACTCATTAGCTACTAAAAACAAGCAATTACCTATCCATTTTAGGTATAATTAGTCCTAAACTGCAAAATAACGAAAAAGACGGTTTTCGGAAAAATACCGAATTTTCACCGATTTTCAGGAAAACACCAAAACGACTTTTCAAGACGCTACAATCTCCCCCCCCCCCCACTTAAAGAAATTCGGTCCCCGAATTTAAAAATATAACTACGCGTACCTTCAAAGAGATGGGGATATTTCTTCCTCATCTCGCCCTCGGTCTCCCAGGTAACCTCCTCGCTGCTCGGGCTACGCCAAAGGACTTTGACGGTTGGTATAATCTTCGATCTCAACTTCTTCACCTGCCGATCCAGGATGGCCACCGGCCTCTTTGCAAACGAAAGGTCGCGCTCTAGCTGGACTGTCGGGTGCTGAATCGCATGCGAAGGGTCGTGAAGGTACTTGCGGAGCATCGAAACATGGAAGACGGGGTGAACATCGGGAAAGCTGGGTGGAAGGGCCAAACGATATGCAACAGCGCCGACACGCTCGAGGATCTCGAAGGGACCTACGAATCTAGGGCTAAGCTTCCCATTTCGCCCAAAACGCGTCACGCCCTTCATCGGAGAGACTCTCAGAAAAACATGGTCGCCAACTGCGAACTCTAATCTGCGACGGCGCCTATCCGCATACGATTTCTGCCTGCTCTGAGCCGCTCTCATCCGGTATCGGATCAACTGTATCTTCGCTGTCGTCTCCTCAACAAGCTGCGGCCCCAAAATACTGCTCTCACTGAGCTCTGTCCAACAGACGGGCGATCTGCATCTCCTCCCATACAATGCCTCGAAAGGTGCCATCTGAATAGTATCCTGGAAGCTGTTGTTGTAGGAGAACTCCACTAGAGGTAAATGACGATCTCAGCTACCGCCGAAGTCTAAAACGCACGCTCTGTGCATGTCCTCGAGAGTCTGAATGGTCCGCTCTGACTGTCCGTCGGTCTGCGGATGAAATGTTGTGCTGAAGCTCAAACTAGTGCCCAAAGCCTCCTGGAGTCTCTGCCATAGTCGGCTGGTAAACTCAGTGCCTCGATCTGACACGATACAAGTCGGTACGCCATGTAGTCGCACGATCTCGTCAATGTAGAGCTGAGCATACTGAGCGAAGCTGAAAGTGGTCTTCACTGGTAGGAAGTGAGCCGCTTTCGTCAATCTATCCACGATCACCCTGATGGAGTCGTACCCTCGACTGGTCCTGGGTAGACCCACAACGAAGTCCATCGAAATATGCTCCCATTTCCACTCTGGAATGGGTAATGGCTGTAGCTCTCCTGCGGGCCTCTGGTGCTCGGCCTTGACTTGCTGACAAGTCAGGCATCTCGATACAAACTCCACAATGTCCCTCTTCATCCCGTCCCACCAGTAGGTCCCTCTCATATCATGGTACATCTTGGTGGAACCGGGGTAGACACTATACACTGGTCGGTGTGCCTCCTCAAGAATGTCGCGCCGCAACCCATCAGCATATGGTACGCACAGTCTAGATCCATAACGTAAAATCCCCTGATCGTCAATCACGAACTCGGAAAATCTGCCCTGTCCCATCTGTGCCATGATCTCTGAGCAACGGTCGTCACTGCGCTGTGCCTCATATATACGGTCAAGCAACTGTGGGCGTGCACGAACATGCGCGAGCTGTCCCCCTGTCTGAGTGAAATCGAACTCAACTCGGCTGTCGCATAACATCTGCCAATCTGCTGACGACTGCCTCTGCACTGCGCGCAAAAAGGATAGACTACCCCCGGGCTTCCTACTCAACGCACCTGCCACCACATTCGTCTTGCCTGGGTGATATAAGATCTCGCAGTCGTAGTCTTTCACCAACTCCATCCAACGACGCTGTCTGAGGTTCAGGTCTCGCTGCTGAAATATGTATTTTAAGCTCTTGTGGTCTGTGAATATTTGGCACGACTCGCCATATAGGTAATGTCGCCAAATCTTCAATGCAAAGACCACTGCAGCCATCTCCAAATCATGAGTGGGGTAGTTCTGTTCATGCTTCTTCAACTGCCGAGAAGCATATGAGATCACCCGGCCATGCTGCATCAATACGCATCCTAACCCCACTCGCGAAGCATCACAGTAGACCACAAATCCGCCTGATCCCGAAGGCAAAGATAATACCGGCGCCGTAGTCAAACGAGTCCGTAGCTACTGAAAACTGCGCTCGCACTCCTCCGTCCAGACGAAAGGAACTCCCTTTCGGGTCAAACCGGTCAACGGTGCAGCTATACGGGAGAAGTCCTGAACAAAACGCATGTAGTAGCCCGCCAGGCCTAGAAAACTATGGATCTCAGTAACCGATGTAGGTCAGGGCCACTGCTGAACAGCCTCAATCTTCTTCGGGTCCACACAAATGCCGTCTCTCGTAACCACGTGACCCAAGAATCCGACGCTGTCCAGCCAGAATGCACACTTGGAGAACTTTGCGAACAGCTGGTGCTCCCTCAGAGTCTGTAACGTAAACTGCAAGTGCTGCTCGTGCTCCTCTCTGCTCCGGGAGTACACCAAGATATCGTCGATAAACACGATGATGAACAAGTCAAGATACGGCCTGAATGTACGGTTCATCAAATCCATTAATGCTGCTGGGGCGTTGGTGAGTCCGAACGACATCACCAAAAACTCATAGTGGCCGTAGCGCGTGCGGAAAGCTGTCCTCGGTATATCCTCCTGTCGAACTCGCAGCTGGTGGTATCCTGATCGTAAGTCGATCCTCGAAAAGTAACCCGCGCCCTGGAACTGGTCGAACAAATCATCAAAGCGTGGCAACGGATATCTGTTCCGAACGGTAACTTTGTTCAGCTGGCGGTAGTCGATACATAAGCGCAAACTTCCATCCTTCTTCTTGACAAACAGGACCGGAGCACCCCACGGAGAAACACTAGGTCGAATAAGCCCTTTCTAACAAATCCTGCAACTGATCCTTCAGCTCTCGAAGCTCTGCCGGGGCCATCCGATAAGGCGGTATAGAAATAGGCCCCGAGCCGGGAATCAAATCGATGCAGAACTCAACGTCGCGCTCAGGCGGTAGCCCAGGCAGCTCGTCAGGGAAAACATCAGGGAACTCACAAACAACCGGAACCTGGTCCAACGGAACCTCTACAGCTCGAATATCACAAATACACGCTAAGAATCCCTGACATCCCTTTCGCAAGTGCTGACCAGCGCGAAGAGACGAAATCAAGCTGGGAAGGGTGACGCTGCGGTCTCCCTTAATAACAAGGACTGGCTCTCCCGGAAAGCTAAATATGACTGACTTCTCACGACAGTCCACCGAAGCATAACAAGTGGCTAGCCAATCCATGCCCAGAAGCACATCAAAGTCCAACATATCGAGGAGAATCAAATCAACCGATGAATCCCTCTCCCCGATACGAACGGAACACAAACAAAATACAAAACGAGCGACAAACGACTCGCCTACCGGAGTAACAACAACAAGCGGATGATCTAACGACGATGACTCACGGCCCAACATCGGTGCAAAGTGTGTAGAGACATACAAATGTGTGGAACCTGGGTCAAATAACACCCGTGCGTCGAAAGAACAAACCGGCAAGGTACCTGTCACAACGGCATTGGATGCCTGCGCATCCTGCGGTGTCAAAGCAAATACTCGGGCCTGTGCTCCACCGATAGCGGGCTGACCTCGACCTCGGCCTCTGCCTCCTCGTCCTCTCTGAACAGGACCGCCGCATCCACGGCCTCTGGGTGCACCTAACCGGCGTGGAGCATCGCCTGTGGTAGGAAGTAGGGCTCTCTGAGGAGGGGGTGGTGATGGTGGTAGGGTCACATGCGGAACTGTCGCTGCTCCCTGTCGTCTCACCGGACAGTCTCTGACAAGATGGTGCGGACTCCCGCACCCAAAACACCCTGGCGACGGCTGCTGTCCCTGGGGATATGAACCATATAACTGTCCCCGTCCAAATCCTCTACCAGGCCTATCTCTCGGAAAGAATCTGGCGCGCTGCCTCTGAGACGGTACATCGGTGCGAATCCTCTTCGGCCCAGAAACGGCCGAAGTCTGTGATATGCGTGCCTCCATCCGTAATGCCGTATCCATAGCAGCTGAATAAGTGTCGTAGTGCTGGGCGCCAATGGCAAGATATAGCTGGGCATCAAGTCCCTGCACGAACCTCTTCACCATCTTCTCCTCGGTATCCACCAAATACTGAGCATATTGGGATAACTGTGTAAACTGGATGTCATACTCAGACACCGTAATCCCAGGTGTCTTGACTAAGGCCTCGAAACTGCGAGCTCTGGCGCCACGAACGCTCTCTGGAAGGAAACGAGCTAGAAAGACCGCTGTAAACTCGGCCCACGTCATAGGCGGTAGACCTGCAGCTCGACCTCTCAAGACTGACTCCCACCATGTCTGCGTGAGACCCTCTAGTCGGAAACTCGCAAGCTCTACCCATCGATCATCCGAACATCTCAGCGAACGGCAGATCCTGGCTAAACTGTCAAGGAACGTCTGTGGGTCCTCCGCTGCCTCGGTGTCGGTGAATACTGGAGGTCTCAGCCTCATGAAATCCTGTAGCGAAACCGGGATGGCCACGGTGGTAGTAGTAGGAGCAGGTATCATGGTCGTCTATGATGTAGTAGGTGCGTCATCCGGCCTCGGTGTACGACTGGCTGCAACTAGGGATCCTACCATCCGACGTAGCTCCTGCATTCCCCCCATCATCTGTCGCAACTCCTCCATACCAGTCTCGAGCCGATCCATACGGCCTGGGGAAGGTGGATCGGTCTGTCCTTGCGGCGTAGGCATACCACCCTGCTCAGTCCTAGCCTCGGACGAGCCAGCTCGAATCTCGTCTCGGGCGGCAGCCTTCTGTGCCCTCGTAGCCTTCGGCGGCATAGTGGCTATTACAGGAAAACGGATAATAAGAACAGTGCAATAGGATCATAGGATACACGGAATCGAAGAAGGAATTTTCAAGCAAGTATATCCTAAAGTCACTTAGGCGGAGTACCGTATCGCAAGTATGCCGCGGACATACGCACGCTACGTTACCCTGCTTAAGTCACTTACTCCATCTACCAAGGGTCATCCTACACTCAAAAAGGTAAAACCTATCGCTCTGATACCAACTTTGTCACGACCCGCAGGGTACGGAACGTGACTGGCACTTATGTTTACGAAACGTCTCAAGACGTCCGTAAAATAAGTAAGCCAAAGCCCAGAAAACCAAAACCAAATAAGCAAAAGAGTGAAGAAAACCCAATCAATTGAAAGCGAGTTTATCAAATAAGTCATGTAAAACCCTTTTTAAAAACAATACCAATTTTTCCGAATAAACATAAGTGCCAGTCACGTTCCGTACCCTGCGGGTCGTGACAAAACCCTAACCCTAATCTTTGATTGTTACTTAATACTTTATGCAAGCTTAATTAGATATTAATTTAAGCTTTAAATTTCATGTTTCAAAACTCTAGAAATGGTTTTTGATATTCAAGTTATGCTTAAAGCTTGATTTAAGTGTTTAATGTTTAATTGAAGTGTTAATTTGTGAATAGGAAAAGCTTAACCTAGTAGAAAATGATAATTATTGTTAATGAATATTTTGTTTAATTATGAAATATTCCTTACTAGGTTTTTGCTAAAACTTATTTTGCAAGTGTTAAAAATATAGAAATGGTTTGGATAGCTTAGTTAAGCTATTATAAGGTGTTTGTAATCGCTAGATATGCGTTAGCTTGAAAGTAGTGCGAAATATTGCGATAAGTTGTTTAGTAGGTTTCGGGGGTTTTCCGACGTGGTTCAATTGGTCGCTGTGAGATTATATCTATTATATTCCTCGCATTTAGTTGTGTTGTGTTGCGCGATCGGGATGATCGGAGTCTAGACTTAGTGTTTCGTAGTTTAGCGACCCTAGTTAGGGTCTTTGACCGACGTCGTGAGCGTTAAATGCGCTAAGTGTGCAGTGTAATTTACAGGGCGTTATCCTTGCGTTTCTTTGCCTTTTCGTCGATGTAGGATATTTAGCTTATGTGATATGTTTGTGAAATTTCAGGTTCGCTGGTGGGGACTTCGGACGCTACGACAAAGGGAAAACAGGTGGTAGGCTTCACTTAGCCAGGAGCGCTGGTGAGTAGATTTAACATCTACAGGGGAATCGCCGGCATGGCGTTATGCGTCTGGGCTAGAAATGACTTGACTTGTCGCATGTTCTATTTCATATTTAGAATTGCACATTCACCCTACAGCTTAGTTAATTGTTGTACTTGGACTAGTATCCTTAGGACACTGCATAATTATTGACGGCTCATGTTGTACGAGCACTGATTGTATGCCACACACACCGTCAATAACTTCCATGTCACGCACAACCCACTTATAGATGTGATATTGTTTGGTTAGGAACATTGGGACATTGATTCATATTTCTTATCGCATATGATATATATATAGCATAACTGGATACCTACATGCTTACACATATGCCTTGACATACTTACATGCTAGTTACCCATATACTTATAGGATAGTGTACCTTTAGTGATAGGTATATACATATATGAGACATAGCTACATGTACATTTGGCATACATATATATACCTGGAGGGTATTATGGATAGGTATAGAGACATATCTTGCTACAGATACTTTTACATCATACATATTTACATATGGACACTCATATCTAGTTATACCGACATGGTTACGCTTACCTTGTTATAGCTACATGTTTACCTGTATATGATGTTGCATCTGATTTCGGAGAAATCAGGAACCGCATGATATATTTAATAACCTGTTGCAGTTAAATAGAGGTTTTCCTTTATATGCTCATATTACTGTTTCATGTTTTCATATATTACATCCATGGATTTCATATGATATTCTCTGATATTTTTTTACTCCTAAGTATATATAACAGTGGAATGGGACGCTGTTATATATGCCAATAAAAATATTTTTGTGGAATGGGACGCTAATATATGTGCATTGATTCATGCATTTATACTTATTCAATACTTGATGTTTTCTGGATTTGAGGACTGTGGTTGTTTCATCAAATGATGCAAGTATTCTTATTCTTTACTTCATATTTGGATGCATCCACTCAGAGATTTGTTTTAAACCGATACGGGATTGAGAGTGTCGATGTTGGGGCACTTAAGATTCGGAGGACGTATATACCGATACGTAGAACACAAGTGTCGAGGTGAGACACTTGGGTTTCGAGGAACGTATAGAAATCGAGAAAGACCGATACGTGGATCACGGGTGCCGATACCGGACACTTACGATTCGAGGAACGTATGGATTTGAGTATTTCTGTGTCGATGCTTGACACTTGTTTCATGATGTTTTTGGGTGTCGATGTTGGACACTCTCTTTATATGAAACTTACTAGATTCAGGATATATGATGTTCACTTGATTTTGGATTCAGGATATATGAGATTTATTTGATATTATACATTCAAGATTTGTGAGACTTACATGATATGAGAACCAATTTGGGGGCTGATTTGAGAAATTGAAATTTGGATTGTCTTGATGGACTTTGGTCCTACCACGATTTCAAGATTCCATGGAAATGACATTTTTCATTCCATACTCCATATTTATTGTTTATGCACTGCTTCATATATTAGTTGTACCTGATAGAGTACCTTTCATGACTATTGCATATATACATTGTCATATCATCGCTTCATGTATTAGTTGTACCCGATAGAGTACCTTACATGATTGTTGCATACAGATTGTCATATTACTGCTTCATGTATCAGTGATACCTGCTAGTGTACCTTTCATGATTATTGCACACATATGACTTTTATTGCTATTAGTTGCTTATGTTAGATTCGCGCTGTACGTGCATACTTGCGATTACCTGCATATATTATTTATTATTCACGAGTTGGAAACTCACCCCCGTTGTGCCACAGGGTTTTGCAGGCTGTTCCCCAGAGTATTCGAGGCAGGCTATTCATCTATTGTTAGTTATATGTATGCCCTAGAGGCCATTACTGTACATAGGATGTATATTGTAGTGGATGCTTGGACATATATAGGGAGGACTTTCTTGCTCAACATGATAGTATGCTATCTGGTTACTCTTTACCTTAACATGTATACTGTTTGTCTCTCTGTTACATGTTGGTAAAGCCCTTAGGATGTGTACTTGACTACCTGGACTATGATGCGGATCATACTAGTGGGGACATGGTAGTCTATAAGTACATCCTTCAAGGTCCCTAGTCGTGGGTGTATCGAGACGGGGCATCGATATACCAGAGTAGACTAGCGTATACCTTCTCGACCCATACAGATGGGCGATGGATGATCCCATATCCATTGGTGTTTGACATCAGAGATTATATACGGGTGCTCAGTGGAGACTGGGTACACTGGACGGACTCGCCGAGAACTCCCGGATGGTATTATACCTTACGTCAGATGGCAGTTCTCTGGTGACACTGGTACAGAGTAGTCTGTTGACACGAGATCGTCATAGAGTCTTGTGTGATTCCCACTGTGCTTTGATTTCCACCTTACCACGTCCAAGAGGGCGTGCAAAACGGTGGTTTTTGTGTACAGTCCCGAATCACATGGAGGCAATGAGCGATAGGAGGGGATTCGTCTCTCCCGGTATAGGGAGTTGATGTTGCGCTGTGTTCGATTGGCTATAACCGGAAATCCCTGGCCAGGGTTGTTGAGATTTACTGGTAAGTGTTACCAGTAGTTTCTGGAACTGTTATAGACCTCATATCGACACGACTTATCGAGCTATTGGGGTCTGACGTTTACCACCCCTAGGCAAGATATGCGACATATCAGACGACGAGACCGGACTGTACGGTAAGTGTTACTGGTTGGATTCACAGGAGTGTGAGCGGGCTTGCTCGTCGATCTTCTGATCGCTCAATACCCGGGTGGCCGTTACGTTTAGCAGACCGCTTACGGCTTGTGGGTGTTTGATATGATCATCACCTGCTGCCGGCGTATTGACGAGTCTTTAGAGTCCTACACAGAGGTTTCCTGGCTCAAGCGAAACGAAATAGGAGCGCATATGAGATATGTGCGGGACCGAGAATAATGCGTGTATGTGATACCGTATTCTATTCTCGCGATGAATGTATCGATTGGTTGTATGCGATATAACCTAGTTATCGAATCAAGGATTGATTCGATAAGTCGATACATTGGATATTAGTCGGTCATATGCGATATGACCGTATCGTTAAATCAAGTATTGATTTAATGATTTAATGTATAATTATATATTTGATATATCACTTTGCATTAACTGGTATTGGTTCACTTAAAAAGGATTTTCTCACTTGATATGCACATTGTATATGTGATATACTTTTGTGCACTTGATTGTATCATGTTTGATGATACATGCATACTTGGTTAAGTGTATGATTAAACCATGGTTGTGTAATGGTTAGGGTTTTTGATTTACTTATTCATTTATTTATTTTGTTTATTAATTTTTGCAAAATAAATTAATGGAGGCTTTCTTTGTTTGCTAGTTGAAGCTTCATGAAGCTTCGACTAAGTGACCATTTTTGTTTTCATGCTTAACCCTAACCATTCCACTTAACCCTAGTTCATTCTCTACACTTGACCATGGTTGCTATATGATAAGTATTACTTTTATTTTCTATTTTTGATAATACTTATCATATTATCTTCTTCTTCTTCTCCTTCTTCAACAAGAAGAAAAGCTTGCCTCCATCAATGGCAACTTGAGCAAATGAGTGAGAAATCCAATTCTAAAGTGAACCCACCTCCTATTTCTTCATCCTCTACCTCTTGCCAAGTAGTATAGGGTGTTTTCTTCACAAGTTTCATGGCTTGGTGAAGTTGGAGCTTGATCTTGTGTTGCCTTGACGTAGATCATCTTCGGCATCGAAGCCGACGACCTAGCCCGCCCATCTCTCCGATGAAGCCGATGCTAGAGTCCGGGATCCGATATGGACAGCGAGGGGGACGTCATCATGGAGCCTAGGAGGTGGAGGACCGGATCTACAAAGGTCGTAGCCTCTTTCTTTTTAGTTAAGTTGTTAACTAGCTTCTTGTATCGCCTAATCTCTAGTCAACGATCCGTATTAGGGTTTCTCGGCACTTGTAAAATTTGAAATTGGCATGGTTGATGCCTTGTGATGTTGGAGATAGTGCCCTCAGAGTCAATTATTGGATCACAGGCACGCACGTGATTGCAACGATTGAGGAAGGACCTATCCCGGTAGGACAGTCTTACTCGAGATGATAGTATGCTATCTGGTTTACCTTTATCATCGTGTACTGCTTTAGGTGACCTGACATGTCGCTATTGCACGTTGATAGAGCCCCTAGGATTCTTGCTTGACTGCCAGCAGTATGAGGGCGATCATATACGTGGGAGCTGGTAGTCTATAAGCACATCCTTAAAAGGTCCCTAGTCGTGGGAGTTTCGAGACAAGGCATCGATTCTCCAGAGTAGACTAGTGTATACAGTCGAGACCCCGACGAGGGGCGGTGGCCGGTCTCACAAGCCACTAGTGTCAGTTGGTTCACCTAAGATGTATACAGGTGCTCATTGGGTTATGAGTACACCGGACAGGACTCGCCGGGAACATGCTAGTTGGTCTTATACCTGACGTCAGATAGCAGTTCCCAGGTGACATGTGTACAGGTTAGTTCATCGACCAGGGGATCATCATTTGTCTCATGTGAGTTCCCACTGTGCTTTGATTACTACCCTACCACGGCTCAAAGGAGTCGTGCAAACAGGTTTTAGTTGGGTACAGTCCCGAGCCATATGGAGGCAGTGAGCGGATCTTCAGGGGTTCGTCTTTCCCGGTATTGGGGGTGAGGTCGCGCTGTGTCTAGGAGAGCCATTACACGAAGTCCTTGGCCAAGGCAGGAGATTTACTGGTAGGTATTCCAGTAGTATCTCAGGGTGTTCTGGGCTACACTCCGACACGACTTGTACCGCTTTTGGGGGTCTGACTTTTACCAACCCCCTAGGCCCGCCATGCGATGCTCATAGACGAACGGACCGGACTGTACGGATATTGTCATTGACAGGCTCAGTAGGGTGTCAGGATGAGTTCGCTCATCGACGTCCCTTTTGGTCAATTGCTGGTGGCCCGTCACGTATTGGCTTATACCTCTGACGTGCTAGTGGTTAAATCCACAGCCATAGTATTGACGAGTCTTTAGAGTCCACCACACTTTCAGTTACTCAAGTTTCGGGCGAAACGCTGTAGAGGCCGTATGGAGATATGGCAGGGTCCGATCAGATACGTGCGGTATTGCACGGATCAGGATCGGATGGTTAGTACTTATGGCCGTATGGTTATATGGCAGCGTTCGATCAGATACGTGCGGTATTGCACGGATCAAGATCGAACGGATATTACTAGCCGGCTTTGGTTTAAGCTGGATCCTAGTATAGTACAGTGTTGATTTTGTCTCATTGCATTTGTATCCAATCGGAATACAGATGCGGGTGTGTATGCACAGTATGGGGGTTTTCCTGTAATTTATTACGGGACCAGTTTTCTGGAGTTGCCAGTTTGCATTCCGTTCCGGCCGGTTTTTCTTTGTTCTTTCCCGGCCGGACTTTTCCGATGGAGGGGGTTATTTGCAAGTTTGCAAATAACATTTTATGGAGGGTTTATTTGTAAGATGAGAGATTATGAAAGCATCTTTTGATACCATTCTTATTTATCATCATCACTTGCTTTTTGTTGATTTGAGGTGATTAGTAGTTGATGTGAGTTAGTTATGATGATGTTTAGATATGGTCACCTCTTACCTTTTACTACAATCACCTCCCTCTTGCATTTGGTATTTTCTTCCTCCACCATTCTCATTTTGGAGTTGGTTGAAGACATTTGAGAGAGAAAAAGATGAGAGCTTCATCTTTGAGAGGGTGGCATTCTTGATCTCATTATCATGCTAGAAAAATGCAAGCACCATTTTTCTTATCTTGATTCCTCCATCATCTTCAAAGGCAACAAACCCTAAATGAGACATAGGCTCTACACTACACATTCTACAGCAAATCTTGGACGCGTCGGCTATCCTACTTCGCGCTCGAGTTGCCTCGGTATTGAGGTGGGAGCCCATAAAAGATACATGCAATGTGGTGCCCTTCCGACGAGGAGGCGACGACCGGAGTTTCCGCAGGAGATCGGGACGACGACGAGAAGACCGGAGGACTCGGATCATTCGGTATATCTCTTCCCATTCTTGTAGTTAGCTTAGACTAGTTAATGGTTCGATCCGGGTGTTTAGCACGCGGTGGTGCCGGTTTGCTAAGTTCGCAAAATTAAAGTTTATCACCGCTTCCGCATTTGGCCGTCGGATTGACGGCCGGGGCGCCACCGTGTTCTTACAGTGGTATCAGAGCCTCGCCATTAACTTCGTCTAGCTCTGTTTGATGTGTTTGCATTTCCGATCGACCAAAATTCCAAAAACCCGCGTTTTTCCTCACATCAGTTTTCTGTCGATTTTTTCCTTGCTCCAAAATTTTTTCAGGTTGTAGAAAACTGATGTACAAGAAATTCTAAGAATACTGGAAAAGTTCGACACAGTGAGTCGACAACTGAAGCGCGGAACCGCGGCCAAACCCCCCTTTGGGCCGCGGTTCCGCCGCACATTGGTGTCCTCACTGCATCATATTTTTCCAGTGGGCTTCTGGGCTATTTTTAGGGGTTTTGGAATATTAAAATTGGGCCCAGAATTTCTGTGAGTGCTACAGTATTGCTTGGGGGCCCACTTGTTAATTATTTGATCGATCGGATATTTTAAACACATTTTTCACAGTATTTACATTATATCTGCGACCGTGAATGTCACTCGATCGGTAAATCCGGTCTAACTGCTATAGCCCGGTTAGACGGATTTGCGAACGTGACTTTCACGTTGATGTTCTGTGTTTATGCTGTGATGTTGCGGATCGGTCGTGGGGATAGCCTGGATGCAATGCTAGTACTGTGTTGTTGTATTATGTACATTTGATATTGCGGGGCGAGCGTCCGACATGTGGACTGCCGTTACTGCCCTGATTGTATTATTCTTTTGGGGCACGACCTGGTTGCGGTCGATGTACCCGTTGTATATATATTTTACTTTCTGGACTAGGATTGCCCGCGGTGGGGTGCACGGATAGCCGGGTTCTGGAGGCCAACAAGCCCGCATCTCATGGCATTGAGACGGAGGGGGCTTCACTCTAGGATTGGCGGGCTATTCGCCGCACTCGTAGGGGGTACAGGTTGACCCAGGAGGGGTGCCCAAGTTACCGGATTCCGTGAAGTGTTGGGTGGTCCATTCACGGCGCTGAAGGGGGCTGCCTCTCTTCAGGTTTTGGCGGGTAACTTGCCGCGCCCGTAGGGGTCTAGGATTTCATTGCACAGGCTATCCACACGACCAGGGGAACGTCGGGTTTCAGCGGCTCTGTGAAACCCGGGGATCCCATATATCTGTATTGTTCTGTGATGCTGTACATTTCTGTGATGTTGCATTTTTTTATCACGCTTTGAGCGAATATAATATATTGGTATATATATTAGTAGATGTTGTATATGTTTTACATCCGCGCTAGTCCAGTCCCCGCTCTGTCGTTAGTTAGCTAACCTAACGGGTGATGACGGGACCCAGTGGCGAATGCGGATGGCATATACGTACGTCAGTATATTTTCGTTCTTTGTGGTGTGATCAATTGATGGGACTGCGTTGATTCGGATCATTGCAAGTTAAAACAAACCTATTCTGATGTTGTTGGAACACTTTTCAAAAAGCTGTTATTGCAAAGACGTTCACTTTTGTTTTGCATCGTGGTATTCATTTGGAATATCCTGCTCCTCAGTCGACGAGGCAAGGGCCGAGATCCCTTCACCGGGAGTGACCCCTTGGACAGAAGTCAGGGCATTAACTTCATTATAGCCGATTGCTTTTGCTTTGCATCGTGGTATTCATTTGGAATATCCTGCACCCCATTCTACGGGGAAAGAGCCGAGATCCCTTCACCGGGAGTGACCACTTTAGTAAAGGTTTTCGTCACTATATTTTCTAAAAAGCTATCCGTTCCTTCAACGATATTAAGTTCATTACGTCAAAGGTTGTCGCCAGAAACCATTCGTAGCCCTCCATCATTTCAGTTAAATATTCGGTAGTATTCAAGCTATGTATTTTGACCTCACGCCAAGGCATAGCGTTTGGTAGCTGCCGGGTATTTATCTGTTGCATAGATAGATGCGTTGGTTTGGGACAGTCGTACTACTATTTTGGCCTACGTCAAGGGTATGTACGGTTGGGTTCAAATTAACCTGATAATGATGGGCAGAACTTGACATGTGACTTATGATATTTTGACCTCACGCCAAGGTCATAAGAGCATAGGGTAAAAATCACATCGGGAGTTTCAAAAGTACTGAAACTTGCCAGATATGCGCATGCCTTCTGGAGTGTGACACCGTGAGCGGATTCCGTCACGTTATCATGCAATGATAGTTGGATCCCGATTCCCACTGATGAGTTGGTTTACTCCTCGGGTGACCCCCACTAATTCTTCTTTCAGGTTTGGAGGAGAATTTGAGGTACAGTGGAAGGTTTCCTGATTAGAAAAAGTGATAACCATTCTAATCTAGGTTAGAGTGCACGCTGAGTGTTTCTTTTCTCTCTCTCTTTGGCAGCGACCATTGATCCGACCCTAAGACTATGACTCAGTGACCAAGTTTACTAAACCTTCTTAACACTGGCTTTTGGATTGTCAGAGTTGCAGACCTCATTGCCACTCCTACTTTTACCCTTTTCTCCAGGACATCCCGTATTACTGCGAACGTCCACTTCCATTGGACAAAGCCATCGTATGGTTAGTTACGAACTCGAAGGAATTCGAGGATGGTTTCCGGTTCTGGAGAAAACGAATAGGATTATTCAGTTGTCTTTTCCTTTTACCTTCTCTCAAGTTATGAGTACTCCTTGGTTTAGGAGATAGTACACCTATTACGCAAATTGGATAGTCTTCTTCCAAACCTTAGGCTGGTGCCGAACGGTGGGGAATGAAGAAAACCAATTAGCCTAACGATGGTGTGCAGAAGGTATTAAGTTAAGACAAAGCAAGGAATTAGTAAGAGGGCAAAGTAAATTGCGACTGATATTCACGACCAAACTAAGTATTTCTTCGCCAATCCTAAATCACCTTTGCATTTCTCCAGGACACTCCGTATCACTATGAAGATCCACAGTTTATTGGATACTCCATCGTATGCTTATATACGAACTCGAAAGGAACATGTTCCAGTTCGGGGATGGATTCTGGTCCAGGAGAAATAGGAATAAGGTTTGTTCGGTTGTCTTTTATCTTCACCTTCTCTCGCATTGCGAGTGCTCCTAGGATTAGGACAGTACACCCATTATGCTTATTGGATAGTCTTCTTCCAAACCATAGGCTGGTGCCGAACGGTAGGGAAGGAAGAAAACCAATTGGCCTAAAGTGGTGTGCAGAAGGTAATGACTAAAGACATATAAAGGGATTTGGAGAGGTGGCAAAGAATTATACGGTTATAGTTGTGAATCTGGATAATGGTAGAGGCATTACTAGGAATACCAGCATACCCCATCGAAACATTTCAATGTTTCAGTTCAGCTGTGTACTGTTAAAAGAAAACTGATTTTCCGATTAGACACTTGCTCCAGGGTATGTATTTACCAGGTTTGATTCTCACATCTGTATGGTTTTACAGATGATGAGTGGGAGTAAGTTATTGGGAATAGGGTGATCATCCCCATTATATCGGGATTCGTTGTAATCGGTGATATTTGAGGAGATCACCTGGGCTTTTTGCCGGTCGGCAAATGTTTGGTTTTGAATATCCGCTGTTATGCACTAATTTCAAATTGATATATCTGTACGTCTATTTTCATAGAGTGAGATATACCTTTTGATATTATGTCGATGACATTTACCTATATCAGTGGATGGTTATGTAAGGAGCATTAAACAGCGGTGTAATTCTTCTTAACCATAAGTACAGTTTTCAACCTACGACACACAGTTGTTAGAGTCAGCGGACTTATACAGAGTATTGTATGTTGTCCAGTGTCCATTAGGACAGAGGGGTTGGTCCTCATACTATATTCTGTTTACTTTTAACTTCTCTAGTTCTTAGACATGTGTTTCGTAGAAACACAGGGTCTAAGTTTTGAGGAGTTATAGGTATTTGAATAGAGTAGAGAACCAGGTGTAGCAAGTATCGGGATTCTTCAAAGTGATCGAAGATGTAGATACTTGCGTATGGTATTCAGTTGATAGTAATGATAAAGAGAAATTGCTTCTCTTTCAGGTTACTCATAATTGGAAGCATTCCTAAGTTGAGTAACGCTGATCGGCCTCCTTCCATTTAGTTGACATGCACTGGAGATAGCTGCATGATTTGAATCTGGTTCAATTAAATCAGTGCCTCTGGTTCTATATTGGATATAGAACAGTTCATATCCTAACGATGTTAAGGTACGGGGAGTTGTCCAGCTTATGATTAAAACCAGACACTGGACAACTCAAGGCACGTTTCTGTAATGGCTGTTTGTGGGTTGACCCAGGCTATGACGAGGGTTGACTTTCTACCATCTGGCAGATCAATAGAAATATTGTTCTAGACTCGCCACAGTTTTATTAAAAATGGAATTTTTCAAAAACAGTAGTGGGAGTATGGTAGAACTGGAAGTGATTCCAGAACCGCAAACGATTACTGAAGATTTGATAAGGAACCTAAAGATTCAATCTGTTTTGACATTCCATTGGCCACTCCGCAGATAAGGTGGGTAACTTCAGGCATCCGAGAGGTACTCCGGTAGCCTCAAGGACGGTGACAGGGAAGTTCTTGTTTACCCACACTTGCCATTGTTGTTGTTCCAGTCCGCGAGACCCGGCAGGAGGATGAATATAGCGTCATTCTAAACTAGCTTTAGAAGTGCACGTCTATATGACTCTGCCAAAGGGTTGTCGTAGTCAGTGGGTGCAGCGGAAGCATTGGTGGACATCAGGCTTATGTCTATTTATAGACTAAAGCAGATATAGCGGAGATAGATCATCTATTTCTGATGTGACAGTCATAGGTTTGACGTCATCAGAATAGGGGATGGATCTGTTGAGAAGGTAGTAGGGTGTGATATCCTGGTATTTGGATGACATACACAGAGTAGGAAAAGAAACTCCTATACTACGATCGGTTATACTTTGGTCGTCACACAGTGGTTTCTCCACAAAGGACTTGGACATTATATCAGACATACTGGTTACTAGATCTATGGTTTTAGATCTAGATTTGGGTGGTTTCCCAATCAGGGTACTTTGACAGCATTCTAAGAGTATTTAGAATGGACGACTCCTGGCACGGTAGTGTACCTGCAGCTGATGGAGTCACCCTTTCTAAAGGTGTCTTATAGACTAAAGTAGAGAGGGATGTGCATGATTGGCAGATCACTTGCTTAGGCAATTGAGTCAATCATGAGATGTCAAGTACCACACCAGATGTTGTTCTTGCACTAGATGCAATAAGTTGAAATTGATCTAATCCTGGAGAAACAGTCGGAAGGAGTTTTAGAACATAAGTGGATGTTCTAGGGATATGATAACGACAGTCTCATTTGGGAGACAGTTATCATTCCAGGCTTCCAAGGTGACATGGACGACAAGGAGGTTGTCAGAGTTATAGTTTTCCTTCTGACGAGGGGCAGTATTTTGGACAGGTGATCTAAGGCAATACTGAGGGTGGCATGACGCAGGATACTGATTAAGTTCAGTTGACGATACAGTCTAAGAAGTTTGGATTTGGAGTTCATTTATGAGCTAGGTCCCATCAGAAATCCAGACATTCTAAGACAGGTATTGCTCATTTCGGGAGATGGCTTTCTCCACGAACTTGAGATATAGAGAGACATAGAAAGAAACATCCAGGCGGATCCACTCACTGAGGCTATTCCTCGACCGCAATAGTTTCACAAACGGGATTTGTGAGACTGACTAGTAGAGGAGTTGGGTGTTTGGTATCACACGGGCTGTGAGTATGCGACATCGCAATAATTAGCCTTGAGTGCAAGTGGGAGATTGTTGGAGATAGTGCCCTCAGAGTCAATTATTGGATCACAGGCACGTGATTGCAACGATTGAGGAAGGACCTATCCCGGTAGGACAGTCTTACTCGAGATGATAGTATGCTATCTGGTTTACCTTTATCATCGTGTACTGCTTTAGGTGACCTGACATGTCGCTATTGCACGTTGATAGAGCCCCTAGGATTCTTGCTTGACTGCCAGCAGTATGAGGGCGATCATATACGTGGGAGCTGGTAGTCTATAAGCACATCCTTAAAAGGTCCCTAGTCGTGGGAGTTTCGAGACAGGGCATCGATTCTCCAGAGTAGACTAGTGTATACAGTCGAGACCCCGACGAGGGGCGGTGGCCGGTCTCACAAGCCACTGGTGTCAGTTGGTTCACCTAAGATGTATACAGGTGCTCATTGGGTTATGAGTACACCGGACAGGACTCGCCGGGAACATGCTAGTTGGTCTTATACCTGACGTCAGATAGCAGTTCCCAGGTGACATGTGTACAGGTTAGTTCATCGACCTGGGGATCGTCATTTGTCTCGTGTGAGTTCCCACTGTGCTTTGATTACTACCCTACCACGGCTTAAAGGAGTCGTGCAAACAGGTTTTAGTTGGGTACAGTCCCGAGCCACATGGAGGCAGTGAGCGGATCTTCAGGGGTTCGTCTCTCCCGGTATTGGGGGTGAGGTCGCGCTGTGTCTAGGAGAGCCATTACACGAAGTCCTTGGCCAACACAGGAGATTTACTGGTAGGTATTCCAGTAGTATCTCAGGGTGTTCTGGGCTACACTCCGACACGACTTGTACCGCTTTTGGGGGTCTGACTTTTACCAACCCCCTAGGCCGGCCATGCGATGCTCATAGACGAACGGACCGGACTGTACGGATATTGTCATTGACAGGCTCAGTAGGGTGTCAGGATGAGTTCGCTCATCGACGTCCCTTTTGGTCAATTGCTGGTGGCCCGTCACGTATTGGCTTATACCTCTGACGTGCTAGTGGTTAAATCCACAGCCATAGTATTGACGAGTCTTTAGAGTCCACCACACTTTCAGTTACTCAAGTTTCGGGCAAAACGCTGTAGAGGCCGTATGGAGATATGGCAGGGTCCGATCAGATATGTGCGGTATTGCACGGATCAGGATCGGACGGTTTGTACTTGTGGCCGTATGGTTATATGGCAGCGTTCGATCAGATACGTGCGGTATTGCACGGATCAGGATCGAACGGATATTACTAGCCGGCTTTGGTTTAAGCCGGATCCTAGTATAGTACAGTGTAGATTTTGTCTCATTGCATTTGTATGCAGTCGGAATACAGATGCGGGTGTGTATGCACAGTATGGGGGTTTTCCTGTAATTTATTACGGGACCAGTTTTCTGGAGTTGCCAGTTTGCATTCCGTTCCGGCCGGTTTTTCTTTGTTCTTTCCCAGCCGGACTTTTCCGATGGAGGGGGTTATTTGCAAGTTTGCAAATAACATTTTATGGAGGGTTTTTTTGTAAGATGAGAGATTATGAAAGCATCTTTTGATACCATTCTTATCTATCATCATCACTTGCTTTTTGTTGATTTGAGGTGATTAGTAGTTGATGTGAGTTAGTTATGATGATGTTTGGATATGGTCACCTCTTACCTTTTACTACAATCATCTCCCTCTTGCATTTGGTATTTTCTTCCTCCACCATTCTCATTTTGGAGTTGGTTGAAGACATTTGAGAGAGAAAAAGATGAGAGCTTCATCTTTGAGAGGGTGGCATTCTTGATCTCATTATCATGCTAGAAAAATGCAAGCACCATTTTTCTTATCTTGATTCCTCCATCATCTTCAAAGGCAACAAACCCCAAATGAGACATAGGCTCTACACTACACATTCTACAGCAAATCTTGGACGCGTCGGCTAGCCTACTTCGCGCCCGAGTTGCTTCGGTATTGAGGTGGGAGCCCGTAAAAGATACAGGCGATGTGGTGCCCTTCCGACGAGGAGGCGACGACCGGAGTTTCCGCAGGAGATCGGTACGACGACGAGAAGACCGGAGGACTCGGATCATTCGGTATATCTCTTCCCATTCTTGTAGTTAGCTTAGACTAGTTAATGGTTCGATCCGGGTGTTTAGCGCGCGGTGGTGCCGGTTTGCTAAGTTCGCAAAATTAAAGTTTATCACCGCTTCTGCATTTGGCCGTCGGATTGACGGCCGGGGCGCCGCCGTGCACTTACATGTGAGACCTCATTAGTGTGCCTAGGAACCCTACAGTGGTATCAGAGCCTAGCTAGAGCCTTAAGTGAAGTGTAGACGACGTTTGAAATCCGAACGAACATCGAAACCCTAATCCAAAATGCTCTCTGGAAATTTTCTGAAAATTTGGATTTTTGTAAATTAAAAATGCTTAAAAAATTCAGCAGGAAATTCTAAGAATTAAGGTGCAAAAATTACCTAATGATGTGTCTAAAGCGCGGCGGAACCGCGGCATTAGCCAGCTATTGCGGCGGTTCCGCGCCCATTTAGTCTCTTCAGTCAACCATTTTTGCACAGTAACTTCTTTATTTAAATGCTTAGTTTTATGGGAATTTTTAATATTTACTCAAGAGTTGAGTTTTCTGGGGTGTTTTGGAGCTTCCATGATTCGATCGGATTGTCAGACTTTGTCTATGTGTTTTACGGATAATTTGTTGAATATGTTAAACTGTTCGACCGGATATAAATACCAAATTTTTCCCCTGACGGAAAATTTCCAAGTGTTGGATTTTTCCGTGGTTTAAAGACATTCTAAGTAGTGCAAGTAACGCGATGGACCCTCTAGAAGACAACAAACCTTAACTCGATTTTGTGACCGTCTTGAACTGCCCTTTGAACCTTCGGGTTTGGGGCAGCACGGCGTGCCACATGTGAGGCGTTGGCTTGACCCTTCTACGGCTGGACCGTTGGTACTGAGGCATGAACTGGATGTTTTTAAACTTGTTTCATGTGTTGAGCTGTTTCGGGAAAACTTGGGTGTTTGACTGTTCGATCGGAAAGTTTAACATTTTCTGTTTATCTGGAATGTGATACAATAATTGGAATTCACAAATAGTTATGAGATAACTGAATGAATGTTATAAATCTAGCGGTTTAGTCTCACTTGATCGGTTGCCACGGAATTTTGATATGATCAAAAGTCCGTCGCAATCACGTAGCGTACGTGGATACTCGCCGGGTAAACTTAATAGACAGCTATACCCCATAGCTCCGACCAAGTGACTGTAGGAGAACCCCGTCGCCGAAAGCATCTGTTCGGGTGCTCGCGGTAGCGGTGTTCCGCCTTGGTGCACTTCGCCGACGGCATAGGGGGTGTGGCCGCCTACTAAAGTTTGCGACGAGCATTCGATCAGTTTTTCGGGAATCTTGTTGAATTGCCCGACTTGATATTGAAAAGTGTTTTCGATAATGAGACTAAAATGCGGGGTTTATAATTGTTAGGCATGCGATGTCTAAGGAATTCATTTGATTAGGCATGCGATGTCTATGGAGGTTGCGGATTCCAACTGTTGTAGTTTTACACTTTCTTTTCTGTGACCGTAAGTGTAATATGTGATATCGCCGGTTTCGTTGCTATATGTCAATGACAATTGGGATGAGCATATTTACTTACGTTGATGATATGTGATGTTATGTGTTGCTGGATATGTTATATTGGATCGTCGCGTTTGAATAGCCGGGTTTTTTTTTATGTGAGATGAGTATTTTTCTTTTTCATTCATGTAAAAACTTGTATGTAATATTTTTTTATTGGGGCACTTCCAGGTTGCGGAAGTTGTCACCGTTGTTGTATATTATTTACTTTTCCGCACTAGGATAGACCCAAGGAGGGGAGCACAAGTAACCGGGTTCTGTAGTCCAGTGGGAGACGAACTCGAGGAGTCGAGTCTGGGTCTCCTAACTCAAGAATTGGTAGGGTTGCTTGCCGCTCTCGTAGGGGTCTAGGGGTGTGGGTTTGGCTATTCATCGTGACCGTGGAATCCGTGTTTTATACTGGCTCGTATTGAAAACACGGACGTCCTAGTATATCCAATATTTCATATGTTTCTTCTGCTGCAATATCTGTGATGTGATCATGTGATGTTCTGTGATAGATACAGTATATAGTATATATGATATATTATATAGGCGTTACTTATGTTTTACACCCGCGCTAGCCCTGCCCTGCTCTGCCGTTAGTTACCTAACCTAACTGTGCACGAGAGGACATTGAGGCGAATGCGGATGGCATAAGTGTACGTCGTATTTATCTGTGATGATTAGGTACTTAAATGATGGGACTTCATTAATGTGATTAATGAAAGAAAAGAAACCTAAGATGTTGTGGAATCGAATTTCAAAATAAAACAGGTAGCTACAGTTCTTGCTTTGCATTGCGGTGTTCCTTGTAGAACATGCTGCACCTTATTCGATAAGGAAAGGACCGAGATCCCTTCACCGGGAGTGACTCCTTTAGCAATAACTGGCAGATGCTACAACTCTCGGTTTGTCTTTTGATTGTTTCTATAGTTTCTGCTTTGCACAGTGATATATATGATATATCCCGCACCTCATTCGACGAGGAAAGGACCGACGATCCCTTTACCGGGAGTGACTCCTTTAGCAAAACTAGAAAAGCCTAAAAAACACTCCATTTCAAAAATCATTCGATTCTACAACGATATCAAGTTCATTACGCAATAGGTTTTCAGAAAAACCTGCCGTAGCCGTCCGTCATTTCAGATAAGTTATATATAGTATTCGTGCTGCATTTGTTGGATTTCGTCAAGGTGCAGTGTGCGGTAGCTATATGCTGCTTATCTGCAGCATACGATGCGATTGGATTAGGGTAGTCGTGCGGCTTTGTTGGCTTTCGTCAAGGGTCGTGCGGGTGGGTTTAATTCAATCAGGAAATGACGGGTTGAACTTGACTAGCGGGCTATGGTTTGTTGGCTTTCGTCAAGGTCATAGCACGTTAGGGGCAAAATATTATCGGGAATTTCAAGTGTTGAAATTTGCAATGAGATTGCATACCTTCTATGAGATAGTTGGATCCCGATACCCGCTGAGAGTAATTGTTACTCCTGGGAGACTTTTACACATTACAATTAGCCGATCAAGTAGGTGTCTAGAAAGGTGTTAACGGGGTTACGCCTCTGGGAAAAAGAGGTTTTCTGTAATTAGGTTCGTGCGAAAGCACGGGGGACCTCCCTCAAAGTACCGACACTGGCCTGGCTGAAAGATTGGCGAACTTGTAGTGTGTAATTAATCCCGGCTAGTCTTTCCTTTTAGGGTTTGAAGGAAGATTTGATAAAAAGCAGTGTGAGCCATCCTGATTAGATAAAATAATAACCAATCTGATTCTTGCAAGAGCGCACGCTGAGTGTTTTCTTCTCTCTCTCTCCTGGTAGCGACCATGTCACGCCTTAATCAAGATAATAAAACGGAATATTGACCGAACCCGCTTGTTTTACTGAGCTGGGGAACGTTGGTCCCGCTCCAACTTATAATTGTTATAAGACAGAGCAGGAAATTGGGGATTACCAGAATTCCCGTGCCGCCCAAACGAAGAAAGTGCATGCTGATGCATCATCTTCGGGTGTGTTCATTATATAGAACTGTTTCTCAGTGTCCTTTACGTCCTGGGTATATGATACCGGATCAGGATCTTGCATATGTAATATGTTACATAGGGCTGCAGATAGGTAAAGAACTGAGAACGGGTGATAAGTTTCATGAGGCAGAAAACGGGGCAAGTGTTGCAGCCAAGTCTGTTGGTCACTGTCACCCTGTATTACCAATACATTGATTCTGAACGAATGTTATTAGATACCGAACCTAATATACAAAATCATATCAGTCTCTTTATTAGTAAAGAAAGGATATAATTTTGTATTGTTGGATAATGTTTTGAACATTTCCAATATCAAAAGTTGATCGATTCAGGCACGTTATCTAAAAGCATTGATGTTCTAAATCAAACTACAGTTCTTAGTATATAGAACACACACAAGAGGAAGAGTTCAGAAATGAACGGATCTTTCTTGAGGTATTGTAGACTAGGTCAAATCAATGCGACCTGACTAGCTAAGTTGCACAAAGATGCATATTTAAATCTGTTTGAATTTACATCTTGTGAAACTTGCCAGTCATGTCACAAAGATAAGATGACCATAGCTCTGTTTATTGGAAACAGAAAAAGAGTTAATGAACTCTTGGGACTGATACAAGATGATGTATGTTAGGTCCCCTGTCTACACATGCCAAGACCGGTTCTTTGTACTTCATTACATTCTCTGATAATCTCTCAAGATTCAGACATATGTTCCTGTTGAAACACAAGTCGGAACCTTTTAAGATATTCACAGAATATAAGTTAGAAGTAGAGAACCAATACGGGTATAAGTATTATGTCCTTTGATGAGATCAAGGAGGAGAATACTTGAGCACGGAATTCTTGGACTTTTCTTAAGAAGAATGAGATTCTCTCTCAGTATTACTCCTCTGAATACACCACATCACAACGGTGTATCAGGGCGGAGCAATAACACCCTATATGATATGGTGTGCTCTATGATGAGTACTACTTAGTTACCTATTTCCTTTGGGAGTTATGCAATTATGAAGTTACATACCTATTGAATAGGGTTCAAATCAAACCAGTTGCCTACCACTTCATATGAGATATGGAAAGGGAAGAGCCCATATCTTAAGTCAATTAAGATTTGGGGTTGTCCGGCCTTTGTCTAAAAGCAAAATCCGGACAAGCTCGAGGCAAGGTATGTTATGTAGAACTGGAAATGTTCCAGCTATACAAACTGCAGCTGATGATTTGACAGAACCAAAGGATTCAATAGTTTCCAACGAACCTCAGCCTCTCCGCCGATCTAGTAGGGTTTCTTTCCCGCCTGAGAGATACTTTGGCTTCCTATGACAGTGGGAGCGAGGAATGCATCATGAGATGATGACCCAACTAGTTTCGAGCTGGCCATCAGGAGTGAGACTCTGTAAGAATGGCTGGATGCTTAGCGATCTGAGATGGAATCCTTATACACCGACAAAGTATGGACTTTAGTTGCTATATCTGAAGGGTTAAATCCCTATCAGGAGCAAGTATATCTTGAGAAGATTACTTGGTGTAGATGGAAAAGTTGAGACTTTCAAAGCTAGACTTGTTAAAAGTTTGTATCATTTACCAGGCGTGGATTATGATGAAACCTTTTTCAAGTAGCTATGCTTAAGTCCATCCAGATCCTACTTACCACGGCTACATACCATGACTACGATATCTGGCGGTTGGGTGCCATGACTGCTTTTCTAAATGATGTTTTAGAAGAGTGCGTCTACAAGTACACAGCCAGAGGGCCTCGTAAACAGTGGGAGCAGCGGAAACGTGTGCAAGATGTTTTATGCGATAAAGCAGGCATCGCGGAGTTGGAACATCTTTTTTGATGAGTTAGTCAAACAGTTTGACATCATCAAAATGATAGATGAACCTTGTATATACAAAAAGGTTGTAGGGAGTATGGTAGTGATCCTCGTAGAGTACCTGGATGACATACTCTTGATAGGGAAGGAGTTTCCTATGCTACACTCGGTCGATCTCCGCTTATCATATGGATTCTCCATATAGGATCAAAGAGATACCTCCTAAATCCTGACTTTTCATCTATGAGATAGATGTTATTTGGGTGTTAGAATACTCACTAGCTGTAGTGAGATGGTATCAATTGATCCTGGGGAGAATCACTGGAAGGGTTCCAGAGTGATAAAGACGTCTGAATGTCAGTCACATGCATTGTCTTTACCCTCAGTAAAGGGTCGGTATGTTGGAAGAGTTCCAAGCTAGATACCGTGGCACACTAGACGATAAAGGCTGGATACATCGCTACTTAAGATGCTACCAAAGAGGAAGTCTGGGTGTATATTAGTTTATGAGATGAACTTAGTTCCCCCAATTGTGTGACAATGGAGTTATGGCTTATGCCAA
This sequence comes from Agapanthus africanus, assembly GCA_030015575.1. Lineage (NCBI taxonomy): Eukaryota > Viridiplantae > Streptophyta > Magnoliopsida > Asparagales > Amaryllidaceae > Agapanthus > Agapanthus africanus. The sequence goes on along the minus strand of JASDDO010000022.1, from coordinate 383,198,536 downwards.
GGAGCGTCCGTCCCATCAGTGATCCAGACATATTCTAAGGCAGTATCACCTGATCATGGAGATAGTTGATCTCCAGGGTGATCTAGGTTAGGAGAGAAGACTCAGACGAAAACACGGCGGATCCACTCACAAAGGCCTTTTCCCAGAGAGAGATTTTTATTGGATGGTTGAGTATGAGATACTACAACCACTGCTATAGATGGCCCTAGTGCAAGTGGGAGATTGTTAGTTATATGTATGCCCTAGAGGCCATTACTGTACATAGGATGTATATTGTAGTGGATGCTTGGACATATATAAGGAGGACTTTCTTGCTCGACATGATAGTATGCTATCTGGTTACTCTTTACCTTAACATGTATACTGTTTGTCTCTCTGTTACATGTTGGTAAAGCCCTTAGGATGTGTACTTGACTACCTGGACTATGATGCGGATCATACTAGTGGGGACATGGTAGTCTATAAGTACATCCTTCAAGATCCCTAGTCGTGGGTGTATCGAGACGGGGCATCGATATACCAGAGTAGACTAGCGTATACCTTCTCGACCCATACAGATGGGCGATGGATGATCCCATATCCATTGGTGTTTGACATCAGAGATTATATACGGGTGCTCAGTGGAGACTGGGTACACTGGACGGACTCGCCGAGAACTCCCGGATGGTATTATACCTTACGTCAGATGGCAGTTCTCTGGTGACACTGGTACAGAGTAGTCTGTTGACCCGAGATCGTCATAGAGTCTTGTGTGATTCCCACTGTGCTTTGATTTCCACCTTACCACGTCCAAGAGGGCGTGCAAAACGGTGGTTTTTGGGTACAGTCCCGAATCACATGGAGGCAATGAGCGATAGGAGGGGATTCGTCTCTCCCGGTATAGGGAGTTGATGTTGCACTGTGTTCGATTGGCTATAACCGGAAATCCCTAGCCAGGGTTGTTGAGATTTACTGGTAAGTGTTACCAGTAGTTTCTCGAACTGTTATAGACCTCATATCGACACGACTTATCGAGCTATTGGGGTCTGACGTTTACCATCCCTAGGCAAGATATGCGACATATCAGACGACGAGACCGGACTGTACGGTAAGTGTTACTGGTTAGATTCACAGGAGTGTGAGCGGTCTTGCTCGTCGATCTTCTGATCGCTCAATACCCGGGTGGCCGTTACGTTTAGCAGACCGCTTGCGGCTTATGGGTGTTTGATATGATCATCACCTGCTGCCGGCGTATTGACGAGTCTTTAGAGTCCTACACAGAGGTTTCCTGGCTCAAGCGAAGCGAAATAGGAGCGCATATGAGATATGTGCGGGACCGAGAATAATGCGTGTATGTGATACCGTATTCTATTCCCGCGATGAATGTATCGATTGGTTGTATGCGATATAACCTAGTTATCGAATCAAGGATTGATTCGATAAGTCGATACATTGGATATTAGTCGGTCATATGCGATATGACCGTATCGTTAAATCAAGTATTGATTTAATGATTTAATGTATAATTATATATTTGATATATTACTTTGCATTAACTGGTATTGGTTCACTTAAAAAGGATTTTCTCACTTGATATGCACATTGTATATGTGATATACTTTTGTGCACTTGATTGTATCATGTTTGATGATACATGCATACTTGGTTAAGTGTATAATTAAACCATGGTTGTGTAATGGTTAAGGTTTTTGATTTACTTATTCATTTATTTATTTTGTTTATTTATTTTTGCAAAATAAATGAATGGAGGCTTTCTTTGTCTGCTAGTTGAAGCTTCATGAAGCTTTGACTAAGTGACCAATTTTGTTTTCATGCTTAACCCTAACCATTCCACTTAACCCTAGTTCATTCTCTACACTTGACCATGGTTGCTATATGATAAGTATTCCTTTTATTTTCTATTTTTGATAATACTTATCTTATTATCTTCTTCTTCTTCTCCTTCTTCAACAAGAAGAAAAGCTTGCCTCCATCAATGGCAACTTGAGCAAATGAGTGAGAAATCCAATTCTAAAGTGAACCCACCTCCTATTTCTTCATCCTCTACCTCTTGCAAAGTAGTATAGGGTGTTTTCTTCACAAGTTTCATGGCTTGGTGAAGTTGGAGCTTGATCTTGTGTTGCCTCGACGTAGATCATCTTCGGCATCGAAGCCGACGACCTAGCCCGCCCATCTCTCCGATGAAGCCGATGCTAGAGTCCGGGATCCGATATGGACAGCGAGGGGACGTCATCATGGAGCCTAGGAGGTGGAGGACCGGATCTACAAAGGTTGTAGCCTCTTTCTTTTTAGTTAAGTTGTTAACTAGCTTCTTGTATCGCCTAATCTCTAGTCAACGATCCGTATTAGGGTTTCTCGGTACTTGTAAAATTTGAAATTGGCATGGTTGATGCCTTGTGAGACCTCATTAGTGTGCCTAGGAACCCTACATCTATCACATCATCTTTTGCAGCGGATACCGTTTCGGCTCACGGTGTGCAGTTTTGCTTAGGTGGGTTTTGCGGTTATCCAAGGTTGTTTATTTTATATTCGTTGTATCCTGTACTCTCCATCTACCATTATCTTGTATGACTTAGAGACTTGATGTTATGACGATATTGTATATTTTGGGGACTTGGATGTCTTTTATGCAGTTTTACTTATATCGTCTTTTATTTCATCGCTACGGCGTCGTATATCTGTTATGGTGGTTGTTTTCCGCCGTTGGGCGTGGATTTGCTCCCGTTGAGGATGCTTTACTTATATTTATGTTGTACCCATTTTTGGGGTTGGTTTTTACAAATGAGGTGCTGCCGAAATTTTCAAGAAAAATAAATTGGACTTAAAGAATTTATACTTGAGATTTTCAAAAGTTTAAACAGTGTTTCTTATCTTTACTTGTCTTTTAATGGTTTAGATTTCTGTGCTTTGGCTTTCTTTTACTGCGTTACGCCTGTAGACGTTGCGTAGTATTAAGGACATCACGTGCCAATTTCGGGTCGTGACAGCCTCGCATGCAAATACGACCAATAACCCTAGTCATTGACGTTCAAACGCCACACGACGAAAATGAATTATCAAATACCAAAATCCATGTTAAAACAAGTCATAACAAAATGCGCCAACACAAGAAAATGATCCCAGATTTTACCCTAGGTGAAATTAGCCAATTTTGCATATATGGAGGGTCTATTTTACAGGAGATAAAGCCCTGGAACAAGCACGAACCCAAACTGGAATGCCCAGGCCGCAATTTGCGGCCTAAAGGGATAAATTTGTGGCCAAAAGAGGGAATTGGGGTCCTGGGTTTTGGTGGTACACTCCAGGTTGCCTGCACATCACTCTGTGTTTGCTAAATAATTTTCAAAGGCTCCGGGTGATAGCAGATACCAAAACACATAACAATTTCCATAAAATCTGCCGATGTCGGGGTTTTAAAAGTTTGGGTTTGGGGTTCTACTCTCGGGTTTTTGCCCAAATGTTATTGCTAAGGGGGTTTAAGGTCACTACTAAGTCAATTACACTATCCCAAATCAAAATCCCTTCAAACCCTAACAAGGGATTTTCAAAGTTCACCAAACCGCATCAAAACACCTCTAAACTTGTATGGGTGCTAAGGAAATCTAAATACAATACTAAGAGTGCAGAAGTTACCTCATTTGGCAACTCAAGAACTTTCTTGAGTTGCCCCAAGTCTCCAAAAGCCGATTTTTCTTGGTCCAAAGTGCTTCCCTTGAGCTTGTGCACCTTTTTAATGAAAGGAAAGTATGGTTTTGATGTGTTTATTGTAATGAAATGAAGAGATAAAGGGGGTTGGTGGAGGGAGGCAGCAACCATGATAGGAGATGAAGATGAGATGATGAATAGGAAGGAATGGCTAAGTCAAAGAAACCCTTCTCACACACTCTCTCTTGCCCATACCTCCCATACTCTTTTGTTTATTCATTTTCCATTTTCCTTTTTCTTTTCTTTTCTTTTCTTTTCTTTTCTTTTCTTCTCTTTGCAATATTAAACCCATAACAAATAACCATACACCTAAAATCATGTAGGGAAAAAATGTAACAAGTGTTAAAATGACATGGGCATGTCATGTGCACAAAACACGCTTAAAGCCCGATTAGCGATTTTTAATCGCGATTACCACAAAATTAGTGTATAATAAATCATAAAATTTCATAATTTGCTTAAATCACATAAAGCACCCTCTTTTTAGTAATTTTCCAAATTTTTTCCTAATTTATCGGTATTTAATTATACCGCCTTATTAAAATATTCATTATTTTATTATTTAATTACAAAATTTCCCAAAAAATAATATTTTATTTTTTTGAAATGTTACAAATCGGGTGTATGATATCGCTCAAGATCCGAGAAAACTCATGGTGGACTATACAAATATCATATCTAGAGAACCGGGTTTTTAAAACAATACATACTTTCTTTTGAAATAACCACAGTTCTCAAATTCAGAAATCTCAGGAAAACAACATATCTCAATGCGTATAATTATAAAGCATGATGTATGCGACATATAATAGAAATATAAGCATATCTGTATATAATGCAACATGGAACAGTAATATGCACATATCAAGGGAAAATCGCTCTTTTAAACGAATCCAGTTTTAAAAATGTATCTTGCGGTTCCTCATTTCTCCAAGGTCAAATGCAACATCGTATAAAGGTGTATATGTAACTATAGCAAGTAAATTATGCAAGGAGTCATATCATGATGCAGCAATTCTACTGTGTAGTGACATGGCAATTATCGATGAAGAAGTGTGTGAGCTGGCAAATCTATGTAAGTGTGACATATGCATCATCGATAATGGTGCAGGTGTACTAGCACAGGTATATGAAATGCAATGGTAATGACATGAATGTAGCATAAAGTAAATCGGCAGCTAAAAAGTATAAGGTATACGTATCTAACATGACCGAGTCGGTGAATCTATCCATCGGCCTCCTCTAGTCAAGGGTATGGATCAATCATCAATTAATTCATCATGTACGGTAACTCATCGTACGGCGTCATTAAACAATTTAGGATCCTAACAACCTATGTGACAAGAAGGGTACGTACCTCACGTCTCATACGGCTTATCTTTCAAGATTCACAACATGTGTATACCTATATACCTGTATCTCCGGTTCACATCCATAACAATCGACTCGCATCTTTATACCGATATATCAATCAAGTCAATTTATCAATCTAAAGGCGTATATTATCAACCTCATGTTATGCCACCATGATCTCCTATTGGTTCTCTTTACAACTACTTATCTATATCTATCATATCATTTCACCTAAACCCTAAACTATAATTTTAAGTCATGGTATATCTTATCTCCTACTAATTCCTTAACCCTATTCCTAACTTTCTAATATGGTTTCTATAGCCATGCCATATAGTTTTCTAGTTTAGGTTTCCTTAACCGTATTCTATAAATCGATTTCCATCAAAACTTGCGGGGGTGCTATACGCCGTCCACCCGACTTCTCCCGTAGATATAGATCTACTCACATGATCCTTGCTCGCCGAAGTCGATGACGCCATGCTCCGTCGTCTCGAAATCCACGTGAAGGTACCTACAATACATAAACAGTCGTAATAGCATTAAAATCAAGTACGGAAAACTAATACGGCACACGGTGCGCTCATAGGTTAGAACCTATAGCCTACGCGTGCAAAAAAATCAAACACCCCTTGTTGTTAACGTACAAATGCCCAACAACCAAATACAATACCAAATACCAAAACAAAGCATTCAAAATACAGAAAACATAACCAAAAATCACATAAATGTGCTCCCAGATTTTGACTCAGGTCAATTGGAGCAAAACCAGCAACTATAGGGTGTTGTACATGGAGTGTGTGAGCTACTGAAACAACATGGACCCCAAAACCTAACACATGGCCGGCCACATACTCCCAATTTCCGGCGAGCTCAGCCATTGGTGCTCCGTTGGGGTTCGTCTTTCTACAGCGGGTTCCTAGTGGTTCATCTAGGCCTCTAGTATTGTTTGCTTCTCTCAGAAACTCCCCAGGTCATCCCATATTCCCTGTAGGCATGCTAAATGTCACAAAACCAACATGGGTGAAATCTTAAATCCGTATTCTATGTTCTACATCGGCGAAAACACTACTCATGTCTTATAAGAGCCACTAGGCATCACTAATTCCCCATAATTTCCCAAACCCTTCTCTTGGGATTTCTAAGATCACAATTCCACACAAAATCAACCTCTAAACTACAGAAGAATGCAAGGAAACTAAAACTAAACTAAAAGGAAGAATTTATACCTCATTTGAGCAACTCAAGAAAACCCTAGCAGTCCAAACTCATCAAAATCCATCTTTGCTTGCTCCAAAGTGTAGAGGATGGGGGAAGATCAACTTTTGTGAAGGGGGTATAAGGTTTTGGTGAGGGAAATGAGATGGATCTTGAGGTTGAAGATGGAGGGAGATGAGGTTGAAGGAGATGAACAAATAATGGGGGAAGAAAAGAAATGGGGTGGCTTCCCCCCTCTCTCTCTTTCTTATTCTAACCTCACACACTCTCTCTCTCTCTCCAACAATTTACTCTTTTACCCCTCTTCTCTTTTTCTTTTCTTTTTATTAAAACCCAAATCACATAATACCCTAAAAAAATACAAGAACACAACATGTAAACAAAATGTAACATGACATTGTGCACTAGCCATGGAAAGCTGTAGAAACACGGATTTGGCTTAATCGCGATTAGCAGTGCACTAATCGGGTTTTATCCAAACTTCTTATAATAAATTTTAAAAATGCCAAATCTGATAAATATATTTTTAAATGAATAATTCGTTTTATTCTCTAAATATTTCATAATTATTGGTATATATTTATACCATTTTACGGAAACCCCAATTTCGCAAATCGGGTAGTTTCGGTGAAATATATTATTTTAATATTAAATTCAAAAAATAATATTTTATATTTTCTGAAATGTTACAGTGACGAAGACAGTCCAAACACTAGAACGCTCGAAATAAGAATCTACCCCGGACTCTCAGAGAGATAAGACTTGGAAGAGGAAGAGGGACAACAACCATAGAAGCGGGAATTCCAATAATACCAATGTCTTCAATGCATCTGATAATGAAGAGAAGCAAAAGGCAGTCGAATCCAAAACCAACCGGTCTTGAAAGCCAGTGCTAGGAGGAGAATGGCCTTCCCTAGAGGAGAAAAAGAATAAGGTTAACTCTTTCAGAAGGGACAAGGTCTGCAAGATATTCAAAGATGCCTTGAACAACGGTCTACAATTGCCAGAGTCGAACAGACCTCACGAAGTAAAAATGACCGACAATCCTCTATATTGCCCGTACCATCGAGTAGTGTGCCACACGATCGAGGATTACTAAATTTTCAAAGACTGGGTCGAGAAGCAGTACAAGGTTGGGGAGATCGAGTTGTCCAAGAATGTGTTGGTGAACAATCAAGCTTCAACCACCAAATTCATATAGACACAAGCTGAAGTCTTTTGGGAGAGGACGGTTGAACCCGCTACCCAGAAGAATGAAACCGACTCTCCGCAGCCTCCATGGAGCATGCACATATCTAAAAAGATGAAGAAGATGCTAAAGCTACTCCATAAAGAGCCCAGAATAGAGTGGTAAGGGCAGAAGGTGCCCACCGTTTCAGCTACCAATTTGGCTCATACAGTCTAAAAATCTAAAAGCTCAAGAAGAAGAAAAGTTCGGCTCGACACAAAAAAGAATCTGCAGGGAGATCGACCATTCAAAAATATATCGATTCCCTCCAAGACTATGAACAAAAGGAAAGAACTCTAATACAATTGAAAGAGTTCTTACACGTAGAAGCGGCTAAGATTCTGGAGGAGCTAGAAGAAGACTCCGACAACGAGATCCCTATAATGACCTGCTACGTCGTCCACCTAGGTAGCGACTCTGAGGAAGAACTTCGTTTTCCTGAGGAGGACGAGGAGCTCGCCACGAAGGCCAACCAAATCCATCTCAGAAGTGGCAAGGCTTTAATGCCAAATCAAAGCAAGCCAAAAAAGAGAAGAAAAAACAAGTCGCTAATGAAGAAGAAAAGTTCAGCTCGACACAAAAAAGAATCTGCAGGGAGATCGACCATTCAAAAATATATCGATTCCCTCCAAGACTATGAACAAAAGGAAAGAACTCTAATACAATTGAAAGAGTTCTTACACGTAGAAGCGGCTAAAATTCTGGAGGAGCTAGAAGAAGACTCCGACAACGAGATCCTTATAATGACCTGCTACGTCGTCCACCTAGGTAGCGACTCTGAGGAAGAACTTCGTTTTCCTGAGGAGGACGAGGAGCTCGCCACGAAGGCCAACCAAATCCATCTCAGAAGTGGCAAGGCTTTAATGCCAAATCAAAGCAAGCCAAAAAAGAGAAGAAAAAACAAGTCGCTAATGAAGAAGATGGCGGAGAACCGGCTCATGAAAATTCGAGTCCTTCCTCGGTGGACTATAATGTCTTTGCTCATCTTCGAATGCTTCCGTCTCTCCTGAGCATCTATGATACGTTGGTCCTATCTAAGGAGTTTAGAGATGTTCTTATTCACGCTCTACAAAACCCCGAGCTGTACCAGGCTCGCTTTGCCGAAATTGATATGAAAGAAGCCCAGTACACTCTACATACAGCCACGGTCACATTTAAAGATGAAGACATAGTGCTAGGAACAGCTAAGCACAACCGACCGCTTTACGTGACAGAGTACAGCGACAAAGATCGGATTAATTGCATATTGATTGATCCAGGGTCCTCGGTGAACATAATGAACTTGCGGACTCTAAGGAGTTCGTCAATGGACTTCCGACACCTGTCAAGGAAAAGGATTGTCATTCAAGGCTTCAATCAAAATTTCCAGCAAGTTCTGGGATCCATAGCTCTGCCGATCAGGTTCGGGGACCTACAAACTGAAGCCAAGATATACGTGATCGACGCCGACACGTCCTATAAGATTCTCCTGGGAATTCCGTGGCTTCACGATTACGGCATCGTTCCATCAACTCTCCATCAGTGCATGAAGTATACCAAAAATGGAGATGAAAGACGCATTGACGGAGACATCCAGCCTTTCGGTGTGCATGAAGTCCGATATGAAGATTCTCGGTATTTTGTGAACCTCTAAAGTGCTAAGCCGCAGCTGACCAAAGACAGAACGACACCGAAACTCAAAAGCAAATCAATGCCAGCTGTCACATTCAAAAGCAATAACACCCAAGTGCGTCCACATTTTGCCAGTGACACTGATGAGTCCGGCGTTGGAAGTTCGTTCGTCCATAAAAACTACCCTCATCTTGGTAATGATACGGACGAGTCTGATATCGAAGGCCCATCCGACAGCAAAATTCACCCTTGTTTAGGCAGCGACACTAAAGAGTCAGAGGAAGAGAACCTGCCTTGCAACAGCTATACAGATTGGGCCCCAACGCAACAAGTAAAGCTACAAGAGACCTTCGAAGTTGCAGAAGTGTGTCTAGCCATCACAAGATTGCCGGAGCAGATGTGCAAAGAGCTAGATGCTTTGTCGGTCTCTACTGTGGACCAACTGAAAACTTTCTACGTTCCTGGAAGGAAAAGTGGACAGAAGGGCATCCAGTTTTATGGGTCAAATCTTGTCGTGCACCCGGATGATTTGTCTGTCACGTGCCTTCCCTATGAATGAGTCTTAAGAGCCGTCCTAAACCCCAGATATTATGCACCCGAGATGCGGGAATATTTTAAAAAGTGTGGATGTCGGCTATATCAAACGGACTCTGAAGCGAAGTTTTACGAAGGGCTATGGCATCCGCCTCAGGTCCGAGCATTCATCGACAGACGAATCCTAGATAGACAGGAATAGGTTTCATTCAACCTGATGATAAAGCATGCTGCATGATCCATGTTGGTGAAGCCAGCGAAAGGTCAAATGATGACGACGAGCTAGCCGAGCTAGATGAAGGCCCTCGAGAGCTCGAAAATGGCGGACAAGCAACCTTCGACGGGCTAACCGAGATTGATTTGAGAATGTCCGGTAATCCAAGGCCGACTGTTCAGTCGAAAATATTGCACTTTTGATATAACATTTTCCTTACTTTTCTTAAATTTCTAAAAGTGTTTATTATAACTATAGAACATATTTGGGTTTATCTATAAAATATCTATTACAATATGTTTATATGTTATAATTAACATTATGAATGTAAATGTATGCATATAATATTTATATACTATTTTTATTATGCATATCATATCAAATATTCTAATCAAGATTCTTTAAAAGATATAACATGTTGGGTTATGCAAGCGCCCCAGCCATCAATCCGTGGCCATTGCGGAACAAAATTTTTCAAAAAACCGGCGGTAGAACAACCCGATAACCCGGATCGACCCATAAGCCCTAGATAACACGAACATGCATAGGAGCTAAACTAAGGGATTAGAGTGATTATACCGAATTGATCTGTGTCCTTTGGTCTTCAACCACCATCCCAAGCTCCTAGAGGCCTCCTTGATCAAGCTTGATCTTCGGTCTCCCTTCATCGAAGATGTAACACCTTAGAATGTATTTTGTGGTTAATTATATTTTAGTGTATGGTTTTTTAATAAAAAGTTTACCAATTTGGTTTTTAAATATTTTATCCTATTTATTGAGTATTTTATTATATTTTTCCTAGGCTTGCACACACTTGTGCATGATAACTAGGGTTGTTTTGGGGGTTTAACCATGATTAGCAACATGGTGAACTAACCATTCCCTAATCTAGTTTTATAGTTTTGTTTTAAGTGTTATGGGTTTTAAGCATGATGGTTGTTTTAAAATGAAAAATGAATTTAAAAGGATTTAAATTTGGGTTGAAGTGTTGACCATGTGTGAGAGGGGGAGAGAGAGTGCATGATGGGGCATGATGGCATTGCCATGCTTCAATTAATGAAGAGAGAGAGAGAGGGAAGGGGGTTGACTTGGGTGTGTTATCATTCTTTCCTATCATCCTTTTCACTACTCTCATTTCTCTCACTCTCTCAAACACACACACACACACACTTACCTGCTGCAGCATCCATCAGCAGCAGCAGCAGACATCATCTTCATCATCAGCAGCATCAGCAACAGCAGGCAGCAACAGTAGCAACAGCAGGCAGCAACAGCAGTACCAGGAGCTCCAGCAACCTACAATAGCTCTTCTCCACTTCTTCTCCTGCTTCTTGAGATCTTTTTGGGTATAATTCTGAACCCAAGTCCCCTTTTTTCTTAGCTTGTATGTTTGATTGGTGTCGGTTAGTGTTAATTAGCTAGTTTAGTGCTAATTATGATGTTTTGAGTGGACTTTTGGATGATTGATGATTGTGTTAGATAACCCTACCTATTTTAGTGTTAATAGGGTCACTTCAACTGAGAAATAGCCCAGATTACACTAAAATACCATAAGGTTTCTAACTTGTGCAATTTGGCGTTTTTAAAGCGATATTTGTGACTTCTGAGATCTGCTTTTGACCCGGACCCTACAGGATAAAATTGAGAAGACTGGGACATGTACACTAGGTCTAGATACCACCACCAGAGCACAAACCCACCATTCCCAAGGTAGGCCGCCGATTTCATGGTTTTGGCCTCAATTTGCGGCCAAGTAGGGGGCAGGGGTGTTGGGGTTTTGTGTAGGGCTCTCTTCTGTGTTGTCTAGGACTTTGGCATGTCTAGTTTTGTAATATTTGACCTGTAGGGAAATCTGGGAGCAAATATCATTTTTGGTGTTCGTTGTGTTTGCGCTATACGCGCGATACGTGAGAGGGTTCTGTGATCCAGCGTATCGCGGCGTGTCGCGATGGTTTTAGACGCGTACACACACGATTCAGCATATCGTGCACACGCGCGTTTGGTTCGCGACGCGAGTTTCTCGTTTTGGTTCGATATCGCGTTTTGCGAGATATTTGGCTTATATATGATTTTCATGTCTTATTTGCAGGTTTGCAGGCAGGGACTACGGATACTGCTACAGGGGGGAGCACATGGTAGGATTCACCTAGCGTGGAGTGTAGGTGAGTAGATTTAACATCTACAGGGGAATCGCCCGATTATAAAATTTGTCGCATATTCTACGTCATTGTTAGAATTGTGCCTTTAGTTTATTTCCTTGATATAGCTGTACTGTGACTAGCAGCCGTAGGACACTGCACATATTATTGACGGTTCTTGTTGCACGAGCACGGATTGTATGCTACACACACACCGTCAATAATTGCCATGTCACACACAACCACTTATAGATTCTATATTGCTTGGTTAGGGACCTTGTGACATTGATTCGTACTGCTTACCCCATATGACATTACCATACCTATATACCTATAGAGTATCGTACCATTAGACATACCCCTTACGATACATCTACAGGTATACCTTACTCATATTTTACTTATACCCAGTGGGGTATACCATATCATTTGCTCACAGGTAGACATCTATACTTAGCTGTACCTTATTGTTTTCGCATACATCTGTTTTCAGCTACATATTCTCATTTATATGCTCGCATTTCAGATATATCGCATATGTTTATTCCCGGATTTGCGCATTCATTTATTTGGATTTTTCATGGTGTTTTCGGGATTTGGGAACAGCGGGAGTTCATGAAATTATGCATACATTGAAAAACCCGGTTTCCTTGATATGATATTTGCGCGTCCACCATGAGTTTTATCGGTGCTGATTATATACTCCATACGAGGTGTGGTTGCCGTATGTGGGTACATGGTGGGGCCCGGTATGGTTCCCCTCGGCAAGAAGATCGATGGATTTTGCCGATTGAGCCTAGAGGCGGGCGAGTACCTACCGGTGACAGTACCCATGACTCGGCGGGGGATCACGGAGACACCGCTGGGAGTCATGTACGTATGCATACGTCGAAAGGCGAGGGTCAGAGCTAGGCACTCGTGCTTTCGAGATAGAGTATGATACGTTGTCAACATTTCTGTGTCGATGCTTGGCACACTGTTTTCATGATATGTCTTTTAATACCTTTGTATATATAACAGGGGATTTAGCCGTTGTTATATATACCCTTACACCAATATTAGTGGAATGGGACGCTAATATATGTGTATTGCCCTCATCATATTTATTTCTTTATATATATACCTTTAGGATGTTAGATTCTTACTGGAGATTTGACTTGGGTTATTAGGTGATTCATTGAGATTGGATATTGGACATTCCTATGTGATCGTTGATTTGTACATTCGGGATATAGGAGATTACTCGATATTGTACATTGAGGAGATGTGAGACTCATATGATGAGAGAGCCCAATGTGGGGGCTGATTTGAGGAATTGGGATTTGAGTGTCTTGATGGATTGTGATCCTACCACGATGACAGGATTCCGTGGATGACATATTTCACTCCATACCTCGTACCTTTTCACTTATGCACTGTTCCATGCATTAGGAGTACCTGTTAGTGTACCCTTTATGATAGCTGCATATTTGCATTCTCATATCCCTATTGCATAGTTATTGCACACTTTTATCATGTCATTATTGCTTCACATATTGACTGTACCTGCTAGTGTACTTTCCATTATTCTGCATTCACATGACATGTTATTACTGTAATCGCATACCTTAGATTCATGCTGTACGTACATTCCTGCGATTACCTGCATATGTTATCTACTATTCACGAGTTGGCAACTCACCCCCGTTGTGCCACAGGTGTTTCAGGTTGTTCCCTAGAATAGTCGAGGCAGGCTATTCAGCTTCTCATATATCATCTTTTGCTTCAGATATCGCATCAGCTCACAGTATACCATTTTGCTTAGGTGGGTTAGATGATTATCTGTATTTCATATTGTACATTCGTTGTATTTTGTACTCTCCATCTACTATTGTATGGTTGACTTAGAGACTTGGTGAGGACGTTTTTGTATATTATTTGTGGATTTGTTGTCTTTTATATATAGCTTTCTCTCTATTGTCTCTTATTTCTTCGCTTCGGCGTCGTATATTTATGATGTGATTGTTTTCCGTCTTTGGGCTAGTTTTTACACAAAAATGGGTGTTGCCAAAATTTTAAGGAAAGAAAGTAGGAATTTTAAAGAATTTGGGTTGCGATTTCAAATGTTTCAAAAACTTATATTATCTTTTCCGTATTTTCTTGGTTTAGATTTCTGGGTTTTGGCTTTCTTTTACCGCGTTACGTCTTTTGGCGTTGCGTAGTATTAGGGCCGTAACTGGCCAATTTTGGGTCTGTTGGAGATAGTGCCCTCATAGTCAATTATTGGATCGCAGGTACGTGATTGCAATGATTGCGGAGGACCTATCCCGGTAGGACAGTCTTACTCGAGATGATAGTATGCTATCCGGTTTGCCTTTATCAGTCGTGTACATGTTCAGGTGACTGATTTCATGTTACACTTTGATAGAGCCCTTAGGATCTTGCTTTACTACCAACAGTATAATGGCGATCATATACGTGAGAGTTGGGTAGTTTATATGCATATCCTTAATTATGGTCCCTAGTCTTGGGAGTTTCGAGACAGGGCATCGATACTCCGGAGTAGACTAGTGTGTACAGTCGAGACCCCGACGAGGGGCGGTGGCCGGTCTCACAAGCCACTGGTGTCAGTTGGATCACCTAAGATGTATACAGGTGCTCATTGGGTTATGAGTACACCGGACAGGACTCGCCGGGAATCTGCTAGTTAGTATTATATCTATCGTCAGATAGCAGTTCCCTGGTGACATGTGTACAGGTTAGTTCATCGACCTGAGGTCGTCATTTGTCACGTGTGAGTTCCCACTGTGCTTTGATTTCTACCCTACCACGGCTCAAAGGAGTCGTGCAAACAGGTAGTTTTTGGGTACAGTCCCGAGCCATATGGAGGCACGTGAGCGGATCGGCAGGGGATTCGTCTCTCCCGGTATTAGGGGCGAGGTCGTGCTGTGTCTAGGAGAGCCATTACACAAAGCCCACGGCCGTGGCAGGAGATTTACTGGTAGGTACTCCAGTAGTATATCAGGGTGTTATTGGGCTTCACTCCGACACGACTTATACTGCTCTTGGGGGTCTGACGTTACTAGCCCCCTAGGCGGATATGCGATACTCATTGACGAACGGACCGGACTGTATATACATTGTCACTGTTAGGCTTAGTAGGGTTTCTGGATGAGTTCACTCATTGGCCTCCCTTGAGTTTGCTCATCAGCCTCCCTTGAGGTCAGTCCGTGGGCAGCCGTTACGCATTGCTAGTGCCGCTGACGGTTTGTGGTTAAACCCACTGCCATGGTGTTGACGAGTCATTAGAGTCCCCCACAGACAGTTTCCCAAGTTCGGGCGAAACGTTGTAGAGGCCGTATGGTTTTTTGGCAGGGTTCGGAAAATGCACGTGCGTTTACGCACGTGTTATTTTTCGGGCAGATAATACTGGTCGGCTTTGGTTTAAGCCGGATCCGAGTATTATATTGAGTAGGTATAATATCTTTGTCTCAGTTGCATTTGTATTCGGTCGTAATACAAATGCGGGTATATTTATACAGTTTCGGGGTTGTCCAGAAATTCGTTTCAGGATCACTTTTGGAAGTTGCCAGTTTCCAGTTTTCTATCAGCCGTCTTTTAACATTTGGTTAAAGACGGGTTTATCTTTTCTTGAGATGAGTGTGGATTCTTCTAGAAGATTCTAGATGAGGTGTCTAGGCTAATTGGTGTTGTGTTCTAATTGGTTGCATTTATTAAAGGGTGACTAGGTTTAGTGAGTCATGCTTTGTATTAATGCATTCTTGTTTTGGTTAAGATATTTTAAAAGTGAGAAGCTTTTGCTTAAGGTCACCCCCTTCTCCTACGGTCACCTCCCTCTTGCTATATATGGCTTGCCCTCTCTCTCTCCTCATTCTCACTCTCACTTGATGTTTCATTTTGACTAGAAAAGATTATGATAGTATTCGGGGTGTATGGAATTTTACAGTTCATTTCATTCCATCACCCAATTTCCACGGCAACTTCATTAACCGATCGTCCACGGATTTGGACGAAGTGAGACAAAGTCATCTACTCATTCTCTACATCAATCTTGGTCGTCTCTTTTAGCAAACTTGATGATCGAGTTGCCTCGAGTCAGAGGCGGGAGCCCGTTTAAAGAACCGATCATGTGGTGCCACCTCGACGAGGATATCGGAGACCGACGCGATCGGAGCAGCCGCAACGGAGCGTGGGATGATGGTTGAAGAACGAAGGACTCAGATCGTTCGGTATAACCATTCTACACTCTTTACAGTTTGTTAGTTTAGCAATAATGGCAGATCCGGGTTAAAGTATACGATAGCGCCAGTTAAAAAGTTTTTGTTCCGCATTTGGCGTCTGTAGACTGCCGGGGCGCTAGCGTAGACTTACAGTGGTATCAGAGCCTCACCATTTTGCTATACTAACTTGTGCTAACGCGTTTAAAACATCGATCCGACCGAAAATCGAAAAACACAAAATCCTAGCTTGACAGTTCTGTTAATTTTAAATGGTCTCAAAATCAATTTCTGCATGTCTTAAAAATCCGTGCAGGGAATTCTAAGAGCCACGACAAAATTTGGGGTCGTAACTCCTCCAAGATGCCGCGGAAGGGCGGCCAAACCCATGGTTTGGCCGCGCTTCCGCGGCCATGTGGGGAGCACGTGCTCCCAAATTTGGTTAGTGGGTTCTCTGTTGGGTTTTGTGATTTTTGGTATATATATTTTTTGGCCCAGGTTTTGTTACTGTTCACCAGTAAGCAGTGGGGCCCACTTTTTGATATTTGGTCTTTGGTCGATCGAAATTTAAACACGTTAGTTTACAGTGCTTACATTATATCTCCGACCGGGAATGTCATTTGATCGGTAAACCGCGTTTAATTGCTATAGTTCTTTTAGACGGGTTTGCGAACGTGACATTCGCGTTGATGTTCTGTGTTGTGCTGTGATGTTGCGGATTTGTCGTGGTGGATAGCAGTGTGCAATGGTAGTACAGTTTGAGTTTATTTGTACATTTGATATTGCGGGGCGAGCGTCCAACTTGTGGACTGCCGTCACTGCCTGTTGTATAATATTCTTTTGGGGCACGACCAGGTTGCGGTCGATGTACCTATTGTACTATTTTTCATTACTGTACTAGGTTTTGCCCCGCGACGGAGTGCACGGATAGCCGGGTTCTGGGGGGCAACGGGTCCGCATCTCATGGCTTTAAGAGGCAGAGGGGTCCCACTCTAGAATTGGCAGACTATTCGCCGCACTCGTAGGGGGTACAGGTTGACCCAAGGAGGGGTGCCCAAGATTACCGGATTCCGTGAAGTGCCGGGTGTTCCATTCACTATGCTGTGGGGACTGCCTCGCTTCAGGTTTTGGCGGGTAACTTGCCGCACCCGTAGGGGTCTAGGTTTCATTGCACAGGCTATCCACACGACAGGGGAATGTCGAGTTTCAGCAACGGCTCTGTGAAACTCGGGGATCCCAGATTATCTGTACTGTTCTGTGATGCTTATTACTTTTCTGTAATGTTGCATACTATCACGCCTGGAGCGATTATTGTATATTGGTTTATATACTATTAGATGTTGTATATGTTTTACACCCGCGCTAGTCCAGTCCCCGCTCTGTCGTTAGTTAAGTAACCTAACGGGTGATGACGGGACCCAGTGACGAATGCGGATGGCATATACGTACATTTTATTTTCGTTCTTTTCTGGTGTGATTAATGATGGGACTGCGTTGATTCTGATCAATACAAAGGAAAACAAACCAGTATACAGTTGTTGGAACAAATTTAAAAAGTGTTGTTACAAAGACGTTTCCTTTTGTTATGCATAGCGGTATTCAGTAGAATATGCTGCACCTCATTCGACGGGGCAAGGGCCGATATCCCTTCACCGGGACTGACCCCTTGGACAGAAGTTTGCGTCAGAGTAATAACTTTACTATAGTCGATTACAAGTTGCTTTGCATAGTGGTATTCAGTGGAATATCCTGCACCTCATTCCACGAGGAAAGAGCCGAGATCCCTTTACCGGGAGTGACCTCTTTAGCAAAAGGTTTTCGCCACTATATTTTAAAAAGCTATCAGGTTCCTTCAGCGATATCAAGTTCACTACGCTAAAGGTTTTTCGCCAAAAACCAGTCGTAGCCCTCCGTCACTTCTTTTGGGTATTTAGTAGTATTCAAGCTATGCATTTTAGCCAAAGTAAAGGCATAGTGTTTGGTAACTGCTGGGTATTCAATTGTTGCATAGATAGATGAGTTAGTTTGGGACAGTCGTTCTGCCGATTGGCCAAAGTCAGGGGCATGTGCTGGTGGGTTCAAATTGACAAGATAGTGACGGGTAGAACTTGGCATGTGACTTATGACATTTTGACCAAAGCCAAGGTTATAAGAGCATGGGGCAAAAATCATATCGGGAGTTTCTAAAGAAACTGAAACTTGCCAAGTATGCGCATACCATCTGGAGTATGAGTAACGTGGATACATTCCATCACGTTATCATGCGATGAGAGTTGGATCCCGATTCCCACTGATGAGTTGGTTTACTCTTCGGGTGATCCCGATTGATTCTTCTTTAGGTTTGGAGGAGAATTTGACAGGACAGTGGGAGGTTTCCGGATTAGATAAAATGATGACCATTCTGATCTAGGTTAGAGTGCACGCAGAGTGTTTCTTTTCTCTCTCTCTCTTTGGCAGCGACCTTTGACCGACCCTAGACTATGACTCAGTGACCAGGTTGACCGAACCTTCTTAATATACTGGCTTATTGGATTGTGTATGTTACATAAGTCATTGCCACTCCTTCTTTTACCCTTTTCATTTCTCAGAACACCCGTATTACTACGGATATCCACTTCCATTGGATAGATCCATCGTATGGTTATATACGAACTCGAAGGGACTTCTTCGGGGATGGATCCAGGTTCAGGAGAAATAGAATTGGTTTATTCAGTTGTCTTTTATTATCACCTTCTCTCAGGTTGCGAGAGCTCCTTGATTTAGGAGAGTACACCTATTACGCCTATTGGATAGTCTTATTCCAAACCATAGGCTGGTGCCGAAAGGTAGGGAATGAAGAAAACCAACTAGCCTAAGTAGGGTGTGCAGAAGGTAATATGTAAAGACAAATAAAGGGATTAGAAAGAGGGCAAAGTAAATTGCGACTGATATCATTCACGACCAAAACCGCGTACTTCATCGCCACTCCTATTTCACCTTTAAAAAGAATAAGGTATTATTCAGTTGTCTTTTATCGTCACCTTCTCTCGAGATGCGAGTACTCCTTGGTTTAGGAGGGTACACCTATTATGCTTACTGGATAGTCTTCTTCCAAACCAAAGGCTGGTGCCGAACGGTAGGGAAGGAAGAAAACCATTTAGCCTAACGTGGTGTACAGAAGGTAACGACTAAAGACAAATAAAGGGATTTGGAGAGATGGCAATAAAATATACGGTTGAAGTCATGAATTGGATTATGGAAGAGGCATTGCTATGAATACCAGGATACCCCTACGAAACATTTTCATGTTTCAGTGCATTGTTAAAGGAAAAACTGTTTTCCCGATTAGACGCTTACTCCAAGGGTATGTATTTACCAGGTTTCATTCTCATATCTGTATGGTTTTACAGATGATGAGTGGGAGTAAGATATTGGGAATTAGGTGATCATCCTCATTATATCGGAATTCGTTGTAATTGGTGATATTTGAGGAAATCGCCAGGGTACAGTTTTCCACCTACAACGCACAGGTTTTGAGTTGTTTAACTCAGCGGACTTATACAGAGTATTGTATGTTGTCCAGTGTCCATCAGGACAAAGGGGTAGGTCCTCATACTTTGTTCTGTTTACTTATAACTTCTCTAGTATTTAGACAAGTGTTTCGTAGAAATACATGGTCTAAGTTTTGAGAAGTTGTGGGTATAAGAATGAAGTAGAGAACCAGGTATCACAAGTATCGGGATTCTTCAAAGAGATCGAAGATGTAGATTCTTGTGATTGGTATTCAGAAGATAGTGATGGTTTTGAGAAAAGTATTTCTCTTTCAGGTTACTCATAATTGGATGGATTCCTAAGTTGAGTAATGCTGATTAACCTCTTTCCATTAAGTTGATATGCACTGGAGACAGCTGCATGATTTGAATATGGTTCCAATTAAATAAGTGCCAAAGTTTCTGTATTGGATATAGAATGGATCGTACCTTAAAAGAAATTAAGGTATGGGGAGTTGTCCAGCTTATGCTTAAAACCAGACTCTGGATAACTCAGGGCACGTTTCTGTAATGGCTGTTTGTGGGTTGACCCTGGCTATGACGAGGGTTGATATTCTACCATTTGGAAGATCAATAGTGATATTGTTCTTGACTCGCCACAGTTTTAGTAAAATGGATCTTTTTCAGAAAACAGTAGTGGGAGTATGGTAGAACTGGAAGTGATTCCAGAACCGCGAACGATTACGGAAAATTTAATAGGACCTATACATTCAATCAGGTTGACATTCCAATAGCCACTCCGCAGATTTGGTGGGTAACCTCAGACACCCGAGAGGTACTTCGGTAGCCTCAAGGACGGTGACATGGAGGTTCTTATCTACCAAGACTTGACACTACTGTTGTTCTAGGATATGAGACCCGGTAGGAGGGTTGTCATAGTCAGTGGGAGCAACGGAAGCATAGTGGGCAAGATGCTTATATCTATTTATAGACTTGAGCAGTTATAGCGGAGATAGATCATCTAATTTTGATGTGACAGTCATGGGTTTGACTTCAATCAGAATAGGGGATGGATCAGTTAAGAAGGTAGTAGGGTGTGATGTCATGGTATAAGGATGACATACACAGAGTAGGAAGTAAAATTCCTATACTACGATCGGTTGTACTATGGTCGTCACACAGTTGTTTCTCCAGACAGGATATGGATATAATATTTGACATTCTGGTTTCTAGATCTATGGTTTTAGATCTGGATTTGGGTAGTTTCCCAATGTGGGTACTTTGACAGATATTCTAATGGTTTTTGGAATAGTTGACTCCTAGCATGGTGGTGTACCTGCAGGTGATGGAGTCACCCTCTCTAAAGGTGTCTTACAGACTAAAGGGGAGAGGGATGCGCATGATTGGCAGATCACTTGCTTAGGCAATTGAGTCAATCATGAGATGTCAAGTACCACACCAAATGTTGGTTTTGCACTAGATGCAATAAGTTTGTATTAATCCAATCCTGGAGAAACATAAGGAAGCAGTTTTAGAACATTACGGATTTGATAACGGCAGCCTCTTTCGGGAGACGGTTATCATTCCAGGCTTCAAAGGTGACATGGATGACAGAGTGATTGTCAGAGTTTTAGTTTTCCCTCTGACAAAAAGGGACAGTATTATGGACAGGTGGTCCAAGAGGATACTGTGGGAAGCAAGGTGCCCGATACTGATTAGGTTCAGTGAACGATTCAGTCTAAGAAGTTTGGATATGGAGTTCATTTATGAACTAAGGTCCCATCAGATATCCAGACATGTTCTAAGACAGGTATTACTCAATTCGGGAGATGGTTTTCTCCGCGAACTTTAGATTAAGAGAGATTCAGAAAGATACTTCTAGGCGGATCCACTCACCGAGGCTATTTCTCGAACACAATAGTTTTACAAACGGGCTTTGTGAAACTGATTAGTAGAGGAGTTGGATGTTCGGTTTCACACGGGCTGTGAGTAGTCGACATCGCAATATTAGCCTTGAGTGCAAGTGGGAGATTGTTGGAGATAGTGCCCTCATAGTCAATTATTGGATCGCAGGTACGTGATTGCAATGATTGCGGAGGACCTAACCCGGTAGGACAGTCTTACTCGAGATGATAATATGCTATCTGGTTTGCCTTTATCAGTCGTGTACATGTTCAGGTGACTGATTGCATGTTACACTTAGATAGAGCCTTTAGGATCTTGCTTTACTACCAACAGTATGATGGCGATCATATACGTGAGAGTTGGGTAGTTTATATGCATATCCTTAATTGTGGTCCCTAGTCGTGGGAGTTTCGAGACAGGGCATCGATACTCCGGAGTAGACTAGTGTGTACAGTCGAGACCCCGACGAGGGGCGGTGGCCGGTCTCACAAGCCACTGGTGTCAGTTGGATCACCTAAGATGTATACAGGTGCTCATTGGGGTTATGAGTACACCGGACAGGACTCGCCGGGAATCTGCTAGTTAGTATTATATCTACCGTCAGATAGCAGTTCCCTGGTGACATGTGTACAGGTTAGTTCATCGACCTGAGGTCGTCATTTGTCTCGTGTGAGTTCCCACTGTGCTTTGATTTCTACCCTACCACGGCTCAAAGGAGTCGTGCAAACAGATAGTTTTTGGGTACAGTCCCGAGCCATATGGAGGCACGTGAGCGGATCGGCAGGGGATTCGTCTCTCCCGGTATTGGGGGCAAGGTCGTGCTGTGTCTAGGAGAGCCATTACACAAAGCCCACGGCCGTGGCAGGAGATTTACTGGTAGGTACTCCAGTAGTATCTCAGGGTGTTATTGGGCTTCACTCCGACACGACTTATACTGCTCTTGGGGGTCTGACGTTACTAGCCCCCTAGGCGGATATGCGATACTCATTGACGAACGGACCGGACTGTATATACATTGTCACTGTTAGGCTCAGTAGGGTTTCTGGATGAGTTCACTCATCGGCCTCCCTTGAGTTTACTCATCAGCCTCCCTTGAGGTCAGTCCGTGGGCAGCCGTTACGCATTGCTAGTGCCGCTGACGGTTTGTGGTTAAACCCACTGCCATGGTGCTGACGAGTCATTAGAGTCCCCCACAGACAGTTTCTCAAGTTCGGGCGAAACGTTGTAGAGGCCGTATGGTTTTATGGCAGGGTTCGGAAAATGCACGTGCGTTTACGCACGTGTTATTTTTCGGGCAGATAATACTGGTCGGCTTTGGTTTAAGCCGGATCCGAGTATTATATTGAGTAGGTATAATATCTTTGTCTCAGTTGCATTTGTATTCGGTCGTAATACAAATGCGGGTATATTTATACAGTTTCGGGGTTGTCCAGAAATTCGTTTCAGGATCACTTTTGGAAGTTGCCAGTTTCCAGTTTTCTATCAGCCGTCTTTTAACATTTGGTTAAAGACGGGTTTATCTTTTCTTGAGATGAGTGTGGATTCTTCTAGAAGATTCTAGATGAGGTGTCTAGGCTAATTGGTGTTGTGTTCTAATTGGTTGCATTTATTAAAGGGTGACTAGGTTTAGTGAGTCATGCTTTGTATTAATGCATTCTTGTTTTGGTTAAGATATTTTAAAAGTGAGAAGCTTTTGCTTAAGGTCACCCCCTTCTCCTACGGTCACCTCCCTCTTGCTATATATGGCTTGCCCTCTCTCTCTCCTCATTCTCACTCTCACTTGATGTTTCATTTTGACTAGAAAAGATTATGATAGTATTCGGGGTGTATAGAATTTTACAGTTCATTTCATTCCATCACCCGATTTCCACGGCAACTTCATTAACCGATCGTCCACGGATTTGGACGAAGTGAGACAAAGTCATCTACTCATTCTCTACATCAATCTTGGTCGTCTCTTTTAGCAAACTTGACGATCGAGTTGCCTCGAGTCAGAGGCGGGAGCCCGTTTAAATAACCGATCATGTGGTGCCACCTCGACGAGGATATCGGAGACCGACGCGATCGGAGCAGCCGCAACGGAGCGTGGGATGATGGTTGAAGAACGAAGGACTCGGATCGTTCGGTATAACCATTCTACACTCTTTACAGTTTGTTAGTTTAGCAATAATGGCAGATCCGGGTTAAAGTATACGATAGCGCCAGTTAAAAAGTTTTTGTTCCGCATTTGGCGTCTGTAGACTGCCGGGGCGCTAGCGTAGACTTACAGGGTCGTGACAGAAGGTGATCCACCCGAGAGTCTATGAATCGAGCTCCAACCTCATATTCGAGGTAACTAGGGTACCTAGATCGCTACACTAAATACCGTAGAAGAAATAGAGATTGATGAAGGATTAATTTGTCTCAAGACATCCAAGGTTTCTCAACACATGAGAGGGTTTGGGTGGAGATAGAAGAAGATGCCATGAGGATGAGAGTGAGGCAACTCAAGAAAGAAAATGGCCAAGTCTTTTTATTTGTTGTGAGATTTCTTTTTGTGTAAATCCTTTTCAATAATTGAAGCCATCCACATAAATATCCCATGGCTCCAAAATATCTAGAGTCAACCAAAAATATCTCAAGTCAACAAAATCTCACAACAAAGAAAAACTTAATAATGCTTAGAAAAGTAACCATGGGTCACTAATAAGCCATGCCACCAAAAATGCAAAAAACACCTCATCCTACACCTCAATAACCTTTTAATCGAAAAAGGTCTAAACTATAATGAGGTGTAATCTTCTAAAAATAATCTTGTAAGAAATTACAAGAATACCCCTCATCCGTATATACATACCCGCATCCGTATTCCGAAGAATACGAATACAATGAGGTGAAAATAATCCAACAATATAATACTAGGATCCGGATTAAACCAAAGCCCACTAGTATTATTCGTCCGAACATCATCCGTGCACAAGTACATGTATGTGATCAAACCCTGCCGTAAAACCATACAGCCTCTGCATCGTCTCGCCCGAAGCAGGGAAACCCTCTAGGCTGGACTTTAAAGACTCGTCAATACGCTGGCAGTGGGTTTTACCACAAGCAGTCAGTGGCATTAGCTGTACATAACAGCTACTCAGGTATTGAGCGAAAGAGAGGCCAGCGAGCAAACTCATCCTGAAACCCTACTGAGCCTGACAGTAACAATATCCGTACATTCCGGTCCATTCATCTATGAGTATCACATATCGAGTCTAGGGGTTGGATAAAGTCAGACCCCTAATAACGCGACATTTAGTGTCGGTATGAAGCCCATCACCCACTGAGAAACTACTGATCCGAATCAGTAATTCTCGACTACCTTGGCTAAGGATTTCTGGTGATGGCCACCCATGCACAACGCGACATCAACCCCCAATACCGAGAGAGACGAATCCCATGACGATCCGCTCACTGCCTCTATGTGACTCGGGACTATACCCAAATAAAACCCGTTTGCATGACTACTTTGAGCCGTGGTAAGGTAGTAATCAAAGCACAGTGGGAACTCACACGAAACAAATGACGATCTCAGGTCGACAGACTAACCTGTACACATGTCATCTGGGAACTGCTATCTGATAATAGGTATAATACCAACTAGCATGTTCCTGGCGAGTCTGTACGGTGTACTCATAACCTAATGAGCACCTGTATACATCTTAGGTGAACAAACTTACACCAATGTTTTGTGTGACTGGCCACCACCCCTTGTCGAGGTCTCGATCAGTATACACTAGTCTACCGGTATAGGTCCTCCCTCAATCAACATAATCACCTGTCTGCAACTATGATAATTGCCTTGAGGGTACTATATAGCCAACAATCACCCACATGCACTTAAGGCTAATTATTGCGGTGTTACATATGTAAGGTTAGTATAGCACCCTATGAAGAGATTACAAGCATCACATGTCCTAAAGTTTTCCTTTTTATGGTGCTAAACTAACAAGCATAGGAATCGATCCTAGAAAGTTAGGTTTATTAAACTTTAAGCTAACAAAAATTAGGGTTTGAACGCTACAACCTTTGTAGCTCCCGTTTTTGATTCGCTCCTTAGGCTCTTTGGTGTTGAGACGAGGTCCTCTTGGTGTCCTTTTGTGTCCACGATGATCCACCGCGGAGATATCCGTCCAAGCTCACTACTTCGTCAAACCGAAGATAACACTCTAAACAAAACGGCTAAGCTTGTGTAGAATGTTGTTGTGGCTTTGAATCTCACTTCAAAAACCTTTCTTTTGTTGTGTATCACTCACTAGAAAAGAACTAGAGAGAAGAAGAAGAAGGAGGATGAAAATGGTGGCTTTTTCTTTCAAGAGATAAAAATGATAACCCATTGGTTAACCTTAAAAAGAAAATAAATATCACTATATATATTTAATCCTTCTTGACTCCAACCATGATTAAAAGATGGATGATTAATTTAACTTGGGTTTAGAATGATAAAGGAAAAGATAACCATGGTTTAGTGGTAGGTGAACATGGTTAGGTTAGAAGAAGCATGTAGAAACTATCATAATTATCCTTTCCTTTTTCATTTTCTTTTAAAACCAAAATTAAATAATTATCCATAATTTAATCTATGGTGTGAAGCTTATATTGCCACCATTTCCATATATAATCAACCATGATGGTTTGATGTATGTATGTGTACATGTATGCACATCTTCATGTGCATGAAACTAGAAAAGAAAAATAGAAACACATTCATGCATGCATACATCCATCAAACCCTAGAAAAGTTTCAAGTGAGACAACTTATGGTTAAATGATAAATCAACACTTGATTTATCAATCCGGTCATATCTCATATGACCCCACCAAAAGCAATTCACCCGATCAATGTTCGGTATCATATACGCACATTTCAATCGGGTGTATGCGCATATCGCATATGCGCACCACAACGTTTCGCCTGGACTGGGTAACTCCTCTGTGGGACTCTAAGACTCGTCAATACTCCGGCAGAGGGTAATGATCATATCAAGTGCCCTCAAGCCGCAAGAGGTCAGCTAAACGTAACGGCCACCCGGGTATTGAGCGATCAGAAGACAACAAGCGAACCTGCTACAACTCCCATCGAGCCATCTGGCAACACTACCGTACAGTCCGGTCTCTTCGTCAGATATGCTGCATATCGAGCCTAGGGATGGTCACGTCGACCCCAATAACTCAATAAGTCGTGTCGGTGAATGGTCTATAACAGATCGAGAAACTACTGATAACACTTATCAGTAAATCTCAGCAGCCCTGGCCAGGGACTTGCTGTTATAACCAGTCGAACACAGCACAGCATCAACTCCCAATACCGGGAGAGACGAAACCCCTCCTATCGCTCATTGCCTTCGTGTGTCTCGGGACTGTACCCAATGGCCACCTGTTTGCACGACTCAGTAGAGCCGTGGTAGGGTGGCAATCAAAGTACAGTGGGAGAACACACAAGACTCCATGACGATCTCGGGTCTACAGACTAACCTGTACTAGTGTCACCTGAGAACTGCTATTCGACGATAGATATAATACCATATAGGAGTTCTCGGCGAGTCCGTCCAGTGTACCCAGTCACCACTGAGCACCCGTATATGATCTTGATGTCAAACATCGACGAATGTGGGAACATCCGTCGCCCATCACATGGGCCTAGTATCATATACGCTAGTCTACTCTGGTATATCGATGCCCCGTCTCGATACACCTCCGACTAGGGACATTTCAGGATATGCTTATAGACTACAGATGTCCCACTAGTATGATCTGCATCATAATCAGAGTAGTCAAGCCGATATCCTTAGGGCTTTATCAGCATGTATGAATGAAATAAAAGCATGATCAAATCAACATGTCAGATAAAGAGAAACCAGATAGCATACTATCATGTCGAGCAAGAATGTAAACTGAATATATATACATGTATAGATACATCAACTATCACATAATGGCCTCTAGGGCATACATATATCCAACAATCTCCCACTTGCACTAAGGCCAGTTATTGGCGTATCTCATACCCAACATCTCAAAGAGTCGCTCATGCTGCGGCTGAGGGAGGGCCTTGGTGAATGGATCCGCGGCGTTGTTCTTTGTGTCTACTCTCTTAATCTCGATCTCGCGGCGATCTACAATCTCCCGGATCAAATGAAAGCGCCTCAGGATGTGTCTGGATCGCTGATGGGATCTGGGTTCCTTGGCTAACGCCATCGCCCCATTATTGTCACAATACAAAGGTATTGGATCAATAATGGTTGGAACTACTCCTAGCTCCGAGACGAACTTCTTCATCCAGACGGCTTCCTTGGCGGCATCATTTGCAGCAATGTACTCAGCTTCCATCGTAGAGTCTGCAACGGTATCTTGTTTGGAACTCTTCCAACTTACCGCCCCTCCATTGAGAGTGAATACAAACCCTGAGATAGATTTGCTGTCATCCTTATCGCTCTGGAAGCTCGAATCGGTAAAGGCCTCCATTTGGAGATCTTTATTACCATACACCAAGAACAATTCTTTAGTCCTTCGCAAGTACTTAAGAATGTTCTTCACAGCTGTCCAGTGGTTCTCCCCTGGGTTGGATTGATACCTGCTTACAACACTAAGTGCATAAGCTACATCTGGGCGTGTACATAACATCGCATACATTATAGACCCTACTGCCGAAGCATAAGGTATAATGGTCATGCGAGCTCTCTCTTCATCAGTCTTTGGACAAGAATCCTTGGAGAGAGTGACTCCATGGCAAGCGGGTAAGGCACCCCGCTTGGAGTCTTCCATACTAAACCTTTTTAGGATGGTGTTGATGTACCTGGTTTGGGACAATCCCAATAACTTTTTGGATCTATCTCTATAGATCCTTATGCCCAGGATGTATGTGGCATCACCCAGGTCCTTCATGGAGAACCTCAGTGATAAGAATGATTTGACCGACTGTAGCATAGGAATATCATTTCCTATCAGAAGAATGTCATCCACGTACAATACGAGGAATGTGACAGCTCTTCCTACAGCCTTCCTATAAACACAAGGTTCATCTGGATTTTTGATGAAATCAAACTCTTTGATAACATCATCGAAACAGATGTTCCAACTCCGAGATGCCTGCTTTAACCCATATATGGATTTAAGCAATCTACATGCTTTCTCGCTGCTCCCACTGTCAATGAAGCCCTCTGGCTGATCCATATAAACGCATTCTTCTAAATCTCCATTTAGAAATGCTGTTTTAACGTCCATCTGCCAGATTTCATAGTCGTAGTGAGCAGCAATAGCAAGTAGGATCCGAATAGATTTAAGCATGGCTACGGGCGAAAAAGTTTCGTCATAGTCCAATCCTGGTCTTTGACGAAAACCTTTCGCCACAAGTCTTGCCTTATAGGTCTCTACCTGCCCATCCACACCAATCTTTCTTTTAAAGATCCATTTGCACCCTACAGGTTTTACCCCAGGGGGTACAACGTCCAAAGTCCATACTTTGTTGGTGTACATAGACTCCATTTCGGATCTCATGGCATCCAGCCACTTCACAGAGTCACCACTCGTGATAGCTTGCTGAAAACTGGTAGGATCATCATCATCTATGATACAGTCTTCTCTGTCACCATCAATGAGGAAACCGTAGTACCTCTCCGGTGGGCGAGAAGTCCTACCAGACCTCCGGAGTGGCCGAGGTTCTTCAGTTTCTGTTGCAATAGCCGGTTCGACCAAATCGTCATTCGTAGTTTGTGTCTCTAGAACCTCTTCTAGATCTACCACCTTGCCATCATCTCTATCCGTGAAAAACTCTTTTTCCAAGAATGTGGCATACTGAGAAACAAACACTTTTTGTTCCTCCTTGTGGTAGAACAGATACCCATAAGAATTCTTTGGATATCCCACAAAGTTACACATGACTGACCGTGTCTCGAGTTTGTCCGGATTCTGCTTTTTAACATAGGCCGGGCAACCCCAAATCTTAATTCTCTTAAGAGATGGTCTCTTCCCATTCCATATCTCATATGGCGTGGTAGACACAGCTTTGGTCGGAACCCTGTTTAGCAGAAACGCTGCAGTCTCCAACGCATGTCCCCAAAACGAGACTGGTAACTCAGCGTCACTCATCATGGACCGGACCATATCTAATAGGGTCCTATTCCGTCGTTCTGACACACCGTTGTGCTGTGGTGTGTAAGGAGGAGTGAGCTGAGAGAGAATCCCATTCTCTTTTAGGAAGTTTGCAAATTCTGCACTGAGATACTCACCACCTCGATCTGATCGAAGCATCTTAATACTCAAGCCGGTTTGTTTTTCTACTTCTTGTTTATATTCAACGAACTTCTCGAAAGCGTCGGACTTATGCTTTAATAAAAATACATGACCGAATCTTGAGAAATCATCGGTGAATGTAATGAAGTATGAAAAACCGCCTCTAGCCTGTGTAGACATAGGCCCATATACATCACTATGTATGAGGCCCAGGAGCTGAGTAGCTCTTTCTCCGTGTCCAGTAAACGGAGTTTTGGTCATTTTACCCTTGATACAAGACTGGCAAGTCGCATAAGATTTATATTCAAAAGGATTTAAATATCCATCTTTGTGTAACTTGTTTAGTCTTGTTTCGTTAATATGACCAAGTCTACAATGCCAAAGAAAAGCTTCATTTAATTCTGAAAGTTTTCTTTTATTAGTGTGTTGTATACTGAAAACTGTGTGTTGATTTAGGAAATATATTCCGTTATTAAGTGTACCACACCCAATCAACATTTGATTCAGGTAAATGTTCATAACATTGTTTTGTAATACAAAATTATACCCTTCATTGTCCAACAAAGAAACAGATATAATATTACACAACATATCAGGTACAAAATAACATGGATTCAAAATCAAAATACATCCAGACGGCAACCCCAAGTGATACTCTCCCACTGCGACTGTATGTACATTGGAACCATTTCCAACGCGGAGAGTATGGTCACCTGTCTTCAAAACCTTGCTATTTCTCAACCCCTGCATAGAATTGCAAATGTGAGAACCTGAACCGGTATCCAATACCCAGGAAGCAGAGTTTATAGAAAAACAGTTTTCAGTCACAAACGCACCTGAAGCGGAAGCATCACCATGCTTCTTCTTGAGACTTAGGTACTCTGTGCAGTTGCGCTTCCAGTGTCCTGTCTTGTGGCAATGAAAACACTCGCCTTTCCCTGGGTCTCCAGCCGTGGACTTTCCCTTTCCCTTCGCCTTTTTGACTCCACCCTTAGGATTAGTGGGTTTCTTCTTTTTCTTTCCCTTGGCCTTAGCTTTCGGGCGAGAAGAAGAAGACTGTCCAATCGTCATAACGGGAGTCTTTGCCGACTTCATAGTGCTCTCTGCACTCCTTAACATATTAAGGAGTTCAGGGAGATCCTTCTCCATGCCATGCATGTTGAAGTTCACTATGAACTGAGCAAAGGTGGAGGGGAGGGACTGCAGAATAATATCAATATATTGTTCATTGTCCATAGTCCATCCGAGGTCCTCAAGCTCTTCTATAAGAGCTATCATCTTCAAAACATGGTCTGCTACTGGTGTGCCAGGGGCCATCCGCATGTGAAACAGTTTCTTTGATGCCTCGTATCGTAATACGCGGGACTGCTCCCCATACAACTCCTTTGTATGGAGTAAAATCCCGTGAATGTCCATGTCCTCGTGCTGCTTTTGATGTGTGTTGTCCATCGATGCAAGCGCGAGGCATTTTGCCATGGCACAGTCAGCGTCCCATGTCTTGCGGACTTCAATGTCCGCAACTGAGGATTTTGGGCCTGGGACGGGCGGGGCTGAAGCCGTGAGGACATATGATACTTTATCATATGTCAAGGCGATCTTCAGATTCCTTAGCCAGTCTTTATAGTTGGTTCCATTCAGTTTGTTCTTATCTAATAGAAGCTTAAGTCCAGTCATTTGGTATCTGCCATTAAGAGAGAGAAAAGAATACACTCAGCGAAAGCTCTTGCACAGATTAGATTGGTTTATTATCTTGTCTAATCGATGTTTCCCACTGCTTTTTATCAAGTTTTTCTTTCAAACCTTAAAAAGAAAAACTAGCCAGGATTAATTACAGTCTACAACTTCGCTAACCGTTCAGCCAGGCCAGTGTCGGTACTTTGAGGGAGGTTCCCCGTGCTTTCGCACGGACCTAATTAGAGTAAACCTCGTTTTCCCAGAGGCGGAGCCCCGTTAACACCTTTCTAGACACCTAATGAGTTAGCTAATTGTAAACTGTAAAACTCTCCTAGGAGCAACCATTGCCCACAGTGGGATCGGGATCCAACCATCACATGGAAGGTATGCAATCTCATTGCAAATTTCAACACTTGAAATTCCCGATGTAATTTTTACCCCTAGCACTTATGACCTTAACTATGGTCAACAAATCATAAGTACCAGTCAAGTTCTACCCGTCATTTCTTGATCAATTAGACCCACCCATATGACCCTTAACTATGGTCAACAAAGTCGTATGAATGTCCTAATTAATCTGCATCATATGCAGTGTAGGAAGACATCACTTAGCTACCGTACACTACGCCTTAACTAAAGTCAACAAACGTAGCACGAATACTAAGTACTCTACTTCCTAAAATGACGGAGGGTTGCGAATGATTTTTAAGAAAAATCTTTAACGCTTTGAACTTGATATCGTTGTAGAATCAAACAGTTTTTCAAAAAAGGAGTGGCTTAAGCTCCGCAGTTTTTGAAATATAGCTTTTTCATAAATAGCCGAGTAGTTTTTAAATCCGATTCTACAACATCTTTTAGGTTTATTTTCTTTACATTAATCACATTAATGTAATCCCATCATTTAAGTCCTTAAGCCAATCACAGAAAAGAAACGAAAATAACACGTACACTTATGCCATCCGCATTCGCCGCAATGTTCCGCTATGCACCGTTAGGTTACTTAACTAACGGCATACCGGAACGGGACTAGCGCGGGTGTAAAACATAAGCAACGTCTACTATATATCATATATATAATAAGTCATTCGTCTCAGATATCACAGAACACAGGCAGCAGAAATATAGATATAACGTGGGATATACTAGGACGTCCGTATTTAGTATTTAGCCAGAATAGAAAATACGGATTCCACAGTCGCGATGAATAGCCAAGCCCACACCCTGGACCCCTACGAGAGCAGCAAGTGACCCTACCAATCCTGGAGTTTAGGAGACCCGGTCTCGACTCCTCGAGATGGCCTCCCACTGAACCCCAGAACCCGGTCACCTGTGCTCCCCTCCTTGGGTCCATCCTAATGCGGAAAAGTAAATAATATACAACACTGGTGACACAACCGCAACCTGGAAGTGCCCCAAATAAAAGAATATTACATTACATTTGAATTTACATGAATGAAAATATAAAACTCTCATCTCACAAAAACCCCCCGGCTATTCGATCGCGACAATCCTGCACATCATATCTCAGCAACACATAATATCATATATCATCAACGTAAGTAAGTATGCGTACCCCGATTGTCGTTGATGTATAGCAACGAAACCGGCGATATCTAACATACTACACTTACGGTCGCAGAAAAGAAAGTGTAAAACTACAATATTTGGAATCCAGATTCTCATTAGACATCATAAATGCGAAATATCACATATTTCGTATTTCATGTCTACACTATTTGAATTCCACATATTGTATCACATTCCAGATAAACAGACAGTATTAAAGTTTTCGAACGAACTGTCAAGCACCCAAGATTCACTAAAGCTCAACACTTGAGCAGGGTTCAAAGATCCGGAGTGTGACACAGTAGCGGCGGTCCAGCCGTAGAAGGGTCAAGCCAACGCCTCACATGTGGCACGCCGTACTGCCCCAAACCCTAAGGTTCAAAGGGCAGTTCGAGACGGTCACATAATCGAGTTAAGGTTTGTTGTCTTCTAGAGGGACCACCGCAAAAAGACTTGCACACATCTCCAAACTATTTAAACCCCGTGAATATTGAGTAAATGATAATCGTTCAAACACTTCAATACTTTCTAGTTTACCCGGAAAAGAAATACGAAATGAAAAACTCCGATCGAAACAACTAGTTCATAACCATCTCCAGAATTTTCAACATCAGATTCAGATTAAACACTCTCAAAATGTACTGTAGCAGGTAAAGAAAATTACTGTGCAAAAAAATATCAGAGGGCCCCACATTTGGCCGCGGAAGCGCGGCATAAGCCTGCTTATGCCGCGCTTCCGCGCTCCTCTTTACTGTTCATGGGTACGAATTTTCCAGATCTCTTAATTTTTACCTGCTCTATTTTTTGAGAATTTTTAATTCTGAAAAAGATCAGTTTTAAAAAAATTTCCAGAAAGCATCCCATATTTCCGTATTATGTTTCGATCGGACTTTTCACTTCGCAAAAAGGGCGCCTAACGGTCTAGGTTGGCTCTGATACCAATGTAAGGTTAGTATAGCACCCTATGAAGAGATTACAAGCATCACATGTCCTAAAGTTTTCCTTTTTATGGTGCTAAACTAACAAGCATAGGAATCGATCCTAGAAAGTTAGGTTTATTAAACTTTAAGCTAACAAAAATTAGGGTTTGAACGCTACAACCTTTGTAGCTCCCGTTTTTGATTCGCTCCTTAGGCTCTTTGGTGTTGAGACGAGGTCCTCTTGGTGTCCTTTTGTGTCCACGATGATCCACCGCGGAGATATCCGTCCAAGCTCACTACTTCGTCAAACCGAAGATAACACTCTAAACAAAACGGCTAAGCTTGTGTAGAATGTTGTTGTGGCTTTGAATCTCACTTCAAAAACCATTCTTTTGTTGTGTATCACTCACTAGAAAAGAACTAGAGAGAAGAAGAAGAAGGAGGATGAAAATGGTGGCTTTTTCTTTCAAGAGATAAAAATGATAACCCATTGGTTAACCTTAAAAAGAAAATAAATATCACTATATATATTTAATCCTTCTTGACTCCAACCATGATTAAAAGATGGATGATTAATTTAACTTGGGTTTAGAATGATAAAGGAAAAGATAACCATGGTTTAGTGGTAGGTGAACATGGTTAGGTTAGAAGAAGCATGTAGAAACTATCATAATTATCCTTTCCTTTTTCATTTTCTTTTAAAACCAAAATTAAATAATTATCCATAATTTAATCTATGGTGTGAAGCTTATATTGCCACCATTTCCATATATAATCAACCATGATGGTTTGATGTATGTATGTGTACATGTATGCACATCTTCATGTGCATGAAACTAGAAAAGAAAAATAGAAACACATTCATGCATGCATACATCCATCAAACCCTAGAAAAGTTTCAAGTGAGACAACTTATGGTTAAATGATAAATCAACACTTGATTTATCAATCCGGTCATATCTCATATGACCCCACCAAAAGCAATTCACCCGATCAATGTTCGGTATCATATACGCACATTTCAATCGGGTGTATGCGCATATCGCATATGCGCACCACAACGTTTCGCCTGGACTGGGTAACTCCTCTGTGGGACTCTAAGACTCGTCAATACTCCGGCAGAGGGTAATGATCATATCAAGTGCCCTCAAGCCGCAAGAGGTCAGCTAAACGTAACGGCCACCCGGGTATTGAGCGATCAGAAGACAACAAGCGAACCTGCTACAACTCCCATCGAGCCATCTGGCAACACTACCGTACAGTCCGGTCTCTTCGTCAGATATGCTGCATATCGAGCCTAGGGATGGTCACGTCGACCCCAATAACTCAATAAGTCGTGTCGGTGAATGGTCTATAACAGATCGAGAAACTACTGATAACACTTATCAGTAAATCTCAGCAGCCCTGGCCAGGGACTTGCTGTTATAACCAGTCGAACACAGCACAGCATCAACTCCCAATACCGGGAGAGACGAAACCCCTCCTATCGCTCATTGCCTTCGTGTGTCTCGGGACTGTACCCAATGGCCACCTGTTTGCACGACTCAGTAGAGCCGTGGTAGGGTGGCAATCAAAGTACAGTGGGAGAACACACAAGACTCCATGACGATCTCGGGTCTACAGACTAACATGTACTAGTGTCACCTGAGAACTGCTATTCGACGATAGATATAATACCATATAGGAGTTCTCGGCGAGTCCGTCCAGTGTACCCAGTCACCACTGAGCACCCGTATATGATCTTGATGTCAAACATCGACGAATGTGGGAACATCCGTCGCCCATCACATGGGCCTAGTATCATATACGCTAGTCTACTCTGGTATATCGATGCCCCGTCTCGATACACCTCCGACTAGGGACATTTCAGGATATGCTTATAGACTACAGATGTCCCACTAGTATGATCTGCATCATAATCAGAGTAGTCAAGCCGATATCCTTAGGGCTTTATCAGCATGTATGAATGAAATAAAAGCATGATCAAATCAACATGTCAGATAAAGAGAAACCAGATAGCATACTATCATGTCGAGCAAGAATGTAAACTGAATATATATACATGTATAGATACATCAACTATCACATAATGGCCTCTAGGGCATACATATATCCAACAACATACTCACAGCCCATGTGATATCGAACACTCAACTCCTCTACTAATCAGTCTCACAAAGCTCGTTTGCGAAACTATTGTGTTCGAGAAATAGCCTCAGTGAGTGGATCCGCTACAATGTTTCTTTCTGTATCTCTCTATATCTCAACTTCGCGGAGAAATCTATCTTTTGAAGTGAGCAATACCGGTCTTAGAATATGACTAGATATCTGATGGGACCCAGTTCACAAATGAACTCCAAATCCAGCAAACTTCTCAGGCTGTACCGTCCACTAAATTTAATCAGTACCTTGCGCTATGCCTTCCTCAGTATCCGCTTGGACCACCTGTCTAACATACTGTCCCTCAAAAGAGAGAAAACTAAAACTCTAACAGTTCATCTGTCATTGAGGTCATCTTGGAAGCCTAAAATGATAACCGTCTCCAGAAGGAGGTTGCCATTACCATATCCCATGAACATCCACTTATGTTCTTAACTGCTTCCCAAAGTTTCTCCAGGATTGGATTAATATATATGCTTATTGCAGCTAGTGCAAAAACAATATCCGGTGTGGTACTTGACATCACATGATTTGACTCAATTGCCTAATCAAGTGATATGCCAATCATGAAAATTCCTCCCCCCTTTAGTCTGAAAGACATCCTTTAGAGAGGGTGACTCCATCACCTGCAGGTACACCACCTTGCCAGGAGTTAACCAATCTAAAACATCTTTAGAATAATGTCAAAGTACCTAGATTGGGACACTTCCCAAATCATAGATCTAAAACCATAGATCTAGTAATCAGAAAACCTGATATTATATCCATATCTTATGTGGAGAAACAATTTTGTGAGAACCACAGTATAACCGATCGTAGTATAGGAATTTAACTTCTTATAAGGTGCATGTCATCCAAATACCAGGACATCACACCCTACAACCTTCGTACCAGATTCATCTCCTATTCTGATGAGGTCAAAGGCTACGACTGTCACATCAAAAATAAATGATCTATCTCCGCTATATTTGCTTTAGTTTACTGTTTCCCCAGTCAGAGCAAAGCTCTGTTCAAATTCCAAGAGTTGAGATGAACGCTTCCGTTCTCCCCAATCAGAGCAAAGCTCTGTTAAAATTTCAAGATTTGAAATGAAGCGACGCTTTTGATTCACCAAATCAGAGCAAAGCTCTATTTCAAAATTCAAAATTTAAAATTGAAGCAACGCTTCAGATTCTGCGCGTTGCTCGCCACGTGTCAAATGCAGACGCGCTGGCACCAGGTGCGCTGCGCCATAGGCAGCGCATCCCCAATCAGAGCAAAGCTCTGCTTCAAAATTCAAAATTTAAAATTGAAGCAATGCTTCAGATCCAGCGCTCTGCGCTGCGCGTCACGTGTCAAATACGGGTGCGCTAGAGCAGTTTCGCTGCGCTCTGCGCTGAGCACCACGTGTCGAACGTAGGTGCGCCAGCGCTGGAATTAAAAATTCCCCCACTGTCAGATCAAAAGATCTACTAATAATAAATTATTAATCAGAACTAAAAATTCTGTTATGAAAAGATTTTACAATCTTATTGAAACAAGAAGATTATCTTCTGTAAAACAGAAGCCTTTGGATCAACGGTGGGAAATATTCCCAAATCAATCAGAGAAAAATCTCTCAAAACTAATTTAACAAATCATTTGGCCCTATATAGACCCTAGACTTCAAGTCTAAAGGAGAGAGATATACAGAATACAGAGAAGAAAAGTGAGAGAAATACCCTCTGCAAAAAAGAGCAAGCTCTTAGAAAAAAGAAGATTTTTTCTCCATCTTCAAGGTAAAAAGAACTATGTTCTTGAATAATAGGGATAAAACCATCTCGTAAAAAGAAGAACCATCTTCTAAATAGATCAGAGATCTAAGAAAAAGATGTTAGTGTATATGCCCTAGAGGCCATTACTGTATCATACTAGTATGTATATTACTTGATGAAAGCTTGGGATATTCACAGTTGTACAGACAATCTTGCTCAATATAGTAGTATGCTACTTGGTTTGTCTCTGCTTTAATGTGTACTTGTGTGTTTATTTATTATATCACCTATACGCATTAGTAGAGCCCTTTGGATCTTTGCTTGATTACCGGCGTTGTGATGGCGATCACACTCGTGGGGGCTGGGTAATCTACAAGCACATCCTTATACACGTCCCTAGTCGTGGGAGTACCGAGATAGGGCATCGATACTCCGGAGTAGACTAGCGTATGCGCTTCTCATCCCAGCACGGGAGACGGTCTGTCCCACAGCCGTCAGTACGTCGTACTTGAGATAGTATGCGGGTGCTCGTTAGGTTACGAGTACACTGGACAGGACTCGTCGGGAACTGATGGTTGGTATTATACCTATCGTCAGATATCAGTTCCCAGGTGACATGAGTACAGCTTAGTCCGCTGAATTGACACTGTCACTTCGCCTCGAGTGTGTTCCCACTGTTCTTTGATTACTACCCTACCACGGCTCTACTGAGTCGTGCAAACAGGTAGTAGTTGGGTACAGTCCCGAAGCACTTGGAGGCAGTGACGGTTAGACAGGATTCGTCTCTCCCGGTATTGGGGGTTGACATCGCGCTGTGTCTAGGAGAGCCATTACACAAGTAGTCCCTGGCCAGGGCAAGCGAGATGTACTGGTAGGTTCCAGTGTTATCTCAGGGTGTATTGGGCTTCACTCCGACACGACTTGTACC
Organism: Agapanthus africanus; assembly: GCA_030015575.1. Taxonomy (NCBI): domain Eukaryota; kingdom Viridiplantae; phylum Streptophyta; class Magnoliopsida; order Asparagales; family Amaryllidaceae; genus Agapanthus; species Agapanthus africanus. The sequence continues at coordinate 383,159,706 of JASDDO010000022.1, read as the reverse complement.
GCTATTAGGGGACTGACGTTTACCGCCCCCCTAGGCCCGCCATTCGATGTATCAGACGAACAGACCGGACTGTACGGAGATTATCACATACAGACTCAGTAGGAGTTCGGATGGGTTTACCTCATCGGCCTTCTTATCGACATCTACCTGGGGACCGTTACGTACAGCTAGTGCCGCTTGCGGTCTGTGGTTAAACCCACTGCCAGCGTAGTGTCGAGTCTTTAGAGTCCCACACAGAGAGTTTCCCTGCACTGAGCGAAACGTGTAGAGGCCGTATGGTTTCACGGCAGGGCTGCGATCACTTACGTACACTCGTGTGCGTGTGGTGTTCGGGCAGGCAATACTAGGGGGCTTTGGTTTAAGCCAGATCCTAGTGTTGCACGGATGGATTTGTTTTGTCTTCTGTGCATCCGCATTCTACGGAATACGGATGCAGGTGTGTAAGCACAGTTTTCCGGAGCGATGAAGGAGGAGGTGCCTCATTAGGGTTTTGGCAGTTGGTTCGGCCAAAACCGTTATGTGGCAAGCTCATTAGGGTTTTGACAGTTGATTCGGTCAAAACCATTTTGAGGCGGACTCATTAGGGTTTTGACATTTCGTTTGGTCAAAGCCATTATGAGCCGGGGACATTATTTACTAATCCTTTCATTGATAATTATGTTATGGCTAATTACATTGACCATTTGACCATCTTGACTATGTTGACTATTTGACCAAAGTTGACTTGGATCTTCTTGAAAGATCTAAAGTATTCTTTGGTTTTCTTTTTCTTTTGTTATGATAATGGTCATGTCATTTGTAGCCATCACCTTTATCTTGATGGGATTAATAATGATAATGTTTTTTGCATTATTGCAACAATGGTTAGGTTTTCTCTTGGTTAACCTTTTCATTTGCTCATTCTCATTCTCTCTCATAGAAAAGAAATAAGAAACATTTCCATTGTTGCTTCTCCTTCTTCCTCCTCTTGATTTTTCCTTTGATCTCTTGTGTTGAGAGAAAAAGGATTCCACTTGACAAACACATCCATACATCTTCTCTACACATCCTAGGGCTTCTAGATTAGCAATCTCCTTGCCCTAGTTACCTCGGCTTGAGGTGTAGCTCGGTGCACATCTCTCGGTTGGATCGTCTTCGACTCAAGGAGGCCGCGGAGGTGGCCAAAGTCCGGATCAACCATCGAGCATGCAAAGAGAAGAACAACAAGAAGAGAAGAACAAAAAGAAGAGAAGAGCAACAAGAAGAGAAGGAGTTCAAGTTGAGGTATAACCCCTAACCGAGTAGATACATCTCATGTTAGGATGCTAGTGTATTGTTTAGCAAAGATACGGCTTTTACGGTCCATGTTACAAAGTCCAGAAAATTTTTGTTTTACCGTTTCCGCGATCCCGAAAGTACCGGGAGAGGTAAAGTGGACCTAACACTGGTATCAGAGCCTAACTAAACATAAACTAGCTTGGTAGTGAAGTGTATCGAAGTTCGAAACGGAAAAATCGAAAAAACCGAGTTATAAAAACCTGAGTTTCTATTAAAAAATTTTCTGGTCAAAACAAAATTTGTTATACTCCAAAAATCATCTCAGGATTTTTAGAAGAAAGCCACCAAAAACGAGCCAGCAACTCGAACAAAGAGCCGCGTTTCCGCGGCAATAGCAAGCTATTGCCGCGGAACCGCGGCCATCTTGTTGAGTCACTGGGTCGTTTTTGGTGCAGAGTGTTTCTGACTTGGTTTTAGGATTTTTAAGATGGTTTTAATATGCCCAGATTTGCTAGAATAGAAATTTGTTTTTGGGGGCCTATAAATCCGTATTTTTCCGAACTTCAATATACTTTGACTATAAAGGTTATATCTGTGATGTTCATATGTATTGAACGTCGGCTAATCGCTATTTGTCGATTAGTCGGGGTTATACATATCTGTGATCTGTGATTGTTGTTGATGGTTTGTGTATATGAACTCGTTGGATTGTCGCGGATGAATAGCCGGGGTGGATATGAGATGAGGTTTTCTTTTTCTTTCATTCATGTAATAAATTTGTAAATTGATGTAATATTATTTGTATGGCCGCACAACCGGGTCGGGGTTGTAGCCGTCATTGTATAATTCTTTTGACTGTTTTTGCTCCTAGGATAGACCCATGGTGGGGGTGCACAAACTACCGGGTATCTCGAAGTGCCGAGTGGCCTACTCATGGCATTGAGGGAGGTTGCTTCGCTTCGGGTACTTGGCGGGTAGTTTGCCGCACCCGTAGGGGTCTTGGGTGGGGTTTTGGTTATTCATCGCGACCGTGTAATCCGCTTTTCGTTGCAGGCTTGAACGAATCGCGGGTTCCTAGTATATCCAAAGTGTTCATCTGTGATCTGGATTGGCTATCGTTGCAGTATATCTATATATAATAACTATTTAGGTGTTGCTTATGTTTTACAGCCGCGCTAGCCCAGCCCCCGCTCTGTCGTTAGTTAAGTAACCTAACGGGTGATGACGGGGCCCAGTGGCGAATGCGAATGGCATAAGCGTACATCATATTTTGGTTGTTTTCTGCAATGGTAGGATTTAAATGATGGGACGCATTAAAAGAACTAATGCAAGAGAACAAACCTAAAAGACGTTGTTGGAACAATTTTTCAAAAAGCTGTTATTGCAAGGACGTTCATTTTTGTTTTGCATAGTGGTATTCGGTTGTGAATGCCCAGCACCTCAGTCGACGAGGCAAGGGCCGAGATCCCTTCATCGGGAGTGACCCCTTGGACAAAAGTTTGCGTCAGGGTAATAACTTCACTATAGTCGATTATGCTTGCTTTGCATCGAGGTATTCAGTTTGGAATATCCTGCACCTCATTCGATGAGGAAAGAGCCGAGATCCCTTCACAGGGAGTGACCTCTTTAGCAAAAGTTTTCGCCACTATATTTTCAAATAGACTACCAGGTTCCTTCAACGATATCAAGTTCATTACGTTAACGGGTTTTTCGCCAAAAACCCAGCCGTAGCCCTCCGTCATTTCTTACAAGTAACACTTAGTATTCGTGCTGCGTTTGTTGACTCCGTCAAGGCGTAGTGTACGGTAGCTAAGTGCTGCTTGTTTGTATCGGTATATGGGATTGATTAGGACAGTCGTATAACCTTGTTGACTCCGTCAAGGGTTATGCGGGTGGGTTTAATGCAATCCAGATAATAACAGGTTGAACTTGACTAGGACTCTTTGATTTGTTGACTCCGTCAAGATCACTTGGGTCCTAGGGGCAAAAACCACATCGGGAGTTTCAAAAGAACTGAAACTTGCAGATTTAGCATACCTTCTGGAGTGTGGTGACTAGAGTGGATTCCATCTAGGTTATCACACAATGACAGTTGGATCCCGATCCCACTGATGAGTTGGATTACTCTCGGGAGATTATTTCACTTAACGATCAATGCTATAAACCTAGTAGGTGTCTAGAAAGGTGTTAGCGGGGCTACGCCCCCAGGGAAAAGAGGTTCTTGAATTAAGGAACTTCGCGAAAGCGTTGGAAAACCTCCCTCGAAGTACCGACACTAGCCTGGCTGAAAGGTTAAGCAAGTATTGTGACGTGAATTAAAACCCGGCTAGTTCTTCTTTTAAAAAGGTTTTAAGAAGAATTTGAGCAAACAGTGGGAGACATCCTGGTTAGATAAATTAATAAACCAATCTAATCTTGCAAGAGCATACGCTGAGTGTTTCTTTTCTCTCTCTCCAGGCAGCAACCTTTTCACGCCCTAATCAAGATAATAAAATGTATCGCTTGACCGATCCGAATTCTTATTCGGGACTGGGGAAAGTCGGTTCAGCTCTAACTTGTGACAACAGTCATGAGTGTGAGAATGGGAAAGGGGATTGTATGGATTTCCAGGATACCCAGCTGAAGGAGAAGCATGGTTTTGCATCTACTTCAGGTGTTCTTGTAATTGAGAACTGTTTTACGGTCAGCCCTACCTCCTGGGTACTTGATACCGGATCAGGATCTCACATCTGTAATTTATTACAGGGACTGAGAAAAAGTAGGAAAGTTGCACCGGGTGATATGTCGCTCAGAGTAGCGAACGGAGCAAAAGTTAATGCGGCAGCCGTCGGTGAATATCACCTAGTATTGCCAAATGGCAAGACTATGATTTTGAACGATTGCTACTATGTACCCTCCATGGTTTACTACATCATATCAGTTTCTTTACTTGATAAAGATGGATATAACTTTGTTCTTGAAAAGAATATCATGAATGTTTGCCTTCATAAGGTACTGGTTGCAGAGGGTACACTGTGTAATGGTATCTACGTTCTAAATCAGAATACAGTTCTCAATATACAAAACACACGCAAGAGGAAGAATTCAGATACGAATGAATCCTACTTGTGGCATTGTAGGCTTGGTCATATCGAAGAGAAAAGACTGAGTAAGTTGCATAAAGATGGACTCTTGAATACGTTCGAGTTTTCATCTTATGAAACTTGTCAGTCTTGTCTCAAAGCAAAGATGACCAAATCTCCGTTCACCGGACATGGAGAAAGAGCAAGAGAGCTCTTGGGACTCATACACAGTGATGTGTGTGGTCCGATGTCTATACATGCAAGGGGTGGGTTCTCGTACTTCATCACATTCACTGACGATCTCTCTAGGTTCGGATATGTGTATCTGTAACGTTTTGAAAATCGTTTTGGTGAAATTTCGAAAAAACGGTAAAATAAGCGGGTTTTCTGTAAAAAAGTCAAAATGGAAATATCTTTATTTTAAAATTAAATATACATATTCTAGCTATGTAATTACTAGTATTTGGTGTTTATTGAGCCACTGGTGAAATTTTAAATTTTTTTGAAAAAAATATTATTTTAATATTATTTTAAGCCGGTAAGAAAATACATTAAATTAGCGATAAATACAAATTTAAATGGGCTAATTTTAATCTTTAAAATCATGTTAATTAAAATCTAGTTGTAATATAAATTTTTAGTATTTTATTTCAAATTTTAATTGATTTATTTTATGGAAAACAAAAATATAGTTATTTTGAACTAAAACTTGCAAATATGGTATTGTGGGGGGTCTTTTTGCATAGAATTTTTTTGTAAAGTCTCTCACACTCACCCTCACTCCCCTTGGCCGGCCCCACACTATTGTATCAGCCCAAGAATTTTATTTCTCTCTTTTTGACCTTAAATCATGTGAGAAATGGGTTAAAATAAGGTTTTTATATAGTAAAGTAGGTGGGGGTATTATGGTAATTTGGGAGGGGCTTTGACTTGGATTCTTTTCAACAAATCCCCCACACCTCTACCCACTCCCTCCTTAGCCGAAAATCTGCACCACAACAGCCCCCATTTCTTCTCCTCTTTTCTCTTCAAAACTCCATCCAAAATGCTTCAAAAAAATCCCACAAAATCAAATTCTAATCCCTACCCATTTCTTCTTGACCTATTCTAGTGTGGATCATGGATCAAGAGAGCAAATTGGAGGCCAAGATTTTGGTGCTAGGTCTCTAATTTTGTGAGGTATAATCTTAGCATTTTGCATAAGTTATTGTTTGATTACTTCAATCTAGCTATTATGTGTTTAATTAGGAGTTAATTGTGGTTTTTATATTAAATATTTAACTTTCAAGAAAGGGTTTTGAATGCAACTTAGGGTTTTATGATGTGAGATTATGGTTGTGTGATATTTTTGACATGTTAATGTTATGCTAAAGCAAATCTAGTTGTTAGTTGCATTTTTGTTAATTTAAATAGTGTTAATTACGCTAATTTGTAAACTAGGTTTTTAAAATTTATTGCAAATGTTAGACTAAAAATCTAATTAGGTTTTTCATGACTTCATTAACATTATTAAGTGTAGTTTAAGACTTTAGTTCATGGAAATCCAACCTAAATTGTGGTTTGTGCATTTTTCTATAAAATTGTTAAAATTTAGGTATTTTGTAAACTAGAATTTTAGGGTTTTTGGAATTTAATGAGATTAAATTATGAGAATTGTTTTTATGACTTATTTAAGTTATTTAATAAGTATTATGGCCGCTGGAATTGTTTAAACATCATGTTTTGTACAAAAATGGCAAATTGTGCTTGCTAGATTTTCGGAAAAATGACTTTTTAAGTGAAATTGGGGTTTTTGTGAATTTTAACCTATTTTATATTAAAATTAGTGTTTGTGAATGTGCAAATGAGTGTATTTGGGTTTTTCTCGATGGTTTGGCGTTTGTACGCCGACGTCGAGGGTTTTTGGGTTGATTTGTGAAACCAACCATAGGTTTTGACCTATGAGGGATTCGTGCGTCGTTTTGGTCATGAGTCGGATTTTAATACGATACGGTACGTTATGCTATGTAGGTACCCCATATGGACTTCGAGACGACAAGCAAGCGCATGGCGACATCGGCACCGGCGAACGAGGACCAGGTGAGTAGATTTATATATACGGGGAGAAGTCGGGTGGATGGCGTATAGCACCCCCGCAGTCCGTGGTGGTGTATACGGATGCGTATACACACCAACAATTATTATATGTTACTTAGGATTAATAACGATGTTTAGGATGGATATCGGTGTGTTGGATTATTTTAGTGTTTCGAACCCTAGGGTAGTGTTGCTCTACACATACACACATACATACTTGCATACATTCCTATTTATATGTGCTCATGGGATTCTCTATAGTTTATGTGTTCACATAGGTATGGGACTATGTGTTCATATACTGGATTTAAGAATAGTATTTGGAATTTGAGATGAGTCGATGAGATTGGGCTTGAGGCCAGGAGATCGGTGATGTGATTTGGTTTGTATTGATATACGACATGATGTTTTAGCGGGTCTTTTGCCGTAGTGATTCTTACACCTGCATGCCTACTTAGGCGGTATCTGTATTGTACTAGACATAGATCAGTACCCCGATCATGATATTTGATAAAGAGATACCAGATGAATAGTACGATGAATGTGATTTTGACCCGTACCCAGATTTAGGATGTCGTACGATGGATTTACGTACGAGCTATTTATTGATGATTGATCCGCACTCTTGACTTGGAATGTCTAATTATAGATATGGTATCGGATATGATATTATTGAGGCGGGATCACCGACTAATATATATACAGGTATGTTTATATATCGACTCAGATGTTAGGCGGTTTCCTTACCTGTAGTCCAGCTGGTTAGCTTAGCCCTTTAGTTTAGTTTAGTTGTTAGATTAGATTCGATTCTTACCTATTTCAAAAACTAACGAATCGTGGGTATTTTAAAAGACAGCCCAAGGGATCCTACGGATATTTCAAAAGACGTATCTTTTCATAAAAACACCGTAGCCCCTATTTTCGAAACCCCATGATTCGTGTTATTTCAAAAGGCACCATTTGTAGAACTTTTATTAGATTAATGCAGATTAGTTATAGTTGCGTCTAGTTTTCAGCTACCACTTATTATTGTGGTTCGCTTCGCATCTCATACTTATGTTATAATTTCTTATTGAAATGTTGATATCATGCTGTTAGGACACCAGCACCATTACCGATTATGCGTATGTACCACATACACTTACTTGCCGGCTCACACACATCTTCATCGGTAATTGCCATGTCACGTACACCTTAGAAATATTATTGCTTAACTTAGCTTGATAACTCGTAGTTTGACATAATATTAGTGTACTTACCTTATATGCCAGCTTAGATATTGTAGTTATTACTTGTCACTTCATGCATACTGTTATTCATTGTTATGCCGTATTCATGGATTCTCATATTTATATTCATGGTTTTACATGCTATTGATGATTCGGATTCCTATGATATTTTCTGGATTTGGAGGAAAACCGCAAAAAAAAAAAACATATATAAACAGCTTTCCCTCTTTTTAAATAAAAAAATGCGGTTTTCCTATGATGTATGAGTCGTCCACCATGAGTTTGCTGATGGATTTCGAGACCCGATTCGAGGAGTTGGATGAACCGTTTCGGGTACATGGTGGGCCCGGTGCGGTACCCCGGGGCAAGATGAATGTGGTAATGACGTTGAGCCTGGCAGGGGAGCACTACCGACCGGTGATTTTACCTGACGCGTCGGATATCCGGAGGATACCGTCGTGGTCTTGAGATAGATGGTAGGGGCCGGTCTGGACTGACGGCGCCCTAGATATTGTGATTGAGACATTGAGATTTTTGAGATTTTGAGGTACAGAGATTACGACACAGAGATATCGAGATATTTGGATACTTGTTTTGTGTCGATGCTGGGCACTGTTTTATGCTGATTTCATTTATGGTACCTTCTATTTAAAAATAAGGAAATCTCACTAAACTATGAAAACAGTTCTTCATTTACATGTATTCTATTTTCATGCATTCATACCTCATTCATATGATATATTGCTACCTGAGGCACTGACACGGGTACAAGAGATTACACTCGAGTTAGATATTTACCCTAGCCTTGTTATAGGCTGCATGTTATATATAATTGAGGATATATTATGATCATTGACCTAGGATTGCGTTATTTATGTGATTTCTGTGCGTAGATGTTTTTCTATTCACGAGTTGGCAACTCACCCCCGTTGTGCCCCAGTTTCTTGCAGGTTTGCCGTACAGGTTTCTTTACGGCATGCGGGCATAGTTTCCTTCGAGTGATTTGCTAGTAGGTGGGTTTACTTGTATCGTACCCCCCATTATATAACTTGTATATTATTATTCAGTTGTATCTAGAAGTTCCATCAACCAAACTTGTATTTATCTCAGATAGAGACCAGTGATGTTTATTCTTTCGACCTTAGAGTCGCGCGTTGTATTTCTGTGGTTTTCATATGGTTTTGAGTTTCCTTTTGAATTTTGAACCTCGCCGTTGGCGTTGTATATTATATTGCTTGTGTGGTTGTGACCGTCGATTGACGAAGAGCTAGCTCCCGTTTGGGGTTGCATTTTTATTGATTTCGTATACTATTCATGTTGTATCCCGTTTGGGGGCCAGTATTTACAAAGGAGACTCTGCCGAAATTTTCAGAAAATACTTGATATTTTAAAAACGCATAATTCGGCTTATGCTATTAAAACTACTTGTTTTAAATTGGTTTTCCTTCACTCTACTACTTTTCTTGGTTTGGATTTCTGGGTTTTCGGCTTACTTAGATTACGTACGCCTCGAGACGTTTCGTAGTTTAAGTGCCGGTCATGTTCCGTTTTTCGGGTCGTGACAAAGTTGGTATCAGAGCGTTAGGTTTTACCTTCGGAGCGTAGGATGACCCTTGGTTGATAGAATAGGTGACTAAAGTAGAGTGACGTACCGTTGGTATGTTCCGTGGCATATTTACGACACGCCACTCCACTTAAGAAGTCTTAGGATGTACATTTCCTTGTTCAATATTATATTCCTTCCTGATCTAGCCTCATCGGTACCAGTTTGGTTTTGCAGCTACGATTACGGGCAAGGAGAGCTACGGCTAGAGTTGCGGTCAGCACGAGCTCGTCATGAATGAGGACTGACCAGGGCATGATTCCGGCGAAACCCGATTGTAGAGAGGTGTCTTTTGATTGTGTTTTACGCCACGAGCGTTGGATGGATCGCCGTATGAGATTGCTCGGACGTGCAGATTAGCACTAGAGGATTGAGCCAATGATAGAGGCCAGCCAGATTTTGATGACCGCTGGTGTGTTGCTTATTCATGATGGTCGAGGCACTGTTCAGCATGCAGATGTGCAAACCAGTTTTTGCTGCAAACGATGAGATATTGCCCCAGATGCTGGAATTAGTGCAGAACGAGTTGTACTAAGAGATGATAGAAGGTCGCTAGTCATCGAGGATGAATGACTAGGACATGTGGATCGTTCGCCTACCCCGATGCGAGGTCATCAGATAGAATGATTCCAGCTAGAGACGACTTCACGCGGAGACGTTGGGAGTCGACAGAGACGATCGAATGTCAGAAACCTATTATTCCAAGTTTAAAGTAGTTGGAAAGACATGCAGGCAATTCTATGGTCCCTCTAGAAGAATAAAACCCTAACTCGACTTAATGACCGTGTGAAAGCCTTTGAACCTTCGGGTTTGCGGCAGTTCTACAGCGCCATTAGTGAGGCTTGGGTTTGCCCTTCTACTGCTGGACCACCGATGCTGTGGTATGTACTCGATACTATTATACTGTTACCAAGATGTTGAGCTCTTGGGGGATTATGAGTTTTCGACGACTCGATTGGATGGTTCGACTTAATTCGGATGCTAAGTGGTGAGATGCATTTCTTGGGAGACTCCCGATATGAGGATAGCCGTTGGAGCTCAGTCCATGTAGCCACGATGAGACGAGTCCGAAGCAGTCGACATTAAAGAAAGTGGAGTAAAGAGGTCCGTACAAGATCTGGATAAGACGACGTTCCACTCCGCCGACATCAGAGATGCGATACGCATGCCGAGGCAGAGTACTGGATATACCTTCCAGAAGGAGTCGCGATGGGTATGCAGCCGTTCCGGAACATGATGCAGATATTGGAAAGGACGATGACTTCCGGACAGTTGGCCCGAGATTCTTAGAGGATGCACTTGAGCGGTACTATTCCGCCATTATTGATTTCGATGTTTTGGGTGATTTATTCGCATGATTTGATTTTGATGATTGAGGATTTACGATCCTTGCACAGTGTTGCACTTGATATCGTTTTCGTGCTTGGGTTTCACATGTTTGTGATTTTACGGTTTTAGACATTTGAGTTGATTTTGTACGTATGCACGCACACGATTGGTTCCTGTACTCTGTATAGTTTATATATGCTTGCAGTGCAGTGATACTCCTTTTGTGCACTTAGATGCATTGGACTTTGATTTCGATGGTGATGTGCGATATTTGTTTTGTGCACCTGATTTGATTTTGAGCATGTTCGGCACTTGATATTGGATTTCATGATTTCGTGCACGATGGATGCACCTGATTTGGATTTCGCGTATGTTGGGCGCATGTTTTGAAGTGTGATTTTGGTGCACACCAGATGCACTAAATCGAGATTTTTCGTGCATGTCAGATGCACCTGATTTTGCTGCCAGACACACATGTTGCCTACGACAGATGTTTCGTGCACACCCGATGCACTTAGATGTTGTTTCTGTGCGCAGGTATGGCACATATATGGATTTTGATTTCTGTGGGCACAAGACGCACGTAGTATTCATACGCGTATTTTGGGGATTGATTTTTCTTATAGAGCAGTACGTTTTTATGATATTGTTATGTGTTTTCGTACTGAGCAGGACTAGTCAGAGAACAGTACTTGAATATATTTTACATGTATAGTTTCGAGTTATATCAAATTGGTTTTGCTTTGGATTTGGTATTGATGTCTTCCCCATGACTCCGATGATTGCGAGATGCTTGACGGAGTTCTGATTTGAGTTATATGCGTATTTTTCATACGCATGCGTTGCGCTACGATTTGTTTTATGTATTTATGATTTCGGAGCCCCGGCGATTTGATGGTTTTGGCTGAAATATTTTAGTATTTGGGGGAAGTTTTAATTTAAATTCGGGGACCGAATTTCTTTAAGGGGGGAAGATTGTAACGTTTTGAAAATCGTTTCGGTGAAATTTCGAAAAAACGGTAAAATAAGGGGGTTTTCTGTAAAAAAGTCAAAATGCAAATATCTTTATTTTAAAATTAAATATACATATTATAGCTATGTAATTACTAGTATTTGGTGTTTATTGAGCCACTGGTGAAATTTTAAATTTTTTTGAAAAAAATATTATTTTAATATTATTTTAAGCCGGTAAGAAAATACATTAAATTAGCGATAAATACAAATTTAAATGGGCTAATTTTAATCTTTAAAATCATGTTAATTAAAATCTAGTTGTAATATAAATTTTTAGTATTTTATTTCAAGTTTTAATTGATTTATTTTATGGAAAACAAAAATATAGTTATTTTGAACTAAAACTTGCAAATATGGTATTGTGGGGGGTCTTTTTGCATAGAATTTTTTTGTAAAGTCTCTCACACTCACCCTCACTCCCCTTGGCCGGCCCCACACTATTGTATCAGCCCAAGAATTTTATTTCTCTCTTTTTGACCTTAAATCATGTGAGAAATGGGTTAAAATAAGGTTTTTATATAGTAAAGTAGGTGGGGGTATTATGGTAATTTGGGAGGGGCTTTGACTTGGATTCTTTTCCACAAATCCCCCACACCTCTACCCACTCCCTCCTCAGCCGAAAATCTGCACCACAACAGCCCCCATTTCTTCTCCTCTTTTCTCTTCAAAACTCCATCCAAAATGCTTCAAAAAAATCCCACAAAATCAAATTCTAATCCCTACCCATTTCTTCTTGACCTATTCTAGTGTGGATCATGGATCAAGAGAGCAAATTGGAGGCCAAGATTTTGGTGCTAGGTCTCTAATTTTGTGAGGTATAATCTTAGCATTTTGCATAAGTTATTGTTTGATTACTTCAATCTAGCTATTATGTGTTTAATTAGGAGTTAATTGTGGTTTTTATATTAAATATTTAACTTTCAAGAAAGGGTTTTGAATGCAACTTAGGGTTTTATGATGTGAGATTATGGTTGTGTGATATTTTTGACATGTTAATGTTATGCTAAAGCAAATCTAGTTGTTAGTTGCATTTTTGTTAATTTAAATAGTGTTAATTACGCTAATTTGTAAACTAGGTTTTTAAAATTTACTGCAAATGTTAGACTAAAAATCTAATTAGGTTTTTCATGACTTCATTAACATTATTAAGTGTAGTTTAAGACTTTAGTTCATGGAAATCCAACCTAAATTGTGGTTTGTGCATTTTGCTATAAAATTGTTAAAATTTAGGTATTTTGTAAACTAGAATTTTAGGGTTTTTGGAATTTAATGAGATTAAATTATGAGAATTGTTTTTATGACTTATTTAAGTTATTTAATAAGTATTATGGCCGCTGGAATTGTTTAAACATCATGTTTTGTACAAAAATGGCGAATTGTGCTTGCTAGATTTTCGGAAAAATGACTTTTAAGTGAAATTGGGGTTTTTGTGAATTTTAACCTATTTTATATTAAAATTAGTGTTCGTGAATGTGCAAATGAGTGTATTTGGGTTTTTCTCGATGGTTTGGCGTTTGTACGCCGACGTCGAGGGTTTTTGGGTTGATTTGTGAAACCAACCATAGGTTTTGACCTATGAGGGATTCGTGCGTCGTTTTGGTCATGAGTCGGATTTTAATACGATACGGTACGTTATGATATGTAGGTACCCCATATGGACTTCGAGACGACAAGCAAGCGCATGGCGACATCGGCACCGGCGAACGAGGACCAGGTGAGTAGTTTATATCTACGGGGAGAAGTCGGGTGGATGGCGTATAACACCCCCGCAGTCCGTGGTGGTGTATACGGATGCGTATACACACCAACAATTATTATATGTTACTTAGAATTAATAACGATGTTTAGGATGGATATCGGTGTGTTGGATTATTTTAGTGTTGCGAACCCTAGGGTAGTGTTGCACTACACATACACACATACATACTTGCATACATTCCAATTTATATGTGCTCATGGGATTCTCTATAGTTTATGTGTTCACATAGGTATGGGACTATGTGTTCATATACTGGATTTGAGAATTGTATTTGGAATTTGAGATGGGTCGATGAGATTGGGCTTGAGGCCAGGAGATCGGTGATGTGATTTGGTTTGTATTGATATACGACATGATGTTTTAGCGGGTCTTTTGCCGTAGTGATTCTTACACCTGCATGCCTACTTAGGCGGTATCAGTATTGTACTAGACATAGATCAGTACCCCGATCATGATATTTGATAAAGAGGATACCAGATGAATAGTACGATGAATGTGATTTTGACCCGTACCCAGATTTAGGATGCCGTACGACGGATTTACGTACGAGCTATTTATTGATGATTGATCCGCACTCTTGACTTGGAATGTCTAATTATAGATATGGTATCGGATATGATATTATTGAGGCGGGATCACCGACAAATATATATACAGGTATGTATATATATCGACTCAGATGTTAGGCGGTTTCCTTACCTGTAGTCCAGCTGGTTAGCTTAGCCCTTTAGTTTAGTTTAGTTGTTAGATTAGATTCGATTCTTACCTATTTCAAAAACTAACGAATCGTGGGTCTTTTAAAAGACAGCCCAAGGGATCCTACGGATATTTCAAAAGACGTATCTTTTCATAAAAACACCGTAGCCCCTATTTTCAAAACCCCATGATTCGTGTTATTTCAAAAGGCACCATTTGTAGAACTTTTATTAGATTAATGCAGATTAGTTATAGTTGCGTCTAGTTTTCAGCTACCACTTATTATTGTGGTTCTCTTCGCATCGCAAACTTATGTTATAATTTCTTATTGAAATGTTGATATCATGCTGTTAGGACACCAGCACCATTACCGATGATGCGTATGTACCACATACACTTACATGACGGCTCACACACATCTTCATCGGTAATTGCCATGTCACGTACACTTTAGAAATATTATTGCTTAACTTAGCTTGATAACTCGTAGTTTGACATAATATTAGTGTACTTACCTTATATGCCAGCTTAGATATTGTAGTTATTACTTGTCACTTCATGCATACTGTTATTCATTGTTGTGCCGTATTCATAGATTCTCATATTTATATTCATGGTTTTACATGCTATTGATGATTCGGATTCCCATGATATTTTCTGGATTTGGAGGAAAACCGCAAAAAAAAACATATATAAACTGCTTTCCCTCTTTTTAAATAAAAAAAATGCGGTTTTCCTATGATGTATGAGTCGTCCACCATGAGTTTGCTGATGGATTTCGAGACCCGATTCGAAGAGTTGGATGAACCGTTTCGGGTACATGGTGGGCCCGGTGCGGTACCCCGGGGCAAGATGAATGTGGTGATGACGTTGAGCCTAGCAGGGAAGCACTACCGACCGGTGATTTTACCTGACGCGTCGGATATCCGGAGGATACCGTCGTGGTCTTGAGATAGATGGTAGGGGCCGGTCTGGACTGACGGCGCCCTAGATATTGTGATTGAGACATTGAGATTTTTGAGATTTTGAGGTACAGAGATTACGACACAGAGATATCGAGATATTTGGATACTTGTTTTGTGTCGATGCTGGGCACTGTTTTATGCTGATTTCATTTATGGTACCTCCTATTTAAAAATAAGGAAATCTCACTAAACTATGAAAACAGTTCTTCATTTACATGTATTCTATTTTCATGCATTCATACCTCATTCATATGATATATTTCTACCTGAGGCACTGACACGGGTACATGAGATTACACTCGAGTTAGATATTTACCCTAGTCTTGTTATAGGCTGCATGTTATATATAATTGAGGATATATTATGATCATTGACCTAGGATTGCGTTATTTATGCGATTTCTGTGCGTAGATGTTTTTCTATTCACGAGTTGGAAACTCACCCCGTTGTGCCCCAGTTTCTTGCAGGTTTGCCGTACAGGTTTCATTTCGGCTTGCGGGCATAGTTTCCTTCGAGTGATTTGCTAGTAGGTGGGTTTACTTGTATCGTACCCCCCATTATATAACTTGTATATTATTATTCAGTTGTATCTAGAAGTTCCATCAACCAAACTTGTATTTATCTCAGATGGAGACCAGTGATGTTTATTCTTTCGACCTTAGAGTCGCGCGTTGTATTTCTGTGGTTTTCTTATGGTTTTGAGTTTCCTTTTGAATTTTGAACCTCGCCGTTGGCGTTATATATTATATTTCTTGTGTGGTTGTGACCGTCGATTGACGAAGAGCTAGCTCCCGCTTGGGGATGCATTTTTATTGATTTCGTATACTATTCATGTTGTATCCTGTTTGGGGGCCAGTATTTACAAAGGAGACTCTGCCGAAATTTTCAGAAAATACTTGATGTTTTAAAAACGCATAATTCGGCTTATGCTATTAAAACTACTTGTTTTAAATTGGTTTTCTTTCACTCTACTACTTTTCTTAGTTTGGATTTCTGGGTTTTCGGCTTACTTAGATTACGTACGCCTCGAGACGTTTCGTAGTTTAAGTGCCGGTCATGTTCCGTTTTTCGGGTCGTGACAGTATTTGATGAAACACAAATCTGAAGCTTTTGAGAAATTCAAGGAATTTAGAAACGAAGTAGAGAACCAGACAGGCAAAAGTATCAAGATCCTCCGGTCTGACAGGGGAGGGGAGTACTTAAGCACGAAATTCCTAGATTACTTAAAAGAGAATGGTATTCTCTCTCAGCTTACTCCTCCTTATACACCACAGCACAACGGTGTATCGGAGTGGAGGAATCGTACCCTATTGGATATGGTTCGCTCCATGATGAGTAGTACTGAGTTGCCTCTTTCATTTTGGGGACATGCGCTTCAGACAGCGGCGTACCTATTGAACTATGTTCCATCCAAATCAGTGCCTAAAACTCCATATGAAATATGGAATGGAAGAAATCTGTATCTTAAGCGATTTAAGATATGGGGTTGTCCGGCCTATGTGAAAACACAGAAACCGGACAAGTTAGAGGCACGGTCAGTTCTCTGTAAATTTGTGGGATATCCTAAAGACTCACTAGGATATCTGTTCTACCACACTGAGGAACAGAAGGTGTTTGTATCTCGCCAAGCTACCTTCTTAGAAAGGGAGTTTCTTGCAAAAGAAGCTAGTGGGAGTTCGGTAGAACTGGAAGAAATTCAGCGACCACAAAATGTAACTGAAAATTTGGAGGAACCGCTAGATTCAATGACCCCAAACGAACCTCAGCCACTCCGCAGATCTGGGAGGATTTCTCATCCGCCCGAGAGATACTACGGTTTTCTCATAGACGGGGATCGATAGGATTGCATCTTGGAAGAAGATGACCCTACCAGTTTCAGGCAGGCCATTATCAGTAGGGACTCTGATAAGTGGCAGGAAGCAATGCAATCCGAAATGGAGTCCATGTACACCAATAAAGTGTGGACCTTAGATATTGCTCCACCTGGGGTAAAACCCGTTGGATGCAAATGGATCTACAAAAGGAAACTTGGTGTAGATGGGCAGGTGGAAACCTATAAAGCTAGACTCGTTGCAAAAGGTTTTTGTCAAAGACCTGGTTTGGACTATGACGAGACTTTTTCTCCGGTGGCTATGCTCAAATCCATTCGGATCTTACTTGCCATTGCTGCCTTCCATGACTATGAAATCTGGCAGATGGATGTTAAGACGGCTTTCCTAAACGGTTGTTTGGAAGAGTGCGTTTACATGGATCAACCAGAAGGTTTCGTAGACAGTGGGAGCAGCGGAAGGGTGTGCAAGTTGCTTAAATCCATTTATGGATTAAAGCAGGCATCGCGGAGCTGGAACATCTGTTTTGATGAGGCAATCAAGGAATTTGATTTCATCAAGAACGAAAATGAACCCTGTGTATATAAGAAGATTGTAGGACGAACTGTCGTGTTCCTAGTCTTTTACGTGGACGACATTCTTTTGATAGGAAATGATGTTCCTATGCTACAATCGGTCAAGCTATTTTTGTCACAAAGGTTCTCCATGAAGGACCAGGGTGATGCCTCGTACATTCTGGGGATCAAGATCCATAGAGATAGATCCAAGAGACTATTGGGACTTTCGCAGTCCAGGTACATAGAGACCGTACTAAAGAGATTTAGTATGGAGGGTTCCAAGCGCGGTAACATACCCGCATTGCACGGAATTACCCTCTCCAAGAAGATGTCTCCTAAGACTGACGAGGAGAGGGTTCGCATGAGCACTATACCCTACGCTTCGGCGGTAGGATCTATAATGTATGCGATGCTATGTACATGACCAGATGTAGCTTACGCGTTGAGCGCGGTAAGCCGGTATCAGTCAGACCCAGGGGAGGACCACTGGACAGCAGTGAAGAACATTCTCAAGTACCTGAGAAGGACTAAGGAGATGTTCCTGGTTTACGGTAATGGAGACCTCAGGGTCGAGTCCTTTGCCGATTCAAGCTTCCAGAGTGACAAAGATGACAGCAAGTCCGTCTCGGGTTTTGTGTTTACCCTCAACGGAGGGGCGGTATGTTGGAGGAGTTCCAAGCAGGATACCGTCGCAGACTCGACGATGGAGGCTGAATACATTGCTGCAAGCGATGCCGCAAAAGGGGCAGTCTGGATAAAGAAGTTCATTAGTGAACTTCAGGTGGTTCCGTCCATTGTTGACCCAATACCTTTGTATTACGATAACAATGGGGCTATAGCTTTAGCAAAGGAACCAAGGTCCTATCAGAAATCCAGACACATCTTAAGGCGGTATCACCTGATCAGGGAGATCATTGATCGCCAGGAGATCGAGGTGCGGAGAGTGGACACAAAGGACAACACTGCGGACCCATTCACGAAGGCTTTACCCCAGACTCAGTTCGAGCGGCTGATTGAGATGATAGGTCTTCGATACGCCAGTACATGGCCTTAGTGCAAGTGGGAGATTGTTAGTGTATATGCCCTAGAGGCCATTACTGTATCATACTAGTATGTATATTACTTGATGGAAGCTTGGGATATTCACAGTTGTACAGACAATCTTGCTCAATATAGTAGTATGCTACTTGGTTTGTCTCTGCTTTAATGTGTACTTGTGTGTTTATTTATTATATCACCTATACGCATTAGTAGAGCCCTTTGGATCTTTGCTTGATTACCGGCGTTGTGATGGCGATCACACTCGTGGGGGCTGGGTAATCTACAAGCACATCCTTATACACGTCCCTAGTCGTGGGAGTACCGAGATAGGGCATCGATACTCCAGAGTAGACTAGCGTATGCGCTTCTCATCCCAGCACGGGAGACGGTCTGTCCCACAGCCGTCAGTACGTCGTACTTGAGATAGTATGCGGGTGCTCGTTAGGTTACGAGTACACTGGACAGGACTCGTCGGGAACTGATGGTTGGTATTATACCTATCGTCAGTTATCAGTTCCCAGGTGACATGAGTACAGCTTAGTTCGCTGACTTGACACTGTCACTTCGCCTCGAGTGTGTTCCCACTGTTCTTTGATTACTACCCTACCACGGCTCTACTGAGTCGTGCAAACAGGTAGTAGTTGGGAGCAGTCCCGAAGCACTTGGAGGCAGTGACGGTTAGACAGGATTCGTCTCTCCCGGTATTGGGGGTTGACATCGCGCTGTGTCTAGGAGAGCCATTACACAAGTAGTCCCTGGCCAGGGCAAGCGAGATGTACTGGTATGTTCCAGTGTTATCTCAGGGTGTATTGGGCTTCACTCCGACACGACTTGTACCGCTATTAGGGGACTGACGTTTACCGCCCCCTAGGCCCGCCATGCGATGTATCAGACGAACAGACCGGACTGTACGGAGATTGTCACATACAGACTCAGTAGGAGTTCGGATGGGTTTACCTCATCGGCCTTCTTATCGACATCTACCTGGGGACCGTTACGTACAGCTAGTGCCGCTTGCGGTCTGTGGTTAAACCCACTACCAGCGTAGTGTCGAGTCTTTAGATTCCCACACAGAGAGTTTCCCTGCACTGAGCGAAACGTGTAGAGGCCGTATGGTTTTACGGCAGGGCTGCGATCACTTACGTACACTCGTGTGCGTATGGTGTTCGGGCAGGCAATACTAGGGGGCTTTGGTTTAAGCCAGATCCTAGTGTTGCACGGATGGATTTGTTTTGTCTTCTGTGCATCCGCATTCTACGGAATACGGATGCAGGTGTGTATGCACAGTTTTCCGGAGCGATGAAGGAGGAGGTACCTCATTAGGGTTTTGGCAGTTGGTTCGGCCAAAACCGTTATGTGGCAAGCTCATTAGGGTTTTGACAGTTGATTCGGTCAAAACCATTTTGAGGCGGACTCATTAGGGTTTTGACATTTCATTTGGTCAAAGCCATTATGAGCCGGGGACATTATTTACTAATCCATTCATTGATAATTATGTTATGGCTAATTACATTGACCATTTGACCATCTTGACTATGTTGACTATTTGACCAAAGTTGACTTGGATCTTCTTGAAAGATCTAAAGTATTCTTTGGTTTTCTTTTTCTTTTGTTATGATAATGGTCATGTCATTTGTAGCCATCACCTTTATCTTGATGGGATTAGTAATGATAATGTTTTTTTGCATTATTTCAACCATGGTTAGGTTTTCTCTTGGTTAACCTTTTCATTTGCTCATTCTCATTCTCTCTCATAGAAAAGAAATGAGAAACATTTCCATGGTTGCTTCTCCTTCTTCCTCCTCTTGATTTTTCCTTTGATCTCATGTGTTGAGAGAAAAAGGATTCCACTTGACAAACACATCCATACATCTTCTCTACACATCCTAGGGCTTCTAGATTAGCAATCTCCTTGCCCTAGTTACCTCGGCTTGAGGTGGAGCTCGGTGCACATCTCTCGGGTGGATCGTCTTCGACTCAAGGAGGCCGCGGAGGTGGCCAAAGTCCGGATCAACCATCGAGCATGCAAAGAGAAGAACAACAAGAAGAGAAGAACAACAAGAAGAGAAGAGCAACAAGAAGAGAAGGAGTTCAAGTTGAGGTATAACCCCTAACCGAGTAGATACATCTCATGTTAGGATGCTAGTGTATTGTTTAGCAAAGATCCGGCTTTTACGGTCCATGTTACAATGTCCAGAAAATTTTTGTTTTACCGTTTCCGCGACCCCGAAAGTACCGGGAGAGGTAACGTGGACCTAACAAAAGACCAAGGTCTTTAATAAAGAAAAGATCAAAAAGATCTAATCATAAAAATACTAAAAGAAGTATTTTACTTCATTCACTGATCTTTTGATCTATAAAGGCAGAACTTTTTATAAAAACAAGAACTTTTATACTTGGATCTTGAGGAAAAAGCCTCCTTTGAAGAAAATAAACTTGTTCTCTGATCATAAATTTGATCAAATGCGTTTTGCCACTCATGATATAAAAGTTCCTTGCACTCAATTAACATAAATTTGATCAGATGCTAATAAGTTCCTTGCACTCATGATATAAAAGTTCCTTGCACTCATGAACTTTTGTACTTGGATCTTCGTAGAGGTGGACGGATAACACCAATTAGCATCTGCCCCGAATTTCAGGCAAGACGGACCTGCGCGGTCGCGTCTCTCTATTCGGAGGGGAACAGATTCCGGCAAGCCCGGTGGGACATTTTCCTCTTTCCACTCCACACTTCGTGTGTCGTGTTCGCGAACGAATCGCCGTTTGCTAATGGTTGCCCTTGGGTTTCAAGGTACTAAGTTTTGACATTTTGCTTGGTGCAGAAAGGAAAGGATCAATGGCGTTCACCTGCTTGAAGTGTTCCCAATGCAACTACAACCCACGTTCTGCCTCAACTGGAGGCATAGCTTACGGGCCCCAGGCGGCTTCCCTGTTCACGATGCTGGTGGAACAGGTCACCCAAGCCTCCACGGGATTGTTTTTCGGGACCATGCTCCCGTCAGCGAGCTTCACCGTTCCTATGCCCGCACCAGAAGCTCCCAAGAAGTCGGTCTTCGATCGGCTTGCTGCTACCACGACCTCTCTTAGCGGGTCGTCCATCTCCAACTCCTCGGTCTTCGCCATACTGAGCCTGAACTCCGATAGGCCTGCTAAGAAGCCTATGACACTTGAAGTGGCCATCCCAAAGAAGATAGCCATCTCTGGTCCTGAAGTCGTCAAGGTGGCTTCTCCTGCCAAAGAGTCGTTCTTTACAAGACTGACTATTCCGGCTCCCGTTCCTTCTTGAAGGTCTGTCTTTGACGGATTAGATACCGCTACTCAAAAGAAGTCAGTCTTCAAGAGGCTGGCACCAGTTGCGCATCATCTGGACAGGGGGCAAGACAAAGCCATCCCCATCGCCGAACCAACACCGTCCGCTCGACACGCTCGACGTCGCCACTGGCGCCGAGTAAGGAAGGCTGGGGGCAACTCCCCCTCTGGGCTAACTCCACCGGTGGAAATTAATGCTGCTGTTCCAACCGGCAACAGCTTTGAGCTGCTGAACAAGGTGCGCAGGAATTCGCCTACCACCGTATTAAAAAGATCTCCGCCGCCGGTGGAGACTGTCACAGAAATGAAGCCGGAACAGTCCCCACAACGACTGTCTTCTAAAGTTTACAAAATCTGGTGACAAGTCCGAGAGTCGGTGGTTGATCAAGACTATCCCCACCGGCAGAAGAAGCTGAAGGTCCGACAGGAAGAAAACCGTCTCGTTAAGCCACGAAAGGCGACGGCTACTTGGGTACCCACTGCAACGGCCCCCTCAACTTCGACCGCCCATAAGAGGAGAAGGCCGGAGAAAATCCTCATGCCTGCGACAAATGTCAAAGGCACTGAGCCCAAACGCCCTAAGTCTTGCGGCATGGTGGTGCATACCGTTTATATGGCATCTGGAAAAGAGGATATCCTATCTCCACGGGTCATCGACCGCTTACGCGATCCATGATAAAAGCCCAAGAGCAGCAGCAGAAGCTTCAGGAGATGATGACTGCGATGGCCACGCTCACAGGACCAAAAGCAATCCCAGTGATATCCTCGAAGCAACGCCACGAGCAGGAAACTGATGCCGAGTTCCTTCGTAGAATGCTTGAGAATAAGGACAAAGAGGCCGCGGAAAATGCGGCCAATATAAAGCAAATGGCCCTTCTATTCTAAGATATGGTGGGCATGATGATCCGGCCGGATCCCCGAGCCGAAGATCCTCCAGTAATAATTGAAGATGATAGAGGAGAAACATCGAATCCTCTGCCGGCTCTTTCAACAGCCAGGGAAGAGACAATCTCCAAAGCTGCCCTGGATGACTATATTGCTCAGCAAATAAGAGTTCACCAGGCAAATGAAGCGGCTGGCCAAGTTGTTAGAACTGGGCGACCGTATCCAGGCTGGTATGATCAGATAAAGTACCCGCCGGGCTACACGATCCCGAAATTCCATGTATACAAGGGGACAGGCAATCCCCATCAACATGTTGCTCAGTTCAGGGCGCTCTGTGGCAATACTAGTGGCGATGATAAGCTCTTGCTCCACCAATTCGTCGACAGCTTATCGGAGACGACATTTGAGTGGTACTCCGAACTTCCAAATGACTCCGTCAAAACTTTCACGGAAATGGAGTTATTGCTCACCCAGCGATTCGCAAGTGCTAGCGAACGCACCCCAATAACGGCATTGATCAATGCCAGGGTGAAGCCGGGCGAGACGTGGGTTCAGTACGTAATCCGATGGCGGAACCTGTGGTCGAAGTGCGAACAGCGCATCGAAGAAGCACCAGCGGTGGGCATGTTCGTGGGCACCCTAGACCCTCATGCAACTATTTCATAGTTCATGATGTTCTTCAAACCGACCACGTTCCAGGCTTTAATCGACAAGCTGGCCAAGATGGACCAGATGGGTCATAGACCGTCTCCTCCGAAGCCGGAGCTATGGAACAAAAAAGGTAAGGGGTAGGCGACCTTCATTGCAAATACCCAACAGCAGCGCAGTGCTCCAAGACTAACGGATCAATTGGAGGAGAGACGGCGCTATTATAATGAGAAAATGAAGCTCCCTTACTCATTCCCTCGGGATAAAACAAAGAGGCTGTTCGAACTAGCGATGCGCAACAGGCTTATCAATTTGCCGAATCCAAGGCGACCATCGCAACCCGGCGAAGTGAATAATCCCAATTATTGCCCTTACCACCAAACGGTATGCCATCCAATCGAAGATTGCTTCGTCTTTAAGGGATGGATCGAGGATCGGTACCTACAAGGCAAGATTGCACTGTCTGAGAAGTGGAAAGTTGATCAGTCGAAAATACTGCATATTTTAACCGGCAATTTCCTTAACATCTGCATACATATAGGAGAGTACGGTATTCATAATTCACATATTAGCTAATTGGTCGCAAAATAGCAAATTACATGTATTCGACCTTTAAACCGGAAATTCTAGGGAAATTAACCGCATTGCATTACATAGCATATTTTCTTTATCTTGCAACCCCTATTTTGAAGTCTATGCAGGAAACGAGATACTTGCTCGATCAATACATCGCTCGACCATTACAATTGCTCGTAAACTCATTGGAAGCAAATCTGGTATCAACACAGAAGGGTAACTGCAATTCTAAACATCAAAGAATAACCCATACAGCAGTACCAAGCCACAGAAGAAAGCACAGTTCCCGAGGCCATTATTGCGCGGCGGAAGAGCGGCAAAACCCTACCTCACGCGGCGGATCCGCGGTGGGTCCAAGACATCAGCTCCTCAAACTTCACCAAAACTCCTGTTTCAGTGCCCTCAGCTCATAAATGCACATAAACTTCCAGAAGATTCCAGACACTTCCACCAGATCATCAAGTTCCCAAACTACCCTAATCTTTCTAGAACTTTCCTAAACCCTAAGCTAAACCCCAACAACTTGTCAACAAACTTTGGGAGGGAAAGTCTAATTCAAACCTAGACCTAGTTCTATAAATAGGACCCTAGGCTCTCTCATTTCTCAATCTTGGATCATCTTGAAAAATCAAGAAACCCTAGAGAGAAAAAGATTCAACCCATTTTTAGTTTAGCCTTTCTCTTTCTCCATCTTCTTCTTCCTCAAGATTAGTGAGAAATCTTGTAGGAAACCCTAACCCTAATTCCACTCTAAATCCAACATCTTGAGTACCAAATCAAGCGAGAAATCTTCAACCTTTTGGGAGCCGAGCCGATCTTCAATCGGGCAAGTGATCCGAGCCGATCCGCGATCCACGGAGACGAGCGAAGCCAAGTCGACAATCACGTTCCTCCTCTTGTAGTTCTTGAGTGATTGTAACGGAATTGTTGATATAAATAAAAGGTGAAATTTGTTAATCTTGCTTTCTTTTAATTCCGCATCATGTTATCTTTACTGTTCTTGAATATTGTCTATGTGATGATGCGCGAGTAAAACTCCGCTCGTTAAGGAGTCGAGAAGATCTTTAGTATGATGATGTAGCAAATTTGTAATCAATTCTTGAATCCCACGAGATTGTAAACCCTAGCTATTTCAAGAATTGACAACCCAATTCGATTCGATGCTTTCTTGATCAACATCGCTCGAGATTGGGGTGATCCGATCGATTCTTGAAATTACTAGAGGCTAGAATATAAATGGTATCCTCGAAAGAGTAAGGGTTAAGAGATGAAACTTTAATTTCATCAAGAAAACCCTAATTCTCGTCGATAACCATTGATCTAGCATCAATTCTTCGAAGGACAAGAATATGAAATATTGTAGACTACAACACATATAAAGATCCTATCGATTCCTACGAGCCTCTTTTCTTGATTGTCATTTGGAAAATATCATTGAAACCGATTCTTGTTGTTTATAGTTCTTGATTCTTTAGAAAAGATTAGTGACACACGAATACAAATCAATCAATTGAATCGTGTTTTCTCTTATAGTTGCTTAACATTTCATTTCAAACAAATAAAAGTAAAAACGAATCTCGAGATCCCTGAGGACGATCCGCACTCATTCATTAACTTCAACTGACACCGTTGTTTGATTGCGGTCAAATATTTTTGGTTGTGATTTCTTTACTATTTGATTCAATAAACACATCCACGAAAATAATCAGATCAAAATGGCGCCGTTGCCGGGGATCGCGCGTTAATTCGTTTACATTTTATAGTTTGAAGTGAAAGAATTATTACGTTTCATTTCTTGAATTCAAAATTCGTACAAACTCTTATACGTGTGTTGTGAATTGATTGCAAGGTGATCTGGAGCAATCTGAGCTTTGGAAAAATTATTTGGGATATACCAGAGAGCTGGAGATAGCAATATCAAGCAGCTGAAGAAAACTTGTACAGTGAAACCACCAACTGACCGCGGAAGCGCGGCCTGAGCCCTGTATTCGCGGCGGAAGCGCCGCAGTGTAGGGGGATCTCTGGATAATTTTCCTTCAGGTGATTTCTCTCTCTCTCCTCTCTCCCTTTTTAGCTCCAACTAATCCTTTCTGCAGGATTCTTTGCAAACAATAGCTGCGCCGCAAAAGCAAATTAAAATTGTGCGTGATTTTGCTTTTCTTGGTTGTTTTGCATTGCTAATACGGAAATTTAAGGGGCACGGCCAAATCCAAATTAGGTGGGGATTTCATTACCCTTCCTAGGCCCCGAAAACCACCAAACTTGCATCCGCATTTACCCCCATTAACTAAAAGAAATTTAGAGATGACTCTAAGGACTGTCGCGCTCATTTAGGACAAGAGAGGGCCGTGGGTAATTCATTGCTTATCCGCGTTTTTCTGTGGTGCCTAAGGCGAGTGTGTCTAAGGCTAGTGGTTTTTAATTAGGTCCACTGTAGTGGTGGTTCCTTCCCACTTACCTGGCACTCATCCGGCCACAGGGGACAAAGAGGCAGTGAAGGATTGATCCCGCGACTTGTCTTTTGGCAGTTAGGAGCGGTCTAGAGCCGGACCTAGGTGACCATTAGATTTTAGGGTTGTGTGCTGCATTTGGTTGTCGCATCATTTTTTCAAAATCCGTCCCTTTTCAAAAGCAAACACCGCATTCATTTTACCCCTAATTAAAAGCCAACGCTGCCATTTGTACTAACCCTTTTTAGTACAAGATAGGCTGGACACGGGATTCTAGTGCCCGTTTAGTCCGCGTACCTTTTATCGACTCTGAAGTCGATAATTCTCCATTTACCTTTTCTTTACCTACTACCACACCCACACCGATGGATCCGAATCCATCAAACTTCTTTAACCCCAATCTGCCACCGTCCGTTGGTGCGCAGAATCCTCCACACATTTCTCTTCAGGAAAGATGTTATCCACTTAGAGGTCCTCTTTCGACCTGCTTATCCACACCACCAGCAAACGGGGATAACTTTGAAATAAAGCCCCAGTATATCAACCTTCTACCTAAGTATCACGGACTCGAGACCGAGGACGCTTACGTTTTCATTACCAAATTTGAAAACGTATGCGCTATGATGGGTACGTCTCAACTTTCTGTGGATGCGATGCGTCTACGACTTCTTCCTTTTACCTTGTGCGATATAGCCGAGAAGTGGCTATATAACACAACCGCACACTCCATCACTAATTGGGAAGAATTCGTCGCAGCATTCCTAAAGAAATTTTACCCAGTCCAACGAACGGCTCGAATTCGTAGTGAATTGAACCAATTTGCCCAGCTCCCTACCGAACCATTTTCAAAGTACTTTGAACGTTTCAAGGATTTAATGGTTCAATGTCCTCATCACGGCATCCCGAGATGGGAGCTTTGCCGAATCATCTATGAGGGCAGTAACCCTAGCACCAAACAAAGCCTTGAAAATATGTGTCAGGGTACATTTATGACTAAAGACGATGGGGAAGCCTGGCGATACTTAGAAGAATTCGCTGAAAAATCACTGATTTGGGAGAGTGGAACCCAACCACTGAATAGGGGTGGCGTACACCAAGTAGATGTGTCCATAGGTGTTCGAGCAGAAATGGCAGCAATGCAAAAGAAGCTCGACGCTATGGAACACAAATTTGCAGCAGCCTCCCTAAACCCGGTATCACTCCCCAAAACTATTTGTGGGTGCTGTTCTGATCCGTCACACTTAACGGAAGAATGTCCTTTAAACTCGGCGTTTCAAGGTCACGAGCATTCTAATGCCGCATTTCAACGACCTCGAAATGATCCATATTCTTCCACGTACAATCAGGGTTGGAGGAACCACCCGAATTTTGCTTGGAACCAAAATCAATCTCAAAACACGGTTCCAAACACAAATAACTTTCAAAGGGCTCTTCCTCCACCACAACAGCAACCCCTTCAGCTCACTCAGCACCCCTACCAGTCACAAAATTTCCAAAACCAGGGCAACACTCCTGCACAGTCTAATCCTATGCAGTCCTGTTCTGACGATTTCTCTCAATTTACTCAAACCATGAAATCACTTTTATCCAATTTCATGGAGGTTTCAACTGAGGTTAGATCTTCCGTCAGTGAAATAAAGAAAAACTCAGCGTCACAAGCTGAGAGTATTAGAACGATGGAAGCTGAAATCGCACGCCTCAAAGCTGAAATGAGTGCGAGAGAAAAAGGGAAACTTCCCTCTCAACCCCTACAGAATCCTGGGCATTACAATGTAAATGCCATTACCACGTTGAGATCGGGAAGAATGCTGAATAATAATGTCGGGGAAGATATTGATAATACTGAAAATCATGTCAAAACCCCGGCTGAGACTTTTCCACATACACACACTTCTCCTTCTGATCCTTCTTCTTCTACCAAACCACCTTCGCACGAGCCTATTCTCCAGTTCCCTTTAGGCTCAACACCTTCACCCAACCCTTATAGTTCTCCACAGACGGTCCCCACACCTCTTTTGGGATCTCGTCTACCCCCCTTTCCTTCTCCTATGATGGACCCTGCGCTTATTGCGAAAGCACCTTACCCGAACCGGCTAAGGGCTAACAGAACGAGTCCTCATATGGAGAAAATTTTAGAAATGTTCAAACAAGTTAACATCAATATCCCTCTCCTAAATGCGATTCAACAAGTCCCCGCTTATGCGAAAATTCTAAAGGACTTGTGCACTAGGAAGAGGAAGACTCAGGTGCCAAAGAAGGTCTTTATGGCTAATAATATCAGCACTGCTTTTATTCCCCAGCTACCAAAGAAACGAAAGGACCCAGGATGTCCTACAATATCGATTTCGATTGGGGGTAAAAACATAAATCGTGCTCTTTTAGACCTTGGCGCGAGTGTTAACTTGTTACCTTATTCTGTCTATGAGCAACTAGGAATTGGAGAGCTGAAACCTGCTCATTGTACTCTCCAGATGGCGGACCGATCTATCACCAAACCAAGGGGTGAATTAGAGGATGTGCTAATAAAGGTCGGGGAATTTGTTTTCCCTGTAGACTTCATTGTGCTCGACACACATCCTGTAGCAAACCCCCGGGGCCAAATTCCGGTGATCTTAGGTCGTCCTTTCCTTGCCACTTCCAACGCTGTTATAAACTGTAGAAATGGTTCAATGAATTTATCATTTGGAAATATGACCATTGAACTAAATATCTACAGAGTTGGGAGTCAGCCATCAGAACCTAGTGCTCATATTTTAGATGTGTGTTCTGTTCATGAGATCGCTCCCGATAGTTGTGGAGCCGAGGAACTTTGCTTTAATGATCTCGATGACATTAGCACATCTCTGCTTGATCTTACACTTGATCTTAGTGAGGACACTACACTTACACTTGAGTCCTGCACTTCTGACTTTTCTCCACCCGAGTCTGTATCTTTCACAGGCTCTGAGCTTCTTTGTAAATCCAAAAATCATTCTATGATCCTTCCTTCGATCATTTCTCCGCCTGAATTAGATCTCAAGGTCTTACCTTCTCACCTAAAATATGCATATCTTGGTGAGAACGAGACTTTACCGGTTATAATTTCCACTTCTCTTGCATCAGAGCAAGAGAATGCACTTTTATCGGTATTAAGATCTAATAAAGAGGCGTTTGGTTGGAGTATGGCGGACATCAAAGGGATCAGTCCCTTGATTGTTGAACATCATATACATGTGATGGATGATGCCAGACCGACCCGAGAACCACAGAGACGGTTAAATCCCGTCATGAAGGAAGCTGTCATGAAAGAGATCGTCAAATGTTTAGATAGTGGTATTATATACCCGATCTCCGATAGCCAGTGGGTAAGTCCTATACACGTCGTTCCTAAGAAATCCGGCATCACAGTTATCACAAATGAAGCGAATGAGTTGATTCAGACACGCACCCAAACTGGGTGGCGTGTATGCATCGATTATAGAAAACTCAACGCTGCTACGAGGAAAGATCATTTTCCTTTACCATTTATTGATCAAATGCTGGAACGCTTACCGGGACGACAATACTATTGTTTCATGGACGGTTACTCAGGCTACAATCAGGTCCCCATCGCCAAAAAGGATCAAGATAAAACCACTTTTACTTGTCCTTTTGGTACCTTTGCTTACAGTCGCATGCCCTTCGGGCTATGC
Source organism: Agapanthus africanus (assembly GCA_030015575.1). NCBI lineage: Eukaryota > Viridiplantae > Streptophyta > Magnoliopsida > Asparagales > Amaryllidaceae > Agapanthus > Agapanthus africanus. The sequence continues at coordinate 383,129,747 of JASDDO010000022.1, read as the reverse complement.
AATGCTCCCGCTACCTTTCAGCGGTGTATGATGGGGATATTCTCTGATATGGTAGAGAATTTCCTGGAGATCTTTATGGACGACTTTTCGATTTTTGGAGACTCTTTTTCTGAATGCCTAGCGAATCTGGACGCTGTTCTTACTCGATGCAAAGAGAAGAACTTGACTTTAAACTGGGAAAAATGCCACTTTATGGTCCAAGAAGGAATAGTCCTTGGACATGTCATTTCACAGAAGGGCATTGAGGTTGACAGAGCTAAAGTAGATGTCATTCAAAACCTCCCTCATCCCAAAAGCGTCAAAGATATTCGCTCTTTCCTTGGCCATGCTGGCTTTTATAGGAGATTTATAAAGGACTTTAGCAAAATTGCTAGACCTTTAACACTACTCCTGGCCAAGGATACGACTTTCCACTTTGACTCGGATTGCGAGACAGCTTTCGACTCACTTAAACACTCACTCACTTCAGCCCCCGTTTTATCATCACCAAATTGGGACTACCCTTTTGAGCTGATGTGTGACGCATCTGATTTTGCAGTAGGTGCTGTCCTTGGACAACACATTGAAAAGATGCCACACGTGATTTACTATGCCAGTAAGACCTTGAATGATGCACAAATCAATTATACAACCACAGAGAAAGAACTATTAGCGGTTGTATTCGCATTGGAGAAATTCAGGCCTTACTTAATCGGCTCACCTATTGTTGTATATACTGATCATTCCGCTTTAAAACATCTGTTGGCAAAGAAAGATGCCAAAGGTCGACTAATACGTTGGATCCTTCTTTTACAAGAATTCGATCTTGTTATCAAAGATAAGAAAGGATGTGAAAACGTAGTAGCTGACCACCTTTCACGCATCGTTTCTTCCCCTGTGACCCTGCCGATCAATGACTCATTCCCTGACGAACAACTCTTGAGCGTATCCTCTGAACCATGGTTCAGGGATATTGTGAACTATCATGCCACGGGATTGATACCGAGCGATTGGTCTAAACAGGACAAATACCGCTTTCTTTCCCAAGTAAAACACTATTACTGGGACGAGCCTTATTTGTTTAAATATTGTCCTGATCAGATCATTCGCCGGTGCGTCCCGAATGAAGAGTTCAAGAGTATTCTTTCATTTTGTCATGATCAGGCCTGTGGGGGTCACTTTGGTCCAAGAAAAACAGCGGAAAAGGTTTTGCAATCTGGATTTTATTGGCCGACCTTATTCAAGGACGCATTTGAACATTGCAAAACCTGTACACAATGTCAGTATACGGGTAGAATATCCCAAAGGAATGAAATGCCTCAGCAACCCATTCTGGTTGTTGAAATGTTTGATGTTTGGGGCATAGATTTTATGGGTCCTTTTCCCAACTCCTTTGGGAATCTGTACATATTGCTGGCGGTTGATTATGTCTCCAAGTGGGTAGAAGCCATTCCAAGTCGCACTAATGACAAGAAAGTTGTCATTAAGTTCTTGAAAGAAAATATCTTCTCGCGATTTGGACACCCACGCGCTATTATTAGCGATAATGGGACACACTTCTGCAACAGATCTTTCGAGACTCTGATGCGGAAATATTCAATCAACCACCGTCTTTCTACACCCTATCACCCCCAAACAAGCGGGCAGGCTGAGATCTCAAACAGACAAATCAAACTTATCCTGGAGAAAACTGTTGCTAAAAATAGAAAAGACTGGTCGACCAAATTGACGGATGCTCTTTGGGCATTCAGGACTGCATATAAGACCGACCTAGGAATGTCTCCATATAGGATAGTGTTTGGAAAAGCATGTCATCTACCTGTTGAGATAGAACATAAAGCATTGTGGGCTATAAAAGAAATTAATTTTGATTTAAACCTTGCTTGCAACTTTCGGAAGCTGCAACTAAACGAGCTAAGCGAACTCCGCGATGAAGCTTATGATAATGCTGTAATCACAAAGAATAGGACTAAGGTTTTTCATGATAAAAACATTGTAAGGAAAACATTTTTACCTGGTCAACAAGTCCTTCTTTATGATTCACGATTACACCTTCATGCGGGTAAGCTCCGATCTCGTTGGAAGGGACCTTTTGTTGTGCGGTCTGTATACCCGCACGGGGCAGTAGATATTGAAAATGTTAAAAACGGCACTGTTTTCAAAGTAAATGGACATAGATTAAAGCCGTATTTTTCCACTGACCCCACGGAGGAGCTCTTGTTCTTACAAGAGCCAGTTTATCTTGATTAAAATTCCTCCGTCTCACTTTCATGTCCAGTATATCATTGCATCATTATTTTGAATGAAGGTGAGTAAATAAAACAAGTTTGGGGGAAGATCTTCACTTATATATTTGCCCCCACTAATAATTCTCCCCAGATTTACAGATTTTTGTAGGTATAACTGTCGGCAACAGTGAGGACACTGTTGAAAACAAGTTTGGGGGAGGTTTGTGCTTATTTTCGCATCATTTGCATATCATCTGCATAAGCACAAAACATTTCTTTTAAAAATCTATAAAAAATGAAAAAAATTTCAAAACCCATAAAAATTTAAAAATTTTCAAATATAAAAATAATTTTAATATTTACACTTTTTTTTATATAAATAAGATAATGAAAGTTTATACAGTGAACAATTACATCCATGAGATTAGAAAAATTTTAGAAAACTAAGAAAATTAGAAGTTTTCTTATACGAACTAGTAATAAGTAGTTATGAGCTGTTGTCCCAAGGGTTAGTAAGATGAAAGACGTCACTAATCTGAGGATAAAAATAAGTCTGAAAAATAGTTTCTATTCTGGAAGCCAAACATTTTGAACGTTGCTACCCTGCTAGTCGCACTTACACACGTCTTGAAGCCTGGGATAGTAGAGGATACCTTGAAATGCTCTTGTCTTAAAGCCAAAAGTATGAAAAGAAAAATAGTATTTTTGAAAATGGTGAGAAAAATGGACACTGGTTTTGTTATCACCAAGGGTAAGAAAAATATATAGCAAAAGGGTGCTTCTTCACCTAGTGCCCCAAGGTCAACTGGTCTGGGAGTCACTGCTATGCCTGAGGTGGTGCAAGATTAGGAAAATACACCAAGTTAGCGAGCACATCAGTAATCGGTCGGTTAGTACCTCAAGAAGTATTAACGGTCGCATGAAAGTGTGTAAGCAATCTCGTTTGTCAAGAAGTACTGAGGCCGATGGGCAAGGGTATGATAGCTTGAATTGAATTCTCCGGGTGTAGGGATGTCTTTACACACACGCAGGGTGATATGATCGATGTTTGGAATAAAGATAGGAATGAAGAATAAGACGATGTTTTATTGAGGGAGGACGTGATTTCTAACATTTTTTCATGACCATTAAGATAGGGCTCATGACAACCGAAAAGCTAGCTTAGTTGGAAACCCTAATTTTCAAGGCTTTTCTTTTACAATTCTTATCTTTAAATGTAATATTCATGATCTTGCTTTTATTTTTGGATTTTGTGGGTGCAATCCGCTGAAAACCCTCAGGAGACAACACTCCTCCTACTAGGGACACCTAGAGGTTTAAAGGCTTGTTGCACGTGCTCAGTGCAATCGTGTTGCCTACGAAAGTGTGCTAGTTAGTTTTTTCTCTTTCTTTGTTTTCTCCTTCTCTTTTTAATAAAACATTCTCTCGAGACGATCGAAATTAAGTTTGGGGGTATTTGATCAGTCGAAAATACTGCATATTTTAACCGGCAATTTCCTTAACATCTGCATACATATAGGAGAGTACGGTATTCATAATTCACATATTAGCTAATTGGTCGCAAAATAGCAAATTACATGTATTCGACCTTTAAACCGGAAATTCTAGGGAAATTAACCGCATTGCATTACATAGCATATTTTCTTTATCTTGCAACCCCTATTTTGAAGTCTATGCAGGAAACGAGATACTTGCTCGATCAATACATCGCTCGACCATTACAATTGCTCGTAAACTCATTGGAAGCAAATCTGGTATCAACACAGAAGGGTAACTGCAATTCTAAACATCAAAGAATAACCCATACAGCAGTACCAAGCCACAGAAGAAAGCACAGTTCCCGAGGCCATTATTGCGCGGCGGAAGAGCGGCAAAACCCTACCTCACGCGGCGGATCCGCGGTGGGTCCAAGACATCAGCTCCTCAAACTTCACCAAAACTCCTGTTTCAGTGCCCTCAGCTCATAAATGCACATAAACTTCCAGAAGATTCCAGACACTTCCACCAGATCATCAAGTTCCCAAACTACCCTAATCTTTCTAGAACTTTCCTAAACCCTAAGCTAAACCCCAACAACTTGTCAACAAACTTTGGGAGGGAAAGTCTAATTCAAACCTAGACCTAGTTCTATAAATAGGACCCTAGGCTCTCTCATTTCTCAATCTTGGATCATCTTGAAAAATCAAGAAATCCTAGAGAGAAAAAGATTCAACCCATTTTTAGTTTAGCCTTTCTCTTTCTCCATCTTCTTCTTCCTCAAGATTAGTGAGAAATCTTGTAGGAAACCCTAACCCTAATTCCACTCCAAATCCAACATCTTGAGTACCAAATCAAGCGAGAAATCTTCAACCTTTTGGGAGCCGAGCCGATCTTCAATCGGGCAAGTGATCCGAGCCGATCCGCGATCCACGGAGACGAGCGAAGCCAAGTCGACAATCACGTTCCTCCTCTTGTAGTTCTTGAGTGATTGTAACGGAATTGTTGATATAAATAAAAGGTGAAATTTGTTAATCTTGCTTTCTTTTAATTCCGCATCATGTTATCTTTACTGTTCTTGAATATTGTCTATGTGATGATGCGCGAGTAAAACTCCGCTCGTTAAGGAGTCGAGAAGATCTTTAGTATGATGATGTAGCAAATTTGTAATCAATTCTTGAATCCCACGAGATTGTAAACCCTAGCTATTTCAAGAATTGACAACCCAATTCGATTCGATGCTTTCTTGATCAACATCGCTCGAGATTGGGGTGATCCGATCGATTCTTGAAATTACTAGAGGCTAGAATATAAATGGTATCCTCGAAAGAGTAAGGGTTAAGAGATGAAACTTTAATTTCATCAAGAAAACCCTAATTCTCGTCGATAACCATTGATCTAGCATCAATTCTTCGAAGGACAAGAATATGAAATATTGTAGACTACAACACATATAAAGATCCTATCGATTCCTACGAGCCTCTTTTCTTGATTGTCATTTGGAAAATATCATTGAAACCGATTCTTGTTGTTTATAGTTCTTGATTCTTTAGAAAAGATTAGTGACACACGAATACAAATCAATCAATTGAATCGTGTTTTCTCTTATAGTTGCTTAACATTTCATTTCAAACAAATAAAAGTAAAAACGAATCTCGAGATCCCTGAGGACGATCCGCACTCATTCATTAACTTCAACTGACACCGTTGTTTGATTGCGGTCAAATATTTTTGGTTGTGATTTCTTTACTATTTGATTCAATAAACACATCCACGAAAATAATCAGATCAAAAGTAAACCCACCACAACCGCACACTCCTAAAAAGACGGATACACCGGGGGCAACGTGCTCTTTTGTTGAAGAAGCTCTATGGTATGTGGCCCTTTTAGCCAAAACCAAAAGGATGCTGAATGATCTCCAGACATGCCCGGCGATCAGATGGAAGAATCCGCTGGAACCCCAGATCATCGAAGGAATGCTAAAACCGCGCCCGACTCCAAGAATCGGTGGTGATAGCCAAAGTGTTCACACCCAGCCGTCGAAATCTCCGAAGAAGAAAAAGAAATCCAAGAATCCCGTGAAGCCTGATGACAAGCACACGGACCGGCAGAAATAGATCGACGCGCTGGAAGAGTACAACCAGAAGGTGCGAAATCCAATCACGCTCCAAGAATTCCTCAGCCACGTCCTTGAAGACGGAGATGATGGAGAAGACTCATCAGATGGATCTGAGGATTACGTAGCAAGTTGTCATGTGATCTCTCACTCATTGATAGACGATGAAGAGGCTCCTTGCACCAAGAGACCGGGGGCAGGTCCTTAGTCGGAACTTCTATGGACGCCAGATGAAATGATCGACACCTTCCTGAGTGAAATTCATCTGAAAAGTAAAGCCGATCGGGAGCGTGAGATGGCCATATTTGAAAAGGCCAAGCGACGGCGACTAGACGAAAGAGTCAAGACACTTCCGCCGAATCAAGGGACATCCGTCGCGAATAAAAACAAGTTCAAGATGAGGAAAAGGTTTGCTAAAGCCATATCGACGGGAATGAAGCTACCACCCTCCGAAGGAAACACTGTCGGTGAAGCAGAAATGCATCCTAGCTACTGCTCATATCATCGAAAGATTTCGCACCCCACCGAAGAATGCGACGCTTTTAAAAGATGGTGACAGGGATATGTTGCTCACTGGCAGGATTTCAAGCGGATTAAACACAAAACTCGTCGGGAGCAGAGAAGTACGACCGAAGAGCATAAATGAACCACCAGCAACTGTTGCACAATCAGCACTGGGGGATCACAAGTTCTCACCTTCGGGAGAGACTCTGACGAAAAGATGGCCCTTGGCCCTCTCTTTAAAGAGTCCACCTCGGGGAAAGAGGAGGGGCCGAAGACCTGTGAAAACATTCAGCTACGCAATCGTACGCTGCCCGAGAAGAATCTCGGACCCACAAACAGAAAAGATAAAGGGAAAAGAAAAGGTCTCTGAGGATATCGCCTTAGATGACCAAGTCATAAAAGAGCTGACCGCCAAGGACCTGCCAAAGAAAAGTAAGGTGGACTACAACATTCTGGCACACTTGAGGAAGTTACCCTCGCAGCTCAGCATTCTCGACGCCCTTTTACTATCAAAAGAAGCAAGAGATTCGTTGATCAAGGCGCTACAAGAGCCAGAGCAATTCCAAGCTTTTCTCACCGAAGAAAAGATGAAGGACGAGTTGGAAGAAGTACACACAGCCGATATTACCTTCGGCGATGAAGATCTCCTCCTCGGGACGTGTGAGTACAACCGTCCCTTTTATGTCTTCGGGTACTGTCATGACATCAAGATAGGTAAAATCCTGGTCGATAATGGGTCCTCCGTCCACCTCCTTAACGTGAGGGTGTTGAAGGAAATATGCATGATCGTTCATCACCTCGCTCGTGATAAAATCACCATCTCCGGCTTCGATTCCCAGTCATCACAGACCCTTGGGTGTGTGATACTGACGCTGCGCTTCGTACTACTCGTCACAGATATTAAATTTCACGTCATCGATGCCAAGACATGCTATAATGCTTTGCTTGGTCGTCCTTGGTTACACGAGTACAACATCATCCCTTCTACACAGCATCAGTGTATGAAATACTTCAAGGATGGTATCGAGTATACCGTAACAGGAGAGCTGAACCCATTCTCCGTAAATGAAGTACGAAAGTACGAAGATGCAAAATACTTCTTACCAGACTTTGAAGACACAGAGAGATGTCATAAACCGGAGAATAAAGCTATCACCACCATCCCGGTCTTCGGGAGTGATACCGAGGAAGAGGAAGAGATAGTTTATTCAGGGCCACCCCGGTACAACAAACTGGGACCGTCCACTCCTATGCTTATCTTCGGCAGCGACTCGGAAGATGAGGTCCACGCCGTATTATCGGCTCGACCTTCAATACAAACATTCGCTGATGAAGAGCAAAGTTTGCAAGTTGCCATGGTTCCGCACAAGCATCATAAAGAACTAGACGTGCTTGATACCTACAGTGTGGAAGAGCTGCAGACGTTCTATATCCCTCCCAGGCGAGAAGGTGAAAAGGCGATCCTATTCAACCAATCAGGGGAAACTAAAGTGGAGAAAGAAATCTGGCACGGCGCAGATTCCACACTCGACAGGCTCCAGCTCATCCGTTTGCCCAGATATTACACAGACGGACTAAGGAGACTCTTGAGACGCCAAGGTGTACCCCTTAAACAAACTGCTCGACAAGCACGGTTCTATAACAGGATCTGGAATGTCCCTGAACTCAGCGAAAGCTGCCTAACGGGAAAATGGAAACGATCGGGCTTGGATATGTTCAATCCAAGAAATGGGAGTTACTCCATGACTGCTACGTCATACATGACTTTGATAAAGAGGTAGATGCTTTTTAGGAAAATGCTAACCCTGAATCAGAAAGAGCTCCCGATGTAAAAATGACTAGTCCGTCGTTTGAAGAACAAATGGACAAGCTTATAAGGGAAGCGAGTCAAAAGGTTCGAGACGACCACAATCGCGAAATGGCCATCTACGAGAAAGCAAGGACGCAATGCCTTCTTCAACAGGCTGCGAAAGATGAAAATGCTCCTTCCTGTCAACCCATTGTACAAAAGGCACAACGCAGAGGCAGAAACAAACCATAAAACGGGAAAGGCGTCCGAGAGTGACAAAGCGGGACCAAGAAGCCACGCGATCGGGAATCGAATAATCCAGATTCGTCTCTTATAAAGAAGATGAGTCGAGCATACTCTTTTCCTCAGAATAAAACATGGAAGATACTCGATCTCGCCATAAGACATCAAATGATTATACTCCCGGAGTCCAAGCACCCCAAGCAAGCAGGCAAAGTCTCTCATCCGGACTATTACTCCTATCATAGGGCAATAGGACATCCTATTGAAGACTGCTTCACCTTCAAGAACTGGGTCGAAGATCAATATAGACAGGGCAGGTTCGCTCTATCCAGCAGCTGGAGGGTAACCCCGCCGCAGAAGCATGAACCCAAATCCACGAGGTTAGAACCAGATCCACATCAGTCTTAGAAGCGAGCTCGTACCTGTCACATGATAACGCTATCAGAAGAAGACCCCGACGGTATGGATAATCTCCTCTGGTGCTTCGAAAACAATGATGACGAGGTTATCTTAGAGTTTCAACCGGCGCTGAAAGAGCTGGAAGATAGAATACATACCAGTGCAGATAACCTCAAGAAAATTGATTTGGGGACGGCAAGTGACCCTTGACCGACATTCGTCAGCGAATTGTTGTCTGAAGAAAGGGTGGCTACACTAAAGGACGTGCTCATGCAGCATAAAGATTGCTTCGCATGGAATTATTCCGAGATGCTAGGACTAGATCCCGAGATTGATGTACACAAGTTGGCAATATCCCCAGACGTCAAGCTAATCAAACAAGCACCGAGGAGAATGCGGCTCGTGCTTGAGATGAGCATCAACGCCGAGGTCAAGAAGCTAATCGACTCTGGTTTCATCCAAGAGGTTCAGTATCCTAATTGGATCGCCAACATTGTCCCAGTGATGAAGAAAAACGGGACAGTATGCATATGTGGGGATTTTCGGGATCTCAATAAAGCCTGCCCGAAAGATGACTTCCCAGTACCAGTCACCGAGCTAATGATTGACAATACGTCCACCCACGAGGTTTTCTCCTTCATGTACGGCTCGTCAGGATACAATCAGATAAAAATGCACCCCGAAGACCAGAAGCACACCGCTTTCCGGACCCCTTTGGGTATATTCTTCTACAAGGTGATGCCTTTCGGTCTAAAGAACGCTGGCGCCACCTATCAGAGAGCCATGACGAAGATCTTCGATGAACTCATACATGAAATCGTCGAATGCTATATCGACGACCTCATGGTGAAAAGCAAATCATACGAGGAACATTTAGAGCATTTGAAGACCGTGTTTCAACGCCTTCGGCAATACAACTGGAAGATGAACCCTCTCAAATGCGCGTTCGAAGTTTCCTCGGGCAAATTCCTAGGATTCATCGTCCGACACCGAGGCATCAAAATAGACCCGTCGAAGATCAAGGCGATCATGGAAATGCCTCCGCCAAGGACTCTCAAGCAATTGCGGTCTCTCCAAGGAAAGCTCGCGTACATACGGCGATTTATAGCCAATCTTTCGGGCAAATGCCGTCCTTATATCCACCTGATGAAGAAAGGAACCCTTTTCGCCTGGTATCACAAATGCCAAAGGGCGTTGCACGAAATCAAGCAATACCTGCAGAATCCGCCAGTACTGGCCGCTTCGGTGAAGGGAAAGCCTCTTATTCTGTATACAACCGCCCGTGAAGGTTCCTTAGGCGCATTATGGGCACAAGAGAACGACCAAGGGAAGGAAAGAGTGCTCTACTATTTGAGTCGAGTTCTGCTGGGGGCAGAAAACAATTATTCTCCCATCGAAAAACAATGCCTGGCATTAATCTTCGCGATAACGAAGCTCAGGCACTATGCATAGGCGCATGAAGTCCGTCTCATATCGAAGGTGGATCCTCTCAAATATTTGATGTCAAAGGACATATTGACGGGGCGGCACGCTAAATGGGCCTTGCTCTTGATGGAATTCTCAATAACGTATCATACTCTTAAGGCAGTGAAGGGACAGGCCATTGCCGACTTCCTCGCTGAGCATCCGATACCTGCCGATTCTCTCTTGAACTGCGAATTCCAGACGAACATGCGTTTGACACGATCGACGGAAGTGATACCCGATGGGAACTTTACTTCGATGGAGCTTCTTCCATGAAGAAGCGCAAGAAAAGCACCCCCATAATCAAATCAGGGGTAGGCCTCATTTTCGTAACTCCACAAGGAGGGATAATGTGCTTTGTCTTCTCCTTAACAGAGCCGAGGACAAACAATGAAGCCGAATACGAAGCTTTGATAGCAGGTCTCGAGATTGCCATTGACATGGGGATTGAAAACCTCTTCATATACGGAGATTCCCGACTGGTCGTTAGTCAAGTAAACAGCGACTATCAAACGTGCAAACCAGAACTGGTGAAGTACGACGCGAGGGTACAGCAACTGCTGACCCAAATACCTTCCTATACCTTGAAAAGCATACCACGTGCCGAAAAAAGCAAGGCGGATGCATTAGCCAAGCTCGCTAAAGAACTGGCTGACGAAAACCTCGATGACGTGAGGATCGTTGTTCAAAGCCGTCGAGTCCTCGCACCGGCAGAAATATTTCTAGAGACGTCCGAGGAAAAGGGAACGACCGAGCAAATGGATCTGCAAGTAAAAGACAGGAAAAGGCTGAGGATTGGAGAGAAGTCTTTATAGACTACTTCAAATCCCGTCGGACGCCTGAAGATGCGTCCTCAAAACATCAGCTCAAGAAGCGAGCCCTGTCTTTCGCCTTCGTCAATAATACTTTGTACAAGAGGTCATTTGATTCTTTGTGGTTAAGATGCCTGGGACCCGAAGAAGAAAAAAGTGTCATTCAAGAAACTCACGACGGACTCTGTGGTTCTCACCAAGCCAGGCCGAAGATGAAGCTGAAGATCAAACGGATGGGTTATTATTGGCCCACGATGATCCAAGACTGCCTTGAGTATGCGAAGCAATGCCACTCATGCCAGATCCATGGGGACTTTATCCACCAGCATCCGAATCTATTACATCCGACAGTGGCTAGCTGGCCGTTCGAAATGTGGGGGACTGACATAATCGGCCCCATCGAACCAGCATCGTCCAGAGGTCATCGATTCATTTTGGCGACAACTGATTACTTCTCTAAATGGGAAGAAGCAGTACCGCTGAGGGAAGTGAAGACGGAGAATATCCTCCATTTCTTCAAGACACACGTCATTTATCAGTTTGGCACTCCGCAACGGATTATCTCCGATAACGGACCAGCCTATAGAAGCCACAAGATCAGCCACTTCGCACAACAGCATAACATAGACTGGAGATACTCCTCAGTCTATAATCCCTGAGCTAACGGTCTAGCTGAGGCTTTTAACAAGACCTTGAGGAAGATCGTGAAAAAGACGGTGTCCCGAAATAAGAAGGACTGGCACGAGAGACTCCATGAAGCTCTCTGGGCGTATCGAACTACGTTCAAAATGGCCACGAACACAACGCAGTACGCATTGATATTCGGTACAGAGGCGGTGCTCCCCCTCGAGATAGAGCTACCCTCTCTACGAGTGGCAGTTCACAACGAGCTAACGGACGAAGAAAATGCTCACCTTCGGCTTGAGGAGCTCGATGCCCTTGATGAAACCCGGCTCATAGCGCAACAAAATCTGGAGGCTTATAAAGCAAAGATGACGTGTTCATATGAGAGATTGACCAGGCCGAGAACATTCTACCAAGGCGAACTCGTGCTAGTGGTCAAAAGACCTATGATCCATAATCGTGCCAAACGGGGGAAATTCGAGCCAAACTATGATGGCCCATATATCATAGACATAGTCTACCAGGGTGGAGCCTATCTACTCATGGATATGCATGGCGAAAGGCCCTTTAGGCCAATAAACAGTCGCTTTCTGAAGAAATACTACGCTTGACGAGTCACGGCCTAGGTCAATGATAGATGATGACGCCTATGTCCGCTCGCTATCTTCCTAAGCCCAAACTCTATAAGTAGTAACCGGCAACGGACCGAAACGTCCTTAAAACTAACAACGGACCACTATTTCCTAAAACTAGCCGTCGACCGAGATGTCGATAAACTACGGTGGATTGCAGCTGTTAGTTATGTATATGCTCTAGAGGCCATTGTTGTACATATGATGTATATTATGATGGATGCTTAGATATATACAGAGAGGACTTTCTTGCTCGTCATGATAGTATGCTATTTGGTTTCACTTTATCTTAACATGTTGACTTGTATTCGTTTACTGTTTTACTCTCACATGTTGATAAAGCCCTTAGGATCTGTACTCAACTACTGGGACTATGATGAGATCATACTAGTGGGGCCGCGGTAGTCGATGAGTACATCCTATAACTGTTCCTAATCGAGGGTATATCGAGACAGGGCATCGATACACCAGAGTAGACTAGCATATACGCATCTTGACCTATATGATGGGCGATGGAAGATCCCATATCCATCGGTGTTAGACATCAGAGATGGTGTACGGGTGCTCAGTGGAGACTGGGTACACTGGACGGACTCGCCGAGAACTCCCAGATGGTGATATACCACACGTCAGATGGCAGTTCTCCGGTGACACAGGTACAGGGTAGTCTATAGACCCGAGATCGTCATGGAGTCTTGTGTGATTCCCACTGTGCTTTAATTTCCACCTTACCACGTCCAAGAGGGCGTGCAAAACGGTGGCTTTTGGGTACAGTCCCGAATCACATGGAGGTAATGAGCGATAGGAGGGGATTCGTCTCTCCCGGTATAGGGAGTTGATGTTGTGCTGTGTTCGATTGGCTTTAACTGGAAGTCTCTGGCCAGGGCTGATATAGAGATTTACTGGTAAGTGTTACTAGTAGTTTCTCGACCCGTTATGAGCCACACATCGACACGACTTATCGGTTACTGGGGTCTGACATATACCACCCCTAGACTTGATACGCGACATATCAGACGAACAGACCGGACTGTACGGGAGTGTTACTGATCAGATTCACAGGAGAACGCAGAGGCTAGCTTGTTGATCTTCTGATCGCTCAATACCTGGGTGGCTGTTACGTTTAGCTGACCGCTTGCAGCTTGTGGGTGTTTGATATGATCATCACCTGCTACCGGAGTATTGACGATTCTTTAGAGTCCTACACAGAGGTTTCTTGGCTCAGGCGAAACGGAGTAGAGGCACATATGTGATATGTGCAGGACCGAGAATAATGCGATATGGGATACCGTATTATATTCTCGCGATATTTAGATATGAACCGGGACATCGGATCAAGTGTTGATTCGATGAATCGGTACATGATATATTAGTCGGTAATATTCGATATAGCCGGATCGTCGGATCAAGTGTTGATTCGATGATTTAATGTATAATAATATATATGATATATTATTACATTATCTAATATTGGCTCGCTTTATTATTTTAATTTTCTAATTGGATGATACATTGATATATATGCGATATATGTTAATTGAATTATTTTCTTTTGTTGCAAATATATAATATATATATGTGATATATATTATTGTGACATGATATGATTAATTGTTAAACATGTTTAAGGATGATTAATTGAGGTTAGGGTTTGATTAGGGTTAGTTGCTTCATGCACCTTCTAGAAGCTATTTCTTTTGTCATGGTTAAGATATTTTTGTGATGACACATTATTAACCCAACCAAACCCTAACTCTAGTTTATTCTCTACACATTCTCATCCAATCATCCTTGACCATGGTTAATAATCAATCATATAGGTTTTATTCTATTCATCACAAAAGAAAAAGAATTCATTATCTTTTCATTATCATCTTCTTCCTTCTTCAAGAAAGCTTGCTAGTTTTTCTTTAAGTGATGAAATAAAATGAGAAAATGATTTAAAAAGAAAGCTAAATTACTACTCTCTCATCCTCATCTCATCTAGCCCATGGGATTAGTGTGTTCTTCTATTTTGAGTGAGAAAGCTTGAGCCGTAGCAACTTTAAGGTAGATCATCAGAGGTTTGGAATACTTCGAGCTAGCATGGATCGTTCGAGTCGTGGAGCCTCTCATGAGTCCGGGAGATCGTGGATCGCGGCAAAGGGACTTCTACTCGGAGCTTGTGAAGTGAAGGAGCGGACTACAAAGGTTGTAATCCCTCACACTTAGATAAAAGTTATCATCTTGCATATTAAACCCTAATAATCTAGCAAAGATCCCGGCTTTGGGTTGTTCGGCACGTCTAAAATTTAATCCGTGCATGTTTGATGCCTTATGAACCTTCACAAGAGTGCCTAGGATCCCTACAGTGGTATCAGAGCTACTAGGCATTGGATGTCGACCTATGGGGGGTTCTCACTGTGTGACAGTGTGGCGAAGCATATGCTCTTACCCCCAGGGTGTCCCGAGACCGGAAGGTTTTCCGGCGGGTTGTAGTCCTCGCGAGGGGGCATGCGTAAAAAGTAGCGGCTGAGGGACCCGTTGGTGCCACGGCGACCCCATTGGATGGGGTGGCTGCCTGACCTACAGTGGTATCAGAGCCTAGCTAGAGCATTAGGCGATGTGTTTACGAAGTTAAAACTCCGATCGAACCCGAAACGACGGAAAAAGCCCCCTCTCTGGAAATTTTTTAAAATTTTGGATTTTTCTGATTTAAAAATATGTAAAAAATCAGCAGGAAAATCTATGAATTACCATAAAATCCGATCCCCCAATTCCATCAAACGGCGGCGGAACCGCGGCGCAAGCATGACTTGCGCGGCGGTTCCGCGGTGGATTGATGGGATTGTGACACGTGTCTTTTCTGGTAATGACCGTAGGTGCTTGTTGAGGCTTCTGGATATTTTTAACAGTGATTCCAGTATTGTTTAAATCTAGGGATTATTTTGTAATAGTAGATTCGATCGGAATTTTTAAGTTCGTATTTCTTTCCGGATATTTAGAAACTGTTAAATTATTTGAACGGATATCATTAACTTACTATTTCCCGGTACGGCAAACTTTCAAGCGTTGAATTTTTTCTGGGTTTAAATTTTTCGGAAAATTGTACAAGTTAAGCGGTGGACCCTCTAGAAGACAACAAACCTTAACTCGATTATGTGACCGTTTTGAACCGCCTTTTGAACCTTCGGGTTTGGGGCAGTACGGCGTGCCACATGTGAGGCGTTGGCTTGACCCTTCTACGGCTGGATCACCGGTACTGTGACATATTCTGGGATTATTTGAACTCCGCTCAAGAGTTGAGCACTTTGGGAAATTTTGGGTGTTTGATTATCTGTTCGGAAAGTTTAATACTGTATATTTATCTGGAATGTGATACAATATGTGGAATTCATAGAGTTAGGCATGAAATGCGGAGTATGTGATATTTCGGATTTACGATGTCTAAAGTGATTGTGGATTCCAAATATTGTAGTTTTACACTTTCTTTTCTGTGACCGTAAGTGTAATATGTGATATCGCCGGTTTCGTTGCTATATGTCAACGACAATTGGGATGCGCATATTTACTTACGTTGATGATATGAGATATTATGTGTTGCTGTGATATGTTATATTGGATCGTCGCGATCAGAATAGCCAGGGGTTTTATGTGAGATGAGGGTTTTTTATTTTCATTCATGTAAAATTCATTTGTAATGTAATATTCTTTTATTTGGGGCACTTCCAGGTTGCGGTTGCTGTCACCAGTGTATATTATTTACTTTTCCGCATTAGGTAGACCCAAGGAGGGGAGCACAAGTAACCGGGTTCTAGGGTCCAGTGGGAGACCATCTCGAGGAGTCGAGACCGGGTCTCCTAACCCTAGAATTGACAGTGTTACTTGCCGCTCTCGTAGAGGTCTTGGGATGTGGGTTTGGCTATTCGTCGCGACCGTGGAATCCGTGTTTTATACAGGCTCGTATTGAAAACACGGACGTCCTAGTATATCCAATATTTCATATATGTTCTTCTGCTGCAATGTTCTGTGATGAGATCATATTACTGCCTGAGACGAATGCTTATACTATATATATATATATGCTGATATATAAATATTACTGCTTTCGTTTCTTCTGTGATGCTTAGGAAGCATAAGCTGATGGGATTTTTATTAATAAGATTAATAAAAGAAAAGAAACCTAAAGATGTTGTAGAATCAAAACTTTATAAAAGGGGTAGCTACAGTTTTGCTTTGCACAGTGATATATATGATATATCCTGCACCTTATTCGATGAGGAAAGGACCGAGATCCCTTCACCGGGAGTGACTCCTTTAGCGAAACTGGCGGATGCTACAAAACGCGGTTTGTCTTTTGATTGCTTTTAGTGTTTTGCTTTGCACAGCGGTATATATGATATATCCTGCACCTTATTCGATGAGGAAAGGGCCGACGATCCCTTCACCGGGAGTGACCCTTTAGCGAAACTAAGAAAAGCCTCAAAAACACTCCTTTTCAAAAACACATGATTCTACGACGATATCAAGTTCATTACGCTCAGGGTTTTCTGAAAAACCTGCGTAGCCCTCCGACATTTCAGATAGGTAATACTTATTATTCCTGCTACGTTTGTTGGCTTTCGTCAAGGCGTAGTGTGCGGTAGCTAATTATTGCTTATCTGTTACATATGATGAGATTGGGTTAGGGTAGTCGTGCGGCTTTGTTGGCTTTCGTCAAGGGACGTACGACTGGGTTTAATTCAATCAAGAAATGTTCGGGTTGAACTTGACTAGCGCACTATGGTTTGTTGGCTTTCGTCAAGGTCATAGAACGTTAGGGGCAAAAGCATTATCGGGATTTTCAAGTGTTGAAATTTGCAATGAGATTGCATACCTCATATGAGATAGTTGGATCCCGATACCCACTGCGAGTAAGAGTTACTCCTGGGAGAGTTTTACACAGGGCAATTAGTCATTCAAGTAGGTGTCTAGAAAAGTGTTAACGAGGTTACGCCTCTGGGAAAACGAGGTTTACTTTAATTAGGTCCGTGCGAAAGCACGGGGAACCTCCCTCAAAGTACCGACATTGATCTGGCTGAAAGATTGATGAAATTGTAGGGTGTAATTAATCCCGGCTAATCTTACCTTTTATGGTTTTAAGGTAGATTTGATAAAAACAGTGGGAGACATCCTGATTAGATAAGATAATAACCAATCTAATCTTGCAAGAGCATACGCTAAAGTGTTTTCTTCTCTCTCTCTCCAGGTAGCGACCATATCAGGCTATAATCAAGATAATAATATTGATGTATTGACTGAACCCGATTATTGTACTGAGCAAGGGAACGTTGGACCCGTTCTTTCTTATAAGAGTTATAAGACTGAACAGGAAACAGGAGAATATCAAGATTCTCACGCCGCCCAAAAGAACATGCATGTTGATGCATCTTCTTCAGGTGTGTTAGTTATTGAGAACTGTTTCTCAGTTCACCCTACGTCCTGGGTATTAGATACCGGATCAGGATCCCACATATGTAAACAGTTACATGGGCTACGTAAAGGTAGAGAACTGGGAAAAGGTGATCATTCCGTTCAAGTAGGGAACGATGCAAGTATTGTAGCCAAAGCAGTTGGCGAATATCACCTTGTATTACCAAGTCGTAATACACTGATTCTAAATGAGTGCTATTATATACCGAACATGATGTGCAACATTATATCTGTTTCTTTATTAAGTAAAGAAGGATATAATTTTGTAGTACAAGATAATGTTATGAACATATTCCTAGATCAAAAGTTGATTGCATCAGGCTCGTTACATAATGGCATATTCATTCTAAATCAGAATACAGTCCTGAATATACAAAACACACACAAGAGGAAAAGTTCAGATATGAACGAATCCTTCTTGTGGCATTATAGACTTGGTCATATCAATGCGACACGACTGGCTAAGTTACATAGGGATGGTTATTTGAATCCGTTCGAATTATCATCTTATGATACTTGCCATTCATGTCTCAAAGGAAAGATGACCAAAGCTCCGTTTAGTGGACACGGAGAAAGAGTTACTGAACTCTTAGGACTGGTACATAGTGATGTATGTGGTCCCATGTCTACGCATGCCAGGAACAGTTCTTCCTACTTTATTACATTCACTGACGATCTCTCTAGATACGGACATGTGTTAAGTCTGAAGCTTTGGAGAAATTCAGAGAATATAAGCACGAAGTAGAGAACCAAACGGGCAAAAGTATTAAGATTCTTCGATCTGATCGAGGAGGTGAATACTTAAGCGGCGAGTTCCTAGATTATCTAAAAGGGAATGGGATTCTCTCTCATCTTACTCCTCCTTATACACCACAGCACAACGGTGTATCTGAGCGGAGGAATCGCACCCTATTAGATATGGTGCGCTGTATGATGAGCGAGGCTGAGTTACCTATTTCCTTCTGGGGGTATGCGCTTGAGACAGCCATACATCTATTGAATATGGTTCCTACCAAATCAGTGCCTACCACTCCATATGAGATATGGAAAGGGAAGAGACCATCTCTTAAGTATGTTAAGATATGGGGTTGTCCAGCCTATGTCAAAAGACAAAATCCGGACAAACTCGAGGCAAGATCTGTCTTATGTAAGTTTGTAGGATATCCCAAGAACTCACAAGGGTATATCTTCTACCACACTGAGGAACAAAAGGTGTTTGTTTCTAAACATGCCACCTTTTTGGAAAAGGAATTTCTTGCAAAAGAAATTGATGGTAATGAGGTAGAACTGGAAGAGGTTCCAGCGACACAAACTACAACAGATGATTTAGTGGAACTAGAGGATTCAGTAGTACCCGACGAACCCCAGCCTCTCCGTCGATCTAGTAGGGTTTCTCATCCACCTGAGAGATACTACGATTTTCTCATTGATGGCGGAAGCGAGGATTGCATCATGGATGATGATGAACCGACTAGTTTCGAGCAGGCCATCACGAGTGGTGACTCTGTGAAATGGCTGGATGCAATGCGATCTGAGATGGAATCCATGTACACCAATAAAGTATGGATTTTAGAAAATGCTCGTGAAGGGGTAAAACCCATTGGGAGCAAGTGGATTTTTAAAAAGAAATTTGGTGTAGATGGAAAAGTTGAGACTTTCAAAGCTAGACTTGTAGCAAAAGGTTTTCGTCAAAGACCAGGTGTGGACTATGACGAAACCTTTTCTCCAGTGGCTATGCTTAAGTCCATCCGGATCTTACTTGCCATTGCTGCATACCATGACTACGAAATCTGGCAAATGGATGTTAAGACCGCCTTTCTAAACGGTGATTTAGAAGAGTGTGTAAGTGCACGGCGGCGCCCCGGCCGTCAATCCGACGGCCAAATGCGGAAGCGGTGATAAACTTTAATTTTTGCGGACTTAGCAAACCGGCACCACCGCGCACTAAACCCCGGATCGTGCCATTAAACTAGATCTAGCAAACTACAAGAAGGGGAAGAGATATACCGAATGATCCGAGTCCTTCGGTCTTCTTCTCCACTCCGATCTCCCGCAGATGCTTCGTCCTTCATCTCCTCGTTGTCGCCTCTTCGCCGAAAGGGCACCACAACGCCTGCATCTTTTACGGGCTCCCACTTCAATACCGAGGCAACTCGGGCGCGAAGCTGGCGAGTCGACGCGTCCAAGATATGCTGTAGAATGTGTAGGGTTGAAGCTATGTCTCATTTGGGGTTTGTTGCCATTTGAAGATGATGGAGGAAACAAGATAAGAAAAATGGTGCTTGCATTTTTCTTAGCATGAAAAGAGATCAAGAATGAAACACTCTCCAAGATCAAACACTCTCATTTTTGTCTTCTCATAGAAAATGGTGGAGGAAAGAATATGAAGCATGAAGGGA
Organism: Agapanthus africanus; assembly: GCA_030015575.1. Lineage (NCBI taxonomy): Eukaryota > Viridiplantae > Streptophyta > Magnoliopsida > Asparagales > Amaryllidaceae > Agapanthus > Agapanthus africanus. Next base: position 383,109,630 of record JASDDO010000022.1, on the reverse strand, counting down.
GGTGATGGTAGGAGCACAAGTGGTGACCACATCCAAAAACATCATCATAACAAATCAACATCAACTACAAATCACTTCTAATCACCAAAAAGCAAGTGATGAGAATGGTATCAAAAAGATGCTATCATAATTAAAACATTTGCAAGAAAACCCTCCACAAAGTGCTATTTGCAAACTTGCAAATAACCCCCTCCATCGGAAAAGTCCGGCCGGGAAAGAACAAAGGAAAACCGGCCGGAACGGAATGCAAACTGGCAACTCCAGAAAACTGGTCCCGTAATAAATTACAGGAAAACCCCGATACTGTGCATACACACCCGCATCTGTATTCCGTCCGGATACAAATGCAATGAGACAAAATCTACACTGTACTATACTAGGATCCGGCTTAAACCAAAGCCGGCTAGCAATATCCGTCCGATCCTGATCCGTGCAATACCGCACGTATCTGATCGAACGCTGCCATATAACCATACGGCCTCTAGTACAAACCGTCCGATCCTGATCCGTGCAATACCGCACGTATCTGATCGGATGCTGCCATATCTCCATACGGCCTCTACAGCGTTTCGCCCGAAACTTGAGTAACTGAAAGTGTGGTGGACTCTAAAGACTCGTCAATACTATGGCTGTGGATTTAACCACTAGCACGTCAGAGGTATAAGCCAATACGTGACGGGCCACCAGCTATTCACTAAAAGGGACGTCGATGAGCGAACTCATCCTGACACCCTACTGAGCCTGTCAGTGACAATATCCGTACAGTCCGGTCCGTTCGTCTATGAGCATCGCATGGCGGGCCTAGGGGGTTGGTAAAAGTCAGACCCCCAAAAGCGGTACAAGTCGTGTCGGAGAGTAGCCCAGAACACCCTGAGATACTACTGGAATACCTACCAGTAAATCTCCTGCCTTGGCCAAGGTCTTCGTGTAATGGCTCTCCTAGACACAGCGCGACCTCACCCCCAATACCGGGAGAGACGAACCCCTGAAGATCCGCTCACTGCCTCCATGTGGCTCGGGACTGTACCCAACTAAAACCTGTTTGCACGACTCCTTTGAGCCGTGGTAGGGTAGTAATCAAATTACAGTGGGAACTCACACGAGACAAATGACGATCCTCAGGTCGATGAACTAACCTGTACATATGTCACCAGGGAACTGCTATCTGACGTCAGGTATAAGACCAACTAGCATGTTCCCGGCGAGTCCTGTCCGGTGTACTCATAACCCAATGAGCACCTGTATACATCTTAGGTGAACCAACTGACACCAGTGGCTTGTGAGACCGGCCACCGCCCCAAATCGGGGTCTCGACTGTATACACTAGTCTACTCTGGAGTATCGATGCCCTATCTCGAAACTCACACGACTAGGGACCTTTTAAGGATGTGCTTATAGACTACCAGCTCTCACGTATACGATCGCCCTCATACTGCCGGTAGTCAAGCAAGAATCCTAGGGGCTCTATCAACGTGCAATAGCGACCTGTCATGTCACCTAAAGCAGTACACGATGATAAAGGTAAACCAGATAGCATACTATCATCTCGAGTAAGACTGTCCTACCGGGATAGGTCCTCCCTCAATCATTGCAATCACGTGCCTGTGATCCAATAATTGACTCTGAGGGCACTATCTCCAACAATCTCCCACTTGCACTCAAGGCTAATTATTGCGATGTCGCATACTCACAGCCCGTGTGATACCGAACACCCAACTCCTCTACTAGTCAGTCTCACAAATCCTGTTTGCGAAACTCTTGCGTTCGAGGAATAGCCTCAGTGAGTGGATCCGCCTTGATGTTTCTTTCTATGTCTCTCTATATCTCAAGTTCACGGAGAAAACCATCTCCCGAAATGAGCAATACCTGTCTTAGAATGTCTGGATGTCTGATGGGACCTAGCTCAGAAATGAACTCGAAATCCAAACTTCTTAGACTGTATCGTCAACTGAATCTAGTCAGTATCCTGCGCCATGCCTCCCTCAGTATTGCCTTGGACCACCTGTCCAAAATACTGCCACTCGTCAGAAGGAAAATTATAACTCTGACGACCTCCTTGTCGTCCAGGTCACCTTGGAAGCCTGGAATGATAACTGTTTCCCGAATGGGGCTTTCGTTATCATATCCCTAGAACAGCCACTTATGTTATAAAACTGCTTCCGACTGTTCCTCCAGGATTGGATCAATATCAACTTATTGCATCTAGTGCAAGAACAACATCTGGTGTGGTACTTGACATCTCATGATTGACTCAATTTCCTAAGCAAGTGATCTGCCAATCATGCACATCCCTCTCCCCTTTAGTCTGTAAGACACCTTTGGAGAGGGTGACTCCATTACCTGCAGGTACACTACCATGCCAGGAGTCGTCCATTCTAAATACTCTTAGAATGCTGTCTAAGTACCCTGATTGGGAAACCACCCAAATCTAGATCTAAAACCATAGATCTAGTAACCAGTATGTCTGATATAATGTCCAAGTCCCTTGTGGAGAAACCACTGTGTGACGACCAAAGTATAACCGATCGTAGTATAGGAATGTCACTTCCTACTTTGTGTATGTCATCCAAAACCCGGATATCACACCCTACTACCTTCTCAACAGATCCATCCCCTATTCTGATGACATCAAACCCATGACTGTCACATCAGAAATGGATGATCTATCTCCGCTATATCTGCTTTAGTCTATAAATAGACATAAGCCTGATGTCCACCAATGCTTCCACTGCTCCCACTGACTACGACAGCCCTCTGCCAGAGTCATATAGACGTGCATTTCTAAAACTAGTCTAGAACGACGCTATACTCATCCTCCTGCCGGGTCTCGCAGCCTGGAACAACAACAATGGCAAGTGTGGGTAAACAAGAACTTCCCTGTCACCGTCCTTGAGGCTACCGGAGTACCTCTCGGGTGCCTGAAGTTACCCACCTTATCTGCGGAGTGGCCAATGGAATGTCAAAACAGATTTAATCTTTAGGTTCCTTATCAAATCTTCAGTAATCGTTTGCAGTTCTGGAATCACTTCCAGTTCTACCATACTCCCACTACTGTTTTTGAAAAAATCCATTTTTAATAAAACTGTGGCGAGTCTAGAACAATATTTCTATTGATCTGCCAGATGGTAGAAAATCAACCCTCGTCATAGCCTGGGTCAACCCACAAACAGCCATTACAGAAACGTGCCTTGAGTTATCCAGAGTCTGGTTTTAATCATAAGCCGGAAAACTCCCCGTACCTTAACAATGCTAAGATATGAACTGTACTATATCCAATATAGAACCAGAGGCACTGATTTAATTGAACCAGATTCAAATCATGCAGCTATCTCCAGTGCATGTCAACTAAATGGAGAGAGGCCGATCAACGTTACTCAACTTAGGAATGCTTCCAATTATGAGTAACCTGAAAGAGAAGTAATTTCTCTTTATCATTACTATCAAGTGAATACCATACACAAGTATCTACATCTTCGATCACTTTGAAGAATCCCGATACTTGCTACACCTGGTTCTCTACTCTATTCAAATACCTATAACTCCTCAAAACCTAGACCCTGTGTTTCTACGAAACACATGTCTAAGAACTAGAGAAGTCAAAAGTAAACAGAATATAGTATGAGGACCAACCCCTCTGTCCTAATGGACACTGGACAACATACAATACTCTGTATGAGTCCGCTGAGTCTAACAACTCTTTCACTGTGTGTCGTAGGTTGAAAACTGTATTTATGGTTAAGAAGAATTACACCGCTGTTTAATGCTCCTTACCTAACCATCTACTGATATAGGTAAATGTCATCGACATAATATCAAAAGGTATATCTCACTCAATGAAAATAGACGTACAGATATATCAATTTGAAATTGGTGCACAACAGCGGATATTCAAAACCAAATATTTGCCGACCGGCAAACAAGCCCAGGAGATCTCCACAAATATCACCGATTACAACGAATCCTGATATAATGAGGATGATCACCCAATTCCCAATGACTTACTCCCACTCATCATCTGTAAAACCATACAGATGTGTGAATCATACCTGGTAAATACATACCCTGGAGTAAGTATCTAATCGGGAAATCAGTTTTCTTTTAACATTACACAGTGAAACTGAAACATTGAAATGTTTCGGTGGGGTATCCCGGTATTCTTAGTAATGCCTCTTCCATTATCCAGATTCACAACTATAACCGTATAATTCTTTGCCACCTCTCCAAATCCCTTTATATGTCTTTAGTCATTACCTTCTGCACACCCCTTAGGCCAAATGGTTTTCTTCCTTCCCTACCGTTCGGCACCAGCCTATGGTTTGGAAGAAGACTATCCAATAAGCATAATGGGTGTACTGTCCTAATCCTAGGAGCACTCGCAATGCGAGAGAAGGTGAAGATAAAAGACAACCGAATAAACCTTATTCCTATTTCTCCTGGACCAGAATCCATCCCCGAACTGGAACAAGTTCCTTTCGAGTTCGTATATAACCATACGATGGAGTATCCAAATAAACTGTGGATCTTCGTAGTGATACGGAGTGTCCTGGAGAAATACAAAGGTGATTTAGGATTGGCGAAGAAATACTTGGTTAGGTCGTGAATATCAGTCGCAATTTACTTTGCCCTCTTACTAATCCCTTGCTTTTTCTTAATCTTAATACCTTCTGTACACCGTTTAGGCTAATTGGTTTTCTTCATTCCCTACCCGTCGGCACCAGCCTATGGTTTGGAAGAAGACTATCCAATTTGCGTAATAGGTGTACTACTCCTAAACCAAGGAGTACTCGCAACCTGAGAGAAGGTGAAAAGAAAAGACAGCTGAATAATCCTATTCGTTTTCTCCAGAACCAGAAACCATCCTCGAATTCCTTCGAGTTCGTATCTAACCATACGATGGTTTTGTCCAATGGAAGTGGACGTTCGCAGTAATACGGGGTGTCCTGGAGAAAAGGGTAAAAGTAGGAGTGGCAATGAGGTCTGCAACTCTGACAATCCAAAAGCCAGTGTTAAGAAGGTTCGGTCAACTTGGTCACTGAGTCATAATCTAGGGTCGGGTCAATGGTCGCTGCCAGAGAGAGAGAGAAAAGAAACACTCAGCGTGCACTCTATCCTAGATCAGAATGGTTATCACTTTTCCTAATCTGGAAACCTCCCACTGTACCTCAAATTCTCCTCCAAACCTGAAAGAAGAATTAGTCAGGGTCACCCGAGGAGTAAACCAACTCATCAGTGGGAATCGGGATCCAACTATCATCGCATGATAACGTGACGGAATCCACTCACGGTATCACACTCCAGAAGGTATGCGCATAGCTGGCAAGTTTCAGTTCTTTTGAAACTCCCGATATGATTTCTGCCCCATGCTCTTATGACCTTGACGAAGGTCAACAAATCATAAGTCATATGTCAAGTTCCACCCGTCATTGTCCAGGTTAATTTGAACCCACCCCTACAAGCCCTTGACGAAGGTCAACAAGGCTATACGACTGTCCCAAACCAACACATCTATCTATGCAGCAGAAAAGCAACAAGCAGCTACCATGCACTATGCCTTGACGAAGGTCAACAAACATAGCATGAATACTACGTGCTACCCGTCTGAAACGACGGAGGGCTACGAATGGTTTCTGGAGAAAACCTTTAACGTAATGAACTTGATATCGTTGAAGGAACGGATAGCTTTTTAGAAAATATAGTGACGAAAACCTTTACTAAAGAGGTCACTCCCGGTGAAGGGATCTCGGCTCTTTCCCCGTAGAATGGGGTGCAGGATATTCCAAATGAATACCACGATGCAAAGAAAAAGTAATCGGCTATAGTGAAGTTAATTCCCTGACACAAACTTCTGTCCAAGGGGTCACTCCCGGTGAAGGGATCTCGGCCCTTGCCTCGTCGACTGAGGAGCAGGATATTCCAAATGAATACCACGATGCAAAACAAAAGTGAACGTCCTTGCAATAACAGCTTTTTGAAAAGTGTTCCAACAACATCAGAATAGGTTTGTTTAACTTGCATTGATCCGAATCAACGCAGTCCCATCAATTGATCACACCACAAAGAATGAAAATATACTGACGTACGTATATGCCATCCGCATTCGCCACTGGGTCCCGTCATCACCCGTTAGGTTAGCTTACTAACGGCAGATCGGGGACTGGACTAGCGCGGATGAAAAACATATACAACATCTACTAATATATATACCAATATATTATATTTCGCTCAAGGCGTGATAAAAATGCAACATCACAGAAATGTACAGCATCACAGAACAATACAGATATCTGGGATCCCCGGGTTTCACAGAGCCACTACTGAAACCCGACGTTCCCCTTGTCGTGTGGATAGCCTGTGCAATGAAATCCTAGACCCCCTACGGGCGCGGCAAGTTATCCGCCAAAACCTGAAGCGAGGCAGCCCCCTTCAGCTCCGTGAATGGACCACCCAGCACTTCACGGAATCCGGCAACTTGGGCACCCCTCCTCGGTCAACCTGTACCCCCTACGAGTGCGGCGAATAGCCCGCCAATTCTAGAGCGAAGCCCCCTCCGTCCCAATGCCATGAGATGCGGGCTTGCTGCCCTCCAGAACCCGGCTATCCGTGCACCCCTCCGCGGGGTAATCCTACTACAGAAAGTAAAATATACATACAACGGGTACATCGACCGCAACCAGGTCGTGCCCCAAAAGAATAATACAATCAGGCAGTGACGGCAGTCCACATGTCGGACGCTCGCCCCGCAATATCAAATGTACATAATACACCAACACTGTACTAGCATTGCATCCAGGCTATCCCCACCGACCGATCCGCAACATCACAGCATAAACACAAAACATCAACGTGAAAGTCACGTTCGCAAATCCGTCTAACCGGGCTATAGCAGTTAGACCGGATTTACCGATCGAGTGACATTCACGGTCGCAGATACAATGTAAATACTGTGAAATAATGTGTTTAAAATATCCGATCGATCAAAAATTAACAAGTGGGCCCTCAATCAATACTGTAGCACTCACAGAAAACCTGGGCCCAATTTTAATATTCCAAAACCCCTAAAAATAGCCCAGAAGCCCACTGGAAAAAAATGATGCATTGATGACTCCAATATGCGGCGGAACCGCGGCCCCGGGGGGGGGGGTTTGGCCGCGGTTCCGCGCTCCAATCGTCGACTGAATGTATCGAATTTTTCCAGTAGTCTTATAATTTCCAGTACATTAGTTTTTTACAACCTGAAAAATTTTTCGACACCAAAAGATTTTAACAGAAAACTGATGTGAACTAAAATTAGGTTTTTGGAATTTTGGTCGATCGGAACTGAAAAACACATCAAACGAAGCTAGACGAAGTTAATGGCATGGCTCTGATACCACTGTAAGTGCACGGCGGCGCCCCGGCCGTCAATCCGACGGCCAAATGCGGAAGCGGTGATAAACTTTAATTTTTGCGGACTTAGCAAACCGGCACCACCGCTCACTAAACCCCGGATCGTGCCATTAAACTAGATCTAGCAAACTACAAGAAGGGGAAGAGATATACCGAATGATCCGAGTCCTTCGGTCTTCTTCTCCACTCCGATCTCCCGCGGATGCTTCGTCCTTCATCTCCTCGTTGTCGCCTCTTCGCCGGAAGGGCACCACAACGCCTGCATCTTTTACGGGCTCCCACCTCAATACCGAGGCAACTCGGGCGCGAAGCTGGCGAGTCGACGCATCCAAGATATGCTGTAGAATGTGTAGGGTTGAAGCTATGTCTCATTTGGGGTTTGTTGCCATTTGAAGATGATGGAGGAAACAAGATAAGAAAAATGGTGCTTGCATTTTTCTTAGGATGAAAAGAGATCAAGAATGAAACACTCTCCAAGATCAAACTCTCTCATTTTTTTCTTCTCATAGAAAATGGTGGAAGAAAGAATATGAAGCATTAAGGGAGGTGATGGTAGGAGCACAAGTGGTGACCACATCCAAAAACATCATCATAACAAATCAACATCAACTACAAATCACTTCTAATCACCAAAAAGCAAGTGATGAGAATGGTATCAAAAAGATGCTATCATAATTAAAACATTTGCAAGAAAACCCTCCACAAAGTGTTATTTGCAAACTTGCAAATAACCCCCTCCATCGGAAAAGTCCGGCCGGGAAAGAACAAAGGAAAACCGGCCGGAACGGAATGCAAACTGGCAACTCCAGAAAACTGGTCCCGTAATAAATTACAGGAAAACCCCGATACTGTGCATACACACCCGCATCTGTATTCCGTCCGGATACAAATGCAATGAGACAAAATCTACACTGTACTATACTAGGATCCGGCTTAAACCAAAGCCGGCTAGCAATATCCGTCCGATCCTGATCCGTGCAATACCGCACGTATCTGATCGAATGCTGCCATATAACCATACGGCCTCTAGTACAAACTGTCCGATCCTGATCCGTGCAATACCGCACGTATCTGATCGGACGCTGCCATATCTCCATACGGCCTCTACAGCGTTTCGCCCGAAACTTGAGTAACTGAAAGTGTGGTGGACTCTAAAGACTCGTCAATACTATGGCTGTGGATTTAACCACTAGCACGTCAGAGGTATAAGCCAATACGTGACGGGCCACCAGCTATTCACTAAAAGGGACGTCGATGAGCGAACTCATCCTGACACCCTACTGAGCCTGTCAGTTACAATATCCGTACAGTCCGGTCCGTTCGTCTATGAGCATCGCATGGCGGGCCTAGAGGGTTGGTAAAAGTCAGACCCCCAAAAGCGGTACAAGTCGTGTCGGAGTGTAGCCCAGAACACCCTGAGATACTACTGGAATACCTACCAGTAAATCTCCTGCCTTGGCCAAGGTCTTCGTGTAATGGCTCTCCTAGACACAGCGCGACCTCACCCCCAATACCGGGAGAGACGAACCCCTGAAGATCCGCTCACTGCCTCCATGTGGCTCGGGACTGTACCCAACTAAAACCTGTTTGCACGACTCCTTTGAGCCGTGGTAGGGTAGTAATCAAAGTACAGTGGGAACTCACACGAGACAAATGACGATCCTCAGGTCGATGAACTAACCTGTACACATGTCACCAGGGAACTGCTATCTGACGTCAGGTATATGACCAACTAGCATGTTCCCGGCGAGTCCTGTCCGGTGTACTCATAACCCAATGAGCACCTGTATACATCTTAGGTGAACCAACTGACACCAGTGGCTTGTGAGACCGGCCACCGCCCCTCGTCGGGGTCTCGACTGTATACACTAGTCTACTCTGGAGTATCGATGCCCTATCTCGAAACTCCTACGACTAGGGACCTTTTAAGGATGTGCTTATAGACTACCAGCTCCCACGTATATGATCGCCCTCATACTGCCGGTAGTCAAGCAAGAATCCTAGGGGCTCTATCAACGTGCAATAGCGACCTTTCATGTCACCTAAAGCAGTACACGATGATAAAGGTAAACCAGATAGCATACTATCATCTCGAGTAAGACTGTCCTACCGGGATAGGTCCTCCCTCAATCATTGCAATCACATGCCTGTGATCCAATAATTGACTCTGAGGGCACTATCTCCAACAGAGTACGTGTACATGACTCAGCCAGAGGGCTCGTAGATAGTGGGAGCAACGGAAAGGTGTGCAAGCTGCTTAAATCCATTTATGGGTTAAAGTAAGTATCGCGGAGTTGGAACATCTGTTTTGATGTTGTAGTCAAAGAGTTTGACTTCATCAAAAATATAGATGAACCTTGTATCTATAAGAAGGTAGCAGAGGGTAAGGTTGTCTTCCTCGTATTGTACGTGGATGACATACTCTTGATAGGAAATGATATTCCTATGCTGCAATCAGTCAAGCACTTCTTATCACAGAGATTCTCAATGAAAGATCTAGGTGATGCCTCCTGCATATTGGGAATCATGATCTATAGAGATAGATCTAAACGGTTACTGGGATTGTCCCTATCCAGGTACATTGACACCATACTAAAGAGGTTTAGTATCGAAGAATCCAAACGTGGGAATCAGCCCACGATCTCTGGACTCACTCTCTCCAAAGAGATGTCTCCCAAGACTGATTTGGAGAGAGCTCGCATGCAAGGGATACCCTATGCTTCGGCAGTAGGCTCTATCATGTATGCGATGCTATGTACCAGACCCGATGTAGCATACTCACTAAGTGTAGTGAGTCGGTATCAAGCAGATCCTGGAGAGAGTCATTGGACAGCAGTGAAGAACATTCTCAAGTACTTACGAAGGACTAAGGAGATGTTCTTGGTGTATGGTAACGGAGAACTCCAGGTGGGGTCCTTTACCGATTCCAGCTTCCAAAGTGATAAGGATGACTCTAAGTCGCATTCGGGTTTTGTCTTCACCCTCAATGGAGGGGCGGTATGTTGGAAGAGTTCCAAACAGGATACCGTTGCAGACTCAACGATGGAGGCTGAATACATCGCTGCCAACGATGCTGCCAAAGAGGCTGTCTGGATCAAGAAGTTCATTAGTGAACTTGGTGTGGTTCCATCCATTGAGCATCCAATACCTCTGTATTGCGATAACAATGGAGTTGTGGCTTTGGCCAAGGAACCCAGGTCCCATCAGAAGTCCAGACATATTCTGAGGCGGTATCACCTGATCAGGGAGATAGTTGATCGCCGGGAGATCGAGGTCAGGAGAGTAGATACGAAGGACAACACTGCGGATCCATTCATGAAGGCTATTTCCCAGATACAGTTTGAGAGATTATTCGGGATGCTAGGTATGCGATACTACAGCAACTGGCCTTAGTGCAAGTGGGAGATTGTTAGTTATGTATATGCCCTAGAGGCCATTGTTGTACATATGATGTATATTATGATGGATGCTTAGATATATATAGAGAGGACTTTCTTGCTCGTCATGATAGTATGCTATTTGGTTTCACTTTATCTTAACATGTTGACTTGTATTGGTTTACTGTTTTACTCTCACATGTTGATAAAGCCCTTAGGATCTGTACTCAACTACTGGGACTATGATGAGATCATACTAGTGGGGCCGCGGTAGTCGATGAGTACATCCTATAACTGTTCCTAGTCGAGGGTATATCGAGACAGGGCATCGATACACCAGAGTAGACTAGCGTATACGCATCTTGACCTATATGATGGGCGATGGATGATCCCATATCCATCGGTGTTAGACATCAGAGATGGTGTACGGGTGCTCAGTGGAGACTGGGTACACTGGACGGACTCGCCGAGAACTCCCAGATGGTGATATACCACACGTCAGATGGCAGTTCTCCGGTGACACAGGTACAGGGTAGTCTGTAGACCCGAGATCGTCATGGAGTCTTGTGTGATTCCCACTGTGCTTTGATTTCCACCTTACCATGTCCAAGAGGGCGTGCAAAATGGTGGCTTTTGGGTACAGTCCCGAATCACATGGAGGCAATGAGCGATAGGAGGGGATTCGTCTCTCCCGGTATAGGGAGTTGATGTTGTGCTGTGTTCGATTGGCTATAACTGGAAGTCCCTGGCCAGGACTGATATAGAGATTTACTGGTAAGTGTTACTAGTAGTTTCTCGACCCGTTATGAGCCACACATCGACACGACTTATCGATTACTGGGGTCTGACGTATACCACCCCTAGACTTGATATGCGACATATCAGACGAACAGACCGGACTGTACGGGAGTGTTACTGATCGGATTCACAGGAGAACGCAGAGGCTAGCTTGTTGATCTTCTGATCGCTCAATACCTGGGTGGCTGTTACGTTTAGCTGACCGCTTGCAGCTTGTGGGTGTTTGATATGATCATCACCTGCTACCGGAGTATTGACGATTCTTTAGAGTCCTACACAGAGGTTTCTTGGCTCAGGCGAAACGGAGTAGAGGCACATATGTGATATGTGCAGGACCGAGAATAATGCGATATGGGATACCGTATTATATTCTCGCGATATTTAGATATGAACCGGGACATCGGATCAAGTGTTGATTCGATGAATCGGTACATGATATATTAGTCGGTAATATTCGATATAGCCGGATCGTCGGATCAAGTGTTGATTCGATGATTTAATGTATAATAATATATATTATATATTATTATATTATCTAATATTGGCTCGCTTTATTATTTCATTTTCTCATTGGATGATACATTGATATATATGCGATATATGTTAATTGTATTATTTTCTTTTGTTGCAAATATATAATATATATGTGATATATATTATTGTGACATGATATGATTAATTGTTAAACATGTTTAAGGATGATTAATTGAGGTTAGGGTTTGATTAGGGTTAGTTGCTTCATGCAACTTCTAGAAGCTATTTCTTTTGTCATGGTTAAGATATTTTTGTGATGACACATTATTAACCCAACCAAACCCTAACTCTAGTTTATTCTCTACACATTCTAATCCAATCATCCTTGACCATGGTTAATAATCAATCATATAGGTTTTATTCTATTCATCACAAAAGAAAAAGAATTCATTATCTTTTCATTATCATCTTCTTCCTTCTTCAAGAAAGCTTGCTAGTTTTTCTTTAAGTGATGAAATAAAATGAGAAAATGATTTAAAAAGAAAGCTAAATTACTACTCTCTCATCCTCATCTCATCTAGCCCATGGGATTAGTGTGTTCTTCTCTTTTGAGTGAGAAAGCTTGAGCCGTAGCAACTTCAAGGTAGATCATCGGAGATTTGGAATACTTCGAGCTAGCATGGATCGTTCGAGTCGTGGAGCCTCTCATGAGTCCGGGAGATCGTGGATCGCGGCAAAGGGACTTCTACTCGGAGCTTGTGAAGTGAAGGAGTGGACTACAAAGGTTGTAATCCCTCACACTTAGATAAAAGTTATCATCTTGCATATTAAACCCTAATAATCTAGCAAAGATCCCGGCTTTGGGTTGTTCGGCACGTCTAAAATTTAATCCGTGCATGTTTGATGCCTTATGAACCTTCACAAGAGTGCCTAGGATCCCTACAGCAGCATCCCAAAGCTGATACAACAAAAAAAAAGAGAAAAAAAGAGAGAGAAAAGAAAACGGTATGTCTATAAGCAAAATGGGCACGGATGAAAACCCGAAAGGGCTCCGGGACTACAAACAGCAAGGTTACCGGCAGGTTTTGTGAAAACCCGAAAGGGCGCAACTTTGTTAGAATAAAAAAAAGGAAAGAATAAAAAAAAAGAGAAAAATGAAAACGGTATGTCCATAAGCAAAAAGGGCACGGATGAAAACCCGAAAGGGCTCCGTGAGTAAAAATTGCAGGTTTACCGGCGAGTTTTGTGAAAACCCGAAAGGGCACAATCTCGTTAAAAGACACTTTCAAGGTGCTCTCGACTTTGTAAGGAGAAACCACCTGCGTGAGATCCTTACGACTCACAACGGAGCAACACACTTAGGGATCCACGCGATTCCTATGGACAAATTACACTTGCGAGATCCTCACGACTCGTAAGGAGAATCCTCTTATGGGACCCTCACGGCTCATAAGATTCAAAAGTCTTAAGCTACAGGGATCTGAAACTGTTCTTAAGAAGCCCCCACAACCTCCAATACTGCCCTACAAGCAGCTCAATGCTGACCCTTGTATACAATCCACGGGCGTGAATAAACATTTCCCTAACGAAGTCGCATCCGTGACTAGGGATATGTCGATATTGTGAACAACCCTTGTAAGTCCTCTCGACTTGCAAGGAGAAAACACTCTTGTAAGATCCTTACGACTTATAAGAGATCATACACTTAGGAATCCTCACAACTCCTAAGGAGAAAACACACCTACGAGACCCTCATGACTCGCAGGGAGAAATACCTTTATGAGACCCTTACGGCTCATGAAGTCAAAAGTCTTAGTCGACACAATCCTAACCCTGTCTACTAAGCCACTTTTGCTCGACATCGACGAAGGCAAATGATGATTCGCTCCTGGCAAAATCCCAGTTGTAGCGGTGCTGATGCCGAAATCGGTGTCTAATTCCACGCTTGCAAGCAAAAAAGCTGACAAACCACGCGTGCATACGAAATAGCCGAAATGATGGGGCAACTTGCAACAAAATCAGCAAGTAAAAATGTATGCATGCAAAATAGCCGAAATGATTGGGCAACTCGCAATAAAAAGCAGCGAGTAAAAATAAAACAAATAGCCGAAATAATTGGGCACCGCGAAAAATAGCCAAAATGATTGGGCAATCGTGACCTTTGTGATATAAAAGCTGAAATGATATAGCATCGCGGAAAGAAATAAAAAAATGAAATTTATGCCCTACAGGTGATATCATGTCAATCCCTGTATACAATCCAGGGGCGCAAACAAAGAGGGAATCACACCCGTCCTCCCCAAGCTTCGTAAGAAGGATATGCCAAATCTCATTGGTGTTAGTTATATGTATGCCCTAGAGGCCATTACTGTACATTGGATGTATATTGTAGTGGATGCTGGGACATATATAGGTAGGACTTTCTTGCTCGACATGATAGTACGCTATCTGGTTTCGCTTTATCTTAACATGTATACTTTCTGTCTCTCTGATTACATGTTGATAAAGCCCTTAGGATGTGTACTCGACTTCCAGGACTATGATGCAGATCATACTAGTGGGGCCTGGGTAGTCAGTGAGTACATCCTTCATTGTTCCTAGTCGTGGGAATATCGAGACGGGGCATCGATATTCCAGAGTAGACTAGCGCATATCTTCTCGACCCATGCGATGGGCGATGGATGATCCTATATCCATTGGTGTTTGACATCGAAGATGGTATGCGGGTGCTCAGTGGAGACTGGGTACACTGAACGGACTCGCCGAGAACTCCCAGATGGTATTATACCTCACGTCAGATGGCAGTTCTCTGGTGACACTGGTACAGCTTAGTCTGTTGACCCGAGATCGTCATAGAGTCTTGTGTGTCTCCCACTGTGCTTTGATTTCCACCCTACCACGTCTCTACTGAGTTGTGCAAACAGGTGGTTTTTGGGTACAGTCCCGATTCACATGGAGGCAATGAGCGATAGGAGGGGATTCGTCTCTCCCGGTATTAGGGGTTGATGTTATGCTATGCTCGACTGGCCATAACAGGAAATCCCTGGCCAGGGTTGCAGTGATATACTGGTAAGAGTTATCAGTAGTTTCACGAATGTTATGGACCTCAAGTCGGCATGACTTATCGAGCTACTGGGGTTTGACGTTTACCACCCTTAGGCGAGATATGCGACATATCAGACGAACAGACCGGACTGTACGGTAAGTGTTACTGGTTGGATTCACAGGAGTGTGAGCGGGCTTGCTCGTCGATCTTCTGATCGCTCAATACCCGGGTGGCCGTTACGTTTAGCAGACCGCTTGCGGCATGTGGGTGTTTGATATGATCATCATCCGCTGCCGGCGTATTGACGAGTCTTTAGAGTCCTACACAGAGGTTTCCTGGCTCAAGCGAAACGAAATAGGAGCGCATATGAGATATGTGCGGGACCGAGAATAATTCGTGTATGTGATACCATATTCTATTCTCGCGATGAATGTATCGAATGATTATATGCGATATAACCTAGTTATCGAATCAAGGATTGATTCGATAAGCCGATACAGATGATACTAGTCGGTTATATCCGATATGACCGGATCGTTAAATCAAGTGTTGATTTAATGATTTAGTACATATTTATATATTTGGTATATTACTTTGCATTAACTAGTATTGGTTCACTTTAAAAGGATTTTCTCACTTGAATTGTGCAAGTTGTATATGTGATATACTTTTGTGCACAAGATTGTATCATGTTTGATGATACTTGCTCTTTTGGGTTTGTGTAAAGATTAAACCATGTTTTGTCAATGGTTAGGGTTTCTTTTCTCTTATTTATTTATCCATTTATTATTGTTTTGGAAAAGATAAAGAGAAAAAGATATGGTGGCTTAGTTTGTTTTTTCTTTAAAGCTTCTTGAAGCTTTGAACAAGTCAACCATTCTTGTTTCTTCTTTAACCCTAACCACTCATCTAAACCTTGGTTAAATCTCTACACCAAACCATGGTTGAAGTTATGATAAGTATTCTTTTTATTTTCCTTTTTAAATATAAGACTTATCATATCTTCTTCTTCTTCATCATCTTCTTCAACATGAAGAAAAAGCTTGCTACTCCAATGGCAAGTGATGAAAACTAGTGAGAAATCCAAAACTAAAGTCTACCCACTTCTTATTTCTTCATCCTCTACCTCTTGCCAAGTAGTATAGGGTGTTTCCTTCACAAGTTTTTCAAGGCTTGGTGAAGTTGGAGCTTGTTCTTGTGATGCTTCGACGTAGATCATCTTCGGCATCGAACCGACGATCAAGCCCGCCTATTCTTCGATGATGCCAATGCTAGAGTCAAGGTTTTGATTTGGACAGCGGAGGGAGATCATCGTGGAGCTTAGGAAGTGGTGGACTGGATCTACAAAGGTTGTAGCCCCTTCCCTATTTCTATATTTCCGTTTACTTGCTTGCTTTGCCTAAATATCTAGTTAACGATCCGTTCTAGGTTTTCTCGGCACCGTAATTTTTAGAAATTTGCGTGGTTGATCACTTGCGAGACTTCATTAGAGTTCCTAGGAACCCTACAGTGGTATCAGAGCCTAGCTAGAGCCTTAGGCGAAGTCCCGACGGAGTTAGAAGTCCGATCGACCCAAAACCCGACTTTGAAAATGCTCTCTGGACTTTTCTGTAAAATGTGGATTTTTTGGAATTAAAAATATGCAGAAATATCAGCAGGTAATACTAAGAATTACTGTGAAATTCGGTAGCACGATTAATCTAAACCGCGGCGGAACCGCGGCACGAGCATGACTCGTGCGGCGTTTCCGCGGCCGACTAGTCACATCAGCATTATTCGTTTTCACAGTAACTCCTAGTTTCTGGTGTTGGTTTTCCAGGGAATATTTTAATATTTATTCCAGAGTTTTATTTTCTGGCTTGTATTGGGAACTCTGTATATTCGATCGGACTGTCTAATTTTGTCGGTGTGGCTTTCCGGGTAATTTTAGAATATGTTAAAAAGTTCGACCGGATATAAATACCCACTTTTTCCCCTGCAGGGAAATTTCCAAGTGTTGGATTTTTCCGTAGTTTAACGACGTTCTAAGTAGTGCAAGTAACGCGATGGACCCTCTAGAAGACAACAAACCATAACTCGATTATGTCACCGTCTTGAACTGCCCTTTGAACCTTCGGGTTTGGGGCAGTACGGCGTGCCACATGTGAGGCGTTGGCTTGACCCTTCTACGGCTGGACCGTTGGTACTGAGGCATGAACTGAATGTTGTTAGACTTATTTCATGTGTTGAGCTGTATCGGGAAAACTTGGGTGTTCGATTGTTCGATCGAAAAGTTTAGCATTTTCTGTTTATCCGGAATGTGATACAACAATTGGAATTCACAAAAGTTATGTGATAACTGAACGAATGTTATAAACATAGCACTTTAGTCTCACTTGATCGGCTGCCACGGAATTTTGATGTGATCAAAAGTCCGTCGCAATCACATAGCGTACGCGGATACTCGCCGGGTAAACTTTATAGACAGCCTCACCCCATAGCCCCGACCAAGTGACTTTAGGAGAACCCCGTCGCCGAAAGCATCCGTTCGGGTGCTCGCGGCAGCGGTGTTCCGCCTTGGTGCACTTCGTCGACGGTATCGGGGGTGCGGCCGCCTACTAAAGTTTGCGACGAGCATTCGATCAGAATGTCGGGAATCCTGTTGAATTGCCCGACTTGATATTGAAAAGAGTTTTCGATAATGAGACTAAAATGCGGGGTTTATAATTGTTAGGCATCCGATGTCTAAGTAATTCATTTGGTCAGGCATGCGATGTCTGAGGTGGTTGCGGATTCCAACTGTTGTAGTTTTACACTTTCTTTTCTGTGACCGTAAGTGTAATATGTGATATCGCCGGTTTCGTTGCTATATGTCAACGACAATTGGGATGCGCATATTTACTTACGTTGATCACATGTGATGTTATATGTTGCTGGATATGTTATATTGGATCGTCGTGTTTTGAACAGCCGGGGGTTTTTATGTGAGATGAGTGTTTTTTCATTTTCATTCATGTAAAAACTTGTATGTAATATTCTTTTATTGGGGCACTTCCAGGTTGCGGAAGTTGTCACCCATTGTATATTATTTAATTTTCTGCACTAGGATAGACCCAAGGAGGGGAGCACAAGTAACCGGGTTCTGGGGTCCAGTGGGAGACCAACTCACGGAGTCGAGTCCGGGTCTCCTAACCCTAGAATTGGTAGGGTTGCTTGCCGCTCTCATAGGGGTCTTGGGGTGTGGGATTGTCTATTCATCACGACCGTGGAATCCGTGTTTTATACTGGCTCGTATTGAAAACACGGACGTCTTAGTATATCAAATATTTCATATGTTTCTTCTGCTGTGCTTTATCTGTGATGTGATCATGCGATGTTCTGTGCTCTGTTCAGATATTATAGTATATATGATATATTATATAGACGTTACTTATGTTTTACACCCGCGCTAGCCCTGCCCCGCTCTGCCGTTAGTTACCTAACCTAACGGTGCACGAGGGGACATCGAGGCGAATGCGGATGGCATAAGTGTCCGTCATATTTATCTGTGATGTTTAGGTAATTTAAATGATGGGATATTCATTAATGAGATTAATGAAAGAAAATAAACCTAATTGATGTTGTGGAATCGAATTTCAAAATAAAACAGGTAGCTACAATTCTTGCTTTGCATCGTGGTGTTCCTTTTAGAACATCCTGCACCTTATTCGATAGAGAAAGGACCGAGATCCCTTCACCGGGAGTGACTCCTTTAGCAATAACTGGCAGATGCTACATCACTCGGTTTTTCTTTTGATAGCTTCTATAGTTTCTGCTTTGCACAGCGATATATATGATATATCCCGCACCTCATTCGACGACGAAAGGGCCGACGATCCCTTTATCGGGGGTGACCCCTTTAGCAAAACTAGAAAAGCTCCGAAAAACATTCCATTTAAAAACCGTTTGATTCCGCAACGAGATCAAGTTCAAAGCGTTAAAGGTTTTCACAAAAACCAGCCGCAACCCTCCGTCATTTTAGGAAGTAGAGTACTTAGTATTCGTGCTGTGTTTGTTGACCATAGTCAAGGCACAGTGTACGGTAGCTAAGTGATGTCTTCCTACACCGCATATGATGCGATTAGTTAGGACAGTCATGTGGCTTTGTTGACCTTAGCCAAGGGTCATGTGGGTGGGTCTAATTAATCACGAAATGACGGGTAGAACTTGACTAGTACCTATGATTTGTTGACCTTAGCCAAGGTCATAGGTGCTAGGGGTAAAAACCATTATCGGGAGTTTCAAGTGTTGAAATTTGCAATGAGATTGCATACCTTCTATATGATAGTTGGATCCCGATACCCACTGCGAGTAATTGTTACTCCTGGGAGAGTTTTGCACTTTGCAATTAGCCGATCAAGTAGGTGTCTAGAAAGGTGTCAACGGGGTTACGCCTCTGGGAAAATGAGGTTTACTGTAATTAGGTCCGTGCGAAAGCACGGGGAACCTCCCTCAAAGTACCGACACTGGCCTGGCTGAAAGATTGGCGAACTTGTAGAGTGTAATTAGTCCCGGCTAGTCTTTCCTTTTAAGGTTTGAAGGAAGATTTGATAAAAACAGTGGGAGCCATCCTGATTAGATAAAATATATAACCAATCTGATCTTGCAAGAGCGCACGCAGAGTGTATTCTTCTTTTTCTCTCCTGGTAGCGACCATATCACGCCTTAGTCAAGATAATAAAACGGAATTTTGACCGAACCCGCTTGTTATAC
The DNA here is from genome assembly GCA_030015575.1 of Agapanthus africanus. Taxonomy (NCBI): domain Eukaryota; kingdom Viridiplantae; phylum Streptophyta; class Magnoliopsida; order Asparagales; family Amaryllidaceae; genus Agapanthus; species Agapanthus africanus. The sequence continues at coordinate 383,089,818 of JASDDO010000022.1, read as the reverse complement.
TGAGCTGGGGAACGTTGGTCCCGCTCCAACTTATAATTGTTATAAGACAGAGCAGGAAATAGGGAAATACCAGAATTCCTATGCCGCCCAAACGAAGAAAGTGCATATGATGCATCTCCTTCGGGTGTGTTCATTACAAAGAACTATTTCTCAGTATCCTCTGCATCCTGGGTATATGATACCGGATCAGGATCCCAGATATGTAAGCTGTTACATAGGGCTACAAAAAGGTAGAAAAACTGAGAACGGGTGATAAGTTTCATGAGACAGAAACCGGGGCAAGTGTTGCAGCCAAGTCTGTTGGTCACTGTCACCCTGTATTACTAATACATTGATTCTGAACAAATGCTATTAGATACCGAACCTGATATACAAAATCATATCAGTCTCTTTATTAGTAAAGAAATGATATAATTTTGTATTGATGGATAATGTTTTGAACATTTCCTATATCAAAAGTTGATCGGTTCAGGCACGTTATCTAAAAGCATTGAAGTTCTAAATCGAACTACAGTTCCTAGTATACAGAACACACACAAGAAGAAGAGTTCAGAAATGAACGAATCCTTCTTGAGGCAATGTAGACTAGGTCACATCAATGCGACCCGACTGGCTAAAGTTACATTTTAGATGCATATTTAAATCAGTTTGAATTTACATCTTGTGAAACTTGCCAGTCATGTCAGAAAGATTAGATGACCATAGCTCTGTTTATTAGAAACAGAGAAAGAGTTAGTAAACTCTTGGGACTGATACATGATGATGTATGTAAAGTCTCCTGTCTACACATGCCAGGACTGGTTCTTTATACTTCATTATATTCTCTGATAATCTCTCAAGATTCAGTCATATGTTCCTGTTGAAACATAAGTCCGAACCTTTTGAGTTATTCACAGAATATAAGTTAGAAGTAGAGAACCAATAACCGGGTATAAATATTATGTCCTATGATGAGATCAGGGAGGAGAATACTTGTGCATGGCATTCCTGGACCATTCTAAAGGAGAATGAGATTCTCTCTCCGTACTACTCCTCTGAATACACCACAGCACAACGGTTTATCAGGGCGGAGCAATTGCACAATATTAGATATGGTGTGCTCTATGATGAGTATTACTGAGTTACCTATTTCCTTTTGGGGTTATGCACTTGAGAAGCTGCATACCTATTGAATTAGGTTTGAATCAAATCAGTGCCTACCACTCCATATGAGATATGGTATGGGAAGAACCCATCTCTTAAACGAGTTAAGATTTGGGGTTTTCCGGCCTATGTTTAAAGCAAAATCCGGACAAGATCGAGGCAGGATCAGTTCTGTAGAACTGGAAAGGTTCCAGCTATACAAAACTGCAGTTGATGATTTGACAGAACCACAGGATTCTATAGTTCCCGACGAACCTCAGCCTCTCCGCCGATCTAGTAGGGTTCCTCATCCACCTGAGAGATACCTCGGTTTCTCGATGACAGTGGGAGCGAGGATTGCATCATGAGATAATGACCCAACTAGTTTCGAGCAGGCCATCGAGAGTAGGGACTCTGTAAGAATGGCTGGATGCTTAGCGATCTGAGATGGAATCCATGTACACCAGCAAAGTATGGACTTTAGGTGCTATATCTGAAGGGTTAAATCCCCATCAGGAGCAAGTATATCTTGAGAAGATTACTTGGTGTAGATGGAAAAGTTGAGACTTTCAAAGCTAGACTTGTTAAAGGTTTTCGTCATCGACCAGGCGTGGATAATGATGAAACCTTTTTCCAGTAGCTATGCTTAAGTCTATCCAGATCCTACTTACCACGGCTACATACCGTGACTACGATATCTGGCGGTTGGGTGCCATGACTGCTTTTCTAAATACTGATTTAGAAGAGAACGTCTGTAAGTACACAGCCAGAGGTCTTCGTAAACAGTGGGAGCAGCGGAAACGTGTGCAAGTTGCTTTACATAATGAAGCAGGCATCGCGGAGTTGGAACGTCTGTTTTGATATGATAGTCAAAGTGTTTGACTTCATCAAAATGGTAGACGAACCTTGTATATACAAAAAGGTAGTAGAGAGTAAGGTGGTCATCTTCGTATTGTACGTAGACGACATACTCTTGATAGGAAAAGAGTTTCCTATACTACGATCGGTCAATCTCCTATTATCACTAGGATTCCCCAAATAGGATCAAAGTGATACCTCCTAAATCCTGAGTTTTCATCTATGAGATAGATGTAATTGGATGCTAGGATTCTCACTAGATGTAGTGAGATGGTATCAATCGATCCTGGGGAGAATCACTAGAAGAGTTCCAGGGTGATAAAGACGACTAAATGTCAGTCACAGGCATTGTCTTTACCCTCAGTAAAGGGACGGTATGTTGGAAGAGTTCCAAGCTAGATACCGTGGCAAACTAGACGATAAAGGCTGGTAACATCGCTATTAAAGATACTACCAAAGAGGCAGTTTGGGTGTATATTGGTTCATAAGATGAACTAGGTTCCTGCCATTGTATGACAATGGAAGTGTGGCTTCGGCCCTGGAACCATGGTCCCATCAGTGACCCAGACATATTCTGAGGAAGCATCACCTGAACATGGAGATAGTTGATCTCCGGGGTGATCGAGGTTAGGAGAGTAGACTCAGAGGACAACACGGCGGATCCACTCACGAAGGCCTTTTCCCAGAGAGAGACTCATATGGGATGGTTGAGTATTAGATACTGCAACCACTGCTACAGATGGCCCTAGTGCAAGTGGGAGATTGTTAGTTATATGTATGCCCTAGAGGCCATTACTGTACATTGGATGTATATTGTAGTGGATGCTGGGACATATATAGGTAGGACTTTCTTGCTCGACATGATAGTACGCTATCTGGTTGCTCTTTATCTTAACATGTATACTTTCTGTCTCTCTGATTACATGTTGATAAAGCCCTTAGGATGTGTACTCGACTTCCAGGACTATGATGCAGATCATACTAGTGGGGCTTGGGTAGTCAGTGAGTACATCCTTCATTGTTCCTAGTCGTGGGAATATCGAGACGGGGCATCGATATTCCAGAGTAGACTAGCGCATATCTTCTCGACCCATGCGATGGGCGATGGATGATCCCATATCCATTGGTCTTTGACATCGAAGATGGTATGCGGGTGCTCAGTGGAGACTGGGTACACTGAACGGACTCGCCGAGAACTCCCAGATGGTATTATACCTCACATCAGATGGCAGTTCTCTGGTGACGCTGGTACAGCTTAGTCTGTTGACCCGAGATCGTCATAGAGTCTTGTGTGTCTCCCACTGTTCTTTGATTTCCACCCTACCACGGCTCTACTGAGTTGTGCAAACAGGTGGTTATTGGGTACAGTCCCGATTCACATGGAGGCAATGAGCGATAGGAGGGGATTCGTCTCTCCCGGTATTGGGGGTTGATGTTGTGCTATGCTCGACTGGCCATAACAGGAAATCCCTGGCCAGGGTTGCAGTGATATACTGGTAAGAGTTATCAGTAGTTTCACGAATGTTATGGACCTCAAGTCGGCATGACTTATCGAGCTACTGGGGTCTGACGTTTACCACCCCTAGGCGAGATATGCGACATATCAGACGAACAGACCGGACTGTACGGTAAGTGTTACTGGTTGGATTCACAGGAGTGTGAGCGGGCTTGCTCGTCGATCTTCTGATCGCTCAATACCCGGGTGGCCGTTACGTTTAGCAGACCGTTTGCGGCTTGTGGGTGTTTGATATGATCATCATCCGCTGCCGGCGTATTAACGAGTCTTTAGAGTCCTACACAGAGGTTTCCTGGCTCAAGCGAAACGAAATAGGAGCGCATATGAGATATGTGCGGGACCGAGAATAATTCGTCTATGTGATACCGTATTCTATTCTCGCGATGAATGTTTCGAACGGTTATATGCGATATAACCTAGTTATCGAATCAAGGATTGATTCGATAAGCCGATACAGATGATACTAGTCGGTTATATCCGATATGACCGGATCGTTAAATCAAGTGTTGATTTAATGATTTAGTGCATATTTATATATTTGGTATATTACTTTGCATTAACTAGTATTGGTTCACTTTAAAAGGATTTTCTCACTTGAATTGTGCAAGTTGTATATGTGATATACTTTTGTGCACAAGATTGTATCATGTTTGATGATACTTGCTCTTTTGGGTTTGTGTAAAGATTAAACCATGTTTTGTGAATGGTTAGGGTTTCTTTTCTCTTATTTATTTATCCATTTATTATTGTTTTGGAAAAGATAAAGAGAAAAAGATATGGTGGCTTAGTTTGTTTTTTCTTTAAAGCTTCTTGAAGCTTTGAACAAGTCAACCATTCTTGTTTCTTCTTTAACCCTAACCACTCATCTAAACCTTGGTTAAATATCTACACAAAACCATGGTTGAAGTTATGATAAGTATTCTTTTTATTTTCCTTTTTAAATATAAGACTTATCATATCTTCTTCTTCTTCATCATCTTCTTCAACATGAAGAAAAAGCTTGCTACTCCAATGGCAAGTGATGAAAACTAGTGAGAAATCCAAAACTAAAGTATACCCACTTCCTATTTCTTCATCCTCTACCTCTTGCCAAGTAGTATCGGGTGTTTCCTTCACAAGTTTTTCAAGGCTTGGTGAAGTTGGAGCTTGTTCTTGTGATGCTTCGACGTAGATCATCTTCGGCATCGAACAGACGATCAAGCCCGCCTATTGTTCGATGATGCCAATGCTAGAGTCAAGGTTTTGATTTGGACAGCGGAGGGAGATCATCGCGGAGCTTAGGAAGTGGTGGACCGGATCCACAAAGGTTGTAGCCCCTTCCCTATTTCTATATTTCCGTTTACTTGCTTGCTTTGCCTAAATATCTAGTTAACGATCCGTTCTAGGTTTTCTCGGCACCGTAATTTTTAGAAATTTGCGTGTTTGATCACTTGCGAGACTTCACTAGTGTGCCTAGGAACCCTACAATTGGTTCATAGACAGCCTAGAGATCATCTCAGCATTCGTCTTATTACAACGGACACAACATCAAGCAAAGCGGAACAGTGGCAACTCCCAGTTCCATGACTCGGCGGTGTACAGATGACCGAGAGTCAAACTCCGACTCCATGAAATGCGGATAAAGTAAACCCTTCCTGGTCACGTGGAATGCGGATAATGTCAACTCTGACCCCGTGTGAAGCATCCAGAGCGGAGCCTGGTCCTCGCCGAACACGGCAGTGAACCCGTGGGAAGCATCGAGAGCAAAATTCCTGGCTACATGGAACGCGGATTATGTCACTCCTGACCCCATGGGAAACATTCAGAGCGGATCCTGGTCCTCACAGAGCATGGCAGTGAACCTATGTGAAGTATCCAGAGCGGAGCCTGGTCCTCGCCGAACACGGCAGTGAACCCGTGGGAAGCATCCAGGGCAAAATTCCTGGCTACGTGGAACGTGGATTATATCACTCCTGACCCCGTGGGAAACGTCCAGAGCGGATCCTGGTCCTCGCATAGCACGGCAGTGAACCCGTGTGAAGCATCCAGAGCGGAGCCTGTTCCTTTCCGAACACGGCAGTGAACCCGTGGGAAGCATCAAGAGCAAAATTCCTGGCAACGTGGAACGCGGCTTATGTCAATCCTGACCCCGTGGGAAACTTCCAAAGTGGATCCTGGTCTTCGTAGAGCACGGCAGTGAACCCGTATGAAGCATCTAGAGTGGAGCCTGGTCCTCACCGAATACGGCAGTGAACCCGTGGGAAGCATCCAGAGAAAAATTCCTGGCTACGTGGAACGCGGATTATGTCACTCCTGACCCCGTGGAAAACGTCCAGAGCGGATCCTGGTCCTCGTAGAACACGGAAATGACCCAGTGTGAAGCATCCAGAGCAGATCCTGGTCCTCGTAGAGCACGACAGTGAACCCGTATGAAGCATCCAGAGCGGAGCCTGGTCCTCGCCGAACACGGCAGTAAACCCGTGGGAAGCATCCAGAGCAAAATTCCTGGCTATGTGGAACGCGGCTTATGTCAATCCTGACCCCGTGGGAAACGTCCAGAGCGGATCCTGTTCCTCGCAGAGCATGGCAGTGAACCCGTGTAAATCATCCAGAGCGGAGCCTGGTCCTCGCCAAACACGACAGTAAACCCGTGGGAAGCATTCAGAGCAAAATTCCTGGCTACGTGGAACGCGGATTATGTCACTCCTGACCCCGTGGGAAACGTCCACAGCGGATCCTGGTCCTCGCAGAGCACGACAATGACCCCGTGTGAAGCATCCAGAGCGGAGCCTGGTCCTTGCCGAACACGGAAGTGAACCCGTAGGAAGCATCCAGAGCAAAAATTGGACTGTGAGGTCCTTAAACCCACGGACTATGATGTCCTTAACCTCGACCGTGATGTCTTAACTAACATTGGACTGTGAGGTCCTTAAAATCATGGACTATGATGTCCTTAAGCTCGACCGTGATGTCTTAAAACTAACATTGGACTAAGATGTCCTTAAACTCACAGACTATGATGTCCTTAATCTCGACCGTGATGTCTTTACACTAACATTGGGCCGTGAGGTCCTAAAAACTCATGAACTATGATGTCCTTAACCTCGACCGTGATGTCTTAAAACTAACAACGGACTGTGGAGTCCTTAAATCCACGGACTATGATGTCCTTAACCTCGACCGCGAGGTATTTAAACTACGGTATCCTGGAAAACGTCCAGAGCGGAGTCTGGTCCTCACAGAACACGGCAGTGAACCCGTGGGAAGCATCTAGAGCAACCCCTGACTCCGTGAAATGCGGATAAGGACAACTTCATCCATCACTTGCGGGTCCTCACGACTCGTAAGGGAGTAAATTCTCTTATGAGATCCTCACGACTTTCAAGAGAAAATACATTTAGGAATCCTCACGATTCTTAAGGAGAAATTACACCTACGGGATCCTCTCGACCGGTAGGGAGAAAATTCTTTATGAGACCCTCACGGCTCATAAAGTTGAAAAGTCTTAAATGAAAAATCCTAACCCTATTTTCTAAGCCATCACTACCCTACAAAAAGCACAAGATTGACAGCTATATACTATCTACAGACCGCACTTGCTAAAATCACAAGGCAACAACACATCAAGAAAGAAGAAAGCGACAGAAAGAACATCTGATCTGCACTTAATTAAGCGTTCGAGGCGTACCCATTCATGCATGCGCAAAAGATTTAGTACATAAAACAAGCTGAAATGAGAAACTTTCCATTCATACTTCCAAAAAAAAGTTCTTACAATTATGAAAGCAGTAAACGAAAACATTATTAAAATAATTACAATAGCAAAACCTCATATCCATGGCATGGATTGAGGAACTCAAAAGTGACTTTGTCCAGAATTTTCCAGGCCTGGCGAACCATCCTAGTATGCTTTCTTCCGCGATCACAAGCGTCGGGATCCCCACGGATGTCCTCCACCCTCCGATAGGCAGCAAGTATGGCCGACTGTTGAAAAGCCTGGTGCAGGAGATCGACAAGATTGTCTCGCCTTCTCTTTGAGATTAGGCTCATCAGATACACCGAGTGCACCTTATCCTCGGCGGCATCCAATGTCCTAAGCGGCACGCCAGTACAGAATAGAGGAAGCGCTTCCCAAATCGCTCCCACAATAAGCTTCAGGAGAGGGGAGCGTCGAGGGAGCAGTCGACCATTGTATGCGTCAAAGCGACTCATAATTTTGGCACACTCGGCGTTTGTGAATTCTCGATTTTGAGAACGGCCGAGTGAGCGGATGTCTCCGTAAGAGATAATCTCATCGAGGTCGTACATATGGGCGTCCATAACTCCTGAAAAAGAAAATCAACAAGAATTAGCGGATAGACCGATTAAGCAAACTCTTATTAAAAAACAGGCAACAAATCTTAATTATGACACCTAATAAATTGGAATTTGTGAGAAATCCTGAAAAGGGAATCTCATTTGATAAGCGATCTTTCGAGTCGACGAGTTAAACTCCTTGAGAGCAATGCTCTACAAACAGGGATGACATTCATCAGAGTCAATTATGAAAGGAATTTAAAAGAGATTCCCTGAGAATGCTAAGAGGCTGACTCTGTAATGATGATGGAAAAATCCATCAAGAATTAATTAAAATCATTGTAAATTAAAAATTATGGGATCTTCAAGATCGATGAAAAAACTCTTAAGGGTTCTTCCTGTAAGATTAAGAAAATCTAACAAAAAAGCAGAGCTCTGATGCATGGGTTAAGGAACCCCAACAAAAGATCTCTTTAGATCTGTGGGAGCAAAGCTCTTTTAGTGGAACCCTAAAAGGGTTCTCGATAGATCAAATATCTATGAAGAGCAAAGCTCTGTTAATGGGTAAAACCCTAATTTAGTGAAGGTTTTAAACTTGACTTAAATTTTAACAGAGTTCTGGCTCTTAAAAGTTTTCAACAGGAGAGCAATGCTCTGATAAAGAGATAATTCTCAAGGAGGAGATGAAAATCACCCAGGGGACCGAAGGTTCTATTTATAGGCATTCAGAGCCGCTTCAACTTCCAAAAGTTGATCCAACGGCTGAGATGCTACCACCGCTGCACTCACGTTTGGGCCACATAAGCGCAACGGTGGGGGGGGGGCATTTGTTTCCCCAGTCAAAGCAATGCTCTGTTCAAATTCCAAGAGTTGACATAAAGCGACGCTTCCGTTCTCCCCAATCAGAACAAAGCTCTGTTCAAATTTCAAGATTTGAAATGAAGCGACTCTTCTAATTCCCCCAATCAGAGCAAAGCTCTCTTTCAAAATTCAAAATTTAAAATTGAAGCAACGCTTCAGATTCTGCTCGCTGCTCGCCACGTGTCAAACGCAGACGCGCTGGCGCCAGGTGCGCTGCTCCCTAGGCAGCGCATCCCCAATCAGAGCAAAGCTCTGCTTCAAAATTTAAAATTGAAGCAACGCTTCATATCCAGCGCTCTGCGCTGCGCACCACGTGTCAAACACAGGTGCGCTAGCGGAGTTGCGCTGCGCTGCGCTCTGCGCTGCGTGTCACGTGTCAAACACGGGTGCGCTAGTGCAGTTGCGCTCTGCGCTGTGCGCCACGTGTCAAACACGGGTGCGCTAGTGCAGTTGCGCTGCGCTCTGCGCTGCGCGCCACGTGTCGAACGTAGGTGCGCTCGCGCAAGGTGAGCCAGCGCTGGAATTAAAAATTCCCCCACCGTCATATCAAAATTTCTACTAATAATAAATTATTAATCAGAACTAAATTTCTGTTATGCAAAGATTTTTCAATCTTATTGAAACAGAAGATTATCTTCTGTAAAACAGAAGCCTTAAGATCAAAGATCCAACGGTGGGAAATATTCCCAAATCAATCGGAGATAGATCTCTCAAAACTAATTTAACAAATCATTTGGTCCTATATAATGGACCCTAGACTTCAAGTCTAAAGGAGAGAGATATACAGAATATAGAGAAGAAAAGAGAGAGAGAAACCCTCTGGAAAAAAGAGCAAGCTCTTAGAAAAAAGAAGATTTTTTCTCCATTTTCAAGGTAAAAAGAACTATGTTCTTGAATAATAGAGATAAAACCATCTCGTAAAAAGAAGAACCATCTTCTAAAAAGATCAGAGATCTAAGAAAAAGATGAAGGTCATTAATAAAGAAAAGATCAAAAAGATCTAATCATAAAAAGAATAAAAGAAGTATTTTACTTCATTCACAGATCTGTTGATCAATAAAGGCAGAGCCTTTTATAAAAACAAGAACTTTTGTTCTTGGATCTTGAGGAAAAAGCCTCCTTTGAAGAACATAAACTTGTTCTATGATCATAAATTTGATCAAATGCGCTTTGCGCTATTGAAAAGTACCTTGCACTCATGAATTGCGCCCTTGCGCTCATTGGACCGGCGCTCAGCGCCAAAACCTGCTACGTGTCAACCAGAGACACAATCTGCGCTTTGCGCTTCTAAAACAGAGCACTGCGCTCATAGGCTGGCGCTCAGCGCCAAGAGCGCCACGTGTCACTCACTGGTGCGCCAACAGACTAGCGCAATGCGCTCATAAATTAAAAGCGCAATGCGCTAACAAATTAGCACTAAGCGCGACATGTGTCGTCTTCGTGTGCGCTACCCGACAGAAGCGCAGTGCGCTCTTTGACTGGCGCAACGCGCCTGGCACCCAACGTGCCGCATTGTCAGAATAAACTTTGTTTCTGATAAATGCTATGCATTCAATACAAGACAAAAATGTCAGAGCCCAATGCCTAGCATTATTAAAAGGGCTGAGCCCAACTAAAGGCTTAAAAGCCAGAACAAAAATAAAATGTTAAAACATTTTAATTGGACTTAGCCCAATTTTGGACATAAGTCCTCAACTTGTTTTGAATTGAGCACATCTTCTCTTTCAACCAACTCACCTTGGTTCAAGGGTACATCTCTTCACTCCGTTGATATTTGTCGTTGTAATTCCTCAACGTCTTCAAAGAGGTGACGGGTCCCGACAACCACACATTTCACGGACTGTGGGGTCCTTAAACCCATGGACTATGATATTCTTAACCTCGACCGTGATGTCTTTAAACTAACATTGGAATGTGGGGTCCTTAAACCCATCGACTAGGATGTCCTTAACCTCGACCGTGATGTCTTTAAACTAACATTGGACTGTGGGGTCCTTAAACCCATGGACTATGATGTCCTTAACCTCGACCGTGATGTCTTTAAACTAACAACTAACATTGGAATGTGGGGTCCTTAAACCCATGGACTATGATGTCCTTAACCTCGACCGTGATGTCTTTAAACTAACATTGGACTGTGGGGTCCTTAAACCGATGGACTATGATGTCCTTAACCTCGACCGTGATGTCATAAAACTAACATTGGACTGTGGGGTCCTTAAACTCACGGACTATGATGTCCTTAACCTCGACCGCGATGTCTTTAAACTAACAATGGACCGTAATGTCCTTAAACTAATTATCGACCGCAATGTTACTAAACTAAACAACAGAGCCCAATTTCTCTCTTGTCGGATCTAAACGATTCGGTTAAGTTGATCTTAGTCTAAAAATTAGAGTAACGTATCCTTAACAAACGTTTAAGTTGATCTTAGTCTCAAATGAGACTAACGTATCCTTAAACCCAATCCCCAAACCCAAATCTAAGAAGATACGGATTTGGACTAATCCACGCCCTACGGGCGACAACATAAATTAGTCTTCGTATACAATCCACGGGCAACAAAACACAAAACAAACACCCACGACACGAAGTGACCATCTGGAGAAGGAGAAAGTTGTTACCGCGATGCGGTAGCGTAATTAACTGCAGGGGCTTGCGCCTGCAGGGAGGAGTGTCCCCACAATAAAAAAACCCTCAAACGAGGGGGAATCTGATGAAGTCTGCTACATCAGCCGAATCCGTTTAAACCTTCGATACATGGTGCCATAGATCAACTTGGCATCTTCGGAGAGGTGTACGGATAGCACCTATTAGCATCTGCCCCGAATTTCAGGCAAGACGGACCAGCGCGGTCATGTCTCTGTGTTCGGAGGGGAACATCTACTATGCTTCCGCTGCTCCCACTGACTACAACAACCTTCTGGCAGAGTCATATACACGTGCACTTCTAAAGCTAGTTTAGAACGACGCTATACTCATCCTCCTGCCAGGTCTCATAGTCTAGAACAGCAGGAATGGCAAGTCTGGGTAAACTAGAACCTCCCGTCACCTTCTCTAAGAAGACCGAAGTACCTCTCGGGTGCCCGAGGTTACCCACCATATCTGCGGAGTGGCTAATGGAATGTCAATACCAATTGAATCTTTAGGTTCTATTAAATTTTCAGTAATCGTTTGTGGTTCTTAAATCACTTCCAGTTCTACCATACTCTCGTTTATGTTTTCTGAAAAGAATCCATTGTTCTAAAACAAAGGCGAGTGAAGAACAATATATATATTGATCTTCCAGATGGTAGAAAGTTAACCTTCGACATAGCCCGGGATAACCCACAAACAGCCATTACTGAAACGTGCCATGAGTTTATCCAGAATCTGGTGTTAAGCATAAGCCGGACAACTCCATATACCTTAACATAGTTAAAATATGAACCATTCTATATACAATATAGAAACAGAGGCACTAATTTAATTGGAACCAGATTCAAATCATGCAGCTGTCTCCAGTGCATGTCAACTAAGTGGAATGGGGCCAAGCAGCATTACTGATCTAGGAGTACATCCACATATGAGTAACCTGAAAGAGAGCAAGTTCTCAAAACAATTACTATCAACGGAATACCAAACACAAGTATCTACATTTTCGATCACCTTGAAGAATTCTGATACTTGCAACATATGGTTCTCTACTTTATTCATATACCTATAACTTCTCAAAATTTGGACCTTTTATTTCAACGAAATTCTTGTCTGAAACTGGAGAAGTCATAACTAAACAGAATATAGTATGAGCACCAACCCCTTTATCCTAATGGACACTGGACAACATACAATACTTTGTATAAGTCTCCTGAGTTTATTAACTCAAACCCTATGCATCGTAGGTTGAAAACTGTACAATGGTTAAGAAGAATTACACCATTGTTAAATGCTCCATACCTAACCATCAACTGATATAGGTAAATGACATAGACATAATTTCAAAAAGTTATATCTCACTTTATAAAATAAACGTACAGATATATCAATTTGAAACTGGTGCATAACTACGGATATTCAAAACCAAAAAATTTGCCGTCAGGAAAAACCCATGTGATTTCCTCAAATATCGCCAATTACAAAGAATTTCGATATAATGAGTATATAATCACCTAATTTTTAATATTCTACTCCCACTCATCATCTGTAACACTATACAGATGTGAGAATCAAAATTGGTAAATACATACCCTAGAGTCAGAATCTAATTGGGAAATCAGTTTTCAATTAACACTGCACAGTGAAACTGAAACATGAAAATGTTTGGAACGGGTATCTGGGTATTCCTAGTAATGCCTCTTCCACTATTCAGATTTATGACAGTAACCATATATTTAATTGCCATCTCTCCAATCCCTTTATTTGTCATTATTTATTACCTTATGTACAACCCTTAGGCTAAATGGTTTTCTTCCTTCCCTACCTTTCGGCAACAGCCTAAGGTTTGGAAGAAGACTATCCAATAAGCGTAATAAGTATACCCTCCTAATCCTAGGAGTCCACACAACTCGAGAGAAGGAAAAAATAAAATACAACCCGAATAATCCTATTCGATTTCTCCTAAACCGGAATCCATCCTCAAACTGGAACAAGTTCCTTTGAGTTCGTATGTAAATATACGATGGCTTATCCAATAAATGGGGATCTTCATAGTGATACAGAGTGTTCTGGAGAAATGCAAAGGTGAAGTAAGAGTGGCGATGATATACATGGTTTCGTCGTGAATGATTGCAGTCACATTTTACTTTGCCCTCTTTCTAATCCTTGTATCTGTTTTTACTTATTACCTTCTGTTGGGTAGAGGGAGCGCCCCGGCCATCGAACCGTGGCCAAATGCGGAACGAAAATTTCTTAAAACCCGGCGCTACCATTACCCGATTTGCTAGATCGAAACCATTAACCCTAAAACTAGCAATCTAACAAAAGGAGATAGAATGGTTATACCTAATGAACCAAATCCTTCGAGACTTCAACCATTTCCAAGCTCTAAGTGATGCGGATCGACTTTGGTCGCCAGTCTTCCTTCATCTCCGATGATCCACCCGAGGGAAACGGCGCAAGCATCAGGTTCGCCAAGAGAACCAACCGACTCTTCAAAATTGCTAGTAGTGGAGAGCGGGGAGTGTAGGATAGTGTCACTATAATTGTTTCTCTCAACCATGAGCTTGAGTAAGCATCAAGTGAAGATGAAGAAGAGGTGATCAAAAGAGATGGCATGGAAAATTAGCTAAGTATTTTGTGTGAGCATGAGAGTGAGAGAGTACCAAAAATTAATCAACCAAAAAAAATGAGCAAGCCAAATCCATACCCCATGAAGTGGCCGCCCCCCCTCTCTTGCCCACTCAAAAAATGTCATTCCCAATTTCATTAAACAAATACACAACCATACCAATCACTACATGTGAACCCATGCTTTGACCCAATCACTTTTCCACCTCATTATGAAACCAAATGATTTTTCTAAAAAGGAAAATCAATAATGAGGCGGCAAATCATCTAGAAGCCATTCCGTATAAATACGGAATGCTTCCCGGTACATGTATCGAAATACACATACGCGTATTCGTACGAAAATACGAATAGCCAAAGAGAGAAAATAAATAGTAAGCAATAATACTAGAATACATAAATATAAATACATATGTAAATTATTAAATCAAAACTTGATTTAACAATCTGGCTTAATCCTAAGCCGGTAGTATTATCAACCGCCCGATTAAAGTCTGTGCACTCCGTGTACATATTTAATCGGACACCTGTATGTATCAAAATACGTCACCTACACCATATCGCCTGAGCCGTGAAAACCCTCTGTGTGGGACTCTAAAGACTCGTCAATACGCTGGCAGTAGGTTTAACCACAAGCACGTCAGCGGCACTAGCTGTACGTAACGGCTACCCAGGTATTGAGCGAAAGGAAGAACGACGAGCAAACTCATCCAAACCCAACTCAGCCTGTCAGTGACAATATCCGTACAGTCCGGTATGTTCATCTAAGAGTATCGCATATCGAGTCTAGGGGGGTGGATAAAGTCAGACCCCTGACAACGCGATAATTCGTGTCGGTATGAAACCCATCACTACCTGAGAAACTATCGATCCTGGATCGGTGATTCTCACATACCCCGGCCGAGGATTTCTAGTGATGGCCACCCGTGCACTGCGCGGCATCAACCCCCAATACCGGGAGAGACGAATCCCCGACGATCCGCTCACTGCCTCTATGTGGCTCGGGACTGTACCCAACTAAAACCTGTTTGCACGACTCCTTTGAGCCGTGGTAGGGTAGTAATCAAAGTACAGTGGGAACTCACACGAGACAAATGATGATCTCAGGTCGACAGACTAACCTGTACACATGTCACCAGGTAACTGCTATTTGACTATAGGTATAATACCTACTAGCATGTTCCTGGCGAGTCCGTCCAGTGTACTCATAACCCAATGAGCACCTGTATACTATCTTAGGTGAACAACTGACACCAATGGCTTGTGAGACCGGCCACCGCCCCTCGTCAGGGTCTAGATAAGTATACACCAGTCTACACTGGAGTATCGATGCCCAGTTTCGATACTCCTACGACTAGGGACATTTAAGGATATGCTTATGGACCCCAGCTCCCACGTATGTGATCGCCATCACAATGCTGGCAGTCAAGCAAGAATCATATGGGCTTTATCAACATATACAAGATGATAAAAACAAACCAGATAGCATACTATCATCTCGAGTAAGACTGTTTTATCGGTATAGGTCCTCGTTCAATTATCATAATCACGTGCCTGCGACTATGATATTTGCCTTGAGGGCACTATAGCCAACAATCTCCCACTTGCACTTAAGGCTAATTATTGCGATGTCGCATACT
This sequence comes from Agapanthus africanus, assembly GCA_030015575.1. Classification (NCBI taxonomy): domain Eukaryota; kingdom Viridiplantae; phylum Streptophyta; class Magnoliopsida; order Asparagales; family Amaryllidaceae; genus Agapanthus; species Agapanthus africanus. Next base: position 383,074,280 of record JASDDO010000022.1, on the reverse strand, counting down.
CACAGCCCGTGTGATACCGAACACCCAACTCCTCTACTAATCAGTTTCACAAACCTCGTTTGTAAAACTATTGCGTTCGAGGAATAGCCTCAGTGAGTGGATCCGCCCCAGTGTTTCATTCTATGTCTCTCTTTATCTCAGCTTCGCGGAGAAAACTATCTCCCGAAATGAGCAATACCCGTCTTAGAATATTTCTGGATATCTGATGGGACCCAGTTCATAAATGAACTCCAAATCCAGCAAACTTCTTAGACTGTATTGACTACTGAACTTAATCAGTATGCTGCGCCACGCCTTCCTCAGTATCCTCTTGGACCACCTGTCCAAACTACTGTCCCTCGTCAGAGGTAAAACTATAACTCTGACAGTCACTCTGTCATCCAGGTCACGTTGGAAGCCTGGAATGATAACCGTCACCGAAAGGAGGCTGCCGTTATCAAATCCCTAGAACATCCACTTATGTTCATAAACTGCTTCCAATCATTTTCTACAGGATTGGATTAGTATATCAAATTATTGCATCTAGTGCAAAAAAAATATCTGGTGTGGTACTTGACATCTCATGATTGACTCAATTGCCTAAGCAAGTGATATGCCAATCATACACACCCCTCTCCCATTTAGTCTGTAAGACACCTTTAGAGAGGGTGACTCCATTCACCTGCAGGTTCACCACCATGCCAGGAGCCGTCCATTCTAAAAAACTTTTAGAATACTGTCTAAGTACCTAGATTAGGACACTACCCAAATCTAGATCTAAAAGCATAGATCTAGTACCCAGAATGTCTTATATAATATCCATAACCTATGTGGAGAAACTACTGTGTGACAACCAAAGTATAACCGATCGTAGTATAGGAATTTCACTTCCTACTCTGTGTATGTCATCCTCAATACCAGGACACACACCCTACTACTTTCTTAATAGATCCATCTCCTATTCTGATGAAGTCAAAAACCTATGACTGTCACATCAAAAAATAGATGATCTAACTCCGCTATATCCGCTTTAGTCTATAAATAGACACAAGCTACATGTCCACTACGCTTCCGCTGCTTCCGCTGACTATGACAACCCTCTGGCAGAGTCATATACACGTGCACTTCTAAAACTAGTTTAGAATGACTCTATACTCATCTTCTTTCCGGGTCTCACAGTCTGGAACGACAGTAGTGTCAAGTCTGGGTAAACAAGAACCTCCCTGTCACCGTCCTTGAGGCTACCGAAGTACCTCTCGAGTTCCTAAGGTAACCCTCCTTATCTGTGGAGTGGCTAATGGAATGTCCATCCTGATTGAATCTTTAGGTCCTATTAAATTTTCCGTAATCATTTGTGGTTCTGGAATCACTTCCAGTTCTACCATACTCCCACTACTGTTTTTCTGAAAAAGTCCATTTTGCTAAAACTGTGGCGAGTCAAGAACAATATCACTATTGATCTTCCAGATGGTAGAAAGTTAACCCTCGTCAAAGCCCGGGATAACCCACAAACAACCATTACTGAAACGTGCCCTGAGTTTATCCGGATTCTTGTTTTAAGCATCAGCCGGACGACTCCCTATACCTTAACATCGTTAAGATATAAATTGATTCTATAAATATATAATATAGAAACAAAAGCACTAATTTAATTGGAACCAGATTCAAATCATGCAGCTGTCTCCAGTGCATGTCAACTAAATGGAGAGAGACCGATCAACATTACTCAACTTAGGAGTGCATCCAATTATGAGTAATCTGAAAGAGAAACAAGTTCTCAAAACCATTACTATTAACTGAATACCTCATATAAGTATCTACATCTTCGATCACCTTGAAGAATCTCGATACTTGCGACACCTAGTTCTCTACTTTATTCTTGTACCAATAACTTCTCAAACTTGTACCTTGTATTTCTACGAAACACTTGTCCAAAACTTTAGAAGTCACAAGTAAACAGAATATAGTACGAGGACCAACCCCTTTGTCCTAATGGACACTGGACAACATACAATACTTTGTATAAGTCCCCTGAGTTTAATCTTTCAAAACCTTATGCGTCGTAGGTTGAAAACTGTACCCAGGTGATTTCCTCAAATATCACCAATTACAACGAATTCCGATATAATGAGGATGATCACCTAATTCCCAATAACTTACTCCCACTCATCATCTGTAAAACCATACAGATGTGAGAATCATACCTGGTAAATACATACACTGGAGCAAGGGTCTAATTGGGAAATCAGTTTACAATTAACAATGCACAGTGAAACAGAAACATGAAAATGTTTCGAAGGGGTATCCGGGTATTCCTAGTAATGCCTCTTCCATTATCCAGATTCATGACTGCAACCTATATTTCCTTGCCATCTCTCCAAATCCCATTATTTGTCTTTAGTCGTTACCTTCTGTACACCTTCGTTAGGTTTAAATGGTTTTCTTCCTTCCCTACCATTCGGCACCAGCCTCTGGTTTGGAAGAAGACTGTCCAATAAGCATAATAGGTGTACTCTCCTAATCCTAGGAGTACTCGCAACATGAGAGAAGGTGATGATAAAAGACAACTCAATAATCCTTACTCTATTTCTCCTGAACCAGAATCCATCCTCGAAAAAGTTCTTTCGAGTTCGTATATAACCATACGATGGATTTATCCAATGGAATTGGATGTTCGTAGTGATACGGGGTGTTCTGGAGAAATACAAAGGTGAAGTAGGAGTGGCGATGAAATACGTGATTTGGTCGTGAATCATAGCAGTCGCATTTTACTTTGCCCTCTTTCTAATCCCTTTATTTGTCTTTACTCATTACCTTTTGTACACCAGACTTAGGCTAATTGGTTTTCTTCATTCCCTACCGTTCGACACCTGCCTATGGTTTGTAAGAAGACTATCCAATAAGCGTAATAGGTGTACCGTCTCCCAATCCTAGGAGCCCTCACAACCTGAGAGAAGGTAAAAGGAAAAGAAAACTGAATAGTCCTATTCTTTTTCTCCAGAACCAGAAACCATCCTCGAAAAAGGTTCCTTCGAGTTCGTATATAACCATACGATGGTTTTATCCAATGGAAGTGGATACACGTAGTGATACGAGGTGTTCTGGAGAAAAGCAAAGGGTAAAAGAAGAAGTGGCAATATTGTATGCAACTCAGACAATCCAAAATCCAGTGTTTTAAGAAAGTTCGGTTAACTTGGTTACTGAGTCATAGTCTAGGGTCAGGGCATGGTCGATGCCAAAGAGAGAGAGAAAAGAAACACTCAGCATGCACTCTAACCTAGATCAGAATGGATAATCACTTTAACTAATCTGGATGGCTCCCACTGTTTTCTCGAATTCTCCTCCAAACCTAAAAGGAGAATTAGTCGGAATCACCCCAGGAGTAATCCTACTCATCAGTGGGAATCGGGACCCAACTATCATCGCATGATAACTTGATGGATGCCACTCAAGTCACCACACTCCAGAAAGTATGCTCATGCGTGGCAAGTTTCCTGTATATTTGAAACTCCCAATATGATTTTTACCCTAAGCTGCTTATGACCTTGACGGATGCCAACAAATCATAAGTTGCAAGTCAAGTTCTACCCGTCATTGTCCTGATTAATCTATACCCACCCATACTCGCCCTTGACGGATGCCAACAAGACTGCACGACTGTCCTAGATTAATGCATATCCATGCTACAGAAAAGTAACACATAGCTACCGCACGAATACTAGGCGCTGCTTTTCTGAAATGACGGAGGGCTACGGCTGGTTTTTTAGCGAAAAACCTTTAACGTAATGAACTTTATATCGTTGAAGGAATCCAAGTGGTTTTTATAAAAGTATAGTGGCGAAAACTTTTGCTAAAGAGGTCACTCCCGGTGAAGGGATCTCGGCTCTTTCCCCGACGAATGAGGTGCAGGATATTCAAAAATGAATACCACGATGCAAAGCAAAAAGTAAACGACTATAGTGAAGTTATTACGTTGACGCAAACTCCTGCCTAAGGGGTCACTCCCGATGAAGGTATCTCGGCCCTTGCCTCGTCGAATGAGGTGCTGGATATTCATAACCGAATACCACTGTGCAAAGCAAAAGCGTACGTCTGTAATGTCAGTTTTAAAAAACTTGGTTCCAACAACATCATTTTTATATTTGTTTGTTTCCCTTGCATTGATAAGAATCAACACAGTCCCATCAATTAATCACACTAGAAAAGAACGAAAATAAAATGTACGTATATGCCACCCGCATTCGCCACTGGGTCCTGTCATCACTCGTTAGGTTACTTAACTAACGACAGAGCAAGGACTGGGCTAGCGCGGGTGCAAAACATATACAACATCTACTAGTATATATAAATGTATATAACAATCGTCTCAGGCATGATAAATGCAACATCACAGAAAAGTAATAAGAATCACAGAACAATACAGATAATCTAGGAGCCCCGGGTTTCATAGAGCCACAACTGAAACCCGACGTTCCCCTGGTCGTGTGGATAGCCTGTGCAATGAACTCCTAGACCCCTACGAGTGCGGCAAGTTACCCGCCAAAACCTGAAGTGAGGCATCCCCCTTCAGCAAAGTAAATGGACCCCTTGAGCACCCCTGCTTGGGTCAACCTGTACCCCCTACGAGTGGGGCGAATAGCCCGCCAATTCTAGAGTGAAGCCCCCTACGTCTTAACGCCATGAGATGCTGGCCCGTTGCCCTCTAGAACCCGGCTATCCGTGCACCCCACCTTGGGGTAAATCTAGTACAGAAAAGAAAATAATATACAAGGGTGACATCGACCTCAGCTCGGTCGTGCCCCAAAAGAATAATATATAAACAGGCAGTGACGACAGTCCACATGTCGGACGCTCGCCCCGCAATATCAAATGTACAAATACAACAAAACTGTACTACTACTGCACCCAGGATATCCACCATGACAATCCGCAACATCACAGCACAATACAGAACATAAACGTGAATGTCACGTTCGCAAACCCGTCTAAAAGGACTATAGCGATTAGACAAGGTTTACCGATCAAATGACATTCACGATCACAGATAGAAATGTAAAGTACTGAAAAATTACACAGTTAAAATTTCGATCAACTAAATTTATCAGCAAATGCCCCAAAAGCAAATCCAGTACTCAAAAAATTCTGGGCCAAAAAAAAACATAACAAAAATCATTTTCCCATGTCCGATAGCTCCAGAAGAAATTTGGAGGCATGTTGCCATAAAAGCGCGGCGGCACCGCTGCCAAATGGCATGTTTTGCGGCGGTTCCGCGGCGAAAATCTTGAATCATGTTCCCGATTTTCTTGTGGTGCCCTATATTTTCCTGCACGGATTTTTAGGCTATACAGAAAAAAATTCGAGCAAGTTTTAAAATCGACAAAAACTTAGCAAATCGGAAAATTGTTTTTGAAATTTTGATCGATCGAGATTTTAAGCTTGTGCAAACTAGCTATTAGGGTTTAATGGGTGGCTCTGATACCATTGCTGGGTAGTGTGAGTGCCCCGGCCATCGAACCGTGGCCAAATGCGGAACAAAAATTTCTTAAAACCCGGTGCTACCATTACCCGATTCGCTAGATCGAAACCATTAACCCTAAAACTAGCAATCTAACAAAAGGAGATAGAATGGTTATACTTAATGAACCAAATCCTTCGGGTCTTCAACCATTTCCAAGCTCCAAGTGATGCGGATCGACTTTGGTCGCCGGTCTTCCTTCATCTCCGATGATCCACCCGAGGGAAACGGCGCAAGCTTCAGGTTCGCCAAGAGAACCAACCGACTCTTCAAAATTGCTATTAATGGAGAGCGGGGAGTGTAGGATAGTATCATTATAATTGATTCTCTCAACCATGAGCTTGAGTAAGCATCAAGTGGAGATAAAGAAGAGGTGATCAAAAGAGATGGCATGGAAAATTGGCTACGTATTTTGTGTGAGCATGAGAGTGAGAGAGCACCAAAAATTAATCAACCGAAAAAATGAGCAAGAAAAATCCATACCCCATGAAGTGGCCGCCCCCCCTCTCATGCCCACTCAAAAAATGCCATTCCCAATTTCATTAAACAAATACACAACCATACCAATCACTACATTTCAACCCATGCTTTGACCCAATCACCTTTCCACCTCATTATGAAACCAAATGATTTTTCTAAAAAGGAAAATCAATAATGAGGTGGCAAATCTTCTAGAAGCCATTCCGTATAAATACGGAATGCTTCCAAGTACATGTATCGAAATACAGATACGCGTATTCGTAAGAAAATACGAATAGCCAAAAAGAGAAAATAAATAGTGAGCGATTGTAAGCCCGCGGGGGCGCCCCGGCCGTCGATCCGACGCCGGAAACGCGGAAACAAAAAACTTTGCAAACTAGCAAACCGGCACCACCGCGCACTTTTCACCCGGATCAGGCCATTAACCTAGCTAACTAGCAAATAAGAAAAGAGTAGAGAAGTTATACCAAGCGATCCGAGTCCTTCGGTCTTCATCTCCACTCCGATCTCCCACGGAATCTCCGTCCATCATCGTCTCGTCGGAAAAGCACCACGTAGCCGGGTTCGTATACGGGCTCCCACCTCATGACCGAGGCAACTCGGGCGCGAAGTTGGCTAGCCGACGCGTCCAAGATTTGCTGTAGACTAGAGTAGTAGGTTGTCTCTTTTGGGGTATGTGAAGTTGCCATGGTATGTGGAGGAATAATATAACATGAAGATGAGCAAAAGAATTTTGAAGCAAGCTCAAGCTAAAAATGAGAATGAATCAATATTCCACTCCAAAAAATGAAACCCTCTCACATCCTCTCCCCAATGTGGCCGGCCCCTTTCATCTAGTGGGTGGAAAAGAAAATCATGAATTAATAATAAAATGAGAAAGGAAAAAGATAATGCAAGAATAATGTCACACTCATCTCACAATTCAATCTTTTCATTTCCAATCTCAAAAAGCAAATGGAATGACCCAAAAGGAATCTCATCATGAGAAATCTATCATAATGCCACCAAATTACAAAGGACCCCTCCACAAATAAGTTATTTGCAAATTGCAAATAACACCCCCAATGAAAAGTCCGGCCGTGAAGAAACAAAGGAAAACCGGCCGGAACGGAATGCAAACTGGCAACCTCAGAAAACTGATCCCGTAATAAATTACAGGAAAACCCCGCTACTGCAAATACATGCCCGCATTTGTATTCCCACTGAACACAAATGCAAAGAGACAAAACTACACTATCTAATACTAGGATCCGGCTTAAGCCAAAGCCGGCTAGTAAAAACCGTCCGATCATGATCCGTGCAATACCGCATGTATCTGATCGAACCCTGCCATATCTCCATACGGCCTCTACAGCGTTTCGCCCGAAACCAGAGTAACTGTGTGTGGTGGACTCTAAAGACTCGTCAACACCTTGGTTGTGGATTTAACCACTAGCAAGTCAGAGGTATAAGCCAATACGTAACGGGCTACCAGGTATTGACCAAAAGGGACGTCGATGAGCGAACACATCCTGACACCCTACTGAGCCTGTCAGTGACAATATCCGTACAGTCCAGTCCGTTCGTCTATGAGCATCGCATGGCGGGCCTAGGGGGTTGGTAAAAGTCAGACCCCCAAAAGCGGTACAAGTCGTGTCGGAGTGTAGCCCAGAACACCCTGAGATACTACTGGAATACCTACCAGCAAATCTCCTGCCTTGGCCAAGGACTTTTCATGTACTGGCTCTCCTAGACACAGCGCGACCTCACCCCTAATACCAGGAGAGACGAACCCCTGCAGATCCGCTCACTGCCTCCATGTGGCTCGGGACTGTACCCAACTAAAACCTGTTTGCACGACTCCTTTGAGCCGTGGTAGGGTAATAATCAAAGCACAGTGGGAACTCACACGAGAAAAATGACGATCTCAGGTCGATGAACTAACCTGTACACATGTCACCAGGAAACTGCTATCTGACGTCTGGTATAATCCCAACTAGCAGGTTCCCGGCGAGTCCTGTCCGGTGTACTCATAACCCAATGAGCACCTGTATACATCTTAGGTGAACCAACTGACACCAGTGGCTTGTGAGACCGGCCACCGCCCCTCGTCGAGGTCTCGACTATATACACTAGTCTACTCGGGAGAATCGATGCCCTGTCTCGAAACTCCCACGACAAGGGACTTTTTAAGGATGTGCTTATAGACCCCAGCTCCCACGTATATGATCGCCCTCATACTGCTGGCAGTTAAGCAAGAATCCTAGGGGCTCTTTCAACGTGCAATAGCGACTCGTAAGGTCACCTAAAGCAGTACACGATGATAAAGATAAACCAGATAGCATACTATCATCTTGAGTAAGACTGTCCTACTCGGACAGGTCCTCCCCTCAATCATTGCAATCACGTGCCTGTGATCCAATAATTGACTCTGAGGGCACTATCTCCAACAATCTCCCACTTGCACTCAAGGCTAATTATTGCGATGTCGCATACTCACAGCCCGTGTGATACCGAACACCCAACTCCTCTACTAGTCAGTCTCACAAAGCTCGTTTGCGAAACTATTGCGTTCGGGGAATAGCCTCAGTGAGTGGATCTGCTCTGGTGTTTCTTTCTATGTCTCTCTATATCTCAAGTTCACGGAGAAAGCTATCTCCCGAAATGAGCAATACGTGTCTTAGAATGTCTGGATGTCTGATGGGACCTAGCTCAAAAATGAACTCCAAATCCAAACTTCTTAGACTGTATCGTCAACTGAACTTAATCAGTATCCTGCGCCATGCCTTCCCTCAGTATCCACCTGGACCAACTGTCCAAAATACTGCCCCTCATCAGAGGGAAAACTATAACTCTGACAACCACTCTGCCATCCAGGTCACCTTGGAAGCCTGGAATGATAACCGTCTCCTAAAGGAGGCTGCCGTTATCATATCCCTAGAACATCCACTTATGTTCTAAAACTGCTTCCGATCGTTTCTCCAGAATTGGATTAATATCAACTTATTGCACCTACTGCAAAAACAACATCTCGTGTGGTACTTGACATCTCATGATTGACTCAATTGCCTAAGCAAGTGATCTGTCAATCATGCACATCCCTCTTCCCTTTAGTCTGTAAGACACCTTTAGAGAGGGTGACTCCATCACCTGCAGGTATACTACTGTGCCAGGAGTCGTCCATTCTAAATACTCTTAGAATGTTGTCAAAGTACCCAGATTGGGAAACCACCCAAATCTAGATCTAAAACCATAGATCTAGTAACCAGAATGTCTGATATAATATCCAAGTCCTATATGGAGAAACTACTGTGTGACGACCAAAGTATAACCGATCGTAGTATAGGAATATCACTTCCTACTCTGTGTATGTCATCAAATACTAGGACATCACACCCTACTACCTTCTTAACAGATCCATCCCCTATTCTGATGAAGTCAAACCTAAGACTGTCACATCAGAAATAGATGATCTATCTCCGCTATATCTGCTTTAGTCCATAAATAGACATAAGCCAACTGTCCACCAATGCTTCCGCTGCTCCCACTGACTACGACAACCCTCTTGCAGAGTCATATAGACGTACACTTCTAAAGCTAGTTTAGAACGACGCTACACTCATCCTCCTGCCGGGTCTCACAGTCTGGAACAACAGCAATGGCAAGTCTGGGTAAACAAGAACCTCCCTGCCACCGTCCTTGAGCATACCGAAGTACCTCTCGAGTGCCTGAGGTTACCCACCATATCTGCGGAGTGGCCAATGGAATGTCAAACCAGATTGAATCTTTAGGTTCTTATCAAATCTTCAATAATCGTTTGCGGTTCTGGAATCACTTCCAGTTCTACCATACTCCCACTACTGTTTTCTGAAAAAATCCATTTTTATTAAAACTGTGGCGAGTTAAGAACAATATCACTATTGATCTTCCAGATGGTAGAATATCAACCCTCGTCATAGCCCGGGTCAACCCACAAACAGCCATTACAGAAACGTGCCTTGAGTTGTCCAGTGTCTGGTTTTAAGCATAAGCCGGACGACTCCCCGTATCTTAACAATGTCAAGATATGAACTGTTCTATATCCAATATAGAAACAGAGGCACTGATTTAATTGAACCAAATTCAAATCATGCAACTGTCACCAGTGCATGTCAACTAAATGGAAGGAGGCCGATCAGCGTTACTCAACTTAGGAGTACTTCCAATTATGAGTAACCTGAAAGAGAAGCAAGTTCTCTTAATCATTACTATCATCTGAATACCATATACAAGTATCTACATCTTCGATCACTTTGAAAAATCCGGATACTTGCAATACCTGGTTCTCTACTTTACTCTTATACCTATAACTTCTCAAAACTTCGACCTTGTGTTTCTACGAAACACTTGTCTAAGAACTAGAGAAGTTATAAATAATCCGAATATAGTATGAGGACCAACCCCTCTGTCCTAATGGACACTGGACAATATACAATACTCTGTACAAGTCCCCTGAGTCTAATAACTCATTCACTGTGTGTCATAGGTTAAAAACTGTACTTTTGGTTAAGAAGAATTACACCGCTGTTCAATGCTCCTTACCTAACCATCCACTGGTATAGGTAAATGTCATAGACATAATTTCAAAAAGTATATCTCACTCTATAAAAATAGACGTACAGATATATCAATTTGAAATTGGTGCATAACAACGGATATTCAAAACCAAATATTTGCCGACCGGCAAACAACCCAGGCGATTTCCTCAAATATCACCAATTACGACGAATCCCGATATAATGAGGATGATCACCCAATTCCCAATAACTTACTCCCACTCACAATCTGTAAAACCATACAGATGTGAGAATCATACCTGGTAAATACATACCCTGGAGCAAGTGTCTAATTGGGAAATCAGTTTTCTTTTAACAGTACACAGTGAAACTGAAACATTGAAATGTTTCGATGGGGTATCCTGGTATTCCTAGTAATGCCTCCTCCATTATCCAGATTCACAAATGTAACCGTATATCTCTTTGCCATTTCACCAAATCCCTTTATATGTCTTTAGTCATTACCTTCTGCACATCCCTTTAGGCCAAATGGTTTTCTTCCTTCCCTACCGTTCGGCACCAGCCTATGATTTGGAAGAAGACTATCCAATAAGCATAATGGGTATACTGTCCTAATCCTAGGAGCACTCGCAATGAGAGAGAAGGTGAAGATAAAAGACACCTGAATGAACTTTATTCCTATTTCTCCTGAACCAGGATCCATCCCCGAACTGGAACAAGTTCCTTTCGAGTTCGTATATAACCATACGATGGATTATCCAATAAACATGGGATCTTCGTAGTGATACGGAGTGTCCTGGAGAAATGCAAAGGTGATTTAGGATTGGCGAAGAAATACTTGGTTTGGTCGTGAATAGCAGTCGCAATTTACTTTGCCCTCTTACTAATCCCTTTCTTTGTCTGAACTTAATACCTTCTGTACACCGTTTAGGCTAATTGGCTTTCTTCATTCCCTACCGGTCGGCACCAGCCTAAGGTCTGGAAGAAGACTATCCAATTTGCGTAATAGGTGTACTATCTCCTAAACCAAGGAGTACTCGCAACCTGAGAGAAGGTAAAAGGAAAAGACAACTGAATAGTCCTATTCGTTTTCTCCAGAACCAGAAACTATCCTCGAATTCCTTCGAGTTCGTATATAACCATACGATGGTTTTGTCCAATGGAAGTGGACGTTCGTAGTAATACGGGGTGTCCTGGAGAAAAGGGTGAAAGTAGGAGTGGCAATGAGGTTTGCAACTCTGACAATCTAAAACCAGTGTTAAGAAGGTTTGGTCAACTTGGTCACTGAGTCATAGTCTAGGGTCGGGTCAATGGTCGCTGCCAAAGAGAGAGAGAAAAGAAACACTCAGCGTGCACTCTAACCTAGATCAGAATGGTTATCACTTTATCTAATCTGGAAACCTCCCACTGTAACGTCAAATTCTTCCCCAAACCTGAAAGAAGAATTAGCCGGGATCACCCGAGGAGTAAACCAACTCATCAGTGGGAATCGGGATCCAACTATCATCGCATGATAACGTGACGGAATCCGCTCACGCTATCACACTCCAGAAGGTATGCGCATATCTGGCAAGTTTGAGTTCTTTTGAAACTCCCGATGTGGATTTTTGCCCCATGCTCTTATGACCTTGACGAAGGTCAACAAATCATAAGTCACATGTCAAGTTCTACCCGTCATTATCCAGGTTAATTTGAACCCACCCGTACAAGCCCTTGACGAAGGTCAACAAGGCCATACGACTGTCCCAAACCAACGCATCTATCTATGCAGCAGAAAGGTAACAAGCAGCTACCATACACTATGCCTTGACGAAGGTCAACAAACATAGCATGAATACTACGTGCTACCCGTCTGAAACGACGGAGGGCTACGAATGGTTTCTGGCGAAAACCTTCAACGTAATGAACTTGATATCGTTGAAGGAACCAGATAGCTTTTAAAAAATATAGTGACGAAAACCTTTGCTAAAGAGGTCACTCCCGGTGAAGGGATCTCGGCTCTTTCCCCGTAGAATGAGGTGCAGGATATTCCAACTGAATACCACGATGCAAAGCAAAAGTAAATGGCTATAGTGAAGTTATTTCCCTGACGCAAACTTTTGTCCAAGGGGTCACTCCCGGTGAAGGGATCTCGGCCCTTGACTCGTCGACTGAGGAGCAGGATATTCCAACTGAATACCACTGTGCAAAACAAAAGAGAACGCCCTTGCAATAACAGCTTTTTTGAAAAAGTGTTCCAACAACATCAGAATAGGTTTGTTTAACTTGCATTGATCCGAATCAACGCGGTCCCATCAATGGATCACACCATAAAAGAACGAAAATAATGATGTACGTATATGCCATCCGCATTCGCCACTGGGTCCCGTCATCACCCGTTAGGTTACTTAACTAACGACAGAGCGGGGACAGGACTAGCGCGGATGCAAAACTTATACAACATCTACTAATATATATACCAATATATTATATTTCGCTCAAGGCGTGATAAAATGCAACATCACAGAAATGTACAGCATCACAGATCAATACAGAAATCTGGGATCCCCGGGTTTCACAGAGCCTCTGCTGAAACCCGACGTTCCCCTGGTCGTGTGGATAGCCTGTGCAATGAAAATCCTAGACCCCTACGGGCGCGGCAAGTTACCTGCAAAAACCTGAAGCGAGGCGCCCCCTTCAGCAACGTGAATGGACCACCCAGCACTTTACGGAATCCGGTAACTTGGGCACCCCTTCTGGGTCAACGTATACCCCCTACGAGTGCGGCGAAAAGCCCGCAAATTCTAGAGTAAAGCCCCCTCCGTCTCAATACCATGAGATGCGGGCTTGTTGCCCTCTAGAATCCGGCTATCCGTTGTTACGACCCGAAAGAGCACGTGACTGGCCCTTGAACCATATGAAGTCTATAGGACCCCATCTGATCCAAGTAAGCCAAAAGCCCAAAAATCTAAAACCATTTAAAGAGTAAATAAGGAAAAATGGTTTTAAGAAGTAAGGAAATCACGTTTCGAAAATCAAGTTTTTAAATAACTAAGCCGAATGTGTATTTTTAAAATGTGTAACCTTTCCTGAAAATTTCGGTAGAGTTTCCTTTGTAAAAACTGGCCCCGAACGGGGTACAACAAGAATAATATAAGAAATGATAAAAGGCATCCCCAAGCGGGAGCTAGCTCTTCGTCAATCGACGGTCACAGCCACGCAAGCAATAATAATATACAACGCCAAAGGGCGAGGCTCAAAACCCAAAAAGAAACTCAAAACAGCCAGAAAACCCTAATACTACAAGCGCGACTCTAAGGTCGAAATAATACAACACTGTTTTCTAAGTCTGAAACAATATATAAGTTTTGGTTGATGGAATGACTAGATACAATAAATAATATAAGTACAATGGTGGTTCTTGATGCAAAAGAGACCACCTACCAAATGCAATTCACCCGCAAGGAAGCAGTGTGCCAGAAATGACGCAAAGGAACCTGTACGGCAAAACCTGCAAGAACTGTGGCACAACGGGGGTGAGTTGCCAACTCGTGAATAGAAAATATCTACAAGCAGAGATCGAATGCATGACCCATCCTAGGTCAATACAATCAGATATATATAAACCTCAATATGAATAGGTCTGAAACATGCTAAACTGGCAATGTAATCTCTATACATGAGTGTAATGCCAAATGCTCGTGCCAGTGCCTCAGGTAATAGCATATCATAAATGTGAGGTACAATCAATGAAATCAATCTGCATGTACGTGGATCCCGTCCACTCGTCACCCAATGACAATAACCATCATGAATGTAAATATCATCAGCATATGCATGGAAATATGAGGATATAAACCACCTGTTTCCCTCGCGACACGTCAAAATCATGGAACCGGAATGCCCAGCATCGGCACTCGAAAACATCATGAAAACTATGCCCAGCATCGGCACGTAAATCCTCATCCATATGGGGCTCCGTCTGCGGTATCGGCACTCGGCCCCCGGCAGTACGGGTCAACCAATGCCCATCTCTGGGCTCCGTCTGCGGTGTCGGCCCTCGGCCCCGGCAGTACGGGTCAGCCCATATCCATCTCTCAACTCCGGTCGGTATCCTTCAGATATCCGCCGAGCTCAAATACAATCACCGGTAGGTAGTGGTCCCTCCGCCAGGCTCACCGTCTACTACACAGCGAAACCGTTCTCGCCCCGGGGTACCATACCTGGTTCACCATGTACCCGCAATCGGCCTCATCCGCCTCCTCGAATCGGGTTTCACATGTCGCCCTCAGCACCGAGAAAACACATGGTGGACGCACTGAAATATCATATCACGGGTAACCGGGTTTTTTAAAACAATTACATATCCTCTTTGAAACACCCACGGTTCCCAAAACCAGAAATATCATGGAAACAACATATTTCAATGCGTATAATCAGAAAGCAGCATGTATGCGACATATAGCAGAAAGGTAAGCATATCAATATGTCATGCAAGGGTCATATCCTGAATGCAACAGTACTACAGTGTAGTGACATGGCAATTATCGATGATGAAGTGTGTGAGCCGGAAACAAGTGTACGTGGAACATACGCATCATCGATAATAGTGCTGGTGTCCAAGCAGCATGACTGAAATATATCAACAATACAAGCGATGCAATGCAAAAAGCATGAATGTGCGGAATCGAGTAGTCAACGCAACAGTAGAGAACCTGCCTCAATAGCTATAACATGCAACCTTGCCTTTTGAAATAAGACGAATCAGGGCTTTTGGTAAAATAAGGGCTACGGTGTTTTAAGAAAAGATGCGCCTTTTTAAATATCCGTATAAACCCTTTTGCTTATCTTTAAAATATCCCCGATTCGTTAGTTTTGAAATAGGTATGACTCGGGTCTAGTCTAACGCCTAGTATGCGAACTACGAACCCACAGTCAAGTCAAAAGAGAGGGGTATGGAAACCACCTAAATCTGAGTCGATATCACACTATCTCATCACATGACAGGCATCACTACCATCATACATCTCCAATACGAACTCTGTCATGTCGCCAAATATCACGGCCTCAATCGAATCTCATCGACTCATCTCAATCCCACGTATCATCCTCAAAACCCGTATATAAACACATAGTCCCATACCCATGTGTAGATATACCCACCATCATATGCGCACAGATATATGAAAGAATGTATGCAAGTATGTGTGTATGTGTGAGTGTGGGTGCAACCACTACTCTAGGGTTTCGCACTACTCAACCAATACATCCTTATCACCAATAATCCATTATTACCATCAATAATCCTAAACAACACATAATAAATATATGTGTGTATACGTATTCGTATACATCACCACGGACTGCGGGGGTGTTATACGCAATCCACCCGACTTCTCCCCGTAGATATAATCTACTCACCTTGCTTCTCATGTATCGGTGCCGATGTCGCCATCTTCATCTTCTTTGCCTCAACATCTCGTAGGGTACCTACAAGTATATCATAACGCTAAAGCACATGAAAATCATATTGGAAACCAAAATAGCACACGCTACACGCATAGGTAAAAACCTATCGACTCGCATGTAAACACGATCAATATCCACTTGTCGTTGACATCCAAACGCCACCCGACAGGAATGAATCACAAAATACCAAAATCCATGCTAAATCAAGTTGTAAACCATACACCAACTCAAGCAAAACAACCCAGATTTCACCCTAGATGGAATCAGTCAAAACTAGACATACCCAGGGTCAAGAATAGAGGAAATGGGGGCATGCACGCAAAACGAGGCAGATCCACCCTGCTCTGGCCGCAAATTGCGGCCAGAAAGGAAGAATTGGTGGCCTGGTAAAGTAGTTGGGAGCTAGGGTTTGGTGTGGTGGTTCAATAGTGCCTGCACATCTCACTGTCAACTCAGTTTTATTTTTGGGGTTTCGGGGTGATAGAAGATTCCATAAAACACTTCCAGATTTACCGTTTTCCCCGATATTGATTCCGTAATTCCGTATTCTGGTTTCAAGTTCAGGTTTGGGTTCAAATTAGCATCACACAAGGGGTTCTAAGGTCACCACGATCCTCAATTTCATCTTTGATTTCAGTTTTACCCTAAACCCTAACTTGAATTCTCTAAAGTCCACAAACAATACAATATCGATATGAAACTAGAATAGATGTACAAAAAATGAGATACTACTCTAATAGGTGCAGAAATTACCTCCTTTGGCAACTCAAGAAAATTCTTGAGTGGCTCAAAGTCCTCCAAATCCAATCTTGCTAGGTTCAATGTGTAGCTAGTGAGCTTGGGAGTAAGTTTTGAGAAGTGGGAATGGCGTTTTGGCTTGGATTTCATGGTGGATCTAAGCTTTTTGTGAAGAGGGTGAGAGAGGGGGAGAGGGCAGCAGCAACAACAAGGGGAGGGGGGAGAGAAAATGAGAAGGGAAATGATGGGGGAAAGGGTCAAAAGTCAATGCAACCTACTCTCTCTCTCTCATCATCACTTACCTTTTTCTTTTCTTTTCTAAACTCTTCTCACTTGAATAGTGAACCCAAAAGAAAGCCATGGCAAAAGAAATGTAACACAAGTGTAACAAGTGTGGAAAATGATATGTGCACATTTTTGCACAAAAATGCTAAAAATCCAATTAGCGATTTTTAATTGCGATTAGCACTAAATTAGCATACAACTAATCTTAAAAACTTTAAAATGGCATAATTCCATAAAATACCCTATTTTAGAATTTTCCATATTTTTTCCCCATTTATTTTTATTTAATTATACCAGAATATTAAAATATTCATTAAAATAATATTAAATTATAAAATTTCCCAAAAATCATATTTTATTATTTTGAAGACGTTACAATCTACCCCCCTTAAAGAAATTCGGTCCCCGAATTTAAATTTAAACCCCCAAATACTAAAATATTTCAATACAAATTCCAAGTCATCGGGGCTCCGAAATCATCTATACATAAAACATCATAGCGCAAAGCATGCGCAAAAGTACTGAGCAGATAACTCAAAAGCAACACTCCATCAAGCGTCCCGCAATCATCGGAGTCATGGTAAAGACATAAATGTCGAATCCAATACAAAATCAATATGATATAAATCAGAACTATACATGTAGACATCCAATCTATACATGTGACTAGCTGATGTAGATGCATGCCAAATCTTTTTAAGTCGCTGTGCGATGCGCGTAACACTGCACAGTGGCGGATGTTTTTCACAAGAAAATAACTATATACGTATATATATATCCTTTGTTTAATAGGTGCGTTCCGCCGTTTTGAAAACAATTTAGATGGGTTTCCTTGTTTTAAACGTTTCGGGTCATATCGGACACGTAGGTATATATATATCGAGACCATAGCTCGCTCTTTGGAAATCCCTTCGAACTATCAATGCATGCAAAATATATCCAGGTATTGTCCTCTGACTAGTCCTGCTCAGTATGAAAACAAATATCCAATATCATAGAAATGTACTGCTCCAGAAGGAGTAAATCCTAAAAGTGCACATAACACCACCCTGTGCGTCTGGTGCGCACGGAAATCAAAATCCATATGTGTGCCATACATGTGCACAAAACAACATCTAGGTGCAACGGTTGTGCACGAAACATCTGTCAAAGGCAACGTGTGTGCCCTACAGCCAAAACAGGTTCATCTGACATGCACGAAGAATCTCGATTTAGTGCATCTGGTGTGCCCCAAAATCGTATCTCAAAACATGCGCCCAACATGCGCGAAAATCTAAATTGGTGCATCCATCGTGCACGAATGAAAATCTAAACCCTGCGCACTCAACATGCACGGAATCACAAAAATCCAATAGCAATGCCGAATATGCGTAAGTCCAGTCAAAAGCACGGAGTGCAAGAATCCACATCAATATCACAATCAAAATCGACATACCGAAAGGCATCAAATCGAAGTCAGGTGCAACCGAAATGCACAAAATATAAATCCGGTGCAACAAGGGCACGAAATATAAATCTGATGCGATAAACGCAAGAAACATAAAACTGGTGCGACAAACGCACGAAGTATAGAACTGGTGCATCCCATGCACAAATACCAGCAATAACTCAAATGCGTAAGCAGCAACACTAAGTGTACCCAGATATAAAGAAAATCATAAACGTGTGCAACTGCGTGCACAAAATACATATCAATGCACTACAAGCACATATAAGCTATACCGAGTGCAAAAATCAAATCGTGTGCGTAACATATGCACAACATCAAATCAACCGTATGAAATCCATAAAGTCATAAGCAGGTGCAGCCAAGGCACGAAACAATATACAACGCGGCTTAATCAAAATCAGGTGTACCGCGATGGAAAACTCACAACCGCGTGCATCAGCGTGCACAAATCAAAACACTAAAGGTACATGAAACTATGCTGGAAGCGTAAATCAAATCACCGGCATAAAATAGGCATGAAATCGCAATCAACACCTCAAGAGTAATAACTATGTGCAAGGTATAAATACCCAGTAAGTGCAACCATGGTGCACAAAATCAAATATCATGAAACTCAGTCATCAAGACTAAATCATGCGAATAGATCGCCCAAAATACCGAAATCCAAAGCAACGGATACGTGATAATCAAATCACAAAATCACAAATCATAAATACCGTCGTCGGTATATCCTTCTTCATGGTCGAGAAGGTACCGGAACATCCGATGCTAGCGGCGCAAGATATCTACTTGCCTCTTGCTCGCGGCTGGCGTCCTCTGCCTCTGGTTCCTTATCTTTCCTATAGATTACCAATCGCAATCCATCGGCTCATCGGCCCGGTCAGGTGTGCTGACAGGAACGATTCCGTTCTGGCACTTCCCTGGTCATCTCTCGGTCAATCCTCACGACCGCTCGTAAGCAGCACATCTCTGGCGCCGACCTCGGGTCCTCTGAATGCACATCACGCATCTGATCCTGGGTGCAACTCTTATTGCAGCAGTGTACTGGAAGGAATCCTACTCAAGGTCTCTTCTGATCTTTCCTAAGCCAAACTGTAAGAAGGCTGGTACTCTGGCGTAATCTTTCCTCGCTTTCTGAACATCTGCACCCTTAGTACAACATCTCCTCGAAAGCTGGTCGCATCCCTGCGCCTCTGTATGCATGTCCGGCCTTTAATCTTAACGGGGTGTAGTAACAGCTCGTCTGCCTCTCGCATGAACTTCTTGTCCCGCTTGTCTGTATCATCGACCATTCGACGTCGCGTCTTTATCTGCGCACTGCAATGTCCTCGGCTACGGTCCATCCGAAGTCTCTAACACAGAATCGAAATCACGAACTCGGTATCTTCATCACTCAGTAGAAGATATCTAGCCGAACACGTCCTCAGCGTGCATATCGCATCTTTGATGTCAGCGGAGTGAAACGTCATCTCTTCGAAATCTCGTGCAAACTCTTTACTCTACCTTGCTCTAATATCGACTGATTCGAAATCATCTCATCGTGGCTACACGGACTGCGCTCCGACGGCTATGCTCGTATCTGGAGTCTCCCAAGCAGTGTCCCATCACATGATATCCGAATGATGTCGAATCATCCGATCGACTCATCAGAACCTCACAATCCTCCAAGAGCTCAACATCTCGGGTACAGTTTAATAGTATCGAGTACATACCACAGCATCGGTGGTCCAGCCGTAGAAGGGCAAACCCAAGCCTCACTAATGGCGCCGAGGAACTGCCGCAAACCCTAAGGTTCAAAGGCTTTCACACGGTCATTAAGTCGAGTTAGGGTTTCATTCTTCTAGAGGGTCCATAGAATCGCTTGCATGTCTTTCCGAATAATTTAAACTTGGAAAATGGGTTCCTGACATTCGATCGTCTCAATTGACTCTCAATGAATCTGCGTGAAGTCGTCTCTAGCTGGAATCAATCTACCTGATGACATCGCATCGGGGTAAGCGAACGAACCACAGGTCCTAGTCATTAATCCTCGGTGACTAGCGACTCACTATCATATCTCTAAGAATGTGCTCATGCTGCAGTAGCTCCAATCATCTGGGCGATATCTCATCATCCGCAGCAACAACTGGCTCATTCGTCGGTACGCTAAGCAGCGCCTCAACCATCATGAATAAGCGATATATCAACGGTCATCACATCCTGGCTGGCCTCTATCAGTGGCTCAATCCTCTGGTACCGATCAGCACACCCGGGAAAAATCTCGCAACAGCGATCTGTCAAACGCTCATAGTGCGGAAACACAAAATACGAAGCCTCAATGCAATCCGTATGTCTCTGGAATCACGCCCCGGTCATCCCTCGTCCATAACGAGCTCATGCTGACGCAACTCGAGCCGTAGCTCACTCTGCCCGTGCAATCGCGTCAGCAAAACCATAACCAGTATCGATGAAGATAGATCATAGGAAGGAATATAACACGGTGCAAGGAAATGTACAACCTAAGGTTTCTTAAGCGGAGTGGCGTGTCGTAAGTATGCCGCGGAACATACCCACGGTACGTCACTCTACTTTAGTTACCTATTCCATCAACCAAGGGTCATCCTACACGACGAAAGTTCGGGTCTAATACCCCCTCGACTAAGTCTAAGTTCCGTAAGGTCTAGCCTAAGTTCCGTATATAAATAACGCCCTAGGCTCCACATAGTCAAACTCAGACTCGAACCAAGGTCAACCTAGCGCTCTGATACCAACTTTGTCACGACCCGAAAGAGCACGTTGTAAGTCCACGTTGCTACCCCCGGTTCTTGCTGGGAGGCGGAAATGGTATAAAAATCAAATTTTTAGCGAATGAGGCAACATGGACTAACAAAGTCGGGATCTTTTCAAAACTAAACTAGCAAGAAAGCTAAAGAGAGTTAGCTACACGGATAAAAGGTTATACCTAACTTGAACTCCTTCTTCTTGAAACCTTTGTAGGGTTTGATGGTGCTTTCCTCGTCGCCTTCTTCCGTCAAAGATGGATCCACCTGAGGGTTCAACCTTCGGGCTCTTTCTCGAACTTTGAGAGAACTAGGATCTTCGGCTTGCTAAACCTCTAACCCTAGAGTGAGTAGAGAGTGGCTTTGGGGTGCTTTTATCTCAAGGAGAGGGATTCTCAACACATGAGAAGGATTCTCCTTTTACTAGAGGAGGAGGAAGAAGAAGAGAGGAGAGAGAAGAGATATGATAGAAATGAATATTATTCTTCTCATTTTGCAACCATAACCAAAATGAAAAGAATTATCAAATTAACAATAATAATAAAAATGAAATAGTTGATTGATGGTTTGGAATGACTATTATCATTACATTCATTAAATGGTTTTGCTAGAATCAAAGAGCATCTTTGATATGTAATGATAATGGTCAAACTTTCAACCATGGTCAACAAGTCAACCTTGGTCAACAAGTCAACAAACCCAACCATAACATAATTTAATTTAATTAATATTATTAATTGATATATCACAAATTCATTAGGGTTTGGAAAAAGGCGACTGTCAACAGTGCATACACACCCGTTCCGAAACCCTAATGAAAATCCTCTTCCTCCGCCTCAAATAACTGTGCATACACACCCGCATTCTTGTTCCGAGGAACATGAATACAATGAGATAAAATCAACACCAAAACATATACCAGTATCTGACTCAATCCAGAGCCAGCCAGTAATATCCGTCCGGACTCCAAACGTGCACAAGTGCGCGGATGAGAACGAACCCTGTCGCAAAACCATGCGACCTCTACTCTGTTTTGCCCAAAAGCGAATAGCCCTCTGTGTGGGACTCTAAAGACTCGACACTACGCTGGCAGTGGGTTTAACCACAGACCGCAAGCGGCACTAGCTGTGCGTAACGGTCCCCAGGTAAATGCCGACAAGAAGACTGACGAGGTGAACCCCATCTGAACTCCTACTGAGTCTGAATGTGACAATCTCCGTACAGTCCGGTCTGTTCGTCTGATACATCGCATGGCGGGCCTAGGGGGCGGTAAACGTCAGTCCCCTAATAGCGGTACAAGTCGTGTCGGAGTGAAGCCCAAAACACCCTGAGATAACACTGGAAGCCTACCAGTATATCTCGCTTGCCCTGGCCAGCGACTACTCGTGTAATGGCTCTCCTAGACACAGCGCGATGTCAACCCCCAATACCGGGAGAGACGAATCCTGTCTAACCGTCACTGCCTCCAAATGCTTCGGGTCTGTACCCAACTACTACCTGTTTGCACGACTCCTTTGAGCCGTGGTAGGGTAGTAATCAAAGTACAGTGGGAACACACTCGAGGCGAAGTGACAGTGTCAAGTCAGCGGACTAAGCTGTACTCATGTCACCTGGGAACTGATAACTGACGATAGGTATAATACCAACCTGTCAGTTCCCGACGAGTCCTGTCCAGTGTACTCGTAACCCAACGAGCACCCGTATACTATCTCCAGTACGACGTACTGATGGCTGTGGGACAGACCATCTCCCACACTGGGATGAGAAGCGCAGACGCTAGTCTACTCCGGAGTATCGATGCCCTGTCTCGATAGTCCTGCGACTAGGGACCTGTATAAGGATGTGCTTATAGATTACCCAGCCCCCACTAGTGTGACTGCCATCACAACGCTGGTAATCAAGCAAAGATCCCAAGGGCTCCACTAATGTGTATAGGTGATATACTAAAATAAACACAAGTACACATTGAAGTAGAAACAAACCAAGTAGCATACTACTATATTGAGCAAGATTGTTAATACAAGGTGAATATCCCAAGCTTCCATTAAGTAATATACAAACTAGTATGATACAGTAATGGCCTCTAGGGCATATACACTAACAATCTCCCACTTGCACTAAGGCCATGTACTAGCGTATCGAAGACCTATCATCTCGATCAGCCGCTCGAACTGAGTCTGGGGCAAGGCCTTGGTGAATGGATCTGCAGTGTTTTCCTCTGAAGCAAGCCTCCGAACCTCGATCCCCTAGCGATCCACGATCTCCCTGATCAGGTGATACCGCCTCAAGATGTGTCTGGATTTCTGAT
This sequence comes from Agapanthus africanus, assembly GCA_030015575.1. NCBI lineage: Eukaryota > Viridiplantae > Streptophyta > Magnoliopsida > Asparagales > Amaryllidaceae > Agapanthus > Agapanthus africanus. The sequence goes on along the minus strand of JASDDO010000022.1, from coordinate 383,050,783 downwards.
GGGACCTGGGTTCCTTCGCTAAAGCTATAGCCCCGTTGTTGTCGCAATACAGAGGTATTGGATCAACAATTGACGGAACCACCTGAAGTTCTTTCAAGAACTTCCTTATCCAGACGGCTTCTTTTGCGGCATCAGATGTAGCGATGTATTCCGCTTCCATCGTCGAGTCTGCAACGGTTTCCTGTTTGGAACTCTTCCAACACACCGCCCCTCCATTGAGGGTAAAGACAAAACCCGACATGGACTTGGAATCATCCTTTTCACTCTGGAAGCTGGAGTCAGCAAAGGCCTCGATCTGGAGGACTTTTCCGCCATACACCAAGAACATCTCCTTAGTCCTTCTCGGGTACTTGAGAATGTTCTTTACCGCTATCCAGTGTTTCTCCCCAGGGTTTGACTGATACCGGCTTACCACACTCAGTGCATAAGCTACATCCGGTCTGGTACACAACATCGCATACATTATAGAGCCTACCGCGGAAGCGTAGGGTATAATAGACATGCGATCCCTCTCCAAATCAGTCTTGGGAGACATCTCTTTAGAGAGGGTGATCCCGTGACAAGCCTGTAGGTTACCGCGCTTGGAATCTTCCATACTGAATCTTTTCACTATGGTGTCGATGTACCTGGACTGAGAAAGTCCTAATATCCTCTTGGATCTATCACGATGGATCCAGATCCCCAGGATGTATGAGGCATCACCCAGGTCTTTCATGGAGAACCTGTGCGACAAGAACCCCTTGACAGATTGTAGCATAGGAATGTCATTTCCTATTAAGAGAATGTCATCCACGTAAAAAACGAGGAATACTACAGTTCTCGCTACAAATCTACTATAGATGCATGGTTCATCTGGATTTTTGATAAAGCCAAATTCCTTGACCGTCTCATCAAAACAGATGTTCCAACTCCGCGATGCCTGCTTTAGTCCATAGATGGACTTAAGCAACTTGCACACCTTTCCGCTGCTCCCACTCTGAATGAAACCCTCTGGCTGATCCATATAGACACACTCCTCTAAATTTCCATTTAGAAAAGCTGTCTTTACATCCATCTGTCAAATCTCATAATCGTGGAAGGCAGCAATGGCAAGAAGGATCCGAATGGATTTCAGCATAGCCACTGGAGAAAAGGTTTCGTCATAGTCCAAACCAGGTTTTTGACGAAAACCCTTTGCAACAAGTCTAGCTTTATAGGTCTCAACCTGTCCATCTACACCAATCTTTCTTTTGAAGATCCACTTGCATACTACGGGTTTTACCCCGTCTGGAGCAATGTCCAACGTCCATACTTTGTTGGTGTACATGGACTCCATTTCGGTCCGCATTGCATCCAGCCATTTTACCGAGTCAACGCTCTGCTGGAAGCTAGTAGGCTCATCATAACCTATGATGCAATCCTCTCTATCCCCGTCTATGAGAAAACCGTAGTATCTCTCGGGCGGATGAGACTGCCTACTACTCCTGCGGAGCGGCGTAGGAATGTCCTGTTCTTTTGAACCCTCTGGTTCCACTAAGCTTTCAGTAATAGCTCGTGGTTCTGGAATTTCTTCCAGTTCTACTGTGCTCCCACTTATCTGGTTTTCCAAAAACTCAGTTTCCAAGAAGTAGGCATGACGAGAAACAAGAACTTTTTGTTCCTCTTCACAGTAGAAGAAATATCCCTTGGAGTTCTTTGGATATCCCACGAACTTGCACTGTACTGAGCGTGCCTCGAGCTTGTCCGCATGCTGCTTTTTAACAAAAGCTGGACATCCCCATGTCTTAATGTGCTTAAGATAGGGTCTCTTCCCACACCATATCTCATATGGTGTAGTAGGCACAGTCTTAGTAGGAACTCGGTTCAAAAGGTATGCAGCTGATTCTAGCGCATACCCCCAGAATGATCACGGTAACTCAGCGTTACTCATCATGGACCGTACCATATCCAATAGGGTCCGGTTCCGTCTCTCCGATACACCGTTATGTTGCGGAGTGTAAGGAGGAGTAAGCTGAGAGAGAATTCCATTCTCTTTTAAGTAATTCAGTAACTCGGCACTTAAGTATTCTCCACCTCGATCCGATCTTAGAATCTTGATACTTTTGCCGGTTTGTTTTTCTACTTCATTCTTATATTCCTGGAACTTTTCAAAGGCTTCGGACTTATGTTTCATTAAGAAGACATAACCGTACCTTGAAAAATCATCCGTAAAAGTAATGAAGTAAGAATAACCGCTTCGCGCATGTGTAGACATTGGACCGCACACGTCGCTGTGTACGAGTCCCAAGAGCTCGCTCGCTCTTACTCCGTGTCCAGAGAACGGAGTCTTTGTCATCTTTCCTTTGAGACAGGATTGACAAGTGGCATACGATTGATATTCGAACGGATCCAAATACCCTTCTTTATGTAACTTAGTCAACCTTCTCTCATTGATGTGACCCAGTCTACAATGCCATAAGAAAGTCTGATTGATTTCCGGAGACTTTCTTTTGTGTGTATTCTGGACATTGAAAATCTGTGGTTGGTTTAATACGTATATACCATTGCTCAATGTACCTGACCCAATCAGAACTTGATTAAGGTGAATGTTTACAACATTACTTACAAACGCAAATTCATAACCTTCTTTAGAAACCAAAGATACAGAAATGATATTACAAGTTGCGTTGGGTACAAAAAAGCAATTACGCAAAACCAAAACATGCCCATCTGACATTCCCAGGTGATAGTCCCCCACGGCTTTAGCATCCATGCTAGCTCCGTTTGCAACTCTGAGGGTCATGTCACCTGCCTTCAAAACCCTACGGTTTCTCAACGCCTGCAAAGAATTACAGATATGAGATCCTGATCCGGTATCCAATACCCAGGAAGTAGAATTTATTGAAAGACAGTTTTCAATAACATACACACCTGAAGTCGAAGCCGCAACCTGCTTCAGTTCCTGTGTCCTGGCCTTCCAAGCCCTGCAATCTTTCTTCCAGTGTCCACTCTTATGACAATAGAAGCATTCTTCTTTACCTACAAGCTTCCCAGCTATCATTGTTGCCTTTGCCTTTCCCATCGTATCCACTTTACTAACACCGCCCCTTGGTTTGGCGGGGGCTTTCTTCTTCTTTCCCTTGGCTTTCGCCTTGGACCTAGAAGAAGAAGATCCTCCTACAAACAAAGTGGATGTTTCCCTACTTTTCTGTAGGGTGCCCTCTGCGCTCCTCAGCATGTTGAGGAGTTCTGAAAGTTCAACCTCTTTTTCTTGTAAGTTGATGTTCATTATAAACTGGGCGTAAGTGGAAGGAAGGGACTGGAGAATCAAGTCCGTATAGAGCTCATTCTCCAACGTGGTTCCAAGTTCCGCGAGCTCCTCAATAAAGCCAATCATCTTAAGCACGTGTTCCGCTACCGATGATCCGATGGCCAACTTTGCCGAAAATAAGTTCTTCGACACTTTGTATCTTGCGATACGAGATTGCTCTCCATACAGTTCTTTTGTATGGAGAAATATGGATTCATGGTCCATATTCTCGTGCCTCCTCTGATGTTCATTGTCCATCGAGGCAAGTACGAGGCACTTGGCCTTCGCGCTATCAATCTCCCAGGTTTTACGGATTTCCTTATCCGCGACGCTGGAGGTGGGACTTGGGACGGGGGGAGCTTTGGTGGTAAGAAGATACCCCAGCTTGTCGTAAGTGATTGCCATTTTGACATTCCTGAGCCAATCTTTGTAGTTAGGCCCTGTCAGTATATTTTTATCTAGAAGTAACTTAAGTCCAGTCATGTCGATTGGTCGCTGCAATTAGGAGAGAGAGAAGAAACACTTAGCACGATGCTCTTGCAAGTTTAGAATGGTTTTTAGTTTTTCTAAACAGGATGGCTCCCACTGTCTCTCGAATCCCTCCTCAAACCATAAAGGAAGAATTAGTCGGGATCAATCCCACCGCACAATACTTGCTTAACCGTTCAGCCAGGCTAGTGTTGGTACTTCGAGGGAGGTTTTCCAACGCTTTCGCGAAGTTCCTTAATTAAATAACCTCTTTTCCCTGGGGGCGTAGCCCCGCTAACACCTTTCTAGGCACCTACTAGGTTTATAGCATTGATCGTTTAGTGAGAAATTTCCCGAGGAGTAGCATATACTCATAGTAGGATCGAGATCCAAATATCATCGCGTGACGAAACTGAAGGAATCCTACCAGAATCACCACACTCCAAATGGTATGCAAATCTAGCAAGTTTCAGTACTTATGAAACTCCCGATGTGGATTTTTGCCCCATGCTCTTATGACCTTGACTTTGGCCAACAAATCATAAGTCACATGTCAAGTTCTTCCCGTCGTTCTCTAGGTTAATTTGAATCCACCCATACCTACCCTTGACTTTGGCCAACAAGGCAGTACGACTGTTCCAAATCAATGCATCTATCTATGCTGCACATGAATACCCAATAGCTACCAATCACTATGCCTTGACTTTGGCCAACAAACACAGCTTGAATACTATTGACTATTCATGTGAAACGACGGAGGGCTACGAATGGTTTTGGCGAAACCGTGAACGTAGTGAACTTGATATAATCGATGTAACAAGATAGCTTTTAAAAGGAGTGGCTCAAGCTCCGCATTTAAAAGTTAGTTTTGAAAAGAACCGAGTGGTTTTTCGAAAGTGTTCCAACGACTTTTGCTTGGTGTATTATCTTGCATTAGTTCTTTTAATGCGTGATATTCTTGCATTAGTTCTTTTAATGCGTCCCATCATTTAATCCGACCATTGCAGAAAACAACCAAAATATGACGTACGCTTATGCCATTCGCATTCGCCACGGGGCCCCGTCATCACCCGTTAGGTTACTTAACTAACGAAAGAGCGGGGGCTGGGCTAGCGCGGCTGTAAAACATAAGCAACGCCTAAATAGTTATAAATGTAAAACAATGATAGACATTACAGATCACAGATGAATACATTGGATATACTAGCAATCCGCAATCCGTTCGAGCCTGCAACGAAAAGCGGATTACACGGTCGCGGTGAATAGCCAAAACCCCACCCAAGACCCCTACGGGTGCGGCAAACTACCCGCCAAGTATCCGAAGCGAAGCAACCTCCCTCACCACCGTGAGTAGGCCACTCTCCACTTCAAGATACCCGGTAGTTTGTGCACCCCCTCCATGGGTCTATCCTAGGAGCAAAAACAGTAAAAAGAATTATACAATGACGGCTACAACCCCGACCCGGTTGTGCGGACAAACAAATAATAATATTACATCAATTTACATATTACATGAATGAAAGAAAAAGAAAAACTCATCTCACATCCACCCCGGCTATTCACCCGCGACAGTCCAACGCATTCATATACACATACCATCATCAATCACAGATCACAGATATGTATAACCCCGACTAATCGACATATAGCGATTAGCCGACGTTCAATACATATAAACATCACAGATATAACCAATATAGTCAAAGTGTAGTGAAGTTCGATAAAAATACGGATTTATAGGCCCCCAAAAACAAATTTCTTTTCTGGAAAACCTGGGCACAAATAAACCATCTGAAAAATCCCAAAACCCTACCAGAAGAACACTGCACAAAACCCGATCACGAGAGGAGTCTAAACGGCGGCGGTTCCGCGGCAAATGCATACCTATTGCCGCGGAACCGCGGCGGTTTGAGGGAAACAGGGGATCGTTTTTGGTGGGTGTTCTCACAAAACCCTGAGCCGAATTTAGGAGTAAAATTTTTACCTTTTGAGCACAAAAAATTTCAACAGAAAGTTAGGGTTTTTAACTTTTAGGTTTTTGTGATTTTTCCGATCGAACTTCCGTACACTTTACTACTTAGCTAGTTTAAGTTTAGTTAGGCTCTAATACCACTGTAAGTCCACGTTGCCACCCCCGGTTCTTGCGGGGAGGCGGAAACGTTATAAAAATCAAATTTTTAGCGCATGAGGCAACATGGACTAACAAAGTCGGGATCTTTTCTAAACTAAACTAGCAAGAAAGCTAAAGAGAGTTAGCTACTCGGATAAAAGGTTATACCTAACTTGAACTCCTTCTTCTTGAAACCTTTGTAGGGTTTGATGGTGCTTTCCTCGTCGCCTTCTTCCGTCAAAGATGGATCACCTGAGGGTTCAACCTTCGGGCTCTTTCTCGAACTTTGAGAGAACTAGGATCTTCGGCTTGCTAAACCTCTAACCCTAGAGTGAGTAGAGAGTGGCTTTGGGGTGCTTTTATCTCAAGGAGAGGGATTCTCAACACATGAGAAGGATTCTCCTTTTACTAGAGGAGGAGGAAGAAGAAGAGAGGAGAGAGAAGAGATATGATAGAAATGAATATTATTCTTCTCATTTTGCAACCATAACCAAAATGAAAAGAATTATCAAATTAACAATAATAATAAAAATGAAATAGTTGATGGATGGTTTGGAATGACTATTATCATTACATTCATTAAATGGTTTTGCTAGAATCAAAGAGCATCTTTGATATGTAATGATAATGTCAAACTTTCAACCATGGTCAACAAGTCAACCTTGGTCAACAAGTCAACAAACCCAACCATAACATAATTTCATTTAATTAATATTATTAATTGATATATCACAAATTCATTAGGGTTTGGAAAAAGACGACTGTCCGCCTCAAACAACTGTGCATACGCACCCGCATTCTTGTTCCGAGGAACATGAATACAATGAGATAAAATCAACCCCAAAACATATACCAGTATCTGACTCAAACCAGAGCCAGCCAGTAATATCCGTCCGGACTCCAAACGTGCACAAGTGCGTGGATGAGAACGAACCCTGTCGCAAAACCATGCGACCTCTACTCTGTTTTGCCCAAAAGCGAATAGCCCTCTGTGTGGGACTCTAAAGACTCGACACTACGCTGGCAGTGGGTTTAACCACAGACCGCAAGCGGCACTAGCTGTGCGTAACGGTCCCCAGGTAAATGCCGACAAGAAGACTGACGAGGTGAACCCCATCTGAACTCCTACTGAGTCTGAATGTGACAATCTCCGTACAGTCCGGTCTTTTCGTCTGATACATCGCATGGCGGGCTTAGGGGGCGGTAAACGTCAGTCCCCTAATAGCGGTACAAGTCGTTGTAAGTCTATGCTAGCGCCCCGGCAGTCTACAGATGCCAAATGCGGAACAAAAACTTTTTAACTGGCGCTATAGTATACTTAAACCCGGATCTGCCATTATTGCTAAACTAACAAAACTGTAAAGAGTGTAGAAAGGTTATACCGAACGATCCGAGTCCTTCGTTCTTCAACCATCATCCCACGCTCCGTTGCGGCTGCTCCGATCTCGTCGATCTCCGATCTCCTCCGTCGAGGTGGCACCACATGATCGGTTCTTTAAATGGGCTCCCGCCTCTGACTCGAGGCAACTCGATCGTCAAGTTTGCTAAAAGAGACGACCAAGAATGATGTAGAGAATGAGTAGATGACTTTGTCTCACTTCGTCCAAATCCGTGGACGATCGGTTAATGAAGTTGCCGTGGAAATCGGGTGATGGAATGAACTATAAAATTCCATGCACCCCAAATACTGTCATATCTTTTCTACAAATGAAATCAACAACCATGAGAGAGAGAGGAGGGGGCCGGCCTCTTATAAAGAGAGGGAGGGTGACCGTAGGAGAGGGGGGTGACCATAGGATAAATATCATATGTGAACACATAATAATATCTAGCATAAAGATCTTAACCAAAACAAGAATGTTTAGAAATCAAAGCATGAGTCACATGACACCTCTCCAATTCTAGAACCTTCTAGAACCTTCTAGAAGCACGACTCACTCTCATCCAAGAAAAGATAAATCCTTCTTTATCCGAATGTTAAAAGACGACTGATAGAAAACTGGAAACTGGCAACTTCCAAAAGTGATCCTGAAACGAATTTCAGGACAACCCCGAAACTGTATAAATATACCCGTATTTGTATTACGACCGAATACAAATGCAACTAAGACAAAGATATTATACCTACTCAATATAATACTCGGATCCGGCTTAAACCAAAGCCTACCAGTATCATCTGCCCGAAAAATAACACGTGCGTAAACGCACGTGCATTTTCCGAACCCTGCCATAAAACCATACGGCCTCTACAACGTTTCGCCCGAACTTGGGAAACTGTCTGTGGGGGACTCTAATGACTAGTCAGTACCCTGGCAGTGGGTTTAACCACAAACCGTCAGCGGCACTAGCTATGCGTAACGGCTGCCCATGGACTGACCTCAAGGGAGGCTGATGAGCAAACTCAAGGGAGGCCGATGAGTGAACTCATCCAGAAACCCTACTGAGCCTAACAGTGACAATGTATATACAGTCCGGTCCGTTCGTCAATGAGTATCGCATATCTGCCTAGGGGGCTAGTAACGTCAGACCCCCAATAGCAGTATAAGTCGTGTCGGAGTGTAGCCCAATAACACCCTGAGATACTACTGGAGTACCTACCAGTAAATCTCCTACCATGGCCATGGATTTGTGTAATGGCTCTCCTAGACACAGCACGACCTCGCCCCCAATACCGGGAGAGACGAATCCCCTGCAGATCCGCTCACGTGCCTCCATATGGCTCGGGACTGTACCCAAAAGCTACCTGTTTGCACGACTCCTTTGAGCCGTGGTAGGGTAGAAATCAAAGCACAGTGGGAACTCACACGAGACAAATGACGACCTCAGGTCGATGAACTAACCTGTACACATGTCACCAGGGAACTGCTATCTGACGATAGATATAATACTAACTAGCAGATTCCCGGCGAGTCCTGTCCGGTGTACTCATAACCCAATGAGCACCTGTATACATCTTAGGTGATCCAACTGACACCAGTGGCTTGTGAGACCGGCCACCGCCCCTCGTCGGGGTCTCGACTGTACACACTAGTCTACTCCGGAGTATCGATGCCCTGTCTCGAAACTCCCATGACTAGGGACCACAATTAAGGATATGCATATAAACTACCCAACTCTCACGTATATGATCTCCATCATACTGTTGGTAGTAAAGCAAGATCCTAAGGGCTCTATCAAAGTGTAACATGCAATCAGTCACCTGAACATGTACACGACTGATAAAGGCAAACCAGATAGCATACTATCATCTCGAGTAAGACTGTCCAACCGGGATAGGTCCTCCGTAATCATTGCAATCACGTACCTGCGATCCAATAATTGACTATGAGGTCACTATCACCAACAATCTCCCACTTGCACTCAAGGCTAATATTGCGATGTCGACTACTCACAGCCCGTGTGAAACCGAACATCCAACTCCTCTACTAATCAGTTTCACAAAGCCCGTTTGTAAAACTATTGTGTTCGAGAAATAGCCTCAGTGAGTGGATCCGCCTAGAAGTATCTTTCTATATCTCTCTTAATCTCAAGTTCGCGAAGAAAACCATCTCCCGAATTGAGTAATACCTGTCTTAGAACATGTCTGGATATCTGATGGGACCTTAGTTCATAAATGAACTCCATATCCAAACTTTTTAGACTGAATCGATCACTGAACCTAATCAGTATCGGGCACCTTGCTTCCCACAGTATCCTCTTAGACCACATGTCCATAATACTGTCCCTCTTCGTCAGAGGGAAAAACTATAACTCTGACAATCACTCTGTCATCCATGTCACCTTTGAAGCTTGGAATGATAACCGTCTCCTGAAGGAGGCTGCCGTCATCAAATCCGTAGAACATGTACTTATGTTCTAAAACTGCTTCCTTATGTTTCTCCAGGATTGGATTAATACAAACTTATTGCATCTAGTGCAAAACCAACATTTGGTGTGGTACTTGACATCTCATGATTGACAATTGCCTAAGCAAGTGATCTGCCAATCATGCACATCCCTCTCTCCTTTAGTCTGTAAGACACCTTTAGAGAGGGTGACTCCATCACCTGTAGGTACACCACCATGCTAGGAGTCAACTATTCCAAAAACCATTAGAATATCTGTCAAAGTACCCACATTGGGAAACTACCCAAATCCAGATCTAAAACCATAGATCTAGAAACCAGAATGTCAAATATTATATCCATATCCTGTCTGGAGAAACAACTGTGTGACGACCACAGTACAACCGATCGTAGTATAGGAATTTTACTTCCTACTCTGTGTATGTCATCCAGATACCATGACATCACACCCAACTACCTTCTTAACTGATCCATCCCCTATTCTGATTGAAGTCAAACCCATGACTGTCACATCAAAATTAGATGATCTATCTCCACTATAACTGCTCTAGTCTATAAATAGACATAAGCATCTTGCCCACTTTGCTTCCGTTGCTCCCAATGACTACGACAACCCTCCTACCGGGTCTTATATCCTGGAACAACAGTAGTGTCAAGTCTGGGTAGATAAGAACCTCCCTGTCACCGTCCTTGAGGCTACCGGAATACCTCTCGGGTGTCTGAGGTTACCCACCAAATCTGCGGAGTGGCAATTGGAATGTCAAACCTGATTGAATGTATAGGTTCTATTAAATTTTCCGTAATCGTTCGCGGTTCTGGAATCACTTCCAGTTCTACCATACTCCCACTACTGTTTTCTGAAAAAGATCCATTTTTACTAAAACTGTGGCGAGTCAAGAACAATATCACTATTGATCTTCCAAATGGTAGAATATCAACCCTCGTCATAGCCAGGGTCAACCTACAAACAGCCATTACAGAAACGTGCCCTGAGTTATCCAGAGTCTGGTTTTGAGCATAAGCTGGACAGCTCCCCGTACCTTAATATCTTTTAAGGTACGAACTATTCTATATCCAATATAGAAACTTTGGCACTTATTTAATTGGAACCATATTCAATGTATGCAGCTGTCTCCAGTGCATTTCTACTTAATGGAAAAGAGTCTAATCAGCATTACTCAACTTAGGAATCCATCCCATTATGAGTAACCTGAAAGAGAAACACGTTTCTCAAAACCATCACTATCATCTGAATACCAATCACAAGAATCTACATCTTCGATCTCTTTGAAGAATCCCGATACTTGTGATACCTGGTTCTCTACTTTATTCTTATACCCACAACTTCTCAAAACTTAGACCTTGTATTTCTACGAAACACTCGTCTAAATACCAGAGAAGTTATAAGTAAACAGAACATAGTACGAGGACCTACCCCTTTGTCCTGATGGACACTGGACAACATACAATACTCTGTATAAGTCCGCTGAGTTAAACAACTCAAAAACTTGTGCGTTGTAGGTGGAAAACTGTACCCTGGCGATTTCCTCAAATATCACCAATTACAACGAATTCCGATATAATGAGGATGATCACCTGATTCCCAATATCTTACTCCCACTCATCATCTGTAAAACCATACAGATATGAGAATGAAACCTGGTAAATACATACCCTTGGAGTAAGTGTCTAATCGGGAAAACAGTTTTTCCTTTAACAATGCACTGAAACAAGAAAATGTTTCTTAGGGGTATCCTGGTATTCATAGCAATGCCTCTTCCATAATCCAATTCATGACTTCAACCGTATATTTTATTGCCGTCTCTCCAAATCCCTTTATTTGTCTTTAGTCGTTACCTTCTGTACACCATCGTTAGGCTAACTGGTTTTCTTCTTTCCTTACCGTTCGGCACCAGCCTATGGTTTGGAAGATGACTATCCAGTAAGCATAATAGGTGTACCCTCCTAAACCAAGGAGTACTCGCATCTCGAGAGAAGGTGATGATAAAAGACAACTGAACAATACCTTATTCTTTTAAAGGTGAAATAGGAGCGGCGATGAAGTACGCGGTTTTGGTCGTGAATGATATCAGTCGCAATTTACTTTGCCCTCTTTCTAATCCCTTTATTTTGTCTTTACATATTACCTTCTGCACACCCTACTTAGGCTAATTGGTTTTCTTCATTCCCTACCTTTCGGCACCAGCCAATGGTTTGGAATAAGACTATCCAATAAGCGTAATAGGTGTATTCTCCTAAACCAAGGAGCTCTCGCAACCTGAGAGAAGGTGATAATAAAAGACAACTGAATAAACCAATTCTATTTCTCCTGAACCTGGATCCATCCTCGAAGAAGTCCCTTCGAGTTCGTATATAACCATACGATGGATCTATCCAATGGAAGTGGATATCCGTAATAATACGGGTGTTCTGAGAAATTCAAAGGGTAAAAGAAGGAGTGGCAATGACTTATGCAACTCAGACAATCCAAAAGCCAGTATTTTAAGAAGGTTCGGTCAACCTGGTCATTGAGTCATAGTCTAGGGTCGGTCAAAGGTCGCTGCCAAAGAGAGAGAGAAAAGAAACACTCTACGTGCACTCTAACCTAGATCAGAATGGTCATCACTTTATCTAATCCGGAAACCTCCCACTGTCCTGTCAAATTCTCCTCCAAACCTAAAGAAGAATCAATCGGGATCACCCGAAGAGTAAACCAACTCATCAGTGGGAATCGGGATCCAACTCTCATCGCATGATAACGTGATGTAATGCATCCACGTTACTCATACTCCAGATGGTATGCGCATACTTGGCAAGTTTCAGTTTCTTTAGAAACTCCCGATATTATTTTTGCCCCATGCTCTTATAACCTTGGCGTTGGTCAAAATGTCATAAGTCACATGCCAAGTTCTACCCGTCACTATCTTGCCAATTTGAACCCACCCGCACATGCCCCTGACGTTGGCCAATCGGCAGAACGACTGTCCCAAACTAACTCATCTATCTATGCAACAATTGAATACCCAGCAGCTACCAAACACTATGCCTTGGCGTTGGTCAAAATACGTAGCTTGAATACTACTGAATACCCAAAAGAAGTGACGGAGGGCTACGACTGGTTTTTGGCGAAAAACCTTTAGCGTAGTGAACTTGATATCGCTGAAGGAACTTGATAGCTTTTTTAAAATATAGTGGCGAAAACCTTTTGCTAAAGAGGTCACTCCCGGTAAAGGGATCTTGGCTCTTTCCTCGTGGAATGAGGTGCAGGATATTCCACTGAATACTGCTATGCAAAGCAACTTGTAATCGACTATAGTGAAGTTATTACCCTGACGCAAACTTCTGTCCAAGGGGTCGGTCCCGGTGAAGGGATATCAGCCCTTGCCTCGTCGAATGAGGTGCTGGATATTCCACTGAATACTGCTATGCATAACAAAAGAAAACGTCTTTGCAATAACACTTTTTAAATTGTTCCAACAACTGTATACAGGTTTGTTTTTACTTTGCGTTGATCAGAATCAACACAGTCCCATCATTTAATCACACCAGAAAAGAACGAAAATAAAATGTACGTATATGCCATCCGCATTCGTCACTGGGTCCCGTCATAACCCGTTAGGTTACTTAACTAACGACAGAGCGGGGACTGGACTAGCGCGGGTGTAAAACATATACAACATCTAATAGTATATAAGCCAATATACAATAATCGCTCCAGGCGTGATAGTATGCAACATTACAGAAAAGTAATAAGCATCACAGAACAATACAGATAATCTGGGATCCCCGGGTTTCACAGAGCCGCTGCTGAAACCCGACGTTCCCCTGTCGTGTGGATAGCCTGTGCAATGAAACCTAGACCCCTACGGGTGCGGCAAGTTACCCGCTAAAACCTGAAGCGAGGCAGCCCCCTACAGCATAGTGAATGGACCACCCATCACTCCACGGAATCCGGTAATCTTAGGCACCCCTCCTTGGGTCAACCTGTACCCACTACGAGTGCGGCGAATAGTCTGCCAATTCTCGAGTGGGACCCCTCTGCCTCTCAAAACCACGAGATGCGGACCCGTTGCCCCCCAGAACCCGGCTATCCGTGCACTCCGTCGCGCGGCAAAACCTAGTACAGTAATGAAAAATAGTACAATAGGTACATCGACCGCAACCTGGTCGTGCCCCAAAAGAATATTATACAACAGGCAGTGACGGCAGTCCATAAGTTGGACGCTCGCCCCGCAATATCAAATGTACAAATAAACTCAAACTGTACTACCATTGCACACTGCTATCCACCACGACAAATCCGCAACATCACAGCACAACACAGAACATCAACGCGAATGTCACGTTCGCAAACCCGTCTAAAAGAACTATAGCAATCAGACGCGGTTTACCGATCAAATGACATTCCCGGTCGGAGATATAATGTAAGCACTGTAAACTAACGTGTTTAAATTTCGATCGACCAAAGACCAAATATCAAAAAGTGGGCCCCACTGCTTACTGGTGAACAATAACAAAATCTGGGCCAAAACGATATTTATCAAAAACCCCAAAATCCAACAGAGAAGCCACTGGAAAAATTTGGGAGCACGAGCTCACCACGTGGCCGCGGATGCGCGGCCAAACCATGGGTTTGGCCGCGTTTCCGCGGCTGCTTGGAGGAGTCACGTGTCCAAATTTTGTCGTGATCCCTAGAAAAGCCTGCACAGATTTTTAAGACATACAGAATTAATTTTTGAGACCATTTAAAATCAACAGAAACTGTCGGGCATGGATTTTGCAATTTTCGATTTCCGGTCGGATCGATGTTTTAAACGCGTTAGCACAAGTTAGTATAGCAAAATGGTTAGGCTCTGATACCACTGTAAGTCTACGCTAGCGCCCCGGCAGTCTACTGTAACGTTTTGAAAATCGTTTCGGTGGAATTTCGAAAAAACGGTAAAATAAGGGTGTTTTCTGTAAAAAGTCAAAATACAAATATCTTATTATAAAAATTAAATATACATATTCTAGATATGTAATTGCTATTATTTGGTGTTTATTGAGCCGCTGGTGAAATTTCAAATTTTCTGAAAAAAATATTATTTTATTATTATTTTAAGCCGTCACTAATACATTTAATTAGGGAAAATTACAAATTGGAATGAGTTGAAACAAATTTTGTGCATCATAAAACATTAAATAAAAATTTGTCATGTGGTTTTTGGAACGAAATCATTTGGAAAAACGGTTTAGAAATTATTGAAGAAAAAAGGCTTTTTTTTAGCGTAAATGGATGCCCGGGGTATTGTATTTATCATTTTTCATCAACCCACACCCGTACCCACACCCACACACCCCCACTTACTCCCCCCCATGGCTGAATTCAGCAGCCCCCCTCTCTTGTCCCCACTTTGTTTTCAAAAGAAAAGAAAACAAAGAAATGAAAAGAAAGTGAATGGATAAAAGAGTATGGTCTTTGTTTGACTTGGTCTTCTTTCTCCCCTTGACTTCACCCACCCCACTCCACACCTCAATTCCATTCTCTCCTGGCCGAGACCAGAAACAGCCTTCCCAAAATTTTCCATCTCAATTCTATATCAAAACTCCACCATTTCTTCATCAAAAATCCAAAGAAAACACACAAAATCAAGCTAAAATCCAAATCCAAACCCTACCCAATTTTCCTTAGCCTATCTAGTATAGATCTTGATGAAAAGAAGCTAATTTTGGAGGGCTAAGTTTGCTTGTGGGATCTTCAAATTTGTTGGGTATAAATTCTAACCCTTTGGTAAATTGTTAGTTAATTACTTTAATTTAGTTATTAAGTGTTTAATTAGGTTTTAAATTGGTTCTAATTGCATGATTGGAAATTCAAGAAAATGGTTTGTGATCAAATTAATGTGTTTATAATTAGATTATGGTTGTGATGAGTAGATTAACATGTTAATGCTATGCTAAAACTAATCTGATTGCTAATTTGCTAATTGTAACCTTTAAAATGTCCAAATTAAGTTTTTAGCAAACTAGGTTTTGTAATTTAATTGCAAATGTGAGATTTAAATCTAGTTAGGGTTTTATATCATTTGAACATGGTTTAATTGTGTAATTTATCATATTAAGGCATGTTAAATCAAACCTAGTAGCTAGTTTGCAAATAGTATTTTAGAATTTTACTATTTAAGCTAAATTGCAAACTAGAATTTTGGGATTTATGGAAATGAGTAAGTTTAAAATCTAGTAATGGTTTGGGTGGCTTAGTTAAGATATTTAGTGAGCATTGTAGCCACTAAAATCATTAAAACATTTAGTTTTGTACTAAAATGGAAAAATTTGCTTACTAGGTTTTCGGAAAAACGACTTTTTAAGTGAAATTGGGGTTTTTGGGAATTTTAAGCTATTTTATATTAAAATTAGTGTTCGTGAATGTGCAATGAGTGTGATTGGATTTTCTCGATGGTTTGACGTTCGTACATCGACATCGAGGGTTGGTTTGACTATTCCTGCATGCGTGGGCGATAGGTTTGCACCTATGCGTGATACGCGTGCCGATTTGATTTTCGTATGCCGTTTCGATTTTGAATTTAGTTTTAATGCGATATGGTACGTTATGATATGTAGGTACCCCCATGTGGACTTCGAGACGACAAGCAAGCGCGTGGCAACGTCGGCACCGGCTAGCGAGGACCAGGTGAGTAGATTTATATCTACGAGGAGAAGTCGGGTGGATGGCGTATAGCACCCCCGCAGTCCGTGGTGGTGTATACGGATGCGTATACACACCAACTTTTATTATATGTTATTTGGGATTAATAACGTTGCTTAGGATGGATATTAGTGTGTTGGATTACTTTAGTGTTGCGAACCCTAGGGTAGTGTTACACACACATACACACATACATACTTGCATACATTCCTATTGATATGTGCTCATGGGATTCTTTATAGTTATGTGTTCATATGGGTATGGGACTATGTGTTCACATACGGATTGAGGATGATACTTGGGATTGAGCTGAGTCGATGAGATTCGATTTGAGGCCGTGAGATCGGTGATATAGCAGGGTTCGTATCTTAGATACGACATGACGTTGTAGCGGGTCCTTGACGTAGTGTTTCACACACGTCCATGCATACGTAGGCGGTATCAGTATGGTACTAGACGTAGATCAGTACCCCGATCATATTATTTGATAAAGAGGATACCAGGTGGATAGTATGATGAATGTGATATTAACCCGTACCCAGATTGGGATGTCGTACGACGGATTTACGTACGAGCTATATTGATGATTGATCCGCACTCTTGACTTGGGATGCCTGATTATAGATATGGTATCGGATATGATATTATTGAGGCGGGATCACCGACTATACATATACAGGTATGTATATGTATCGACTCAGATGATAGGCGGTTTCCTTACCTGTAGTTCAGCTTGTTAGTTCAGCCGTATAGTTTAGTGTAGTTGTTAGATTAGATTAGACTTCTTACCTATTTCAAAAACTAACGAATCGTGGGCAATTTTAAAGACAGCTCAAGGGAATCTACGGATATTTCAAAAACGACGTATCTTTTCATAAAAACACCGTAGGCCCTATTTTCAAAACCCCATGATTCGTGTTATTTCAAAAGGCACCATTCGTAGGACTTATATTAGATTATTGCAGATTAGTTATCGTTGTGTCTAGTATTCAGCTCCCGCACATTTTTGTTGTTCGCTCTGCCTCGCATACTTATTGTGCTGCATATTCCATTATTGATATCATGTTGTTAAGACACCAGCACCATTACCGATGATGCGTATGTACCACGTACACTTACTTGCCGGCTCACACACATCTTCATCGGTAATTGCCATGTCACGTACACTTTAGAGAATATATTTGCTTGACTTAGCTTATTAGCTAGTAGTTTTGACATGATATTAGTGTACTTTCCTTATATGCCATATTAGACATTTCAGTTATTACTTGCTACTTAATGCATATTGTTATTCATTGTTATACCGCACGCATGGATTCCCATGCCTTTATTCACTAGTTTATGTGCTATTGAGGTTTTGGACTCGGATTTCCTTGATATTTCTGGATTTGGGAACCGTGGAGATTTCAAAAGAGAATATGTAATTGTTTTAAAAACCCGGTTACCCTGGATATGATATTTCAGTACGTCCACCATGTGTTTTCTCGGTGCTGAGAGCGACATGTGAGACCCGAGTTCGAGGAGTGGAGGAACCGTTTCGGGTACATGGTGGACCCGGTAAGGTATCCCGGGGCAAGAAGCTCGTGGTGATGACGATGAGCCTGGCAGGGGGAGACTACCTACCGGTGATATTACCCGATGCGTCGGATATCCGGAGGATACCGTCGTGGTCTTGAGATGGATGGTAGGGGCCGGTCTGGACTGGCGGCGCCCTAGATATTGTGATTTAGATATTGAGATTTTGAGACATTGAGATTTATGTTTTGTGTCGATGCTAGACACCGTTAGTGTTGATTTCAGTTATGATACCTCATTTGAAAAAAATACAAAGGAAATCTCACTAATTTATGAAAACAGTTTCTTCATTTACATGTATGCTGTTTTCATGCATTCATACCTCACTCATATGATATATTGCTACCAGAGGCACTGACTCTGGCACATGAAATTACACCCGGGTTAGACATTACCCTAGACATTGTCATAGGCTGCCTGTTATACATATATTTGAGTATATATTATGATCATCGACCTAGGTTGCGTTATTTATGCGATTTCTGTGCGTAGATGTTTTTCTATTCACGAGTTGGCAACTCACCCCCGTTGTGCCCCAGTTTCTTGCAGGTTTGCCGTACAGGTTTCATTACGGCTTTGCTGGCACTATTTCCATTCCGGGTGGCTTGCTAGTAGGTGGGTTATTTGTATCTCACCCATCCTTATATCTTATATATTATTATTCAGTTGTATCTAGAAGTTCCATCAACCAAACATGTTTTTATTGAGATAGAGACCAGTGTTGTTTATTCTTTCGACCTTAGTGTCGCTCGTTATATTTCTGGTGGTTTTGAGTTCCTTTTGAGTTTTGATCCTCGCCGTTGGCGTTGTATATTATATTGCTTGTGTGGTTGTGACCGTCGATTGACGAAGAGCTAGCTCCCGCTTGGGGATGCCTTTTTTCTTGATTTCATATACTATTCATGTTGTATCCCGTTTGGGGGCCAGTATTTACAAAGGAGACTCTGCCGAAATTTTCAGTAAATTTTTGATGCTTTTAAAAACCGCATAATTCGGCTTATGCTATGGAAACTACTTGCTTGATTTGGTTTTTCCTGCACTCTACTACTTTTCTTGGTTTGGATTTCTGGGTTTTCGGTTTACTTAGATTACGTACGCCTCGAGACGTTCGTAGTTTAAGTGCCGGTCATGTTCCGTACTTTCGGGTCGTGACAAAGTTGGTATCAGAGCGTTAGGTTTTAACCTTCGGAGCGTAGGATGACCCTTGGTTGATGGAATAGGTGACTAAAGTAGAGTGACGTACCGTTGGTATGTTCCGCGGCATATTTACGACACGCCACTCCACTTATGAAGCCTTAGGATGTACATTTCCTTATTCAGTATTATATTCCTTCCTGATCTAGCCTCATCGGTACCAGTTTGGTTTTGCTGCTACGGTTACGGGCAGGGAGAGCTACAGCTAGAGTTGCGGTCAGCGCAAGCTCGTCACGAACGAGGACTGACCAGGGCGAAATTCCGGCGACACACGATTGCAGAGATGTGTCTTTTTACTGTGTTTCCGCACCACGAGCGTTTGGCGGATCGCCTTCATGAGGTTACTCGGAGGTGTTGATCGACACTAGAGAATTGAGCCAATGATGGAGGCCAGCCAGATTTTGATGACCGTTGGTGTGTTGCTTACTCCTGATGATTGAGGCACTATTCAGCGTGCAGACGATCGAGCCAGTTGTTGCTGCGAGCGACGAGATATCGCCTTATATGTTGGAACTATGGCGGGGTGAGTTGTACGAATAGTTGATAGAAGGTCGCTAGTCACCCGATGATGAATGACTAGGACAGGTGGTTCGTTCGCTACCCCGATGCGAGGTCATCAGATAGATTGATTCCAGCTAGAGACGACTTCACGCGGAGACGTTGGGAGTCGACATAGACGATCGAATGTCAGAAACCTACTATTCCAAGTTTAAAGTATTCGGAAAGACATGCAGGCAATTCTATGGTCCCTCTAGAAGAATGAAACCCTAACTCGACTTAATGACCGTATGAAAGCCTTTGAACCTTAGGGTTTGCGGCGGTTCTACGGCGCCATTAGTGAGGCTTGGGTTTGCCCTTCTACAGCTAGACCACCGATGCTGTGGTATGTACTTGATACTATTAAACTGTGCCCAAGATGTTGAGCTCTTGGGGGATTATGAGGTTTTGACGACTCGATCGGATGGCTCGACTTAATTCGGATGCTAGGTGGTGAGATGCATTCTTGGGAGACTCCAGATATGAGGATAGTCGTTGGAGCTCAATCCATGCAGCCGCGACGAGACGAGTCCAAAGCAGACGACATTAGAGAAAAGTGAAGTAAGAGGTTCGTACCAGATCTAGATGAGATGACGTTCCACTCCGCCGACATCAGAGATGCGATGCGCATGCCGAGGCAGAGTACTGGATATACCTTCCAGAAGGAGTCGCGATGGGTATGCAGCCGTTACAGAGCAAGATGCAGATATAGGAAAGGACAATGACTTCCGGACAGTTGGCAGAGACGAGACATGGAAGAGACCGTGAGCAGGATTCCTTCCAGGACACTGCTGCAATGATACTTGCACCCAGGATCAGATGTGTCATGTATATTCAGAGAGCCAGAGGCCGACGCCAGTGATATGCTGTCTTACGAGTGGTCGCGATGATTGACCAAGAGATGACCAGAGGAGTGCCAGAACGGAATCGTCCCCGTTAGCACACCTGACAGGGCCGATGAGCCGATGGACCGAAAGATTGGTAATTCACAGTGAAGACCTTGACCCAGGAGTGGTCATGGTTACGCACGCCAGCAGGACAGAGTTCATGATCATCGACGAGACGTCCCACTAGTGACCGCGACAGTTGCCGAGATTCTTAGAGGATGCGCTTGAGCAGTACTATTCCGCCATTATTGATTACGATGTTTTGGGTGATTTATTCGTATGATTTGATTTTGATGATTGAGGATTTACGATCTTTGCACAGTGTTGCACTTGATATCGTTTCGTTCTTTAGTTTCACATGTTTGTGATTTTACGGTTTTAAACAGTTGAGTTGGTTTTGTGCATATGCACGCAAACGATTTCGTTCTTGCACTCGGTATAGTTTATATATGCTTGCAGTGCAGTGATACGCCTTATGTGCACTTAGATGCACTGGACTTAGATTTCGATTATGATACTCGATATTTGTTTTGTGCACCTGATTGATTTTGCGCACGTTCGGCGCTTGATATTGGATTTCATGATTTCGTGCGCGATGGATGCACCTGATTTGGATTTTCGCGCATGTTGAGCGCATGTCTTGAGATGCGATTTTGGTGCACACGAGATGCACTAAAGTGAGATTTTTCGTGCATGTCAGATGCACCGGATTTTACTGTCAGGCACACATGTTGCCTACGACAGATGTTTCGTGCACACCCGATGCACTTAGATGTTGTTTCTGTGCGCATGTATGGCACATTCATGGATTTTGATTTCCGTGCGCACCTGACGCACGTAGCATTCATGTGCATATTTTGGGGATTGATTTCGTATAGAGCAGTACGTTTTTATGATATTGCTATGTGTTTTCGTACTGAGCAGGACTAGTCAGAGGACAGTACATGAATATATTTTGCATGCATTGATAGTTATTGAAGGGATTTCCAAAAAGCGAGCTATAGCCTCAGTATTTACCTACGTGTCTGATATGACACGAAATGTTTAAAACAAGGAGACTCTTCTAAATTGTTTCCAAAACGGCGGAACGTACATTTCAAACAAAAGTATATATGTATATAGTTATTTTCTTATGGTAGACGACCGCCACTGTGCAGTGTTATACGCGTTGCACAGCGACTTAAAGAGATTTGGCATGCATTTCCTTCAGATACTTACAGATATAGATTCGATATTTACATTTATAGTTTCGAGTTATATCATATTGGTTTTGATTTGGATTTGGCATTGATGTCTTCTCCACGACTCCGATGATCGCGGGATGCTTGGAGGAGTTTTGATTTGAGTTATATACTCATTTTTCAAGTGCATGCGCTGGGCTACGATTTGTTTTATGTATTTACAATTTCGGAGCCCCGACGACTTGATGGGTTTTCTTAGATGTTTTAGTATTTGGGGGAGTTTGAATTTAAATTCGGGGACCGAATTTTTTTAAGGGGGGAAGATTGTAACGTTTTGAAAATCGTTTCGGTGGAATTTCGAAAAAACGGTAAAATAATGGGGTTTTCTGTAAAAAGTCAAAATACAAATATCTTATTATAAAAATTAAATATACATATTCTAGATATGTAATTGCTATTATTTGGTGTTTATTGAGCCGCTGGTGAAATTTCAAATTTTCTGAAAAAAATATTATTTTATTATTATTTTAAGCCGTCACTAATACATTTAATTAGGGAAAATTACAAATTGGAATGAGTTGAAACAAATTTTGTACATCATAAAACATTAAATAAAAATTTGTCATGTGGTTTTTGGAACGAAATCATTTGGCAAAACGGTTTAGAAATTATTGAAGAAAAAAGGCTTTTTTTAGCGTAAATGGATGCCTGGGGTATTGCATTTATCATTTTTCATCACCCCACACCCGTACCCACACCCACACACCCCCACTTACTCCCCCCCATGGCTGAATTCAGCAGCCCCCCTCTCTTGTCCCCACTTGGTTTTCAAAAGAAAAGAAAACAAAGAAATGAAAAGAAAGTGAATGGATAAAAGAGTATGGTCTTTGTTTGACTTGGTCTTCTTTCTCCCCTTGACTTCACCCACCCCACTCCACACCTCAATTCCATTCTCTCCTGGCCGAGACCAGCAACAGCCTTCCCAAAATTTTCCATCTCAATTCTATATCAAAACTCCACCATTTCTTCATCAAAAATCCAAAGAAAACACACAAAATCAAGCTAAAATCCAAATCCAAACCCTACCCATTTTTCCTTAGCCTATCTAGTATAGATCTTGATGAAAAGAAGCTAATTTTGGAGGGCTAAGTTTGCTTGTGGGATCTTCAAATTTGTTGGGTATAAATTCTAACCCTTTGGTAAATTGTTAGTTAATTACTTTAATTTAGTTATTAAGTGTTTAATTAGGTTTTAAATTGGTTCTAATTGCATGATTGGAAATTCAAGAAAATGGTTTGTGATCAAATTAATGTGTTTATCATTAGATTATGGTTGTGATGAGTAGATTAACATGTTAATGCTATGCTAAAACTAATCTGATTGCTAATTTGCTAATTGTAACCTTTAAAATGTCCAAATTAAGTTTTTAGCAAACTAGGTTTTGTAATTTAATTGCAAATGTGAGATTTAAATCTAGTTAGGGTTTTATATCATTTGAACATGGTTTAAGTGTGTAATTTATCATATTAAGGCATGTTAAATCAAACCTAGTAGCTAGTTTGCAAATAGTATTTTAGAATTTTACTATTTAAGCTAAATTGCAAACTAGAATTTTGGGATTTATGGAAATGAGTAAGTTTAAAATCTAGTAATGGTTTGGGTGGCTTAGTTAAGTTATTTAGTGAGCATTGTAGCCACTAAAATCATTAAAACATTTAGTTTTGTACTAAAATGGAAAAATTTGCTTACTAGGTTTTCGGAAAAACGACTTTTTAAGTGAAATTGGGGTTTTTGGGAATTTTAATCTATTTTATATTAAAATTAGTGTTCGTGAATGTGCAATGAGTGTGATTGGATTTTCTCGATGGTTTGACGTTCGTACATCGACATCGAGGGTTGGTTTGACTATTCCTGCATGCGTGGGCGATAGGTTTGCACCTATGCGTGATACGCGTGCCGATTTGATTTTCGTATGCCGTTTCGATTTCGAATTTAGTTTTAATGCGATATGGTACGTTATGATATGTAGGTACCCCCATGTGGACTTCGAGACGACAAGCAAGCGCGTGGCAACGTCGGCACCGGCTAGCGAGGACCAGGTGAGTAGATTTATATCTACGGGGAGAAGTCGGGTGGATGGCGTATAGCACCCCCGCAGTCCGTGGTGGTGTATACGGATGCGTATACACACCAACTTTTATTATATGTTATTTGGGATTAATAACGTTGCTTAGGATGGATATTGGTGTGTTGGATTACTTTAGTGTTGCGAACCCTAGGGTAGTGTTACACACACATACACACATACATACTTGCATACATTCCTATTGATATGTGCTCATGGGATTCTTTATAGTTATGTGTTCACATGGGTATGGGACTATGTGTTCACATACGGATTGAGGATGATACTTGGGATTGAGCTGAGTCGATGAGATTCGATTTGAGGCCGTGAGATCGGTGATATAGCAGGGTTCGTATCTTAGATACGACATGACGTTGTAGCGGGTCCTTGACGTAGTGTTTCACACACGTCCATGCATACGTAGGCGGTATCAGTATGGTACTAGACGTAGATCAGTACCCCGATCATATTATTTGATAAAGAGGATACCAGGTGGATAGTATGATGAATGTGATATTAACCCGTACCCAGATTGGGATGCCGTACGACGGATTTACGTACGAGCTATATTGATGATTGATCCGCACTCTTGACTTGGGATGCCTGATTATAGATATGGTATCGGATATGATATTATTGAGGCGGGATCACCGACTATACATATACAGGTATGTATATGTATCGACTCAGATAATAGGCGGTTTCCTTACCTGTAGTTCAGCTTGTTAGTTCAGCCGTATAGTTTAGTGTAGTTGTTAGATTAGATTAGACTTCTTACCTATTACAAAAACTAACGAATCATGGGCATTTTTAAAGACAGCTCAAGGGAATCTACGGATATTTCAAAAACGACGTATCTTTTCATAAAAACACCGTAGCCCCTATTTTCAAAACCCCATGATTCGTGTTATTTCAAAAGGCACCATTCGTAGGACTTATATTAGATTATTGCAGATTAGTAATCGTTGTGTCTAGTATTCAGCTCCCGCACATTATTGTTGTTCGCTCTGCCTCGCATACTTATTGTGCTGCATATTCCATTATTGATATCATGTTGTTAAGACACCAGCACCATTACCGATGATGCGTATGTACCACGTACACTTACTTGCCGGCTCACACACATCTTCATCGGTAATTTCCATGTCACGTACACTTTAGAGAATATATTTGCTTGACTTAGCTTATTAGCTAGTAGTTTTGACATGATATTAGTGTACTTTCCTTATATGCCATATTAGACATTTCAGTTATTACTTGCTACTTCATGCATATTGTTATTCATTGTTATACCGCACGCATGGATTCTCATGCCTTTATTCACTAGTTTATGTGCTATTGAGGTTTTGGACTCGGATTTCCTTGATATTTCTGGATTTGGGAACCGTGGAGATTTCAAAAGAGAATATGTAATTGTTTTAAAAACCCGGTTACCCTGGATATGATATTTCAGTGCGTCCACCATGTGTTTTCTCGGTGCTGAGAGCGACATGTGAGACCCGAGTTCGAGGAGTGGAGGAACCGTTTCGGGTACATGGTGGACCCGGTAAGGTATCCCGGGGCAAGAAGCTCGTGGTGATGACGATGAGCCTGGCAGGGGGAGACTACCTACCGGTGATATTACCCGACACGTCGGATATCCGGAGGATACCGTCGTGGTCTTGAGATGGATGGTAGGGGCCGGTCTGGACTGGCGGCGCCCTAGATATTGTGATTTAGATATTGAGATTTTGAGACATTGAGATTTATGTTTTGTGTCGATGCTAGAAACCGTTAGTGTTGATTTCAGTTATGATACCTCATTTGAAAAAAATACAAAGGAAATCTCACTAATTTATGAAAACAGTTTCTTCATTTACATGTATGCTGTTTTCATGCATTCATACCTCACTCATATGATATATTGCTACCTGAGGCACTGACTCTGGCACATGAAATTACACTCGGGTTAGACATTACCCTAGACATTGTCATAGGCTTCCTGTTATACATATATTTGAGGATATATTATGATCATCGACCTAGGTTGCGTTATTTATGCGATTTCTGTGCGTAGATGTTTTTCTATTCACGAGTTGGCAACTCACCCCCGTTGTGCCCCAGTTTCTTGCAGGTTTGCCGTACAGGTTTCATTACGGCTTTGCTGGCACTATTTCCATTCCGGGTGGCTTGCTAGTAGGTGGGTTATTTGTATCTCACCCATCCTTATATCTTGTATAATATTATTCAGTTGTATCTAGAAGTTACATCAACCAAACATGTTTTTATTGAGATAGAGACCAGTGTTGTTTATTCTTTCGACCTTAGAGTCGCTCGTTATATTTCTGGTGGTTTTGAGTTCCTTTTGAGTTTTGATCCTCGCCGTTGGCGTTGTATATTATATTGCTTGTGTGGTTGTGACCGTCGATTGACGAAGAGCTAGCTCCCGCTTGGGGATGCCTTTTTTCTTGATTTCGTATACTATTCATGTTGTATCCCGTTTGGGGGCCAGTATTTACAAAGGAGACTCTGCCGAAATTTTCAGTAAATTTTTGATGCTTTTAAAAACCGCATAATTCGGCTTATGCTATAGAAACTACTTGCTTGATTTGGTTTTTCCTGCACTCTACTACTTTTCTTGGTTTGGATTTCTGGGTTTTCAGTTTACTTAGATTACGTACGCCTCGAGACGTTCGTAGTTTAAGTGCCGGTCATGTTCCGTACTTTCGGGTCGTGACATCTACAGATGCCAAATGCGGAACAAAAACTTTTTAACTGGTGGTATCGTATACTTAAACCCGGATCTGCCATTATTGCTAAACTAACAAAACTGTAAAGAGTGTAGAAAGGTTATACCGAACGATCCGAGTCCTTCGTTCTTCAACCATCATCCCACCCTCCGTTGCGGCTGCTCCGATCTCGTCGATCTCCGATCTCCTCCGTCGAGGTGGCACCACATGATCGGTTCTTTAAACGGGCTCCCGCCTCTGACTCGAGGCAACTCGATCGTCAAGTTTGCTAAAAGAGACGACCAAGAATGATGTAGAGAATGAGTAGATGACTTTGTCTCACTTCGTCTAAATCCGTGGACGATCGGTTAATGAAGTTGCCGTGGAAATCGGGTGATGGAATGAACTGTAAAACTCCATGCACCCCAAATACTGTCATATCTTTTCTACTAATGAAATCAACAACCATGAGAGAGAGAGGAGGGGGCCGGCCTCTTATAAAGAGAGGGGGGTGACCGTAGGAGAGGGGGGTGACCATAGGATAAATATCATATGTGAACACATAATAATATCTAGCATAAAGATCTTAACCAAAACAAGAATGTTTAGAAATCAAAGCATGAGTCACATGACACCTCTCCAATTCTAGAACCTTCTAGAACCTTCTAGAAGCACGACTCACTCTCATCCAAGAAAAGATAAATCCGTCTTTAACCGAATGTTAAAAGACGGCTGATAGAAAACTGGAAACTGGCAACTTCCAAAAGTGATCCTGAAACGAAATTCAGGACAACCCCGAAACTGTATAAATATACCCGTATTTGTATTACGACCGAATACAAATGCAACTGAGACAAAGATATTATACCTACTCAATATAATACTCGGATCCGGCTTAAACCAAAGCCGACCAGTATCATCTTCCCGAAAAATAACACGTGCGTAAACGCACGTGCATTTTCCGAACCCTGCCATAAAACCATACGGCCTCTACAACGTTTCGCCCGAACTTGGGAAACTGTCTGTGGGGGACTCTAATGACTCGTCAGTACCCTGGTAGTGGGTTTAACCACAAACCGTCAGCGGCACTAGCTATGCGTAACGGCTGCCCATGGACTGACCTCAAGGGATGCTGATGAGCAAACTCAAGGGAGGCCGATGAGTGAACTCATCCAGAAACCCTACTGAGCCTAACAGTGACAATGTATATACAGTCCGGTCCGTTCGTCAATGAGTATCGCATATCTGCCTAGGGGGCTAGTAACGTCAGACCCCCAATAGCAGTATAAGTCGTGTCGGAGTGTAGCCCAATAACACCCTGAGATACTACTGGAGTACCTACCAGTAAATCTC